>CM065785.1:66542983-67792983 GCA_033296515.1 Macrochelys suwanniensis
CATCTTATCCAAAGGACATCACCTTGATGTGGCAATGTGCTGGGATGCTAGTTCAGCACTGACTCAGGCAGTAGAGTGACACCTGCTGAATCACCCACACCATTTCCCATATTATGTAGGTGTTCCTTAGGGTTGCACCTTTCAAGCAAACCTTGCTAGACTTTCGTGGGTTAAGAACACACTTCATCGGATGCATGGAATGGAACATACAGTGAACAGATATTTATACATTCAAAGAAACATGAGAAGGTGGAAGTGTCTATACCAATGTTAGGAGGCTAATTAATTGAAAGGAACTGTAATCAGTAGAAACTTTTGAAGTGATAATCAACAGGGGCCATTACAGACAGTTGACACAAAGGTGTTAAGGGGGGAAATAAATTCAATTAACGTAATGACCGAGCCATCCACGGTCAATAGTCAAGCCTAAGGTAATGGTATCTAGTTTGCATATTAATTCCAATTCCGCAGTTTCTCATTGGAGCCTGTTTTTGAAGTTATTTTGTTGCAAAATTGCTACTTTTATATCCGTTATTGAGTGATTAGGGAGGTTGAAGTGTTCACCTACTGGCTTTTGAATGTGATGATTCCTGATGTCAGATTTGTGTCCGTTTATTCTTTTGCGTAGAGACTGTCCAGTTTGGCCAATGTACATGGCAGAGGGGCATTGCTGGCACATGATGGCATATATCACATTGGTAGATGTGCAGGTGAACGAGCCCCTGATGGTGTGGCTGATGTGATTAGGTCCTATGATGGTGTCACTTGAATAGATATGTGGACAGAGTTGGCATCGGGCTTTGTTGCAAGGATAGCTTCCTGGGATAGTGTTTTTGTTGTACGGTGTGTGGTTGCTGGTGAGTATTTGCTTCAGGTTGGGGGGCTGTCTGTAAGCGAGGACTGGTCTGTTTCCCAAGATCTGTGAGAGTGAGGGATCATCTTTCAGGATAGGTTGTAGATCTTTGATGATGCGCTGGAGAGGTTTTAGTTGGGGGCTGAAGGTGACGGCTAATGGCGTTCTGTTGTTTTCTTTGTTGGGCCTATCTTGTAGTAGGTGACTTCTGGGTACTCTTCTGGCTCTGTCAATCTGTTTTTTCACTTCAGCAGGTGGGTATTGTAGTTTTAAGAATGTTTGATAGAGATCTTGTAGGTGTCTGTCTCTGTCAGAGGGATTGGAGCAAATGCGGTTGTATCTTAGAGCTTGGCTGTAGACAATAGATCGTGTGGTGTGTTCAGGATGGAAGCTGGAGGCATGTAGGTAAGTATAGCGGTCAGTAGGTTTCCGGTATAGGGTGGTGTTTATGTAACCATCACTTATTAGCACAGTAGTGTCTAGGAAATGGACCGCTTGTGTGGACTGGTCTAGGCTAAGGTTGATGGTGGGATGGAAATTGTTGAAATCGTGGTGGAATTCCTCAAGGGTTTCTTTTCCGTGGGTCCAGATGATGAAGATGTCATCAATGTAGCGCAAGTAGAGTAGGGGCATTAGGGAACAAGAGCTAAGGAAGCATTGTTCTAAGTCAGCCATAAAAATGTTGGCATACTGTGGAGCCATGCAGGTACCCATGGCAGTGCCGCTGACTTGAAGGTATATATTGTCCCCAAATGTGAAATAGTTGTGGGTGAGGACAAAATCACAAAGTTCAGCAACTAGGTTAGCCATGGCATTATCAGGGATACTGTTCCTGATGGCTTGTAGTCCATCTTTGTGTGGAATGTTGGTGTAGAGGGCTTCTACATCCATAGTGGCCAGGATGGTGTTGGCTGGAAGATCACCAATGGATTGTAGTTTTCTCAGGAAGTCAGGAATCCATTCTCAGGATTCTCAGGAATCCATCGGTGATCTTCCAGCCTATACCGGAAACCTACTGACTGCTATACTTACCTACATGCCTCCAGCTTCCATCCTGAACACACCACACGATCCATTGTCTACAGCCAAGCTCTAAGATACAACCGCATTTGCTCCAATCCCTCTGACAGAGACAGACACCTACAAGATCTCTATCAAACATTCTTAAAACTACAATACCCACCTGCTGAAGTGAAAAAACAGATTGACAGAGCCAGAAGAGTACCCAGAAGTCACCTACTACAAGATAGGCCCAACAAAGAAAACAACAGAACGCCATTAGCCGTCACCTTCAGCCCCCAACTAAAACCTCTCCAGCGCATCATCAAAGATCTACAACCTATCCTGAAAGATGATCCCTCACTCTCACAGATCTTGGGAAACAGACCAGTCCTCGCTTACAGACAGCCCCCCAACCTGAAGCAAATACTCACCAGCAACCACACACCGTACAACAAAAACACTATCCCAGGAAGCTATCCTTGCAACAAAGCCCGATGCCAACTCTGTCCACATATCTATTCAAGTGACACCATCATAGGACCTAATCACATCAGCCACACCATCAGGGGCTCGTTCACCTGCACATCTACCAATGTGATATATGCCATCATGTGCCAGCAATGCCCCTCTGCCATGTACATTGGCCAAACTGGACAGTCTCTACGCAAAAGAATAAACGGACACAAATCTGACATCAGGAATCATCACATTCAAAAGCCAGTAGGTGAACACTTCAACCTCCCTAATCACTCAATAACGGATATAAAAGTAGCAATTTTGCAACAAAATAACTTCAAAAACAGGCTCCAATGAGAAACTGCGGAATTGGAATTAATATGCAAACTAGATACCATTACCTTAGGCTTGACTATTGACCGTGGATGGCTCGGTCATTACATTAATTGAATTTATTTCCCCCCTTAACACCTTTGTGTCAACTGTCTGTAATGGCCCCTGTTGATTATCACTTCAAAAGTTTCTACTGATTACAGTGCCTTTCAATTAATTAGCCTCCTAACATTGGTATAGACACTTCCACCTTCTCATGTTTCTTTGAATGTATAAATATCTGTTCACTGTATGTTCCATTCCATGCATCCGATGAAGTGTGTTCTTAACCCACGAAAGCTCATGCTGAAATAAATTTGTTAGTCTCTAAGGTGCCACAGGTATTTTTCTTGTTTTCTTTTTGCTGACACAGACTAACGTGGCTACTACACTGAAACTTGCTAGACTTATGAGCTCTGAGGGTGGTATCCCAAATATAAAAATTAGCAAGAATGATGTACAGTGCCACTTTCCAACCAGCTACCAATATGTTGCAGTAGTGATTTCCGTATCAAATTTTAGATCCTGTTTTAATTAATTATACACAAATTCATCTCTGGTTGTGAGCCCACTGACATCACCTGAGTGGAGTGAAACCTGACTTCTGCTTTTTCTTCCTCAGTTAGCATTAAATGGTAACGTCTGGGGCTCAACATAACAATTTAAATAAATTTAACATATGTTAGTTTAACATAAAATATCTTTGTATTAATAGCATTTTAATGAAGCAAAAACTCAATTTGCTAATCATTGGTATAATAGACTGTCATTGTTATATCAGCATACACACTATGAATATTTTGGCCCCAAATTTAACACACTTTATAAATTGTAAAACGATAGTGATGATGCTTATCTCTATAAAGCACTTTGATGATGAAAAGTGCTTTAGAAGACATGAAACAATGAATCTGCAAGATGCCCCTGTGAGATAATATTAGTAAACAATATTATTTCCATTTTGTAGCTAGGAAAACTAAGTCAAAGAGATTAAGGCCCAGATCCAATGGAAGTTAAGCATCTAATACCTTTGAGGATATGGGCCTATCTCACTTCTTCAGGATCTGAGTGGAAATCACTGTCAGGGCTAAGATTAGAATTCAGGCATGCCTGGCTCTCAGTCCTGTTTTCAGACCAGTTGCTTGTATCTCTTTACTACCAAATACCACAGATGTGTTTCTTTTACAAATCAATCATTCTAGAGGTAATTAACACCTAAAATCCTTGTTTCTTTTAATTCCATTAACGTATTTGCAAAAAGAAATATGTTGGCAGAATCCAAAGGTTCAGAGTTACAATGAGGAACAAGTATTAGGATAAAGCAAAGTTAAGGACTAAATATCTTAACAATGCTCCTTTTATTATGCATGCTATTGACACAATAGTGATCTATTGTGTCAGTGAGGATTTAAGGAGCTTTTCTGCACATGTTACTGATGGTTTATCATGTCAATAGGAGCCTGCATATATTTGTGTTAAAACCAGTCACTGTATAATTCCCTTACTGAATTGTGCATGTACAATAAATGTGCATATTTAAAATCTTTATTTAAAGTGGTTACTATGCATGCACAACAGCAGGGTTCAAACCTTAATAAAGCACTGTATTTAATATTTTAAAATAAGCCTAAGATTCTAGTCTACATTGTGTACCACAGTCCTCCAAAATGTCATGTGTTAAACTGAAATCTCTTTTAAAATTATAGTCGCATTCTCTGATTGGTCTCCCATTCTGAAATCTGGAATGTTAAGGACCAGATTGTGAGTGGTGATCACAAGGAGTCTTCTTCTCCCTTTGCTCACCTGAGTTGGGGAGCATGCGGAGAGCACAAGGCTACTGCTGGTGGGTGTGCTAGACTTCCCATGGAACCTACTGCTGGAGTAGTCCTAAATTTCAGTGCTAGGTGAATTTTTAAGGCTCAATTACAAAACGCTTGAAGAATGAGGTTCAGTATGAAAATACTGGTATGCCCTCAGGGACTGCAGTTTTACTAGTAAGAACTGCTGTGGGACATGCAGAGAATAGGCAGCCTTACCCCATGCCCAGTTTTAATTTTTTGGCACGGGCAGCCTGCATATAGGAGGATGAAAGTTCTGTAAAATGAGAGAATAGAGGCTCTGTGCAGAGTATATGCTTCTGAGTATAAAGACTGCAGAGATATTTAGTGAACTGAATCCTTCTCCGTGATGCAGTCACATTGCACACTATAAGCTTTTTCTGCCCTCAGGTTTGCAACTTGATTCCTAATCAAGCCAATAGTCACCATCCCAGCACCTTCAGTCAGTGTGCAAATTGTAATGCCTGCAGCATAGAGTTGTTCCCTGAAAGCAGAAAATAAAGAATGTCCTTATGCCTCTAAACAGGCAAAAGCTTCTGGGTCACAAAATAGCTATGCTGAATGTCTGCTGTAAAGAAGCCTGCAATGATGTAGCTTTCAGCCTGTTGCCACCAGAGAACATCAGAGTGAAACAGATAAAGGATTGATTTGCCAGAAATGTCCTATTCCCATGACTGGGAGTTTTTTGGAACAGTCACTGAAGAGAATTTACTGTGGGCCAAATCCTGTAGTTTTTACTTAATTTACTTGGTTCTCGACACGCAAAGCTCCCACTGTGAAGGCAATGTGAGTTTTGGCTGAGTACAGACTTGCAGGATCAGCCCTGCATATTTCTTCAGTGTAAGTAGCACCTACTCACAAAGTCTGTGAGGAAAAAAAAAATAGTTCAGCAACAACCCGCGAGGTATTTACTGTTGTTCAGTTTCACAAGTTTATGTGCACCAGTTGGGGTATGTGGTTCTAAAGCTTGAGTAACTTGAATGCTTTCCCAGTGACAAGTTGTGAATTATCTTAAAGATGAAATTCTGTTTTCCCACCATAAAAGGGAGCACAGATGATAAAGTTTGGTGTGTAATCATTTTTTCTTTTCTTCCTTTTTTTCCCCCAAGGAGCCTCCAAAGTCTTTCATGCCATTTTAGGCTTTAAGTGATTCATATTCCATCTGAAAATTAATAAATAATCGCTGACTCCTGGAATTAATTTCTAAGATTAAAACCTTTGTTTCTGAATATATGACTTTTTTCTGCTGATGGGCTACTTAAAATGATGTCACTTCAAGGACATCTCTCTTTCCCCTCCTCTTTCACTGTAAAACTGACTTTCATTAATCTGCAAAATTATACTGTACTGAATGGCTTTCGTTCAAAGTAGACATGAGAGTGCCTGTGTGTACAAACACACAAAGATAAAATGCTGTTTGATTGCCTCTTCCCAGCTGTTTACCTTAGAGGGTCTAAAGTGGTCGTGTGATGGGGAGGCAAGAAATTGCCTGACCAAGAAAAACTAAGGCTGAACTTTTATGAAAGACTGTGCATGCAGATCCTTTTGGCAGCAGTTGTTTGTCCTCAGGATGTCTGAAATAAGCCCTGCATAATAAGGGGTGGGGGGGCGAAGGCGGGAGAGAGCAGGCTCCTTCATGACCGCTGCGCACAGCTTGCCAGTGTGGCTGAGGTGCTTGGAGCTGGTGTAGCGGCTCCTTGGAGGTGGGGGGCTGAGAAGGAGAGGCCACTGAAGGGTCACCAGGCGCTGGGGGCCTCAGCAACAGCAGCCAGTGAGGGCGATCAGCCCAAGCCTGCCTGCCTCTGCGAGCCTAGGGGGGTGGGACCCTGGGCTCCAGCCGCCTGGCTGTTGGGAGGGAAGCAGCCTCTCTTGATGGATTGACTGGAGATGGATCGAATTACACCATTTGCTGCGCTCGCGTTTGTTTTGCTCCCGGTTTGTCCCGGCGCTCCTAGAGCGGGCGAGTTTCAGGATTACGCTGGAGAAGCCCGAAGCTAGGCTCCGGATTTGTGTGTTGGTGTCGCGCTCTCCCGAGCTTGCTTTCCTCCTTCCCTTATGAGGTAAGAGCTTCATTTGCAGCCCTGAGCGCTGGCAGACCTGAGGCTGAGCAGCGGCGGCAGCCGCATCTGCTGGCTGCACAGTGCCCAGGCTAGTTTTGCAGTGCGCATTGCCAGGCTGGCGTGTCAGGGACGGAAATAGTCTGAGCAAAGGTTATTTTTACTTGCTTGTTGCCGACTCTGCGTGACTGGGGCGGGGGGCGAGGAGGAGACAGGGTAAAAAGTTCCCAGCGTTTGCAGGGACGGTGCCGACCCCTTCCCCTTTCGCACGGGGGCTGCGTTTGCGTTAGCGGCTGCACCCCCGGGCTGCAGCGCGCAAGTTGCTCTCAGGAGCCCGCTGGTGTTTATTTGGGGCAAAGGTAAGTGGGTCCGAGGCCGGCGGGGAGGTGCCGTCAGGACGGATCCGGGCTGGGCTGGGCCCGCCGGACAGCTGCGGGCTGGGCTGGGGAGGGTTTGTTTTGAACGCCTCCCCCCGGCTGCGCCAGCCCGCGCGGCGCGTAGTGCGATGGGGAAGCCTGGCAGGAGGCACCGGCCGGAGAGAGCCCTTAGCAGCCAGCCTGCCGCGGGGACCCTGCAGCTCCCCGGGCGCCGGCTGCCCGTAAGCCCAGCCTCGGCCGCGGCACAGCCCCGGGCGGGGAGCAGCGCGCTGGGACAGGACCTACCTGTTACTCCCGCCGCGGTGCCGCCGCTCTCCCCAGCACTACCTCGCCTGCGCTGCTCCCGCCAGTCCTGCCAAGAGCGGCCGGGCAGCCCGCGCTGCCCCTGGCGCCGCCGCCCCCCAAAGGCTCCCTCTCCGGCTCCCCTCCCTGGGCACGTCCAGTGGCTTGGAGGCTGCATGTGAATTAACCAGTTCTTGAATTGGGGGGGGGGGCAGAAACAATGGGTATGGGGGTGTGTGTGCTGAGAGCCATTGAACCAACCTGTAAACCCCGTAGCTTATGGCACCCACGTCAAGCCAGGGGGTGCAGGAGCACCCACCACCCCTAGTTCCAGCAGCACCTATGGGAGAGCGCTTGCCCCGCCTGGGCGAACAGGCTGCGAGCTTCCTGACTGGATGGGGCACGCAGCGAGCCATGAATGTGCTGCCTGCCTGGGAAAATCCTCTGCGTGGCAGCTCCAGCCTGCTGCTCCCGTCCGAGCCGGATCGGGCCCCTCTGTCCCCCGGTAGAAATGATTTATTGGATAATCTTGGCCGAACCTTCGTGGTTCCTCCGGTAGTCGGTACTAGTCACGCGTTGGGAGCCAGAGGGAGCTATATTTCAAGCTACCATCAATTATGGATGGAAACAAATAAGAGAGTCAATTCTGCATTATCCCTTTGCAATGGCAGGAATATCTTAACCCTTTCACCCCGCTCGCCTGATGACAGCACTGTTTTGTTTAAGTGTAAAGTGGGGAAACTTTGTTTCGGTACTGCAGCTTATACAGAGTAATTAGAAATGGGTTGCAGCTGCCTTTATTATTTATAAAACCTGGATAGAAATGAAAAGGTGCACAGATATTTCTAGGTGCACAGATATTCCTGTGTTTTAAAAGGGATCTTTTTCAAATGCCCTGTCATTGTGTTTTGTATTTTATGTCTCTTTCTATATAAACATAGTGTATGGCTGGAAAATGCAATTACATTCTTTAAGCTTCTGAATTTCATTACTTCAAAACACTGTAGTTCCAAGTGTTTAGCATGAATATAGCACTCCAGTAAGGTAGAGGACATAGAGGTTCCCTGGTCTCCAAATTGTTTAATACTGTTGGTCAAATTCTGATAGTTTTAGGTCTGTGAGAAATCTCCAAGCAAAATTTGGCCCTCAATGTATAAAATAGCTACATACACACACATCTATGCAGACAAATGTACTTACTCAGGCATGTGTCAGCAGTAATGTGACTGTTCGTAATGTATACAGATGTAGTACTTACTTACTATGCTATCAGTATTGTAGTTTATATATACACCTCACACAGTCCCAGCGAACAATATAGAGAATTTGCAGCAAAGAACTGTCAGTGAAAAATTAATCATCCTTGACTTACGTAAAATCCATGACATTTTGCTTAGTTATTTTCAGTGGAAAACATGTCTGTACTAGAATAACTTTAGCTCTGCATTAAGTTGTTAGTGTTTCAAAGAAACATAAAAGTCTTTTAGTAATGGCATTAATTCTTCCTTCTTTTACGTGTTGTTGTCTTGAAGGAATTTCTTCCTAATTCTTCAGAGGCTTTTTAATACTTGTGTATCACTCTCATGAAAATCCTTTTATTGAGGATTTTTCCAAGATTCCTTCTTTATATTCTTGAGGAGTCTGGAAGCTCACTGTGAGGCTGTACTAGCATTATAGTGGCAAAAGGCTTTTATTCTGCTTTATTCACGCTATAAAAATCTATCCACCTCAAATGTGTATGTATCTAATTCAGTAAATTAAGCTGTATACAATCATGTTTAATGTAGTGAGTGACAGGCATATTCTGTTATGTTGGCAGATATTGTATAAACATTTACTCTGGTTTGGACAAATAGAAATTGCCAGATGAGCCCTGTGATTTTTTTCTCTATATAATCGTAAACTTTAACACTTTTTATAGGAACTAATATACTCAGCTGTTTTAAAAATGGAAAGAAAGAGTTTGCATTAGGAATTTACTAGCATTTTTAAATTAAGTAGATTTAATTTGTTTTCAAAGGAGAACCAAAACTCTAACCCAGAGGCTTTAAATTGGGTTATTTAACAGGCTGCTCACTTTCATCTGCATCTTTAGTTACATTGAACTACCATTCTTCTTCATATCCTGCAGTCTGTCACTACCTCTGTTCATTTCTGCTAGGAATGCAACAAAAATATCATCATCATCTAAACATGCTTTGTGTGATGCAGGAGGATGTGCTAGGAATAGAGTGACCACCAGCCTTGTCACAGCTCCACAAGCCAGCTGTGTGGCTGCATTTGTTTCAATCATTGCCCTTTTAGCGGGACCATCTAACATTTCTGCCTCTTTTGTATGGCTGATTTGATCTGACTGTGGCAGCAAACACTTTAGCCCTTGGAACAGCTAGAACTTTGATCTAGTCTTATGAAGTTCACACATTTAGAGAAAATGCTTAATTATGTGTCCAATTCACTGTGTCTAAATAGGTTCTAGCTCAGATATGTACCATCAAATGAGATACAGGATGGTAAAGAAGTAGTAGTAAAAAGTCACTTAAAAATCTTAAACTACAAGGCTCCATGTAGGTATGACTAATTGTCACAACTGCTGGTCTGATTAGATACATGTTTTAAATTACTGCACTTAACACAGGAATGGGTCTTGCTCACATTGAAGGCAATAGGAGTTTGCCATTGGCTTCAATGGAAGTAGGCTACGGCCCCCTTTTACATACATATTGAAAATGGCTTGGTTACTCTTCTTTCTGAAAAACAAACAAACAAACAAAAAATCTCTAGCAAGAAATCACAGGAAGAGCATATGTGGATATAGCCAGTTCTCACCATGAATGTTATAGTGAGTAAAATGATAAAAAGTAGTTTTGCTTCAATTTTTGTCTTTGCCTTGTAAGACCAAGGAAATACTTGCATTATTTGTTTATTGCACAGCTGGTCCCTAATATTTCCCAACAAACATTTTTGTTTTTTTGCTTGATTAATAAACACAGGAGATTGAGGGGGGACTGCCCTATTTCTTGCTTACCAACTAAGTAAGAAAATAAGGTGGTGATCACATACTATAATTTAGGTAAGAAATGTAAACATATATTCTGCTATTGGATAAATTAATCATTTGCTTGAGGAACAGTTAAGGAAAAAAGGAAGGCATAATATTTGCATTGAGTAATACAAGCAGTCCTATATGTAATTAAAACGGTTCAAATGTTGATCTAATCCAAACTGCTGTTAGAACAGATTATCTCTTTTTATGCATCAGATAAGCTTGCTGCAGTTACAGTTAAAATCCGTCTAAGCCATTTTATTAAGTTGTTACTTGTTCTGTGAATAGCTGCCAGCTTCAAGTTCAAGTTCTCATGTCACATGAAAGAAATGTTCAGGGAAAATCATATTGCTAGCCTTATGATGCTATTTTCAATAGCGGGGTGTATTGTCTGCCTTAGTCCACTTTCCCTTGTCATGCCTTGACAATCATGATAATATAGCTAATAACAAAAGTTGATTCAGTTTATTCAAACAAGAAAACTGTTAAATTGTCTAACTTCCAAAGGCAAATGTTTGTCTAACTAGAGAGATCAAATCTGGAGTGTACATATGTAACATATGAGGTGTGTTTATTTCCCTAACTTTTCTGTTCCATTAGGCTTTTGTTAACTAACCTAGATTAGCATTTTAACAACCCTGAAGTGAACTTCTGCCATTCTTTCTACTTGGGCACTGTGTGTAGATCATCCATCATTCTGTCCTTGGCCACAACAGGCTACTGGCTTCATAACCATTTGGAGCTACACAGAAACCATCCGACTGTGAACAGCACAGCTGGCTACAGCAATTTTGTCTTCCATACCACAGGCAGCATTGTCTGGCTATGGTAACTAAAGTTAACATCCAGAACATGAAGTTTCTTTTGTTTGGCAGGTTTAGCCCTGCCCTAAGGCAGCTCAGTGTCCACACCTGAAGAAAAGTCACAAAATGGTCGCTAGAAATAAATAGCACCAATGGACAATTTAAAAACATCTGTCTTCAGGATCGTAATCTGTTGCTTAGAGTGTGATTATTAATTCAGTTATTACTTGAATGAGAACATTTTATTCAAATCCTACTCGGTTTCAGTTTGGAGATTATGGCATATTTTGAAAAAAGATAAAGGAACAGAACTTGCTTTGACTCAGCCAGTCAAACTGCCAAAGAGCACAGAAAGAAAGAGAAGAATTATTCCATGTATTCTACATGTTATTGCAAAAGCTCTTTTCCTTTCACAACGGGAAACGTGATTTCGCAGAATCAGTGCCCAGAATCTAATAGTTTCAACAAATGCTTTTCTCGGTTTGTTTTGCAGATTTAGGTACTTAATATAAAAGAACTATATAATTCCAATATTTTTTGCTTTACTCCTGAATTGTGCTAAGAAATCCAGGTAACCAGCCGGTGAATACAGTCAGGGCTCTATTGTAATCTTACTGGTTGGGGTGTTAGCATAATTCAAACATGTTGGTCTAACACGCTGTCTCTTGGTGGAAATCCATGGCTTTCCTCCTAGCATCTAATTCTCATTTCAAGAAGTAGAGCGGTCAAGAGGTGTTATCAAAAAATAAGGGGAGGGAGGGAGAAAGTAAGGGAGGAAGAAAGTGGAAAAAGGGGAGGAGCACAGGACTTAAGCAAGCGAGTGACATTTGGTCTGTCCAGAATGTTGAAGAACATTGTAAATTAAATCAGTCCCCAGACAGCTTTGATTTATACACTTACACAGCAGATTGCCCTTGGTCTGTCTGACCCTGGTAACATTGCAGAAGTAATATTTACAAACAGATATTCTTCTTGAATAATGGGTAATTACTGAATAATGTTATTTTCTGCCATTTCTGTACAGGCTTTTCTTAAATACAAGCCATACAGTTCATCTCTTTTTTCAGATGAAATAACTGTGACAACATCCCTCTTCTAGTATCTTGAGTAGTAGTAATATGCAAGATCATGTCCCAGGCCCTCCCATTGGTAGGATTCCCCTCAGAGTTTACAGTGCCATAAAACAAATGGTACTTATCTCACTTTTCTAAAAGCATCTCTGCAGTGCTCTGGTTCCTTTTCCCAAGGATGTTTATTGACACCGCAGTTATTCAGGCCCTAGGAATATCGCCACATGGACAGACGGTGTTGCTGCTACTCCACTATGTACTGTGACACACACTAGTCACAGAGTCAGAAGAAAATTCTTGTACTCATATTTGAAATCCTCCTTCAGTCCTTCAGTCAAACACTACCCTGGCACCGGTGTGCCTCTGTGGGCTTTGGGTTGTTCTGGGAGGCTGCAGAGGAGAAAAGAATTATATATGTATTTAAATTTCAAATGACAGAATAAGATCCTAAGCATACATATAAGAGGTAAACTTCAGGATGATAAACAACCTTAGCTGGTGTTTTGAAAACATTAAAGTGTTAGTAAAGTAGCCATTGTTTTGCCCATTATTGTAAGCTGTATTTTAAAATTTGTAAAAAGGGACACATCTGCAGTGCATATCTCCACAGTTGAATAACACACAATTAAATGGATGGGCATAAGATCTTACTAACACCCTGGCTAGAGCAGGCTTGGTAATTTACAGAAGTGATGCATTCAATGTCTAGGATCAGATAATCAGCAAACCAGTACAGAATCACTCTCCATTCCCTGCAGTTGGCTAAAAGCCAGCTTTTTTGCAAATATAGTTATTCTGTGTATTACCACCTGGAGAAAGGGCACTGAGGTGAGAGGGATAGGGATAAGAGTGTGAAAGTTGAAAACAGTGAGAGAACAATGTCCCCAGGCGCCTCATGAAAGGAGTAATAAGAAAAAAAAATCTTACAGAGTTGAATGGTTTAGTTCAATTTGTAAAGATCTGCTTCTCCATGACAGCTCCTTAAATCCAACACATGTGTATCAAAGATTAAGACACTTGAAAGGCTAGTCATTTGTTTTTGCTGACTAAATCATATACTTTCATAATGTAAATGCTGTGCAGATATTTTTAGCAATACATTTTTTGATTTAATGATAACCTAGGACAAGGATAATCAAATCACACGCTTCAGGGATTAAGCTGATTCCCTGCAGAGGGTAGGATAGACATTTTTGCTCTTTATACACAACTATACAAGTTTTTTCTAGGTGTGCAGTGGATGGTATTTTCCTTCCCCTGAAGCATCAGGCTTTTCTCCCTGCCAAAGACAGGATACTGGACCTGACAGCAGTGGCCTGGCATGGACAAACTATGGCCATATATTTATTTCATTTTTAGCAGCATACATGTAGTTGTTTCATATAGTTGTAGAGATAGATATATACGCATGCACGTGTGTATTTTGTTTGGGTCAGATGTACTTGTTCATTCACACAGGCCCAAATTCATCTCTGTGCTGGTGCTATTTGTAACACAACGGCTGAGGGGAGTGGTTTGTGCCTCCCCTCTTCATGGGGCCGCTGGGAGCTAGTGTGGGAGGAAGGACGGTGTAGTGGTCAGGGTGCTAGCTGAGAACTTAGAAGATCCAGATTCAATTCCCTTCTCTGCCACAGGCTTCCAGTGAGACCTTGCGCAAATCACTTATCCTCTCTGCACCTCAGTTTCCCAATGGGTATAAGTTTCTCCCTACCTCACAAGTATGTTGTGAGGATACATAGATTTGGAGATGCTCAGATACTACAATGATGTGGGTGACAGATATAAGAACCACGCTGGCCCCATGTACAGGCTACAGCTGCCTTAAATTGTGCCCCTGTTGCAAAGAGACATTCTAGTGGTGCAAGAAAACCTACCATTCCTCCTTCAGTCTCTGAAACCCCACCTGTTCCCACGGCAGGTGCCTCCTATTAGGGAGGGGAGTAGAGCCAGCTTTGCAGCTCCTGCAGATGGCCTTTTGCACCAGGAATATCCCCCAGTGGGTCACAGCACAATAATGAATCCCGCTCTCTCACGGAGTGTGTGCATGTGCATGTATATGATCCATTTGCAAATATACACTCACAAACAACAAAAGTAGCAAATGTAATAATGTGATCCAAATGTTCAATGCTAGGCTAAAAAGAAATAGTTTTCTGCCATTATGTGAAAATCTAGCGTGACTGGAACAGAGTCTGCATTTGATTAGACAATTTAAAAAATGTAAGAGACTTTACACTTGAGGGCAATGCTGCAAAACAATTGCACAGTACATGTTATAAAATTGGTTTGCCTTCACCGTATTTCCATGTTTTTATGCACTGTGTCTCAAATGATAAATATGAAATGTCACATGGTAAATTAATGCTTTTTGATGTCATAGAGTAAATAAAAGCAACAGG
This sequence comes from Macrochelys suwanniensis, assembly GCA_033296515.1. Classification (NCBI taxonomy): domain Eukaryota; kingdom Metazoa; phylum Chordata; order Testudines; family Chelydridae; genus Macrochelys; species Macrochelys suwanniensis. Next base: position 66,557,536 of record CM065785.1, read on the forward strand.
GTAAACAATTACACAAAAGTTTAAATAACCCATGAGAGAGAAGAATATAAGTCACAGTGCATTCTCTTCTCTAGCACAAGAGAAACGTTCCGCACAACATTCTTTCCCTGTTGTAGTTAATCTTTAACACTCAACAAGATAATAGTAAGAGTTAAGTTTGAGCTCCAGCTTTGTATATTTTTTCACGCCTGCACATGCAGTTGACTGGTCCGACAAAAGTGGCAGAGCACGTTTTGCATATCCCAATGGGTCAGTTTAGTGACCAACTACTAGATTAGCCCATAGAAGAGGCCAACATATATTAAAAACAGTTGTTCACCCATTGTTACAGGCTAAATCAAGTGTGTGGGCAAAATTTGAGGCTGGCTAAAAATTCAGCTTTCAATGTGTATACTAATAACCCTGCTCCCAAGGTGCTTAGGAGGCTGTGACCTGTTTGTTGCCATATATGATTCTCTTCTTTCCCTTCACCTTTTCTACCAGCCATTTACTTCCTCTTTGAAGTGCTGGCACTCCTGTAAACGCCCCCTCCCAAAGCAGCACTAGCCAACAGCCACACCACTACCTTTCCAACAGCAGACACACTGACATCCAGCAGCTGCAGTATCTTCCATCAGCACCACCACCCCAACCAGGGTCAGCAATACAATGCAAGAGGTTTGGGATGGGGAGGAGGTGTGGAGGAGGATATTCTCCAGGAAGCAAGAGTCAGCGCTACATTGTCTGGGCCACTGGCTGTTAGACAACAGATATGCCTCCTCCACAGTGCAATTCTCTCACTCCTCAGCATCCTACTCCCGAGGGCACTATGGACCTCTTCAAATACCCTCCTTTCCATTTCAGAACATCTCAGCCTCCTTCTCCTGCAGGCATACCCAACCGTCACTCTCTCGTCCCTCATGTGCTGGCCCGAGGTGCTAGTGCTTTTGGTAGGAGTCCTAAGGAGTGCTGTTCATGGGAGGGACCATTTTCTCCAGTGTTGAAAGATGGTAGTGCTCATCAAAGAGAGAAACTGGTGATGCTGTAGCTGAATAAATAGCACCTTAGATCTACATTATATCCTCACTTGCACACACTGGTTTAATCCTGTCCCATAGCTCTCCTTATTAAGGACTGCTAACCATGCTGAAATGAATGGTGGTGTTGCAATATAAAATCAAGCACTATAGGTCTTGTATAAAACCAGTTATTTATTTCACTTGCGACGCCCATCCACATTTGAAACGTAAGTCTCCAGCCATGAAAAGTATTAGTTCACTTTGGCTTCAGTCTTTTTGTTTGTTTCTAAATCTATGTTAAAGCCTATATCCAATCATATAAATATTTGCATCATCATCATTAGAGAGCGTGGAAACTCTTTAGATTTCAGTCTCAAAGAAACTGCACACTAAAAGGCAGGCACCTATGGAAAACGCTGGGCAACTTTGACATCCATTTAAAAATCACAGGAACATGGACGTTAACTCTTAATGGGTCTCATGAAACACAGGTTTCATGAGCTGAGAAAAAAACAGAAAAAAGAAAAATACCTGAGTATTGATGGACCCTAAACTATTATCTTGCTGGTAGGACTGATCCTTGCAGGTCTGGGCCAGAGCATTGAGTAGAAGCTTGCATTATTGCTGTCTGTGCTGCACCTGTTCTGGGAATAAATGGAAGACCTACATCTCCAGGGCTGGCAATATGTCACTTTTCTAAAAACTAAGCAGCTACACACTAAAATCCACTCTTCATTTTCATACCATACTGCTTAGGTGCTGTAACCAATACCTTCATCATAGCATAGCTCAGTCTCAGTCCAAGGCAAGCAGTTTAAATTAGTAAAATGTAGGTCTCTTAAGATGGTTAATCAGAATACTGCATAAGCAAATGTACCTTGCACTTTGTCACCAAGCTCAGGCTCTGGCAAACTGTCAAAGGGAGTAAATCCCACAGGAGCTATATAACATACAGAACAGTGCTGGCAGCAGATACAGCTTCAAACCAAAGTTTGCTTTCAACTGTAGAACATGTGTATTGCCCTGGAAAAGGACAGAAAAGGGAGTAACAAGTCAAAAACCAGTGTAAAGAACAGTAATTGAAGAGATCACATATGTTTTGGTCTACATCTTATTTCGTGCTGAAACTGCCTTGTTTGAGTAAATTTTTGATCACAAGAGAGTTCAGTCCTCAAAAATGTGTCTGATCAACCACTGAACATTTGCATAAGTCACCCTAGCCCAGTGGCTCTCAACCTTTCCAGACTACTGTACCCCTTTCAGGAATCCGATTTGTTTTTGATTTGTTTTGTATACCCTGCGTTTCACCTCGCTTAAAAACTACGTGCTTACAAAATCAGACATAAAAAGACAAAAGTGTCACAACACACTATTACTGAAAAACTGCTTTCTCATTTTTACCATATAATTATAAAATAAATCAATTGGAATATAAATATTATACTTACATTTCAGTGTATACTATAGAGCAGTATAAACAAGTCATTGTCTATATGAAATTTTAGTTTGTTCTGACTTTGCTAGTGCTTTTTATGTAGTCTGTTGCAAAAGTAGGCAAATATCCAGATGAGTTGCGTACCCCCCTGAAAGACTTCTGTGTACCCCCAGGGGTATGTGTACACCTGGTTGAGAACCACTGCCCTAGCCATTTAGCAAGCAGTCTATCATTTTCTTCTAGAGTAAAGGGAGGTGTGTGCTCTCTGTAATAGTAAAAGCCTGCAAACAACTGAAGTGTAACTAACAATACTATAAGCCAATTAAGATCAAACCTGTGATATTCAATACTATGGTTTCATCATTTTAATATTAAACAATTTTTTTACTTTGAGATAGATCAAGAAGTTTTGATGCAGACACCTTTAAACAAACCAGGCAATATCTTAAAGAGACAGATCTTCTATTTGCTGTTTCAGAATCAGTATCATGGCTCCAAATACTAAATTTCTCCAGAAATTTTATAAAAATTGTCTCCATAAAAAAGTATGAATGTGTGTATACTGCAGGATAAAATGCCATCATATCAAAAGTGTGCATTTATATGGTCCATAGCTTAAGTGCATTTTTTTCAGTTCATTTTATGACTGATCTGTTTAATTCTGTGGAGTCTTCCAGTAAGCTCAAGGGCCACAAGAATAGTGTAAGTATGTGACTTCATATTATAAGGCCAGAATATTCTCCTTCTCTACCCTTTATTTGATAGTTAGCCAAAATGGGCTAATGTTATCAAGCTTTTAAATATGGATTTACCATAGCACAGCCAAAGTGTAAGACTTAAATGTAGAATAAACACCCTGTGCCAAATGTTGCCCTCAGTAAGTCTCTGAAGTCAATCCATATTAAAAGGAACACACATGAGAGAAATCCCATGGAAGAAACCAACTTTTGTCTACCTTCAGTAACTATACTTTAGCTATACCAGTATAGTTAAATCAGCACAACCCCCGCTCTTGTGTGGACACACTTATACTAGTAAAAAGATGCGTTATATTGGTATCGCTGATTCCCCTTCCTGTATGACAAGTTGGTGTCTTAATGAGATTTCTTTGTACCAGGATAACTTTATCGGGGGGAAAATCACACTCCCTAGCAGACATAGTCATTCCAGTACAAAAATCTGTGTTCAGACCAGGCCTAAGATCAAAATTTGGCCCCTTGATTGTAAAATAAACCATGGTTAGCACTTATAGAGATGTGTACATTTAAAGAGTTTTGCATAAAAACTACTGAATATTTACACTGCTCCTGTGGTATAGGAAGTAAACATTATCATGCCCATTTCACGAATCAGGAAATAGAGACGTTAAGAGCTTAACCAAGGTCACAACAACACACCCAGGAGTAGAACTCAGGAGTTCCTGCGCCCTAGTCCTGTGCTCAGGGCACTAGACTATACTGTTTTCATCTTTTAATTTGGAATATATAGAACAAAGTGTTTTCAAAGTTCACCTATAGATACATGGGCCTGATTCGCCTGGACCTTGTTAGTCATTTACACCTGCCACAGGGGGTATAAATCTCTACTGTTCTGATTTAGTAACACGGTTCACCCACTTCACCCAGGTGTAGATAACTACTGCACAAGGTGCTGGGCAACAATCAGGTTTAACTTTAACATGTTTGGCTTTAGCTGTTAGGACCTGGATCTAGTAAAAAGTTTTCAAAGTCCCTGAGAAGGATGGCCTGCCATAGAAAGCAACAACAAAAAACCCCAAACAAAAATCCCACCTTACTCCTTGGGAGTGAGCTGCACCTCTTCTCCCCTGCATCCTGCTGCTTCAGCTTCTTAAGCCCTTCTGCCATCTCACCAAGAGCCATTTATCACCCATAGGCTGAACATATAGTGAGAAATCCTGGCCCCACTGAAATCTGGCAAAAGTACCATTGACTTCACTGGGGCCAGGATTTCACTCATTGTCTTCCACACAAAAACTCATCCCCCAGAAGGCCATCCAGGAATATGCTCAGCCACTCCCCTCAATACCATCGTCAAGAGCCTGATTGTCATAGTAGAGTGCCACAGAAGTGGCTGCAGAATGCTGCATTAGGCATACTCAGACGTCTAGAAAGAGTGTCCACCCCCCTTTGGAATGGGGAGCAGCATTCACAGTTGGTGAGCATCCGTGAGCCAGCAACAGAGGAGAACTGGACCGGGACGAGCAGATCTTTACATTTGCGCAGTTATTGGAATGAACAAGTTTAAAGCTTTTTTTCAAAAGGTTCACCCTCAATAGTGTACTAGCTATTCTGTGTCAGGACTACAGAATAGCACCTCTGCACTCAATGGCACACGCGTACCTATTTGTACTCACAGGTATCGTCATATGTACGTGTTAGTTTCTCAGGGCACCCTTATTTGCAAATCTTGGTGCTTCTCAGACTTCGAACCAGCAGGCAAATTCCAGATTTATACAGAAGTGAGTCTTGAAACCTCAGGGGATAGTAAAAAAAACCCCGATGATTTTGCCAAACTAGAACCTAGTATTGAAGTAGCAGTAATCTGTCAATATGGCAGTAACCTGTTAATATGGAGCCCCACTTCAAAGACACACCATTTCTCCCAAAGAAATCCTTGTGCTGCCCTCATAACACCTGGCTTTGTTCTGTGCTAAGCGCAGAAAGAAAATGGCAAAGTTTGACAAAGCCCCATTTAATACTTTTCATTATAGTAGCTTTTTTAACCTCCAAGTTTCATGTATTACTCAGTTTCATTTTTCCCTCCTAGAGGACATTTAAGGCTGATTTAGTAGCTAGGTTTGTTTCTTTCTAACCTGGCCTGAAGCGCATTTGCTTTTACCTCCCCCCCCCCCCCCCCCCATATCCCGGTCTGTGGTAATTTATGAAATATTGGTAGTATGAAATAATTTGGCTATGATTTTTAGAGGGGAAAAATTGTCAGTTTGGTTTTAATCTGTTTTATTTAATTATTGCTTCTCTACAGCTGGCTCACTTTCCCTTCCCCCATTTCCTTTTACATGGCAGAAACATGCAACAATGATTAATGGAATGTCACACATAAATTGACAAAGTTTTGGGTAGATGAATGGATAAGGAACACTGACCCTTTCACTGTTAAGTGTGATTGTTTGAAGCCAGGCTCATCTTTTAAGAGAAATGGTATTGGACTCCACCAATCAAGAATTGAAAGGTGGCATTCTCATTGAAGAATGACAGGAACTAGCCACAAATAGGCAGATAAAGATTTGGGGCAATGTCTTGCTTTTTGCACAGCCAGCCCCTTACTTGCTGTGAAATAGCCGGTGAGGATTTTCCACCCAGGCCAGCTTCCTTTTTACAGGTGAAAGTTTGCACCAACAGACAACTGTCCTTGTATTTTAGTACCTGTAAATTCTAGTTAAGGCACTGAACTGGAGCTCAGATGATCTAGGTTCAATTCCCATGTCCTCCACAGCCTTTATGTATGACCTTCAACAAGTCACCTAACCTCTTTGGAAAATCTGACCGTAAAACCTAGTAGCTTCCATTGTTCTCAGAGGGGCTTATTGGCTTCTGACCTCTTTGGAAAGATCTGCCCCTAGATTTGTAGATGCTGAGTCTTTCTGAAAATTCTGACTTTAATCTGTCATTGCTTCAACTCCCCCTCTGTGAAATGGGGCTAGGAATACTTTTGCTACCAATATTTGCACCTACAATAAATTATAAGAGCAAAAACGTAGGTGCTACAATTTATAGGCAAAATTAATCAAAGACCTGTTTGAAGCCTGGCTGAAAAGAATCAGACCCAGGGAGCGTAATTGAGCTCTAAATTTTCTTCTGGGCAGATATTTCCAATAATTCATAATCAGGTGATTCTGGTGAAACAAATTCCTCAGCGTTTCTATTTGTATAGTCCCCTGCAGCCCTCCATTAACAGGGTTGAATGAGGTAAGAATTATGTATGTGTTTCACAATAGCATATCTCTGTGCAACAGAAGTATTTACCTGGCTGGCAAAGCCTGTGTGCTGGTGGCCGAGTTGAGTATATTTTCTGTTCATCCCAGGAACAGTCTATCTTCAGGTTTTATTCCTTCCTGGCAGTCCTGATCTCAATCTGTTTGTGTCGAGGCTGCTAAAGGTATGATAGTAGATCCAAATACCTTCACAAAGTGGCTGCCCGTTCCCTCCTTACACATATTGGAAGTGCGAGCTGATACTCATTTTCTTTCAATGCTTTTACTATACCGACTAGTAAAGAAACCTTTACCTCTACAATCACAGCTGACCCAGTCTAGCTTTCCCTGTTGGATCTCCTCCCTCTTCATGACAAAGATCTTCACATAAGGGTTTGTAAGAGGTGAGGTTGGGTTAGAAGGGATTATCAAACATAAAAATTCCCAGCTTTTTACATTTGCATAAAGTTTCCATCTTTGGATCAGTGCTCTCTGCCCAAGGACGATTTAAATGCAGGTTTGTCCATCTTTGTCCTGGAAAATTTCTCTGTGGGGATGCGTCCACTAGCATTACACTGCTCTTTACCTACTGGATTTTTAATGTGTTATTGAGAAGACTGATTCTCACTTTGTCCACCCTTTAATTTTTGGAGGTGGGGGGGTGGGGGGGGGGGCTCTTCTTTTTAGCAAAGTTATTTTTTTTAAGTCACTGTAATTTTTGACCAGCACACATGTAGCTGCCCTTTGTTCTTGATTGCCATTTTGTTTTTTTAATTTCTCTCAAGCAAAAAAAAGGCCCTGTCTCAAGTACTCTTCTTTGTGACAGAGGTTACATCAAGGTTTCATGTGACCTTTGTTCAGACGTTTTCCCTGATCATTTTGGGTTAGGGGTGGGGGCGTGGGAGGAGGAAATCCTTCCTGTGTCTAATATACCCACAATCCCAGAAATGTCTCCATGGTAGACTGGGAATTCCAGAAATCTCACAATGTGTTTATTTTGTGGAAGGGGCAAGGGCTCCAAAAAATCATGGTGTGAGGCACATGGAATTGATGCGTCTCCTGATCCATCCAGCTAGTGTATTTCTAAATCCTACCAGGCCAAAAGAGCTCTTTGGTCAGTTAGAATTCTACAAGGTTCTTTACCAGCCATTTTGCCTTTGTATCGGTTGTGTTTGACCTACTACATCTTGAGGTCTTTGATGCCTCTCTTCATTCTTTTCCTAGTCTTGAGAATAGGATTGGTATTCAGAGCTTGTAAGAGCCAGAGTTCTGTTTGCAGAAAGAAGAATGTATCTCAGAGCCACCAAGCTGCAGTAGCTCACTCTGATGTGTACTTGAACAAGAAGGAACTAACTTGACTAACATTATTAATTCCAGTTTGTTTAAGTGCATTCACTAGCAATTTAATGCTAGATGCTTCATCTGAGGAGGCTGTGTCAAGCCAAGGACGGTGTCAGGAATCGTTAGTATTTATTAGTCACTGCTGCTTATCAATCTTGCCTAAGAGTGCGACCCATCCGTTCTGGACTTGAAACGCAGAAGCATCATTAACAGTTAAAAATGCATCTTTTTCAGGTCAGTCTGTAATGGATAGGACCTCATATACACTTCCCATTGCCAAATATTACCTTCATCGATGCTGGTCTCACCTAGTCCAGCATGAGCTCACTCAGGTCAGCGGCCATATGAACTGGACAATCCTTGCACAGAATCAATATTGGGAGTGAGACCAACTTTTTCAACCTAACTTTCATCCTAACTTTCAGTATCACTTGCACACATTTTTAACTGGTTTGCAGAAATATTAGGAATCAGGAGATCGGTTTTATTTTCCTAAAACAAATAATCTACTAGAATAACCCTAGCTGTGAGGCGCATAGGCGCCGACTCTGTGGGACTTCCTCTTCCCCTGCAAGGAGTGGCTGTGGCTGTATCAGATCCACCCCCCCCCCCCGAAAAACTCCCCCAGCTGCAGGAAGCTCAGCAGCCGCCCCTGCTTCCTGCCCCATTATTCCTCAGCTGTAGGGGGAGGGATCACTGTACGGGGAGCAGCTTCCCCATTTACCCAACCCCTGTGCATCCTGACCTCCCATACCCAAACACCCGACAAGCCTCACCTCGTATACCCAGAATGCCCCTAGCCCTCCATACCTGAACCCCACCCCACTGAACCTCAACCCCTGCATCTGGACACCCCCCCCCCAGCACCCCTGCCTCTGGGCACCCACCCCTGCACCCAGATCACCGCCCACTGAGCTCCCTGCACTCAAACCCACACCCTGATGCCCCACCCCAAGCCCCCACATCTAAACCCAACTAGCTGCACCCAGATCTCCACCCCACCAAGCCCCACGCACCCAGACCCCCCCCCACCCCCCGCTGAAACCCCAACACCCAGACCCCTCTGCTGAGCCCCAGCCATCTTCACCTGCAGAGTCCCATTGCCCCTGCACCTGGAACCTCCCCGAGTCTCTGTGCATCCAGATTCCCCCCACACCTAGACACCCCCCCCCCACTGAGCTGTCTGCACCCAGATTGTCCCACACATAATCCTCTCACCATACACCTGGATCCCCCCAAATTGAGCCCCTCCACACTTGGATCCTGCCTGGTTGAACCTGCCTGTCTCACACCTGCTGCAGAAGGGCAGGGCCCTACGGTGTTTCAGGGCCAGGGCCAGGCCTTGTGCTGTATCAGGGTCGGGTGCAGCCTCACTGTTGAGTCTGTGTCCCGGGGAGGGAGGGCTGCAGGATGATCTCCGATCTGCATGCAGTCAGTGGCCTGTGCTCCCCACTGCCATGCTGGAGCCTCTGTATTTACTTATTGACAAATTAAACTTGCAGAATTTTGCAGAATTTTAAAATATTGTGTGCAGAATTTTTAATTTTTTGGTGCAGAATGCCCTCAGGAGTACATAGCCCAGTGAGAGCACTCCATATTAGACTATCTCATAGCACAGAGGGTAGGGCACTCACCTGAGAGATGGCAGATCCCAGTTCAAATTACATCTCCTCCTCAGGCGGACTTGAACGAGGGGTCTCCCACATCCCAGGTAAGAACCCTAATTATTGGGCTCAAAGTTATGAGGGAGCTCCTCCTCCAGACTCCCATAGGGCCCAATCCACTGGCAAGGTCTGAGCCCGCTTACTGGATCAGGTCCACAAGTGAGTTAGGTGTTCCAATGCCTATCTTCCCGTGGTTCATGCATCACCCTGGGGCCTATGTGTCTGGACACCTGGTGTGGCGCTGCTGTGTGTGTGCGCAGAGGAAAAACACAGATGGCCTAAGAAGCTTTTATTGCAAAACTTTAGGCGCCGATCGAGTTTAGGTGCCCACAGGGGTTGAGGGGAGGTTTTGTGAATCTCAGTGGGGCCTGATTCTGGGATTTAAGTGCCTAAAGTGGTAGTTAGGGACCTGAGTCCTTTTATGAATTTAGCCCTAAGAATATTAGACAGATTTAAAACAAGCTTAAATCTAAACGCTGGCTTGGGGCTTACACAAACAATGTGTGTGTTGATGTTAGTAGATAAGATTTTGGTAGTTTATGGGATAGGCTTTTGTTGGCTGACATTCGGTAATGGGGGAAGGGAAAGAGATAGCAGTTTAATTAAAATTCTAATCCCAACTTTAACAATGTTCTCATCTAGTCAGCAGCCTGTATGTATCCTTGTGATTTAGCTAGGCTAACATTCATCGGCATTGGCTGCCTCTAAAATACCTCTAAATGCAACTAAAAATTAGCAAACATCAATACGGTTCAGAAAAGCTTTAGTCAGCATTGTCACCTAGTATTTTCTGTCAACATACACAAAGGGGCCTTTCATAAACACTAGTTTACTCCACCACTGCTAACATTAAAAAACCTCTCTCTGCAACAAGAAGTCACTTTTATTGTCCTGTAGTATTGAAACCTCATTGCCACATTTCTGTTTTACAGGTAGTTAAACAATATTACCAAGAAGCTGGTGCTATTTTTCGCCAGCCATGAGGCTGCTTCTGCTTTGTGCTTGTGTGATGCTATTGACTGTGTCCCGGTGCCTAGCTGTCAGCTTTCCTGAAGACGATGACCCTATTAATGTTGTTGACTACCATTGTAAGTAATCTGCAAATTGCTTGCCTTTAAAAGACTAGATGGTTGTTTTGATTAATTGAAATTTTAATTAATATGTAGACAAGTAAAAATGTTTATTCTTTTGCAATTCACAAAATTTATTTACTGGCTCTTACTCATTTAAAAAAAGCAATCAGAAATACTGCGATAATTTCAGTAAAAAGAACATTTGCTGACATTGGCTAGCTTTTATTCATTCATATTCAAGACATTACTTGAGGAATTTAGTTTAAACCCTTCTACACCTAGTATATGCAGCTAATCAATGCTGTATATTGATTCTTTAGCTCTATAATCCTGAGTGATGGTGTAGCCCATTTTTACTTGCAGATTCAAGGCAATATCCAGTATTTAAAGGACGCCCTTCAGGCAATGAATCTCAACACAGGCTGGACTTTCAACTGATGTTGAAAATTCGAGACACACTTTATATCGCTGGCAGGTAATTTTCCTGTAGTCAGTTTATTAGATTTAAATACTTTTTTCTCCTAGGTATGCGTTAATGTGGGCAATTTATTTAAATAATAATCTGCAGAATCAGAATTGGGGGTGAAGCCTCTCAGAGAAATAAACAGTATCTATGCCCCATGTATAGAAATTGGATTTGAAGGCCAAAGGCAGCAATATGTTGCTGCTTTATGCTAAACCATTTTCCTTCTTTTTCATTACAGCCCTGATTAAAACATATCCTGATCACTTTAAACATGGAATGACACTTCAGGGATATAGGAAAAGAGTCTAGAACTTTTGAATGTTGACACACTGAGCTGGGCTTGGACAATATATGACAGCTAAGAGCTGAATAGCTGAAAAACACAGATGCTATCTAAAACCATTATTTATTGTAATAGGAACTAAAAATGTCCAGTGTTAACTCAGAAAATCCATAAAGGCTTCAAAATATAGTCTTTGTCTAGCAAGTCTCCTAAAAAGTAGATCTATGATAAAAACCATCCATACATCCAACATATTCATGCATTCACTTGTGCCCTTGTTTCCAATAGGGATCAAGTTTATACTGTAAACTTAAATGAAGTTCCCAAGGCAGAAGTTACTCCAAGCAAAGTGAGTAGATGTAAGGAAATTAATTTGAATTTTTTAAAGGAATTTTCAGGTCAAGAAGTAAACTTTTTTATTTGATTTAAACAGAAATTAACCTGGAGATCGAGACAGCAGGACAGAGAGAACTGTGCCATGAAAGGCAAACACAAAGTATGTTTATCATATACAGAGCAGCAAAAGTAATACTACTAAGTGCAGGCGTGAAATCTGTTCTTAATACAAGTTTTTCTTCTTTCAGGACGAATGCCATAACTTTATTAAAGTCTTTGTTCCCAGAAATGATGAGATGGTGTTTGTCTGTGGTACAAATGCATTTAACCCCATGTGCAGGTACTACTGGGTAAGCACATTAAATAATATGCCATTAATCTGTTGTTTTATAGGTTTGCAAAGTAATTGTGTTGTGATAGTTATTAAGCTTTTTGGTACAACTGCAGAATGCTTCTTTTCTCGAGTGTCATGGAATATTAGATAAAAATGGACAGAACCCATCATGTAGAGTTAAGGCATATGTAAAAGTAGTGTTACCCCTTCATGCTGGCATGTAGAACACCACCAACAATTTATTTTTCTTCTCTAGCTGAATACCTTAGAGTATGACGGAGAGGAAATTAGTGGATTGGCAAGATGCCCATTTGATGCCAGACAAACCAATGTTGCCCTCTTTGCTGGTAAGAACTTTTGATTAATGATGCAGAAGGTGCCAGAGGGCTTTAAAAGAAAGCACAGAAAATCTGCAGGTGTCATGGTGCCTCAGATTCTAAGATTGCGCTAAAGGGTCTCAAAAGGATTAGAAGCTAAATTGTTAAAATATAGGTTAGAGTAATTTTGGAGAGAGTGGCAGTACAAAGAGATTACAGCCTAGTAAGAATTCTACGTATTATTAATACCACATTTTGACTATTGTTTTAGATGGGAAATTGTATTCAGCAACAGTAGCAGATTTTCTGGCAAGCGATGCTGTTATTTACCGCAGCATGGGAGACGGATCTGCCCTAAGAACAATAAAATACGATTCCAAATGGATAAAAGGTAATTCTGAAAAAATTACTTTCCTGTGTATGTGACAGATATAATTTTATTGGCCTTGAGGATCAAGTGTATCATAGCCAGTATGTTTTTATATAAACACTGTGTTAACGTACATGCAATGTTTGGTATAGCAAGATCAAATTGATAAGAATGCAACTTTGTGCTGATAAAGCACAATCTTTGTTTAAAATGTAAGGGTTCCCCCCTCCCCCCACTCACAGTTAAATAGGTTAATGAATGAATCTGTAGTAACAAAGACCTTCACTGTAATACAATTCCTTTGAGGCCTTTTTACAGTCCATTAGCTGACATTAAAGACTACAAGTTCATTTAAGCTTGAATGCACCCATATTTGGACTTCCTAAAGTGTCTTGAATATTGGAGTTCCCTTTAGTTGATATGTAACCAAGGGAAAGCCTTTAAGTCATGCAGAGCAGGCAGTGTCTTATACTTATTGAATGGTTCTTTTAGGTAAACAGCTTTCTCTTCATTCTTTCTTGCAGAACCACATTTCCTCCATGCCATAGAATATGGCAACTATGTTTATTTCTTCTTTCGAGAAATTGCTGTAGAGCATAATAATTTAGGCAAGGTAGGTATATAAAAGTCAGTGTGTCACAATCGGCTGTGAAGTATCAAAAATCTTATCAGGGTGAGATATGGTTGTCGTGGAAAATAGCCTCAGCAACAAATATAGTTTACTTCATATTGTATTAATAGTATAAAGTTGATACAGTTTTTTTCATCCTTATAATTGTCAGGTATCTTGAGCCTTAAAGCTTTCTGCATTCGCCCGGTCTTGTTAACAAAGTTCTCCACAGGTATCTTTTAGCATTGCCATTTCCTTAACTGAGGAAATTAGCAGATATTCTGTTTTTGCCTACTGTTTGGAAAACAAAGGGGGGGGCGGTGTCAAAAGGTGGCTCCCTAATGCCTCTAGATAGTGAATACCTTTGTCATACTAATGCAGCATATGATACTTCTGCTTCACCATGGAAGGATATTCTGTAGTAAATTACTAAACCATTTACACGTGGTTAATTAAAGACTTTAAATCTTACTAACAATATGATTTTGAAAAAAGGTGAAGGCAAGGCTGGGAGTGTTGTGTTGGCTCAGTGATGCATTAAAATGCTTATGCACTAGCAGCTAAACGTTGTTTGCTTTCTTCCTTTCTGTACAGACTCAGAAAATCAGCGATAGAGCCGCAATGTTCCTGTTAAAATTATCCTTGGAAAATGGGGGTATTTTTCATAGCATTTCATAAGCCAATCTCTTTGCCTTTTGTCCCCTGTACAGGCTGTGTATTCCCGTGTGGCACGCATATGCAAAAATGACATGGGTGGCTCCCAAAGAGTGCTGGAAAAACACTGGACTTCATTCCTAAAAGCTCGGCTCAACTGTTCTGTTCCTGGGGATTCATTTTTCTACTTTGATGTTCTGCAGTCAATCACAAACATAATAGAAATCAATGGAGTCCCTACTGTTGTCGGTGTATTCACCACACAGCTTAACAGGTGAGAGATGAGCAAGCTAACATCAAAAGAAGCTCTCCAGTTCCCTGTTACAACTAAGATTGTTGCAAGAATTCAGACTACAATAGCACCAGTTTTTTATTTTATTTTACAGCATCCCTGGTTCAGCAGTGTGTGCTTTCAGCATGGATGACATTGAGAAAGTATTCAAAGGAAGATTTAAAGAACAAAAGACTCCAGACTCTGTTTGGACAGCCGTACCCGAAGACAAAGTACCAAAGCCAAGGTAAAAGATTCTTGCTCATGACACAATAATATTATTCCTGTAAACTGCTACCTTTAAATCAATGACACATTGGAGAACCTAGTCATGTAAAATTGAAGCAGCGGCTTTTACTTGGACCATAAATATTCTCATCTGCAGCCTGCCATGCTCTTTCAGGATGCTTACCCTTTCTCATTAACTAAAATATTGAGAAAGAAACAATGTTGCTTTCCTTTCAGACCTGGTTGCTGTGCAAAGCATGGTCTAGCAGAGGCTTACAAAACGTCCATTGATTTCCCGGATGAAACCTTATCCTTCATCAAATCCCATCCATTGATGGATTCTGCTGTTCCATCAGTCATCGAGGAGCCCTGGTTCACAAAGACACGGGTCAGGTATGGCATCTTTGTGAAGTTAGTCACATCTGTACATTAAAAAAAAGAAATATTCTTCTGAATAATCATGTGCGTTTCGGTTTTTGGTAGATATAGGTTGACTGCAGTTGCTGTAGATCATTCCGCTGGACCCTACCAAAACTACACAGTCATATTTGTTGGCTCTGAATCAGGAGTGGTACTTAAGATCTTGGCAAAGACCAGACCTTTTTCTTTGAATGACAGCGTATTACTGGAAGAGATTGATGCTTATAATCATGCAAAGTAGGTATTATTTTACAAGAACTGCTCTCCAGAATACCAAAAATATTCCAGTGTGTTTCTCACCTAGTCATTTTCTTCTCGTGGCCTAACAAGCAGTGATGTTTTTTCTTTACTTTTTTTATTTTTTTGTAAACACTTTCTCACCAAGATTCTCACTCTTTGTCATTTCCCACTGTTTGTGGAAGAGATATGCTGCTGAATAACCTGAAAATATTTTAGTACATATGATTTTTTGGGTAGCAGAGAACATTTTAATTCCACGCCTGTTAAGTAATTGTTGCAATTTCTTCTAGATACCAAACACCAGTACTTATACACTGTTACCTTAGCTAAGGAATTCCTTTCAAGAATTTCAAAGTGTTCAGTGATAAATAAAATAATCACTAATGAAATAAAGATTGTTTGTTCTGTAAGCAAAGAATTTGGGTAGGGCCATGTGACGTGTTCCGTTTAAAATCCAAATGGACCCAGCGCAGATTTTGAGAGTCTGCTCTATGACAGGTGTATGAGACACAGTGAGATCACAAAGCTAGTGGGTTTCGCGTTTTCCTACCTGTATCACAGAACTTGTCATCCAGCTGCAGATCTGGGGCCAAAAAACAGCTCAGGTAATCCTTAGGTTGTATGGGGATCACCCTAAAAGTATATTAAATTACACTGATGTGTAAGAGTGTCTACAGCACTCGTCATTGCAATGTCCAAGCAATAGTAATTGTTGAGCATACAGTTTTCAGTTCCTACACAGCTGTAATTGACTGACAAATCAAAAATGTTTCCAGTGTAAGCTTTACACAAGATACTCTGGTTTATATCAATAACTGTTTCAAATGACTTTTACCAAACAGGTGTAATGCAGAGAGTGAAGAGGACAGAAAAGTCATTTCCCTTCAGTTGGATAAAGAACACCATGCTGTATTTGTGGCATTCTCCAGTTGTGTTATTAGAATTCCCCTCAGTCGCTGTGAGCGTCATGGATCATGTAAAAAGTAAGCGTACATTCCTCAACTCTCCCATAAAATAAAGGCACAGAAATCTCTGGTGATGGATGAAAGACATTATTTTCTCTGGTTTGATCTTGCACAGGTCTTGTATTGCTTCACGAGACCCCTATTGTGGCTGGCTAGACCAGGGGGCGTGTGGAAGAGTGAAACCTGGCATGTTGTAAGTGTTATTTTTAAAATCAGCCCAATGTATCTACAGTAGGTTATATATGTGCATGCACTCATTCACTAAATCTCCTTTTTTAATGCTTTAAAAATACTATGTTTCTCTTAGTATATGTAAAAAACAGAATGCTAAATTCTGGTCCAATTCTATAGTCTTTACTTAGGGAAGACTTTGATTTCAATGTGCGTTTTACCTGTGTAAGGACACTCAGACCTATAGGGAAGCTACCTGGAGCATGACGCAGACCAATTACTGACCATCAGCATCATCAGTTTAGCAAAGAGCTTACAATATTCTAGTTATTCACTCGCAGGAGACCACAACAATCAAGCATGCATTTTAGACTTGGATTATTTCCTTTCTCATTTTCATAGGCTCATAACTACATGGGGAAAAGTCTCCTACAGCCTACATTTTCTGTTTGTCTCAACTTTTTGGACTGTTTGAGTGAAATTTGCTCACTCGATTTTTATAAAGGTGAAAAAATATATTTTATAGCAGAAAACGTGTAAGACTTTTCCACAGCCAATCTGTACCTTTCCAAAGGCATTTTGCAGAATCAGGCTCATGGAGCACATTAAATTAGCAATTGTAATATTAAATGTGATATTTATAATGGGTCCAATATTACCCTTAGATTGGCATGCACAACTCCAGTTGATATAGTTGGAGTTGCATCGATACACCAGCAAACAAGAATGGCACTATACATAAATTGATTAGTGTGAGAATTTGATTTATTTCTTGGTGCAAGTGCTTAAAAATGTAAAGCCTTTACATAATTTTTATATTTAATATACACTCTTTCTGCTATCATATACTGTACAACTCCTCTTTCCCATAAGTTTGCTGAACAAATGTGTGTCTGGTTTATGCTTTCAGAAGAAAATCATTTGTTTCCCTATTAATGCTATTAATTGCAGGTTCTCTTTGTTTGTTTCATACAACCACAGCACTGGAGGATATGAGCAAGATGTAGAATACGGCAATACAGGACAGCTTGGGGACTGCCATGGTAAGACACAGTCACTGCTGCTAATTTATAATGTGTCAACAGTAGTTTGTGGATGTTAAATTTATGATGAGCCGTTCAGTGACACTCTGCACGCACCACCTAGTGTTACCACGAACAGTCACAAAGCTGAGCTACTCCGGTGGGGGGTGGCAGAGATGTTTTACCTCTCCCCCTCTCCTTCCCTCACTTTGCTATTGCCTCCAGGGAGCTGTAAGGTATTGAACAATTTCCCTTTTTTGGTAACAGATCGTATTTTCTTTTTTATTTTCAGTTACTCAGGTCTTAAAATCTTTTGCTTTCTTTTGGTTACTTTTCACTGATTACTTGTTCCTTTAATTCTTTTAGAAATTTTGCCTACTACAACTACACCAGATTACAAAATATTTGGCGACCCAACATCTGGTTAGTTTTTTTTAATTTTTTTGAATTAATGACCTTTTCTTTCCTTCAGTTCAGCATTTTCAGCCCTTTTTTCCCTTCCTTTTGCGCAGGTGGTAAGCCTTCATTGTAGTGCTTTTACTCATGTTCCCACTGATAGTAAAGCCAGCTGGACTCTTGTGGCTCAGCTCTTCACCCTGTGTAGCCGCATGTTAACAGCTCATTATCTATTGAGACAAATCCTTTATTAAAGAGCCTGATTAACATAGATGACATCTTCACTGCACGAAAGTCCACTCAGCTTTACCCCTCCCACCCCCCATACATTTGTGAATGCCCCTCTTGGTCATCTCTAATAGATAGATGGCAAAAATTTCATCATCTTCCTTTTTTTCCTCCCTCCTCTCCCCTTCACCACCAATCTTATCAAGCAAATACACATTTTCTAAATGTGTATTTCTATGTTTTGGAAATGTTTCAATAGTTATGCTAATGTTAATCATTTAATCTCACCCACGGTATAGCAGAACACGGGCTACAGCAAACCGATGCTGGACTAGAGACCTTTGGTGCAGTGTTGTCCTAGGGCGTTCATACCCTTTACTCCTTGCAACGTTTTTTCACAGCATTTTCATTGCAAATTCCCATTTTCCAGAAATATAGGAGCCAATGTTGCTCTGTTGAACTCAATAGTAAAACCTTTATCGATTTCAACGGGAGCATGATCAAACCCTTATTTTCCAGGGTTCAGTCCAGACTGAAACTTGGTCTCCGGGTTTCAGCCTTAGGGGACATTCCTGTTTGCTAAATCTGAAGGAAACCTGTTGGGCTGTTTAAGTTGCGGGAATGTAACAACGTTTGGTTTCTGATGGTATTTGCACTTCTGTATCTCAACAAGGGGGCTGTGTTTGATAAACAAACAAATACTTTGCAGATTTATTTGCCCATAATATAACTTAGGGCAGGCGTCTCAAACACGCAGCCCGTGGGCCATATGCGGCCCTTGGAGTTATTTCCTGTGGCCCCCCATAGGCGCCGACTCCACTGGCAGCCAAGCTCCAAACATTACTGAGTGTTTATATTTTATTAAAACCCCTCTTTGCATTACTGTTTTTAAAAAGTTAATACATTGACTTTTAATAGAATACTATATTACTCTTCATTTTTTTCATTTTTGACTGTACTTTTGTATCATTGTATGAAAAGGTTCCAGTAATGCAGCCCTCAGGCCAATTTACTAGTTCTCATGTGGCCCTCGTGGTGATTTGAGTTTGAGATCCCTGACTTAGGGCGTAAATTTGGGGTGGGGAGGGGAAGAGGGATGACAGCCATATTACTTGAAAGTGCTGCCTTGCATGAAAGTTTACTTCATCGATTCAACTTTCAGTCTGATTTTTTAGGACACACACATAATGAACCTGATTTTTGAGCCCTGAATTAACATATATTTGAGTGCTTACTTTTCTCAGGCAAATCCCCAGTTGCAGGCGCACATGGCTATAAATCTGTCTAGTCCTGTGCAAACAAATCAGGGATTTGCACCTGAAAAGTAGGCTCAGTGTAGACTATTAAGTTCAATAGGTTTGCTGATCATGGGCATTACCACTTAGGCCATAATGGCTTTATACACTCAATTCATTACTAAGAAGGATCTAGCAGCATAGTTCCTTAGGAACCATTACAATATAAGGGGTAAAAATGTGTGTCTTATCTCCCAATGGTGCCTAACTACATCAGTTCCTGGCGATTGTAACACAGAGCTGATCTGGTCTCTCAGGAATATTTAGTATTTTGGCCTCTTACAAGGTCACTAATAAACATCTTTTTAGAGGTTTTTAAAAGACAGTGAAATACACTGAAACAGCTTGTCTAAAAGTAAACAATACAGCAATAAAGTAGAATAAGTTGTGCTTTCCCCCTCCTTCAGTTGCTTACGATAACTTCCACACTGCCTTCCATTTGACTTTCCTGGCTTTTGAATAATAGCTGTAATGTAATTTAATGTATAATTTGTACTTTTAATCTGATTTTTGGCAGCCCTATGTACTTCTGTGAAGCGTAGGTCATATATTGCCCTGACATGTAACTCCCATTAAATGCCTTCTCCAGCTATAATTTAGAAATACCACAAAACAGTGAGGAAAGCCTGTTTGTAATACACGTTAATAAAAATCTGTTTGCCACCACAGACATGGAGTTATCCTCAGCTTCCATTACCACAATGGCAAGTATCCCAGTTATATCACCTAAAGTGATTGGTTCCTGGAAACCTAAAGTGACTGGCTCTCGGAAATTTGTAGTTCAAGATGACCCAAACACTTCTGATTATTCTGATCCATTATCAGGTGTCCCAAAGGGTAAGGCCTTACCAGGGAATACATGACAGCTGAATGGAAACCTGATAGGTACAATTAGAATTTTGAAAACGCTGGGACTGTTGTGTTTATACTATTTCCTGTGAATATACAGAAAGTGCAATCATGGTTCTCTTGCCCATTTGGCACGTGTGGGCAAAGTGATGTTCATAGTTTGCAAAACTCCAGCTGATGTCAGCAGGAATTCTGGATGCATAGCAAATGTAAATTCAAGCCTTACACTGCTCACCTGCCCTTCAGGCAGTTGGTTACTAGAGCTGGGTACAATTTTTCAGCTGAAACTTTTTCTAAAAGAAGCAGATTCAGGTCACCCGAAATATTTTACAAATGCACATTGATTTTTTTGTTGTGGTTAAATAAAACAAAAAATCTGAAAAAAAAGCAAAACTTTTGTTTCAACATTTTTTAAATGAAACATTTTGATTTTTCAATTTGAAACAACTTTGTGCTGCGAAATTTACTTTGTGTATTTTAAAAATGTTTTTAAAGTGTTTTAAAATGCTCAAATTAAACAAAACTTTTTGATCAACCCAAAACAAAACATTTTTTTCTTTTACCTTTTGGTTTACTAAAAATTTTGACAAATTTTCATTTCAGTTTGACCCAAACCAATTTTTTAGAATGACCAGTGAACCGAAAAATCTGTTATTTACCCCTCTCTATGAATTACAGAACAGCAGTAGTTCTAGAGCTTCAATGAGACTGCTGGTCCTCTCAGCCAAACAGACAGTGCCTTGGAGTATTAGCTAATGTTTAAAGACAAATTCTAAAGTGCACAGTAACAGCCCTGGGGTATGTGGACAAAACCGCTCAGATGAAGTCCAATGTTGTACTTGTTGAACACCCAAAACTCCCATTCAGTTCAGTGGGTTTGCAAGGAACGCAGGATCAGGTTTGAGATTCAATCCACTGAAATTATACTTTAGAGAGAGGAGCATGGTGCTTGCACTCAGACAGCTGTGTAGAGTCTCCCAATACACACTCCCCGCTTATTGGAAAACTAAAAAAAAAAGTGAAGTCTGATTTTATAAATTACATACAATTCATCTTCCGTTGCCTTTCCTCCTTTCAATCAAGTGAAACATTGCATAGGCTGTTACAGAAACAAAGATTTCAAATTGGCAAAACAAAACAACAGCCAAAACGTCGTATGAGACTTTTATTGGTACATATGTTATCCTGGTGACAGACCTGTTTGCACAATTCTGTATTTAATGAAAGTCACAAGCCAAGGGAAGAGCCTCAGTTCTACAAGTCACCAAAATATATCAGGTTTCCTATCAGCCATTATAGCAGCGCATTTGTAATTTTAATTTGTTTCCGTTTTTTCAGTTTTATTTGCTTTAAGTCAATACTTTTTGTCCTAATTTGCTCTTGTTTCTTATTCACATTCTGTGACATTTCCCTATTAGTGAACCTTTCCTCCTCTTTCCTTTCCTCTTCTGCACAACACCCATTAAAACTTATAACCCTGAACATTAACAATGTTCGAAGGCCTTGCCTCTAACAAAAATCAATATATTCCTATAATGTCAACTCTTCTTTATTTTAATGTCTCCTGGTATAGTTAACAGAATTACTTTTAAAAACTAACATTGTCTTAATTGCAAGCTGTCTGTAGTTGCTTTAAAAACAAAACCCCCAAAAAACTAAGAGACACTGTGATAATATGTGAATTACAAACTAATCCAATATTCATTCTTCTTCTAGATTTTAACAAACTCTAATACTTTTTTATTAACCATGTATTTTAATGATACATAGTTTGGAATGCTCATTACTGAGTAAATAAGAAAAAACAGTAAAATACCTGTATAAAATAGTGTAATCTTGAATTGTAAAAAAATAAGTAAATAATCATGCATAGTATGGTACTCTAAGGATAGCAGAGTATGAATGTATTAGTTCATGTGTTTTGCACAGTATTAACATGTTTATAACACCACAATATGTACATTATTCAGTCTTACATAACATTTGCATAATCCTGTCTCTCTTTTGATTTATGAGTTGGGCAGGAAATTGAGAGAAAAATTCCTCCATGAGTTATTAATTGCAGTCTGGCAAAGTAGCACCTTTTAACCCCAATTTTCCAGCAGAAATTGTTAATATTAATAACATACAAACCACTCTTTTTGAGCCTTAAAGGATATTTGGGGACAAGGATAGACACTAGACCAGTACAGTATGTAACTAAATGTAATTGGGTAATGGAACACTAGCAAGCTTTTCTCATTCGCAAACTAAACGCAGAGTCTACATTTGTGCTGCTCAATACTAGCATAGTAACTTTTATTTTAAAACTTTACACTCTGCAATGTGATAGAGGACAGAATCCAGACAAATTACATTAACACTAGTCTATCTTAAACACTCATCTAATTATATATCCTTGTCCTTCACCAAGGCAGGCAGCCTTTGTTTAAGACTGTGCGTGTGACCTATGTTATTTTAATGTATCACATATGTTTGTTGCAGGTGTAAGGTGGGAAGTACAGTCAGGAGAATCCAACCAAATGGTACACATGAACGTCCTGATCACTTGTGTCTTTGCTGCTTTTGTCCTCGGAGCCTTCCTTGCAGGAGTGGCAGTTTACTGTTACCGAGATATATTTGTACGGAAATCCCGAAAAATACACAAAGATGCAGAATCGGCTCAGTCCTGTACAGACTCCAGTGGAAGTTTTGCTAAATTGAATGGGTTATTTGATAGTCCCGTCAAGGAATATCAGCAAAACATTGATTCGCCTAAACTGTACACAAATCTGTTGAGTAGCAGAAAAGAACTGCCACCGAATGGCGATACAAAATCCATGATAATGGACCACAGAGGTCAGCCTCCAGAATTAGCTGCACTTCCTACTCCAGAATCCACGCCAGTACTGCAGCAAAAGACACTGCAGGTGATGAAGTCTCAGTCAGACAAGGCACATGGCAATCTCAATGCTTCAAGAAAAGAAACCCCTCTAAAAAGCCCTCAATTTTTTCCTTCTAGTCCCCCGCCCCACTCTCCGTTAAGTCATGGACATATTCCCAGTGCTATTGTTCTTCCCAACGCTACCCATGACTACAATACATCTTTCTCAAATTCTAACGCGCATAAAGCAGACAAAAAGATGCAAAATATTGACCACCCACTTACAAAACCCTCAAGCAAAAGAGACCACAGGCGATCTGTTGATTCCAGGAACACCCTGAACGATTTTCTGAAACATTTAAATGAAACTCCTAATAATCCCAAATCAATTATGGGAGACATTCAAGTGGCTCACCAGACTTTAATGCTGGATCCAATGGGAAATATGTCTGAGATTCCACCTAAAGTTCCTAACAGGGAGGCATCTTTATACTCCCCTCCATCTACTCTTCCAAGAAATAGTCCAACAAAACGGGTGGACGTCCCTACTACCCCAGCAGTACCAATGACTTCTTTAGACAGACAAAGGGGCTATCATAAAAATTCTTCACAAAGGCATTCAATATCTGCCCTTCCTAAAAACTTAAACTCACCAAATGGTGTTTTGTTATCCAGACAGCCTAGTATTACCCGCGCGGGATACATGCCTCCTGCTGCAGGCACAAAGATGGACTACATGCAAGGGACGCCGGTCAGCGTTCACCTACAGCCTTCTTTATCCAGACAAAGCAGTTACACAAGCAATGGAACCCTTCCTCGTACAGGGATAAAGAGGACACCATCCATAAAACCTGACGTGCCACCAAAACCCTCATTCGCTCCTCAAACAACTTCAGTCAGACCACTGAACAAATACAGCTACTAGGACTTGTATATTCTATTAGAGTGTGGTATTGACCTGTACAGGTTGTGGGATGATGTTGTGGGAGAGACATAAGACAGAGACTTGCTTGTAATTAATGAGAACAAAGTGGCCAAAGAAACTGTCTTTACTTCAGCAACATCTGTCTTGCCACACATTGCTACAGCAAGACTTGCTAAAACAAACAAAGGAAGGTGCTGGTCATTACATTTCTTTTGTTTGGAGCTAAGGAGACATGTAGCACAATGGGAATGGGGGCTACTTTACTGTTCTAACTAGCTGATAAAGTACTTGGAAAAATCTGTAAGCAATTACTTGAAAATGTGTTCCATTTTAGACTGCCATTATGTGTGGTCTTCCCATTAAATGTGAACATTTTAGTACGTATGCATTCACCTTGCCTCTTGCACAAATATCAGAAAATGGTAATATCTCAATGAATATCTGGGTTAATAAGCAGTTTGCTGAAATTCAGTCTCTGGCCCAACAGTAGCATTGTTTCCATGTTTGTCATTTTGTTTATGCCACAGATAAAGCTCTGTGTGTGTGTGTATGTGTGTGTGTTTTGTACACACTAGGTTGTACGTAGATTGCCATCGCATCTTTTCTGCTGTGAAATTGTTTACATTGATCATGACTGAACAAACAAATTACTCTTCCTTCTGCAGTCCATTGGGTTCAGTTTGGAGTCAGCTAAAGAGGAACTGTGCATCTCAATGAGCGTTCCAGATTATATACATTGCTGAAATAGTAATCCACTGAAAGAGTACAAGTGTGTTAATTCTAAAATAACTTTATTATGCTGCTATCGAGTCAGATCTGTACATTTCAAATCTAGTGTTCTGGAGTGGGATGTGGGGAATCTCACTGTACTCACTTCCACAGTTCCTCCATTCAATACCTGGCCACTGTGAATTTGAGCCCCTGTAGTTTTCTTTGAGGGCAGCTAATAATCTAGAACACACTCGGGAATGCCTGTGTAATAAAGTTACCTTTTTGTTGCATTTAATAACATCCTACACTCTGACAGACCTTTGTCAATATCAAGGAAGAAGTGCTAATTGGCCTGGCAGAAGCAGTCTGTGAAAACTCAACTGTAGTGCAATCAATTTGTTTATGTTGTGTAATGTAAGTATTTTCTCCAAAGTCATGCAGGTAATGACGATATTCTGTAAATATTATGTGTGAGTTTACCTGAATCTGTGCATTTTGTGCCTTATTCATGCAAATGATAAAAGTACTAAGAATCTGTCAAGTGTCCTCCATATAGCACATATTTCCTCAGTGCCAGTTGTAATTCTTTTAACAAGCACCCAAAAAAAGATAAAAAGCAAGAGTAATTAGTGGTAAATAAAGGCAGCCTGCAATTCAAGAAGACAGCAATATTAAATCACCTTGCCATGATAAACACTCCACTGATCAGTTATAATGTGAAATCAAATAAGGTTTCTAGGGTAATGGAACACCTGCTAAAGTTGTGTAAGTCATTTAGTAGGTTTTACAGTATCCACTTGCAGCTGATGTTCAACACAGATGGCTGTTTTAGCTTGCAAACTACACACTACCACATTGTTTATTGAACATAACCGTAGAAATAACCATGGCAGAGGAATACTCAATTAGTAGGACAAATAGCTTCAGTCGGTTTCTGAGACAATGAAGATTTATATTACATATTGGAGGAGGAGAAAAGGTTAGTCTGAAAACTAGATCACTGTTACAGAACATAGAATAAAGAATAGAAATTATTCCTTTTTTATTTTCCTCTTCGCTTTAAGGCTGTTTTTGATAAGGAACTTTTATTTCCTGAAACCTCTGGATCCAAAATCCTGTGATCTCTTTTCTTAAACGTTTCAGTCTCGCAACTAAAACGCTACAGATTAATAACAATTAAAAAACAAAATCTACTCAGCAAATGACAAAAACTGATTTGAATTCACTTCACAAATATTAATACAGACTTGTGTGAAACCAAAACATAAATGTATGTGAACCCTGATAACTTTCTGTAACATTGTGCTGCCTTGTAGATGGTAATGTGAGTTCCATCAGTATTTATGTTGAAATTTCTAACATTCAACCTAGCCATTCTGTTAATTTAATAATACAAAAGATGCTTTATCCATTTGTGCAAAGGTAAACGCAGATTGTATCTTTTTTAATGGTACAGCATAAAAAGTAACCCTAAAAATGAAGCTGCTCTATACCACAGAGTACTTTAACATGTATAGATATCTTGTAAACTTGTATTGTGGATGTGTAAATAATATGTTCTTTGGGTTTTTAACACCGCATGTAAAGTCAAAATAAAATATTCAAATCTACTGAATGTCTGACTTCTTTGTTATTGACTATATTTATAAAATGTATTGTCCTATTGATTAAAAAGAAGGAAAAACTCTGCTTGCTTTTAATAGCTTCATTAAGAAACCACAGACACATCCCCTCATCAGCAGTATTGGGTATCATGCAGATTGCAAAAGACCGATAGCATGGTACACAGGTGTACTTCCTTTTTCATAACAGTCTAAAGCTGACACGAAGGCTCGAGAGCCTTGTGCAGACAACTGTTAGACTCCTGAGTTAAAAGTAAAACATCAAAACTACTGGCGTATAGAAGGAAAATGTAATACTGTCTCAGATTAGTCCATATGATTCATTACACAGACGCATTTTAATTTAAAAAACATGCAACACTCCCCTCTGAAATCTGTACTGTAACTTATTTTCAGGCTTACAGGTGGCAGATTTGCTTCCTGCAAATCTTTCTGGTGTCTAGTAACCCTTCTCTGTTCCATCCCTTACGCAAATACACACACTATTAAGGTGGACAGTTTTCCCGTCCATAATATAGATAATGTTCACAATTTCCAGCAAAGCTATCTTAAAACTTAAATGTAATCAAGTATTGACACTTCCGTAAGTAACCGATGCTTAAAAAGTGCAGTTCTTGCTGTTGTTTGGATTTGGGACTGGTAATAAAACATAGCAGAACTATATACAATGCACGTACTTTAACCATACAATTGAGTATAGTTAATATGTGCCAACATCATGGTTAATTTAAAAATAAGGGCAACTTCATAAAGCAAATGTTCAGCATTCTTTTTATAAAATGTGCTTTTACGTGAACAAAAATGGTTTACTATGATTTTCTTTTTCAAATCATTAATTAACAATAACCTGAAATTACTTCACACGTTATACCAATAGAGTTGCACCTAAAAGTAGTTTTACTAAAAGCATTTTTAAAAATTTTAAACACATTGGCTAAAAAAAAAAAATACAGGATGAAAACCTGATAACCAATGTATGTTTTCTAGACCAAAAACAAATTAAGATTTGTGGACTGTTTTAGCTGATGCACATTTAAATCTGTATTTAATATATAACTTCATTTTTCCTCATTTGCTCAAAGTAACTACATTTTTCCATTGTAAAAATAACTACACCCATGACAAAAATGACAGTAAATATATTCAAACGTGTTCCTTATATGTAAGCACAACACCTTTTGAAACTGAATAATTCTCAGACGATACTGGTATAAGATTACAAAGAATTATTGACTCAGCATGTAAAATGCATTTCGTTCCACACAGTGGGATGTTTTTGTTCCCAAAACAGTTTTGTTTATTCTATCCCCAAGCCTTCCATCACCACATTCCACATTTTTTTATACTGAACCTTTCCACATTTCCCAGAGTAATATGTCATTTGGTAGTATAGTATACAGTATATCATCAGTATGGACACACTGTCCTAGATGCCATAACTGACATAACTCACCATACAAGCCTCTGAAAATGCTTTAATTCAGCACTGAAATTAGAAAATTGGGATACAAGGAAAAGATCCTTTCAAAACTTCATCATTAAAGGAAAAAGTACCACTATCAAAAGAGAATCCAGCACATCATCGCCAGACCAAAGTATACTGTTGCTGCAGTTGCAAATTCAGAGTTACTTTGTCTTTTAGCAGCAAAGACAAAGCAGTTGTAGATAGGTTCGCTATTCTGAAAGGGAATTGAATAACCAGGAGGGGTTATCTTGACCTTGAATTGTTAGTGTTTTTTTGTTTTGGGGAAAGGGTAGGGAGGTTAAGTGTCTACAGTGCAATTTGACTTGAAATAAAAATTACACATATAGGTATTGAAGCTGAAAGGCAAAAGATTTTTGCTCAGAAAGTGAACTAGGTGGATTTGACACTGATTGAGGGAAGCATATGTCCAAGTATTAAAAGTTTACTCTGGGGGCTCAGTGTGGAGGAGAGGCCCAGCAAGTGTATCCATCTTCCCTCATATGGGAGCAATCAGGAAAGAAAAAGGGTCCTACTCTCCTTTATGTCCCTCTTTCCCAGCTTTCTGAATAAAAGAAAAACGTAGGTTTAAAAAAAAATGAAACTCAGAAGAATAAGGCAGCGTTCACATGACAATGGGATGGTTGGAAAAGAGAGACAATTTGTGAAAATACTAAGCAACTACATTCAGCAAAATTCGGTGCAATTTTAAGGCTGTCAGAAAATTACGTCTTATTAAAAACCATTCATATAATGTGGTTTAGAATTAGGGTAGGTGATGGGGAGTCAGGACTCGTCTGTCCTAATCCCATATTTGCCACTGATTCACTCTGTGACCTTGGGCAAGTGGGCTTAATCAGTTTAACGTTTACATCATGCTTTGAGATCCTCAGATCAAAGTATTATAGAGAGTATGTCAAGTTTCCATATTTGAATCAAGTTTTCCCTTTATGGAGTTTTACCTTTTCCTCCACCTCCCATTCTGGGCCCTGCGGGCCTTATTTACTTCTTGCAAGTACATAAAGGGAAAAGGAAATCCCACTGAAGGGCACTTTCCTTGGGAAGATTAGGGGGACCTGGGAGGGATATATGGTCGTTTCCCAAGTATATGCAAATTACACGGGATGGAAAAATATTTTTAATTTAATCAAGACCCACTAGCCTCGTAAACACAGCATCTGGTGTTCAACTGACGTCTGAACTGTAAGTATAAGAGGTATTGCCAGAAGAGCAACTGAGTTTGTGTATGCAGTTCAAAATTCATATTAAAAAAGGAAGCAAGAAAACAAAACAAAAAGTCTAAAACCGCTTGAACTGCTTTTTGTTAGCTTGCACTTTACTAGGTGGATTTTTACTCTCAAAAATCGTGAACACCTGCCAGCTTGGGGGGCCAGAGTCTATTTTCACTCTCTCTCACACATTGCTGCCTGCATGCAAACGCCTTTGTGAATTTTTTGAAGACATACTACATTGTGCTTCCACACATCTGAAATTATAATCTGCCCTGAACCATATACTGATGGATGTTTGTGCTCTGCCTGAAATTTATTGGAGGCTATGATTTTATTCATGCTTTCTGAATTCATATGATTACCTGATTTATGGCGTGATCGCTTGCTTTATCCTACAGTCAGACATACTTTGTGAACTCTTTCTTGAAATGGAAAGTGGATCCACGTAATTGTGCTATCCAGCTAACGTAGCTCAATAAAACATATGTGCTGTTGTCTGAGGCCCTCCAGGCGTAGTCAGAGAAACCCCTAGGCTGAATTTTTCCCAACAGATTGGCACATCTGCTCCTGACGTCAGCCATGGAGAGCTGTATATATTTTGTTGCTCTATCTTGTGTAATACTTTGAGGAGGAGAAGGCGAAGAAAAAAATCTTCCTGGCTATTGTCAGAAATGGCCCTATCGCTCACCAAGGAGAGAGGTTTACAGGGGGAGAAATTTAAACAGCAAGAATACTGCACATTCTTATGGTCCCACTCCTGCACAAGGAACTGCTAGCACAGACCCTTATGCCAAGGCAGAGACCCACTGACATCAATAGCCTGTGCAAAAGTATAAAGGGTCACACTAGTGGATCGTTTTGTAGGATCAGGCTTAGAAGCATTAAAGGGTTTAAAACCACCTCCAGAATTTCAGTTTAACCATGGTCAGAAACAGGACACCAAACTAAACTGATCATTGTACTGCATAACAGTTCTTAGGGCGTATACAACCTCTGATAGAAATGGAACAGTCACCTAACAAGACAAGTAGGGATGGGTTTTGTTTTTAAGTGGGTCACTTGGACCACACTCATTTCCCAACTCTAACTCACATTACTGATCACATATGGCAGGCCTGCACAACACGTAAAGCGGCGAGGGACATATATACTCCAAAGAAAACAGCTGAGGGCCAAAACCCCCCGGCCCCACGGAAACACCACTCCACCCCCAGCGCCGCCCGCCCCATGGAAACAACTCCTCCTTCCCCAGCGCTGGGGTGTGGAAGCCTGTAGAGGGGGAAAGAAACAGCGCGCATAGGGGTGACCAGATCACAGCAGTAAAATAGGACCCGCCCCCTCCCCGCTCAGCCCCACCATCACACCCCTCTTCACCCCCCCAGGGGTCACTATATTACTGCACACAACAATCAATGGAGTTGTAGATAAATCTCTACATTATGCATTTTTGTATAACTTTTATATGACTTTGTATTGAACCTTGGTAATATGTTATAGCGGCCCCTAAGATAGTATAATTAAGGTAAAAGAAAAAATGTCTTTTTGCTAGAAGTAGAATAAGATCTTCCCCCCCACTTTGTATTCAATTGCCCTGTTGAGTGAATGAGGAAGGCGTGGAAGGCAGGCACCTCCAGACAGCTGCAACCCTCACTCCCCAGCCTACCACTGGCCTCTTCACCACCCCGCCGTTTGCCTACTCACCCCCCACACGGGCCGCACAGTGAGCCCACGCGGGCTGCATGTTGTGCAGGCCTGACATATGGTAAAATTATTGAGAGCAGAGCTAAGTGCATGAGCCACAACAACCAATATATTAGATGAATGTAACTTCCCTTTCTGTGCATGAAATAGCCAGGAGATCATGATTTGATACTTGTTGGTCAAATGTATTCAAGGAATATCTTCACATTTTTTGTTAAGGGTTGACTGACTATTTTAAATTCAAGATAT
The DNA here is from genome assembly GCA_033296515.1 of Macrochelys suwanniensis. NCBI lineage: Eukaryota > Metazoa > Chordata > Testudines > Chelydridae > Macrochelys > Macrochelys suwanniensis. The sequence goes on from CM065785.1 coordinate 66,588,219, forward strand.
GATGTGTAATAATGAACAGTCAAATTAGTCACATGGTACAGTTGCTGTTCCATGATTGGGTGAATTTACAAGCACTTCCATCTGTGAGAATTGTTTTTGTGAGACTATGGCATTCACAGAGACTATGGCTGTAAGTTTGCATAACTTTTAAATTCACTATGAAAGCACATACTATGAGAAACAAGATACATTGAATTGACAACTTGGGCCCCAATCCCACATGAACTCAGTGAGATTACTCAGGCAAGTAAAGTTAAATACACACAGAAATGTTTGTGGAATCAGGGTTGTCTTTAGTACAATATTTTGCCAAGGACTTCAGTTCTACTAATTACAACTTCATATATTATATTACTGCTCTTAACCTCTAAAACCTTTCAAAATTTCCTCTTTGCAAAAATGAATAGTTTAAGAACTTTGAAGGCTTTTTGAAAAATATCAAAACTCCTTGAGCATTCATGAAATTTTCATTTTTGAACTTTAATTGGAAGAAAGTTTAATGTAATCATCAGTTAGCTTTACCAATTTTTATGAGAGATCTTTTATATTGAATAGTTCTTTTTTTCTCATAAAAGTTCAAGTCTTCATCTTCAGGACTTACTTTGAACCATTCTTTCCCAGGCTGAGGGAAGTTTGGAGATAGACTCTTAGTTTTATAACAATAGGCAATAATTCTCTTTAACATGCATGAAGTGTTCATCTGTAAGAGAACTACATTGTTCAGTTCCCAGAGGGCATAAGCCAATCTTAAAATGCAACTCCATGTGAGTCCTGCACATAAAGTGACATGATCAAAATCTAGGTTATGTAAAGTACAACAAGCTGTGAAGAAGTCACATGTAACTTCAGAGCTGCTCCATAATTGGAGCTGATAGTCTGGAAAGATCTCAAAAAATATATTTCCACTATCCCGAGTGTCTGCTCTGTGTTACGACACCTTGCAGGTTCCTGATTATGTATATGCATTGCTGAAACGTTTAGTTGAAGGTGGATTTTCTCTTCCCTAGGAACAAATAACTCCCTTTAATTCCATTGAGATTTATGCATATACATCAAGGAGGAGAATGCACCTCGAAAGTCCTTAGCTGTCCCCACCGTGAACAGTCTCAGTTCTAAGAGTCAAACAGAGTTACATAAGCCACAAAGTACAATCAAGTGCCAAAAATATATTGTTTGTCACATTTCAGAATAAAACCACTTAGAAACCACTCATGTGAGTTTGGGGGGGGGGAATTGTTTGATCTGAAATTGGCTGACAGAGTAGACAGCTTCATGATGTTGGCTTCTAAAGAAATCTTGCAGTAAATGCTACAGTGGCGAACAAGGTCATCAGTTTATACTGAAATCCAGCATATTACTAGATTATATGTCGACTTTCCCATCTGCTCTAAACCACAGCTCAGCATGCCCTGGTCAAAACTAACACCCTTTTTGTGGTTTGACTTTATTAACAAACAAATGAACAAGATAAAATCCAGTCCAAGCCTTCTCCTCCGAATGACTGCTCCTAAGGCCAATAGCTCATGGCAGCTCAGTCTACGCCCTGTCCTGTCTGCCTCAGACCCAAGGTCCCTCTCTCAGGGCAGCCTCCCTTAGAAGCCTGATTTCTCCATTTTTATACCCTCCTTCCAAGCTTGATATTTCTGGTACCTGTTGCAAGGTGGAGCAGGTATGAGCCCTGCCTACAGGACAGACTGTTAAATCTTTCCTTCCCTGGTCCAGTGTGGGGCTCCCATCCCATCAATAGGAGCTGGGCACCTAACTGCCATTTTTGTCTCTGAAAATCCCCTCAGTCATTCGGCCATTTAACCCTTGGCCTTTCCACTCAGACCATCAATCAGGGAGCCAGTTGTGGTGAGAACCACCAATCCACCAGCAACAGGACAGAACCATGCTACCTACGGAAAGCTGACTGAACCACCCCTCATCCAAAGAAAATCACGGGCCAAACAGCCATTACATAGAGATAAGGGATGGCTTTGAACCAACAACCTACAAAGCCCCATGCATTGAAAAAATGTTTGAATTGTTTAAAGCTGTGGATTGCTTTGAGAGGTTTTTAATTTATTATGGTTGTGGTGGGTGGGGTTTTTGGAAGGGGTAAGATTTTTAAATATTAATACGTTTATGCAGTTTGTTGTTGCTGTGGTTGGTCGAACAAACCTAAGGATGTTTCAAAAGTTGGCACTGAGAACTCTGGCCTGAACTCTGATTTTTTTTCAGATTTCATAAGTTTGTGCGAGGCCAAAAGCATTAATTGTATACAATGTGTGTTAAGCCTTGGAAGTTCAATGGAAGTTCACGAAAGTCAACGTATTTTTAATGTGTAATTTCCCAGTCTTTTTCAAGATGTACATATTTTTGCTCCAATAATCAGCAAAACTGCGAAGGGATCACTAAGGTCTTTTGACTCAGTGAGTAGTGAGGGACTCACTGGCAAGTAGCTAACAGACATGATAGACTGCTGAAGCTATTAGAGTCTATCATGTTATTGTGACACTAATGCTATCTATTAAAAATTCTTGAGAAAAGGTTACTGCCTCCACAGTCATTTTTCCAAATGCACTAAACTGTTAGTTTTTTGGGGGAACAATTTACTGGCCACAAAGACCAATCACCTGCTAAATCCCATTTTAAAGAACAAAGATGTTTTACTTCTGAACCCCTAAAACAGCTTTTGAAACCAGCCGTTTCTCCCACATCCCACCCTACAAATGACAGTGGCCAAGCCTGTTTTTATTTTATGTATAATAAAACCCACAGAAGAGATTACCCCTATAACAGAAAATCCGAGCCTAAGAGATCACCCCAAAATGTTGCCAAACATACTGCGTACAATTCTTCTCCACCTTTATTATAAAGCTCTCTCTGCTTAGCAACCAGTGGTTGTTGGCCACATACACATTGGGTTATGCTTGTGGACTGAGACTGAACTCAAGATGATTAAGTATAACTCTCCCTACATCACTAGTAAAATGGTCTCCTGGACACATACATGGAAGTCTATAAACCCCTGATATCTCCACTTTTTGCCTTTAACTGTAGGCATTGTTTAAGGTCATTAAATACATCCAGCATCGCATTCCTAACAGTCACTTAAACCGAATGTGCAGACTCATGAAGGGACAGGGGGAGTAACTATTTAAAAGACTCAAACTAAAACAAGAACTTAAAAATAAAATATCCAAAGCATCGCAAAGGGTTTAGCTACAGAGCTCCATCCCAGTGGAGCACCAAGTATTTTTACATCCACTGTGCCTGCAAGAGGCAGAGCTAATGTGCTAGAAACAGAATTTCATGCTGCAGAATTCCCTTCTGAGAGTTTAAATCCTCAGCCGCAGATATCTTGGTTTATTCCCCAGATATTTAAACAGCCTAGAACTAACCTGGAAAATTGTTCCTGATCGTGTTAGGCAGGGATTTATTAACACCGCCTGAGTTCTCACCATGATAGCCACCTTATCCTTAGTGGCCACATTTCGTTCTTGTTAAGTAAACAAGACTAGCACGCTGAAAAGTACCCTGAGCACTTTATATTAGGTACTGGACTCAGATGAGCATTTCAATTAGATTCATTAAGGAAGTTATTACTTGTTAATTGAATAGCAACAGACTGCTAAGGATCACTTATTGAGGTCTAGTAAGTATGTAAGAGAGAAATCTACTCCTCATGTAATTCCATCAGCAATAAACTAGTGTAATTAGATTCTTACTAACAAACTCAAATTGCCAGGAATGTTGAAGCAGATAATTGCCACTTACTACAGGTAACTTCCTCAGTTAATGCAATATCAATTAACATACTTACTAAATGTCAGTTTAAACTCTTAACAAATAATTAATACCAATGGACTCTGGGTCACCTGGTTAAATATTTAAACTTTCATATTCAGAAAAAAATTAAAATACAAGTCCACTAACTGATCTTTTTTAAGACTACATACCATATACTGTGATACTACTTTGGATTTTAACAGCACCTTCCATCAGAGGACCTCAGATCCCTTGGCAATATGAACGGTTTAAGGCCCCTGTATACCTGGGAAGTCTCCTTATCCCCACTTTACCGATGGAGAAACTGAGGCAGAGAGCGATTAAGTGACTCACCGAAGATTCTGAAGGATTCTGGCAGCCCTAGTGTAAAGTCCAGTAGATTCAGGGTATGCCTGCCCAATAAATTAAACTGTGATCGTAGCATCGGTAGGCAGACCCATACTAGCTTTAATCTCGCTAGCCCAGGTAACAACAGTAGTGAAGACATGGCGGCATGGACTTCAGCCTACCCCGGCTATAATCATATCTCCATTTGCTATGCACCCTCCGTTAGAATCTTTCAAATAGTTTCTGTTGCTTTCTACTAGTTTCACTTGCCCCGGGAACCAGTAGATCAAATAAATATTCTGCTTGACTCCAAAATCTAGTTGGGCTATTGGAACAAGTTGGACATTTTCAACTGGAATTTCTGCTCAGGAGAGGCAGGAACAGAACCCTACACCCTTTAACTACACAACCATCCTCTCTCCTAGTGTGCTCACGCCTTGTCTGAAATGGGAACACCTCTGCTTTCTGTTTAAGCTCACCCCACAGGAATGGACCATTTGGACAATGTACAGGGCCCGTGCTTTTGGAGGCCCCACCTCTATCAATGTCCCATTACAGCAGTGTTTCCCAAACTTGGGACGCCGCTTGTTCAGGGAAAGCCCCTGGCGGGCCGGGCAGGTGTGTTTACCTGCCATGTCCACAGGTTTGGCCGATCGCCCACAGCCCCCATTGGCTGGGCACAACGAACCCCAGCCAGTGGGAGCTGCGATTGGCCGAACCTGTGGACGCGGCAGGTAAACAAACAAACCCGGCCCACCAGGGGCTTTACCTGAACAAGCAGCATCCCAAGTTTGGGAAATACTGCATTACAGCATGAAACCACCTGCACACACAACACACTCTGACTGCTGGTCCACTATGATTAACTGTTTAGGCTTGGTCTACACTTAAATGTTTTGCCAGCATAGTTTTGTTGGTGGCAGGGAGCGGGCAACTGTGTGATTTGGGTGGGGGGGGGCATAGCTGTGCCGGTAAAACTCGTAGTGTAGACTGGCAAAAAATTTCTTTTGGCAGTATGGCTTACTTTGCTTGAGGCGCTGGTATAAGCTATACCAGAATTTCTTTTTCTGATATAAACTGTATCTACACTTGAAGGCAGGGAGTGTAGACAAGGTCTTAGACTGTAAGCTTTGTAGGGAAGGACCATCTTTTTGTTCTGTGTTTGTATAGTGCCTAGCACAACGGAGTCCTGATCCATGACTAGGGGTCCTAGGTGCTGCTGCAACAATAATAAATAAATAAATAAAATAGTAATAATAATGAATCTTAGCTCCAAACCTTCTGAATCCCATAGTGACAGTGCCCTGATCGCCCTCACAGTAGAAGAATGTGGGAGAGTTCTAACACATTTCTACAACCAACTCAGCTATCAAAACTCCCCTCCAGCCCAATGTGGCTTTGTGGGTATCAGTGTCTGCCTGGGGCCCAGAATATGTCGCTTCACACAAAGACCACACAAAACCTAAGGCTGTCTCCGTTTCCCTTTAATTCCTGAAGAACCTTGAAGTGTCTGAAGGATGGTTGAGTTCCATATGAACTATATAGAATCTAGGTATTTGGGGGAAAGGCAATCTCCAATAATAAACAACACAGAAACTCTAACATACTTTTTAAAGTTAAAGCTTCAGTCCCCTTATAATTTAATGTTTGAGATGCTACCCTAGTCCTTTGGAAGCCTTTTCTCTCTCCACCGGCAATGATGGTCTGTCTTCCAAGATATCTGAATAATGTCTCTGTTCCTCTTGTAACATCTTCCTTGCCTACTCCTCGTGCATAATAATGCTAATAATCTTGCAGCTTTCAGTGACATTTTTCTTCTCTTAAGTGAATGCCTAGTTTTATGCAGGGCTGTTTTGTTCAGTGCCTTGTCTTCTGCATGTGTTTTTTTATTAAATGGTATACCTATGCACACACGAGAGTCTGTTTATTATTTTCTGTTATGAGTTGCTTGTGTTCCACTTAATAGTATACAGGTGAAACAGGTTAAGTGATTATTTATATTATGCAAATTGCAGCAATGCTTAAAGGGCCCAATCAAGATTAGGGCACCACTGTATTATGTACTGTATAAATGCATATGAAGGCATGATCCATGTCCTGTAGGCCTTACCCTGTATAGTTAACCAGGCACCTTTTGTATGTGAAATGAACTTGATCCCCAGTAAATTATATGCTACAAAGTGTTATGTGCAGCAATGTAGCAGAACTGTATGTTTTATACGACACCATCAGCATGGATTTCCACAGCTCCTTTCCTCAGAGGTTAATTCAGCTTCACAACACTCCCATAATGTAGGCAAACACTCTCCCCATTTTTAGATGGGGTAACTGGGGCACAGAGAGGTTGAGTGAGTGAGGGGTAGAGCTGGGAATGAAACCAAGAACTCAGTTCCTAGTTCTGTGCTCTAGTCACTAGACACCGATACTTCCTCCCTCAGGTAATAAGCTCATGTTCCTTACGTTTGTAAGCTATCTTTAAATACCTTCTCAGTAATCACTAACTCTTAGAAGTAGCTTTTGTCTCATGTAAAGGGTTTTGTTAAAGAGTCTCACTGTTTCTAAAGTTTCTCCATAATCCAAATCCCCATATATCAATGTCAATGCACGTGCATTTTATATGAATAGTAGTAACAGTTTTGACTTAACCGATGGCGTCAGTGGAGTTACACCAGGGTTGAATTTGGCCTAAAGCCTTCAACGTATTACAAAGATTATCCCTGCTAACCTGACCATTGTTTAGAATTCAGGTCTGCAAATCATCCATCTCAGGCCCACGTATGCTTTTTAGCATTCTTCCCATTGGTTCTTATGTACTAACGGTAAAACCCTTTCTAGATAAAAACCACGAGGAGCCATTTACACCCACAGAGAATCTGGCCCTTTAAAAAAATAAACCATGAAACAATGTCCTCAAAACCAAAGTCAGAGTTATGTGCCATTAAACTGAAGAAACGTCTTAGAAAAAGGGTGACAAAAACACAGACATGTTCAGAACTGCTAACATGATTACAGCAAGTGCTGTAATAGTCATTGCTTTTCTTGGAACTGATGTTAACAAGTAAAACATTTTACTTGTCCTTGTTTACTGGGATAATATAAATACTGCATGAACTGCATTTCCTTGGCATCTAAGCATTGTGTACATGACGGCAGCTTGTTCGAAGAGTGTTTATAATTTCAAAAGAGTTGAAAAGCTCAGTGGTTGAGCAGGAGAGTTTGGGGTCTTATTTACATGTGAAATGTGCTGTTTCTTATATAGCTGAAAAAACCTCCAGTACTTCAGACCTAATTTTTCCCGAGATCTGCAGCGCAGATCACCAGTATGTGCCTTAAACACAGTGGGTAGCATTTTTAAAAGCCCCTAGATCAGAGGTGGCCAACCTGTGGCTCCGGAGCCCCATGCGGCTCTTCAGAAGTTAATATGCGGCTCCTTGTATAGGCACCGACTTCGGAGCTGGAGCTACAGGCGCCAACTTTCCAATGTGCCGGGGGGTGTTCACTGCTCAACCCTGGCTCTGCCACAGGCCCTGCCCCCACTTCACCCCTTCCTGCCCCCTCTCCTGAGCCTGCCGTGCCCTCGCTCTTCTCCCTTTCCTCCTCTCCCCCCCGCCCAGCTTCTTGCACACCACAAAACAGCTGATCGGGAAGGGGAGGTGCTGATTGTCTGGGCTGCTGGTGGGCGGGAGGCGCTGGGAGTGGGGGCTGGGGGAAGCTGCTGATGTATTACTGTGGCTCTTTAGCAATGTACATTGGTAAATTCTGGCTCCTTCTCAGGCTCACGTTGGCCACTCCTGACCTAGATGACTTGGGAGCCTATATTTTTAAAAGTGCCATAGGCATTTAGGGCTGGATTCACAAGGGCGATTTAGGAATCTAACTGCCATTTTAGGCACCTAGGTCCAACATTTAGTTGCCAACTCGTCACCAGCACTCACAAAACCCCTGCAGTCATCTAAAGTTGCTAGGCATGTAAGTTCTGCTATTAGGGTCCACAAGCCACCTAAATGTCTGCTGCCGGGCATGCTGATAGCATCATGAGAGAGACCCAGCAGCCACTAAATTTAAAAGAAAATAGCTTGTTAGGTCTAAAAAGGCCATCCAATCATGCGGGGTGGGGTTTGCATCCCAGCACCATCACACTGGTCGTGGGGGGGAAGGTCTGGTCCAAGAGAAAAAAAAAAAGCGCTGAGATAAGCAAAAAGCCATAGAGATCACAACTAGGTAAAAACTTCACCCAATCTTTAAAAGATAGCCCAAACTTTGCTTACAACCAGCTACTTGGTAGCCAGGACAAACCTGCCACCCCAGGCCCATGAGGAAAGGGCAGCAGATTGTCTAGAGCACACCTAAAACTGCTGGAGAAGGAGTCTCCTCTTATAACCATTAGTGCAGTGCTTAGAGCACTCACCCAGGATGTGGGAGGTCAGTTCCCCCTTATGCCTGATATGGAGCAGGGATTTGAACCTGAGTCTCTCACTGCCCAGGAGAGCACCCTAACCACTGAGATATAGAGTTATTCTAATTGACTCGCCCAAATTTAATGAGCTTTGGATCAGGCCCTTAGAGAACAATACAAAATAAACTGACCAATATAAAATTAAATAGACATATCCTCCAAATTAAGCCATAAATATAACAAATATGCCACGGCAGCAAACAAACAGCTGAGCACAGAGATGGGCTTTGCAATATGCTTGGCGGGGGGGGGGGGGAGTGAATTCCAGAGTTGTGGGCCATCCACTGAAAATACCCTTTCATCAGTCCCCTTATATCCAAATGTAGGGACTTTTGCCAAGACAGCGAGAGCTAATTTCAACTTAACTGCTCCAATATGTGCAGGATGGACAAGTCCAGTTCTGCCTACAAAAGCGGCACACAGGTTGGAGACACATTGTTAGGATATATGGGGCCAAAGGAAAATGAAATGATTTCAATATTTTTGTTCAATGGCTGAGGCAGGGCCAGTGAAATATAGTTCTATATGATCGCGTTATTTCTCTCTTAATCAGGCCAAAGAGGACACATCCCGTGTGTAGTTGTGGACACCACACTTTGGGAAAGATGTGGACAAATTGGAGAAAGTCCAGAGGACAGCAACAAAAATGATTCAAGGTCTAGAAAACATGATCTACGAGGAAAGATTGAAAAAATTGGGTTTGTTTCATCTGGAGAGGAGAAGAGTGAAGGGGGGGGACACATGATAACAGTTTTCAAGTAAATAAAAGGTTGTTATAAAGAGGAGGGTGATAAATTGCTCTCCTTAGGACAAGAAGCAATAGGTTTAAATTGCAGTAAGGGAGATTTAGGTTAGACGTAGGAAAAATGTCCAGACTGTAAGGGTAGTTAAGCACTGGAACAAGTTAACTAAGGAGGTTGTAGAATCTCTGTCATTGGAGATTTTTAAGAACAGGTTAGATAAACACCTGTCAGAGATGGTCTAAATAATACATAGTCCTGCCTCAGTGCAGGGGACTGGACTAGATGAACTATCAAGGTCCCTTCCCGTCCTACATTTCTATGATTCTATGATTCTGCTATCTCGCTGGAACACACCAGTTCTAACTTCCCATTTCATATGGGAAGCAAAAGAAGAAAATGAAATGCACAAGTGTTGTTGTTTAATTTGGCTAACATAAACAAGGCTGTGCTCTGTAGATTACTAGATGAAATATTAGCATCAAGGACCACCAAGCAAAGAGCAGCAGCTGGCAAAAAAAAAAAAACTATTATAAAGCAATTTTCATGATGTTTACAGAGGAACAGGAAACTGGAAATGGAAGAGCATAGAAAAGGGAATTCTAACAGGTTATACGTTGTCAGTGCTTCTCTTTCCAGCCGCAATGAACCTACTAATGTAATGCAAAGGACCATAGTCCAAACACCAGAAGAAGTAAGACAGCCCCTAGGGAGGATGTCTCTGGATGATATAATTTTAATATGGTGGATTTAAATGGCGATTAGCTAGTCTATATATATTGGAGAAAGTACTGGAATAGTGGAAAATGAAGTGTAAAGCATCAAGATCTAGCCCCGTGTTTGGTGTTGCATGTCAAAAAAGTAATGAAAAGGCTCAAGTTAAGGAGCTTTAGGGTAAAAGAGAGCCGGATTTATAAAAGGAACAGATGAGTAACCTTGATAAGCATATATAAATAGGATAATAAAGCTATGATGGTTAGAAAGCAAGAACAAGAAATGAGCCAAGGAGTTCTGGAGATGAAATGTTCTTGACTGGATATGGAAGAGAAATAAACCAAAAAGCAGCTAAACTGCAGCCTATGCTATTTGCAAACATGTAACAAGAAGGCTGAGAATAGATACGACAGCTGCAGCCTAATTGATGGGAGACTTGCCTAACAGGTTGTCAGACTGCTGTGTGGCTTCAGTCCAGGCCACGTTGCTGGAGGCACAATGTTAGAAATACTGACAAGCGTTTACTAAAAATAAATAAAAGTTTTCCAGGACAAAGGGAAATATAGCTCCAAGTAACTAGTCACAGTATTGGGTTAGATCTCTAGGAAAGAAGAAAGTGTGCAGCAGAGACTGTGATAGTTCCCCAAGGCCCACAACAGAGAGACAGGCAGCCTGCTAAGTAATTTTATAATGGTGCTGTCTTGCCAGGGGCATTGGTTCTGGGTGTGTTGAGAGCATAACACTGTAGGGGCGAAGAAGATAACTACCAAATTAGCAAAGAGGGTTGACTGACGAGGGGAGAAAGTGAGATACGATATAGAAATACTCAATGGGGAGAGGGGAAAAAATCGCAAGTGAGTCTCTCAAGAAAGTAGAACAGAGGAAATTGACTCAATTTTCCTTGTGGCTAACAGGAAATGTAAGAGTGATTATTTGGCCACTGTAGATGGGATTTACTGGGAGGTGGCAGAGGGTAGAGGTCAGAGAGGGGTTTAGGCACAGTACTGAGCATATCAGCATTCCCAAAGAACTGCTCACAGCGGAGGGGGATGCTGGATAAAGTTTAGGGTGTTTTTTTTTAATGTTAGCAGAAACATGCTCAGGAGATATACGGGCAGGGGAGGGTTAAAGCAGAACCTTTGGCCCAAGGCCCTGAGGTCAGCAGCAGGTGCAAGGAAGCCACCTGCCTCATTCTGGTGAGCCACCAGCATCACTTGGGGCAAGGGTAAAAGAACTCTGCAGTGGGAGGAAGGCCACAGGTCGTTTAGGAAGGTGTCCTTTGGAGCTAGGAGAAACGCTCTGTCTAAGGGATCCAAGTTTGGTCCTGGATCTGGACACTGTTTACAGGAGGAACCCCCTCCCCCCCCCCCCCCGACTTTCTGCAGCAAATCTGACATGCTAACTAGAGAGTTGTGTCACATACTACATTGTAAGCTCCTTAGGCAGGGATTGTCATTTTGTTAGGTGTGTGTACAGTGTTGGCCTTGAACCACGAGTGAGTGCTACCATAATATTACTCTTAAGACCAAGACTTTAAACTAATAGTTAATAATAATAAATCCAGTGCCTGAATTTAATGCTGATAAAACCACCAAGGAGAGCAGAGAGGAAATAAGCTCCACTAGTTAACTATAGTCACACTCCATTCACATACCTCTTAAATCCTTGCCATATTTACTTGTGGTTACTATGCATCGTTACTCAGGACAAATCAAACTCACATTAATAAGCAGTTTGGTGTAAATGGTCTGCTGATTAACCATCCCTGATTTTACTCCTTAAATACCTAATTATATAACAAATATGAGAATGAATGTTAGGATTAATGCTTTATTGACTCATTGGGAGTCTCTGAAGAGTTTATGAGGACTCCATCAGCTAAACCATGTTTACAAGAAATAATCAAGTAATTCCAAATAACGAATAAATTCATAAAAATAAAAATGAAAAAGGGTACCATTCATAGAATGAAGAATTAGTTAGGAATAGTCACTCCTCTCTATACAAAAATGACTAAATGAGGTCTTAGGCACGTATCTGAGCCCTGAATCAATCTCTACAGGTATTTTTTTCAAAGTAATATATGGGGATCTGGTTCTGGGGCTCCCATTAAAATCAATGGGACAATCAGATGGCTAAAACTCCCTGAAGCACTTTGAAGATGTGCATCTCAGCATTTAGCAGGATGTATGGTTCATCAAGAGAAGTACAAGACAGCTAGTCACAGGCTAGAGGAGTCTGGATGACAGGAGTTCACGGCAGCCAAGAGCGCTGTATTTAACTGAGATACTGTCAGAACTAGGTTTGAGAGGTAGGTTTTTGTGGTGGTGGTTTTTAAATCCTCATGTGCAGATCAGAATCTCTCTCTGAAGAACGAATGTGAGGAGAGTTTCCCCTATGATTACTCCGTTTATTTTTCATCAACACAGTTCCCAGTGCCTTTTAGAATTTAAAATAACAAAGCACAAATTCAGCATAAGGGAGACTTATAGCTGTTTTATGATAAAACAAAGGTTACTAACCAGAATTTGAGTCAAATTCTCGAGATTTCTGATTGGCGAGTGCATTTGTGAGTAGTTAGGCAGGCAGGTACCTTTTAGTCCATATGCAAATACCATTTTATGCAATCAGACAAAGAAGAAGCCGTTCGAATAATTGCAATTAGAGATGAGCCTATATCAAATCTGTGTACCTAAGCAGCCCTGAACTTTGCATGTTTTGAGAGTATTGTATTAAATCTGGGCACAGACAAGACTAGGCAGCTCATTTCCAACCCCAGCTCTGGCTCAAAATGTCAGTTAACCCTATATTTATAATGAGTCTTAACCAAACCCCAGATCGGTTTGAGGAGTTTAACATTCTGATTCAGGTCTAAATTCTGCAGCTCTGGCCAATTTCTCAATGGACTTTAATGTGCTGCAATGGGAGAGTAAGGCCATTCTGAGAAACGTCCTGGCTTTTTGCTTACACTTCCAAGTCTCTGCCAATCATTCTCTCTCCTCACACATCCATCCTTAGAAATTAGAAACCTCTTAACTTTTCACAAACAAAATATTGATTTTTCCCAAAAAACCCATAAGTGGGTGACATTTAACAACTTGCTCCTGCTGCCATTAAAATCAATGGTAAAACTCCGACTGACTTGAAAGGAATCAGGATTGAGCCCTATAATGATCTTTCCCCCCCCCCCTTCTGAGTCAGACATATATTCTGAAGCTTTTTTGTGTGTGACTTCAATAGACATTAAAAAGCATCAACACCTCTTTCAATTCACTATACTCCCCCCCTAAATAGCAGCTTCATGCACTCCTGAGGCTCAGGATACCGAATAACTGACCTCTTGCATCAAACAGTTTTAATCATGAGTTTGCATCTCAGAACTACAGGTCAGGTTTAGATCTCAGCTCAATGTATGAGCACATAGTGGGAATGAGGAGTTATTTTCTAGGGCATACGAGTCAAATGCTCCATGCTGACAGAGAAAAATGGCATGGTTATAGAATGTAAAGGAATTACTCCTTCTTTACAGCCACCCCACTTCAGCAGAAATCTCTGTAGGAAATAGTGTAGAATCACTTTTTGACTGAGCAAACCACTCATGAAAGATCTTGCTTATTGACAGGGAACAAAAGATGGGTGGGGGGAACAGTATGGGAATATTAAATGCATGTGTATGTTTTATTATCATTATCAACTTTTTACATTAAATTAAAAAGTAGCAGTTAAGCCATTATGCAAGGGAGCAAATTCAGAGGTGGGGAAATCCACAAATTAACAGCATACTATACGTCTTACACCAGGTCTGAATTTGACCCAAGAAGTCCACATAGCCAAGTAGATCATAAAATATTGTTGGCCCTTTTACCGCTAGTGGTTAGCCAATATTCAGGCATTTCCATTAGAAAGAGAAATTGATGGAGTTGGGTATTTTTTGATTGCCATCCTGTTAGTTTACAAAGAATGAACATAAAAGACCTATTTCCCTGAACTCAGTAAGAATCAAACACTAGGCAGTTTCCTTTTTCAGAAATCCAACCCAGCTGCCAGCTAGCACTGTACACAAAAGAAGCTCTCCCCTTGTGTTTCCTCCAAGGCCATGCTACCAATGCTTCTCTAGCTTTTTCCTGCTGTATCTCTGCTTCTCCACATGTAGACACACACAGAGCTATAATTCAATCGATCCCCAGACCCTGCATTTGCAATCAGATCAGAGTCTGCATGGCTCAGTGGTTGTCTACACATGGAGTTGCTCCATAATAGCTATTCTGGAATAACTCCATGGTGGACATTCTTATTCTGGAGTAAGTGTGTCCACATATGGAGTTATTCAGGAATAACTATCATGCTTTAAATTCACACCCTAATTTAATCCAAATTAACTTTCAAGTGTAGACTAGCTCTCAGCTTCTGCTCCTGTTTTGCCATGCAGCTCTGTGATTTGAGCAGTGGCTTGTCTTGTATCAGCTATCACTAAACAAAGAGGCATTTAATTGCTCCCTCATTTGGGCTGAATGAAACATGGCTACCATATATCCAAGACATGCTTATATAACATTATAATCATTAAACTATTGCCTAAAACTCTGGGATGAGGACCATAGTCGACAACACTGCTCTTTTGGCACAATGGAACTTTCTACCTAAAAGGTAAAGATCATCTGTGTAAGAGACAGAGTTTTCTCTGGCATCGATCCAAGACTGTTAAATAAACTTCCACAAAAACTAAGAATCATCACAAACCTCACCACCTTCCGCTCCACATGCCAGGCGCACTTCTAGCATTAACAAATAGCAGCATGTACATTAAGAAAACAAACCCCAAACCAAGTCAAAACACTTTACTGCACACACAATTCCCCTAGGGAAAGAATGAAAGAGAAAATGAACCACACGTGGCAGATGTTACGCATGTCACTTAAGGCACTACTGGAAGGCACTCAGATACCTTGGTGATGAAGAACCAGTATAAGAATCCACATAGAACAGAATGGATTGTTAATTTTAATCATGGCTGTATCTTTGTGCCTTAGCATTATTCAGGGCTACATCCTGCAGCCCTTATTCAGGCAAGAGTCCAAAATGACCCCAGAAATAAACACTCCCCACCAAATACATCCCTGGAAGCCAATTCACTGTTGGCTTGCATCTAAATTGGGTAAATTAGAATGATAGCATTTCACGCTGACTTTACACTGTCTTCGCACTATTGCAAGTGAGCACACAAGATGCAGTACAATGATAAATCAGCCCCTCTCTTCATTCTGCTGTAGGTATGTATGTAATGCCTTAATGTTTGGATGTAGTATACTGTGCTGTAAACTGATCTGTGGAATGAATGGATCCATTTTGTAGTGCTGTAGTTTAATGATTCTTATCTAGGGGTTGTTTATTAAATTCCATTATTTTATTTAGCCAGTTTAAATAGAATCATAGAAGATTAGGGTTGGAAGAGACCTCAGGAGGTCATCTAGTCCAACCCCCTTCTCAAAGCAGGACCAACACCAAACTAAATCATCCCAGGCAGGGCTTTGTCAAGCTGGGCCTTAAAAACCTCTAAGGATGGAAATTCCACCACCTCCCTAGGTAACCCATTCCAGTGCTTCACCACCCTCCTAGTGAAATAGTGTTTCCTAATATCCAACCTAGACCTTCCCCACTGCAACTTGAGACCATTGCTTCTTGTTCTGTCATCTGCCACCGCTGAGAATAGCCTAGCTCCATCCTCTTTGGAACACCCCCCTTAGGTAGTTGAAGGCTGCTATCAAATCCCCCCTCACCCTTCTCTTCTGCAGACTAAATAACCCCAGTTCCCTCAGCCTCTCCTCGTAAGTCATGTGCTCCAGCCCCTAATCATTTCCATTGCCCCCCGCTGGACTCGCTCCAATTTGTCCACATCCCTTCTGTAGTGGGGGGGGACCAAAACCGGACACAATACTCCAGGTGTGGCCTCACCAATGCTGAATAGAGGGGAATAATCACTTCCCTCAATCTGCTGGCAATGCTCCTACTAATACAGCCTAATATGCCGTTGGCCTTCTTGGCAACAAGGGCACACTGCTGATTCATATCCAGCTTCTCATCCACTGCAATCCCCAGGTCTTTTTCTGCAGAACTGCTGCTTAGCCAGTCGCTCTCCAGCCTGTAGCGGCACATGGGATTCTTCCTTTTCTAAGTGCAGGACTCTGCACTTGTCCTCGTTGAACCTCATCACATTTCTTTTGGCACAATCCTCCAATCTGTCTAGGTCACTCTGGACCCTATCCCTACCCTCCAGTGTATCTACCTCTCCCCCCAGCTTAGTGTCATCTGCGAACTTGTTGAGGGTGCAATTCATTCAGATCATTAATAAAGATGTTGAACGGCCCCAGGACTGACCCCTGGGGCACTCTGCTTGATACCGGCTGCCAACTAGGCATTAAACCATTGATCACTACCCGTTGAGCCTGACAATTTATCCAGCTTTCTATCCATTTTATAGTCCATTAATCCAATTCATACTTCTTTAACTTCCTGGCAAGAATACTGTGGGAGACTGTATCAAAAGCTTTGCTAAAGTTAAGATATATCACATCCACCGCTTTCCCCATATCCACAGAGCCAGTTATCTCATCATAGAAGGCAATTAGGTTGGTCAGGCATGACTTGCCGTTGGTGAATCCATGTTGACTGTTCCTGATCACCTTCCTCTCCTCCAAGTGCTTCAAAATGGATTCCTTGAGGACCTGTTCCATGATTTTGCTAGGGACTGAAGTGAGGCTGACAGGTCTGTAGTTCCCTGGGTTCTTTCTTCCCTTTTTTAAATATGGGCACTATATTTGCCTTTTTCCAATCGTCTGGGACCTCCCACAATGGCCATGAATTTTCAAAGATAATGGCCAATGGCTCTGCAATCACACCAGTGAACTCCCTCAGCACCCTTTCATGCATTAGATCTGGACCCATGGACTTGTGCATGTCCAGCTTTTCTAAATAGTCCTTAACCTGTTCTTTCACCACTGAGGGCTGCTCACTTCCTCCCCATACTGTGTTGCCCAGTGCAGCAGTGTGGGAGCTGACCTTGTCTGTGAAGACCAAGGCAAAAAAAGCATTGAGTACTTCAGCTTTTTCCACATCATCTGTCACTATGTTGCATCCCCCATTCAGTACGGGTCCCACACTTTCCCTGACTTTCTTCTTGTTGCTAACATACCTGTAGAAACCCTTCTTGTTACCCTTCACATCCCTTGCTAGCTGCAACTCCAACTGTGCCTTGGCCTGTGATTACACCCCTGTATGCTCTAGCAATATTTGTATACTCCTCCCTAGTCATCTGTCCAAATTTCCACTTCTTGTAAGCTTTCTTTCTGAGTTTAAGCTCACCAAAGATTTCACTGTTAAGCCAAGCTGGTCGCCTGCCATATCTGCTATTATTTCTGCACATTGGGATGGTTTGTTCCTGCACCCTCAATAAGGCTTCCTTAAAATACAGCCAGCTCTCCTGGACTCCTTTCCCCCTCATATTAGCCTCCCAGGGGATCCTGCCAATCAGTTCCCTAAGGGAGTGTCAGGGTTCCCTCCCCACTCTGAACTCTAGGGTACAAACGTGGGGACCCGCATGAAAGACCCCCTAAGCTTATTTTTACCAGCTTAGGTTAAAAACTCCCCAAGGTACAAAACCTCCCCTGCACCCTGGTAAAAGATTCTTGCTGCCACCACCAAGTGATTGAAACAGGAACCAGGGAAGGGACCACTTGGAGTTCCCCTCCCCCCCCAAAAAAATATCCCCTCAAGCCCGTACACCCCCTTTCCTGGGGAGTTGGAGAATAATCTCCTAACCAATTGGTTACCCAGTGATCAAAAACCCACCCCCGGGGTCTTAGAACAATGGAAAACAGTCAGATTCTTAAAAGAAGGATTTTATTAAAACAAGAAAGGTAAAAATCATCTCTGTAAAATCAGTATGGTAGATATTTTACAGGGTACTCAGTTTCCTAACTCAGAGGGACCCCCCCGGGCAAAACCTTCAAGTTACAGAAAAATGCAACAAAAACAGGAATACACATTTCCTCCAGCACAGCGAATTTCCCAAGCTAAAAACAACAGAAAAACTAATGCATTAGCTAAATACTCACTAACTCCATAGAAGATGGATGGTTACTTGCTTGATCTGTCTCCCACCGAGAGATCACACAGAACAGACAGACCCAAGCCTTTTTTCCCCCCTCCCAATATTTGAAAGTATCTTGTCCCCTTATTGGTCAGATGCCAGCCCGGTCAGGTGTCAGCCAGGTTACTGGAGTTTAACCCTTTACCAGTAAGAGGATTTTATAGTACTGCATCAGAGCCTCTCAACCCCTTCCCTTTATATTTATGACAGGGAGTCAGTCTGCTTTTCTGAAGTCCAGGGTCTGTATTTTGCTACTCTTCTTTCTTCCTTTTGTCAGGATCCTGAACTTAACCATCTCAAGGTCACTGCTGCTTAGGTTGCCACCCACTTCTACTTCCCCTACCAATTCTTCCGTTTGTAATAGTTGTCCTGTCAGATAAAGTTATTTTACACACTGCTGAAAAAAGAGACATACTAACATACAAAACTATGCAAAACAGAGGTGAAATTCATTTCTGGTTAGCGCTTATTTAAAAAAAAAATCACAATGGGAAGAAATGATTTACCTACCTTAACTTGTACTGGACTTTCTAGTACACAAAATGTTCAGCTAAGAAGTATATAACTCAGAACTGCTATAAGAACGGAGATAATAGTTCGCTTGTAAGACTTCAAGCACTGCTTGTAAAGATTTATATTAAACACATGTGCTTAATGATTAGCGCTGAATACCATATGATTTACATATTAATAGATGCAACTAATAGCCCGTTAGTGAACTACTATTATTTATTGAGAGCCAATAACGAGCTAGGTGCTGCAGAGAGAGAAAGACACACAGTCTTTGCCCCAGTGAGGTAACAATAGAAAGATCTGGTCCTTAGGCCCCTACTGCAGGCTTCAGTGGGACTACTTGTATGAATAAGGTGAACAGGACTTGGCTGAGACCAAGCATGGCAAAATACAGCCCAAAAGAAGAATCTCAGAAATGTATAAGCCTGGGGCATTACAATGAACATGCTGATGTAACCTTAACACACAGAAATCACAACTATCACTGGGATAATACTGGATTTCACTTGATGGGAAATACAGGGTATTACCTTAACAACAAGCACTGAAAATTTTTGAACCAAGCTGATTACCCCCATTTCACAGACTACTAATCACAATGAGGCAGCATGGTCTAGAGCAGAGCTTTCCAAACTGTGTGTCGCGACACGTTAGTGTGTCGGCGGCAGTGTGTAGGTGTGTCGCGGGGCAGCAGGCGTGCTCCGCTCCCCGGCCGGGGCAGCGGGGCGGCAGGCGTGCTCCGCTCCCCGGCCGGGGCAGCGGGGCGGCAGGCGTGCTCCGCTCCCCGGCCGGGGCAGCGGGGCGGCAGGCGTGCTCCGCTCCCCGGCCGGGACAGCGGGGCGGCGGGCGTCCTCCGCTCCCCGGCCGGGGCGGCGGGTGTGCTCCGCTCCCTGGCCGGGGCAGCGGGGCGGCAGGCGTGCTCCGCTCCCCGGCCGGGGCAGCGGGGCGGCAGGCGTGCTCCGCTCCCCGGCCGGGACAGCGGGGCGGCGGGCGTGCTCCGCTCCCCAGACGGGGTGGCGGGCGTGCTCCGCTCCCCAGACGGGGCGGCGGGCGTGCTCCTCTCCCTGGCTGGGGCAGCGGGCGTGCTCCGCTCCCCGGCCGGGGCAGCGGGGCGGCAGGCGTGCTCCGCTCCCCGGCCGGGGCAGCGGGGCGGCAGGCGTGCTCCGCTCCCCGGCCGGGGCAGCGGGGCGGCAGGCGTGCTCCGCTCCCCGGCCGGGGCAGCGGGGCGGCAGGCGTGCTCTGCTCCCCGGTGGGGGGAGCGGGAGGCAGGCATGCCGCCCTCCCCCCTGGCATTTTGGCGGGGCGGCGTTGGGTGCGGGGGTGTTTCGGCCAGCGTTGGGGGGGGCGGCACTTGAGGGGGTGGTTTTTGTTGTTTTTTTTTTGCTTGGGGCGGCCGGCCCTGGGTACTGCCCATGCGCAGTATGTGTAATCCAGGCGGAATTGATTCCGCGTCACTTCCGGTGTGTCGCGAAATGATGCATGTCTAAAAAGTGTGTCACCAACATGAAAAGTTTGGAAAGCTCTGGTCTAGAGATTAGAGCACAGAAGTAAGGAGTTTTAGTCCTTTCTGTGCCATAGATACTCTGTAACCTTTGCCAACCCACTTAACTCTTTGTTTCAGTTTCCCCATCTATAAGACAGGATCAGCAATACTTATCCTCTCCAGAAAGTTCTTTGTGGCCAGCAGACGAAAAGCACTATCTAAAATTAAAATCATTGTTAAGCTGTACAAAAATCATTTTCACAGCTGCTATATGGATGGAGAATCTATAGAAATGTACCAAAAATTATTTTTTCTCCTTTTCAAAATTCTTAAGTTTTGTTTCAGATACTTGAATTTTTTGAGAGCCTGGCATAACTACATGATTATGTATCACTAGTCTAATAAATAAACAAGTTCTAGATATTCTAATTTACAACAGTAACTTATTATGTATGGTATGATGATTCAATCATAAATCTCTAAAAATAATTACCAGATTTCCTAAAAAAAACCCTCTTGCTTATTCAAACTCAAGATGATTTTCTCTACATTTGTCAGTTCACTTAACCCTGTGTATCTTACTGCAAGCTTTAATCCTTTTGCACATTTCCATTTCAGCAGTATCAACCTTTTAGCAATTGCATTTGCTCTTAATAGAAAATTTCTTTTGTGGTTCATTTATATTCCAGAGACTATTTAGGTCACCTAGTGCAAATATTTTCAGATCACTGGCTAGATCACTGTCCGGAATCACATTCATTCTATTTCTTACCACTTCCCAAAATGAACATACTATGTATGAGGTGTGGAGAAAATCCTGGTTGTCATTCATCTCATTTTTAACTACGGAAGCAAAACACACAGTAGATGAAGTCTGATTTGCATGAAATTGTGCGTGCCCACATATCTTGGTAATAATCTAGGGAACAGACATTCTTTGAGCTCTGCCGCTCATATTTTCCATTTTTAATTCATTTTTTCTGTTCATTTTCAATATATTTCTTTGTTGAATTCAGGGAACAATACAGGAGAGGTTCCTTTACGTTAATACCTACCAGTTCACATGGCTTCTAACCCAAAATTGTACAGCTTGGTAGCCACAGCACCTCCCTTACATTTTTAAGGTAGTGAGTTCATAGTCTATGGAGCTGATATTTTAATTAACACATGCAACTAGCACAACCTGTTTTAAAACCATGGGGAAGGAAAGACATGCAGTTGAAACCTCACGGAGACATGCATGCACATCAGAGCTGGGTGACATTTCTCAAAAAACCCACCTTCTTTTGCCAACAAACGCTGACTTGAATCGACTGAAACATTTCGCAACTTTGTGCGGAATTCACCAAATTGGTTTGGCTAAAAAAGACTTTTAACAAATAAATTTTTTTTAAAAATAGAAATGTTTAATTGACATTTTTTAAATTAAACATTTCGGTTTTTCAGCTTGAAATGACTTTTTATTTTGAAGTCTGCTTCCATTTTATTAAAAAATAAGTTAATGAAATGAAATATTTTGAAATGTTTCAAACATGCAAATGTTCCAAAAATGAAACAAAACATTAAATTCACCCTAAAACAAAAGTTGTTTTTGACTTTCTGATTTGCCAGAACATTTTCATCTCAGATTGACTTGAAACTATTTTGATTCTATTTTTTAAGATTGGAAAGCAAACTGAAAAATCAGTTCTTCATACAGCTCTATCCCTTACAGCATGTTTTCATTCTGTGAGCATGCTTGAACTTTATTCTAAAGTTCAGGCCTTTTTTTCTAAACTGAGAGTACTGTGATGATTTGTTACTCTTTTGTAGACTTGGATTTAGATGATCAACAACACAGCCACCTTGGAGACTGTCCTATGGTAGGAGCCACTAAGCTGGTCTTCGGGAGTCAACCAAGCAATAGATGGAAGCAGAAAAAAAAAATTCCAATTGTTTCTAACATTATCTGCATCTCTTGGCTGCCGGTGCCACTGACTCAGCAGACACAGGCTGAACACTAATGGTTTCAAGTCTTGAAGGATTTAAGATCGTAAGAATTGGAGGGCATTGAATATTTCCTTATTCCAATTATTTAATCCTGAAAATGCTATTTTATTTCCAGTTCCCAATGTATAAGGCAGTGATACTCGGTCTGAAGCTCACAAGCCACAAGTGGCTCTTTAATGCGTCTCCTGCGGCTCTTTGCAGCACATATCGATCACTGCGTGATTTAATTATTAACCAATCAGGATGCTTTTACTATGTTATTAACCAATTGTCGTTGATAAAATAATAATACTTGGTCAGCCATTTTGCTGAGAGAATAAGATATTATATACATTATATAACACTAAATATTTCCCTATCATGCTGTTTAAACATGAATATATAGTACTATAGTACATGAAAAAATGAATTCACACTGCTGTGGCTCTTTTGAGTAATAGCGATCGCTAATTTGGCTCCTGAACCCCTGAGGTCTGAGTAGCACTGGTATAAGGATTGCTTAATGGTCTCTGCTGTGGGTTGGGAACACGTACATTCTTAGAACCACAGATTTTAATCGAGGTAGAGCCAGCTCAGCCCTGCCTCTCTCTGAGGCAGGCAATTTGAATATCATGTAGTTTACCGTCTGGCGGCCGTTCAAACAAATCCTTTAAATTTTCCTGGCATTTCTGTCAGGGTAGTGACTTGCCCCAGGGTCCTGTGATAAACCTTCCCCTGCTCTCCACTCTTTTGCAGCATGCTGGGTGCTGGCTGGCTGGTGCCCCTACCATGTAAGACCCTTATGGATGGGAAGAGCTCTATGAAGGTGAGATGCCAGATGACTAGAGGTGCCTGCAGTGTCCAGATAAACGTAATGTGTCAAACAAGGGGAAGTAGGGGCTTGCCTCTTTTCATCTGACATCACTTTTCAAATGAATACATTTTATCCAGAGCCAGTCCCGTTTGTGTGTATTTTAATTAAAAAGAATTCTCCTTGGCTTGATAGTCCCTCCCAGTTGCACAGTTCCTGCCTTGCACATCCTGCCAGTCCCATCCTGCCTTGCTTTCTGGGTTGATGCAGAGGTTGCTGGTTCTGCTCTCACAACGGCATGAGCTGGAGTCCAAAACAGCACCAGAGTGGGGAGGCAGCCTAGCAGCAGGAATCCTGCCTAACACTTTTTCTCTAAGGTTATGTCTATACCGCAGCAAGGAGCTGGCCTTCCAGCCTGGACAGACAGACCTGCGGGAGCGGGACTCGAGCTAGTGGCTAAAAATAACGGTGTGAACGTTGCAGCTCCAGCAGAGACTCAGGCTAGCCACCCAAGCTCAGACCAAGGGAGAGCCCACGCTGCTGCACAAGCCACAGCCTGAGACACCACCATCCACAGTGCTATTTTTAGCATGCTAGTTCGAGCCCTGCTAGCACAAGTCTGTCTACCCAGGCTGGCTCCCGCCTGCAGTGTAGATACAGCCTTGCTTACAGTTGCCACACTGGGAGCCCTAGTGTATATGGGCTTTGGGCCACAGATGTGGCTTTCCGCACCATGTGGATTAGGCTTATCCCCAGCAGAGTTAGAAGATACGATGCTGTAAACTGTGCCAGCAGCCCAAGCCCCACCGGCACTAGGGTACCCAGTGTTGCTAACACCAATGACACCAAACTAGTGTTAGCAACAGTGAGAAACTTTGCTACTATTTCCCCAATGTACCCTGGTCCTAAGAAGAGAAATATTTTCCGCACCACACCCCTGTGTGGGAGCGGGGTTTGGAGTAGGGTTGCCACCCATCCAGGTTTTACCTGGGACAGTCTGTTTTTTGGCTTCTGTGTCTGGGTGCCATTTAAGGTTGCCAGGTGCCCGGTTTTTGGGGACCTGGCAACCCTAAATGTCACCCGAACCAAAACGCCGGGTACCGGAGGGTGGGGGGAGGTGCAGGGTCATTAACCCGCACCAGCCCCTGCTCAGATGGGCCGCCTCCTACCGGCAGGCAGGCTCCTTGAGATGATCCAGCAGGTGATTGGGGGAGGAAGGGAGAGAAGGGAGTGATGGGGCGGGCCCTTGGGAAAGAGGAGGAGAGGGGTGGGACCTCGGGGAAAGATGCGGGATCTCAGGGAAGAGGCGGGGCAGAGGCGAGGTCTCAGGGGTCCAGTTACCAGCAATTAGAAAGGTGGCAACCATAGTTTGGAGAACCCCACATCTTACTCCTCCTACTGGGGTGGAAACTCTAAAGCTGCTGGCAGCAGGGGCAAAGGCTGGAATGACCAGAGATAAAGCAAGCAAAGCCAGGGCAGGAGAAGGGGTGATGCCTTACTCGGTGCAAGTTCTGGACTTTTTGCCCACCAGTCAGTAAATGGAGCCTTGGAGCTGCAAGAGTTAATTAGAAAGGGAAATAAACATGGGCAATAGATTTCATAGGCTGGGGGAGGCTGGCCCCGCCCACGCTCCGCCCCCAGGTTTCCTCCTGCCTGCTTCCAGTTCCCTTCCCGCTCTTCCATGGCTGAGAGGGTGGGGCAGGCAGGCTGGGCTGGGGGTGCTGGTGCTGGGGCCATGCCACTCAGCCTGGGGATGGTGGGCGCACGGAGGGGCTGGTGGCTGGGTGGGGATGTACACATGCTCTGGGCTTCAGTGGGGGGAGGAGTAGCAGACGGGGAGGGGGAGGAGAGGCGCCTCAGGCAGAGGCTCATTCACCCACCATCCATGGAAATAAATTATTTAAAATATTAAGTTGTGCTCCATCAAACCACAGAAAAGTACTAAACGGATTTCTCCTTTCATAAGTGATACTATTCCCAGACCCTGAGTGAAACAGAGATCTGCTTGATACAGCATGTAAGCAAAGAGATCAGGAGAAACTAAATAGAGATAAAGGGAGAAAAAATGAGAGGTGAGAAGTGGGACTTGAATTTCTTGCAATACTACGTTGTGTTCTGCTGGGTCATAGCAAGCCTCTGAAAGCACTTTATGCTCATCTTTTCCATATTTTCCCAGTTGGATAGAACACAGCCTGATTCTAGAACTATATCTATCAATTTTATGTACATGATCCACATCGCCAATACAAGACGTGCCTTTCAACAAATAAATGTCTCACTATAGGTAATAACAAAAAAACAGGACCCCCTTCCCCTCTATATTTGAGATCAGTCACTGACTCAAACACAGAAAACATCAGGAATTCCCAGGGATCGATGGAGAAAGGTATATTCCTATGGTTTCAGGCATATATACTGTATTCTGCCCCTAATCCTTTCATACTCAGCTTGATTTATTAGTCTTACTTGGCATTCTATCTTGTAGACCTGCCAGAACAGCACAGTGGGATGAAACAGCTGGTAAATTTGCTCAAATTCTATTATGAAATATCTTCAGTTCAAGTTTCAGTGAAAAGTAAACAAGTCATTGTCTCTAAAAAGTGATTCACTTCGCTGTCAGAAACACTGGCAATCAGCAACAAACATTAGGTCTTTGTTAAAGCTGTCAAGTGAGACTACTTCCTACTGTGGATCTCTATGGTGGACAGAAGGTCATGTGACTCTTTGCTGCTTTAATGGAAAACACATTCACAAAAAGGTGCATTATTTTTACTTTCTCACTTCTGTGCAATGACATTTGTTTAGCTGCATATTTGAACACTATAAATAGGGATGTTGGAAGACAATAGTGGAAAGCTCTCACACTCCAGAGTAGGAAAATGCTAAGTATGCTGTTAAATATGTAGAGATCATCCATCCTCAGCCAGGAACATGTGGCAGTTATATGGAGTGCACAGTATGGATCTGCAAATAGGTAAACCTCATCTGAGCACAGAGTTGGCCTAAATCATTTACATAATCCCCCCATGGCTAAAAGCAGGGAAAGGAGAGAAGAAGCCACTATTCCAATCCACACATTGGAATAGCATCTATACAGAGCTGTTCTTCTATTCTGCCAGCTATCCATCAGGGAAGAATGAATTTCAAACCCAATCAATCACTCAAGCTGTGTGTGGGGAAAGAGCTGAATTTCCCTCAACATGGATTCTTTAGCTATTGCTTAACTTCTACAAGACGACATTTTTTCAGCCAACGGTGGCTTTGAAAAAAGGGATATGCTGGAAAAGAATCAATTGGTGGGATAAACTGCAGCTCTTTACCGTATGCCTCCACAGTGGACTTTTTTTTTAATTGGTGGAGAGTCTTTAGAGGGCTGTTTGACTTTCGCACATTCCTGTGGTGTGTGAGAAATGTGAGACAAATATAGGTAGAAAACAAGACTGGATAATGAACACATTATGGATTGTCCCTACTAGAAAGATAACTATAATAAAAGGTTTCCTCTCCTGTAAAGAGGCAGGTGGCATTCATTTAGGTATTCTATGCGTAGAATTGTGGTACCATGCAGACTATATATTTCCGTGCATAAACCACATATACACACTGTATAAAACTTGCACCTTACAGAGAAAATGATAGTGAATGCATAGTTAAAGTTGCCATGAAGTTAACACAAAGCAGGACTAAAACTCCCTCAGTTTCACACTTTGAAGACAGAATTTAGTCTCATGAGGACAAATTGATTTTACGAATCATTTTCACAGAGAAACGTGTACTAACTTTTGCTTTAAAAATGTGCCACGTTTGAAATTTTGCCCTGATAATCTCATGGGAGGGAGCGAGGGGGAGGGGAGTGGTCGCTCTAGCTGGACAGCCATAGTCCCCACAAATACACATCTCAACTATAGGCCTCTTTTAAAATGTTACAATTAAACAAAGTTATTTCCCATACTCAAGATAACCCAATGCATCTTTGTCAGAACAGGTCAGCTCAGACCTGTCAGCGACTTCCTTTTCTGATCTTACAAGGGACAGCTGTAAGCTCACAGACCTTGACATGTTAGGGGTCAATTCTCTCTCCCTGCCTCCTCCGACACCACCGTTAATAACAAGGGGCCATGAAAGAAGCCAGGAGAGGGGAGCGGGTGTTGAAGTACAGATCATCAGAGACCTACAGCTTGTGGCTCCTGTGGGTTGTGCTAGTCTAAGGGTATGTCTACACTTGAGCTGGGGGGTGAGTGTCCCAGTACAGGTAGACAGACTTGTGCTAGCCCTGCTCAAGCTAGCATGCTAAAAACAGCACTAGGACATTACAGTACAGGCGGCGGCTCAGGCTAGCCACTTGAACTCGGACCCAGGGGGCCGGACGGGATTGGACTTGGGTGGCTTACCTGAGCCACCGCCCGGGCAGCAATGTCCACACTGCAGTTTTTAACACGCTAGCTTGAGCAGAGCTAGGGTGTGTCTACCCATGCTGGAATCGCGCCTCCCAGAAGCAGTGCAGACAAACCCTAACAAACTTGCGGAAGTCTAAGTGGGTCTCTGCTTCCAGGCTCACCAACTGTGGAGGGCAGCAGGAAAGGCAGGGGAGCACAGATACAGAGAGAAGCATGAATAAATGGCACAGAAGTTGACAGTGGGGCTGGGAGACAGAGCTTCCAGATGACTTACTGGCTTCCACTACCCATCAGTCTTCAGCCCCACTGCTGGGCCCAAGATACCTGGCCTCAGTGGGCAGCCTGGCTTTCTAGCTCCATGGGCTCCTCTCTGCCCCATCCCTCATGCCTCTAACTCCCATTCGTTGTAGTGTTCATTTATTCTGATCAACAAAATAAACAACCAGAACCAGCAATTGGGAGGGAAATCATTTTCTACTCAGAATGGGGATTAGGGGAGTAAGGAGCCCTTAGGACTAGCAGGCCAGGCTGCCCATTACCCCCCTTACTCATTCCTCTAAATCTAGAGCCTTGAACCCTTGCAGTTAAGCCTATGGAAGCCAGGCCCAGAGTGAGACAGACTTCTGCAGGTCTGTCAGTCCAAAGCTCCCAGTCCCAGTGGGGAACTACAGGAGGCCTGCCAGAGAGAGAAGCTACCGCTGAGACAGAGCTGTGGGTGCCCTCCTCCCATCATGTCCCAGGCCCTGTTACTAATGGCCGTGAGATGGGGACACTTGGAGGCAAACTAAGAGCATCCCTCTGGCAGCAGATTTTCCCTCTAGAAAACCTCCTGTGCTTTGCCAAAGCAGAGCCCCGGTCTGATGAAGCTGGGCTGGTCCTTTGAACTTGAACTCCTGATGGGGAAGGACCTCTCAGGGAGCAGGGATGGTGCCTCACGTTGCCCCACTCTCCCTTGCTTCCACCCCTCACAGGCCACAAGGAGGGGGAATTCCCTAATAGCCAGTTAAGCCATTTTAACAACCCTTTGCACTGCCAGAGCTACACAAAGGGTTCATATCGCAACTGAGAACCAGATCCCTAGTTGTCAAACTGCATATTGCACCAACTCAAACCATACAAAGAAAGCATATCAATCATTCAGTACCCCATCTATGCTCTGCTCTTCAGTTCCTCTCAGCATCAGATGCCTCCCTTGCCACAGAGTAAGTGAGGCGTGGTGTCAGATTGTCAGTGGGAGCTCAGAGACAAGTTTATCTGTCAGAGTCCGTTGCAAGCTCAAGAACAGAGAGGAGTAAGATGTATTTACTCCACTCCCTTCCCTGTAAGTGTAGGGTCCATTGGAACCATTTCCCCTACTCCTTTCCCTTCCCCTCAATGCACAGGGCACAGAAGGTTTGAACAAGAGGAAAAATGTCTTTAAAAAATGCTTTGGGGACATAATCAATGTAGCAAAACAATGGATTTTTTCCCTTAGCAAAGCACAGGCTCCACTCTGCCTTCTGTCTTGTCGCACAGCTTCAGACTTTTTGTTCTGTAGCAAAAGCTCTCCATTCAAGCGCATGGCATTTTCTGGGCACTATATCTTCAGTATATTCTTTGCAGCAGTGTAATTTTTTGTATATAGTCACTTGAATAATCAGCAGGCAGTGTTAAAAAGCACCATTGTACATTGACATTGCTAAACCGCAGGAAGCAGCAGAGGATGAAGGGGGAAGGCTGCATTTCTTACTGGCCTTATTTTTCTCTTTTTTCTTTGAGAGCTAGCTCTTTATTTCCTGCATACAAGTATCTCACACAGTTAAAGCCAGCCCTGGTTGTCTATAGCCAGCTCTTGTTCCTGCCCCTAACAGTACAGCACCTCAGCATGAGGGCTGTTAAGCCTAGTGGCAATCTAGCATTGGGTTTTTAAGAATGTCCCAAAAGGGAGTTATTCGCACAACAACCCTCTGTGCCCCAAACCTGGATGAAAAGTGCTTTGGTATATTTTTGGGTACAGAGTCAGACCCTTGATGCTTTGCAATTGCCATCACACAAACACACGCTATATGGCTCACCAGGCAAGTAACCTGCATGGTAGCTTCAGGTCCTGAGCTTTCAGATTTGGTATGTATTCCATAAATAATGTAATGAGCCATCAGAAATTTGGGAGGGAGACACAGAGCCATGTTTGAAGGAAGGGAGTTCTCTAGTTACAGCTGTAACCATTTACTTTTGTTACACATAGCTGTATTTTTTTAAGTGCTCAGCCTTTTTAATGCTAATCCAAGCTTATTGTCTCCCTCTGCCAGCCAGCCATACGTGACCCCTGTTCTTTATAAACATTACAAACTGTGCAAGAAGATTATGTGGATACAGGCAACATTCTTGCTTTCCTGTAAAGCTAAATTTTACCAGTAAGTCAATACCGATGGCTTCAGTATTTTCCTGTCTTCTTTCTGCCTTTCCAAGCTGGGTGAAGTAATATCTTTCATTGGACCAACTTCTCTTGGGCCTGGTCTTCACTACACGGTTAGGTCGATGCAAGGCAGCTTACGTCGACCTAGCTGTGAATGTGTCTACACAAATTTTGTTCCCACCGATGTAACTGCCCTGCTACGCCAACTTAATAACGCCACTTCCTGGAGCAGCATAGAGTCAGGGTCAATGTAGTCAGGTCGACACAGTGTCAGTTTAGACACTGCATTACTTACGTCAACTGTTGTTGGCTTCCAGTCCCACACAGACCACTCTGGTCACCGTTATGAACTCCACTGCCCAGGGGTCAGGTGAACAGCCACCCCTACCCTTTAAAGCCCTGCAAATTCTTGAAATATCTATTCCTGCTTGCCCGGCTTGGTGAGCACACCGCACAGAGCTCCACTGTTGCATGCACCTGCCCAGCTGACCATGCCGGCTACGTGTTGCAGACGCATTCCTGCCTAGAGCACAGGAGATATTGGATCTCCTGGGTCTATGGGGAGAAGAGGCTGTGCAGGCACAGCTCTGATCCAGCCGTAGAAATGTCGATGTCTATGAGCAGACTGCTCGGAACATGGAGGAACAGGGCTACAGCAGGGACCTGCAGCAGTGCGATGGGAAAGCCAATGAGCTGCGGTGTACCAGAATGCAAGGGAGGCCAACCATCAATCTGGTGTGGAGTCGCAGACCTGCTGCTTTTACAAAAAGCTGCATCGTGCCATCCTCAACCCCCAAGAGCCCTGTGGATACTTTGGAGGAGCACGAGTCACAGGCCCCCACCGTGAATAGTGAGGAGGTGGATCAGGAAGAGGAGGAGGAAATGGAGAACAGGTGACCGGGGGATACAGCGGCGCAACGAACCAGGACCTGTTTTTGATTCCACCGCAGTCCAACCAGTCCCGACAATTGAGTCTGATGCAGGGGAAGGAACCTCTGGTCAGTATGCAGTTTGCTTTGAAATTACAGGGATGGAACCCCCAAAGTAGCAGGACACATCTGTTGATTTACTCTTTTTTGCCTGGGCTAGAAGAGGTAGTGAAACAACCAAGAGAGATAGAGTTGCTATCTGCTTCTCATTCCCCCATAGATTTAGGTGCGGGGGAATTGGGGGTTCACATGGAGCAGTTTGTTTACGTGCACCGGGATGTCCAATAGAGATTACAATGAAACTTTCCTTGAGGTATCTGCAATCCTCTCCCAAAGGTTTCTGGGCAGGGCTGCCTTCTTTCTTCTGCTACGATAGGACACTTTCCCACACCACTTAACAATTACTTCAGCAGGCACCATTTCAGTGTACATAGGCTAGCAGCATACTGGCCCAGGCGACATCAGGATGCCAGCAGCAGCTGTGCTTTCTCTGCCTCTGTTACCCTCAGGAATGAGATATCAGCTAAAATCACCACCGTCTGTGGAAAATCATGCCAGAATTCAGTTCCATTGCCCTACACAAATACTCATGCCTGTGCATTATTTCCCCCTCATTTCCCCAATCCTCCCACCCCCCACGTGCCATACTCACCATGGCCAGTGCTGTGATTGGAGTCATGCTATATCAATCCCTAGGAGCAGTGAGAATGTAGGGCTTGCAACTTCTGGGTATCAAGGGGAGTGAGTTCAGTTTCCTAAGTTTTGACTTACATCATGATTACCTTGACAATGGTACCTCTGTGTGTTGTATCTGCAGCTGCTGGTATTGTGGCCGTCAGGGTCTCCCACTCCACACTTACAGAATGCCTGAGCCAGATAAGGAGGAGAAAGAAGAGGACTCAGGATGACATGTTCCAGGAAACGGTGCAAACTTGTGCTGCATCAGAGAACAAGACCAGGGCCTGGAGGATGACCCTTGCAGACAGCATGGAGAAGGAAAGAGTGGAGATGAGAAAGGCTGGGGAGTACAGGCAGGAAAAGGAGAGGGAGATGCAGCAGGACATAATGGAGCTTCTCAGGCAGCAAACAGAGATGCAGTGGACTTAGACATGTAGGTTCAACAATCCCATGCTCGCTTCCCTCTGCAACCCATAGACAACTCAGTGTCGGGACCTCCCTACACCCCCACTCAACATTCCACATGGCAGCACGGATCGCTGCACTAGCCCTACCACTCCCCTCCAGGGGACATAAAGACAATCACAGCTGCACATACCCTGACCTGTGAAACACATAGCTGGTGTATGTGTACCTGAAATGGAAATGACTGTTATTTCCCCTTCATACATGCTGTTCCCTTAATTTATTAAGTTTTATTAAGTTCCAATTTTTTTTATTTGCCTGGTTCATGTTACAGAATGAAATGGGTTTGGTTTTTTTGGGGGGCAGGGGGGACATAATTCATCTTTATTAGTTCACAACATATGCTCACTGGTGATGAGCAGATCTGACAGCGATCAATTTCCTGTTGCTGCACTGTGTCACAGAACCCATAACCTCATTCATAAACAATACTAACAGATGCATTGACAATGTTAGATTCCTACATATACAGCTACTACAAGAATCATACCAGGCTGCAAAAGAGCAAGATCAGATAGAGCACACTATAGCAACACACACTACTTTGGCTCATTATTAAAATGGTCTTTCAAAGCTGTCCTGAGTCATAGGGCTAGTCTACACTTACCCGCTGCGTCGGATCAATCTTCTGGGTTCGATTTATCGCGTCTTGTCTAGACTCAATAAATCGAACCAGGAAGTGCTCCCCCGTCGACGCCAGTAATCCTGCTCCACGAACGGAGCAGGCGGAGTCGACGGGGGAGCCTGCGCGCCGCCGTGTGGACCAGCGGTGAGTACTTTGAAGTTCGAAATAAGATACTTCGACTTCAGCTACGTTATTCACGTAGCTGAAGTCGCGTATCTAAGGGCTGGTCTACACTAGCCCCGAAGTTCGAAGTAAGATACGCGACTTCAGCTACATAAATAACGTAGCTGAAGTCGAAGTATCTTATTTCGAACTTCAAAGTACTCACCCCTGGTCCACACCGCGGCGTGCAGGCTCCCCTGTCAACTCTGCCTGCTCCGTTCGTGGAGCAGGATTACCAGCATCGACGGGGGAGCACTTCCTGGTTCGATTTATCGCGTCTAGACAAGATGAGATAAATTGAACCCAGAAGATCGATCCGACGCGTCCGACAGAGCTGGTAAGTGTAGACTAGCCCTTAGTTCGAACTTGGGGGGTAGTGTGGACCAGCCCATACAGATCTACATTGAGCTCTTCTTATAGGCCTGGTATCTGGCAGTTCAAAATCAGCAGACAGCCACTCTACACCTCCACCCTGGCGGAAACTTTTCACCCTTTGCTTCATAGATATTATGCAGGACACAGCAGGCAGCTATAACCATTGGGATATTTTTTTCACTGAGGTCCGATCTCATAAGTAAACAACATCAGCGACCCTTCAAATGACCAAAGGCACCTTCAACTGTCATTCTGAGTAAGACAGTAATCAAGACCTGCTGAGCCTGTAGCTGAAGCGCTCCTTGGTGCTGTCGAGATGGCCAGTGTATGGCTTCATGAGTCATGGGAGCAAGGGGTAGGTTGGATCTCCCAAGATCACTGTCAGCATTTCAACATTCCCAATGGTAATCCGTGTCAGGAAAGAAAGTCTCTTCTTGCAACTTTCTGAACAGTCTTGTGTTCTTAAATATGTGCACATCATGCACCTTCCCTGATATTGGTAAAGTGTCCCAGATTATCCACCAGTGCTTGCATTACTATAGAAAAACAGCCCTTCCTGTTGATTTACTCTGTGGCAAGATGGTCTGGTGCTAAAATAGGGATGTGTGTGCCATCTATCACCCTAATGGAGTTTGGGAAGCCCATTACTGCAAAACCATCCACTATGTCCTGCACATTGCCCAGAATGACAGTCCTGCTTATCAGGAGGCAATTAATGGTCCTGCACACTTGCATGACAATGACCCCTGCGGTGCATTTCCCAGCTGCAAATTGATTCCCAGCTGAGCAGCAGAAATCCGGCATTGCAAGTTTCCACAGTGCCAATTCCTACTCACGTCTCAACTGTCAGTGCGGCTCTCATTGTGGTGTAGCTGTGTTTGAGGACTGGGGTGAGCTCAGCACACAGATCCAGGAATGTGGCCTTGTGCATCCGAAAGTTTTGCAGCCACTGCTCGTCATCCCAAACCTGCATAACAATGCAATCCCACCAGTTAGTGCTTGTTTCTCAGGCCTAGAACTGGTGCTCTACCATCTGTAGCTGTGTCGTGAATGCCGCCAAAAACACTGAATTGTTTCTATGTCCCACAGCAATCTAGCTGCCAAGGAATCATCATGTTCGTCATGGCTCCTCTTGCGGCTCTGCAAATACTGCAGGATCAGGCACTCCACGCTCGCAACACTCATCACAATAGTGCAGAGCCATGCAGGATCTATGCTTCTGTCAGAGATGGTGGACAGCGAGGAGGAATGTGCAGGTTTGCAGAGAATTCGAAAAGAGCTGTGAAATATTATGGGATGCAGATGAAATTATGGGACGGGGAACACTGCAAAATGGGAAGTTGAACCCATGCTCCCAGTCACCCCTGTGCAACTCATTTTGGCCCCATAAGGCATTGCAAAAACTTCCCAAAACACCCTGCGCTGTATGTGGCGAGTTGCACAGTGGGATACCTACTCATGGCCAATG
Source organism: Macrochelys suwanniensis (assembly GCA_033296515.1). Classification (NCBI taxonomy): domain Eukaryota; kingdom Metazoa; phylum Chordata; order Testudines; family Chelydridae; genus Macrochelys; species Macrochelys suwanniensis. Next base: position 66,622,645 of record CM065785.1, read on the forward strand.
TTTCCTCTAATTTTTGACAGGCCGTGTGCGCAAAAAATGTCTTCTATGCAAATTGTTGTGCTTCTGTGCAAACTTTTGTGCGCAGGGTGTTTCGCCGTGTGCGCAGGGTTTAGGATCTGTGTGCGTGCGCACACACGCACAGCTTAGAGGGAACAGTGCTCATGGCACACTTCACTCTGCCTCAGTAGAGGCACTTCGGGTGAGGACGTGCACTGCTGACACAAGGAGCATACTGTGCACATGCACAAGTGATGTAATAACTATGGCAGTTGTATGGCAATGTAACTTAGGTCGACATAATTTTGTAGGGTAGATATGGCCTTGGTGACAGAGACAAGATTTCAAGCTGCTACACTGAGCTCGTCCTCAGTTCTGGGAAAGGTACTCAAAGTGTCAGAGCTAAATACTAGATCAAACAGAGAGTTTAGCGTAAGCAGTTAGCACACATTCTAAGGGACCGTTCAAGGTGAAGTGGCCCATCAACACCCCTGCAGTTATAGGACAAAAAGGGGGGTTAGTAGGTTACAGATTTGTAACTCTAACGCCCTCGTGGCCAAGATGGAGTCTGCTCTGCAGGCAGCTCTGGCCAAGAGAGAGCGCGTGCAGGAATGCAGCAGGGAAAGTCCCTTCCACCCCAGGGGCACCTGTTCCAAACCCCCCAGAGTGAACACACCCACCCACAGGAAAAGTACAATGGAAATAAGAAAGGGAAATATTTATTTACAGAGGGATGAGAGAGGAAAAACAACAAGGGGAGATCTAGGGGGAGCAGTAAAACAGGGTTGCATCCAAACCAAGGCCCCACAGGCCCAGTGGTAGCACAGGCCGAAAGGGCAGACGCTGAGCAATGTGTCTGCACACAGAGTGCAGGAGTCCTGAGCAAAGTTCCAGTCCAGGGGTGAGTCTTGGGTGCTCCTGGTCAACCTTCGGCGCCAGTGAACTTTCCCCAACAAACCCCGCCAGTGCCCTCTTCTGCCGCTCTCTGCAAAGCCACCCAGAGCGACCCCCTCCCCACTTAACTAGCTACAGCCTCCCTCCTTGTTCCCAGTGCAGAGTCACCAGCCCCAGTACTCACAGCCCCATGCAGCTCTGGGCAGCAGTGACACAGATCCTGGGTCCAGCTCCAGCCTGTCCTTCTCGGGCAATGTCCCCCTGGCACAGTGCTCCTCCTGGCTCCTGTCCTGGGGTGTCCTCGATCAGCCGCCCTGTCCTTCTCGGGCTTCAGGCAGGTTCTCTCCCTTTCTCCTCTGAGGGCCTGCAGACTGCAGCCTGTCTTCCCTCTCCCCAGCTCCAGCTCCACCCCCTGGAGTTTCCCTCCTTTTTCTCACTGCTTCCCCTCCCCCGTTAGGAAAAAGATTTAAAGAGGCCATGCTCTCTAAACCCCAAAGGGGTTACAGATTGTTGTAATAAACCGTAAATCCAGTGTCTTTATTTATTCAGCGTCATCTGCCTTTACAGTAAAGCCCAGGCTCTGAGCTCCACAAAGCAGAAACTTAGAAGTAAGAGCCTCTCCAAGCAACAGCAGGTCTAGCGGAGGGGGTTCCAAGCAACCCTTAATTTCAGGTTTCCTCTTCCTCCCATGTGATCTCTTCCCCTCTTCACATTACAGTTACAGCTGCTCCAAGTTAATGCAACAACCGAGAGGGGTGGTAACCTAGCTTGAGGTCACTTGACCACTTCTCACAGGTCTAGTGAAAGTATAGTACAACCTTGTTCCTGCCCCTCTTGTAAGCAGATGCCCTCATGTTGTCCTTGAGCTATCTTGATTTGCTACATTGCTGATAAAAGCATTGTGGTCCATTACAGCACCATTAGGCTGCTATTAGGAGAATAAAGTTATGGGTGGCTAAAGGAAGCCATGGTGACATTCCTAGTTTAGACAGAGTTAGGAGTTTTCAATGTGCCTACAAAGCAAACTGGTGTAGGAAAATGCTGGACCTGGATGCATGTGCCCACACAAGGGCCTGCTTGTGTGAAGTGCTGAACACGATCGGCGTTTTATTTCCGCAGTGGGAGTTGAGGATGCTCAGCATTTCAAGGGAGGCACTTGGCAGCAAGCAGAATCCAATGTGGTACCAAAACATAGTGGAGAAATGAGAGCCAATGGGGAGCTCCATGTTAACCCAGTGATGCCTTCAGCCAGTTCCTGAATTACACTAAACGTACATAGGCACACTGAAATTTAAACAAGATTCTCCACGTGGGAAGCTTAATCTTCTGATGTAGGCAAGGCCTTGACAGACTTTTGGCAAACACTAGGAAGGGATGATATGGAATTAAGCAACCACACTGATCCTACTCCTCTAGCAGTCAAGAGCTGCCTACCAATTAACAATAAATTAACATTAATCTCCATGGCCCTGATCCAACACAAACCTTAAGCTTACGCTTAACTTTAAGCATGCCAATAGTCCTATTGAAGTTAAAGCACATGCTTAAATGCTTTGCTGAATCAGTGTCTATTTGGTTATTTGATAAAATGTCCCAATCATACCCCCACACGGTACCTCTGGTGCTGGCATCTGTATTCCTCTTACAAATACTGTACCAAACAGCAACCCCTTTCTAGTTCCCACTTGGGTGACAATAACATTAGTAGGTTTGTAATCCAGACTAGGTGAAGACCAAAAACAAGAAGAAAAAAAAAGATTACGTTTTGGAAAAACGATGGAAGTCCAGTGAGATAATTCAGTGGGACAAAGGACACAAAAGGGAAATGAACAATGGTAACAGAGAAATTACTGCATTCCCATAAATACTGTAGGAGGAGATAAAGGCCACTGTCGAACAGGGAATTACAGGAAATAATCAAAAAGGAAAGAAAAAGGCATGAGACAGAAGAGCAGGATGGGAAGTAGAGAGAATAAAGCTATGAGAAAGCACAATGGGCATAAGGCAGGCTGAGGTAAAGGATGAATGAAAGACTGTACAAGGAGTAAAGACACAAGAATTTTTCAAGTATATAAGAAGCAAAAGGTCAGCAGGGCATCTAAGAGATCACCAGGATTATTTAGTGACAGAAGAAAAAGAAGAAAATTGAAATAAATTCTTTGCTGGAGTGTTCACAAGAAAGAATGGAGGAGTGAGACTGGAGACAGAATGACATTTTCTATGAGAAGGGGACTCAGGAACTCAGGGTCACAGCAGAGCAGGGAATAAAGAAATTACAGTGACTACAGCTGAAAAGGCACAAATAGGCGCCCTCGCAGAGTAATAAAGGAGGCAAGGGGGACTTCTAAACAGTGAAATTTAAAATGTTAGAAACTGGGGCAGGAGAGAAATTAGTTCCTATACTTTCATCCACTGCATTCTTGTTTGCTCAGCACGGGCAGAAGCCTTCACACCCTTCCAGTTTGGGGCCACTCTGGAGACTGAAATGGCCCCAGAGTGACTTAGCCTGGGGGCTGCTCTATGTTACATCAGCATCCCTGATTCTGCAAAAAAAGACTTACAGCATAAGCCAGAACACACATGTACACTACAGTTCCCAACTCTGACTCCACTTCCAAATGACAAAACTTGCTGGGGACTAAATTAAGCAGCAGAATTTCTCCCCATATTCACAAGTCAAGAAAGGGTTTATGGAAGATCTAAGGTACATTAAAACACCTGTAAGTTTATCTGGAGTAACAGGAAATAAGCTGCATTGGAAAAACTGATGAAAGGAACACAGAGTACGTCTACCTTGCAACTAGGACAGTACGTGTAGACATACCCAAACTAGCCTTGATTGAGCTAGCTCACTAAAGACAGCACTGTAGCCATGGTGGCATGGGCAGCAACATAGGCTAACCACCTGAGTATTTAACTAGGATCCCGGGGGGGTGGGGATGTGGATTGTACTCAGGCAGCTAGCCCATGCCACCAGCCAGTGTGGCCACGGTTATACTGCTCTTTAGTTGAGCCAGCTCAAACAAAGCTAACTCAGATATGCCTACACGTGCTGCAACTGCACCTCCTGATTGCAGTAGAGACATACCCTCACAGCAAGTCTACACTACAAAATTAAGTTGACTTAAACTTACGTTGGCATACAGCCGCCGCAGTAATTACATTGCTTGTGAGCATCTACACTTTGCTCATGTCGGCAGTATGCATCCTCAACAGGAGTTCTTGTACCGACTGTACTGTCAGTGTGGGGCATTTTTTTGTGGGATGGCTTCTGAAAGTTAGTAACAATCGATGTAAGCAATGCAGTGTCTACACTGACACTGTGTTGACCTAACTACATCGACATTGACTCTACACCTCTCATGGAGGTGGAGTTATTAAGTCAGTATCTCAAGGGAGTTACGTGGCGGGGAGCAAAATTTTGGTGTAGACAACCACCATAGTCAGGTTGACATAAGCTGCGTTGCACTGACCTAACTCTAATGTAGACCAGGCCTTAGTAGCAGAGGCTGCTCAAGACAATCTGCTGCCCTAGGAAAAACTTTAGTGTGCTGCCCCCTTCCTGTCTTCTAGAATGGAGGCTCTCAACCGGGGGGGGAAGTGCGTCAGACTTTCAGGGGAGGTGCATTAAGCCTTCTGATAGTTCGGTGCTTATGGTAGAAATGGGGGGCCAAGAGCCAGGTTGCAGCGCTACTCACTTATGTTTGGCCTGGCTGCCCCTCCATCACGATGAGGGGAGCGGAAGGATCAAATCTGAGAGAGTGGCATTGCAACCTGGTGTGCAGGGTCACAGAGCCACTCAGGTTTGTCCCCGCCTCCCCTGTTGCACCTAGGCAGATTCCTGGTTTGCCCATAGTTAAGGAGTTACAAAAAGAAAGTCATGGCTAGCAAACTAGAGAAAAGAAATAAAATCTTCTATAGGGGAGTGCTGTGGGTAGAGGTTTTCTGACCTTTATAAGCAAACTTCCCCCATCCCTATACTCCCTTTTAAAAAGGAAAAATCCCCCACATTAGGAGCTGGATATTCTAAGTTTTAAGGGTGCACAACCCAAAAGAGTGGAGAACAAATACATACAAATGGTCAGCTCCTACCTCCTCCCACCACAATGCTTATCAAACGACATGCCTTCGGAATGGCTATTAGCAAAGAGTGTGCTCGTAATGGCTCACACCTGCACCCGCTTCCTAGACAACAAACAGTGTCAAATGGCCGGACCGACAATATGCGTTTTCTGGGCTGCAAACTGCTCTGAACTAAAACTAAGAAGCAAGGAATGTACTTGGTGGAATAGGAGAATGGGGGGGAGGGAAGAGAGGGAAATGTCAGTGTATTGCCTCTGCTAAATGTCGTACTTCATTCAGATTTAGAAAACAACACACGTGGACCAACTGTAAAGATCAAAATATTCTAGCAGCTCGCGGCATACTGAAGAATTAAAAGGGAAAAAAAGAGTAAAAATGCCAATGTTTTCCCCTTCAATTGTTTTTATTTAATGGGGTATCTTTCTCTCAGTCGTTTCTCCATGTTTGCTATTAGAACACAAGGTGACCTTTCTATGCTTAATTACCCGAACAAAACACACAGAACATTAATGCCAAAAATGCCCCTTGTGCATTCTACTGCATTTGCAGATGTTTGAAATAATCCATCCTAATTTCTTTTTTCCTCATTTTAGGGTGAATCTGGTCCCATACAAAAAGGGGAAATGAAACAGGAGAGTGGGAGAATTAACACATGTTGACAAATGTATAGTATAAGTATGAGCATGCAGCAGAATGCTTCCTAATGGGCTTTGGCTGATGAGTCCAGAATGAGCGCTTGATATTAATACTTTCCTTCTATCGCAGTTTTCATGCAAGGAATTCAAAGGCACTTTACAAATGTTAATTAATGCTCAACAGACCTTAGAGATAAAGAGGAATTATACCAATTTCACAGAAGAATAAACTGAGGTTCAGAGGAGTTGGATGACTTGTTCAAGGCCACACAGGTCAATGAAAGAGGCAAAAATAAAACACAAGAATATTAACTCCCAATGTCCTGTTATAACTTCGAATCCACACACTTCACTCCTGGACCTTGCCTACGTAGACTTTCTTAGAATTGCCCACTACCCTAACTCCATCAGCTGTAGCAATTATCGGAGCTGTCATGCTGACTGACTGCTGGCATTTTAACCACCGTGTCATCCAGCTCTATTCAGACTACATGTCGATGACATAGTGGTTGAAATGCTGCTGGCCTGTCTACATTAGCAATCCTGCAGCTACCACCACAGGTAACGAATACTAGTGTATCAATGGCAAATTAAAGAAAGATCTAGTGTAGAAGGGCACAAGAGATAAAGCAACTATAATAAACATCATCTACTCTTTGGAGAAACTAAACTGTGGCAAACAAAAAGTTAGAATCAGCTGTGTACATGATAAGGCATGTAAGCAGTTCAGCCAATTAGACTGCTCTTTTGTCGGACATTCCTAACACTATAATTTTGCACACAGGGTGCCTCATGCATGAATGAAGATGGTGTTTTGAGGCTTTGCTATTTATCAGAATTGTGCATATTTCTGGTTGAAACAAACAAGCAATGTTAATTTCACTAACATTGTTTTATTTCTAACATATATGCTCAGGGCACCTAATGCATTAAATTACTGTTTCTTTATCTAGTTATTCTTTGATCATTTAATTGTTTTATCATAAACATATGTTGTGACCTGAATGAATTTCTATTTGAATTCCAAGATTTCTCATTTGCAGTTTAGGCACCAAAAGAGAACAGTTCAGCTTCATTTCACAGCCCTCTAGCCTGATGCCCAAATGGACACAGAGGCAATTCAGATCATTCAAATGGAGACACCCCAGGGTGTCATATAGAGAGAGGAACAATTGAGGAATATTTAATACAGCAGAAAAATGTCCCTTAGGCAAGAAGAGTTCACCAGCAACTAGAGAGGTTCCTGGGATCTACACTTTATAGCACAGCCAGTCCACGCAAATGGGCACAATTCAGTTATTTTCCTGCTTTCTACTGTGCAGGTGGACTTCCTTATGCACACTGCTTAATTACTTAAGATTGTAGTATCTAGGTGCTGTGATTATACATGTAATTAAGATACATATAGCTTATCCTGTCTTTCACTAAAATAATACTTTGCTTTTACTTAGCATCCCTTGTTGAAATGTCTGACACTTCTGGGAGATATGCGGTTATTGTTACCTTATTTTACAGATGGGGAAATCTAGGTTATGGCTAAGTTTTTAAAGTGGCTTCTAATTTCTGGTGTCCAACTCCAGATACCATGGGCCCAATTGAGAGTTGCTCAGCACCAATTCCAAACACAGACAAGGGGACCCGGGCTTACTTAAAAGGCATTTGACACTCCATAATTATTGGGGATTTTTGAAACTCTTGGACTAAGTGACTTACCCAACATTACAGAGGCGTTGATGTCACAGCTGAGAATGGAACCCACTTCACTTGAATCCCAGCCATTGGGCCTGATATTATTGCCATCAAAGTCAACGATCCTTGCATGAAATATAAGGATCAATTATTCAGGACTGACTAGAATATCATGCCTAGTATGGACACTTGCCTATCCCAAGTATGATCCTTGTATTACGTATGGGTTACCCTCACACTTTTACAGATATGTGGTGATAGTTTTTAATTATGATGAAAGGCTAAAGGGCTAAGGCTTAGTAGTCTTTATTATCCTATGTTGCATCCACTCTAAGGCAAAAATCCTTTCTTCAGCACTATTATTAGTACTGGTCCCTTTCCCAAAGTGCATACGTTTTTTCTTAAATATAGTAAGGATTTTATCGGGGGCGGGGGAGTGGTTTCATTTCAACAGTTTCCTTTTTTCCCCCTCTTCTATTTTCTATCACTTCCTAGTGTAGGTTCAATTTGATGCGAACAGACCCAATCCAGAAGTTCATTTCTTAGCATCATTGACTTCAATGGGTGTTTGAAGGATTGTATGATTTGGTTCATAATTAATAAATAAATAATTATATAGTCTTTTTATAGTATCATTTAACATTAGGGCTGATGCGTTTTCTTTGTGCCGTACTTTTTGCCACAATAGATGTATCACTGAGAGGGTAATGGAGGAAAGTTACACATATAAGGTGTGAACATCTGAAAATATGATCCACATGTTCCTGCTAATGGCTTGCCGGCCCAAGTGAACCATAATTTATTTATTTAATTGAAACAACATTCTAGAAACAGTAATTTCATTAAAACAAAACCACAACTATTTATTTAGAAGTATATTAAATTAGGCTGTGCAATTCTTGAAAGTGTACTTTAATAAATATCCCTCATATTTGCAGATTTCAAAATATCTACAAAATATTTAGGCATAACAACAGGCCTGGACTCACCAATGCATTTTATGCTGATGTAACAGCATTGAGTTTAATGGACTTATATCAGTGAAAAGCTGGAGCAACACAGTTTTTTATAGCAGCATAAAATTGGAAAATGCAGTGGGTTTTTTTTTCAGAGGAGGGTGATGAGTGAAAACCTGGTTCCACTGATGTAAAGGGAAAAAATCCTGTTAGCTTCAACGGGGGCAGGAATTCATTCCCTTGCCCTTAGTTTTGGTTCCTGTATACATTAAAGGGCCAAATTCTAAGTTGGTGTAAATCAATAGCGTCATGAAGCCAATGGAGTATCTACCCCTGGACTTTACCCAATCCCTGATGTAAATATTAGAAAGATCAGATATGTTCCTGTATATACTGAGATGTCAAAGCAATTAAAGACTGGATGGATTTTTCATATCAGACTGTTGAAGACTAATTATAACAGTGCTTTTCTGCAAACCAGTGATTGTAGGCTAATTTTCTGTTATGAAAACAGAAACCAAGGTTAATGAGGCTAATTGTGTTTACCAGTGTTTCGAACAAAAATGAAGCCAACTCAATTTTGAAGTGAGTTCTTTGTCAGGAACAAATTGTGGAAAATTGCTACAGTTGTATCAGCATTTCCTAAAATTGCTTAGTATCATGCTTGGGAAACTAGAACATGAGCTAGTAGTACAGAAAATGAAGCTTATTAGACACTAACTATATCAAGTTCCAAGTGCACTGCTGTGTAACTTAAAGTGATGGTTGAGATGTTGAAAATAATGCAACTGGGAGTCATTAATAAAGTATCTGACCCTCAGTCTAGCTCTGCTATGTTAGTAAAAGAGAAAAATGAAGAAATCAAGGTATGCAGCAATTTTTGTCAAGCAAACAATAGCTCTGACTTTCACGTCTTGTGCCAAGACTGATTAATTAATTACACATGCTGGAACAGTCAATAAATGAATTTATTCTGGCAAATCAAAATTTACAAGCAGACAAAAAGGGTTTTAGAAAAAAATTGTTTGTGTTTTCCTCTTTTAAACTAAAATTCAAACAATTTCTCAAAACCAATGGTTTTCAACCTTTTTTCATTTACACACCCCTAAAAGATTTTGAATGGAAATGTGGACCCTTCTGGAAATCTTAGACATAGTCTGCAGACCCCCAGGGGTCCGCGGACCTCAGGTTGAAAACCACTGTTCTATGGTAACAAAAATCTTCTGTGGACCCCTTTGACATAGTCTAAGACTGAAAACTACTGCCCAAAACAATTGAGTGGCTTTAGCATCAACAAAGTCAGCAGGAGAATAATAATAGCTTCTCATCATAGTAAGAGTAGCTGCTGTAGGAGGTATAACTCTGCCAATTGCGCCTCTATTTTGACCCTTAGCACCCCCTGCCACTCCATTCCCGGGTTCTTCTCTTGGTCAGAAAATTCCCAGTCATGACAAAATCATGCAACATGGTTTTGTGGTATGAATAACTGGAACTAAAATGAAACCAAATTAATTTTTACTTCAGAATGGTGCTCAAATTAAGCTGGTATGAACTGAATAACCACACCAGTGTTTTCAGCACCAAGATATACAGACATTTTGGCTGACATTTTACCTTTCTGCAAATTCCATAACTTCTCTCACTCTTTGCACCAGAGCAGAAGCACCTTGGAATTTGCAGGAAGACCGGACTGTGCCAGAGATATTGGGAGAGTTGATGTGGGGCTATTCCTAAAGAAATCCACCATGCCCTTACATAGGGGAGCCCAAAAATATCCACTTGGGAGGGGAAAGGAAAAAAGAACAGACGAGGAGATGAAGAGTCACAGGGGAGGAAAAAGAGATGGGTTTGGCTGGGCAGAGGACAGCAACCAGGGCAGAGACAGTAGACAAGGTCGTGTGGGGAAAAATAAGAAGCAGAGGAGGAAGCACAATAAGCAGATAAAAACAGAGAGGAAGGAGGAAACACAGGAATGAGGAAGAAGAAAGGGGGAAAAAAAAGATAAGAAAATGAAACTGAGGTGGAAAAGAAATAAAAGAAAAGAAACTAAACAAGGAGACAATGTGCAATGTTGAGGTCAGTAAAGGTTACATAATGTTTGTCCCACATTTCCTGTCAGAAAAGGGTTCGTGGGAGGGGACTGGGTTGGGTGAGAGACTATCTAGGATGAAGAGAGCCTGGTGGTTGGTGTGAGGAGCACACCGGCACCTGTGTTTGACCCCATCAAAGATCTGAACTCGGGTAGTGAAAGGCTCATTTGATCTCTTTTGGTTTGAAATAAAAGCCAGCAGCTATCCAATTCCACTGGCTCCACTGATTGGAGCATTTTGCAGCCTTTACTGTGCTTGCTAGAAATCTACGCTTCCCTTTAGAAAAAAAAATGAAGTCTGCAGTCCTTCTGGTTTGCCAAGATATAGCCTTCACTATGTAAATCAATGTGCTGCTGTCTTGTTGAATCTACAGCCTGAGGTATGAACATCTCCTATTCATCTTAATGGGATGTTAACCTCAAAGCCTCATTGTGACTATCTGAATGCTAATACTATCTTAAACAAGTTGTCTAACAGACAAACGCTGGGCTTGAGTCACTGACATTTCAAAGGGAGAGCTGGATCTGGGTTTGATTTTGCACCTGACGACCTGAAAAAAAAAAAGCACCAAAACAAACAGAATCTTCAGACTATCCCCAGCCACCTCCACAAACTATTTCCATTTGTGTTTGAAAGTATCTGGGTTTATGGGGTTTGGGTTTGGGGGGGGTGGAGTGGGGTTTTTAATTGGCAGGAACTCTCTTTCTCTCTTCTGATTGTTTCTTGTGTTTTCTCTTCTCTCCCCCAGATTTTAACTACTCCAATCCATTTGGGTTTAGACTATTACTTTAATTCATTTTTAAGGACCTGATGCTGATACACTTACTCACGTACTGTACTTCATGAGCAACCCCACAGAATTCAAATGAGGGCTCAGTGCCTGCTGTACGCCTGCAGAGGATTAGAGTGAGTAAAGAGCCCCTTTATTCTACTGTGTGGGCTACCTGCCTCAGTGGATGTTCAGGTGGGGGAGTGGAAGAGTGAAGACACTATAGACAAGAATGGGCAGAGCTGTGCTTCCACTCCCCAATGCTCCAGTCTGTGCACTGGAGTCAGCCCAGAGGGGGAAATAAATTGGGCCAGAAAAAGAACTGGCACCAATTATTACCTCCTGGAGCATGGAACTAAACAGGGACTCAGAATCAAAATCTAGTTCCCTGCCCCACTCCTGGGACAATGCAGCTACATGCAGCCCCTTACTCATGGTGCACTGTGAAGCAACAATCCTGCCATCAATAAGGCATTACACAGTGTGAATAGAGGTATCACAGAATGCAGCCCTAACCCTGTAGGCCAAGTGACCACTGCCTCCATTTTTTGGCTCTCAACTTGAAACACCTTAAAGATGTTAGATTTTCGGAAAGCATTAACATCCTCCCTGCAAATTGGTCCCCTTTTAAGGTGTCTCAGGTTGGACCACCACATTTTAGCCACCCCAAAGCCACTAGTCACTTTTGGAAATCTTGGCTGTAGTCTTTACTCAATCAGAATTCCCATTTAAGTCCATGACACCAAGATTTGGCCCTCAATTAGAACTTCAGTACTGGGCCTATCATCACAGGCATTTAGATAGACATTCAAAAAACTATCACAAGAAAAACAAGAAACTATTCAAATGAAACAGCCACCATCCCAGAGAAAATCCTAATTAAATTTATGAGGAAAATAAAGATCTAAAGGAATATCTGCAGGAAGATTAAATAAGCATGATAGTGTATGAAGAAAGTGAACAATGAAACACAATCCAGTTCAGATGGATCAAGTGTAAGAGAACCTCATTATTACAGTAAAGATTACTTGCCTGCATGTATAATTAGAAATTCATATACACAAAAAGATAAAAGTGACCAGCTAATCCCGCTGTAACCAGCTATAATACAGCACTGTCTATGTTTTAGAAAATCCTAACACTCTCCAAAAATAGGCATAACAGGGTTCATTAATTAAGTCTTCATCTGAACTAAACAAGTTCCCTTTATCTACTTCTTAGTTTTTCTTAGACTGCCAACAAAAACCCTCATGAGACATGTCATCTTAGTCCAACTCTTCCACCCAGACATCTGTGACTAGATGGAATTTAGCTTGAGACAGAACAGTAACAATGATATCCAAAGAAGCCAGCTCAGATTTCAAAGTCTAGTTTTCTTCTCATAGCTTTTGCTGCTCAGGCTATAATTGGAAAAAACAGTATCTTGGATTTTCACCCCCTCCCCCTGCTCTGAAAAGTAACGCCCCATAATACGTCTCAACCTTATTGAGAATACTGTTAATATCTTAGACTGAAATAAATGTTCTGTAACAAACTGCAATGAAAAATCCACCGTGGGCGGCATAAACATTTCAGTTAAATTTGGAAGTCTTCATACATCTGTGCAGGAAGATTTCTTTTTTTCCTGAAAAAAGTCACTAAGAGGCAACATTTTACAAGGATCTCCTCTCTTTACTCCTTGCATAGGATTAATTATTACTTACTATTTTAATGCCAGTAATTTGAACAGAAAAATTAAACAAATCATTTCACTGGGACAGGCAAAAGGCTAGAAGACATTAAATTTTACCTACCCCAAAACAGGAAGAAGAAAAATGTGTACGTTCTTCAGGCTAGAAAAGGGACATTTTTGACAGATTTCCAATAGTTTTAAATTAACATTTTGTTTGCTATCACAGTACATCATGTTGAAGCATCTCCCTGCACTTTTTGCACGTATGCATACAAGTTCTAATTGGCATTTGATCAATTACCAAAGATGTCAAGTGCATTATCAAGATTAGTCAAGTATGAAATACTATGGACAAAAAAATGTTCCAAAGCAAATATCAACTGACCTAGTTTCACAGCCCATTGTTCCACATTATCAGGATTTCACTAACGATTTATATTTGTTTCATCTTGTCAGAATGACTTGGAGTTTATGAAATACATTGATCTACAGGCAAGAATTAACTGTAGAATTCAGTGACTACTGTCAAAGTAACATATTTAGTTGAAACCCTGTATCTTTCTGTTGTAGATCTTTGTTGATGTCTCCCAAATTAAAATTCAAAACTTAAAGACAGAACTCCCTAGGAATCTCAAAGCGTCAACTGGAACTTCCACAATTCTCTCTCATTTTGTATTCCACACTGAGCCCAAGGTCAGTTAGCAAAATATATTCTGTGAATAAAGGAATAATTATTGATGTAATTGGTAGTGCAAATGAAAGAAAATCATTACTGTTTAATTAACAGTACATATGTCAAGAATGCAGTAAGAAAAAGAAGCTTGGAAATAAAATCTTTTTTAAAATATAGAAGCTTTTTATCTCCTGTTCTGAACAGAAGCCACAAGCATTGTATAGTGCATAATTTCTTTTTATAAATAATTCACTCTAAGTTTTGGACATTTCTTCTAGTACACATTTAAATCTCAAGAAAGCTTGGTGTGCAAAGAGAAGCTTAATTAATCATTCTCTATTCCTTGAAGCTAATTTTTAACTATGGTTTCTTGATGAAGAAAAAATAATTTGTACTTTAAAGTTTCACATCAGAACTTTTACTAACATCCCCTCTAGGATGTCAGACGTTTTCAGTTGCTTGTACATTTTTTAAAATATCTGGATTTTTAAAAAATGTATATTTCCTAAAGTTAGGAATGCAAAACCTGATCCCATTAGAGTCACTGGGATCGTAATGGGAGGTGCATTGGCCCCATAGGGCTCAGTTGTAAAGTTCTTACTCTATTTAAAAATTCCCATTGATACCAATAGGTGCTTTGGAGTACAGATCAGGCCCCAGTTCCATTGCATCAAAAATAGCATGGCTTTTGGGAGCTAAACACATGAGACAGCTTGGGCTCGATTTGATGAGGCACTGGTCATCCAAAGTCCACCTGAGACCTCCCCTGAAAACCAGGCCCAAAGTGGCTTATTATTAATTTTATCATCATACGTTTATTTGTATTGCAACAACACCCCTAAGGGCCATAATCATGGAGCAGAGCCTCATTGTATTAAGCACTGTATAAACACATAACAAAGACATATTGTGCTTCCCAAAATTGAGTCACCCAAAACCAGTGACTATTTATAAAAATTTGCCTGTGAACCAAGGGCACGAAAGGAAAGGTGTGCATATTTGGGCCCAATCCTGCCAACTCTTGAGTGTGGGAATATGCACTATTGGTAACAGTCCCTTTGTCTTGGACAGGACTATTCATGGAGTAAGCACTAAGCTTGAGGGTTTGCAATCACCTTAAAAGTGTCATATACTTCAAATATTAAATATTGTTTCTAAATACAGGGAAAATAGCTAAGGTGAGATCTTCCCCATGGTGGTTTTGTAAAAATATTTTTCATTAAAAGTTCATATTGTGAATATTGCAATACAAGTGTTTAGAGATGTGTAACTTTGAAAGAATCACAGATGTACTGCCAACCAACGTCCAGCTCTTCAGTAAGCCGACACAGTGAAACTCACTTTGAAGAATTACCACGATGGTTACTATTTTCACTGACAGATTTAAAAGTAGTTTTATTATTTTTAATGTTCTATGATCTAACCCTCCCCTCTTCAAATGAAACAAAAATCAACAGGTGAAAATGAAACATTATGTGCCAAATTTTTAACACATAGAGGCAGCCTGCATGCTAGAAATGTGAATGTACTCAACACATTTGCACATGTAAAAGTCACTTTTGAATGCTTAAACTGGAATTTCTGCATACGAAGTACCCAATCTGCATGCATAAATCCAGGTGTATTCTTTCAAGCAGGTCTCAGTGCTTTAAAATTTGGTCCTGTGTAAATAAGACTTGATGGCTGCCTTGAGGGAACACACTGCAAGGCCAAATTTTATCAACACTGGGTTTTATAAAAACAAGCTTTTACAGACCCACCAAATATTTCAATATTATTTTTACTGTAAAGAAATCAAAGTGGAAACAGTTTGTTCCTTTTTATGGATTTATTTATTTTCCCAGGGATTTTTGTTTCTTTGTTGGGAGGGAGGGGGTTGTTTTCTTTTTAAACAAACAAGAAAACAAATCTTTTTTTCTACTAGTACATAAAAACCAAGAAATGAAACCAATGAATCTATCTTCCTCTTCCAAGCTCTAAGAAATGCAAAAAATAAGGAAGCAGAAGAAATAGCACAAGTAAATTAGATTTTTAAAGTTCTTTTGGTTTTAATGATTTAAGAGGTTATTTGTACCCCTGGTAAGAAAGTATGTGGGGGTTTTAGAATAATTTATTTTAACCTGATTCTGTGTAAGCTCAAAAGCTTCTCTTTCTCACCAACAAAAGTTGGTCCAATAAAAGATATTACCTCACCAACCTTGTCGCTCTAATATTTTCCCCAGTTTATGCTGAACTTGCAATATTCTATCATTAATAACCAATTCCAGTGCAAAAGATGGTATGAAATACCATCATTGGGTTACAAAATAAGTATCAGTGAACAGTGAGACTAAGGATAATCTAACCCTACCAAGTTATTGGTCAGAGGCAGATTTTTCCTATCATATGAGCTAAGGTTCCTACAGTAGGTAAACATTTGGGATCTTGTCCAGTCCTTTGCTTGGGTATATCACAATTGTTCATCTCTGGAACTTTGCCCTGGAAACCCATAAAAGACAATATCCCCTTTTAGGCTGCCCCACTCAACACAGTCAAAAGCTCGCTGTACAGATAGATTTTTAATAAAGAAGGACAATGCAACCATCAGTTTTTCAACAAAACAAAGCAAATTTAAAACCACCCACTGAACTCTACCATAACAGATGTGACATTCCACAATGCAGGGGGTAGAGGGCAGATTGAGAGTCAGCTTATTAAAGACTGGCCTGAAGAGAGTACATTCACTGGGTGAAACCACAGGGGTGTCTCTGGATTGTTAAACCTTTGTTTAGAGACATTGAACTCCTCAGAGGACTGACACAGTATCAGGGATAATTAACTGCATTATAATTCGCTACAGTGCCAAGCATTGTTCTTTCCGAAGTAAAATGAATTTTGTGTTTTTCCTTGATTAGCAGCTACAAACAAGGAAAACAAGCCTGAACACTGAAAGAAATTCACAGACAGTTTTCATGGCTGATATGAGGGCACTGTTTTATTCTTTAGCACAAGCACTGTATTATCCTTCACTTGCACAGAAAAAGATGTCAGTATGAGGCACACTATATGTGACAATTTAAATTTGTGCCGTAGGGCTTGAAGCAGTGCAGTGCCACAGTCTAGTGATACTAGCAACCACAGACAAGCTGACCTCAGCTGCAAGCCTCAAAAAATAGGCTATGTTGCCTAAATTCTAAAAGGAACAAAGCCTCTTTTAAAAAAGACTATCCAGTACTTGATTTTTTAAATTTACATATTTTGGCAATAGCTTTTCAGAAGCTTAGACACATAAAGAAGTTCCTTCCCTGCAGTTTCTGTTTTTCACTTATTAAAATTTATTTAATTATTTTTTTTTAAAAATGAACTATGATCAAAGATGTAAAATATGCACAAAGAGAATAAAATGACTATATGCATAGCTATCAATGGGCAAATCAAGCACAACAAGTTAAGTAAATTTCTAACTCATCTGACCTTCTCAAAAGCACGTTAGAGACGTGTCCAGACAAAAATGTAAAAGTGAAATAGGGCAAAGGGGGCGATAAATACAGCTAATAGGGGGGAATAAATTTGAGTGCATATGATTTTAAAAAGATGGAATCCGCACCCCACTAAAGTGAATGCCAAAACTCCTATCAACTGCAATGGGGCAAGGATATCACTCAAAAGTACTGAGCAACCACAACACTGCAGTCAAGTGCAGATACTGGTGCTCACCATTGTTTCAAATGTACCCTAATTAGTTGCTTTGTCTGCACACCATGTTTGTACCAGTATAATTAGTGTTATGATTTTTTTACTGAAATAGATAATATCAGTTCAATCCCTAGTGTGAATGCAGTCACAACAAGATAAGGGTGCCTTCTACCAATATAGCTTATCCCCATCTCATTCAAGAATAGATACAGCATATTTATATGGGTGTAACTGTGTCCACACTAGGAGGATTGTACCACTTTAACTAGATTGTATAGTGGTACAAGCCCCCTAGTGTGGGTACAGTTACACCCATTAAATATACTCTAGCTATTCTTGTGCGAGATATTAGTCTAGTTAAAGAGGTACAACTTTTATGTATAGCCAAGGCCAAAACCCCGGTGTTACCTTTTCCAAGTGAAGCAGTTCTGGCTAAGGCAGCCATCCATTTTCACACTGTTGGACACCTATTATCAAACATTGTGTTTCTTGTTTTGCATTTTGAATGGAGCACAGATTAACGCCACTCCATTTTGTATTTACTTCTGTGTTTGCACAGCACAATCATCACTGGCAGAGGCACAGCTGGGGGAGAAACTGATCCCCATCATCTGGTCCACACACCAATACAACTCCCATGAATTTCTATGGGAAGTCTGCCAGTGTAAGAACTGCAGGTTCACTTTCTGTGTTAGATAACTGCTGCAAATCCACAGAGCTAACAAAAGAGAACATTTTTAAAATTAGGTAGCCTAGGCAAAGTTTTCTAAGTTCCTTGGTGGCCAAGAGATGGATTTAAAAACTAAAATATAACAGCTACAATATTTAGAAACAAGAGCCTTTCCCCCAATTTAATTCCTACCATTTTAGATCAAGTCACATATTTGGGTAGTACTATTTAAGGTCAGGCTTTTCTGCATTTAAGGTCAGGCTTGACAAAGCCCTGGCTGGGATGATCTAGTTGGGGTTGGTCCTGCTTTGAGCAGGGGGTTGGACTAGATGACCTCCTGAGGTCCCTTCCAACCCTGAGATTCTATGATTCTATGATTCTATTGCATGCAGCAATATCACTTTAAGCTGCTTATGGAACAGATGACTCAATTATTCCCTGACATTATACCACTATTATAAAACAAACAAAAACTTGTGACTTTCATTCTCACTGGAAGACTGTTAGGTAAAAAGCAAGTCCCTACTCACCTCTCCAGCACCCGAGTTCGTGCGGAGTTGGTATGGGGCCCACAATCTGTCAGAGACCAGACACCAATTCGTTGATCAACGGGCTCACACTATTCTTAGCTCAAAAAAGCTTCAGAGTAAGTGTGGCAAGTTTATTAGGGGTGAGCATCAATATTTATACACAGAAGTAAACAAAGTGATTAACAGATCATAATGGTCATGCATAATCAATCAAGATTCTACAGGCTAAAACAGGTTAAAATGTAAATTCAAAAAGACAAAGGGGAGATGGCTACTTAAGGGGAGGTGGGGGTTGTCATGAGTAGTTCACAGGTCAGAGCTTTGATTAAAAGTTCAGACAGAGACATCAAGTCTGGGTTAAGTTTAAAGCTCATCAAAAGTTCAGACTCAACATTCCTCCATTTGTAGCTTTGGGATAACTATTTACCAAAAGCTACACCCCATTTTAAGGAGCCAAGGGCCGCTTGGCAATTTCAGCCTGGGCCAACTCGAAGAGAGTAAGGCCCTTGGCTGAGGTAGGAAAAGAACAAACTGACCCACATGAGTCTATGAGGGAGGGGACACACTGAATACAGCAACACAGTATTATAAGGATTACTATGGCCCCAACAATACCCACCAAGAGTTTTTTAACCCACCCAAATCCAGGCAGCCAATTCCATAAGGCTTCCCACCAATCATAAGGTGGCTGGCCAGAGGAGTAGTTCTTAGCCATTTCCCTTAGATGTTTGGTACGTTGAAAAGTGTCAGAGTAGGTGTCATTTACAAAAACACAGCATTCTTCATTTATGAGGGCGCAAGTTCCTCCCTGGGCTGCTAACATTATGTCTAAAGCCATTCGGTTTTGCAAAGCTAACTGGCGCAGCTGGGACATTTCCCCGGCCTGATTCTCAAATAGGGTCGTAGTTTCATTGGTTAAAGATTCTAGTAGTCCCTGTAGACGGATGACACCACCCCTCAAGCTAATGAGACCAGCCCACCGCTGCCACGACAAACCATCACGGATATTAATATCTCTGAAGGTTTCACGGATGTTACGAACGTGGGGAAAATGAGGGGGAGTGAGGGAGATGCGAGAAGGCGGTGTTAGCCACGCTAAATAACATGACCCTGCCCAATCAGGGGAGAGAAAGTAATAAGCTTTGGGCCCGCACACCCAGTATGTTCCATACAATGCGTTTCGGGTATTCCATTTCTCAAAGTAGGAGGTAACCCACCACCCGTTGGACCACTGTTCCCCTGGTAACGCAGAGGGGTCGTTGTGCGAACTGCAGAGGCACAATTTGGTAGTAGTGTTTTCAAAGGGCAGTGTAGTACTGCTTGAGCAGTTGTAGAAGGCAATCGTATATCCCTTAGCAATTAGTTGGACACCCTCATGATCTGAGCAGGGCTTTTTAAAAGCTGACTCTGAAGGCTTGCCCACCCATGAAAAAGTTGGATCGGGGTGAGGGATCCACATATGGGATAAGTGGGATGCGCAAGGCTTGAAGTCAAGATTTTTACTAAAGGCGGTTCCATTAAAATACATGTTGCATTTACTTGTTCCCACAAAAGTTGACCCCTTTTCTTTAACAAAACACAGTGATCCTGTCTGATTGGTTACCCTGAGATATCTGTTAATTGGCACTCCTGTTTTGTCCCATGTAAGATTGTGTTGGACTGGATCTTTTACTCTAGCCAGTGGCATCCAAGTCATATTAGCAGTGGTCAGGGGAATGGGTGTGAAGGGGAGTCCCTGTTCTGCATTTACTGGAAATTGAGTACATACCCAGCAATTACTTCTATTTCCTAAAATGCGAGTTTTAACCTCGTGGGAATATCTAATAAAAGCATTATTTTCATAAGCAGAAAATAAACTAAAAAGGCATAGTAAAAAACATACAGTTGTCAGAATAAAAGGTCCTCTCATTTTTGCCGAGTCAATTTAAGTCTGATGTCTGAAAGAGGTAAGCTGGTCCACTGGTCAGAGGCAGTGTCCTCAGTGGTGGCAAGAGCTGCTGGTCCGTCACTGTGGTCCACTACGGCTGGCTTGACGTGGGAGTGGTGGATCCAGGATTTGCGTCCTTCCAGGAACACTGCAGTCTGGGTTGTTAAAAGAACCTGGTGGGGTCCAGTAAACCTCGGCTGGAGGGTGTCGCCACGAACGAACTTTTTGGCCCAGACGAAGTCCCCTGGTTGGAACGGGTGGATCTGTTCTTCCAGCGGCACGGTCTGGGAAAACTGCGAGGCTTTCCAAAGGGTACGGAGGCGAGCCTGTAGGGAGAGAAACTGGCACGCGGTCATATGATCCCCTCCCAATAGTGAAACATCAGCACGTGGTAGCGCCCCGCCTTTGAAAGGGGGGTGTCCATAGAGCAGTTCAAAGGGGGATAATCCCAATACACGGGTTGGGCGAGTACGAAGGTGAAACAGGACCAAGGGAAGTACCTGAGGCCACTTTAACCCTGTTTCCTGACAGTATTTAGCCAATGTAAACTTAAGCTTCCGTCCGAGAAGAGGATGCAATCAGGGTTGTCCAGTGGCACGTCAAACAGGTTGTCCCTTATCTGTAAGATGCTATAAACTACTTTCACACAGTCGTGCTGATCCTGGAGGACTGGCAGGTCAGGAAGCAAGGTAGCTGGATTAAGGGGCCCACACCTTTCAAAAATCAGGTTAGTGTCTTCTAAGAGTTCGGCCTCTAGCTGTTGGTGACGATGGGCCGAAAAGACTTGGGTTGTGCCCCTACGCAGAAGGGCTGACAAGGCATGAGAGGTCCAAACCGTGGTAAAATGACCCAGGGTCAGGCTCTTTGCCTTTGTGATCAGCAGGGCAGCTGCTGCCAGAGTCCGGGTGCAGGATGGGGTTCCCTGAGCGACAGGGTCGATCTGCTGAGAGTAAAAAGCAAGCGGGAAATGGTGGGGCCCGCTCAGCTGGGTAAGGACGCCACTAGCAATTCCGCCCCTCTCGTGGACAAAAAGGTGAAAGGGTTTGCTGTAATTGGGGGGGCGGAGAGACATGGAGGAGGCCACACTGTTCTTGAGTAACTGAAAGGCTTGGATCGTGTCCGGGGACCACTGCAAAGGGTCAGGAGCAAGGTTAGCAGTGAGTCGGTGGAGCGGTTTGCTTAACTCCCCGCAGGACGGCAACCAGGGGCGACAGAAGCCAATTAATTCTAAGAAACCTCGAAGTTGTTTCTTGGTGTTTGGCAGAGGGCAGTTTTGGATAGTCTTTATGCGGACTGGGTCCATTTGTCGCCCCTCTGGGGTTAACAGGAAGCCCAGATATCGGACCTTCTGTGAGACCCACTGAATCTTGTTAGGGTCTACCTTGTGGCCTCTGGTGTGTAGGTATAATAAAAGTGCCTTACCATCGATGCGGAGGGCAGCTTCTTCGCGGTTACCTAATAGGATGTCATCTACGTATAGGACTAACGTGGATCCCTGCGGACTGGTGAAGCCTTCCAGGTCGTGGCGGAGGCATTGGCTGAAAATCGTGGGGCTGTCTCTGTAGCCTTGAGGAAGTCGTTGCCGGACATAACTTTGTCCCTCCCAGGTGAAACCAAAGAGATACTGAGAGTCTGGGTGCACAGGAATGCTGAAAAAGGCTGATTTTAAGTCAATAACAGTGAACCACTCAGCATCCCAGGGGATTTGGCTGATGATAGTAGCTGGATCAGGAACTACTGCATGAAGAGGGACCACATACTGATTAACAACCCGTAGATCCTGTACAAAGCGCCAACGAATAGGGTCTCCGTCCTTTTTAGGAGGCTTTTTGACAGGCAGTATAGGGGTGTTACAGGGAGTGCGCTGAGGGCGGACTAGCTTTTGTGCAATGAATCCCTCGATAATGGGGCGGATGCCCTCCCGGGCTTCCAGCGACAGGGGGTATTGAGGGACTGACGGGGGGGTTAAGGAGGGCTTCACTTGAATCCTTACTGGCTCTGCCGAAAGGAGCAGGCCAACGTCAGTGTCAGAAATTCCCCAGAGGGTTAAAGGCAAGTCAGTGAGGTCAGGGGAGAGAGAGCGGGGGGTTTCCCAATTACCCTGAGTTGGGGCCGAATCTCCTAACACTGTCATCAATAATCCTACCCCTTCAGGAGTGCAGGTTAAAGTAGCCTCAAGCTTACAGAGTAAATCCCGGCCCATCAAAGGGATCGGACAAGCTGGGGAAAAAAGGAAACGGTGAGAAAAACATCAGCATAAACAACATTTAGAGGTAAAGTGAGTCCCAGAGACTGTGGGTTGCCCTCCACCCCAGTTGCAGTTTTAACCTCAGAGGATAGCCAGGGGGAGGGGGCATGATTTAAGAGAGAGAAAGTAGCTCCAGTATCAATGAGGAAAGAGACAGGCAGGCCTTGGACTGAAAGGGTTAGACGAGGCTCTTTGCTGGGAGGGGAGAAAGTGAGGAAGGAGCCGGCTAAAGACATTAAGGAAATAAGACCATCACATGGGTACCGTCATTGAGGAGGCTGAGTTTGCTGCAGCTGCTGCTGTTGCCCGTAGTTGATCCAGGCCTGGGGAACGGGCTGAGCTGGTGGTGCAGGGGTGTATTCGTCCCTGGTGTAAGTATCTGCGGATGCGACCGGACCCTCTGGGCGTCCCCAGGGGCATTCACGTTTAAAGTGACCGGGCTGTCCGCACTGAAAACAATTTCCTGGTGGCTGGGGTTGCCAGGACCCTCTTCCCCGAGCACCCTGAAATTCCCTGCCACAGCCACGGCCTCTGCCTCGAACACCGCCGCGAAAAGCTAAAGCCATCAACTTATATTCTTCCTTTTTCTCTTTCTTTTTACTACTTTCCCTTTCTTTCTCCCATGCAAAATCAGCTACGTCCAACACTGAAGTGACTGACTCACCTCCCCAACCAGGGCGAAACTTTAAGAAATAATCCCTTACAGGGGGCACTGACTGATTCACAAAAAACGAAATAAGAGTAGGGTGGTCTGCTTCTCTCTCAGGATCCATCTGAGTGAACATTCGGGCCCCCTTCAATAGCCTCGACCAGAACTTTCTGGGTGGCTCATCAGATTCCTGCCGAATCTGCATGAACTTAGCCTGATTAGGCGAGCGGCGAGCCATTTCTTTGAGTTTCTCTAACAATCGCCCTCGATCTGTTCGCAGCTGCGTCAGCCTTGGCTGACTCCAGTCTAGGGGATTCCAGCCAGCGGCTTGATCCCGCCTATCCATCCAAGTAGTATTAGCCGCATCGCTATCCCCCCATGTCCTTTCTGCCATCCACAATCTACTACGTTCCTCTCCGGTCAAAACTCTACTTAACAACTGATCTACATCCGTATAAGTAGGATTATGACTTGAAAACAATCTTTCTAAAAGTTCTGTGATCTTTTGGGGATTTTCCCCAAAGGACCCTGACAACCGTCCCCACTCTTTCAAGTCCCATTCTAGCCATCCTTTATATTCCACAATATTAGTATGCTGTAACTGGCCATTATTGCCCACAAAAGGTTGGTCGTGCACCTGTAAAGGCATTTCTCTACTTGCACCTTTATCACTCACAAAAGGTTTGGCGGAGGCAGCCTCTGGGCTATCCTCAGGGGAGGGGTATGCAACCTGCTGCATCTGCTTGATCTTTTGCCTAGTAATTACTCCTCCCGAGGTGTGCCCTTCCATTTCCCCCTTATCCCTCTGCAGAGATTCCGATCTGGAGTCCTGCAGATTCCCCTCTGCGCCCTGGAGAGAGTCCCCCTGCGGAGGAATAGGGGCAGGTGCAGTGGGGACCAACTGACGAGTCAAAACACGCCGTGGTTTACACCCTTCATTGAAATAACATGGAGGGGGTTCACTCTCGGGAGAATACCTGACTGCCATAATTTTTAAAGATTTCCACAGCTCTGCTGCTGTGTCCCAACAAAACCAGTAACATAACTGTCCCGGATGGTCCTTTTCGATCTGGCTCCTTACTCCTCTTAAGGCAGCCTGTTCGAAAGAGCCATACGAAGGCCACCTCATCTCCGGGTCGGCCAATACCGCGGTATACCCAGTCCAATTCCTTACACACAGTGTGTACAACTTCCTCCTAGACATTCCTGTCTGTACTGGGAGTTTCCCTTCGTTCCATAACTTATTTACAATCCCCAACGGACTCTCAAGAGGCACACTAGTCCCTTGACCCATGGTGTCTGACAGGAGCCCTCCAACTGGCGTTTATCCTGCTGTCCAGTACACGACCCCTCAATATTGAATTGGCTGGGAGAAATCTCCCGTGGCGCCTGCCAATTCGTATATGAGTGATCTTACCACTGGACAGAGGCACCGCACCAGAAGGATATCCCGGACGAGCCCCCAAATTGTTAGGTAAAAAGCAAGTCCCTACTCACCTCTCCAGCACCCGAGTTCGTGCGGAGTTGGTATGGGGCCCACAATCTGTCAGAGACCAGACACCAATTCGTTGATCAACGGGCTCACACTATTCTTAGCTCAAAAAAGCTTCAGAGTAAGTGTGGCAAGTTTATTAGGGGTGAGCATCAATATTTATACACAGAAGTAAACAAAGTGATTAACAGATCATAATGGTCATGCATAATCAATCAAGATTCTACAGGCTAAAACAGGTTAAAATGTAAATTCAAAAAGACAAAGGGGAGATGGCTACTTAAGGGGAGGTGGGGGTTGTCATGAGTAGTTCACAGGTCAGAGCTTTGATTAAAAGTTCAGACAGAGACATCAAGTCTGGGTTAAGTTTAAAGCTCATCAAAAGTTCAGACTCAACAAGACTGTCTAATAACTAACAAGCTACTGCTGCTGCAAAGCTTTAAACGAAGCTTCCAAACATTACTGTAATCTACTGCAAATCCATCCAGACACCTGGATTTCTCTGTGCAGTCATACTGATTTACAACATGCAATGTAGTAATTACACTATAGGAAAAGAATCTGATTTAGGGCAAAGCCTGACCCCCTCCCATCCCACCTCACTCCAAATGTGTACCTAATGCATAGGGATGGGGACAGAATACTAGGACCCTCACAGGGTGTCTGCACCCATTGTATGCCACACATCTCTGTTCAGCAGGGGATCACTGCACCCCAGCATGCAAGGGAGTTTGGCACTAATTTGCTGATACCCAGTCCCGCAGCCATACCTACAGGGCCATGGCAGCTCTGAGGCTGCATGGGTGTCAGAAAGTGATTATTCATGTTATGATTTGGGAGCACTGAAATCAATGAAGAAGAAAACTTCCTAGATATTCATGTTCTTCTCATAATAAATCTGTTATTGTAAATTCCCCAGCAATGTAATGACATGCATTGCACTGTAGTACATGGTATCCGGACCTTGTAGGGGAGAAGGGCTTCTTGCTTTTTCTGGGTACAAAAACCAGGCAAATGTTTCTGCATTTTGTTCAGTACAAAACAGGAAGAAAATCCTTTTCAAAGAAACTATTAAAATGCAGCCTCCAGTATACAATTATTAAATGGATCTGGCGATCTGGATCTTTCTAAATAGATGCCAATTCCAGTAATATCTAGGAAAAAACTCAGATCTGTTTTTCATGTGTATATGTAAATTTCCTTTCATAACAGCAAGAGACTCGAGACAATGCTCCCCAGCATGTTCACTGCACTTCTTGAATTACATTCACTCAGACTTTGCCTTGCAAACCAGTCATGCTCTAATCTTCCATATATGTGTACTCAGGGCCGGCTCCAGGCACCAGCTTTCCAAGCTGGTGCTTGGGGCGGCAGGCGAGAATGGGGTAGCAGTCCGAGTCCCGCGGCGGCAATTCGGCGGCAGGTCCACTCTTCCCGCCGCCAAATTGCCATCGCGGGACTCGGACTGCCGCCCCATTCTCGCCTGCCGCGGCGGCAATGGGGCAGCAGGTCCGCCGCTCTCCCCTTGCCGCCGTGGACTGGGACTGCCTGCGTCGGGGGCAGGGCCACCGTCCCTGCTTGGGGCGGCAAAATTGTTAGAGCCACCCCTGTGTGTACTGGATATTGTCTTAGGGTTCAGTCCTACATGGCGCTGAACACCTCCCTCTCCTACTGAAGTCAGTAGAAGTTGACTTGCTCAGCACCTTTCCGGAGTGAGGTCGTATTATTTTAATATTTTAACATGATGAGCGCGATAGTTTTGACCACTGCTGTGGGTGTGCCTAAACACTGCAAAGAAAATAGGTGAGCTTCATTGCTCTAGTTTCTTTCTCGGGCCTCGGCCTGCCATTTTCCAGCTCACTCCTTCACTTCTTATTCTTTAAATTGTATCTGTAGGTTTGAAAAGCATCCATCAGTCTCCTCAAGCAGGAAGCCGTGTCTCCTTCATTGCTGTGCCAATGCGCAGGCCAGTGGCAGTCCACCGAACAGCGGAACATCCTGAGAGGATATTAAAAAAATCTCTATATCCTGGCATGAGATTTTATTATTCTGAATCGTGTTTACTATGGCAGTGTCTAAGGGCCAACCAAGAATGAGGCCCCATTGTGCTAGGCACCATTCCAACACAGAGTAGCAGTCAGTCTCTGCCCCAAACAGCCTACAATCTAAAGTCTGACTGGCTCGTCTCTGCAGTTTCCCCCCACATGAGAGAGGGTTGCACCCAGAGTAAGGGAGTTTTCCAGTGCAGTTCTGAGTGCAGCAGTGGCCTTGGCTGGGCATCATTTCACCCACTCCCACCCCAGTGCTGCAGTCCCTGCAGGCACAGCTGTGAGGTGTGCTCATAGCTAACCCACAATAACAGAACTTCAGCATGCACACTGCTACTGCTGTAGGGTTCCGAGATAAAATATGACTCGGGGCTTCTCTGCACATAGAATTGCACAGGTTTAATTTAAGGTGTGATTTCAAAGTGATTAAGGCCTGGTGTACACTTAAAAATTAGGTTGAACCAGCTACATTGCTCAGGGCTGTGCCTTGAGTGCTGTAGTTAGGTTGGCCTAACCCCTGGTGAAGATGCAGCTACGTCGATGGTAGCTAGGATGATGGAAGAATTCTTCCATCTCTGAGAGAGGCACATTAACGACATCAACGGGAAAAAAACCTTCCGTCGATGTAAGGAAGCCTCTACTCTACAGTGCTACAGCGACACAGATGCAGCGCCATAGTTGTGCTGGTGTAGTGGCTGTAGCGTAGATGTGGCCTTAGTTAAACTGGTGCAAGCCACTGTGTGGATGCTTTTATTTTGGTTTGGTCAATTATTTAAGCAAAACCAAAATAAATTTCACTTAAACCAGAATAAGAGTGACCACAAAGTTTGGTACTGCTTTAACTAAACTAGAGCCAGTTTGTGTATACATAACCTTTCAGACACGGATTGGGACAAAAAGCACACAAAGGAACACAATAAGTATTAACTTGGACTGTGAAGCAGAACGCTAATCCTTCACCCTTTTGACCCTGCACCATATTGCCAATAAGTCAAACATCTTCAATTTGCTTAGCCAATATAAATTATGTGCACTATGCTCTTTGTCAATAAGCTTTCAAATGTTTCTGTTACCATTAAAAGACATTTTCTTT
This sequence comes from Macrochelys suwanniensis, assembly GCA_033296515.1. Lineage (NCBI taxonomy): Eukaryota > Metazoa > Chordata > Testudines > Chelydridae > Macrochelys > Macrochelys suwanniensis. Next base: position 66,650,435 of record CM065785.1, read on the forward strand.
CCCCCTCAAGCATCAGCAGAGTTTCTTAGCTGTTCATGAAAATTCAAATTAAAAATATCGACAAGCAGTTCATTGCTTTTAGGCAAAACACAGCTTCATTTACTTTTACTTTCCCTTGCAAAGGGAGTGCAATGCCCATGGAGTTTAGAATTCCACCTTTTCAAAAAGCAGAATGTGTCAGTTCTTTGTAGGCATTAAGGGTGCAATTTTCAGAGCTGCTAGGGGATTCAGATGCTTGGTTTTAATGGGATTTTGGCATTCAAATCCCATAGGTGGCTGTGAAAAAAAATCTCACCCTAAAGATCCTGTGGCATCTTTCATAAAAGTGAGGATTTGCCATTGTGACCTTAACCAAAATTTCCCATGTTCTACCAGTCATGCTCCTAGAGGCTGAATTTCTATGGTCCTGTATGTGTATCATTTGTGAAGAGCTCTGGGATCCTTCAGCATGAATGGTGCTATTTAAAGGTGAAATAGTTATCATTGCTATACAATAAAGGCAAAAGAGATGTGTACACATGGGCACGTGCTGCTTAAAAATCATAGTTTCCCTTGGAACAAAACCTACTTAGTTAGTACCAGCTGTGTTACTCTGGTAATTTATGGAATGCCAGAAGCTAATCTTAGAGAATGGTCTTTCTGACAAAGGAATTCTGTCACTTTGCTCAGCAAAAATTAAAGGCTGGGGACAATCAGGGATGGTTCTGCCTTTACCTATGAGGAGGAGATCACTCATAGAGCACAACCCCATAAAGCAACAAAATATCATTGAGACCCCAGTGTGATCAAAAACGGGCAAGTGTATCCAACCCTGCTCTACAAGATATAGCTTGCGTTGCATGTTTGTGTACATTTGAGGTAGTAGAATGATACCTATTACTGTTAGTTAGAAATGGAGAAAGACAAATGGAGGGTGGAAATGGGGGAGTGTAACCAGAATAGGATTTGTTTGACCACTTAGAGATGTGCTATAAAAGGCATCATCCAGCCACCACAGCACTGCCCCCTACATCAGGGCGGGACGGAGTACAGGAGCTTTACAAAATTTGTTTCCCAAGTGGGGTCCCAAAATATTGCTCAAACATTCTTCCTGGAAATATCCCACTTTGTTACTATTCTAGGCCCCTAGTCCTGCAACAGAAGCTCTAGACTGGACCCCACACAAAGTCTCATTGACTTCAGTTGAGCACCGCAAGCATGCAGGGCTGTGCACTAGCAGATCACACTGCAGGATCAAGGCTCCAGTGAGTTATTTGCCCTATTGATGATAATCAAAACCTGGGACATCAAACCCACAAATGAATTCATTGCCTGGACCTTTAACACTCCTTTAAGAGGATTTTCCCCATGAACTCTCTCATGACTCAGTACTCCTGGTCTTACTGAAGACTAAGGGACAAATTATCACCAGCTCTGTACAACTGCATTGGAGGAAATAGGGCACAAGTTGCCTTCCCTGAACATCTTTGTATTTTTTAGTTAAGTCCCTTTGACTCTGGCAACTGTATCTCATTTCTTTAAGGAAACTGCACTGTGTCTTTTTTACAGTTTTCCCAAATAAAAAACAAATCACATCAAATACTATGTCTCTGCCTTATACTCAGCCTTGGGTTACCAGCCCTGGAGTAACTTGTGACTAGCTATAATTTATCTGACTGGTCAGAGGTTTCTGTACACAGAAATGCAATTTCTTCCTCACGCTTTGCTCTGTCCTTCTTGGACAACTCCAACTGTTGCCAACAATCTGCAGCATGCTGCCATGTAGCCTGTTTTCAAGTATTGTATTCACCTGGTGTATTTTCTGGTGCGCTGTGCTGGTCTGGCAAGAAGCAGTGCTCCTCTACATATTAGCATAATTATTAATTGATTATTAGAGGTTTATAGTCATTCAGTATAGTTCTGGTCTTTCGTTGCTATTCATGTGCTACAGATAATGTCTTTGTAGTACACTCTTGCATACATGTTTGGAATGCTGCCTCTCTGGAAATGATTGTTCAAAATGATCTGTTTTCTCCTAGGTTCATTCTTGCAGGTTAGTTTAAATACTTCTTCTGAGGTATTTATTTGTAGCCTTTTTGATATCAGTGCTTTGATGACCCATTTCAACCATTTCAAAATCACAGCACTCAGAAGAATACAAAGATTTGCCTGCATCCGTGATTAATATTGTTTTAAATGAAAAAAAAATGCTCCAAATCGCAGAATGTAATAAACCTCAATTTGCTTTGCAACAGTCTCACATTTATTGTTTCATCCAATCTCCTGTCTGACATAATGAGTACAAATTGTGAGCAGCCTCTCTCCCTTTCATGTATATCTACAAGCTTCTGTTTGGTTTTCCTCTGTTTTTTTTTTTTATTAAGGGCCCAGAATAACCTACAGTAAACTTTTCAAATCACCCATTTTTCACTTTAGCTGTTAGCAAAAGTTAAACCTGCTTGGAGGGGATGTTGCTTGCAACACAGCTAAGTTTGGCCCACTCAAGTTCAGAAGCCACATGCAGCTTTGTTTCTTCATCACTACAGAGGTTAGGATATTAGTAGCAACAGGAAGCAAATTGTTTTTTTCTTCCTGGTACCTTTGTTAGTTAACCCCTGTGTTGTCTCTTCTGCTATTTAATTCTGAAAATAATATCATGCTACATTTTAATGATTAAGGGGGCGGGGGAGAGAAAACCAAGAAGACAGACAAGAAAGAAAAGGCAGCTGAAATGTCAACACTATTGTGCCCAGGAGACGTATGAAATCAAATAACTGAAGGAGTTTTTGGAACTTATGGATGATACAGGTACAGGGGGATCCATCAAAAACAACCAATCACCCAACGAACCAACCAATTCTGTCATGTCATAACAGCAATGGACAAAATCCTACACTCCAATGAAAGTTTGTTTGTTTTTTACTGACCTCAGTGGGAGCATGACTGGGCTCAAAATAAGCAAGAACGTAACAACCATCCATGATTAAAAAGATATTTCTGTAGTAAACAAAGGTTGTGTCTCTGATGCGGAAGGAGAGGTTCCAATTTTTCTTTCTAGATGTCCCCACATCTCTTATTAATGTTTATGGCATGGAAAAATCCTACACACACAGACTGCTTTTTAAAGTAGGAGTCTTTTTTCTTTTTTACCAAAAAATAAAAGTTTGATTGTTATCTGAAGCCAAAAATTTACAATCCAGGATGCGTAATATCAGGTCCCCAGATCCATAGTTAGCTATAATCAGGTACTTTAGTCTGCTTTTCAAAGATGTTTGGAGCTTGGATTTTCCAGCACCTCTGCAAAATCAGGTGCCTCGTTATGGCTTTTGGAGGCTAATTCTAGGTTCAGAGATTTGAAAATTTTGGTTTAATGACAAGTCAAGATTGATATTCTCTGTCACTCAGAATTAGCAAAATGAGACTGAAAATGGCATATAGTAGTAAGTCAGCCAGTGAATATACTAGAAAACATTATTCTGTTAGAAGAGTACACTAAAGGAAAACCAGAATTGGTCTGTAAACACTATCACCTTGTCATACAGCCAAAGAAACAGCTATGTGCAACAAGAGTACAGCACATTACTTTAAAAAGCCTTAAAATGCAAGCAATTTGTTTTGCAGTTTTTTTAACCTAATGTCTACTTTTTAAATACAAAAATCCTCCAAGAAAAACTGAATTCTCTCTAACCACGACCTTATCTCCCTACAAAAAAAAACCAGTTTCTGTAAGCCTTAATTAGGATTTGACCGCATAGCATTATGTACAATTTCGTAATAGGTCAAAAGATCAAGCAAGCATATGGGCAAAAGAGACATGTTGCAATAATGATACACTCACTACAGTCTAACATTAAAAGTAACAATTTTAATTACAGTAATACAGTCATCAATCAATTATATACTCAGAAACGTAAGTTAGCAACTTTGTTACAAAAACTCAAAACCACTGAACAAATCAAAAGTCCACATTATGTAAAGATACCTACATCCTGGCTGTTATGGTGCTAAGGCGGATTGCATCGGAGAGTCTCATTTTAGACTAGTTTCAGGTTCCTATCAAGCTGAATCATTAGCTAGCTAACTAACTCCCACACAGGCACCTGCCTGGCTTTTTCACCTTTTCTTTCTTTCTTGTTGCTCGTTGGTTAGTTTTAACCCACATATTCCAGACTGCTAAGGGGTGGAAATGCATGCAGCAGACTATCCAAACTCATTGCTACAGTCATGGATAATCATTTACCAGATTAATATTAAATGCATGATATGCTATATCAGGTTTCATTACTTAGGCTGTAGCATGTCATGTCATGTCACGTCACCCAAGGTCAACATTTAACGTGACACAGAGTAATCTAACATGATGCAATTTACTGCATCCTATATAGAAATCTCAGAGTTTTTTTTAAAAAGCAGATGCATATTAAGGACCAGTTTGGAACAATTCTGGGAAATTGAGTAATTAATAAATATATTACAGCGTATGCCAAAATCCCTTGTCTACCAAAGAAGCTGTTCCTGTTAACTGATGCTTCCTGTTAACTCAACCTACTACTGCAAATCATGAAACATAATCTTCTAACAGAACCCTAAGAATGGCAAGTTGGTCACATTGCTGTTTAGTCTCAATACAGGAGAGAAATTTAGAACACAACTCAATGGACGTCACATCGTCTGAACACTCTACCAATACTTTCTCTTACCTAGGTTTCACTGAACTGTACTCTAGAATGAACATATGTGGTGCTAGTGGAATGAGAGAGCCAGGGGACACTGAAGCTGAGGGATATGTTTTTTGGCCTAGACACTGGCAAATCACAGGAAAGACATGTTTAGCTGCTGTACCAAGCTGAGAACAGGTTTCAGGAGAAAGCAAAATGTTAAAGGGTTCTATAAGTTGGGGGTGGGTGGGGGGAGCTGCTTCAGGTTGCTTTTTGTAGCATCACCCTTTCACTTCACACATGATATATATAGCCTTAAAATAACAGACCCAATTTTGACCTCAATTATACAGGTGCAGATTCAATGGCTTAATCTGCAGCAAAGGATATTTAAATTAGGTATTAGGAAAAACTTTCTAACTATAACAATAGTTAAGTACTGGAATAGATTACCAGTGGAGGTTGTGGAATCCCCATCATTGGAGGTTTTTAAGACCAGGTTAGACAAACATCTGTCAGAGACGATCTAGATATACTTGGTCCTACATCAACATGGGGGTGGGTGGGAGACTAGATGACCTCTCAAGGTCCCTTCCAGTCCTACAATTCTATGATTCTACAAGTAGGAGTTGCATATGTATGTGTGAGGACAGAACTGGACCAGTGATTGTAGTTTACTAAAGTTAAGTTCAACTGAATGGGCCAAATTCTTCCTTCAGTTACAGCCACACAACCCCACTGTATGGGTGTAAACTCTGATTTCACTAGGATTGCCTGGGCATTAAATAGGTATGAATTTAGCCCACTGAGTCTATGATAAATGTAACTGATTAGTGAAATATATGAATGAAGATATACACAAAAATGGCATTGCTTATAAGCTCAGCAAACAGAGACAAAAAAAGTTTGAATTTAACGATAATTAAAAAAAATTAAAAGTGATAATGTGACATTAACCACAATGCAGCTTTATTGGCCAAAGAGATCATCTTTTATGTGCCCCCCAAAAAAGCCTCAAGAGTCACTGTCTTGTTACTGATAAAATATAAGTATGTATCATTTTTAGTACAAAGGCCAGTCTCTAACATCAGCTGACTTCACATCTCAGTCTGTTCTGTTTGCCTGTGTAAACATAAAGGTAATGTTTTCTTTTTTTAGTATTCCATGAAAACAGAAACATGGTGGGTTGTTTTGTTTTAACCTTTATATTTATTTTATTTTGGTTGCTCTCTTTCCATTTCAGCTCTGGAGCTCTGATGTTTGAGTGACATTGGATGGACCTTAAGGGCTCAAAAAAAGTTCAAATGGGCTTCATAGCCTAAGTTTGAACTAAAAGCTACAGAGTAAAAAATATTCCCTTCTTCTGTGACTTTGAAAGCCACAGCTGTCATTTGGTTCCCCTCTCTTTCCTCAGGGTAAAGAGGCACTGAGCTATTACAGTGATGAACATGGTAAAAATGCTTAGATAGATTTGACAGGGGAAGCAGATACCTCTATCTAGTCAACTGGCAATTAGTGGTATTCAGGGGGGCAGGGGATTGTGGGGAGGTGAGGTGGACTTCATTAGCCCCAGGGCAGCTCCACTAAGCATTCAGGATCTCTATGATCTCGTTCTACCTGGATGAGCTCTCTTGGGAGGGCTGTAATGACTGCTTTAGGTAGTCGGCCAAGTAAAGATGGAAATATCTATTTCATTGCTCAACTGATACATCCTGCAAATGCCTGTCCATGCTTTTGAACAGCCTGAGTAGCTTCTGCTGTGCTTTCCATACTGAGGCTATGAAGATGCCCACTGGATCTTACTACAGGTGAGAGAGTAGTTTTGTTTGGGTTCCTGATATTCACAATTGAGCTAAAGATTAGGGAATATTAGAAAATCTGAGATGTTCACACCGGAGACTTTCTGCAGCAAGAGTGTGAATAAAAACATGGAATTATCCCTGACAATGGTAAAGCTCATGGAGTTGTCACCCAGACTTCATTCTCATGGACTGCACCCCATAGTTATTAGGAAAAAAGAGGCTGACAGCAACCACCCCACGTAATGGAGAGCTTTCTGCCGGCCCTCCATGTTTCTAAAATAGGAACAGCAGAGAATGAAAAAACAAAGCTGACATGGTGCAGTGAGTGCATGGAAACCCCCGACGGTGCTTGTCACAGCGTCAGTGCAATCCCACCTATATTCTCCCTCCATGGTCCACCAAGGGTATCCACTTTAGGTTTCTGGCTCCTAGATGTCACATCTCTCGGGTGTAGACTCTTATCTTACTATCTCCTGACAGGGATTTTAACACTGCAGAACTCCCTGCTTTTCACTGTGATATTTCCAGCAGGCCAGACTAAATATAAGAATAGCCATACTAGGTCAGATCAATGGTCCATCTCGCCCAACATCCTGTCTTCCGACAATGGCCAGGTTCTTCAGATGGAATGAACAGAACAGAGCAATTATCGACTGATCCATTCCCTGTTGTTCAGTCCCAGCTTCTGGGAGCCGGAGGTTCAGGGACACCCAGATGATGGGGTTGCCTCCCTGACATCTTGGCTAATAACCACTGATGAACACATCCTCCGGGAACTTACCTAATTTTATTTTGAACCCTGTTATACTTTTGGCCTTCACGACATCCCCTAGCAACAAGTTCCACAGGTTGATGTGTGTTGTCTGAAGAAGTACTTCCTTATGTTTGTTTTAAACATGCTGCCTCTTAATTTCATTTGGTGACCTGTGGTTCTCGTGTTACGTGAAGAGGGAAATAACACTTCCTTATTTACTTTCTCCACAGCATTCATGATTTTATAAATCTCTATCATATCCCCCCTTAGCTGTCTCTAAAAAGACTCGTGCATGTGCTTTACTTTCTCTCAGAGAGCTAGGACCAGTGTATTGCCTGCAATTACAAAAGTTACCTCACAGCTTCTTCTACACAAGCACATTTACCCTTAATGTAAAAGCGTTACTGAGAAACCATTAAAATAATAAAAGAACTTACACAAATGCTAAAAAGCTTGCCAGAGGTCACCCTAACTCCAATATACAGCTCTAATAGATTTTAGTCCTTCCAAATCCACAACTGGGTTTTCCCATGGTTACAAGTTCATCCATCCTAGATCCAGAACTAGAACAACCAAGTGGACAGTTCAACTCTTTCTTTATATAGCTTGGATCTTTGATCTTAGCTGGGAATGGGCAACAGCGGATGGAGCACTTAATGATTACCTGTTCTGTTCATTCCCTGGCATTGGCCACTGTCAGAAGACAGGATACTGGGCTAGATGGACCTTTGATCTGACCCAGTATGGCCGTTCTTTTATGTTCTTATGTAAAATTTTCTACCAAAATGAGAACAGTTTTATTTTCGTCAAAAAATTGCGAGAGAGAAAAATGCACTTCTTGACGAGCTCTACAAATTTGGAAAGGGCCTTACATTGAGGGAAGGGGCTTAACATGGGGGGCTTCCCAGCCGACGGGGGCTTTATGCATGGGCCTCTCAGAACTATACTCCTGGACTGTTCCCTTCATGGGGCCCCAAGAGCACAGATTGCCCCACAGGGATTGGCCCTGTCACACAGGCCCATGGAACAAAGCCAGCTCATTGGGTGGGGTATTCTGCACAACCATGAAAGACTGTAGGAAAGGGCATTCTGCTCTAGCACACCTCTCCAAATCAGAATCCTCCCAAAGCTGCCCCGGGGATGCATAGGATAGAGACATAATAGCTTATCACTAGTACCATCCAGTCTGGCTGCTCTGCATACCCGTAAACTCTGGTCTGCATGCAGTTAACAATCTAGCTCTAGGGCAACAATACACTATCTTTGAACAATGGCACAAGAGCAAATTCAGAACATTTAAGTTACAACTCAGCGACATGGTTCTAAATATATATAACAGCAGTCACAATGGGAAATGCCTCCACTAGTGAATTACTGGGTCCTACTGGTAAATTATCTTGCTCTTTGGAGTAGAAATTGACTCCAAAACTGGCCTTGTCTACACTGCCACTTACAGTGCTGAAACTTTCTTCGTTCAGGGGTGTGAGAACACCTCCGTGAGCGATGTAAGTTTCAGCGCTGTAAAGAGGCAGTGTAGACAGTGCTACAGCACTGGTAGCGGTAGCTATTCCCCTCGCGGAGGTGGTTTTATTACAGCGCTGGGAGAGCTTTCTCCCAGTGCTGGAGCTGTGACTAAATAACCACATTAAAGCACTGCCGCGGTAGCGCTTTAACATCAGCTGTGTAGACATACCCTAAGAGGTAAGGTGATCACTGATCTTGTAGAGAAGAGTGAGGCAAGTATGCCTCTGTATTCAAACAAGAGATGGATTCGGTTAAAAGAATTAAGGAAAAACTTTATATTTCAGAAAGCAACTGCTAAATGACATAATGCCAGACCTGCATATTATGCACTGGGAAACACTGTAAATCAGCAACTCGAGTAGGTAAATAATCATGCCTGCTGTTCATAACGAGTGGCCCACATTCATTGTGTGCACATCTAAAACAGATGATGGGGTATACATATTTATGGGCTATGAAACAACAATCCGTTGTTCATAGAATCATAGAATCTCAGGGTTGGAAGGGACCTCAGGAGGTCATCTAGTCCAACCCCCTGCTCAAAGCAGGACCAACCCCAACTAAATCATCCCAGCCAGGGCTTTGTCAAGCCTTACCTTAAAAACCTCGAAGGAAGGAGATTCCACCACCTCCCTAGGTAACCCATTCCAGTGCTTCATCACCCTACGAGTGAAAAAGTTTTTCCTAATATCCAACCTAAACCTCCCCCTCTGCAACTTGAGACCATTACTCCTTGTTCTGTCATCTTCTACCACTGAGAACAGTCTAGATCCATCCTCTTTGGAACCCCCTTTCAGGTAGTTGAAAGCAGCTATCAAATCCCCCCTCATTCTTCTCTTCTGCAGGCTAAACAATCCCAGTTCCCTCAGCCTCTCCTCATAAGTCATGTGCTCCAGCCCCCTAATCAATTTTGTTGCCCTCCGCTGGACTCTTTCCAATTTATCCACATCCTTCTTGTAGTGTGGGGCCCAAAACTGGACACAGTACTCCAAATGAGGCCTCACCAGTGCCGAATAGAGGGGAATAATCACGTCCCTCGATCTGCTGGAAATGCCCCTATTTATACAACCCAAAATGCCATTAGCCTTCTTGGCAACAAGGGCACACTGCTGATTCATATCCAGCTTCTCATCCACTGCAATCCCCAGGTCTTTTTCTGCAGAACTGCTGCTTAGCCAGTCGGTCTCCAGCCTGTAGCGGCACATGGGATTCTTCCTTTTCTAAGTGCAGGACTCTGCACTTGTCCTTGTTGAACCTCATCAGATTTCTTTTGGCCCAATCCTCTAATTTGTCCAGGTCCCTCTGTATCCTATCCCTACCCTCCAGCATATCAACCACTCCTCCCAGTTTAGTGTCATCTGCAAACTTGCTAAGGGTGCAGTCCACACCATCCTCCAGATCGTTAATGAAGATATTGAACAAAACCGGCCCCAGCACCGACCCTTGGGGCACTCCACTTGATACCGGCTGCCAACTAGACGTGGAACCATTGATCACTACCCGTTGAGCCCGACCATCTAGCCAGTTTTCTATCCACCTTACCGTCCATTCATCCAGCCCATACTTCTTTAACTTGCTGGCAAGAATACTGTGGGAGACTGTATCAAAAGCTTTGCTAAAGTCAAGAAATAGCACATCCACTGCTTTCCCCTCATCCACAGAGCCGGTTATCTCATCATAGAAGGCAATTAGGTTAGTCAGGCATGACTTGCCCTTGGTGAATCCATGCTGACTGTTCCTGATCATTTTCCCCTCCTTTAAGTGGTTCAGAATTGATTCCTTGAGGAACTGTTCCATGATTTTTCCAGGGACTGAGGTGAGACTGACTGGCCTGTAGTTCTCCGGATCTTCCTTCTTCCCTTTTTTAAAGATGGGCACTACATTAGCTTTTTTCCAGTCATCCGGGACCTCCCCCAATTGCCATGATTTTTCAAAGATAATGGCCAATGGCTCTGCAATCTCATCAGCCAACTCCTTTAGCACCCTCGGATGCAGTGCTTCCGGCCCCATGGACTTGTGCTCGTCCAGCTTTTCTAAATAGTCCTGAACTATTTCTTTCTCCACAGAGGGCTGGTCACCTCCTCCCCATACCGTGCTGCCGAGTGCAGCTGTCTGGGAGCTGACCTTGTCTGTGAAGACAGAGGCAAAAAAAGCATTGAGTACACTAGCTTTCTCCACATCCTCTGTCACTAGGTTCCCTCCCTCATTCAGCAAGGGGCCCACACTTTCCTTGACTTTCTTCTTGTTGCTAACATACCTGAAGAAACCCTTCTTGTTACTTCTAACATCTCCAGCTAGCTGCAACTCCAAGTGTGATTTGGCCTTCCTAATTTCACTCCTGCATGCCTGAGCAATACTTTTATACTCCTCCCTGGTCATTAGTTCAATCTTCCACTTCTTGTAAGCTGCTTTTTTTGTGTTTAAGACGAGCAAGGATTTCACTGTTAAGCCAAGCTGGTCGCCTGCCATATTTGCTTTTCTTCCTACACATCGGGATGGTTTGTTCCTGCAACCTCAATAAGGATTCTTTAAAATACAGCCAGCTTTCCTCGACTCCTTTCCCCGTCATGTTATTCTCCCAGGGGACCTTGCCCATCAGTTCCCTGAGGGAGTCAAAGACTGCTTAGATTTAGATTAAGACCCCATCACTAACATTCAGAATTTGCTTTAAATGTTGGAAAGAGTTAAGAAATTCAGCAGTTTAGGTTTGACATAGACTTTAATACAGTTGGCACAAGATGTAAACAGTAAGTTGTCATGGCCCTGCCTCTTTAGCTTGAGCTGTAAAGACTCCTGCTTTCAGCTTTGCAATGCTCAGTGTGGGCCAAGACGGTGGCAGTCATATTTTACCTAGAAACATGGTAGAGTCTCCATCATTTGCAGTCCAAGTCAAAACTGGATATCTTCCTAAAAGACAGGTTATAGCTCAAAACAGAAGTTATGGGTTTGATGCAGAAATTATTGGATGAGGTTGTCTGGCTTGTCTTATGCAGGAGATCAGACTAGACAATCATATCAGTCCCTTCTGGCCTTAAAAATCTAGGAAACATTTTCACTCCATTAAAAAAAAATTCAATTATATCCTACTGGAACCAAGGCAAGTAGATCAAAGTTATATATTGCTTCTATTACTCTGTTATTTACCAGGGAGCAAGTGCAGCTGGTAGAACACCAGGGTGATGTATTCCTGTGTTGCCAAGCACTGGAGCTTTTTCAGGGAGTGTGGCTTCATTCCCAGATATCAATGACAATAATTAAGCACAGAGGCAAAGCTGAAGGGACACCATCTTCTCACTTGTCACAGGTAAAGTTAGGCATTTTTTGCTACCATGGTTATTTGGGCATAATATACCACTGAGAAGTATTTAATCCACAGAGGGGATAAACTGACAGGCAATAACTGAAATGAACTGGTTGTATCTACTGACAGTTTTTAAAAATGGATTATGCAGGGGATGGACAATTACATTTGCTACAATGCTGCTGGGCCCTTTATTAAAAACAAGTTCCTCCCTTCCTATCACACGTACCCAACCCTCCAAAACAGGGGTGGCTAACCTGAGCCTGAGAAGGAGCCAGAATTTACCAATGTACATTGCCAAAGAACCAAGTAATACATCAGCAGCCCTTCCTCAGCCCTCCCCACCCCCCGGCTCCCAGGACCTCCCACCCACCGGCAGCCCTGCCAATCAGCGCCTCCCTCTCCTTCCCCCGCACCTCCCGATCAGCTGTCTTGTGGCATGCAGGAGGCTCTAAGTGGAAGGAGGGAGGTGCGAGGGCACGGCAGGCTCAGGAGAGGGAGGTGGGAAAGGGTGGAGTGGGGGCAGGGCCTGTGGCAGAGCCAGGGGTTGAGCAGTGAGCACTCCCTGGCACATCGGAAAGTTGGCACCTGTAGCTCCAGCCCCGGAGTCGGTGCCTATACAAGGAGCCGCATATTAACTTCTGAAGAGCCGCATGTGGCTCCGGAGCCACAGGCTGGCCACCCTGCTCCATACAGTCAGTGCTTAGGAAAGTTTCAAGCAGGCCAGCAATGCATTTTTCTTGTCTCCATGAGTTTTAACAGGTGTATTGAGCCTCCAGAAATAATTTTTTTATCTAGACTGCAACACTCCAGGCTAAGCAATCAGTCAAACTAAGGTGCAAATAGTAGAAAGTTGAGTTGAAAGAAGTACAGGCAACAAATAGGCAAATGGACTGGCAGACAGAATCTTACAGAGGAGAAAAAACAATGTCACTATCTCTGCTGCTGTCCGTTTGGTAGGACAACACTAAAACAGAAGAGTGCAAGAGAGCCTTCTGCTGCTACCTGCATAATTTAGCATAAATGTGTGTATTTCACTGCCTAATGCTGGGATAAATTAAGAATATATTTTACCCTGTAGACTGTTAAGAGAGACAGTGAATCCTCATAGAAAACTTTGTTTGCAAATAAAATCTTCTTCAGCCAAGCTCCATATAGTCTATTCTCTGTATTTTCTCTTCCCTCGGTCTTTATTATAAATGTTCCCATTCAAGCCGAACTGTTGTTTTGAGATTTCAGCTGCTCATGGCATTTATTCCCCACTTGAAGTCAGTGCTCTGTTGGAGATGTCATAATCGTTTGCACAGCAACCAACTGTGATGTCACATGCAGAGGATTGTAACTTTAGGTAGGAGACTGGCAGTAGGCGCAGATGAGCTCTTAAGGAATTAAGAGTCTGTTTTCATGCAAATGTCCTTAGTTAATAGACAGTAAGAGGCGAGAGATGTTGATCATATAGGCTGGTACAAAAAGAATTATTTCTAAATCGATTGTTTTTCAAAAATTACCACGGGGAAACTAGCAGTCCTTTAATGAACTGCTTGACAATGTCTCACTGAAAGTAATATTTACAGTCAGATTATTAGGTTATAGGGGAAGGAAAATACAAGGAAAATAAGAGATTATGTACGGGTCACATGAAGTTATTCTTCAGGTCAATTTGGATGAAGATGTTGGCAAATGTATAAAGATATTTTTAATCCCATGCATGTTGGGATCCTGAACTGTCTTTCTGATCCTTCACTGAGCTAGTGAATTTTGATACTCGTTTGACCGATATTTGATATAATGATCCTTGGAGCACGAAAAGCAATCTTTAAACAAGCATGCATAAATAAAGGCAGCATTGTCTGAGGATATGCTGCAACATAACGACAACCTCTGGGTTATTTCATCTAACGAGGTCTATCCTGTAACAGTAACTAGTCTGCAAAAGAAGGGTTGCAGTGTTTCGATATGTCAAGAGAGTAATCTTGCTGGCCTTTAAGTGGAGAAACCCGAGCAGTACTGTGAACATGCCTTAGATTGGGGGGGTGGGGGGGAGGAATTCCCAGAACCAGATTAGCTTTTACTGGAATCCTCTCCTCTCACGGGGATGTACATATTAGTGGAAAGATAGAAATTGGGTAAACCCTGCCAAAAAAACAAAAAAATCTTTCCCTACTAGCAAGCTGCACAGTAAACTCAATGTTCCCGCCTCATCATACATCTTCCAATTCCACTAGCATCAAATAGTAATTGTTCTGCTCCGCTACTTGTTTTGGACAATGCTGCATTTTGTTCTTCCTTCACAACAGCCTCTTAAGTCATTTGAGTTTTAAAATAAGGGTTAAATTACTCTCACAATGAATGGATATGAACGGAGTTCTTGCTGAAGTTTATATATTTATTTCAAGATTTAGAGAGTACCATCATTTTAACTAATTCCTAGGCTTTGATTCATAATCATAGCATCTGAACACCTCGCAACACTGCTGTGAAGTAGGGAAGTATTATTATCCCCAGAGGCGGCGCTATGATTTGTGCCGCCCCAAGCACGGCAGTCAGGCAGCCATCGGCGGCATTTCTGTGGGAGGCTGCCGGTCCCGTGGATTCGGCAGCGTTCCTGCGGGTGCTTTCCCAGTCCCGTGCTGTCATCGGACCCACCGCCGAATTGCCGCCGAATCCGCGGGAAAGGCGGACCTTCCAAAACGCCGCCGAAGGCTGCCTGACTGCCGCCCTCACGACGACCGTCACGCTGCCCCCTGTGACCGTCATTGCCGCCCCAGGCACGCACTTTCTGCGCTGGTGCTTGGAGCCGGCCCTGATTATCCCCAAATTACACAAAAGCATCTGAGGCAAGAGAGAGATTAAGGGACAGATTTTCACACACAGCAGCGCCTATTGTTCCCAATGGATGATGAGCACTATTGAAAAACTGGCCATTCATTTATGTCCCTAAATGGCAGAGGAGCTCTTTTGAAAATCTGTCCCAAGAGGCCCAGATTTGTAAAGGCATTTAAAGGGGATTTATGCTCCTAAGTGCCTAAATTGCTTTTGAAAATTAGATTTAGGCTCCTAAATCAGTGAGGCATTGCAATGCTGAGCATAGCCACTCCCAAATACCTTTAAATATCTGGGCCTAAATGATCGGCCCAAGATTGCAAAAGAAGTCTGTGGCAGAGCTGGGAATAGATCCCAGTGCATCTAAATTCTATTCAAGTATGTCAAACGCAAGCCTGTACATCCAAACTAGTGAAAAGAGCCCCATAACCTTTCATTTGTGTGAATTTGGCAATAGCAATAACATTTCACAGCAACCAAGTATTTATCCTTTGCAGATGATGTGGCAGTTGCCCAGTATATAGATTGACCGTTCCAGTTCAAGAACAGAAAGTGCAAATACACACGTGCGGTAGTGGATACTGTTTTAGTTTACATAAAACAAAAAAAATGACAGATTATAGTTGGCATAGTTGGGGTGACAGAAGGGAGGTGGTGAGAGGATGATACACGGAGAGAGAGATTCAAAAGGGAACTACCAATATAAATAGGCAATTTGCAAAAGCTACTTTCAAATTCAAATGTGTGTAAATATTAACTACATATCTGTGTTATGGAGCTATAAAAAGGACAGCATGATTTACGGAACATAGATATAACCATTGGGCACTTCTTTTTGGACTACTGAACTCCTCCACACATATGAAGGAGACCTTTTTTTTAAATCTCCATTGTCTGAAACTAGCTTTTGGATGAATGCAACACAGCAGAAAGAAAACAAAGAATCAGCACTAGTGGCAGGAGAAAAAAAACAGCAGTAGCTGCAGTACATGCCCCCGATGCCCCCAATTGCTCAGGCAGTGATTCAATAACTGTAATCACATTCAGCAGGTTTATATCCTCTTTGTGGACACATGCTTTCCCCAAATATCTATACTTTGTAGTTTCCTTTTGCAAACTGGGCAATGCATGTATGTCAAAGCCATATGTCTATAGTGAAGCGGAGACCATCAGTCCATTCAGAACAAGCCCTGTGCCTATTGACAGATGTACTACTGACCTTGCCAGTGGCTACAGCCCCCAAGTCCAAGTTCAATAAAGTCAAGTGGACTCAATGCCAAGAGAAACTCCTTAACTCAATAAAACAGGGACATTTGATTGCTCATTTGTCAGGCACCCTTATTTGTCAGGCACATGGTTCTGCTTCACTCCAGTCTTCTCAATTTCTGGTTTGCCCCTCTGCAGCATCAGAATCCGCAAGGTGTTATAAACGCATGCAGTTTGAAAGCCTCCCTGAGCTCCCTGCTGAGAGCCCTTGTTCTCGGTGTGTCACCAGTACTCGGATTTCACAGTGCCCCCTGGAGGAGGACAGGCAGCCATGATGGGGGGAAAGAAGTGGGCATCTATTTGAAAAACATCTGTGGCCAGAGAGAGGGCTTAGGCGCCAAATCATCTTGTGTACCAATTCAAATTTCATAAGGCAAAAATAATAATCCAGGCCTTTATCTCCTATAGAGAATATGGGCGAAGGGAATCTTAAAGCTGAGATCCTGTTGGTGAATTGAGCCTTCTCATGTTGGGCTGATTAAAAGCTTGTGCGAAGGAGGGAAATCAAAAGGTCATGGGATGGGGCTCCCAAATGGCTCAGGGACTGGATAAGCATCCAAAAGCTAGGACCATGTCTTCAGCATGAAACCTGCTGACACTGAATTATCTTCTGCTCTGTGGTGTTGTTTTTAGAAACCTTCTGTAAGACTAAGGACTAGACTGTTTACCCCTTATGCACATTGACATCAATGGGTAGGTGCTCACCAAGATCGGTAAGGGCTGCACACCAAAGCCTCAGGACAAAACCCTCCCTAAAATAAATTACTTAGGGTAACCAGATGTCCTGATTTTAAAGGGACAGTCCCGATTTTTGGGTCTTTTTCTTATATTGGCTCCTATTACTCCCCACCCCCTGTCCCGATTTTTCACACTTGCTGTCTGGGCACCCTATTTCCACCCCTCAGCCAATCAACAATTTATAGACTTATACTGATGTTTTTCTCCTTTCGCAGTAGCTTTGCAATACCGTGTATAGCTAACTGTTCACCAATAGGTATTTCAGAAGACATTTATGAAAACTGGATTCTCCCAAAACATGGATATTGCACTCTACATTATTTAATGACCAAATACTTAATAACTATGTTAATCAGCTGTTTTTGAAACCTATCTCCATTGTCAGTGACCAAATAATTTCACTGGAAACATTTAAAACACAAGGTGGGTGAGGTAATCTCTTAATGGACCAACTTCTGTTAGTGAGAGATAGAAGCTTTCGAACTTACAGAGTTCTTCTTTAGGTCAGCATTCTTTGGGGAAACACGTTATTGAGGGGGAGAGAACACCATAATCTTCACAGAAACATGAAATTAAATCTAATCAGTTATCTTCAGAAAACAAAACTAGATCAGTGGCATTACAGCACAGACATGCTGCATCCCATGACCTCCTGGAGCAAACAAAACAAATTTAAAGTTCAAATGAAATTTAAGAAACACTCAGGTAGAGAGAAAAACGAGGAGTCCTTGTGGCATCTGAGAGACTTACAAATTTATTTGTGCATAAGCTTTCGTGGGCTAAAACCCACTTCATCAGATGTATGGAGTGGAAAATACAGTAGTATATAGTGTTAATACTGTATTTAACCACTCCATGCATCTGCTTATGCCCAAATAAATTTGTTAGTCTCTCAGGTGCCACAAGGATGCCTCGTTGTTTTTGCTGATACAGACTAACACGGCTGCCACTCTGAAACCTGTCAGGTAGAGAGAGAAGTCAACAAAAATACGATGAGAGGAGAAATGGTGAACAGCAGCTCCTGCATTGGATGTTAAGGGAGCTAAAGAAGAGTGTTAAATGTTCATTTCAGAAATAATGGGTATCAATTGGAGCCCACGTAGATTTATGCATCAAAATAATTTTGTGTACCGATTCAACTCCTCCAGGAATTAATTATAATGCAAAGCTAGTAATCTAGACTTTGCCTCTAACACAAAAGAAATACAATTGAATTCTAATACTTAGGATAATAGTGCAATTGCACTGAAGTCATTTGAGTTATACCACCAGAGAATTTGGCCCTTAATTCCTACACGCTGACCTACAGATAATATAGGGTTACCACAGTTAGCAAAAGCTTTCTTTAGCTCCCTGCTTTACTAACCACCTGTCCTATTATCACAATGAATAATTTCTTGTTCCTAAATAGCCTTGTTAGGTCTAATTGCTAATGCCATATCCTCACACTACTAAACCCTAGCTCAATTCAAACTGTTTTAAATATGGCCTCAAATGCGGTCATTATGAAACAAAGCACATCGAGGCATCCTCTTGATTAGCATCTTCACTATCAGAGATATTTACTAAAAGAGTCCCTGAAAATGGTCAAAGGAACTCCATGTGAAGTCACAAAGCACATTTCAAAGGATATTTTCCTCCATTCTAGAGAAAAGGATTTTTAAAGCCTTGTTTAAAGGAACATCCAAGATGTTAACACTGCTGTTTTTGTTAGGCAAACAAGTACATGCTTTGCCTCTCGGAAAGCGTGCAACCCATGTGTTACACAGCTAGCCATTAAATCATGCAATACATAACACATATTGGTCAAAAAATATTTTAGTGCTTTTGTGCTTACAGTCTGTTCTTGATAGGGCAGTGCTAACGGTGCTTGCACTTTTTGATTCTTGTCAGTATATTTGCTAGGAATGCACATTTTGTTCTTTAATCCTGTCTCTGTATTTTGAGTTATTCTTATCAATGGTCAAGGGAGCCCTGTGTGGACAAAGGAGATTTGATGAATCTAGGAATAAGGCAATTTATATTTGAAGATGCATTTTGTGTTTTTTTCTTCTAAGTTATGCAAATTTATTAACATGACATGCTGATTCTTTTCTTGTTGAACAGGGCCCTTAGACATTAGAGAACCCTCTACTGCCCCAGAATATTAAACCAAGCTCTTCTTAACAAGCATGCTAAGTGTGACTGAGGGTGGTATATAGAGCACTGGATAATCCCCTTTGGAAGTTTTTTAAGAACTTGTCCTCTCTGCATAAAATATTAGTACAATGTTTAAACAACATTAAGGATCTGAACAACACCAGACTGGAATTTAAAAATAAAGGCAAATGCTCCTTCTTTAACTGATGCCATTGTGATTATGATGAATTGCAGCATATGTGGTACTGGTGTTTGTACAGTACTCACCACAATGGAATCATCCCAGGCTCAGCTAGAGACATGAGGTGCTACAAAGACCAACAGGTATTGCAGGGGTACTGGGTCATCAAACACAATGAAAGAAGTTACACAAGGATTGTCGACTTCATCTTATTTAAATCTACACAACCATACTGTTACAGTATTTAAAACTTATTTATTATAAAAAGGCAACACAAACTTCAGACCTGCAAAAGACTTGGCAATCCAAGCATAAAAGCAGCCTGTTGAAAAGATTTAGATGTGATGTACAACGTGCTACTACCTACCTGTAAGGCATCGTCCTAGCAATACTTATTCTTATAAGATCATTTTTACTAGAGTCTCCTTCCATTTCAAATAAAGCTCCCAAAATAGTTCTTTGGTGGAACAAAAGTTCTCTGGGTTTGATATCCGACTACAGGCTACATCAGACTCAGGGTATGTCTGCATTGCAGTCAGCGGCGTTATTGCAGCACATGTAGATCTACCTGAGTTAGTTTTAATCCATCAGTGAAGATGCGGCAGCACAGTCTTCAGCGCAAGTTAGCTGCTCAAGTATATACCCAGGGTTTCAGGTGGGCTTGTACAGTCTGTGCTGCCTCGGCTTCACTGCTATTGGAACCGAAGCTAGCTAAATTAAAGCTAGCTTGGGTAGGTCTACACATGCTGCAATCACACCCCCTGATTTCTGGGTACACATACCCTTAGAAATCCTGGAAATAGGTCCTATCCAAGCAAGCTAGGGGTCTGATCTTGCAAAAATCTTACTCCTGTATGTAATCTTACTTGTGCTCAGTCACATTTATTCACAAATATCCCATTCAAGTCAAAGGACACACCTTCACTGGAAGTTTTCAAGATGAGGCTGGATACCCATCTGTCTTGGATGGTTTAGTAACACAACAAATCCTGTATCTTGGCAGGGGTTAGACTAGATGACCCTTGGGGTCCCTTCTAACCCTATGGTTCTATGATTCCATGATATGTGTAAAGGATTGCAAGAGTGGACCCTATACTTGGTAATGGATCAACTCGTACATTCACATCAAGTGGAATTAATTTAGAATGGCACATTTATGTACAACATTAGACAAATAATTCTTAATACAGTAGACTGACAATCATAGCATCTCTATATTAGGTATCAAGATGCTTTCGGAAGGCATTCAGTAACTGTAGAAATTCTGCACTTGGACAGATTGGATCCTGTCAGGGTGCTTTTGCTTTTTCTTTGCCTAGGTCAACCAGCTACATACTATGCCTCTAGCACAGGGGTAGCCATTGAACTGATCTCTCCTTAAATTTCATTCCCCAGTCACTCTTAATAAATGTCTACCCCACAAAGCCCTGCTAGGGACAGTATAGTACCACAGTGATACAGAGCTCATGTCAATTTCTATGACACTAATTTAGGTACTGTTGGCATTAGAAACTCTACTCTTGGGGAGTAGAGCCTAAAAACCTGGAGTATAGTTTAGGGAATATAAGATTAATTAAGAGAAATCTAGGGAATTGGAATGCTGTCTCTTGTTCAGACTTCTTCTTTTTTGGAAGGCTGACTTCAAATACAAGTATCAGATATCTTAAAGAGAGAGTTCATCAGAAACCTACAGTGGGGAAGATTTGTTAAATTAACAATGCTTTTAGCTAAATTATAGTAGCAAATTCTATCAACCTCAGTTTGGTTAAACTAATAAAAAAGGTAGAGTAATTTATAGGATTAACTCTGCCAAAAGTAAGGAAATCTAGAATTACAGCCTCCACTGAGGTTTTTTAATATACCCTATAGAGTCTGGATATTAAGAGGAGTGAGTGAGTTTCCATAACATAGGCACTGCTGCTACCAGCAACAGGATATAGTAGGGATAGAGTAGTAGCCTGAACTGAATTTCTTTACTAGTGACTTAAATCAAATCATATTTTAATTGTTTAAAAATGTCAATCCATAATATTTTAATTAAAAATTCTAATATTCTAAAGTTGCCCTGCTGGAGGGGAGGGGGAAGCAAGGTGATGTCAGTTCAAGTATGCTGAGTGCGTAATGGATTGTTTTCAAACCCAAGCTTACTGACAGCTTAATGGCACCATGACATTACTATGCCAATGTAACTATATTAGACATTGCTGTTAACACAGAGTGTATCTTAGCAGGGGAAAAGCTCTTTCATTTCCACTGAAACATCACTTCAGTGTCTAATTCTCAAGAGGCATTGAAGCTATTGAGTGACTCAAACTAGGCCTTCAGTCCCCTTCTCAGGATTGTGCCTCCTACTGCTGTGACAGTGAAAATGAACCTTTCAGAACTGATGTCATACATGCATGTAAGCTACCCCTAGAAACACAATACAATTATGGGCCTCATTTTCAAACAGCATCATCCAATTTTGCAGGTCCGGGTTTTCTTCCACAATTAATCGTGAGCTCAGTCGCTAGAATTCAGCAGTCTGTTATGCTACTGCACATGTACATAGCATGTATTGCACTTGCAGGAAATTAGATATCTAGGGTGGGATTTTAAAAAGTACTCAGCATGGGCTTAACTCTCCTCCCAGGGAAATCAATGGGTGTTTTACCTTTGCCTCACTGACTCCATTGACGTCACTGGGAAGAGAGAGAGAGAGGTAAAGACTGAGCACTTTTGACAATCTCATCCCTAAATGCTAACATCGGGGGGGGGGGGGATTTTCAAAGGCTCAAAGTGGTAGTTAGGTGCCTAAATCTCACCGAAGGTCACTGATATTGGTTGATGGCCAATGGAAATTAGATGCCTGACTGATATTTGTGCCTTTGAAGACCTCCCATGTGCCCACAATTATGTCTGTTTGTATCTATAAAACAGGAAGCCACTTTAAACACATACACACATGCATACACAGAGTGATGCAAAAGTGGCCTTTGTAGAGCAGCAGCTATTGAGGCTTTTTACTATTGAAACAAACACTACCTCTTTGGTGTAGTCAGGTTTGTGGTACTAATTTAAAGATCTATTCAACAACATTTAAAAAGGCAACATTATTTAGCTTCCGTAACATTTAAAAGGCTTCGATATCACTGCTCTACAGCCAAAATGCTTCTGAAATAAATGTAGTCAAACTTTACTAATTCTGGGTCACTGAGAACAAAAATGATGCTTAAAATTGTTGATTGGCTCTAGTTTTCAAGACATGCTATTGGGTCAGTATATACGACCCTTGACTTGGGAATGGCGGAGGATAAGTGAGTTATAAAGGGAAGGGATCTCAATTTAAACCAGAAATGACTAAAATACATCTTTGACTGGATCTATGAATAAATCTATGACTGGGTTTGGACAGTACTTGCTTTTTAGGCAAAACAATGAATGATGCAATCTGAAGTTGGTATTGCGTCATCCATGATATGAATTGCATCATGTTATTCCTAGAAGTCATGGATGATGCAATCATAACGAAGCTTACATCACTCTGCTGAACAAATTGCCCTATATCAGCTCTAGAAATCATACAGTGTCGTGCTCTCTTATTTGTCAGTGTTTGATTTTGCAAAGGGACACATTTCTGTTTAGCCAAAGTGAGCAGAGATGCCTCGTACTTGTGTGAACAGTGCAGATAACTTCTGCTATGTTTGTGGTGAAGTGACTTTTGCATCACAAAAGCGCAGTATAACCACTATGGTTAAGAAAGCCTATCACCTTTCTTTTGGCTGCAAAATTGGAGATCAGGACAAGAGGTGGGCCCCACACATATGCTGCACCACTTGTGCAACAAATCTTCGCCAGTGGTTGAACAGGAAAAGGAAATCTATGGCTTTTGCAGTGCCAATGATTTGGAGAGAGCCAACAGATCATACCAACAATTGTTACTTCAATTGGAGCATGGTGCCTCCAGTTGGGAAAGGTGTGTCAAAGAAGAAAAAGTGGACTGTGCATTATCCAAACATTCCATCAGCTATACGCCCAGTACCCCACGGAGAAGGACTGCCGGTTCCTGATGCACCAGAATCATTCTCACTTGAGTCAGACGAGGAAGAGGATGAAACTTCTGGTCCTGAACCATCAATGTCACAGGACCCACATTTTCTCCCATCCTCCTCCTCTGAACCACACCTCATAACACAAGATGAACTGAATGACCTTGTCAGGGATTTGGAACTACCCAAGAGTAAGGCAGAGCTTTTGGGCTCCAGACTACAGCAGTGGAATCTCCTGGCAGGTGATATTAGGGTTTCCATGTTCCGTAACCGTCAAAAGGATCTTGTCCCATTCTTCTTCATGGAAGGTGATCTTGTAGCCTGCAACAACATCGATGGTGTGATGGCAGCCCTCAGCATCGTTCACGATCCAGATGAGTGGAGAATGTTCATTGATTCATCGAAGATGAGTCTTAAAGCTGTTTTACTGCATAATGGCAATGTTTTGCCATCAATTCCAGTTGGTCATGCAGTCCATATGAAGGAAACCTATGACAACATGAAACAACTTTTGAGGTGCATAAACTATGACCAACATCAGTGGCAGCTTTGTGGCGATTTGAAGGTTGTTGCTCTCTTGCTTGGTCTGTAGACTGGATACACAAAGTACTGCTGTTTTCTCTGCGAATGGGATAGTCGTGCAAGAGATTCCCACTACATCAAGAAAGATTGGCCACTCCGAATAGTCATTGGAGCCTGGGAGGAAAAGTGTTCAGCATCCACCACTTGTTGAATCAAGGAAGATTTTGTTACCACCCTTACACATCAAGCTGGCTCTGATGAAGAACTTTGTCAAGGCCACAAGGCCATTGACAAAACACAAGCAGCTTTTAAGTACCTCCGTGGAAAATTTCCAAGGTTAAGTGAAGCTAAGATAAAGGAAGGTGTCTTTGTTGGTCCTCAGATTCATGAACTTCTTCGAGATGATGCATTTGACCATGCACTGCATGGCAAGGAAAAAGAGGCATGGAAAGCCTTCCTGTTAGTGGCAATACATTTTCTCGGAAACAACAAGGCAGACAACTACACGTTGTTGGTGGAAAACCTCCTCAAGGCATACAAAAGCCTTGGTTGCAACATGTCACTAAAGATACATTTTTTACACTCGCATCTAGATTTTTTTCCACCGAACTGCAGAGCAGTGAGCGACGAGCACGGCGAGCGATTTCACCAGGACATTGCAACAATGGAGAAACGCTATCAGGACAAATGGAGCCCATCAATGCTTGCAGACTATTGCTGGACAGTGACAAGAGATGCTCCATTTAATGAATACAGGAGACAAGCCAAGAAGCGCCAAGTAGACACTGAATAGGACTAAACTATGGACATAATAGTTTTTTGCCTTTTGTTTCATAATAAATTTTATCTATATAACCCCTTTGCTGATTTTTAAAGTGTTACATAAACAGGACAGGTGAAATAGTATCATGTAAAGCAACCATAAACACATGAAAAGACCTAGGTTTACAATTTATGATTAAAACTCTACTATCTACACAATATACATAAACATAAAACGTAAAAACTTAAATATCTTAGAAACAGTAGCCAATCAGTTGTTTTAATTGTCATATTTGAATTCAGCACATCAAAATACATATTAAATAGCACATTTTATCTCTGAAGCAGACGACTTCTCAAAAATTGTAGACCAGTGTATTTAGGGCATGTCTACACTACAAAATTAAGTCGACCTAACTTATGTCGACATACAGCCACCGCAGTAATCACGTCACTTGTGCGTGTCTACACTTTGCTTCTTGTGTCAGTGTTGTGCGTCCTCACCAGGAGTGCTTGCATCGATTGTACTGTCAGTGTGGAGCACTGTAGGACAGCTCCCAAAAGCCAGTAACAGTCCCTGTAAGCAATGCAGTGCTGCTAATGTAAACACTCTCTGACACCTGAGGAATTAAATGAGTACACAAACCAGAACTTTACTTTCACCGGTTCCCTATCACCAGTGAAACTTACAGCGCAAAAACTCTGCAAGTGTAAACATACCCTAACTCTAGTGCAGACCAGCCGTTAGATTTAGCAGAGGTCACCTCTGAATCAACGCTGTAGCTGCTTCGCATAACAGCGTTAATGTGTCAAAGGCATTCATAACACAAAGAAACTATAGCAGCTCTACTGATGTTGATGTCTGCCGGAAGGATCTATGAACCCTATACTGTGTTTAAAGTGACAATTCTCTTATTTATAGAGATAAGTCTTCTGGGCATAAGGGTGTTTCTTGTGTTTGTACAGGTATTACAACACACACGCACTTCCATTTGGACCCAACAGGTTGCAAATGTAATAGTCACGACTCATGTATTTCAACAACAGTGGAGCTGCTATGGTTTCACTAATGTGTCATACACTGAACATAGTCTAAGGCATTACCTTCTACTTAGTCATAGGTCCTTTGGGCATTGGGGTGTCAGCATGAGTAAGTGGGATCACATCAGCACATTATAGGATCTGTCAACCCCTCCGGCAGACTTCAGTATCACCAGAGCTGCTATGATAATGTCCAAAGTTCTTGCACAAAATTATTTAAATGATAATTAATTTTAAGGTGTTATAAAAAAAAGTCAGCCTTCTTCCTACTAGAACTGCTCAAAAGAGAGAAGAAGAATTGTCCTATGGATGAGGCATTGGACTAGGACTTGGGAGACCCAGGTTCTATGCCCAAGTCTGCTGTTGATCTGTGTGTCACCTTGGGCAAGTTACTTTGCCTTGATTTGCCCTCCCAACCTTTGTCTTACTTCACTATTTAAACTGTAAGTTCTTTGGGGGTGGGGACTCTCTCTTACTATGTGTTTGTACAGTATCCAACACAATGGAGCCTTGATCTCAGCTGAAGCTTGTGTGAGCTAAAATAATGCAAACAATAAAATGATAATAGTAGTCCTACAATAGCGCCTCATAGCCCCAATTGTGTGATTTAAACAATGCTTTTGTTCCCATTGAATTAAGCAGCTAAGGTGAGAAGAGGGCCCTATAAACATATGGATAATTTACAGAGGAAATCAATTTATCTTACTGTAGTGTTAATTTTGTATGTATTTTTAATTTTTGTATTGATTTATCAATAAAAGTTTATTCTGGGATAAAGACTAGACAGCCTCACTAGTTAAAAAGTTTGTACATGCACAAAATATATGCCACAATTCCTATTTAAGTCTAAACAGTTTCCCTTTCTTAACATGATATTGATGTTTTATTATTCTTACTATTGCACTGTCATAGTCTATATTTTCAAGTGCCTCTATGAGCTACACATGCAATCAAGCCAGCTCAGTTAGGAAAGCACCTTCCTAAAATGCTGTGGGGAAAAGAAAAGATATTCTTAAAAAATAAAGACGTCTTCTTTGTTTTAATGACAGTCTCATAACAGTGTGAGCACCATTTACGTTTTTTTTTACCTTATATATACACAAGGAAGCTTTGATTTTCCAGACACAGAATATCTGCCTCTATGTAATAATATTTCAGGGAGTCCATAATGTAGTTGACAATAGAAGATGGCAATAAAGCTATTTGTATAATGAGATACTTAATTTAGATCAAGCACACTCAGGTTTTGACTGTTGTACAAAGGGATTTCAAGATTCTGAGAGAGAATGGAAACTGCACTAATTAGTATCCCTTTAATCTCAGGCACTTTGATACATAATGCAAAATGCAGTTGTAATTTACTCAGCCCACATTTTCAGAAGCACATGCACAAGTTTTCTGCCCACCTGAACCGCATGCCCAAAATGCTTGATGTGAACACAAATGTGTTATGCAAATCCCTGATTTGTTTGTGTGCAACTCGGGGTGCACCCTAACCACAGTTTGGCTTCTATTTTCAACTTCTTCCTGAAAGTGATATTTAGCAGAGTGCCACCAAAGAGCATTTTTGCAAAAGGTGCAATTAGTTAACATTTTAACACTCTAGATTATCCTCTAGAGCAGTGTTTCCCAAACTTGGGACGCCGCTTGTTCACGGACAGCCCCTGGCAGGATAGAAGAATACTACTTCGCATATAGGAGAACCCATCTAGTAAAAACAGACGTACTTCAAACCCATGACTACAGGGTCTGATCCAAACCTCATTGAAGTTGGTAGAAAAACTCCCACGGACTTCAGTGGGTTTTGGATCAGGTTGATATTGTATACCAAATCTATTAAAATATTGATAAATAACCATTTATTCTTTTAAATTCCATCTTTAGCAGCCAAACAGGAATATTAAACCATTTTGCCTAATAAGATTTTTTATATTATTGGCTACAAAAAGGACAGTGAATCCAGTAAGCACAGATGATATGAACTCTCTGTGCATCACTCTAGCAATTTGGGATATGCCAGGACCTAAGCATAAACATATTTTCAAACACCTAACCAAACACTTTTTCTGCTGTCTTCTAACAAAAGTAATTCCAATATGGTTTATGTATACCACTGCTGTTCCTTGTTTTTACGGTTCAAAATAGGATCTATATAAAGAATTCACAGGTTTTTAAAAAAAGCTCTGGTAGTAGCTATTCAATGTGCTATGCCACAGGTACTACAATAGCTGCTATACAACTCTTAGTAAAGGACCAAACGGTTAAGCACCTATGGGTTTGTACAAACAGACACCATTTTATATTTTATTTGTCTGCCTCATAATGGATTTTATGTGTATTCCATATTTCAAACCTGGATTCAATCATATTCCAAGATATTCAGTGCCTAGATTGGTGGTATACAGACACCTAAAATAGATCATTTTATTTTTGTTTTAATATAAATCAGTCACTGTCCTTGCAGTTTTAATCTCAATAGACTTGCTACTTGACAATGATTAGGCATCTGATATGTTGAAACTATTGCCTATCATGACAACAGATACTGTCTCCTTGTCCTCCTGCATCATAACCCGTTGGGTCTTGTCTTATATTTAGATTGAAAGCTCCTTGGGGCAGAGACCATCTTTTAAGTTCTGTGTTTGCACAGCACGTAGTACAATGGAGTCCTTGTCTACAAACGGGACTTTTAGGTGACACCATCATACAAATAAATAAATAAATAAATACTTGACTTCAGCTTTGATCTGATATTATTGCAAAAGGGATTGGGGGGGGGGGGGGTTATTTTGTTTTTTTGTCCTGGCAAAAATCTTTGGAAACTGGCAAAATCTTTTGGGGGAACAATAGTTAAATTAAATGCTGAATCAGTTACTCATTAAAAGCCACAGCATGAAATAGTTTATTTGTATCCCTAAAAGGGGAAAACAGAAGTGGTCCTTTTAATCTTACCCATGGGAGAAGCTGCCATCCCTTGAACTGTATCCAAATGACAAGATACACAATAAAGCTCATGTTCAGAATGAATAAATATTCCACTGGATTAAAAAATACTATTTTTCTGAATACTTAAATCTGACAACTATTGAAAACATGAAAGCAGAACATGTAGCTACAAGATTACTACAAACAAAACTTTAGTCATTGCAGATACAGCTGATCAACTAAATGTGCTGCTAGCTATGGTACAACATGCAAGGAAAAAGCACTATGCAAAGAATATGGCTTGTTAGAAAAAAAAAAGTAACTGTTAATTCTTAGAGATGTGTTGCTCATGTCCATTCCATGCTAGGTGACTCACAAGCAGTATCCCTGGAGATGGGCTCGGAGTTTATGGCTGTGCCGATTGCAACACTGCTGTTCAGAAACTGGCATCGCCATGAGCCTGTTGGGTGATGACATAGTGGGACATGAAGGTATGAACCGACGACCACATCATGACCCTGCAGATGTCCTGGATTGGTAACTCTGTTAGGAATGCTGCTGGTGAAGTCTGGGTTCTTGTGGGATGAGCTGTACCGATGGCCGGTGGCAGAACCTTCACCTTGCTTCTAGCAACCTCAGAAGCAGGTG
This sequence comes from Macrochelys suwanniensis, assembly GCA_033296515.1. Taxonomy (NCBI): domain Eukaryota; kingdom Metazoa; phylum Chordata; order Testudines; family Chelydridae; genus Macrochelys; species Macrochelys suwanniensis. The sequence goes on from CM065785.1 coordinate 66,679,526, forward strand.
GTTATCCAGGACGAGATTCTTTGGGACGACACCAAGCTCTTCCTTGCTTGTTGACGTAAAATTTGAGGCTGTGTGGTCTGTCAAGACCTGCATGGCCTGGCCTGAGATCTGGGGAAGAAACAGCTGTCAGGCTAAGCTTATAGCCCTGAGTTCCCTGACATTTATGTGCAGGAAGAGATCTTCCTGGGATTAGAGACTCTGGGTTCTAAGTCTGCCAAGGTGGGGCTCCCCACTCCATGTCTGATGCTTCCGAAACCAACATTACTGTTGGGTACAGGGCAGTGAAAGGCATTCTTTTTATCACCAAACGTGGGTCCGTCCACCAAATCAGAGAAGCTAAGACAGCTGGTAGAATCGTGAGAACCAAGTCCAAGTGGTGTCTGCCCAGGGAGTAGACTAACGCCAGCAACATCTGTAGGGGTCTGAGGCGAAGCCGCGTGTACTGCGCCACACAGGTGCATGCTGCCATGTGACTTAACAGTTTAAGGCACACCCAGGCGATCATAAGCGGATGGTCTGTGATGTGGGTGATTAGATCTGACATAGTTCGGAACCAGGCCTCTGGCAGGTAGGCCTTGGCCTGAGTTGAGTCGAGCACTGCCTCTATAAACTCTATTCTCTGCACTGGGACTAGTATGGATTTCTGTTCACTTATTAACAGGCCCAGCGCCCAACAGGTGGCCAGTACTATGCCAATGATGTGCTGAACCTGAGCCCGTGAGAGGCCTTTGATCAGCCAATCATCGAGGTATGGGTAGATTTGTACGCTTCTACATCTCAGGTAAGCTGCAATCACCACCATACACTTTGTAAGAACCCGTGGGGCTGCTGACAGGAAAGGAAAGGAAGCATGGTGAACCGGTAGTGGCGTTGGCCCACCATAAACCGGAGGAATCTCTGGGGTCCGTGGAAGACGGAAATGTGGAAATAAGTGTCCTTTAAATTGAGGGTGGCGTACCAGTCTCCTGGATCCAGGGAGGGAATGATGGAGGCTAGGGATACCATACAGAAGCTCAATTTAATGAGATATTTGTTGAGGCGATGAAGACCCCCCCCCCTTTGGCCTTCGGGATTAAGAAATATCAGGAGTAAAACCCCTTCCCTCTGAAGTCTTGAGGAGCTTCCTCTATGGCCCCCACACATAGGAGGGCTTACACCTCCTGGACGAGAAGTTGCTCATGAGAAGAGTCCCTGAAGAGTGACAAGGTTTGAGGGTGGAAGGGAGGGGTGGATGAAAACTGCAGGGTGTCTCCAACTGTCACAGTACTAAGCACCCAACAGTCCAATGTTATGCAGGAAGGGTGATAGGCAGTCCAAAAACAAAAGGGGGGATGGATCCTGAACTGAGACTGTCTGGACCCTCCGGGGTATCTACTTGAGCCCGACTGGGTGGCTGATGTAGACAGTAGGGGCTGACGGCACTTATAGCCCTTTCCTTTCCTCTTATAAGATTCCTGCCTGGGAAGCCCCAGAAACCTGGGACGCTGTTGAGGCCTGAAATGCTTCCAGGAGGCCAGAGGCATGTACAGGCCTAGAGAATAGAGTATGGCTCTTGAGTCTTCGAGTCCGTCTGCTTGGAGAACAGATAAGTACCCTTGAAGGGGAGGACCTGGACTGACTGCTGCACCTCATGCGAGAGGCCCGATGACTGGAGCCACAAACAGCGTCTCATGGCAACCGCCGATGCCATCTTTCTGGCTGCAGTCAGCCGCATCCAGAGCTGCCTGGAGGGAGGCCTTGGCCACCATCTTGCCTTCCTCCAGGATGGCCATGAATTCTTGCCTCGACTGCTTCAGCAGGAAGTCCTTGAACTTGTCCACTGAGTCCCACAGATTAAACTCGTACCTTCCCAGCAACACCTGCTGGTTAGATACACAGAACTGGAGCCTGCCTGTGGAATAAACCTTTCTCCTGAACAGATCTAGTCTCTTAGCCTCTTCATTCTTTGGTGTGGCACTGGACTGTCCTTGTCTGTCCCTCTTGTTCGCGGCTGACACCACCAGAGAATACAAGTACTCAAACCCACTGGCCTGTACATAATACTACTTTTCCACCCTTTCTGAGGTGAGGAAGGGGTCTGCCATAGAGCCCTGATTGGTCCCAATACCACCTCATTGACTGGGAGGGCCACTCTGGAGGGAGCCGCTGCAGCCAGGATATCAATCAGGCTGTGCGGACTCCTTTAGATCCTCCACTTCCAGCCCCAAGTTTGTAGCAATCCATTTCAGGAGCTCCTGATGGGCCATGAAATCGTCCTGAAGGAACAGGATAGAAGGACCTGCTAACACCTCATTCAGAGACGAGGAGGAGAAGGAGGCTAGCGTCATGGGAGGGGCTTCTCCTTTCTCCTCCCTTTGTACCACCTCCAATGGGGCCACTTCAGTGACCTCAGTGCTGGGGTTGATGCCAGAGTGGGGCTCTGGTGCTGGTCGGGACAACGCCTTGGCTCATCTATGGGAATCAACCAAGTAGGACAACTGGGAAGGGGGTCCCAGTGCTGGGGGAAACCACACAGGTTCTAATACTGCCAATTCATGGGCAAATGTCCCGGTAGCCAAGCGCTGGCTGCAGGGCCGGAACTGAAGTCCAGTGCATAAGTCGGATACCAGCAGTTCTTTGGCGGGGCGAAGGATTCCACCTCGGACTCTTCTCTCAGAGACCATGGAGGAGCTGTACCCGGTTCTGCCTCCAGGCACTTCTGGGGGATTGGTGACTGATGTCATGGCGGGGACCACTGCAGCAGGGCCATGGAGGACTTTTCTCTGGAAGATGTCGCTACGGCCAGTGCTGCAAAGGAGTTCTCTGCACCTTGCGCCCTTCTGTCCCCGGTAGTACTGACAGGCATGGGGGAGCGGGTAGATATCAGAGAGACACATTAAGTCCTTTGCAGCCTGGAAAGCCTCCAGAGTCGAGGGGACCCACAGGCGCAAGGTACCATGACCATTCCCCGGAGTCAGAGATGGGTCCCAGACTGGGCTCAGTGCCTAGGAGGAGTCACCAGAACCGACCGTGGCTCCTGGGAGGACAAATGGCCTGGCATGGGTCTCACTAGGTCGGTTGCTCCCTTCTTACTCCTCTTCAGCACTGGAGAGTGCCCTCTCTCGGCAGGCAGGTGAAGCACTTCACACGGAGGACGGTCTGAGGGCTGCCTCCATTAGCAGAGCTTTCATAGAATCATAGAATATCAGGGTTGGAAGGGACCTTAGAAGGTCATCTAGTCCAACCCACTGCTCAAAGCAGGACCAATCCCCAATTTTTGCCCCATATCCCTAAATGGCCCCCTCAAGGATTGAACTCACAACCCTGGGTTTAGCAGGCCAATGCTCAAGCCACTGAGCTATCCCTTTGAGGCAAATGTCTCTGTCTTTCTGAGTCCGCGGTTTGAAGCCCCTGCAGATCTTACATTTCTCCTTAACCTGAGCTTTCCCAGGCACTTTAGACAGGCTGAATGTGGGTCACTCAGAGGCAAATGCTTTGCCACAGGAGTTGCATGGCTTGAAGCCCAGAGACAGGGGCCATGCCCAGCCCCTGGGACAACATCCCTCTATGCTTGGGACCGCTATCTACATTATGTACACTAAGACTAACTGGTAACTAAATTAGCTAACTACAAACAAACACAGATCAGAATCCAAACCACTGTTAGGGAAGCCTTGCAAGAGCAAGAAGATCGTTCGAAGCAACTGTAACTGGCGATAAGAAGGAACTGAGAGGGTGCGGAGCCATTGGCACCCCTTACACATGTGCACGGGGCTCCATGGGGCACTAGGGCAGGCCCTACGGATATCACGAAGGGAAAAATCTCTCGCAACTGTGCATGTGGTGCATGCACACCTAGCATGGAATTGACATGAGCAAGCACTCAAAGAAGAATTAAGTTGTTAATGATTTTGAGATCTATATAGCAGCATAGGTCATGCACAGTGCCTTCCAAAGAATTCAGCCACTGGAAAATTTGATCCTCCATTTAATTTGATCAAAAGCTCTGGTACCAAACTGTTTGTATGTGTAGCAATCTCCAGCCCTTTATTTCGATCAGATTTTAGCACTTGATTCAACAATACCTGCTTCACAATTGCAATTCAACCACTGACTAAAGAAAGCAGACATTTAATTAAAAAATGCCAATATAAAAAAGAGTCCAAGGAAGGTCCATTTGATGATTAATTGAAAGTTGTGTTATTCAGGTCATTGTTAACATTATAAGCATTATCTGTTAGGCAACTTGGTGGCCATATATGGATGGCAAAAACAAACAAACAAAAAATGAAATCACTTCTTGCGATCAAAGTAACAAGAATAGGTATGGTTCAAAGCAAGAAGAAAAAACACTGCAGCATACACGTGAAATAAGTTACTCCTCTTCTAAATTATTAGTGTCAATATGCACTGGCCAATACCTATCCCAGTGCTGCACTACATGGAACCAAGTTTCAGACTGAGAATTTGACAGCTCCTGTACAATTATTTCTAGGGGACAACAGGAAAATGCACTGGTTATTGCCTTGATCTTGTTTTGTGAGATTCACTCTTGAGATGATGCAACATAGCTGCCATCAGCTACTTGATGGAACTGAAATTTGGCAGAGGAAGCACCAAAATGGATTAATTTAAGTTAAAAGTAAGTTTTTAAATAATCTTATCAATTAGTCTGAAAACCTGGCTTTTTCACAGGCTCATGGTGAGCTGCTTTCCCAGAAAATGTTGCAACCCCCGTCTGACAGCCTTCTGACCATTCTCCCATCAGTCTGGTAGTTCAGATTAACAATACACGGTTAGGGATTGTCAAATCAGAGTCCCATCGACACCATTCAATCAGTGAATGCCTCCATCCCATTCACGAGTCCTTAGACTAAGCATCACTGGTTATCAGGGAATAAGGTACCGATTATCAAGGGGAGTGAAGTTCGGTTTAGGATCGGATGACATAAGAAATACATAATCTGCATAATCCCCAATTGGGGGTAAAGGCTTAACGGGTCAAAGTACAGAGATTGAGATATGAGGGTAAGTTGTTCATATATAATGGCTATGTTCAGGTGTGGAGTAGAATGAGTGGGTATGATGATGAGGATGGATTTACCCTCATTTGGTGAAATTTAATGTTCAGTGAGTTTATGGTTCCAGTTCATATGGTCCAGTGGGAAAAAGTCTCTCAGTCCCTTTCTCATAGATGATGTACGATTTAAAGAACAATCTCGCTCTCATACAGTAATTTTCATCCCTAGATCTCAAAGCGCTTTCAAAAAGGAGGGTAAGTATTCTCATCTTTTCATACATGTGAAAAACAGTCACAGAAAGGTTAAGTGACTTGCTCAAATCCCAGACCTTCTGACTCTCAGTCCCATTAGACTGCATTGCCTCAGGAGGGCCCACCCCAGAGATTGAGAACAAAACAATACAAGGCTTTTCTCCTAATGATGGCTCAGAACAAAGCTTCCTTAGAATTATAAGAAGCCTGGAACCTAGCCCCCATCACATGTCTCTCTGTAAGATTATGACCAGGTAAACTCCCGAATGGTAAATATAAGGAAATGTGACACAAGGTTTCACAACCTGTATTTGGGGGGAGGGAAGGTGTCTTCAGAAGGGATTATTTGGGATCAGTCATCAGTTTACTACCTGCCTATATCTGTTTTAAACGGCATAGGATTGCTTTGTTTAATTTTGCTGCCAGTTTTGTTTATACGTCTTTTTGTGCAAGCCTTTGTGTGTCTATTAAGTAAACACTCTCTCCATGCTTGTAGAAGCATGCTTGGGTTCAGCAAGATGTCTATCACTTAATAACCAAATGAAAAGTTTAATCACCAAAAGGCTAGCTTTCAATCTTCAGGGCTACAGTAAACAAAACAGAAAAACTAGGGTATTCCATATGCATTTTCTTTCTGCTGCTTCTGTTATCGGGTTTGCTAGTCCAAACAAGTTTGGCACTTAGTATTTAGTCCTGTAAATATCAGCTCAGCATGTGGAAACAGGCAGCATTTACATTTGCTTCAGAGTTCTCAGAATCAGTCCAACAACGGGCATCAATTACTGAAGAATGATTGTTTTTGTTACTTATTACTGAGGACATATGAAACAGAAAGAACACATACTAACAGCTTGCTGCGCACACTGACTCACCAATACTGGGCAAGTATCTCTGAGCAAAACATGACATGGAAACCAAAGAGGAAAAAATATGAGTCATGCCAAGGTGTCATTTTCACAAAGTGACTTTTTTTTTCTTTTAAACCAAAGAGACAAGATAATATCCCAAGATGGGACAATAAAGCTGTGTTAACAACACTTACCATTAACAGCCATCTGCTGTCAGCAATAATGGGGGTAAATTTTATGCACAGCTGACAGCTTTGCATTGTCCCTCCCCCTTCATGAAGAAATCTCTCACTTCAGAGTGCAAAGCCTTTAAGAAGCAGGATCTATCCAATGCATTTACAGCTTATTATAGACTGGTGCTTGTATTAAACATTCGACATTCTGTTGTGGATTTCTAAAACAGAAAGTACACACATGATTTGGAAAAATAGTATGCTAATAAGATTCTAGTCCCCTCTAATAATATTCTGTTCATGACAGCATTGCCTGTAAAAATCAAGAGGTAAAGTGTGCTCACTGCCCTTGACATACTCAGGTGTTAAGAAAAATCAAGAATACTTTTACTGTTCTCTGAGAAATAAAGATATAGCTCTGCTACAGCCTACCTTCTCGATCAGAATCTCTCTGGTGTCCTGATGCCGTTTCTCCTGTTTGAACTTCTCTCTTCAGAATATTTAGTAAATACATTTCATGTTCACACCAAAAGTTAAAGTTACCTTCCTTTTGTTTCACTGTATGTTAGAAATCTTAAAATACATAAGTACGACAAATGTCAGGGTCACACTTCCCTCATTTGCAATCTCGCAAAGAATATTTATGCAGGAAAAAAGCAGAGAAAACTAGGATTCCATTAACATGCAGAATGTACTGTGACTACCATTTTCCATCCCTCAGATCTGATATAATCCTAATACACATTAGGAAAGGTGCCAGAAAAGGAAACTGAAGCAGCTAAAAAAAGATTTGCTTATTGCTTTAGAGCACTATGTTCATGTCTTTCAACTCACAGGAGTTTGTGGTCAAAAGTCTGCATATTTGGAACCCATGTTGAGAAAATTAACCCTCTGTCTATGTGCCCTATGTCAAATGCTATATTCCTTTAAAGAGACAAGGTGGGTGAGGTAATATCTTTTATTGGACCAACTTCTGTTGGTGAGAGAGACAAGCTTTCGCACTCATACAGAGCTCTTCTTCAGGTCAGCCCAGACCTCACCCACCTTCTCTCTCTAATAATAAAACACCACTGCATACAACATATTCCCTTAAGTCAGTAAAGAATTTGGTCCCGTTTGCTAAGTAGATGGGTTCCTCCCTGGTTTCTCTCAAATTTTCTAAGGAACAAGAAACAAGTTGTCTGAAAAAAAACTGATTCTGTCTTTTGAACTTTGCAAATATCAAGAGGTATTTTTATGTTTGATGCATTTGCAAAAATCAGAATCAGGTTCAATTTTCAAGCATCAAGATTAGGCCCCAAGTTATGGTTCAGACACATCTCATTTAGAACACGAAGAGCCCCCTGGGTTTTTGTTTTTTCCTTTCAAAGCAATCGTACAAACCTAACTAGCCCTTAACAATCACAATTGGGAACGTGTAAATTTCTCAGCTAAATCTACATTTGCATTTTCTTTATTTTTCATGTAAAGAGAGATTTACAAAGGGGTTCAAGATCTCAGGCATTTTAAAAGTAATTCATTTCATTCCCTCCTCTTCCCCACCACCGGTACAATATCCAGGTTATGTCAATGGAAAGACGCTCCATTGACTTCAGTGGGCTCCAGATCAGGTCGATAAGGCCTAATGTCAGAAGCTTTGTGCAAATGGGAAGGTTGCAAGAAAGAATCCTGCATCCGAACTAGGAGCTTGGTGCTGAACAACTGTACCATTGCCACATTGTTACAGCCTATGCAATGGTGCATCACATGACTTGCAGCTAAACCCCTCAGTATTGTGGAGGCAGGAATGGGCCGCTAGACCTATGGATCCAGAGAGGCAGCCATTCCCATCTTAGGAGTCAGCATGCTCTTCTTTGCTAAATTGTAACTACTTTTGACTCATAGCAAATACTGCTCCCTTTTGCTATCTCCTATGTAGATTTTACCCTTCTAAACTGGCATTCTGCTTATGAGAATCATCCCACCAAATCTGAGTCACGCCCGCTAGATCCATCTCCATCCTTTACCAACAATTCTGCAGTGGCTCTTCTTGTTACAATGAGAATCACATCCAAACAGCTGCCTCTCATCACAGTACTCTCTGAATCCAAAACCATCCCCACTGGCACATTCATTGGTTGGGCTCCAGTATCAGTCTCATCCTTTCTTCACTCATGATTGGCGCCCTAGCATGAGATCACTTGTTCCCGCAGGCCCTCAAACTCATTCTTGAGTCTATCAGATTTTGGTACCCTAGCATTTAGTCCCGCATGAATTATAAATCAGTGATAATTTCCCACCATTCTTCAGGGTACCTGGCACCATTATTGCAATAGTCTTTGTTCTTGTACCTAGCCGGCACCACACTACCTTGTTTTCCTTATCTGAGCTACAGATATTTTGGACCACATTCCTCTCTGTAGAGTCAGTCAGAATGATTAGCCTCTTTTTCTGCACTCTTTCAGTGCTCACCTCCTTATCAGTGGGCGGCCTACTGCCAATTACCTTGGGCTCTTCTGAATCTGATCTCTATCTTGTTGCAATTGGAATATCTGTCACAGGTGCTAAAGGTTAAATGGCTCCATCCGTAATTTCTTTCTGCTCTTTCTACAGCTTTTAGTCTTCCCTGAAACCATGTTCCTCCACCTACATCAGCTCTGAGATCTCTGCTTGTCCAGCCTTGCCTAATTAGTGTTCTCTTCGGTCCCTATGAAATTTGGTTTCCTTTGATTTCATCATTAATTTCTACTGACCCCTCACCTTTTGCTTCAAAATGGAAAGAAATTTGCACTTCAGACATGTGTAGGCCTCGTGCTTTTTCATTCAAAAATAGGAACATGATATAGGTTTCACATCAGATTATTTTGGATAATTCAGTAGCCATCCTTGATAACAATCACTGCTGCTTACTTCATGATGCTGCTTCTCTAGTGGGAATTCCCATTAGCAAAGGACTAACTTCTTACAAGTCTCCTACTCTTTGGTGGGCTACTTTTAAAATGGGTTTATATCTAATCTACCTCTGATCGGTGCCAAATGGTAAACTGCCTCAAACCAAAACATCATTTTTACCGGATTTGCTTTGTGGCTGGTTCCCCATCTCAGAGCCAAAGGCAAACCAGTTTGACTTTTAAAAACTTTGTCATTGCTAAATGAAACAGAGGCGTTTCGGATCTGGAATCAATTGCATCTGAACTGAAGTTTGGGTGTTTCAAAGAGCTCTGATTTGGCCCATTTCTAAGTAGGATCATACCAGTAGGGATGGGCAAATTGGCTTAAGAACTGACCCATACCTTCCTCTAAACCAAAGTGAACTGTAATGAACAGTGCAGAAAGTACGTCTACAAATAGATACAAATGATGTATCTTTATCTTAGCGGTAAGTTATCTGTTTTGCTATTATGTCATTGTACCTGAGGGGGTGGGAGGTGGAAGGGTGTTGTATGAAATTTCAATCCTGCCTGGTGTACTAGAGTTATTTGTGGTGTCCCAATAAAGTCTTTGGTTTCTGTAAGTGAGCATTATAGAACTTTAACTAAACTCTGAAATGTAAAATAGTTTTGACTAATCTTTCTCTTTGCTGGTCTATTCCCCCACCTTCCAGCTCATTTTCAGGGGCCTCTTCCTGTAGGGACTGAGAACAAAAGAGATGAAATATTCCAAGAAATTCCGTCAAGATAGGAGAGGAATCTCACGAGAAAGTCTGTTCTCAGATGATTTCTAGCCAAATTCTTAGCAGGTTTAGATTTAGGCTCAGGAGGTTTAGGTAAGTTTCCCAAAGTCTGGGTGTTGATACCTTTGATTTCCCCAACACCAGCAGTGATCACCTCCTGAAAGTTACTCTTAATAGTCTCATTTGTCTGCCTCTGGCTGGATGTGAACGCGCCATTTCCAATACGTACAGCACAAGCGTCACTGAAACTTAATCTAAAATAATGAATTCGTTTCCACTTCTCCACTGGTTGTGAAATGAGATAGCCTGCATTAAAAAAACAGAATGTGCAGAGGCGGAAAGGCCTCCAGTATACTGGACTCGTTTCTTTTTCTTGAGTGTAGGATAGCCAGATATTCACAGATCTAGTGGAAAGTGATTCTGTCTTCCTAAATACCAAAAGAAATATTTGCATGTGCAGGTTTATTTTGTTATTGATAAATAGAGAATGAAAGAGGATGGGCCAATGGGATTACATTGAACCAAGATAAAAGCATAAATAGGATAAATTTAGATCAGGGGTAGGCAAACTACGGCCCGTGGGCCGGATCCGGCCCATGAGCCATTTTAAGCCAGCCCGCGAGCTCCCGCTGGGGAGTGCTCCAGCACTCCAGCCGGGGTGTTGGGTCAGAGGCCGAACCACATGGCTCCCGGAAGCTGCAGCATGGCCCCGCTCCAGGGCGCAGGGTCAGGGGCTGCACCATGTGGCTCCCAGAAGCAGCCACATGGCCCTGCTCCAAGGGTTGGGGGCTGCTCCACGTGTAGGAGCCGGAGCCGGAGCCGGGACATGCCACTGCTTCTGGGAGCCGCTTGAAGGAAGTGCTGCTTGGAGCCTGCACGCCTGAGCCTCTCCCCACGCCCCAACCCCTTGCCCCAGCCCTGATCCCCGTCCTGCTCTCCAAACCCTTCGATCCCAGTACGGAGTACCCTCCTGCATCCCAAACCTCTCATCCCCAGCCCCACCCCAGAGTCCGCACCCTCAGCCAGAACCTGCAACCTTGGTCCCAGTCCTGATTCCCTCCCGCCCTTCAAACCCTTCAGTCCCAGCCCAGAGCACCCTCCTATACCCTGGAGTCCTGGGGTCCTCTGTACACAATTAGGCAACCAACCTCAATTTCTCCAGCTCTGAAACCAAACTCCTCATCCCCAGCCCCACTCCAGAGCCCGCACCCCAACCAGAACCCTCACCCCCTTCCGCACCCCAATCCCAATTTTGTGAGTATTCATGACCCACCATACAATTTCTATTCCCCTATGTGGCCCTCAGGCCAAAAAGTTTGCCTACCCCTATCTTAGATTATAAAATCTTTGGGGCAGGGCCCATACTCATGGGTGCTTGAAAGCCTAGCACAGCATAGTAGGTACTATCAGAAGTAATAATAAAAAAAAAAATGTACCTGAATCTGAGTTGTTGATACCTGGGCTGGACTGTTTTCACCTTCTTTCCTGAGAAAATAAAGCTAAACTAGAACTTGCATCCAACATTGTCAATTGAGTACTTAGACCATTTTTCAGTTTCCCATTATCTCCATTCCCTATAGCCTCTTGGGCTTCTCAGACTCCAGCACAGGGATTTCCAATATCATTTTTCAGAACAATATAATTTCACCAAATAGTTAACCTGCCCTCCTGATATCCCCTAGGTGTAAAATATGCAGCAACCTGCAGTGCACACTTCATCCTGAAGCGTCTGTTCTAAGGTTTACTTTAGCATTTATCATTCTAAATTGTGAGGCTGCCTGTCTTAGGAGGCTTTTAATACAGGCTAAATCCTATTCCTGCAGGAGGTACACATGCATCCTACATAGTACAATTGGGCTGGGTGAAAAGGGAAGGTTTCCTGGTCAGCGCCTTTAAAACTTGTGTGTGAAAGGCACGAGTAACCTTATCCGTTCTGTCAGACAGAGCAGAAAATATTTTTGGCTGACCCTGCCTCTCCCCCTCGACCGAGCCCCCTTCAACCCCAAAAAGCCGAGAGCTGAGCATAACCACATAACTGTTCACCTCGGAAGTTGGTGCCCATGGCAACCACTCTCTTTGTCCACCCCTAGAACCGGCCTGGTGAAAAGTATGCATGCCTAGATAATTTCACTGGGCTGGTGAACAGATTTGAGAATAGCTAGAAATGGGACTCAGCCCAGACAAATACAGCAGGCCTAGTTTTGATCAAGCCTTCTACGTTTTTCAATACCTTTATTTAAGAGAGTGATTTTTCACTTCCCAGACAGGTACTAATCTTTAGGAGCCCACCCTCACCCTTCTGGAGTCCTCTGTACACAATTAGGCAACCAACCTCAATTTCTCCAGCTCTGAAACCATCGTCCCTGCCTTTGCTTGGGGGTATGAAACTTATTTCTTATTGTAATGCATTATTTTATTTGTAATGGCTAGACCACACATACTTCCCAATCGTGGCATGATTGTCTTTCTGTCAGACCCTAATCATTGACTTCAGTGGGTTTTAGATCAGGCATGTAGGAAAGAGCTGGCTGTTCGGAAAGATTCATCTCTTGACATAATCAAGTGACAGCAGCAAATTCAGACCAACCAAGTGATTTATGAGCTGGAAACTATTACTTAAAAAGCTTGCAGAATAAAGGTAAAAAAGTCAACATTTTAAAACTCTCCTTGACCTTTACACAGTTTTAGAAGGATCCTTTTTCATCCTAAGGTAACTGTTGAGGGCACCCGGTCAGGGAACCATATCAGGTTGCTAACTGAACCCCAACTAATGTGACCCACAAAATTTTACTGTTTCAGGAATTGAAAACAGTTTGTATTCACCTCTCGACAAGAAATTGATTGCTTGTTTCCTGTCCCACTAGCCATTTGTAACCTGCATCTTTGCAAGCCACACCAAAACACATTTCAACAGTAAAACTTCTAGCGATAATTTGATTTTACACAGTCAGTCAGCACTTGAGTATTAATAATACTTTTGATGCATTACATACGTGTCTGAAAACATTAGCACTCCGGTAATTAACTCTTCCATTGGGCGTCCAAGTTTATCCTATTGAGTGAAAACAGATTGCTCCCACAGTGGCATGTGCTGCATGTAAACAAGTCTAATTCCTGAAGCTCTACTACAGTCAGGAAATTCAAATCCAGGACGTAACAGTTAAATGATTTGGGGGCGGGGGTGGTGTGTAAGGGCATTTCTTAGCAAAACAGCTCACACACCATCACTGAACAGCAGGAAACCAGGTCTGGAAGAGTCTGTGCTCTGCATGGCTTCGGTCAAATCGAATGGGTGAATTATTGTGACATTAGTAAGCAGGTAATTAGTTTCACATGTCATTGTTAACCACCTCAACCTCATTACCAAGAGTCTTTTAAAAAATTCAGTCCTGTTTGACCTGCTACCAGCTATAGTGCATTTTGAGCACCCATGAATAAAATGTAATCTTGTCAAACTGAAGACACCTGCTCCCAGCAGGAACATCGCTTATGAGCTGCCAAGTCTGTTGTTACAGAACTTGAGATGCAGAGTTTTTTCCATCTGGGTATACCAGCATTAGCTTGGCTGCAGCCACTGTAAAGCTATCTGAGTATATGTATTACCACATGCAGCACAAACAGGTAGGAGCAGGATGTGCATAAATGTGTAAACAGGACAAAAATACTCTAGTTTTCACTGTTTGTAAGGTAGGTTTTTGAAACCAGTTTTTATGGGTAACCTTCTGTCTGTGATCCATTGTACTTTGTGACTGCCACCCTACAATTGTGCATCTATAGCACTCAGTATGTTACTCTTGCTGGGTGAAATTCAGCACTTTAGCGTTGGCACACAGAGGTAAGTTTTCAAATACATTATTTTATTTCCATCATAATATTTGGATTTATGTTTAATGTTTCATTAGCCTCCAATTTTATTTTCCCTAGCGGGTGGAGGTGGGGTGGGGATCTGTTTAGAATCTCAGTGTTCCCATTCAAACATCAGTGGCCAGCTAATTTTAGCCACTCGTTTCTTGCTATCATCTCTGCCCTCCAGAGACCTCAATCATTAAAATCCGCTCTACATCACTTTATCATATATATGCAAATGTTACATTTACAATTGTGAGCATCTGTTCTTAGGCCAATATTTTAAGTTGTGCTTTAAATCCATTTTGCAATAAACATAGGGTATGTTTCAGTAACAAATGATTTTCTCCTGATTAGTAAATTACTGTTGTCTCCAGTGTTTCATTCTAACTACTGCTTGTTTAGAGTCACAAGAAAACAGATTACTTAGTCAATACAATCATCCCTTTATTTCCATCTCCACAAAGCAAGGTCTAGCTTATTTTCTGGGAAAACGGTTTACAGCTGAAAGTGAAAAATGTTGCATAACAACAAACATATAACATGGGAAGGAAACAATAAAGGGTCCTGTGGCACCTTATAGACTAACAGAGGTATTGGAGCATAAGCTTTCGTGGGTGAAGACCCACTTCGTCGGATGCAAGCAGTGGAAATGTCCAGGGGCAGATATAAATATGCGGGGAACAGTCAGGCTAGAGATAATGAGGTTAGTTCAATCAGGGAGGGTGAGGCCCTCTTCTAGCAGTTGAGGTGTGAACACCAAGGGAGGAAAAACTGCTTTTGTAGTTGGCTAGCCATTCATAGTCTTTGTTTAATCCTGAGCTGATGGTGTCAAATTTGCAAATGAACTGAAGCTCTACATTTCCACTGCTTGCATCCGAAGAAGTGGGTATTCACCCACGAAAGCTTATGCTTCAATACCTCTGTTAGTCTATAAGGTGCCACAGGACCCTTTGTCGCTTCTGAAGCTCTACAGTTTCTCTTTGGAGTCTGGTCCTGAAGCTTTTTTGCTGCAGGATGGCTACCTTTAAATCTGCTATTGTGTGTCCAGGGAGATTGACGTGTTCTCCTACAGGCTTTTGTATATTGCCATTCCTTATATCTGATTTGTGTCCATTTATCCTTTTGCATAAGGACTGTCCAGTTTGGCCGATGTACATAGCAGAGGGGCATTGCTGGCACATTATGGCATATATTACATTGGTGGATGTGCAGGTGAATGAACCGGTGATGGTGTGGCTGATCTGGTTAGGTCCTGTGATGGTGTTCCTGGTGTAGATATGTGGGCAAAGTTGGCATCGAGGTTTGTTGCATGGATTGGTTCCCGAGTTAGAGTTATTATGGTGCGGTGTGTAGTTGCCGGTGAGAACATGCTTCAGGTTGGCGGGTTGTTTGTGGGCGAGGACTGGCCTGCCTCCCAAGGCCTGTGAAAGTGAGGGGTCATTGTCCAGGATGGGTTGTAAATCACTGATGATCCGTTGGAGAGGTTTTAGCTGAGGACTGTAAGTGATGGCCAGTGGAGTTCTGTTGGTTTCTTTCTTCGGCTTGTCTTGCCGCAAGAGGCTTCTGGGTGTGTACAGAACAGACGTGTACCCAGAAGCCTCTTGCGGCAAGACAAGCCGAAGAAAGAAACCAACAGAACTTCCTACTGTACAAGATGAAAAGGATAACTAATGAAATTTTAAAAGGTACAAAAGTTACCCATAAACCATAATCAGGTCAAAATAGAAGTGTTGTCCCATTAGAAATCTGGGAGTTTCCTCTTTCTAACAGTAACTAGCCCCCATCTATAGGCCTGTTAGGTAAACAGATATTGTACACCTGCAGGACTGAATATTCTCTGCTGCACCTTAGACCATTAATGTGGGGGGTGAGGGGAAGAGAGCCGTTTCTCTTTTGCTTATTTAAATAGCAGCTGTTTGAAGCTGCTCTAGAGTCTATTAAAAGCAGCCCCAAGAGAGATTAATGAGCAGAGTGCAGGTGAGGTGGGCCAAAGTGAAAAATAAAAGCAGTTTAACACTTAGCTATCACTATCACATTTATATATCTGTGATTTATGTAAAGTCTAGATGTAGACATATGAAACTCTAGCTCTAGCTGCTTTATTTAAATTAACAATGACATGGTAAACTAGGCATAACAGTAATTAAGCCCCTTGTCTCGTAAAGCACTTTTTTGGGAAAAATAAAAAAAGAGCGCCCCACCAATGGGGAACTATATGGATCATTCTAAGGTCACAATAGAGACTGTATATAGGAAGCCTAAACAAACATGAGAAACAACCCCACCTAACCACAGAAGTGCTTCTTATGAGACCGAGATTTCCGCTTATTCACAAATGGCTAACAGTGTGCTCCTTTCCCAGAATTATAGATGATTCACTGAAAAGTAGCAAATTAGAAAAAAAAATTCCCCAACAACCTATTAACTGTACAACTGTGCTAAATAGTCAGAGAAGTCTAAATCTGCCAGAACCAGTGTCTCTTGAGTCTGCCAAGGGTATAGATATTTCAGCTGGATAAATATGCATTTACAGCTTTCCATCTTCAGGACCCTGCCAGCAGCCCAGCCCTGAAACGAAGGGCTGGTGTGGGACAACAGAGCAAGCGGCACCACAGTTGTCATCTGGAGCCTGGGAAAACTTTTATGTCTGAATAAACATGGTTGTGGGGAATCGGAATTTTTTGGCTGTTTTAATAAAACACTTAAATAAAACTAATAATTTATTATGTATAATTTGAAAAAGAAGTATGTATCTTGCATTTACTTCTAAGGTTAACCAACTATATTGGGCCCATTTTACGGGAGTTAGTGGAAAAATTACTATTGCCCAGCAAATGGGATTTTTCCTAAGAGTTGTACAGGTTTTTGAGTGTGTAATTTTACCTGTAATGTAATTTAAAACAGTCATAACTCATCAACCTGAATTACATGGAGAGCATCTAGAACAGGGGTCTCAAACTCAAATTACCATGAGGGCCGCATGAGGCCTAGTGCATTGGCCCGAGGGCCGCATCACTGACCCCGCCCCCTCGCTGCCCCCGGCCCCGCCCCCACTCCACCCCTTCCATTACGGCCCGCCCCTTCTCCGCCTCCTCCCCTGAGCGCGCGGCTCCCCGCTCCTCCCCCCTCCCTCCCAGAAACCGCAAAGCTGCCAGACAGCTGTTCTGGCGGCCGGAACTGCCTGGGGGTAAAAATAGAACCTTGGAGCATCACGGAGGGAACGGGGATCTTAGTGGCCACAGAACATAACTGGGGGTGGGGGGCGGAGGTGAGGGGAGTTGGCGACTATAGGACGTAACTGTGGGGGGGGGGGAGCCCAGCAGCCTGCCTCTTCTCCCCCCCTCCTCCCCTGTGTGCACGCTTCCCGCTCCTCCCCCCTCCCTCCCAGAAACCGCGAAGCTGCCAGACAGCTGTTCTGGCGGCAGAACTTCAGAACGTAACTCGGGGGGGCGGGAGCAGTGGGAAGCGCTCTGCGGCCCGCGGGCCGTGTGTTTGAGACCCCTAATCTAGACCAAACAAACAATGAATAATGATGAGTTATGAGAGCAAACCTTTAGGATAGTTTGGAGAACTTTGGTGCAGATTTGATGTAGCCCCTTGAAGCTCTCTCTATGTCAAGTTGAGTGTGAGAGGAACGGTCACAAAAAAATCACTGCAACTCTTTTAGAAACTTTGAAAAGGTATAAAAATATCATTGGCATTTAAAAAAAAAATTTAGATGTCAAAAAACCCAAAAGATTTCTTTGGGTATTTATTTGAGGGAAAACAGAAGTGGGTCATCGAAAACAGAATTTTTGATAAAAGATTTCATCACAAACTTGAAATTCAGGAAAATTTCTACCTGCTCTGAATCTGAGGCCTGGTCTACACTAGGAGTTTATGTCGAATTTAGCAGCATTACATCGAATTAACCCTGCACCCGTCCACACAACAAAGCAATTTATTTCGACATAAAGGGCTCTTTAAATCGATTTTTGTACTCCTCCCCGACGAGGGGAGTAGCGCTAAAATCGACATGGCCATGTCGAATTACGGTTACTGTGGACGGAATTCGACGCTAATAGCCCCGGCAGCTATCCCACAGTGCACCACTCTCGCCTCTCTGGACAGCAGTCTGAGCTCGGATGCTCTGCCCAGCCACACAGGAAAAGACCCGGGAACATTTGAATTCCATTTCCTGTTTGGACTTCGTGGCGAGCTCAGCAGCACGGGTAATGATGCAGAGCTCTCCAGCACAGGTGACCATGCAATCCCAGAATCGAAAGAGGGCTCCAGCATGGACTGATAGAGAAGTGTTAGATCTGACAGCTGTATGGGGAGATGAAACCGTGCTATCAGAGCTGCGATCAAAAAGACGGAATGCGAAAATCTACGAGAAAATCTCCAAGGCCATGATGGACAGAGGATACAGCCGGGATGCAACGCAGTGCCGCGTGAAAATTAAGGAGCTGAGACAAGCGTACCAGAAGACCAAAGAGTCCAACGGACGCTCCGGGTCTCAGCCCCAGACATGCCGTTTCTACGCTGCGCTGCATGCTATCCTAGGGGGGGCCGCCACCACTACCCCACCCCTGTCCGTGGACTCCGACGATGGGGTATTCTCATCGGTCGCTTCCTCTGAGGTTTTCGCGGATGGGGGCGATGACGAGGGAGATGAGGAGGACGAGGTAGTCGACAGTGCTTTGAACGCCGATTTCCCCGAAAGCCAGGATCTCTTCATTACCCTGACAGAGATCCCCTACCAACCCTCCCAAGGCGGTATCCTGGACCGTGAATCCGGAGAAGGAACAGTAGGTGAGTGTTCAAAACATATCTTTTGAATAGAATAGACATGGTATTAAAGCAATGGGTTTTTAATGAGTAATTTGACCTGAGCACTTTGGCTGCATTTGTGGCCAGTGCAGCTACTGGAAAAGTCTGTTAACATGTGTGGGGATAGAGCAGAAATCCTCCTGGGACATCTCCATGAAGTTTTCCTGGAGGTACTGTGAAAGCCTTTGCAGAAGGTTTCTGGGGAGAGCGGCCTTATTGCGTCCTCCATGGTAGGAAACTTTACCGCGCAAGGCCAGTAGCAGGTACTCCGGTATCATTGCCTGACAAAGCATGGCGGCATACGGCCCCGGTGTTTGCTGGCATTCACGCAACATACGTTTTTCTCTGTCTGCGTAATCCTCATCAGAGTGACATCAGTCATGGTGACCTGGTTGGAATTAGGTGAATTTTATTATGGGGACTGTTTGCCTGTGCCTTTTAAAAAAACTACCCAGCGGTTTCCAGCCACGCGGTGGGGGTGGGGAGGCGGATCGTTCATGCTGAGCGGTTCGCAGTCAGCTAGCAGGGATCTTCCCTGAGACCAGCCAAGCGGTGGGTGCGGGGAGGCGGACAGTTCATGCTGGGAGGCTCGCGGTCAGCTAGCAGGGATCTTCCCTGAGACCAGCCAAGCGGTGGGGGCGGGGAGGCGAACCGTTCATGCTGAGCAGTTCAGGGTCAGCTAGCAGAGATCTTCCCCGAGACCAGCCGTGCGGTGGGGGCAGGGAGGCGGACCGTTCATGCTGAGCGGTTCGCGGACAGCTAGCAGGGATCTTCCCCGAGAACAGCCACGCGGTGGGGTGAAGGCTAAAGCGACCATCCTAGAGAATGGGATGGCCGGGGTTACTGTGGTTTCTGCCGCTGCACGTTAACCCGCACAGCGCATCAGTAACTGGCCAACTCTAGGAGCTCTGCTTGGAATGGGAAAGGAGGGCGCTACTGTTAACTAAGCTTTAAGCGGCCAAAAGTCTACGGCTTACCATGGCCGCCTGCTAGCCGAATTCCATTGCCTGGCCCCACTGGTGCAATCTGCACACCAAGACCCCAGGCACTCAATATAAAGATTCAAAATGCGACCTTGTACTGAAAGCACATGTGATAGGTAGTGTGAATGGTCTTGTTCACCGGGAAAGACTATATTCCATTGTTCTGGAAAATGTATCTTTTTAAATAATTCACTCCCTTTTTTTCATCCCACAGCTGCAACTGTCTCTAGGCTTCCCCCGGCAGCTCCCTCCCAAAGGCTGTCACAGATAAGGCGGCGAAAGAAACGAACACGAGACGAGATATTCTCTGAGCTAATGAAATCTTCCCGCACTGAGGTAGCCCAGCAGAATGAGTGGAGGGACACCATTTCGCAGTACAAGCGAGCGGCCAGCGAGCGGGAGGACAGGCGGGAAGCCCGTGAGGACAGGAGGGACGCTCGTGAGGACAGGAGGGACGCTCGAGATGAGAGGTAGCGGATGGAAGACCAGCGGGTGACTGAGGCGATGCTTGGGCTACTGCGGGAGCAAACGGACACGCTCCGGCGTCTGGTGGATGTTCTGCAGGAATGGAAGCAGGATGACAGAGCGCCTCTGCAGCAGATCTATAACCACCCTCCCCTGCCCCCAAGTCCCATAGCCTCCTCACCCAGAGTCCCAAAAACGAGGGGTGGCAGGCTCCGTGCAAACAACCAGTCCACCCCGGTGGACTGCTCAAGTAGAAGAAGGCTGTCATTCCCCAAGTTTTGAAGCGTCCTTTCCTTCCCTCCAACCGCACCCCACCCCAGCCTCCGCTCCAGTTCCCTCCCTTTACCGAAAAATCATGAATAAAAAATACTTTTTTGTTGAACAATGTTGCCTTTATTTTCTTTTCAAAGGAAGGTGTGTTTGAAGGGGGGAAGGGGGTTGGTAATTGGAGAGGATAGGAAATATAAACAGAGTAAACAAACAGGGGCAGGTTCACCTCCAGTTTAAACAAACGTAAGAGTCACTAGTTACCCTGGTCAGTCTGGAAGCTAGTTTTCAAAGCTTCCCTGATGCGCAGCGCGTCCCGCTGTGCTCTTCTAATCGCCCTGGTGTCTGGCTGTGCGTAATCAGCGGCCAGGCGATTTGCCTCAACCTCCCACCCCGCCATAAACATCTCCCCCTTACTCTCACAGAGATTGTGGAGCACACAGCAGGCTGCAATAACAATGGGTATGTTGGTTTCGCTGAGATCTGAGCGAGTCAGTAAGCTTCTCCAGCGCCCTTTCAAACGTCCAAAAGCACACTTCACCACCATTCTGCACTTGCTCAGACGGTAGTTGAAGAGCTCCTTATCACTGTCCAGGGCGCCTGTGTACGGCTTCATGAGCCAGGGCATTAGTGGGTAGGCTGGGTCCCCAAGGATCACTATAGGCATCTCCACATCCCCAACAGTTATTTTGTGGTCCGGGAAGTAAATACCTTCCTGCAGCCGTCTAAACAGACCAGAGTTCCTGAAAACACGAGCGTCATGAACCTTTCCCGGCCATCCGACATTGATGCTGGTAAAACGTCCCTTATGATCCACCAGTGCAGCACCATTGAAAAGTACCCCTTTCGGTTAATGTACTGGCTGGCCTGGTGGTCCGGTCCCAGGATAGGGATATGCGTTCCGTCTATGGCCCCACCACAGTTAGGGAACCCCATCGCAGTGAAGCCATCTACTATCGCCTACACATTTCCCAGGGTCACTACATTTGATAGCAGCAGGTCAACAATTGTGTTGGCTACTTGCATCACAGCAACCCACACGGTAGATTTGCCCACTCCAAAGTGATTCGCGACTGACCGGTAGCTGTTAGGCGTTGCAAGCTTCCAGAGGGCTATGGCCACTCGCTTCTGGACTGTCAGGGCTGCTCTCATCCTGGTGTCCTGGCGCTTCAGGGCAGGGGACAGCAAGTCACAAAGTTCTAGGAAAGTGCTCTTACGCATTCGAAAGTTTCACAGCCACTGGGATTCGTCCCAGACCTGCAGCACTATGCGGTCCCACCAGTCTGTGCTTGTTTCCCGGGCCCAGAATCGGCGTTCCACTGTATCAACATGACCCACTGCCACCAGGATGTCCAATTTGCGGGGTACTGTGCTTTGAGAGAGGTCTGTGTCCCTGTCATCGTCACTGTCGTCTCCGCTCTGCCGTAGCCTCCTCGCCTGATTTCTCAACATCTGCCTCTGAATAAAGTGCACGATAAGGCGCGAGGTGTTGACAACAGCCATAACTGCTGCGATGATCTCACCGGGCTCCATGCTCACGGTGCTATGGCGTCCGCGCTGTCAATCAAGGGAAAAGGGCGCGAAATGATTGTCTGCCGCTGCTTTCACGGAGGGAGGGGGGGAATGAGGGCTGAATGACGACAGTTACCCAAAACCACCCGCAACCCATTTCTTGCCCCATCAGGCATTGGGGGTTCAACCCAGAATTCTAATAGGCAGCGGGGACTGTGGGAACTGTGGGATAGCTACCCACAGTGCACTGCTTGGAATGTCGACACTTGCCCCGTTACTGTGGACTCACAACGTCGAATTAATGTGCTTAGTGTGGACACACACGTTCGACTTTGTAATATCGGTTTCAAAAAATTGGTTTAAGTAAAATCGAACTACTATCGTAGTGTAGACATACCTTAGTAATATGTGGAACCAACTCAGTAGAACACAATCGCAACAGAGTAGGCTAAGCAATATTACTGCATTAATACATTCCAAATAAAAAACAAACATGCTAGGATCGTGTCTGTAATGAATTAATCTGCATTCTACAGACAAGAATTATGAAGCCAGGGTTTACTTCCCACCCTTTATTGGTTGAATAAAGGTACTGCTAGTTCGACCAAAGTTCAACTTTTCAAATGTGGAAGAGTTTCCTTAAGTTTGACCCTCTTGACAAATCTCCAGATGGAGTACATAATATTATTTTGTATTTATGTCTCTTTGTAGGAGACCCCTCTTCAGAACTCCAGAACCACAGAGGAAATGGCAATGTTCAGTGATCCTATGCTGTTAAAGTGCAAGTTGATTTTATGGATCTTAACATTGGATGATTCACAGCAAATAGTGACACTAACCACAATGGTTCTCTGCAATCTTCAAACCATCAAAGCAGCAGAAACCTCATCAGGTGCAGGCTTTCTATGAAACCACCCTATTTCTGTCCATTCCCTACCAAAGGAGACTAGTGTTCAACCCAACTGCAGACTCAGACATGATCCTAATAGCAATGGACAAGAGGAAGTCTCTCTGATCATAACCCATCTGTCCTCAAGCCATCAGACAAGCCCCGCCCAGTCTCTCATGGGTTGAATACCACGCAAACAAATCACCCATCCCTGCTGGAGAGAGTACACGTATAAAAATGAAGAGCCATACATGCAATCTTTTTTTTGTTTTAGGAATATTATCCAAAATGCTTATTACATTGGGCAAAGCATGATCTGGAACTTCCTGGCTGAGTTCTAAGAATGGCTCTGTCTTTGCACACATTGACTATCTTAAACTGACGCTGCTGATAAATGATAGAAAACTATGGTTATTATTAGAGCCCCATGCGGATACAAATATTTGGATCTGCACCCAATCCGTGAAGATGATAAACAATACAACCAGATCCGCAGATGCAGATATCTGCAGATTTGCCGGGCCCTAGTTATCATCTGCAAATAAAATACATCCCTAGAAAGAGAGGTAATTCACAAAGATTGGAACCCTGAAAGATGCTAAGTGCCCTCAACCAAAAAGGAGTTAAGGGCACTCAGAACTTCACAGAATTGTTCCAAATCCAATTAATCCCATTCCTCACTGGAAGATGAGGTTATTCATTGTCCCTTCCCCCACCCCAAAAAAACCAGATTGCTTGAAAGGAATAGAGATTCCTCTTGGAGGGTGCAGCAAGACTGTCTGTCCCTTAAGGCAGTGTTTCCCAAACTTGGGACGCCGCTTGTCCAGGGAAAGCACCTGGCGCACCCGGACGGTTTGTTTACCTGCCCCGTCCACAGGTTCCACCGATCGCAGCTCCCACTGGCTGCGGTTTGTTGTGCCCGGCCAATGGGAGCTGCGGGACGCGGCTCGGGCCGAACTGGTCGCCCTTCCCGCGGCCCCCATTGGCTGGGCACAGTGAACTGCGGCCAGTGGGAGCCGCGATTGGCCGAACCTGCGGATGGGGCAGGTAAACAAACCGGCCGGGCACGCCAAGGGCTTTCCCTGAACAAGCGGCGTCCCAAGTTTGGGAAACACTGCCTTAAGGGATGTCACAGAGTTAAAGAAATGATCAATGTGACTGGAAAACTTTGCAAATTTTTTAAAATTAAAGAGAATTTTCATGTTTAGGTTGAATCAGGTTGTCATAAATATGAAGGGAAGGGGGAGAGGGTCTGATGCAGTGCTATAAAATCCTCTTTCCAGTAAAGGGTTAAGAAATGCAGGTAGCCAGACTGACACCTGACCTGGCTGGCATCTGACCAATAAGGGGACAAGATACTTCAAATCTTAGGAGGGGGAAGGCTTTGTGAGTGTCTTTTTGTCTGGGTCAGAGTGATCTTGGCAGACAGAAGGAACCTGCAGAAAATCAAACCTCCCTTTTCTGAAGTAAGTTTAGATAGCATAGCGTATAGATTTCTGTTTAATTTTGCTTGGTGTATCCCCTGTGTTAGAAGGGGCGGGGGGGGGGGGGTATTCATGGTTTTCTGGAACTTTAAGGTTTTGTCCAGAGGGGGAAATCTCTCTGAGTTTGGAAATATAGTGTCCTGTAAAATAGTTACCATCCTGATTTTACAGAGATGATTTTACCTTCTTTATTTTTAATAAAATCCTTCTTTTAAGAAGCTGTTTTCTATGGTGTTAAAACCCAGGGGGTGGGTTTTTAGATCACTGTGTAACCAATTGGTTGGGAGGTTGTTCTCAAGCTTCCCCAGGAAAGGGGGTGTACGGCTTGAGGGGGTATTTTGGGGGGGGGGAGGGAAGTTCAAGTGATTCCTTTCCTGGATTCCTGTTAGATACTTGATGGTGGCTGCGAGAAGCATTTCTCAGGGTGCAGGGAATTTTGTACCTTGGGGGATTTAACCTAAGCTGGTAAAAATAAGCTTATGGGCTCTGAATGCGGGTCCCCACGTCTTTACCCTAGAGTTTAGAGTGGGGAGGGAACCCTGACACAGGTCATTCAAAAAGATAACCAGACATTCCTTTCTTTATATATTTGAATGCCAAAAACAAATAGAGGAATGACAAGATGTTTAAATAAGATCAGTAGAACCACTAAAAGGAAACTGGAAACAATATTTTGGTTGATTCAGCACAAATTGCAGTGATCAGTTTCTAAATTACTACTATAATGAGTTTTAGCAACTGTACAGTGTACATCATCAGCCAATCAAGTGCCCAGTATATCATGATGCAAATAGGCCTGGTGATAGCCTGAATATGATTATTAGGTGAAAGCAACATTGCTACTTGTAAACTAATGCAGTACCTCTATCTCTTTTATTATCATGGGTGGCTCCATTATTTCTATGGTACTGTACACTGGAAATTTATTTTGTACATTAAGATGTACATCTTTTGTCATAGTTGAGCATTAACAGGTTTCTATAGTTGTAGAGAAAACAATTTCTCAGGCAAGCTTCATTTGTGTGTGGGGTGGGGGGGGGGGGGGAAAGAGGTGGAAAATGAGAAAATTAGCAGCAACAGCCTGGTTCAAATTTGCTCCTGAAAGGCAACAAAGCAGAATGAGAAAAGGCTCCTGCTGGATCATAGTGATCTCCATGAATTCTCTACTGTAGAAAGCAAAGGTAGAAGATTAATACAGACCCAGGGACAAGCAATCAAAAATACAAGGAGCAACTTCTAACTATCAATAATGAAGGCTTTTTTCTAGGTCTGAATTTTTTTTAAAAGACATTTTAAAATAACGTATCCAAGTATTTTTTTTAAATGTAAACCATGACAACCTTGTACTGTGATCTCAGATCTTTCAAGCTACAGCAGGTACAGGCTGTCAAAGAAACCTTCGAAATAGGCTGCTGTTTTAAGTTGCAGTGGTTTGGTGTGTTGTGCTCTTCCACCAGCTATGCTGATTTGTGTGTTTGTGGTGCCGGTTGTTCTTCCCTCTGAGGCTTCAATTCCCCAATTAACAAAATTCCCCAATATGAAGTTACAAGATTGTGTTGCTGGAGGTACCATTTTCCACACAAGATATTAAAGCAGCTCTGATCTTTTGAGGACATGGAAGATCCCAATTCACATGGAACTTTGTGTAAGAAGTGGGCCAATAATCCCCAAGTAATGGCCAAATTCCAAGTGATGGTTACATTTTCTCCCTATATTCTCCCTGTGGTTTTTAAACAGACTGTTTTTCACTTCCTCCCCAAAACTGTTGTGTAGTATTGTGCATTTTCAACCAGAAGTAGTGTACTACCCTAGCAGTGACTGTTATAATCTGTATGGTTTGTCTTACTTATGTGAAACAATCTGTTCCATCTTGTATTTAGCTGTGATACTCTGAAAACTTTTTCCAGCCCTGAAGAATTCTGTGTAGCTTGAAAACGGTGTCTCTTTGGTCCAATTAAAAGCTATTACCTTACCATCTTGTCTCTATAGTTTGTAGGTCAATTTGTAAAGTGCTTTGGGATCCTTCAGAAAGCAAGCTCTCTCATTTCACATCTAGGTTTATGGTGATCCTCAAAGATACGGAAACTCTGGTCAGTCCAGACATTTATCCAAACCGTTTGAATCTCTGATGTCTGGAAATCTAAGGAACGGGCATTTGAAAGATTTCTAGTACTTCTCAGGTCCATTCAGACAGACTATTAGAAGAGCCAGTCACTACAATTATCTGGGACACCAACAAACAATTACTCCTTCTGTAGGACTTTACAAAGATAAATCCTCACAATGCAACCTTTTGCAGTAGGTATTATCCCCATTGTACTGATGAGAAAACAAGACATCTGGTCACTGCTTTTATACATGAGTGCTGTGCCACCTCAAAGGACAGTGATAGAAGGTGTATCAACCAGAGCTATGAATTTCCTGGCTTTTGTGTGTTTAGTTCAGACCCTTAATACTATTTAAATGAAGATTTATGCCCTTCAAATTCCTTTATCATGGTACAAACTGTTTTTTAAAAAGCATGCAATTCTGAATATTCAGAGTGATTGTTTTGAACTGTGCCTTAATAGCAGTAATTCAATTTATTGTCTCTTACTAGAAATTACAATGGAGCCTGATGAATAGCCATACACAGAGACAAAAAACCTACATCATCGTCTATGATTTTCTGACAGAGCCCTGAATGTGAAACCTTATCACTTAAGTAGAACCATTAACTTCTTGAAATCTGAAAAATAAAGATGTTTGGAAAGTTTTTGTATGTCTGTGCCACAGTTTATAACAAGATTCTCATTTAAACTATAGAAATAATTGCCCCAACAATCCCATGAAACTTTGCATCTCATTCTATTATTCTTAATTGTCACCTGTTACAAAAGATAGGTTTTTAAAAAACGAAGTAATTCAGACTAAGATCTTCTAAAAAGTCTGATAGAGTAAAACACTTATATTCCACTGAAAGTCAGTCAGAGTTGGGCACCTAACTTCTTCAGGGTCTTTCAAAGTCCCAGTCTTAGTAGTCAACATAAAGGAACTTTTTTGGGGGGGGGGGGCGGGGGGGGTTAGTAATTTGAAAAATATTCCTCTGGATATTAAGGACCCAATTCTAAGAGGTGCTGAGCTACCTTTCACTCCCACAGAAGTCAATGGGAGCAGACAGGTGATAAGCACAATGTAGGACTGACTTCAAACATGTCTGTGTGGATACATGAAACATAACTGTACATCGTGGAAAAAATAACTGCTTTTATGAAACCAGTCTTTTTATTGAAAAGAAGAAAAGTCAATTTCTAGTTTGAACCCAGCCTAGATTGATAGGGACAGACAGTTGTTACTACAACTGGCCAAAACCATGGCATTTCCAAACTGTTGTTTCATTCCAAATCAGGACAAGTCAAAATTTGGGAATTTTCAGTGAAACAAAAATATTTCAAAATATTTTGTTTTGACTTATAAGTCAAATCATTTAGACCTTATCAAAATGAAACATTCTGATAATATTCTTTCAAAAATTGGTGAAATCAGTATGTTCCCATGAAACATCTAGATTTACTCAAATCAGCATTTTCCAATGGAAAACTGTGCCATCAAAAAGTTTTCAACCAGCTCTAGCTGTTACCATGAGTGGCTGTTTGGCTTATGGGACAATGGACTTGATAGTTTCAGTCCTGTCCTTAGCGAATAAGTGTCCATACCACCACAAATTACTAGCTTGGAAGATGAATGATTGAAAGGACCACAGAGATCAAGTTCCCCTTTTGCTCCTAAAGATGCGTCCTTCCAGGTCAGGTTTGAGGCACACTTGAAAGGCAGTGAACGAGAAGCTTCCATTGCCTTAGCTGGTGTTGTACAAGTTCTGGGGATGAACAGAGGACTTCACCTCACAGCTATAAAAACATGCACTAAGAGGTAAATGGGGGAGGGAAGTCCATGTCCATATAAATTTTAACATGCAACCAGAATTAATTCAAATGACAGGTGATCAATAAAATAAACCCCACACTGCTCCACTGCATTTGAAAAGGCATTAAGCATAATTTGCAAAGAAGCCAATAATACAAGAGCTGTTTAATTTTTCAGTGATTTTATGTTTGTTTTCTTAGTGGCACCTGCAGGGGCAAAAGACAAGAGCAGTTTCTCCTTTCTTTAATGAGACAGCCTGGCACATCCCCAAATCTGGCCAGTTAACAACAGTAGACCATCGCCTTTTAACTTCATTTCATGGGGAAGCAGCTTTAACAAAATCCTTATTCTCTCATTAAGAGTAGTGCAAAACTCAACAATTTTTTCCCACGGGTTGTCTGGATCCATGTAAGTTTATATCCAAAACATAGACACATATAAGGCATTACTATACTTGGATTGGATCACTGGGTGAATTCTAGAGATTAAATGGGGAGCAGAATGGTCAGAGGCAACAGACTGGAGATAGGTAAGAGATGCTGAGAGCACTGGATTAGTGGCTAGGACAAGCTGTAGAAAGAATCACAAAGGACAAGAAAAGGTGCATAGGAGAAGGAGACTATCACCTCCCCAAGTCACAGCAAAAGGCCACACCCCTGCCACCTGGAGTATAACCTGGCAGGAGTTAATAGCCACTGGAGTCACTGGATACCATCACACTAAATTCTTCTACCCACGGTAATAAAGGAGCTAGGGGCCCTGGAGTAAGGGTGTTGCGTGCTGAGTTATGTTTGTGGCAACAATCTTTACATGTTTCCAGAAAGACCCCTTGGGTGAGTTATTGTTTTTAGCAGTTAAAACAAAATTCGCCACACTTTCCAAGTAGAAAGAAACTAAGTTATTTGCCCATACAATACACAACTGTAGTGTACCTTTAAATGATGTGTGCGCACAAGCCCATTCATTCATCATACTGTCATATACTTTAGCCAGCACTGGATAATTTTTAGCTTTGCATTGTACAATGCCAATTGTCACTGGTAGTGTTTCAGGTTGTGCCATATAGAACGTATCAACTGTCTTCAGCTTCCCTTCAGTATCCTTACCTGTCACTTCCAAAGGCAAGCAATCTGTTCCCATCACAGTCAGTAAAACTGCCACTTTTCTCTCATCGGTTCTATGATTATACACTGTTCCAGTCTCTTGATACAGGAGGGCCAGGTTTCTACTGAGCTGTCAACCAAGCCCATTTTCCCCAAACAGCCAGACACTTAACCCTTATTTTTATTTCTCTCTACATCAGCAGTTTACCCACAGAACAAGTGGCTGCAGTCTGCGGTTTCCTTTTCAGTTTCACAAGGCACCTGCAAGTCACTATTTTACTGTATTCCTGGAACAGGCTCCCATCCTTGTTGCCTGTTGTTCTATTTGCTCTGTACACAGCATACATAACATGAAGGAACTACACAGGGACAGGGTGTCATAGTTCAGTTACATTATCTCAGACCTAGTAGGAACTCACACAGATGCAATCAGTCTCTGCTGCTTTTCTATGGAAGTATGTGAAAAGACACCCACAATCAGTTAATATACCGAAAGTAATGCATACCAAT
The DNA here is from genome assembly GCA_033296515.1 of Macrochelys suwanniensis. Classification (NCBI taxonomy): domain Eukaryota; kingdom Metazoa; phylum Chordata; order Testudines; family Chelydridae; genus Macrochelys; species Macrochelys suwanniensis. Next base: position 66,709,227 of record CM065785.1, read on the forward strand.
CTCAAAGCAGAGATATACAGAAAATGTGTTGCCAATGCTGGATGAGCTGCAAGTGTTGATGTGTTAGATTTTATCACAATTCCATGTGGAAGGGTACATTTCTGTGGATCATGGAGTTGCCAGGAACGACCTTAAGAGTTGTCAGGAGTATTATTTCAACTGTTGGAGGAGGTGGCTACTGTAGAACAGTATCAATGTTGGTAGCAGAGGAGACAGTGGTGCTGACTAGATCATTGTAATAACAAATGCGTATGCACTTGTGCAATGTAATGCTATTCACTGTTGAGAACAGTATCATCCAAGTACTCATGCATGGTAGTGGTAGTGCTGAGCTAGGTGACATTAACTGAAAAGGAAATGGGAAGCAGTACCTCATCATTGCAAGTTTAAAGACATTTTATAGCAAGTGGCTTTAAATAACTGGAAGATGAAGGAGTTCCTGCTTTAAACATTAGCCTGCTTATTCACCAGCTTAAGGCTGTATCAGGTCAGCTAGGTCAATATTTTAGAGAGAGTAGTTGAGGTGACTGGTGACTAGCAGTGCTGAAGTTTCTGCTCTCTCACTTTGTGACACAGCCACCCTCTAGCATAATGCCCTTACCCAAGAGGGGCAGAGTACCCTTTTGAGCTTCATAAACCAAATGCAATATCAGAAATGGGGCCAAAATCCCAGATCCAAACACCCCACGGCCCATGCTTAAGATCATGATGATATTTAAGTTTTGCAGTTTGAGCCTGTCTTACCACAGTAAACATACAGTGTCTGAGCCATTAAGAAATGGCAGTGTTGCAAATTGTGACTCTTCATGTCATTATGAAAAGGGCAAACAAGTCTTCTGAATCCTCCCTATTTATAAAGGTGATAGAATATAGCAGTTTGTCATCCATTCAAGCAAAGGAAGAGGTTATAGTGGAGTATTACAAGTCCTTTGACATGAAAAGCAGAGACTGTATACATTCCATCTGAGAAAATGGTCATTATGGGGATCCATCTACCAACCCAGGAACCCCTTGATATGATCCCGATAAAGGTATGGTAAACATGTATGTGTCTCATAGCTCACTGGTTTGAGCATTGGCCTGCTTGAGGGGGCCATTTAGGGATCTGGGGGGAAAAAAATAATCTGTCAGGGGACAGTACTTGGTCTTGCTAGTGAAGGCAGGGGACTGGACTTGATGATCTTTCAAGGTCCTTCCAGTTCTAGGAGATTGGCATATCTCCATTTATTACATTTTATTAAAATTAAGACAGGTAGGCAGCGTTAATGAAGCAGATACACCTACATAACCAGAATCCGTATTGGTGGTGGTAGTGACCTTCTGGACTTTACCACCAGTTGAAACACAGTCAGCTAGATCCTCGGCATGCCAATCCAGCTGCTTCACACACTGGAAGCTGGCCTAACTGAATCAGAAGTCTGTCCGTGGGCAGAATACAGCTGGTGTCAGTGTAGCAGGGTACATGCCACCTTATCCTGTCTCCTCCCCACCAGAGGAGGCATGCTGAGGGTGGCCCTTTGTGGGTGGAGCTCACTATGCTCCAGCAATCCCTAGCCAATGTAACAGCCCTAGGAGGACCTTTCAAGCTGGTATAATTAAGAACAGGCCTTTGGCTGCTCTAAGATACACCAAAGCACTGAAATGGCTCCTAGCTAGCCCAAGTGTCCAAGGGGCAGTCCCTATATTTGGCTGCTTGCAGCACCTGATTGGTGCACGCTTCAGTAGCTCAGTGCTTAGGAGTGGTTGCCTCTCCTATCTTTGCTGGAGGAAGAACAGGATCCTATGTGAGAAAACTCTTACAAAAAAGCATGGAGCCCCAAGGACCCTCCCTCCATACAGGTCAGAGATCTATTTTTACACTTGTAATGGTAGAGAGGTCTGGGCTTATTAACTATTAGCTGCAAGGCAGGAATTGATAACACATTTATAAAAAATTGTAATTACTCCTATCTGTCCCCACCTTTTGTACGTTTCTTTTGTCTTTTTAGACAAAGCCTCTTTGGGGCAAGGCTGCTCTCTTTTTAGAATCATAGAATCTCAGGGTTGGAAGGGACCTCAGGAGGTCATCCAGTCCAACCCCCTGCTCAAAGCAGGACCAAACCCAATTAGATCATCCCAGCCAGGGCTTTGTCAAGCCTGACCTTAAAAACATCTAAGGAAGGAGATTCCACCACCTCCCTAGGTAACCCATTCCAGTGCTTCACCACCCTACTAGTGAAAAAGTTTTTCCTAATATCCAACCTAAACCTCCCCCTCTGCAACTTGAGACCATTACTCCTTGTTCTGTCATCTTCTACCACTGAGAACAGTCTAGATCCATCCTCTTTGGAACCCCCTTTCAGGTAGTTGAAAGCAGCTATCAAATCCCCCCTCATTCTTCTCTTCTGCAGGCTAAACAATCCCAGTTCCCTCAGCCTCTCCTCATAAGTCATGTGCTCGAGCCCCCTAATCATTTTTGTTGCCCTCCGTTGGACTCTTTCCAATTTATCCACATCCTTCTTGTAGCGTGGGGCCCAAAACTGGACACAGTACTCCAAATGAGGCCTCACCAGTGCCGAATAGAGGGGAATAATCACGTCCCTCGATCTGCTGGAAATGCCCCTACTTATACAGCCCACAATGCCGTTAGCCTTCTTGGCAACAAGGGCACACTGTTGACTCATATTCAGCTTTTCGTCCACCGTAACCCCTAGGTCCTTTTCTGCAGAACTGCTGCCCAGCCATTCGGTCCCTAGTCTGTAGCAGTGCATGGGATTCTTGCGTCCTAAGTGCAGGACTCTGCACTTGTCCTTGTTGAACCTCATCAGATTTCTTTTGGCCCAATCCTCTAATTTGTCTAAGTCCCTCTGTATCCTGTCCCTACCCTCCAGCGTATCAACCACTCCTCCCAGTTTAGTGTCATCTGCAAACTTGCTAAGGGTGCAGTCCACACCATCCTCCAGATCGTTGATGAAGATATTGAACAAAACCGGCCCCAGCACCGACCCTTGGGGCACTCCACTTGATACCGGCTGCCAACTAGACATGGAGCCATTGATCACTACCCGTTGAGCACGACCATCCAGCCAGTTTTCTATCCACCTTACCGTGCATTCATCCAGCCCATACTTCCTTAACTTGCTGGCAAGAACACTGTGGGAGACTGTATCAAAAGCTTTGCTAAAGTCAAGAAATAGCACATCCACTGCTTTCCCCTCATCCACAGAGCCGGTTATCTCATCATAGAAGGCAATTAGGTTAGTCAGGCATGACTTGCCCTTGGTGAATCCATGCTGACTGTTCCTGATCACTTTCCCCTCCTTTAAGTGGTTCAGAATTGATTCCTTGAGGACCTGTTCCATGATTTTTCCAGGGACTGAGGTGAGACTGACTGGCCTGTAGTTCCCCGGATCTTCCTTCTTCCCTTTTTTAAAGATGGGCACTACATTAGCTTTTTTCCAGTCATCCGGGACCTCCCCCGATTGCCATGATTTGTCAAAGATAATGGCCAATGGCTCTGCAATCACATCGGCCAACTCCTTTAGCACCCTCGGATGCAGTGCATCCGGCCCCATGGACTTGTGTTCGTCCAGCTTTTCTAAATAGTCCCGAACTACTTCTTTCTCCACAGAGGGCTGGTCACCTCCTCCCCATACCGTGCTGCGGAGTGCAGCCGCCTGGGAGCTGACCTTGTCTGTGAAGACAGAGGCAAAAAAAGCATTGAGTACACTAGCTTTCTCCACATCCTCTGTCACTAGGTTCCCTCCCTCATTCAGCAAGGGGCCCACACTTTCCTTGACTTTCTTCTTGTTGCTCACATACCTGAAGAAACCCTTCTTGTTACTCCTAACATCTCCAGCTAGCTGCAACTCCAAGTGTGATTTGGCCTTCCTAATTTCACTCCTGCATGCCTGAACAATATTTATATACTCCTCCCTGGTCATTTGTCCAATCTTCCACTTCTTGTAAGCTGCTTTTTTGTGTTTAAGACGAGCAAGGATTTCACTGTTAAGCCAAGCTGGTCGCCTGCCATATTTACTTTTCTTTCTACACCTCGGGATGGTTTGTTCCTGCAACCTCAATAAGGAGTCTTTAAAATACAGCCAGCTTTCCTCGACTCCTTTCCCCCTCATGTTATTCTCCCAGGGGACCTTGCCCATCAGTTCCCTGAGGGAGTCAAAGTCTGCTTTTCTGAAGTCCAGGGTCTCTGTTCTACTGCTCTCCTTTCTTCCTTGTGTCAGGATCCTGAACTCAACCATCTCATGGTCACTGCCTCCCAGGTTCCCATCCACTATTGCTTCCTCTACTATTTCCTCCCTGTTTGTGAGCAGCAGGTCAAGAAGAGCTTTTCCCCTAGTTGGTTCCTCCAGCACTTGCACCAGGAAATTGTCCCCTACACTTTCCAAAAACTTCCTGGATTGTCTGTGGACCGCTGTATTGCTCTCCCAGCAGATATCGGGGTGATTAAAGTCACCCATGAGAACCAGGGCCTGTGATCTAGTAACTTCTGTTAGTTGCTGGAAGAAAGCCTCGTCCACCTCATCCCCCTGGTCTGGTCTTTTATGCATGTACAGTGTCTAGTGCATTGAGGCACTACTGCAATACAAATAATTTTTAGGACTGACAGCAATGTTTCTCCTCCCTTTTTTAATGGCCCTTATAAAGTAAACGCCCACCTGTGCTAACAAATGAAGAGGGGTACTATGGAAATCAGAATGACTTCTGTCAAAAATCAGCGTTTTGATTCATGCAATTTTTGACCTTTCTAGGATACAACAATAAAATAAATTCTTACTGACGGGGACAAAAAGATGCATAGGCTTCCCAATGCCCATTCATTGAAAACTTTGCCTATGCAGCAAATTCCCAGTATTTCAATAGACCCAGTTCTCTAAGCCTCTGATCTCTAGCTTCCACAGATCTTAAATCTTGGAAGCCTGAGCAGAGAACAAAATGAAACCAGAGAACTAGAGGAGAAAACAGACAAAAACAAAAAGGAGGAGCCATGTTTAGAATGAAAATGCAGAAGGAGCACAGCTAGTACTGAACAGGTGTTAAGTTTTTCGGTTCACTAAAGACTCACCCAAAGACAGCAATAACCTTAGGAAGGGGTTGGATAGCCTCACCTCTGATCTTTAGTTTCCTAATCAACTCAGAAGAGTTAAAACTGGCCATCTGGCTGCAGATAGAGCAGGAAGATGCTGCCACCTACAGGTACAAAGATCATGAAGACACTAAATCATAACTTCTTGGTCCCCATTATGAAATGTAAAAAATATAGGGAAAAGCCAGGAAGTTCATAGTGATGTTACCCACACCAACCAGATCTTGGCCATATTGCACAAATGCATATGCTGAGGTATTACAGTTATTCCTTCTATACACAGCACCATGCATGCATAACATATCATAACATGGTTTACATATAGAAATCCAAGTCTCTTGTCTGACAAAACTTACAACGTAAGGACCAATCCTGCAGAGTACTGAGTTTCATTAGAAGCAGAGGGCTCTATGCACATTGTCGGATAGGGCTCTAATCATAAACTGCGGTTATTTATTTAAAAGGGCACGGGAGTGGTAGGATGACAGTTGTGTAATTTGGACTGTTTGGCTTAAACATTCTTCTTCTTGGTTTGGGGGCATTTTTTAAAGGTATCGTATCTTACCATGGGGGCAAGAAGAAGGCTAAGCCAAGAGGAGTTTTTAAGAGTGGTGCACAGAAGCTTGGCACAGTGGAAAAGGGGGACATTCCAGGCATGTGGGGAAGCATAGAAACAGGAGGCAGAAGGGTTTGGTGCCATGATTACCATATACAGTTAATAGTAAAGATTTTTCAAGGGTTCTAATTTGACAGCTACCTGGAAAGCAGAACTCTAAATTCCTTAATGTCTGTGCATGTAAAAAAACTCTCAGCTACACTAGATCCTCAGAGTTATAAACAGCAGAGTTCAACCACACACACACACCTCGTTTGGAACCGGAAGTACGCAATCAGGCAGCAGCAGAGACCAAAAAAAGCAAATACAGCACATTACTGTGTTAAACATAAACTGCTTAAAAAAAAAGCGGGGGGGGGGGGGGAGAGTTTAAAAAAAGATTTGACAAGGTCGGGAAACCGTTTCTGTGCTTGTTTCATTTAAATTGAAATGGTTAAAAGTAGCATTTCTTCTGCACAGTAAAGTTTTAAAGCTGCATTAAGTCAATGTTCAGTTGTAAACTTTTGAAAGAACAACCGTAACGTCTGATTTAGAGTTACGAACATTTCAGAGTTACAAACAACCTCCATTCCTGAAGTGTTTGTAACTCTGAGGTTCTACTGTATAAAATTAGATCAAGGTAGCTCTTAAATGTGTGATCACTGACCAAAGTACTGGTAAATGTACACACAGAATAGGTGCACACACAATACAAAAAACCTGGCCCTTCACTTGCTTGCTGCTTTTCCTTGTTAGCTTTGTTTGGGTTTTTTAAAGGAGGGGGGAATAGCAAATACAGCTATTTTATCGTACAAACATTCGAGTATGCCAGCCAGTGATAGCACTTTGAAGTTATGAATGATATAGCCAAACTCCCCCCTCCCAGAAACTTTAAGAATCAGATTTAAAAAATGGACTGTGGACTGAACTACCCCAATTTTGTTTTGATTTAATAGAATCAAAAACCCTGACTGATGAAGTTTTACAAAACCCAAATGACCATCCCTCAACTGAAACAAACCTAAACCAAAAATCTACATACCATGAATAGTTAGGTCCAGAGTAGGTGAAATATGACCAGTGTGGCCAGACCACTGGGCAGCCTATAAAAACAGTGACTGAACTAAGCCAATTCATTGTGGCTTGATGAGACCTCATCTTGTGCTTTGCAATCTAAGCTTTCATTTTAAAAGAAAATTTCTCACTAGTATTTAAAGTGGTGAAGATAGCCTTTTAGAGGTCAACCAGATGTAAACAGAAGCATCCCATACTTCGTAAGTCTACAGCCAGCTTAAAACAATAGCACCAATACAGGAGCAAACAGCTCTTCTCAATGGAATGTGATTCTGAAGCCTAACAAAGAACGTGTTAACGCTCAGGTTACGATCTGTTTCATTGCCAATCAATGCAACAATGGACGTTCCAGTGTAGAAAGCTCAGAGTAGGGTTGGTAACATGGTGGTCTCAGTGGTTTGTTTCTAATACAGTCATCACTGGTGGGGAATTAGGGGTTTTGAATTATCCCAGATAGATTCACCCTCAGACACCTCCAATGTTTTCAGTAGAAAATCACCTCCGCATGTGTTTTTTTGGGCCTGATTCTCCACTGCCCTGCTCATTGTGTAGCCATTTATACCTGTGCAAAGTGAGGGCAAGGTGGGTGTACGACACTATCCAACCAGAATGGCAGTGGCTTTACACCAATGTAGTAAATGATTGCACAAGGTCCAAGACAGCTGAGAATCAGGCTCTTCCTTCTTCATAAACATTGGCCTTGATTCACTTCTGCCAGCGGGACCCAGACTGAGGGCCCACAGAGGCAGAAAGTCTGTCCCAGGGTGAACAGAAGCCATGGCACAAGCCTCCTGCAACACCCACTCCTCTGGGGAGCATGGAGCCAGCTAATGTAGTCTGGAAACTGCTCAGGAAGACCAGGAGAGAGGATCTGGTGAGGACACCTAAGTGCTGATAGTATGCATCCTGTGCCTGGAGAACTCATATGAGCCCTGCTCCCTTCTGCTGAATTTCTGAGGTGAATTTCCTTCTCCATTGCAGCTGCCCACACAGCTGCAGCAGTGTGTACAAACTGCACTCTACTATACTCACACTAGTGGATTACGCCCACACTAGGTGTGATTTCATCTCACTTCTCTATGCTGTATTAATATTCTGTCTCCTCACTGCATTTATCAAGAACAATGCAAAGCACTGATCTAGTTTGTCACATTGGATGGATGTTGTTGCTAGTCAACAGGACATATGCACTGGAGGAAAAATAGATTTGCTGTGACACGTCCTCCTCCCACTTTACACTGGGGGACCCCCACTGGTTTCAGTAGAGTTGCTCCAAGTTTTACTGGTGTAAAGGGAGATAAGAATCAGGCTCATGTATAGAAATTAAGCATAGCACATTAAAATTCAGGCTAATAATTCACAGTCTTAAAAATTCAGTGTTAATTTCTTTAAATTAAACTCACCTAACCTCTGTTGGGAGAAGCAGCAGCAGCTTGTGCATGAACACCAGTAAGAACAGGTGCTAGACATTGGGAGGAAAATTCCCACTTGGATGCCATTCTCCTCGTCTTACCTATCTGAACAGAACTGAAAACGGATTCTGAAAATGAGCAAGACATGCAACATTCCATCTAGAGGATTTCATATTATGGAAACAAGCAAAAAATATAGGCCTAGATACTGCAAGGAGCTTTACATGGGCTGAGCCTGTAATGGGAGAAGACTTCTTGCAGGACTGAGACCACAAAAATCAGAGAGAAAGAGCAAGAATTCAGTCACTCTCCTCTGCAACATTCTGCATTTAAATTGTAGAACCAAGAAGGTAGCTGCTTCATAGCTGCCCATGGAGGCACTTCTACATTTAAAGTTACAGCAAAAAGACAGTAGACTGAATTCCTCTTAGCATTCATCCCTACATATACCACAGATCATATTTGGAATCAACATAGGCTTTTCATACTGGCTCAGTCCAATGGTGCACTTCAATGCCTTCATTGCCAATGCCCAATAGTTCAGAGGAAGGCATACACCTTTACCCCATAAGGCATCTACCATAGCCAGCTGAGAAAATAATTCCTTTGGAGCCTAGCCAGCACTCAGCTTATGCTCTAAAGCTCATTGTTTGATTACCCTTAACTCTCACACCTACCAATGCCCATAAGAGTATCATGATTATCAAGCCTTGTTATTCCAACTACAGTAATTGTTCGTGTTTAAGTGTTATAGCTATAAGGCATGAGTATATGGTTATGTCAATACACTGGCTCTTAAGAAGTGTTTATATCACCTGCATGCAATGTAGTGGTAACTGTGTGGGTCCCAGGATATGAGAGAGACAAAGTGGGTGAGGTAATATCTTTTATTGGACCAACTTCAGTGGAGAGACACATGCTTTTGAGCCATACAGAGCTCTTCTTCAGGTCTGGGAAAGGTACTCCCAAAATACAAGGTGAAACAGTTTATCATAAGCAGTTTGCGCATATTGTAAGGGACCATTCTAAACAGAGCAGCCCGTTAACACATCTGCAGTCATAGGACAAAAAGAGGAGGTTAGATTGTGGAACGAAGCCATAAATCCAGTGTCTCTGTTCAGGCCAGGATTTTTAATGTCTAGCAGAATAATGAATTTAAGCTCCCAGGCTCATCTTTTGAAATTGTTGTGCAGGCTTCCTTTGAGGATAAAGACTGATAGGTCAGATGTACAATGATCACTCTGTGAAAAGTGTTTACCAGCAGGTAATAGGGTGTTTTTGTCTTTTATCATTTTCCTGTGTAAGTACATTAGAGAGTGTGGTGATTGTCTGGTTTGACCCACATAGTTGTCATTGGGGCATTTAGTGCACTGGATGAGGTATACTACATGTTGTGATAAACATGTGCATGATCCATGGATCTCAGAAGGTGTGTTGTGGCGGGTGAAGAGCACTGTACCAGATATATCTGCAGGTTTTGTATCTGTTGTTCTGGCAGGGTTTGGTGCTCCTTTGATTTGGTGTGTCCAGGTTTATGGGAAGCTTACATCTGATGAGCTTGGAGAGGTTGTGGGAGGGGGTTGTTTGAATGCCAGAAGTGGGGGTTCAGGAAAGATTTCTTTCAGGATGGGGTCCCCATTCAGTATGTAGTTGTTTGTTACCCTGTATGGGTTCCAGTGTGGGGCGGTAGGTGACAACCGGGGTGTGCAGTCAGAGTGGGTTTATTTCTGTATTGAAGCAGCTTCTCTCACGGTATTTGTGTAGCCCACTCCATGATGCGATCTACTTCTCTGGTGGAGATTTGTTTGGAGAAGGTGGTTTTGAGTGTGTTAAGGTGTACATCCTGGACTTTCTCCTCGGAGCATATTCCATGGAGCATATTCTGAGTGCCTGGCTGTAGAGAACAGATTTCTTGGTGTGTTTGGGGTGGTTACTGGATCTGTGAAAGTAGGTGTGGTAGTCCGTGGATTTCTTGTATATGGTTGTCTGAAGGGTTCCACTGTTGAAGCTGATTGTGGTGTCCAGGAAGTTGATGCCAGTGTGGGAGTGTTCCAGAGAGAATTTAATGGACAGCTGGAGGTTGTTGATCTTAGCCAAAAGGCCGAGTTAACCAAACTAAGTTTCTTGTTGGGTGAAGATCTAGAATATGTTCCTTGACCCCTTGCTCAAGAGGTGTCGTACAAGATTTTTTAAAAAGTGAAACCTAAATTTAGGCTCCTTAGTAGCCTGATTTTCAGTATTTCAAGAACCCAGATGAAGCCGACTTCAGATGAAATGCCTGATTTAAGTCAAGATTACTGATAGTTGCTCAGTACTTTTGAAATCAGACTACTCTTTAGATGAACTTGAAATATGAATTTATAAGTCTTGGCACCTATTTTAAAATTGGAGACATAGTGTATCCAAAAAGCAAAAGCTGTGGAGGCAGCAGCAATTTTGAGACAGCTGCAGTGGAATGTTAAAAATGCATTGAGACTATGACACAGAACTCTTTGGCACAGGATATCCTAATGGAGACCACTACTTTGTTGATAAATAAACCAGAGAGTGTATAATCCGTGTTAAGAGTTGCTCATTTCTTTCACGTTGTTGAAAGGAGAATCTTTTCTGATGCATATGAATGAGGAGCAGGATAGAATTATACAACACTGTCAACAAATACACACCTTGAGAAATGGCATCCTAATTTGCAACACATTTATAGTCCTTATCTCAAATTTCCAAAGTTCATCTGAATCTCCAATAGAAGGTATTTCAATTCATCAGCAAATCTTTCAAGTCATGAAGAAAACTCAAAGACTCAGTGTCCCTTATCAGTAGAAGAAATGATAAATCTGATAATTATATAATTCATGACAACACATATCAAGACATTACACCAAATGCAGACACAGGGCCTATTTATGCTACTGTTTTGCTAAGGATATTCCCTACAGAACCATCTACTCTCCTTTTCTGATCCAAACACTTGCTTTTTTGCCCTGCTTTGAAGAGCTGCACAAATTTCATTCAGCAACCATTTCTCGTGATGGAAAACTAGTGGCCCTCAGCCAGCAACATAAAAAGTAAATGAAAATTTAAGTGAAGATCAGAAAGAAATGCGACACAGTATGGCTACTTAAAAAAAATTTATGATCTCAGACATCAAGTCATCCCTTATCTATAACACGTTGATATGAATGTTAAACTGCCCTTGGCTGGGGAACAAAAGTTTTAGCTTGGTTACTGCCAAACAACTTCCCCAGTCTTCATGTTTTAGCATATACAGCGCTATGCAAGCTGGGAAGCAAATAAGATCTTTCCTTTGCTCAAACCTTTCTAACACTCCCAAGTCCAATGAGTAAAACATCATAAACATTAGTAGTAGGATAGATTAACGCTGATACTTTGCACTTAAAAAGGGCTGAGAATCTCAAAACACTTTACAAATATTAGTTAAGTCTCATAACACCCTTTACAGCTAAGTCACCACTATATACATTTTATGCGTGGATAAATAGTCGTTCAGAGAGATTAAATGATTAGCATAAGGTCCTGCTCTAAAGTCAGTAGGGGCAATGTAAGGTCGGAGAAAAAGCCACAACCATATACACATGAACAGGTTTCCCTGCTAGGAACCCCAATAAGAAAGAAAGAAAGAAAGAAAGAAAGAAAGAAAGAAAGAAAGAAAGAAAGAAAGAAAGAAAGAAAGAAAGAAAGAAAGAAAGAAAGACGATCAGGTATCTGCCTCAAAAGACATTACAAAGCAAAAAGATTACCCAAATCAAACAGAGTAGGTTTACTAACTCATAACTTTCAGGGTAACCCAGAAGCACAGCTTGCTTCCTTTCAGAATACACTCCGTCTGTGGAAAAGAGTAGGGTTTATATAGTCCCCTTATTTCCCAGGAGGCCTTGCCCCAGGCTAACATCTACCAACATCAGTAGGCAAGTCAGGGTTATACTTAGAAAGCCACAAAAATCTGCATGTATTTTGAATGTAAATTTCACAATACACCACCCAGTTACCCATCATTCTCACTGGGATGGTTTTTAATCAGTGGTATGGAGGGGGGAAAAGTTGCAAGTTTTAAATATTCACATCTTCAAAGCATGTTAGAGAAATTAATTCTTAAAGAGGATTCAATTTTATCCTAGCAGCACTGTGTTCAGGACCTGATAAATAATGGCAGATGTATGGCTAGTGCAGGAAGCTCAACAGTCTGCAAGATACGAGGACTATTAGAATAGATGGGGCCTTTACAGGTTGGACAGGCTACATTTTAAAAATGTGGGCACCAAAATATTTCCTAAAAGGACTGCCAAAAAGTTCGGATGGGTGTTCACTTACCTCAGTATAGAAGTGTTTATAAGTGTAGCCTACCAGCATAAGGCACCTTTATAGCAGTATAACTGCATCCACACTAGGACTTTTACTAGTGAGAAGAGGGAAAAAATACACTCCTAATAGATATAATTATCCCAGTACAACCCAGTAGACCAACCTGGTGTGTAGACCAGCCTCTAATTTGCCTTTACTTAGAAGGTGGGGGAAAGAGCCTGTCTAGGGCTCCAGCTAGTCTTAACAGGTCCCTGGAGAAAGTCGCTTGAGCCTCTCTCAGTCAGCTGAACTGTAAAACAGGATAAAGCTGGACCTGAATCAAAAATTGATTCCCTATTTGAGCTATTCTTTATGTCTCGGCAGCAGTTTTCAATAGGAATTAATGTATCAATATTTCACAAGATAAAAGGAGAAGGAAATGAGGAAAAGATAAGAAACTGGCAACAACAAGGAAAGGAAACCAATGGGCCAATGAAAAAGTAAACCCTCTCCAAAAAGCTGATAGCCTTCACAGTCACTAATATCAGCAGACCAAAAATTGCTGGTTAAGGAATTTTGAACAGTTTAAGATTTCAGAAACCAAGCACACATCCGTTTTGCCATCAGTGTTTTTACACTGAGGAAAATAAATACAACATGGCCAGTGGAAGGAAAATTCTGATTACTGGTTAAAAAAAATTTATTCCCTCCCCGTGTCTTCTTCTGGAATAAATGGAATTCAGGATCAGATCCATGTTAGTCTGGATCTGTAGAAGCGACAAAGAAAGCTTATGCTCCAATAGATCTGTTGGTCTATAAGGTGCCACAGGACTCTTTGTCGGAATTCAGGATGTTACCCAACATACATTGCTTATCTAAAATATATTGCTCTCATGAGTCCGACTAGCTGACTGAGTCAGATATATCTACATATTTAAGTACATTAGCTTTATTCAAGTAAGGGACTAATGTAACCACGCTGGGGTTTGGAGAGCATGGCCCCTTTAAAACCTTGTCCTGAGCCAGAGGAAATACTGATGGTGCCAGGAAGAAGAAGTGTTAGTTGTTCAAGGGGAGTGGAGAGAGGGAGAGCACAGTGTGTGTCTGTAGCTCCAGACAAGAGGGTTACAGTGAGCAGGCCCTCACATAGTAAAGCAGCCGAGAACGAGCCCGAAGTCTGGGAGGGACAGGGCAGCTGATCGGGGCCAGCCCAGGACAGGAGCCAGGAGGAGCACTCTGTCAGGGAGCAATCACCCAAGAAGGGCAAACCGAAGCTGGACCGAGTATCACTGCTACCCAGAGCTGTATGGGGCCATGAATACTGGGGCTTGTGACTTTGCATTGGGAACAAGGAAGGAGGCTGTAACTAGCTAAGTGTGGAGGTTGTCGTTCTGTGTGGCTTTGCAGAGAGCGTCAGAAGAGGGCACTAGAGGGGTGTGTTGTTGAAAGTTTACTGGCACCAAAGACTACCAGAAGCACCCAAGACTCACTGGTGGACTCAGGTGTGGCGCCAGCCTTTTTGCCGCCTTAGGCGGCGGCAGCGGGAAAGGCTGCTGCCGAAATGCCACCGAGCTCCCTGGCGGCCGAAGCTGCCGCTGGAATCCTCGGCGGCATTTCGGCAGCAGCCTCTCCCGCCGGCGGCTGCCGAGGGACCTAAGATGCCGCCCCCCCCAATCCTGGCGCCCTAGGCAACCGCCTAGGGTCGCCTAATGGTAGCACCGGCCCTGGTTGGACTGGAACTTGGCCCAGGACTCCTGAATTCTGAGTGTAGACACATTACTTGGTGTCTGCCCTTTCTTATTTGGTACCACTGGACCTGTGGGGCCTTTTGTTGGATGTAATCCTGGTTTACCGCTCCTCCTGCCTTCTGCCCTTTTGTTTTTCTCCATTCGTCCCTCTGTAAATAAATATTTCCCTTTCCTATATTCATTGTGCTTTTCTGGTGCGTGAGTTTACTCCAGGGGTGTGTGGAATGGGTGCCCTTGGGGTGGAAGGGAGTTTCCCTGCTGTGTTCTTGCACGCGCTTTTTCTTGGCCAGAGCTGCCTGCAGAACGGACTCCATCTTGGCCAGGAGGGCACTACAGATACACAAATCTGAAGATATTTATGCAATGTCAGCTACATCGCACCAAAGATGTTGGCCTAATGATATTTTACACTTATATAGCCCTTCCATCCAAAGATCATGACAGTAGCATAAGGAAGTATAAGTGACTAGCCCAAGATCTCAACAGAAGTCTGTGGAAGAATTAAGAAAAACAAATACAGGTTTATTGACTCCCAGTGCTATGCTTTTAACTACAAGATCTGACAAGGAGTAATGGCTTGTTTTCACGGCCATCTGAAGAAATGTTGGCCAATAATAGTTAAGAAAAATAAAGTGGTAGATGAATTTTGACAATGGAGTAATATTGGCTGCATTTCAAATAGAATGTTTTAGGACTTGAAGTCAAGAAACTGCAGAACCCAACTCTTTTCCAAAGTGATTTTTTAAGGATCGCCGTATTTAGATTATAAAAGCAGACAAAAGCACTGTTGTTTTGAATAAAAGCGACTATCTGTTCAAGTGAAGGAACATCGCCACTGGAATCTTTATGACTAAACTGAAATATAATGCTTTAAACCAACTTAATTTTCAGCAAACGTTCTGCAGATACAATACAGATGACATATTTCTTATCCACAATAAAAATGATGAAGAGCCCACAATGGAGGTATTCAAACAAACAACCAGAGATCACCTTCACTGGAGACTTTCTTTGCTAGATATCAGAGTTCTTTGCATCCAAAGCAATGAACTCACAACTACCTGGTCTGAAACAGTGTTTGAGATGGTGGCCATTAAAGAGACTTCAGTAGTTAAGTTTTGAGAAGTATGGTATTAAAAGATGGAAAAATGTTCATGCCTTTTCCTACAGCTTTGCTAATGTGAGATGTCTCTCTTTTTCCTATTGACTTGCCTGTCTATGTAATACAGCAGAACCACACTGGAAGGCCTGTTACAAATTACCAGAAGTAACCAAACACCATTAAAGAACCCAGTCAAAGATACCATGGCACAACTTACTGTGTTCATTTATTTTTCAGGAGTATAGTTTAGTCTTATGTCTACACTGCAATTAAACACCCACAGCTTGCCCATGCCAGCTGATTTGGGCTTGTGGGACTAGGGCGACAGAGCTGTTTAACTGCAGTGCAGACATTGTGGACCCTCTGAGCCCAAACGTCTACAACACAATTAAGCCACCCAGTAACCTGAGCCTGAGCCAACTGACACAGGCCTGATGCAGGTAGGGTGACCAGATGTCCCGATTGTATAGGGACAGTCACGATTTTTGGGTCTTTTTCTTATATAGGCTCCTATTATCCCCCAACCCCTGTCCCGATTTTTCACATTTGCTGTCTGGTCACCCTAGCTGCAGATGTTTAACTGCAATGTAGACATGCCCATAGTATACCAGTAAACAGATTTCGGTAAACTCTGAAAAAAAGCTTGCTCATGAACACCGATTTGAATAAAAGCTGTGAATTCACTTGGTTGGTATTTACAGCTATTTCCATTCATCCTATATGAACATTCAAGTTTTTGCTCACAAAAAACATTTGTGGAAAGAGGAGTACCATGAGCTCACTATAGCAAGAGTGAGTATTTGCACAAGTATTCACACCACAAGTGTTTGTGGGGCCACCTTGAAAGATCTCCAGTGGTTCAAAAGTTATCCAGTCCGTGAGCAGACCCATCATATCTGCTAGGTGACTAATAATACATTGCATATTTGCTAACGAGGTTGCCATCCTTTGATCCCTAATCCCTTTAAGCTCCCTTGACAAGGGGACAGGACTAACTCAAGGAGAACATGGGTTTAAAAAGCCAGCTCGCAAACGACCAGAGGAGCTAGTGAACAGGAGCAGCAAACAGGAGAGTTTTGTGAGGGAGTGTGACAGCCAGAAACCCATAATAACCCACTCCCCAAAACACACACACACAAACAAAAAAACCCATCCTACCTGCTGCAAGAATAAAAATGATGCGAACAGAAGTCCAGCAGCAGAGTGAGGGCTAACCAGTTTATTACACTGAATGAGGCATGTATGACTACCTGCTTGGTGTGCAGGTGGCATAGGTGTGTGCATTCCGTGCAAGCTTCTCACGGCCCTCATACACTGAGTATGGTCTCTTGAAACCAGGGTGGCTGAACTGGAGGAACCTTACGGAGATGGACAGGTACACAGATGAGACTTTCTGAGACCCAGAAGAGTGGTCCCACCCCCAGTTCGACAGCCTCTGTGCTGTGAAGGAGGAGGAAAGTCTCAGGGAAGGAGAGCACCAAGCTGGAGCGGAGGGCAACAATCCCATAGTTGGGAGCCTCCTTCCAGATGATGTCCTGGTACCCTCTCACGCTGAGGATACCTCTCCGTGGGAGGGGAACCCTGTTATTAAGAAGAGACAGGTAATAACAATGCAAAATTTGATTATTAGAAATATAGTTGGGTTTGTGATGACCGGGAGAACTGCATGGTGAATTGCCTGCCAGGTGTGACAAATTGCAGACCTCTCCAGACATCTAAACAAACTTATGCACAGTGCTGGGGAGGAGCCAGTGGCCATGGTAGATGTAGGTACCAGTGACATAGGGAAAGGTAGGAGAGAGGTCCTGGAGGCCAAATTTAGGTTAGTAGCCAAGAGATTAAAGACCAGGATCTTCATGGTAGCATTCCCTGAAATGATTCCAATTCCATGTGCAGGGACAGTTAGACGTGCAGAACAGCAGGGTCTCAATGTGTGGATGAGACAATGGTGTTCGGAGAAGTGATTTAGGTTTATTAGGAACTGGGGAACCTTTTGGGAAAGGAGGAGCCTAAACGGCAACGATGGGCTCCACCTAAACCAAAATGGAACCAAATTAAAGAGGTTGTAGAGGAGTTTTTAAACTAAGGGCTGGGAGCAAACCCATGGCTGGTGAAAACCACACGGTTCACACAGACATATTGCCTAGGAGAGGATTTATTAAAGGGAATACTCTATGTTAGTAAAGAGGAGAGAATAGAAATTGATAAAGTACATGTAGGAACTGAAGAGAAACAGTCAAACAAAATAGTCCCATTCAAATTACATCATATGAAGGCAGACAACTAAATATTGATAAATTTTGTAAGTGCCTGTATACAAATGCAAGAAATCTAAATACTAAGACAGGTGAACTTGAGTTCCTACTGTTGAATGAGGATATTGTTATAATAGGCATCACAGAACCCTGGTGGAACAATGATAATCAATGGAACATGGTAATACCAAGATACAAAATATATAGGAATGACAGAGTAGGTTGCACTGGTGGGGGAGTGGCACTATATGTGAATGAAAGCATAGAGTCAAATATAGTAAAAATCTTAAATGACATTTTAAATCAAACAGTACCACAGAATCTCTATTAATAGAAATTCCATGTTTGAATAATAAGAGTATAAATTAGCTGTTACCACTCAAGAAAGATCTTGGAGTCATTGTGGATAGTCCCCTGAAAACATCTGTTCAGTGTGCAGCAGCAGTCAAAAAGCTAACAGAATGTTAGGAACCATTAGGAAAGGGATAGATAATAAGACAGAAAATTTCATAATCCCACTATATGAATACATGGTACACCCACATCTTGAATATTGCATGCAGTTCTAGTCACCCCATCTCAAAAAAGATATTAGAATTGGAAAAAGTACAGGAAAGGGCAACAAAAATTATTAGGGGTATGGAACAGCTTCCATATGAGGAGAGATTACAAAGACTGGTACTATTCAGCTTGGAAAAGAAACGACCAAAGGGGAGTTATGACAGAGGTCTATACAACCATGAATGGTGTGGACAAAGTGACTAAGGAAGTATTGTTTACCGCTTCACATAACACAAGAACCAGGGGTCACCCAATGAAATTAATTAATGAAATTAAACCTATCATAAGGATGTACGTCTTCACACAACACAGTAAACCTGTGAAACTCATTGCTGGGGGATATTGTTTACAACTGGGTTTTAAAAAAAACTAGTTAAGTTCATGGAGGATAGGTCCATCAATGGCTATTAGCCAACATGGTCAGGATGCAACCCCATACTCTGTGTGTCCCTAAACCTCTGACTACTGACTGTGTGTCCCTAAACCTCCTGAATACTGCGTACAATTGTGGTCTCCTCATCTCAAAAAGGATATACTGGCATTACAAAAGGTTCAGAGAAGGGCAACTAAAATGATTAGGGGTCTGGAACGGGTCCCATATGAGACGAGATTAAAGAGGCTAGGACTTTTTAGCTTGGAAAAGAGGAGACTAAGGGGGGATATGATAGAGATATATAAAATTATGAGTGGTGTGGAGGAAGTGAATAAGGAAAAGTTATTTACTTGTTCTTATAATAAAAGAACTAGGGGCCACTCAATGAAATTAGCGGGCAGCAGGTTTAAAACAAATAAAAGGAAGTTGTTCTTCACACAGCGCACAGTCAACCTGTGGAACTCCTTGCCTAAGGAGGCTGTGAAGGCTAGGACTACAACAGGGTTTAAAAGAGAACTGGATAAATTTATGGAGATGAAGTCTATTAATGGCTATTAACCAGGATGGGTAAGGAATGGTGTCCTTAGCCTCTGTGTGTCAGAGGGGGGTGATGAATGGCAGGAGAGAGATCACTTGATCATTACCTGTTAGGTCCACTCACTCCGGGTCACCTGGCATTGGCCACTGTCAGTGGACAGGATACTGGGCTGGATGGACATTTGGTCTGACCCAGTACGGCCTTTCTTATGTTCTTATGACTGCCAGAAGATGGGACTGAACAAACGGGATGGCTCACTCAATAAGTTGTCCTGTTCTGTTCATCCCCTTTGAAGCATCTGGCACCAGCCACTGTCAGAAGATAGGATACTTGACTAGACGGACTATTGGTCTGACCAGTCTTATATAGTCCTGAGGCACTATTTGTACAGCAATAGTCACCATGGAGAGTTTGCGAACAATCCACAGGATGAAACATTTGCAGAAACTGGTTAAGGAACAAATCTGTAAAAACCAAGGCCACTTACATATAACTTGCAAAGGGGAAAAAGGGCTAAATTCATCACATCAATTGTTGGCTGTGAATAGCTCCCTCTGTTCTGCTAGTTATATGCTACCATACATTTACTAAGGGTAACAATAAGAAAGCACTCCAGCACTCAGCTTATTAAATCTCTACTGAGAAGTGGGGGCAAGATGGCAAGGGGTTTCATGAGCGCTCTCATGTTTTCAGCTTTGTGAAGGGAGAACTGGAGACATTTTATATAGTACGTGTTTTGACTCAAAGACAAACTCTGCTTTTAATTTGGGTAGTTTTCTTCCTTTCAATAAAGGAAGCAGCATATTATTCTTCCTAGCTCATCGCTGAATTACTCTTACAGTCAGAATCTATGGCATACAGTGACATTTCTTGAAGCTATTGGTATTAACTGTCCGTGAGATCATCAGGCCAGCGTTCACAAGAAAAGCAGTTACAGGCAGTGGGCTAAAACCTCAGCTGCATTAGAGCGGTTTTGTACATATCACCAGCACAAAGCTGTCCCAAAGCTTCCTTAACCATCCCTGGCAGGATCTTTCTTACGTATGGGGATCCCACCAAGGCTCACAAAGCCTCCTTACCTCTTCATCCGGCCGACACAGGGGGCATGGCCAGAGGAAAGGGGTTCCCTGTCCCTCAGTAATCCCTGGCTGCTGTAACAGCCCCTTGAAATGTCAAGTTCTTCTGCACTGAACTGAGAGGACCAACCTGGCATAGATCAGCCCAGAATCAGGGGCTGAAGCCAGGCTACCATTGCACCCCTGGCCTCAAGCTGCATTGAGCACTCCTCAGTAGGGCTGAGCAGGAAACAGTTTTCCCGCCTCCTGAAAACTGTTGAGATTTTTAAAAAATTCCCATACAGCATTGGGACAGAACTGAGATCTTTTGAAATTTTTCAGGAAGAGAGAGAGAGTGCATCCTGACCCAGAATAGCCAGTAGCCAGGGCACTCATATGTAAGATGGGAGTCAGGTTCAAGTCCCTGCTCTGAATCAGGCAGAGAAGGGACCTGACCCTGGGTCTCTCTCATCCCAGGTGAGAGCCATAACCACCGGAGTACAGGGTCAGTCTCTCTCTCTCTCTGTCATATTGAGCAGAAATTCTATTCTTCACCCAAGAAATCTTCCTTACAAAAGCTTAGTCAGAATTGAGACTACACCTACACTACAGCCTATGCTGGCATAGCTCCCTATTGTAAACGCAATGCATGCCAACAGAAGGAGAAGTTCTGCCTGTCTAGGAACACCACCTCCCCAAATGACATTAGCTATGCCGGCAGAAGAGGATTTCTGTTGGCATAGCTGCATCTACACTGGAAGTAGTGTCAGTCTAACTATGGCATCAGGGTATGGTTTTTTCACATCCCTGCTCAACATAGCCACGCCAGCGTAAGTTTTAAGTACAGACCAGGCCTGATGCATTCCAGTGAACAACAGCTCAGGATCTGGGTCAGTATCAATTCAGAAGTACAGTACTTACACAAGTTCTACTTTTGCAGGAGAACATCTATCACCACTTCTTCTCATTATTCAGGTACTTCAGTAAAAGTTCAACGGCTCATCTCTCTTCTATCATGCCAATAGCACCATTTTGAATTCTCTATAATCTACTGCACTGATTTTTCAGCCCCTCACATCAGATTCTGGTATAACCTCTGAACATGCCTTAGTATACACATTTTTAAAAATTAAATTCACTCTAATAAATGCTGTCTTCACATTCCCTGCTTTCTCACCTTCCTCCTCCATTCAGAGCCAATAGCTCCGAGAAAGAGAGTACAACCCGAAGCATTTTGTTAAGACTGAAATGTTTACATTAACGTATTTCAGATAAGCGTGGCCAAGAACCCATTACCTGGGTCACAGAGCAAAAACATCTGAGGTTTATAGGACTCTTGGATCCAGGTCTGAAAGAAATATTAGAAACTTATCCTAGCAATGTTTAGGCCCTACCTGAAATATTTTTTGATATTTTATATACAAACCCTCAGTGAAGTAAGACCTCTATGCCTTCCAAGCTGATAGCTTCACCCCAGACACACTGACTGGTTTACACATTAGAGCTCCCACCCACCACCAGTGCTGTGCCCCAGAAAGGAGTTATTTTAATTATTCTCTTTTGGACCTTGGCCTACTTTGACTTTTCTGCTGAATCGGAGAGGGCTGTTTGCAGTTGGAAAAGCAGTTTCTTAATCTCATTATCCATGAAATCTGACCACTTCTCTACTGTGAAATAACTCGAACCACTGCAGAACTGGACAAACGCCAAAAATGTTAGTTTTGCTTTGGATGAGAAAAAAAAAGCCTCTGTCTAGCGAATCCAGAACTCCAGTACGTCCCTTGTAAGGGAGCTTGGAGTAATTCCTCATCTTTTACTCTCCTGAAACAGACTTCTTATTGTTAGCTCAAAAAGTAATCTTACATACCTAGATCGCCTCCAATATTTCTCTTCCCTTTCCCAGGATTTGCAAATTAACATCAAATAACTGGAGGCAAATCCTGCCCCTCCTGCAGCAGGTAGAATCCATGCATTTCCATGGCTCAGGGTGGGTGGCAAAAGCCAAAACTGGGACCTCATGCAGGTCTTCTACATGCTCTCTGCACAGCAGAGTTCAACTCATGAGAGGTACATGGGCACTCATGCATCTTCTGTTAGAGATTCACCAACCTTTTATCACCCCTCTGTGGAATGAGCACATATTGGTTGTGGACGCAACTATATCCAAGGCGGCTGTAACAGCCAGAACAGCCCTGTTGTCATTCTGTGGCCTGGGGATGAGAGAGGGAATTCCATTGCTCAGCAAACCTTCTCCCTCTCATTCTCCCCTGACATCCACCCACTTAGCCTTAGCATAGGCCAGGAGTGGCCAACCTGAGCCTGAGAAGGAGACAGAATTTACCGATGTACATTGCCAAAGAGCCACAGTAATACGTCAGCAGTCCCATCGATCAGTGCCTCCCGCTCCCTCCCTGCACCTCCTGATCAGCTGTTTCATGGTGTGCAGGAGGCTTTGGGGGGGAGGAGGAGGAGGAGGAGGAGCGAGGGCATGGCAAGCTCAAAGGAGGAGGCGGGAAGGGGTGGAGTGGGGGCAGGGCCTGTGGCAGAGCCAGGGGTTGAGCAGTGAACACCCCCCTGGCCCATTGGAAAGTTGGCACCTGTAGCTTTAGCCCTGGAGTCAGTGACTATACAAGGAGCCAGCCCCTGGCATAGGAGATGTAGGAAGGATTTGCCCCCAAATAATTTCCAATGTGCAAATCAACTAAGTCCCTCCCACCCCATTTCCCCCGTGCAATTGCATTTTGTTAAACAAGCGCAAGTACATGTTTGCGGGGGCAAAGATTGCACCTTCTTTGAAAATTTGCTCACTTATGTTTGTCCCTGAAAATCCAATATACTTTAAAAACAAATGTCTGTAGGGGATAACACCCTAGGAGCATGCAACTATAGCAATAGAAAGTCTCCTGTTCCCTTTCTTTTGTTTCTGTTTCCTGCCGTGCCAAGATTTTCAGCTTTTTCCTCGCTTCCATTGCATTTTACTGTGTGTGTGAAATCAGGAGTGCTGCAATGTATCAAAATCGAATCAGATTTTAAATGTGAGCATGTTCCTCTGTCTGTTTCCTATTCGTTTCTATTTCGGTCAACTTAAAAAAAGCCGACAGAAGTCCTCTCTTTCCCCTCCCCTTCTATGACTCAGTCACACAGCAGAAAGTCACATGGGGAGCTTGCAGAATGAGATCAATAGGTCACATTGCAATTTCATTCTCTGTGATTTCAGGTGGGATGTGAAGTTCGTTTTTCATGTTCCTTGAGCTTTTAAACCTGTAAGCTTCTAGGCTTCATTCCCCCTCATAAGCCCACCATGAGCCCAAGAGATGAACAGCAGCTTTTCTCTCATACTGTACACCCAAAGAATCTAACTGGCAGCAAGGAACTTACTAAAAAAGTAGTGTTGAACTACACTTCCTAGCTCATCCTAGCTCCTCTGAACTACTACTGCTACTTTACTGTAACTATAAGACAAGTGGGGCCATCGGGCACTACAACTGTAAATTTATTATCCATTAATTGTTCATGAAGACACTCTGCTTATGTTTTTTGGCCGGGGGGGGGGGGGGGGGGAATCAAAAGGGATTTAAACAGGGATTCCACTACAACAAATGACATCAGGAACTCTATTTTTCTATTTAAGAGTACGCCTACACATCAAGCAGGAGGTGTAATTCTGAGCTCCAGGAGACATACCAGCACTAGCTTTGCACTAAAGAGAGAGAATGTAGCTGCAGCAGTGCGAAGGGCTATCTGCCCAGAGTATAAACCCACTGCCTCTAAGCCAGCTTCTCCCACCATCATGGCTACACTCTACTTTTAGTACACACCAGCTCAATCTCTGCTCGCGTATGTCTCCTCAAACTAGGAATTACACCCCCAGCTTGAAGTGTAGACATACCCTAAAATTATAGGCAGCATCTTAGTTTAGCAAATACAGAGAGCAAAACATGTATTACCAGGAACAAAAGGTAAAAATCATTTGTCTAAGACTGAAAATTTTCAAACATACTTCTGACTAAATGAATTTCATAAACTACATATTTTGCTTAGGTTTCTGTTTAGTTTGGTTTTATTTAACATAGGCACACAGGGCCAGATCCTCAGCTGGTGTAAACTGGTGTGTGTATCTCTTGATTTTAGAGGAGCTGTGCTGATTTTCATAGATTAAGTTGATTTTAAGGCCAGAAAGGGCCATCATGATGATCCAGTAAAACCTGCATAACACAGACCATAAAATGACACCTATTAATTCCTCTATTGAGCCCAATACCACTGACCATTTCCACCAGCCTAGGATCTGGCTCCCAGTTTAAGAGATCTTTGTACAAGTATATGACAACACTAATAGGCTGACACACTTCCCCATCTCTTGGAAACTCACGTGGAGGCCAGGGAGGGCAGAGGGAGCCGAGGTTCCCTTGCTACTCTGCTCTTCTCTCTGTTGTAACTGAAATCTCATGGCCTCCCCCAGAGGTCTGAAAATGGATTCCACTAGCCGACACAGGAGAGGGAAAGAAACACGTTCCACTGCTTTTAGCAGCTGCCCTGCAAAGGAAGCACCGACTGAATGAGCCATGACTTCATTTTACCCAGCGAGCTGCCCAGCAGCAGTTTAACTGTTGTGCGATTGTCTGGAATGCTTCTTAGGGGATGCCTTTAATAGATATCATGTTTAGTCATTTGTGCAGAAATGCCAGGCTTTGTTACTTCGTTGGATTTGCTTTGCATGCTGGGTATCGATTTTCCTTTTGGAGAAGCCATGCTGTGAAAAAAGGGTTTTGGCTGTGCAGTTCCCCCATTTCCTCCCTCACTACTGCAAACTGAGGCCAATTGGAGGGCATAATGAGTGATTTCTTATCTTTCAGATTAGATGGTAAATTGAGTCAGACAGATGTGGTGATGCTAGCATAGGTCTGTCTGCGTGCTGAGGTCTGACCTATTGATCTAGCTTTGCAGCAGTATATTCATCCAATGTGATAACGGTGCGGAAGTCATACATGGAAAGTTTTTTTAAAAAAATACATATTGCTTTTCTGATCTCCTCGAGGAAATTATTTTGACCTTATATTGCTGTGAGTTCCCCCAGAGTTATACTGCCAGAGCTCCTTTGTGGCAGATGAGTTTATTAAAAAAAATGCCTGTTGCAGATTTTCAGATCAGAACCTAGAATTGCAAGTCAGAGGCTTCTGCTCAGCTGATTCAGTGATAGCTCTCTTAGCAGGGAGAAATTACTTTTGTGTAAAAAGCAATACCCAACTTGTTTCAAAACTCAGCCTCTGGCAAATCCATCATAGAAGGAAACATTCCCCGTTTCTTTGACAGATTGGCCTGGGGCTGAAAGTTAATCTAACATGTCAGAAAAGTATACAGTAGGTAAAGAGAAAAGAGCCATAGCTAATCCCCTCTCAGCATTTTACATTAGGTCATATTTTGGAGAGGAGGGGGAACATTCGCTTATAGACAGCAGAAGTAATGCCATAATAAATCTTCAAATTAACACAAAAAGGGGACAAAGATACGCTACCAATAAAATAATAGTAAGTGTGCAGAATCAGTGGACTGGAAGACGTAAGCTACACTGGTGCTTTAAAAACTACTGCCACCAGCTACTACCACTAGCTAAGATCTAAGACCATTCATTTTCGCAATTACAGATCAATTTTCTTTTCCCTTATCCCTCTGAAAAAGAGAAATGAATAACTGACTTCTCCTACTATAAACGCACCCGAGCATGGACTTAGGCTATTAAAACACTTTACCAAATATAGCAATTGCCAATGTTATCAATACTGGATTTTGTTGTTCCATGTCTCACCTTTCCTACCGGCAAGGATTTGTTTCGGTTTCTTTTCTTTTTTTCTTGCTGATAAGGCCTCTGAAGTTGTATAAACTATCACTGCTCGGAATGAAACATACAGACATACTGTAGTTTCTACTATAAACTCTGAGCCAGATCCTGACCTCTGTCTACCTGAAAGCAGCGGAGTTATTCCAGGTTTACAGCTTTGTGACACAACATTATCTGGCGCAGAGCTAGAGAGTGTAGAAAAATTTGACAGAGTTTTCCATTAAAAAACGCAATTTTGCTGTAACCCAAATGTTTTGCAGGAAAGTATTGATTGATGAAATTAGACAGAAAAGTGTCAAAACATTTCAGCTTAATAGTTGAATTTTGTTTTGACTTTTATACATTTTAACATTGTATTAGACATAAATCCACAATATTGAAATGATTTGACAGGCTCAAAATAATTAAATGTTTCCAAATTGAAACTTTTTGGAATTTCTGTTCCAATAGAAAAATCTCAAAATTTCAGCTTTTTATTCCAATTTGGAACAAAACTGCAGATTTTGAAGTGTCAGAATTTCTCAGGTGACAGAAATTCTGTGTTCTGACCCAAAGGATTTAAAGAGGATGAAACACTGCACATTTATTACTGTCTAAACGCACGACACTTTGATAAAACTTTTCATGTTGACAAGTTTCTTCTGCAACATCAACACTCCTGACTTATCTGCAAAGTGTTTATTAAAAGAAGGCTGAGAAATTGTGAGAAAGGAGTATAATTACTAATCTCTGATCATTTATGAATTAAAAGAACACAACAATTGAAAACAAACTGATACACATTTGTTAAACCTAAAAGTTCTATTAAGACTCCTGAATGCCTTACAATGCGTCATCTGAAATATCATTTTTAATACTTAAATATTTTACTCTCCATTCCTAAACATTGACTTTTTTCTTCTAATGCACTAATGCCAAAATAACCACTGTCAAAACAAAGGGATTTTTGTAATGCACACTAACTTAATTCAGTGCAGGTTTGTTGTTATTTTTGGTGGTCCTTTTGCTGACAAAATGGAAGATTCTAAACCCATCCACAGTTTCCAGCCAGGTCAATCCAATTCCAGTTCCTTCAATCTCTACTGAACATTAATGTAATTGCAGTTATTTACTTAGTGTGTTTTTTAAATTTTCACTAATGCTTGACCAAGTACAAGTCAAAAAGTGAGCTTTACTTAGCACGAGTCATCAGAACTAGACCCAACAAGTTAAATTTTCGAAAGTGCTTAAGTGACTTCAGAGCCTAAATTCCACCAACATTCAATGGGATTTAACCCTTTGACACTTAACAGCCTATGTCTACAGTGCAGCTGAAGGTGTAATTTCTATCTCGAGTAGATATACATGCTAGCTTTGATCAAGCTAGCATGCAACGAAATAGCATAGCCACAGCAGTACAGGTGGCCACCCAAGTACTTATCTAGGGTATTAGATAGGATTATACTTAGCCTGTCCCATTGCCCCCACTGCCAGGGCTACATTATTTTATTTGCATGCTATCTCAGTCAGTTGGAGAAAATCCAGAGAACAGCAACAAAAATGATTAAAGGTCTAGAAAACAAGACCTATGAGGAAAGATTGGAAAAACTGGGTTTGTTTAGTCTGGAGAAGAGAAGACAGAAGGGGGACACAACAGTTTTCAAGTACATAAAAGGTTGTTACAAGGAGGAAGGAGAAAAAAATTCTGAGGATAGAACAAAAAGCAATGGGCTTAAACTTCAGCAAGAGAGGTTGAGGTTGGACATTAGGAAAAACTTCCTCTCAGGGCAGTTAAGCACTGGAACAAATTGCCTAGGGAGGTTGCAGAATCTCTTTGCCTAGGGAGGTTTTTAAGAAGTTTTTATCGTTAGACAAACACCTGTCAGTGCTATACTGTTAGCCTCATGGAATGGAATAGAGGTGCAAACATAGCAATGGATCTTCTATATTTAATATGACCAAGATATGCTGTGAATTTAACTGGACATGTAAGGTATCTAATACATCTTTCACATCTCATAGGGATACTTTGAGGATTATTTCATGAGTGTCTATAAAGCACCTTGAAAATGTAAAGTCCTAAGTATTATCATTACTATAATACAGGTTTTTTTAAATGGCCAGGCTCATGTTAATCCAGTACATGCCACTCATTCAGCCTGATAGCTTCCAAATGTATACTTTGGCCTTCCAAGATTCTTTAACCCACAGAAAATATTTTTTAAATTGAATGTGAAGTATAAATGCTCCAGAAGACAGGGGATCTGTTTGAGCCAAAGGCCATCTAAACCTACTACACTGTTTTTGTGGTAATGGGTAAGTCAGACTTGTCACCCTCCCTTTCCACTTTTTCCATGGAGTAGTTATAACAGCATATGTAGGGGATCACGGTAGAATTTGCTTTCATACAAAGTCATTCCTCTCCTAGGCTGTTGGGAGAAACTGCAGTACATGAAAAACAAAAAACAAAACAAAAAATAACTTTGGAGTCTGTTCCTGCAATTCCAAAAGAGAAATTTAAATGTTTTTTATATCTGTTAACATAATAGCCATCACAGGGGCCGACTTCCGGTGACGCCCGTGGGTGCCGTCACCTGGCGTCGGGGGCGGGGCCCTGCTCAACGCCGGGCCCCGCCCCCGACGCCGGGTGACGTTGCGGGGCCCCGCCCCCGACGCCGACGCAACGTTGCCCAGCGTCGGGGGCGGGGCCCCGCAATGTCTCCCGGTGCTCCGGTAAGTTTGCCGCGGGTCCGGGGCGGGCGGGGAGTTGCCGGTGGGTGTGGAGCACCCACCAATTTTTCTCCGTGGGTGCTCCAGCACCGGAGCACCCACGGAGTCAGCGCCTATGATTGCCATAATAATAGCAGACTCAGAACTGCACTCATTATGACATGGCACACTTCTAAAAATGACAAAAAAAAATACTGTGGGTTAAATCCTGGCCCCACTATGGATAAACTTCCATTGATTTCAGTGACACCAAGATTTCACCCTTTCCTTCTTCTTTAGGCACGCTCTAATGCAGTAGCACTAGTAATACTGCACTAGAATATGGGCTGAATGAGCCTATAACTGCAAATATTAGCAAGTTTTCCAGTTATACTCTGCATGGCCAATCACAGAGGCCTTCCAGATACCTGATATGCCATGTCAGAAGCTGTGGTTACCATGCTGTTTTCACTTCTGCTGAAAAGCAAGGGCATCACAAGATCGGCCAATCAACATTGCCAGTCATCAGCAGCACAGGAGCATGAGCGTAGCTATACTATGCTCAGAGTAGCTTGCCACACTAAGGCTATATCTACACTTAAAATGCTGCTGCAGCGCTTCAGTATAGACATTTACTACTGCGACGGGAGGGGTTCTCCCAGCACTGTGGTAAATCCACCTCCACGAGAGGGAGTAGTTAATTAAACAGAAGAATTCTTCTGTCAACTTAACACGGTCTACATGGGGACTTACGTCAACTTCACTACATCACTCAGGGTGCGGATTTTTTACACCCCGAATGACATAGCTGTGTAAATCTAATATTCTAGTATAGACCATCCCTGAGAAAGTGGTTAGCTGCACTCCTCAGTACAGCACACAGCAGGAATACACCAGAAGTGACAAAGGGGCTAGAGGCTAGAGCTGTGGGAGGACAGAAGTTCCATTTCACGAAGGATTTCGAGATTTTAAAATCCAATTTTGTTCTAAATCAGAATGAAAACTGAAAATGTTGAAATTTTCCACAAAAGAAAATTCTGAAAAAAATTCTTTTCAAGTCAAAGTGTTTCAATTTCACCTTTTTATTTTGTGTTAAAATAAAATTAAAATTATATAACAAAACAAACAAACATTTTGAAACTAAAATAACTTCAAAATGAAAAATCAAAACATTTTATTCCCAAAACATCAAAACGGGTGGTTTCAACATTGTGGGAACTTGTTTTGGTTTTCTTCCGAAACTAAATTCTGGCAAAAAAAAACAACAACTTGATTTCATGAAACATCTTGACTTCAATAAAAGAGCATATTCCGATGGCATATGGTTCTATTGAAACTTGCCCCGCCAACTGTAATACAGGTACCACTTTCAGGTTTTTTTCTTTCAAAAGGATTCATCAAAAGTTAGTGTAAACAAACAAACAAACAAACAAACAAACAAACAAGAGTAACAGAAAGCTCCCGCCAGTCTGGAGTTCAATCTAGCCTCACTAAGAGGAATGATCCCTGGAACACCAAACTGTCCGTCGCTAAATCTCGAGCAACTCATCAATATACGAGTGATAGCTTTTCACTCTCTACAAGCTAGCCAGATATCACCACTTTGCCCATCTTGCACCCAAGAGGCATGATCTAGTTATCAATTCCTATTACAGAACAGGCCATACGGAATGATGCATCATAAGACTCCGACATCTGAATTTATTAGAAGCAACCTTCCTAGTACTCTTTAATCAGAGGTGGATGTAGCCTCCTGATTAAATGGGTGCTCTCTGCTGCCTCCTCCTCACCCTGCCATGGGAGCACCAACCAACCATAGCAGCACCCTCCACTCTGGCACTGCAACCCTAATCCTGGTCCAGTGAAAAAGGGAGGTCCAGGGGGAAGAGGCTGGAAAGATCCTCTCTCTGAGCCACAGCGTCTGTCCCATGGAGCTGGGTCCAACTCCTCGCTCTGGGCATTGCACATAGCATCTCAGTGCCACTCAGTCAATGTTGGTCCAGCAACCCCATCAGGATGGCTGAGGGGCAAACAGGACAAATCTGAATGGTGTGGGTGGTTGATGGACCCCAGTTGCCACACCCAGCCCCACAGGACAAGAGTCACTGCTGTGGGATTTCTGTGGTGCAACTGCTCCCATGAACCCCTGCTAAAGCGGCCCCAATTATGAAATCATGGCAGATTGGTATAACCAAAGGAAAGTACTCACCCTCAGGATACTATTCTTGAGGGGCTCCCCTCAAAAGCCCTTCTTCAAAGGATTTCCTCTTGGAATGAAAGTGAATCTGGTGTTTATTCCTTTGTGCGCTGGCATTTGCAGCATGACCACAGGAGCCCATCTGAGAAGCTCTTTCATTTCAAGAAAACAGTTGCCCTGCTGTCAGTATGGCACTCATGACTGTGTGTGCGTTTGAAGCAAAAGGGGAATAACAGATGTGAGGGGGAAGATCACTGCAAAGGGAAAGTAACCTGCCAACATCCCCAAAACAAAGAGAGGGTGCTGCCTACACTCTGCCTCAGCATCTGTTATACTTCAGGACTAAAAGCACAGCCTAGCCCATGAGATAGAATGAAACCATAAGCAAAATGTCTGTAATTATCTTAATTCCCTCGCAAAGCCAGATGTGTCCACCAAGGACAGTTTGTCCAGTATTATGAAGAGGATGACAGGTTTAATGAAATAGTTTCCCCATGCTCCCTTAAACCCTCCTGGATGTTACTATCCCAGACTAGGATTCACAATCTCAAGATCTTCTCCACAACCATGAGAAATAAAACCTTAATTAAAAAAAACAACACCACACATAATACCAAGATATTCTCCTATAGTCCCATGAATCCAGGTGCTGAACCCTACAGGTGAACTCCAAATCTTGTTCTCACTGTTCATCAGTTTTTATTACTATTTAGACTGCTTTCAAGTGCCTAAAACTTGCTAGTCATATTCCAAACACCAAGGAAAATAGTCCCTTGCCCAAAGAGTCAGACCTTTCCCCTTCTAGTTTCATTCCTTTCATTTCCTATTTTGTTTTATCTTTTCCTCTGTTGTTTCCTCTTTCTCTTTTGTATCCTACCACCTCTTCTATTCTCTTTTTCCCTGTATTCTCTACCTCTCTCTTTCCTCTTTTCTTCTCTCCCCAAATTCTTTCAGTACTTTCTCACGCACTGAACTTCTCTTTTGCAGCCCATCAAAATCTTACCCCATTACTCTTATCCTGACTTTGCCCCCAGCCCATTCACTCACCCCAGCACATATAGGTAACAGGTAAAATATCTAAACCCTAACATCCAGAGTACTGACCCTAACTTACTATATAAAGATGGGGGAACCACTGTCAAGAGACAATCCACAAAAGAGAAATCACCTCAAACTGCTAGAATAGGGGAAGCTACCAGGATTCCTACCAATGTGTTGTTCTTGGATCCTGTCCAGGGGCCTCATCGTTCTTATCCTCCTCCTTAGGCTGGATTAAAGAATTTTGGGGCCTTTTGCACTGTGGAAATTGGAGGCCCCAACCTCTTCCTTAAACTAGACAGAGCGTGTGATATACAGTCTGTGAATGGGAACATCTCCATTTATTAATTATTTGTGTAACTGCATAATATGTAATCCGTTAACCAGGCTTTGTGCCAATACTCTAATGATTATAAGTGCAAATGAGTAGAGAGAGAGAGAGAGAGAGAGACAGACATCTGAGATTCAGAGAGAACACCCTGTATCAGAATCATTTCCCTCTTCCACCTGTTGATTTCAGTGTAGGACAAAGGATTTGATTTCTAGGTTAGGAGTGGAATTTTGCAGCTCACTTCCTTCACATGTGCACAAGCTTGAGCTCAGTTCCCTGGTATTAAAATGAATGCCTGTGCCAGCCAATCCCAAATAACATGGTAGGTTTGCAATGACATATGGTTGCTTCCCTTTACGGCTGACAATAAAATACCCTTCAGAACCTCAGATCACCATAGGATCTAGCACTTTTTCTCTCCACTCAACTGGACATCAGGCGTATACTACTGTAATGAGTAATTCAAGACACAAAAACACCCAATTTGTGGACATCTACATAAAACTCAATTGTTAAAAATAAACCCCAAAAGAATATTAATAAACCCTGAAAAACAGAAGTCCTAATATTATAGTATCAACATATCACTATGGGAAAAGCTATTGGCCTTAAACATGAGAGTTACAAACCTAACCACATCCCAGCCTATAGGCTAGGCAATTTCCAGAACACTGTTTGTTGTAATCACACTCATCCGTGAACTTCCTGCCATCCCTACAATCTCCCTGCCAGCTCGGATTTTGTGAAGGGGCAAGATATTGAAACTGACAAGAATCCCGCTATCAGAAGCTCTGTCAGGGCAGCATTCTTTTCGGTCGCAAAACCCTGTCAGACCACAAGCAAAGAGCAGGCAGGGAAGCAAAGGGACCAGGCAA
Organism: Macrochelys suwanniensis; assembly: GCA_033296515.1. Lineage (NCBI taxonomy): Eukaryota > Metazoa > Chordata > Testudines > Chelydridae > Macrochelys > Macrochelys suwanniensis. Next base: position 66,742,290 of record CM065785.1, read on the forward strand.
TACATACAGTCAGGTGTGTAGCTGGGTTGCAATGAACCCAAGAAGTTCCTGAGAAGCCAGGATTGGGTCAGTGCTAAACATTTCAACGTAAGGCTCTGGAAACGTCCATAAGAAGTTTGCTCCAAGAGGAGTGTTCTTGTTCGGTTACAATATGGTACAATGCTTTCCCTATACGGACACTCTAAAACCCACACCATAAATCCTGATTCATAATGAACCTGATGGCTCTACCCATGGTCTGATGGGACCAGGTGCAGGAGGGATCACAAGGCTGTTGGACAGCAGGAACAGCAGCCTGAGAGCTGGCTGCAGAAGGAAGGCCGGGGTGGAACTGGGGGGCCTGAGAGCCATAACTGGAAGCCCTCAGAGCTGGACTGCCAGACACACCATGCTGAAGCAGGGGGCAGCAGCACAAGAACAAAGGCCTGCACACAGACAGGACAGCACAGAGGGGTTACACTGGGATTAATGAGAGTGTGCTGAGGGCATTTGCACCTTTTATTTCTGGCAGCCCTAATAAAGAAATCTTACTTAATCCAAACCTGCAGGTGTTTGGTGGCACCCAGCACAGACTAGGTCCTGAAGAGCCCAGTGCTTGGAGTGCCTACCGTGCTCATCTCCAAGCTTGCGATATGCCCAGCACACTACCAGACATCCAGGAACTGGGCAGCATGGCACTCGCAATGACACCCTGCAGTGGAGTGGGTTACAGCATGGAAAGCTGTAAAGTGAGATTATCAGTGGGTTTCGGATGCCCAGTTGTAATTGGAAGATCTCAGATGTAACATTCTGTAATGATCATTCTTCATCGAGTGGTGTCCCTGTGGGTGGTCCACTGTAGGTGTCGGTGCGCCCCTGTGCCGCAGGTCGGAGAATTCTCGCAGCAGTACTCGGTTGGGGGATGAGCGCGCGCAGGAGCCGTCTCGTGCAGCCGTTGGCTGCTACTGTAGCGCGCGTTCCCCCAACCGTCCCTCAGTTCCTTCTCAACCGCCCTCGGCGGCAGACGGAGCTCCGCGGCAGTGCTTTCTTTGATACTTTCTGACAGGACAAGAATACGAGTGGGAAATCCATGACAGAGTTCTCGAAACAATATTCCAAAAATGGGGCCACCCAGTAATCGACCTTTTTGCCTCAGCAACAAATCACAAACGTCCACTATTTTGCTCCAGGGCAGGCCTGGCACCGGGATCGCTAGGAGATGCCTTTCTCATTCAGTGGAATGCATCACTCATGTAACCCTTCCCACCGATACCGTTGATCCCTCAGGTCATCCGCAAAATGCTACTAGACAAAGCATACAACCGCTGCCTTTCTGGACGAACCTCCTATCCCAGAACAAGGGCCTGACACTCCATCCAGACCCAGCGAAACTCCATCTAAAAACATGGTGAACTGAACTGTTCAGAGAAAGTAAAACAAGTACTTGCAGGGGAGGGATAGCTCAGTGGTTTGAGCATTGGCCTGCTAAACCCAGGGTTGTGAGTTCAATCCTTGAGGGGGCCATTTAGGGATCTGGGGCAAAAATTGGGGATTGGTCCTGCTTGAGCAGGGGGTTGGACTAGATGACCTCCTAAGGTCCCTTCCAACCCTGATATTCTATGATTCTAAGTATTACTAAATAGCCGTCACCTCACCACTAGAAATACTTACCATCACAAGTGGGAAAGATTCTCCCTTTGGTGCCAGCAAAAACAGCTGGATGCATCCAAGGCGCCTCTGTCTATGATCCTAGATTACCTACTAGAACTGAAGGAAACGGGGCTAGCCATAAGCTCTATTAAAGTGCACCTTGCTGCCATTACCGCCCTTCACGAACTGATAGAAGGGGTTTCAATTTTTGCTCACCCGATTACACGACGTTTTCTAGCAGGTATACAGGCCATGTACCCAGAAGTATGTCAACCTACACCACCATGGGATCTTAATCTTGTGCTCAAATGTCTCACAAGGCCACCCTTCGAGCCTCTGGCAACCTGTTCGCTCCTACATGTGTCAATGAAGGTCGCATTCTTAGTGGCAATCACATCTGCCAGACGTGTCAGCGAAATAGGAGCATTGCTGACTGAACCACCATACACTATATTTACCAAAGACAAAATCGTGCTACGTCCCCACCCACAATTCTTACCCAAAGTGGCTACAAATTTTCATATTAACCAAACCATACATTTACGGGCCGTAGCCTTTTTACCTGGACAGAACTAAACCTTTTCGCAAGTAGCCAAGACTATTTGTCTCTATAACAGAGCACTCCAAGGGTTCTGCAATATCGACCCAGAGACTTTCCAAATGCGTCTCTACCTGTATTAAAACTTGCTACCAACTGCAGCACAGAGAACCCCCCGTGGTCACCAGATCCCACTCAACACGAGCCATGGCGACATCGATCGCTTTCCTGAACAATGTTCCCTTAATAGATATTTGTAGAGCTGCAACCTGGACATCAGAGTACACTTTTGCAAAGCATTACGCTATCACCCAAGGCCTTCTCTCACACTCTATCGTTGGCCTCACAGTGCTCTCATCACACACTTATGCATAACTCCGAAACCCTACCATCCCTGGTGGGGTACTGCTCTACAGGCACCTACAGTGGACCACCCACAGGGACACCACTCGATGAAGAAGAAGAAGTTACTCACCTTGTGCAGTAACGATGGTTCTTCGAGATGTGTGTCCCTGTGGGTGGTCCACTACCCACTCTCCTCCCCTCTACTTCGGAGTTCACATAGCCGAGCTCTGCGGTAGAGAAGGAACAGAGGGACGGTTGGGGGAACGCGCGCTACAGTAGCAGCCAACGGCTGCACGAGACGGCTCCTGCGCGCGCTCATCCCCCAACCGAGTACTGCTGCGAGAATTCTCCGATCTGCGGCGCAGGGGCGCACCGACACCTACAGTGGACCACCCACAGGGACACACATCTCGAAGAACCACCATTACTGCACAAGGTGAGTAACTTCTTCGTATTGCTCCCTTTAATGGTATTTCTATCCCCATAGGAAGCTACAGGATGTTCTTCCTACTTGTTGCTTAATAAAGTTAACCCAACATCAGATGCATGCTTCTCATACAGAAGCTTCTCTCCAAGACAGACTAAGGAGATCATGAGAATCCTGTATGTACTCTTCCCCCACACACGAGCAACTCTCTCTCCTGCTATGCCCTTCCAAGGCAGTTGCACATTCACCTAAGCCAAGTTGCCATTGTCTTCCATCCTGAGGTTCAAACTAATTCAGACTGGGGACAAGGCCTTCTTTATTTCAGGGACCCATCTTCAAGACAACCGGCTCAAGCATGCCCCTTGGTGGCTCTCTTCTGGACTCTCTGCAAGGCTTTGCTGTTCGGGTCATTTGGACAATTTCCTCTCCCTTCCTTTTTTCAACAGCTTCCTTGGAATGTATTTACTCATCTGGTTATGTTTTACGACAGCAGCTGACAGCTTAGCCACACTTGGACGTGTTTTGTTTGACCACTGCTAATTATCCAGCAGCCCAGATGCCAGCAATAGACACTACAGAAATCAAATAAATCTAGCAAGGATTTAATACAATAAGTCACTGTCACAGCATACCTACAGATGGAGACTTCACTCAATGCTCCTAGCAATCTCTCAAAAGTGGCAAACTTATTGTCAATAGCTTTGTGAAAACTGTTTTGTGACAAGTCAAGAGAAAGAAACTGCTAAAACACAGGACCTAAAAACGTGAGGGAGGAAACAAAAATAGGTTTTAATAATTTATCAAAAAGATTAATAAAATACCACCGTGACACAAGACAGCGCTGGCACAATAGGACAAACACACAGCTCCACAGCTTGCAGTTCCTAGGAAATATATTTTACCTTTTATTATGCAATTTCAGAAATATTAAATTAGAGCTATGGAAAGATACGCAGCTAAGGGTGAGAAAATATGAAGCCATCCTAGAAAGGTGACATCTAAACCAAAATGGGAAGAAGTTCTAGAAAATAGATTACAGGGACCCCACAACAGTGGCATTGGAGTAACCTTTCTCATCTCTACACCTGCGATGGAAGGCAAAGAGAAGTCATTCAAGCAGTAATATTTTCAAGTGCAGATCCTCCAGCTGGAATGGGAAGGGGACACCAGCTTTACCATGCAAAAGAGAAACACTTGCAAGGCCGAGCTAGGCAAGATTGCTCAGCTAGAGACATCCTTGACAAAAATCAGAAAGCACAACCACTAGTTTATAACCTGTGCAGTAAAACAGGTACATCAGTGGGTCACAGTACCATTCAGGCAGCCACTTTGACTCACCCGAAACAGAAGTTGCACAAGCACCAAAAAGAGCTAGAAAAGCACATAAAAATCCCACAAAGTATATGATACTTGAACCTCCAGCCATTGAAGGACAAAAGATCTGACTGACATTTCAAGGGGAAAAAAACCAATAAGACCCCAAATGGAAAGATAGCAGTTCTCTTAAAAGCTGAAACTGATTCCACATCTTCGATTAAGGCTCGGGACTCCAAATTCTTCATTAAATGTGGCGGCAGACCCAGTATATGCAGAAAAGGGAATCTTATATTCAAAAGTTGCCATCACAGAGAGCCTGAAATAGGCAAAAAAAGAGTCCTGTGGCACCTTATAGACTAACAGACGTATTGGAGCATAAGCTTCCGTGGGTATTCACCCACGAAAGCTTATGCTCCAATACGTCTGTTAGTCTATAAGGTGCCTGTAGCGAGGCGGTCTGGTCCCCAGCCGCCCCAGAGAAAGACCAGGAACCTTCCCGGACGCCTAAGTGGGCGGAGCCAGAGAATTCTGTCCCCGCCCCTCAAGGGTCAGGGGGCGGCACAGGAAGTAGAAAAGCCGGCCCTCAGACCGCAGTTGGGCGGCAGTCACTGGAGAGGCCGGACGCCTGAGGTCCAGCTCCCCGCTGGGAGGCCCCGGCGCCCAGCCGCTACCCCGAGGAGCTGCCAAGCCTGCCGCCGGCCCGCTACCCCGAGGAGCTGCCAGGCCTGCCGCCGGCCCGCTACCCCGAGGAGCTGCCAGGCCTGCCGCCGGCCCGCTACCCCGAGGAGCTGCCAGGCCTGCCGCCGGCCCGCTACCCCGAGGAGCCGACGAGCCTGCCGCCCGCAGACGACGCCAAGGTGCCGATGGTCTGCGACCTCCTGGAGGACGCCCCCCTGGTCCAGGTACCAGGAGAGGGGGAAGGTGGAAGTAGCCCGGGGGCAGCCGACTCTAGTCTGGCTGCAGCACTGCCAGAGCCCAGGTCAGTGTGTTGCGGCCAGGATCCCCACTGACTCAGCAGCGGGCTTTTCTGCCGCTGCTAGGGCCCCGGGCTGGGACGCAGTGGAGTGGGTGGGCCTGCATCCCCCCCTGCCACAGGTTGGGTGGCAGTCTCCCCCTCTCCCAGGTTCGCCAGAGCCAGGACCTGGGCTTGCTACTAACTGAGCTGAAACTGCTTCTTGGCCCGCCCTGACCAAGGGCCAGGGCCTATTGACTCCCTAACTGCTCAACCCCTGCTTAAGGGCCTGAGCTGAAAACTGCTCCTTGCCCCGCCCTGACCAAGGGCCAGGGCCTATTGACTTACTAACTGCTCAGCCCCTGCTTAAGGGCCTGAGCTGAAAACTGCTCCTTGCCCCGCCCTGGCCAAGGGCCAGGGCCTATTGACTTCCTAACTGCTCAGCCCCTGCTTAAGGGCCTGAGCTGAAAACTGCTCCTTGCCCCGCCCTGACCAAGGGCCAGGGCCTATTAACTATTGATTGCTCAGCCCCTGCTTAAGGGCCTGAGCGGTGAACTGTTTATTGCCCCGCCCCGACCAAGGGCCCGGGCACCGTTAACTGCGCTTATTCCCCAAACTACAATAGAGTAGCGGGCGGTCTGGTCCCCAGCCGCCCCAGAGAGGGGCAAGAAACCCCTACACGTGGTGGAGAATGCGGGCAGGAGTCCCCCGATCCTTGTGAGAAGGGATCTGCGGAGGACCCGCCCGAGCGACCATGGAAATGGAGAAGCTCGTCAAGTTTTTGGCCGAGAGCCAACAGCAGCAGCAGGCCGCCCAGCTCCAGCAGCAGCAGCAGCAGGCAGCCGCTCAGCTCCAGCAGCAGCAGCAGTTGCTCCAGCAGCTCGGCACCCAACAGCAACAGCTGATGCTGGAGCTGGGGCGTCAACTCCAGGAGCAGCAACAACAAGGTCTGCAGCAGTTGGCGGCCTCGCTGCCCCGTCCGGCGGAATCCCAGCCGGTGGGTGCTGCTGGGTCACCCCACCTCGCACCCCCCCTCCGCCTGACGAAGATGGGCCCCAGCGACGACCCCGAAGCATTTTTAGTAACCTTCGAGAGGGTGGCCCTGGTCGCGGGCTGGGCCCCCGCCCAATGGGCGACCATTTTGGCCCCATATTTGACCGGGACGGCCCAAACCGTATACCGGGGCCTAGCCACGGACGCAGCCCGGGACTACCCCCGGGTGAAGGCAGCGATTTTGGATGCCTTAGACATCAGCCCCGAGACCTTCCGTCAACGGTTCCGGAGCTTGGCCTACGCTACAGGAGCCCGTCCCCGGGTAGTAGCCCAAGAACTGAGGGAGGCCTGCAAGCGCTGGCTCCAGCCCGAAGGACAGACGCTGGACGAGATTATCGACCAGATAATCCTGGAGCAGTTCGTCTATATACTTCCGCCCCGCGGGAGGGCCTGGGTTCTTCGGCACCGGCCCGCATCGTTGGCTACGGCCATCACCCTGATGGAGGACTTCCTTGCCGCAGAGGCCCCAGTGGGACCAACCGCTCGAGCCGTCCTGCCCGGATCAGAGCGCACTTCCCCTGAGAGGAAGGGGGCCGCTCGGATGGAGCCCCGGAATTCACCCCGTGGCCCAGAGCCCCGACCTGCCGAGGGCCCGGCTCGACAGGCCCCTGCACCTCGACTTGGCGCCCGAGGGCCTGGCCGAAGCCCTCCTAGGAGCCGGGCCGGAACCTCGTTCCGGCCGGGGCGCACGGACCTTGGCCCCTGTTTCTCCTGTGGGAAACATGGCCACTTACAGTGGGATTGTACAGAGATGGACTGTAGCTTTGGCCAGGTTTGCACGGGAGAAGCTCGCGCCCGGCGCCCCCAGAGGGCTAAGATTACGGTCCCGGTGATGGTCGGGGAGCACCCCACCGTGGCTCTGATTGACTCAGGCTGTGGCCAGACCTTGGTTCGCCAGAGCCTCGGCCTTCAGCCAGACCCCCGCCTGGGGGCGATCTGGCTCCAATGTATTCACGGCGACGTACGTCCCTACCCCAGTGCTCAAATCTGGCTGACCGTGGATGGAGTCGCCCGATCAATGGTGGTCGGTTTGGCCCCCCGGCTCGCCTACCCAGTAATCCTGGGGCGGGACTGGCCTGCCTTCACGGAGGTCCTCCAGTCAAAGGCCGGCGAGGTCCCCATTGCCACTCCAGTGCTGGCAGGGGACCTTCCGGGGACCCAGTCGGAGAGGGAGAGTGTACCCGACCCCGGACAACGAGACGAGGAACGCCCAGACGCCCCCCCCCCCCCCCGGAGACAGCTGCGGCGCCCCTGCTCCACACGGACTTTTGTCGAGACCAGAGGGAAGACCCCACCCTCCGTCACGCGTACAAGCAGCTAGCCGCGGTAGATGGGGCAGTCATCGACCCTCAACGGGCAAAGCAGTGGCCCCACTTTGAGTTGAGGCAAGACCGACTCTATCGGGTGGAACGGGACCCGCGCACCGGAGAACCCCAGAGCCAACTGCTCGTGCCTCGATGCCACCGGCGGGCAGTCGTGAAACTCGCCCATGATATCCCGGCGGCCGGGCACTTGGGCCTTGAGAAGACGTTGGCACGAATCGTGACACGCTTCTTCTGGCCTGGGGTGCACCAGGAAGTACGAGACTATTGCCGCTCCTGTCCAGAGTGCCAGCTAGCTGCCCCCCGCGGACCCCAAGGGCCCCGTTGGTCCCCATGCCCATCATCGAGACACCCTTCGAGCGGGTGGCCATGGACCTAGTCGGGCCCCTACACAAGAGCGCCGCGGGGTTCCAGTACGTGCTGGTCCTCGTTGACTATGCTACCCGCTTCCCGGAGGCAGTGCCACTGCGGAGCATCACCGCCCGGACCATCGCCGGGGAGCTTGTGAAGATATTTGCCCGGGTAGGCTTGCCCCGGGAAATCCTCACGGACCAGGGCACCAACTTCACCTCACGACTGCTGCAGCAGGTGTGTGGACTCCTGGGGGTTAAGCAGCTGCGCACCTCGGTGTACCATCCACAAACCGATGGGCTGGTGGAACGGTTCAACCGTACACTGAAGGAGATGCTACACAAGTTCCCCCCAGAGGACCTGCGCCAATGGGACCAACTCCTCCCGCCGTTGCTTCTGGCAGTCCGAGAGGTGCCCCAGTCCTCGACCAAGTTTTCTCCCTTCGAGCTACTCTATGGCCGCCGCCCACGGGGTCTCCTGGATCTGATGCGGGAGACCTGGGAGCAAACACCATCACCAACCCAGGGTCTCCTGAAGTACATCCTTCAGCTCCAGGAACGGCTCACTCAGGCCGGGGCGCTGGCCCAGGAAAACTTGAAGGCTGCTCAGAAGGCCCAAGCGCGGACTTATAACCAGGGCACGCAGAGCCGCGACTTTAAACCTGGGGATCGGGTCCTGCTCCTCCTGCCCTCCAGCGAGTCAAAGCTCCTGGCCCGCTGGCAGGGCCCCTATGACGTGGTCCGGAAGGTAGGGCCCGTCACTTATGAGGTCAGCCAACCGGATCGACGGAAAAAAATTCAAAGATACCACGTCAACCTCCTGAAGCCCTGGCAGGAGCGTGAGGGCTTATTAATTAACCCCTACCCCCCCGAGCCTGAGTTGGGCCCCCACGTCGCCCTGACCCAGGACACGGAAGGGCCCCAGTTGGCGGGGACCCTCACCGACGAACAGCGGAAGCAAGTCCAGTGCCTCTTGCAGGCGTTCCCGCGGACCTTCACCAGTCACCCGGGCTACACCACCCTAGTCTGTCATACTATTCAGACGGAACCCGGGGTGGTGATCCGCGAAGCGACCAGGCCCCTGCCCCACCAAATGCGCCAGAGTGTCGAGGAGGAGGTGCAAGCCATGCTGGACTTGGGGGTGATTGAGCCCTCCCGGAGTGCATGGCGTAGCCCCATCGTGCTAGTACCCAAGCCCGATGGGACACGGCGCTTCTGTATCGACTTCAGGCGCGTCAACGCCATTTCCAAATTCGATGCCTACCCGATGCCGCGCATCGATGAGCTGCTCGGCCGGCTGGGGGGGGCCTGCTTCCTCACCACCCTCGATCTCAGCAAGGGCTACTGGCAAATACCCCTGGACCCTGAGTCACGGGAGAAGACTGCGTTTGCCACCCCCACGGGTCTATACCAATTCGTCCGGATGCCCTTCAGCCTCCATGGGGCCCCTGCCACGTTCCAGCGGCTGATGGATCAGCTCCTCCAGCCCCATCAGGACTACGCGGCTGCCTACCTAGACGATGTGGTTATCTACAGCCGCCACTGGGAAGACCATCTGCTAAGGGTAGCGGCCGTCTTGAGATCCCTGCGGGCCGCCGGGTTGACGGCCCACCCGAGAAAATGCCACATCGGGTGGCAGGAAACGACATATCTGGGCTACACCATAGGGAATGGACGAGTGAAGCCCCTTGTGGGTAAGGTACAGGCCCTGACAACCTGCCCGCCCCCTACCACAAAGCGCCAGGTGCGACAGTTCTTGGGACTCGCTGGCTATTACCGACGGTTCATCCCCCGTTTTGCATCTGTCGCCGCCCCGCTAACCAACCTCCTAACTAAGGACAGCCCGCGACGCGTGGTTTGGACCCGGAACTGCGAAGACGCCTTTCAGGAACTTAAGGCAAGTCTCTGTCGTGGCCCGGTCCTCTACAGCCCTAATTTCGATGAGGGCTTCATCCTCCAGACGGATGCCTCGGAGGTGGGTTTGGGGGCGGTCCTGTCCCAAGACGTGGATGGGCAGGACCATCCCGTCTTGTACATCAGCCGGAAGCTGTTCCCGCGGGAGAAGAACTATGCGGTGGTGGAGAAGGAAGCCCTGGCGGTAAAGTGGGCTTGCGATGCCCTCCGCTATTACCTTCTGGGAAACCCGTTCATCTTGGTGACGGACCACGCCCCCCTGCAGTGGCTGAACCGAATGAAGGACAACAACATGCGGATACAGCGGTGGTACCTAGCGCTGCAGCCCTACGCCTTTACGGTTCGCCATAGGGCCGGCAAGGACCACGCTAACGCTGACTTCCTGTCCCGCCTGGGAGGTATGGAAGGGTCTGGCCCCGATGAACGGGAGCCAGACTTGAGGGGGGGGGTGTGTAGCGAGGCGGTCTGGTCCCCAGCCGCCCCAGAGAAAGACCAGGAACCTTCCCGGACGCCTAAGTGGGCAGAGCCAGAGAATTCTGTCCCCGCCCCTCAAGGGTCAGGGGGCGGCACAGGAAGTAGAAAAGCCGGCCCTCAGACCGCAGTTGGGCGGCAGCCACTGGAGAGGCCGGACGCCCGAGGTCCAGCTCCCCGCCGGGAGGCCCCGGCGCCCAGCTGCTACCCCGAGGAGCTGCCAAGCCTGCCGCCGGCCCGCTACCCCGAGGAGCTGCCAGGCCTGCCGCCGGCCCGCTACCCCGAGGAGCTGCCAGGCCTGCCGCCGGCCCGCTACCCCGAGGAGCTGCCAGGCCTGCCGCCGGCCCGCTACCCCGAGGAGCTGCCAGGCCTGCCGCCGGCCCGCTACCCCGAGGAGCTGCCAGGCCTGCCGCCGGCCCGCTACCCCGAGGAGCTGCCAGGCCTGCCGCCGGCCCGCTACCCCGAGGAGCTGCCAGGCCTGCCGCCGGCCCGCTACCCCGAGGAGCTGCCAGGCCTGCCGCCGGCCTGCTACCCCGAGGAGCCGACGAGCCTGCTGCCCGCAGACGACGCCGAGGTGCCGATGGTCTGCGACCTCCTGGAGGACGCCCCCCTGGTCCAGGTACCAGGAGAGGGGGAAGGTGGAAGTAGCCCGGGGGCAGCCGACTCTAGTCTGGCTGCAGCACTGCCAGAGCCCAGGTCAGTGTGTTGCGGCCAGGATCCCCACTGACTCAGCAGCGGGCTTTTCTGCCGCTGCTAGGGCCCCGGGCTGGGACGCAGTGGAGTGGGTGGGCCTGCGTCCCCCCCTGCCACCCAACCTGTGGGTGGCAGTCTCCCCCTCTCCCAGGTTCGCCAGAGCCAGGACCTGGGCTTGCTACTAACTGAGCTGAAACTGCTTCTTGGCCCGCCCTGACCAAGGGCCAGGGCCTATTGACTTACTAACTGCTCAGCCCCTGCTTAAGGGCCTGAGCTGAAAACTGCTCCTTGCCCCGCCCTGGCCAAGGGCCAGGGCCTATTGACTTCCTAACTGCTCAGCCCCTGCTTAAGGGCCTGAGCTGAAAACTGCTCCTTGCCCCGCCCTGACCAAGGGCCAGGGCCTATTAACTATTGATTGCTCAGCCCCTGCTTAAGGGCCTGAGCGGTGAACTGTTTATTGCCCCGCCCCGACCAAGGGCCCGGGCACCGTTAACTGCGCTTATTCCCCAAACTACAATAGAGTAGCGGGCGGTCTGGTCCCCAGCCGCCCCAGAGAGGGGCAAGAAACCCCTACAGTGCCACAGGACTCTTTGTCGCTTCTACAGATCCAGACTAACACGGCTACCCCTCTGATACTTGAAATAGGCAAATCCTTCTCAAGAATTACATACTGGAAATGTGCATTTAGAACAGTTAATACATAAAATATGGTCCTGATTCTGCAAACAATGGCATACAGATTCCCCATTAGGGCCTGCATATGTACATCCACCTGCACACTACACACTGCAGGATCAGAGCCTATATTTTTAGTTCTCTGTTTTAGAATTCCTAACCAAAAAAACCTGAACCCAGATACAAATTTGTACAGCCAGACCCTATCTTTAGTGGGCTGAAATGAAAACTAGGGTGTGAACAAGCTCCAAAAACCTTGAGAGTTTGAAAGCCAGAAAGTTTTGCAGTTTGAGTCTATCTCCAATTACAAACAACTTAACAAGAGTTTGCCTGTTGGTGGGCAAAGACCCCAGCCTATCATGCTGACCAATATTATTGCATTGTTCACTTGTACTCCCCTATCTGTCTATATCCATATGTTGCCTCTTGTCGTATACAGTACTTAGATTGAAGGTCCTTGGGCAGGAACAGTCCTTTTGTTCTGTGTTTGTACAGCACCTAGCACAATGGGGTCCCAGTCCATGACTAGAGCTCCTACGTCATGTGCTAATACAAACGATCAATAACAACTTTAAAATGACGTCTCAGGAAAAAAAATATTTAACAGATACTAGAGAAAAAAACAAAAAAGAGGGAGGGGGAGGCAGGGGGAGTTATTGAATAATATGGAAGCCATAGATAGCAAGGCTGCATGTCCTCTGTTCCTTTCTCTGAATGAACATTTCCTCTGTCCCTTCTTCCCAATCTGGAGAACTTCAGAGGACACAAAGACTTTTAAAGGACTTTTGTGTCATCATTTCTGCATCAGGTTAAAATATTAGTGTGTTAAAAACTGAAACTTGTGTACTGCAAAAAAGATGTTCCCGTTATATTGCTACCTCTTATTTTGTAATATGAGAAATGGGAGATGGAAAAAATAACGATTGGGTCATCTTTCTCTCCCCAGCCAGTGCAGGATTATTCCCTACAGCATATTTTCTTGTGCTTTACCTATCACATTATTTTTCAAGAGCCATAAATAAGTTTTTAAAATATAGTAATTTGAACTGGGGGTTCAAGATACTGCAACATGCTTGCAAATAAATTACCATGTGATCATGGTACTCAGTATGAAGCACTTCTCAGGGACAATTTCAAATATGTAAGAGAAAACAGGGACCTACATTTGTATTGGTTGTTGTTGAGAGGGCTCTGTGCAATGCAGGCAAGGATTTTCCATTATAAAACCATGAAAACCTTAAAACTAACTTCCTCCACCTGCGCACTCAATCCTCCCTGACTACAAAGTGGCTTTAAAAAAATAATTAGCTAAGACCTTGTAATAAAGCCAGACTATTTCCCACCTATGCACAGCTACTAGATATGAATAACTACATGCATTAGAACTTTCATTCTTTGTGCAAGTTGAACAAAAGGACAAAGTTGTCCTGGCGTCTGATGTAAATACTTACATAAGCAGCACATTCTGCAAGTAACAGAAACAAAAAGCACAACAAGATAATTCTATGATATACAACTTAAAGAGCCTATATATGTTTTCTGCACAGGATGCTATGGATCATACAATGTTTTTGCTAGATCTGAAGAAGACAACAGCTACCCATCTATTACAATTCATATTACAAAAGGAAATAAGATCATTAAAGAAAGAGAATTACTTACCAGCGCTACTGGTTGTTTCTGCCTTGAGGATGAATGACCTTTATGTCCAAAGGCTGTCGGGCAAGTTCAGGCAGGTATGCCAGGCATTGCATTGACCTATAGGGAATAGCTCCATTAGTCATCATCAAAAGCTGTAGCTTTTTATCTAGAAAAGGGCTCAGTTCATTAATGAAGCACAGTCATATTTTTAGGCAGCAATACTCCTGCTAAGATTCCTGCCATGGGTTTTGTTTATCAGTTCACAGCTGCCTACATCCATAGGCGACAACAAGCTATTCTCTCCTGAGTGTGTAATTAACAGAATCCTGGTGTCTGTCTACGTTATGAAAACAGATCTAGGAACAAGAGAGACAAAGAAGAAACAAGACTATGAATTGTTTTTAAGTGCACCTTCTCTGGATACAACACAAGCCACACATGTGGACAGAACAGTATATGGCCCAGAGTGGGTAAGCTCTCACTAAACTGCATTTTGCTAATAATTCACACTTGTAGCCAACCAATTATGCTGGCCAAATAGCTCCTGTCCAGGTAGCTGCACTGACAGTGTTTAAATATCAGTTCAACAGCTACAGCTTGTTTTTGCTTAATATGTTTTGTCTTGTAATTTGACAGCTGGATGAACGCTCTAGTAGTTTTTAGCCAAATTACTGCAAGGTTTCAATTTCCATCTTAAACCCTGAAGATAGATATGTAATCGTATTATGCTAATAACTAATCAGTGCTTCCAAGGTCAACAGTGGAACGTGATCCTAGAAACTGTACAAGGCAAAAATACAAAAATCCTTAAGAATACACTAGTTCTAGTTTGTTTATATTCCACTGATACCTGATGCTCTATTAGCCCAGGAAATTGTGTTTTGATTTTATCTCTGCCATTTATTTTAGTATCCAGTGGTATTAGTTTCAGCTGGACCAGGATATTTGACTTGATGGACCAATGATTTTATTGAAAATTTTGAGTTCCAAAAACATACAGTAACGTCTCGCTTAACATTGTAGTTATGTTCTTGAAAAATGTGACTTTAAGCGAAACGATGTTAAGCGAATCCAATTTCCCCATAAGAATTAATGTAAATAGGGGGGTTTAGGTTCCAGGGAAATTTTTTTCACCTGAGACAGCAGCTGCTGCCAGGAAGCTCCCTCTGTCCTGAACCCTGTGCTGTGTCCCCCCTGCTCTATGGAAGATGGGGTAAGCGGGGTGCAGGAGAAGAGGGGAGGGGGACACCCTGACATTAGTCCCCCTCTTCCCACCCCGCACAGCAAGCAGGAGGTTCCTGGGAGCAGCTCCAAGGCAGAGGGCAGGAGCATCACACAGAGTGGGGGGAGGGACAGCTGAACGGCCGGCAATTGATAGCCTGCCGGGCGACTGCCGCACAGGGAACATAGGGGAGTGGGAAGCTGATAAGGGGGCTGCCAGTCCACCCTGGTTCCAAGCCCCCACCAGCTAGCTGCAATGGGCTGCTCTTCTTGCAAGCAGTGGACAAAGCAGGTGACTGCCAAACGACATTATAAGGGAGCATTGCGCAACTTTAAACGAGCATGTTCCCTAATTGATCAGCAACGTAACAACGAAACAACATTAACCGGGACGACTTTAAGTGAAAAGTTACTGTATTTTACTGGCTGTATGGTGGGTATATACTGACAGGGAGCAAAAAGAAACCTCACAAAAACAATTGTTTTACATGCACAGTTTGCTAAATATTTATTCAGAAGTGCAGATATTCTGGAAGTGCAGTGTTCACATCTAGCGGTGACGAATTCTCATCCCAAGTTAACTATCATGATGATAAGCAAGAGCCACCCTACATAGTGGAGATATGATTTAGACATTCCAAGAGGCAGGTGTTTTTTACTGGGCTGTACATTATGGCCACTCAGAACTTCATGGCAACATTGGGGCCAGAACTTAGCTCCTCCTCGTCCTCCAGAAATATAGGTCCTACCCACCTGAGCAAAAGATAAGTGTACTTTTAACTGTTAGCATTATGGATGGTGTCTGACACAGATGGGCAGTTCTCACTCCATCCAGTAGAGGGCGGTGATACACAACCAGCTCATTACAATATATTACTGTTTGACACTAGCCACGTACACATAAGACATTTCAATAGTCTTATTAACCCAACTGTAGGAGAGACACTCAGCAGACACACCCTCTCCTGGCTGGGCATGGCAAAGCATGTTCTTCTCCTCTGGCACCACCTGTTAACAACTGCTCCTGGCCCTTCTGTTGGTCTGCTCCTTCTCACGGCTCAGCCCTCTGGCCAGGTCACATTCTGTCCCACCTCTTCTAAGGTAACAGAGTCCCACAAAACAATAAGTCCAATGACCTTGGGTCAGCTCTTAGGCCTAACTCTGGGCCCAATGGTTCTTAGTTCCCTGATATAAGGGGTGTATCATACCACCTTGACGTTCCTGAGGCTATAGGGGAACCCAGATCTTCCCTCTACTCTGAGTTCCAATCCAGAGATCCTGTAGCAAGTAGCTATGGTCTGGTTCCTCAGACTCCTTGCTGTATCCCTGAACTACTTCCTATCAGGGCCTGTTTCTAGGCCCTTTCCCCAGCCCTTTCTGGGCTCACTCCTCCACAGGCTCTTTGCCCCTTCATGGGCTCTGCAGAGTTCTTCCCAGCTCCTATACTGAGCAACACCTCCCTGGGCTTTCTCCCTGGAGGTCCAGTGCCTCTGCCTCCCCAAGACATGTTCGTGTCTCAGGCTGCCTCCCTAAAGATGTGCCCTTTTTCAAGGCTCACTAGAGCTTATTCAACCCCAAGGCTTCACAGTCTCTTCCCCCCAGCCCTTTGCCATAGCTTTTGGAGAGAATCCTCTCCTCCTAGATCTCCTGCTTTCCTTCTACTGCCCTGAAGTTCTTCCTTTATCAGTCAACCACTCCTCTCAGGTGGACTCATCCTAACTTGGACCTGGCTCACCCTGCAGGTGCACTAATTTCTCTCTGACACCAGTGAACTCTCTCTGCCACTGTGGGTATGCAACCCATCACACAAGCATAGTCATGTAACTGTTGTTTGCTTACCTATTTGCACTGACTAATCAAAAATGGAATAGCTACAAATACTCAGCACCACTGCTGTTTAACAGCCATTCTGTTGGCTGCTGAGATTTCTGTCCAAGCATCCAGACCTATCTTGGCAAGCTCCCAAAGTAGGAATGTATCAAGCAAGATTGCCATAGCTCAGGACTTAATCAGTGAAACTCTCTCTCTTACACAGTACTATTGGCTATGCAGTCAGATACCAGGGTAGCTAATTTTAATGCTGCAGAAAATAACCAAAGTACAGTTCTTGGCTACTTGCTGACAATTATTTTCTAGACTCACATCCCATCAATACCAGTCAATACCATCCCAAGACTGAATCCTGGGATGTCCTGATTTATGGACAATTTCATAAGAATTCTTAATCTTGTACCTTTGCAAATTATTTCAGGCAGTTAAATGTACAAGCCAGTAATCCTTATCTGTGAATGGAATACTCACTCATGCAAGTGGCCCTTAGGTGGAAGTCAATGGGACTACTGGCATGAGTGAAAGTTGTAGGATCAAACCTAAAATTGTAAAAATGTAAGAAGTGAATAAAATTGATATAAACATCTATATGTAACCAAGAACAAATATATAACAGTTGAAATTGCTAACACTGAAAATACCTATGTAGAGTATGTACGTGTACACACATACACACACGGGAAATACAGGATTGTGTGAGGTGGCATAGCATAAAGATTATCATGACTTTGAGAAGACAGAATTACTTCTAAGAAGCAAAGCCACCAGTGAGTTATTCAGGTCATCCCAAACAAATGCTGATAAAATCTTTAGAAAACAACTCACCATAATGTATACTTTTTGTGCCACATAATACCTAACTCTTATACATAGCGCTTTTCACCTTCAGATCTCAAAGCACTGTACTAAAGGTCAGTATCATTATGTCCATTTTACAGATGGAGAAATGGAAGTACAGAGAAAGAGGTGACTTGCCCAAGGTCTCCCTGTAGGCCAGTAGCAGAGCTAGGAATCGACCCATGTATTCTGATTCCCGGTCCAGTGACCTATCTACAAGGCTATACTGCCCCATTTCACATTACAGTAAAGCCAGCGAAGGAAGTTTTAAGGTTTGGGGAGGAGGTGTATTTTGTTTTAAATAGGGAGAACTTATTGAATCCTTCCACCCATAAAGTTAGGTGCCTTATAACTAAGGCTACGTTTTAGTCACGGGTATTTTTAGTAAAAGTTACGGACAGGTCATGGGCCGTAAACAAAAATTCACAGCCTGTGACCTGTCCATGACTTTTATTATATACCCCTGACTAAAACTTGGGGGCGGGAACAGCCGGGGGGGGGGGGAATGCCGGGGGTGCTTGGGGGGGGGAGGGTTGGCGAGGCTGGGGCAGGCTCCTTACCCAGCTCCTGAAATCCACGTGCTGCCTCCGCTCCACCTTAAGCCCCTGTTCTGCAGCTCCCATTGGCTGGGAACCGCGGCCAATGGGAGCTGCAGGGGCGGTGCCTGTCGGCAGAGGCAGCACGTGGAGCTAGGAACTGAAGGAGGGGGGTTCCTAGCTCCACGTGCTGCCCTTCCGACAGGTGCCCTTCCGGGGAGCCTGTCCTCGGTAAGCACCGTCCTGCACCCCAACCCCCAGCCCTGAGCCCCACCACACCCAAACTCCTGCTGCTGGGAGGTGAGGGGGGGTGAGACTGCCCCAGCAGCAGCCGGTGCAACTGGTCCATGGGCTGCCTGAGCTACTCAGGCGGCCCCCAGGCCAGGCACACCAGCCACTGCAGAAGTCACGGAGGTCACAGAAAGTCACGGAATCCGTGACTTCCGTGACAAACACGGAGCCTTACTTATAACCACGAGTCTAACCCAAGAAGGGTCAGAGAAGAAGCCATAAAAGCATCTAAAATGGGTTAAAACAATTATCCTATGCCAGAAATGTAATGACTTTAAAGACTGATATCCTTCATAGATTCCAAGGCCAGAAAGGACCACTGTGATCACCTCATTTGACCTCCTGCATAACAAATTCCATAGATCTCCCCTAAAATAATCCCTAGAGCATAGCATTTAGAAAAACATCAAATCCTGATTTAAAAATTGCCAGTGATGGGCATCAACCAAGATCCCTGGTAAATGGTTCCAATGGTACATCGTTCTAAATACCACCTAGCTTCAGCTTCCAGCCTCTGCTACACTGAAGAGCCCATTATCAAATATTTGTTCCCCATGTAGGTACTGTGACAAAGTTCCTCCTCTACCTTGGTGAGTCCTGCGCTTATTGGCGGATTTTGATCGCCTCAGAGATCTTCCCCTCTGGTAGAACCCACAGTCAAATTCCTCCTGTGTCTGATCAGGAGTTGGGAGGTTTGGGGGGAACCCGGGCCCGCCCTCTACTCCGGGTTCCAGCCCAGGGCCCTGTGGATTGCAGTTGTCTATAGGGTTTCCTGTAACAGCTGCGTGACAGCTACAACTCCCTGGGCTACTTCCCCACGGCCTCCTCCCAACACCTTCTTTATGCTTACTGCAGGACCTTCCTCCTGATGGTCTGCTGATGCTTGTACTCCTCAGTCCTCCAACTCTTCTTACGCTCAACTCCTTGTGTACCTCTTGCTCCCAGCTCCTTACACGCAACCCCACAAACTGAAGTGAGCTCCTTTTTAAATCCAGGTGCCCTGATTAGCCTGCCTGTCTTAATTGAGTCTAGCAGGTTCTTCTTAATTGGCTCCAGGTGTCCTAATTACCCTGCCTGCCTGAAATTGGTTCCAGAAAGTTCCTGCTTGATCTAGTGCAGCCCCTGCTCTGGTCACTCAGGGAACAGAAAACTATTCATCCAATGGCCAGTATATTCGCCTTCTACGAGACTTCTGTACCCCACTTGTCTGGGTCTGTCACAGTACCTATAGACTGTAATCAAGTCACTCCATAATCTTTTTGTTAGACTCAAGGAGCTCAATCTGTTTAGTTTATCACTATATAAGGCTGGTTTTCTAATCCTTTAATCATTCTCATGACTCTTCGCTTAACTCTCTCCAATTATTCAACATCCTTCTTGATGTATGGAAATCAGAACGGGACATAGTATTCAAGCAGAGGTCACTCCAGTGCCAAATAACATCTCTGTTCCTAATTGAGATTCCCGTTTATGCATCCAAGGACTGCATTAGTTCTTTTGGCTACAGAGTCACCCTGGGAGCTCATGTTCAGCTGATTATCCATCACAGCCTCCAAATATTTTCAGAATCCCCCATTCTGTAAGTATGGCCTACCTAGATGTATACATATATACATTTAGCCTTATTAAAACACATATTGTTTGCTTGCTTGCAACCAGTTTACCTAATTATCCAAATCACTCTATCAGCAACCTGACCTCTTCATTATTTACCACTCCCCCTCATTTTGGGAGCATCTGCAAACATTATCAATGATGACTTTATGCTTTCTTCCAGGTCATTGATAAAAAATATTAAATAGCGTAGGGCCAAGAACTGATCTCTGCAGTACCCCACTAAAATACCCCTGCTCAATGATGATTCCTCATTTACGATTACATTTTGAGACCTACCGATTAGCTATATTTTAATCCATTTAATGTGTGCCAGGTTGATTTTATATTGTTCTAGGTTTTTTTAATCAAAATGTCAAGTGATATCAAATCAAACCCCTCACAGAAGTCCAAGTATATTACAGCAACACTATTACCTTTATCAACCAAACTTGTAATCTCATCAAAAATATATGCATCGGGTTAATTTGACAGGATCTATTTTCCATAATGCCATGATGATTGGAATTAATTCCATTATCCTCTTAATTCTTTGTTCATCAAGGCCCATATCAGCTATTTCATTATCTTGCCCAGGATCAACATCAGACTGATTAGGCCTATAATTACCTTTTAAATATTGGCACATTGGCTTTCTTCCAGTTTATGGAACTTTCCCAGCATTCCAAGATTGGGTGACCAGATAGCAAGTGTGAAAAATCGGGACGGGGGTGGGGGGTAATAGATGTCTATATAAGAAAAAGACCCAAATATCGGGACTGTCCCTATAAAATCGGGACATCTGGTCACCCTATCCAAGACTTATTGAAAAATCAACATTAATGATCTAGAGAGCTCCTCAGCCAGCTCTTTTAAAACTCTTGAATGCAAGTTATCTGGACTTGCCAATTTAAACACATCTAACTTTTGTAGCTGCTATTTAACATCCTCCTGAGATACTACTGGAAGGGAAAAATGTTATCATCATATGATAAGATCATCTCATCTGTTTTCCCCCCAAATATAGAACAGAAGTATTTATTGACCACTTCTGCCTTTTCTGTATTATTATTCATAATTCTTCTATTTCCATCTAGTAATGGAGCAATACCATTGCCAGGATTCTTTTTGTTCCTAATAAACTCCTCCTTATTGTCCTTAACTCTGCTATCCATAGATTTCTCCTTGTGTCCCTTTGCTTCCCATATCAATTTTCTGCAATTCCTAACTTCTGATTTATATTCATTACTATCTTCCCCTTTCTTCTTCTTTTTTTAATAGCTGCCTTCACATCCCTGCTAAACCAGGTTGGTTTGTTAACCAATATGGTCTTCTTCCTCAATTGTGGTTTTTTGGGCATCTAGTAAAGTGTTAAACAATTCCCAATTATTATTCACATTTTTCTTATTAAATTCTTATTTCCAGTTGATCTGGCTCATAATTATTTTCAGCTTTGTGAAATTGGCCTTTTTAAATTGGCTCTTTTTGGTCTGGACTTTATTCTATTTGTACATGATCAAGTCATGATCTCTTCTTGTACTTAAGCTTCCATTCATTTTTAGTTCTCTGATATGATCCTCTTCATCTGTCAAGACGAAACATTTTACTGAGTTAGGAAATTGTCATCTATAATATTTTGACATTCCAGTGATGTTTTAGTACTGGCAGCATGAGCATATGTCACTCAAATTGAAGTCCCCCATGATCACGCAGCTTTGTTTCTTGCACATTACGAATAGGTGCATAAAGAGCCGGTCATCCTGTTCTCTAGTGTGATTTGGTGGTCTGTTGCAGACACTACCTAATATCCCATCTTTTGCTTTATCAGTTAGGACACTGATCCATAAGTATTCAAGATCATTTTCTTCTGAGTTGTCAGTGACTCGGAAACAGGTAACACCATTTTTGACAGAGTGCCATTCCCCCTCACCTTTTGTCCACTCAATCCTTCTTACGTAGGTTATAGCCATTGATTTCAACATTCCAACCATGTGAATCATCATCCCATCAGGTTTTAGTAATACCAGCTAGATCTAATTTATGCTCATAAATGAGCTATTCCAATTCCTCTTGTTTGTTGCCCCATCTCCTAACATTGGTGTATAGGCAATTAAATAATTTTTTCTCTTCGTGTCCTTTGGTTCCTTAATTCATTTTCTTCCCAGGATCTCAATTTTGTGCTAAATGAGTGCTCATCTCTTTCCTCTTTTTACCTTTCTGGACCCCTAAAGGGCTGAGAGAATGTGCTATTAACCTTTGCACCACAGCATAAACCGCCCAGTTCTAGCCTTGCATGACCACAAAATAACATTAATCGAAACCACAACCTACTTACATGTAGAAAATCTAGCAGCAGCTCAGGTCTAAACACTACCCATCCTGGACCTCAGGCTAAGGTCCCTTTTAAAACAAAAACTCCATACATGACAGACACTCAGGGTGCCCTTTTTGGGCCTTTGCCGGCCTGGTTCTGAGTCACATGCTCCCACTACACAACTCCTGCACTCATTCCCTTCACCTGGGGAGGAAGGCAACCCCATGACACAAATGAGGCTGAGGCCAACTTGCTTGCAAGGCCAGCTCATGCCATAGCACAACAGTTTAGGGGAAAAGGAGGAAACATTTTTCTGGCAGGTAGACATTTTTTATTTATTTTTTTAAGTTGCAGCCATTTGAAATGTTGCATTAAGGCTTGGAGTAGAGGCAGTGTTTAGGATTGATTACCAGGCAGAGAGCAGGTGATGTGAGCAATGATGCATACATTACTTTATCACATTGCTTTGCAGTTCATCACATGGTTAGTGTCTTCACAGATATATACACCACATAGACACACATGCACTTTTTAATTATATATTATTTATATTAATTTAAATAAATCAATGTAGGTGCGCATGTGTTTACTAGGAGATCAGCTATGTGATTTGTCCAAGAGCACATCAGAGGAGACTGGTTCAGGAACAGATAGTTCTAAGATAGTAAGGCTATTATAGTGGTATCTATAATAATGTCCCAAGTCAACTTGGCATCCTCTCCAACCACTAAGGGTACGTCTATACTACAGAATTAGGTCGAATTTATAGAAGTCGATATTTTAAAACCCGAATTTATGGAATCGATTGTGTGTGTCCCCACTAAAGAGCGTTAAGACCATGAGGTCGATTGACTGTGTCCACAGTAGCGGGGCTAGCATCGACTTTCGGAGCATTGCATTGCGGGTAGCTATCCCACAGTTCCCGCAGTCTCCGCCGCCCATTGGGATTCTGGGTTGCGATCCCAAAGCCTGATGGGGCAGAAAACATTGTCGCTGGTGGTTCTGGGTACATGTCATCCCTCCCTCCCTCCGTGACAGCAATATTTTTCGTGCCTTTTTTCCGGGGTTTCCGTGTTTGCTACGGAAGCCTGCTCAGCTCACAATTACCGTTCATCTCCAGCGTACGCCTGGACATTAGGTCTAGTGGGGATTCAGTCACACTATAATACGGGCAGAGGGATAGCTCAGCGTTCTGAGCGTTGGCCCGCTAAACCCGGGGTTGCGAGTTCAATCCTTGAGGGGCCATTCCGCCTGAGGCTGGTAGTCGCGGGACTACACAGCAGAAGCTCCTTGCCTTCTAGCTGCAGATGGTGCAATATGCCATAAATGGTCGTGGTCGCGGGACCACACAGCAGAAGCTCCTTTCCTTCTCGCAGCAGATTGTACAATATGATTGGTATTCGTGTGCTCCTGGCTGGCGGCCGATGGTGTGGCTGGCCGGGGGCGCTTGGACATAAATGGGAGTGACCAGAGTGACTCTGGTCATTCTCTTTTTTACGTTTTGTTTAAGGGAGATTCAGTACTGCCTGGAACACGGGCGGAGGGATAGCTCAGCGGTCTGAGCGTTGGCCTGCTAAACCCGGGGTTGCGAGTTCAATCCTTGAGGGGGCCAGGAGATGATGATGGATATCAAGCATATTGTACCATCTGCTGCTAGAAGGGAAGGCGCCTCCTTGCTCACCGCATATTGTACCATCTGCAGCTAGAAGGAAATGAGCCTAACCCTTGCTCCCCCCTCCCTCCGTGAAAGCAACTGAGGGGGGAGCAAAAAATCCTTTCGCGCCTTTTTTCATATGGGCGCCATATTGCTGACTCCATTGTTATCCACCCGCTGCTTCTGCTGCCACTCTGCTGTCCTGCAAACAGCATACCAGGGAAAGCATGGATCACGATCAGATCACCGCGGCTGTTCTCGCCGTTATGAACATCATGCGCATTGTCCAGGAGTATATGCAGAACGAGAACCAGGAGCTGCTAGAGCTACAGCAGGCGAGGAGGCGACAGCAGCGCCCTGAGGACAGTGATGAGGACATGGACACAGACCTCTCTCAAAAAAGGCCCCCCCGCAAGGTGGACATCATGGTGTTAATGGGGCTTGTTGATACAGTGGAACGCCGATTCTGGGCCCGGGAAACAAGCACAGACTGGTGGGACCACATAGTGCTGCAGGTCTGGGATGAATCCCAGTGGCTGCGAAACTTTCGCATGCGTAAGGGCACTTTCATGGAACTTTGTGAGTTGCTTTCCCCTGCCCTGAAGCGCAAGAACACCAAGATGAGAGCAGCCCTCACAGTACAGAAGCGACTGGCGATAGCCCTGTGGAAGCTTGCAACGCCAGACAGCTACCGGTCAGTCGCGAATCAATTCGGAGTGGGAAAATCTACAGTGGGGGCTGTCGTGATGGAAGTAGCCAGGGCGATCACCAAGCTGCTGGTACCAAGGGTTGTGAGTCTGGGAAATGTGCAGCTCATACTGGATGGCTTTGCAGCAATGGGGTTCCCGAACTGCGGTGGGGCGATAGACGGAACCCATATCCCTATCTTGGCACCGGACCACCAAGCCAGCGAGTACATAAACCGAAAGGGTTACTTTTCAATAGTGCTGCAAGCACTGGTGGATCACAAGGGACGTTTCACCAACATCGTGGGATGGCCGGGAAAGGTACATGACGCTCGCATCTTCAGGAACTCTGGTCTGTTTCGGCTGCTGCAGCAAGGGACTTTCTTCCCAGACCAGAAAATAACCGTTGGGGATGTTGAGATGCCTATAGTTATCCTTGGGGACCCAGCCTACCCCTTAATGCCATGGCTCATGAAGCCATACACAGGTAGCCTGGACAGTAGTCAGGACCTTTTCAACTATAGGCTGAGCAAGTGCAGAATGGTGGTGGAATGTGCATTTGGTCGTTTAAAAGCTCGCTGGCGAAGTTTATTGACTAGGTTAGATCTCAGCGAAAACAATATTCCCATTATTATTACTGCTTGCTGTGCGCTCCACAATATCTGTGAGAGTAAGGGGGAGACGTTTATGGCGGGGTGGGAGGTTGAGGCAAATCGCCTGGCCACTGGTTATGCGCAGCCAGACACCAGGGCTATTACAAGAGTACAGCAGGGTGCGTTGCGCATCAGGGAAGCTTTGAAAACCAGTTTCATGAATGGCCAGGATGCTGTGTGAAAGTTCTGTTTTTCCCCTGTAATGAAAAGCCCCGCCCCTTCATTCACTTTACTTCCCTTTACCCAAACCGCCCTGCCCTCCCCACCTCGATCACCGCTCGCAGAGGAAATAAAGTCATTGTTGCTTAAAAATCATGCATTCTTTATTAATTCGTAAAACAAAGAGGGGGAACTATGGGGCTAACTGCCACAGTCTCCCGGGATAGCTGGTGGAGGAAGGGAAGCACCAGGATGGGTGGTGGAGGAGGGGATGAGGGAAGGACAAGGACACACAGCACTTTAAAACTTAGTGAATGCCAGCCCTTTCTTGCTTGGACTGTTCTCTTGACTTGAGTGGTTGGGTGCACGGAGGCCGCCCAAACGCGTTCTTGGGCGTCTCGGGGATGAGGTTATGGGACTCGGGAAGGAGGGCTGTTGGTTGCACAGGGGCTGTAGTGGCGGTCTGGGCTCAGGCGGCCTTTCCTGAACCCTATGCCTTTCCTCAGCCATAAGCCGGAGGATTTCCGTTTGATCCTCCAGTAGCCTCAGAATTGCATCCTGCCTTCTCTCTGCACGCTGACGCCACCTACTCTCTTCATCCCGCCGCTGTCTCTCTTCATCCCGCCAGTCATTGTCTTCAGCACGCCACCTGTCCGCACGATCAAATTCTGCCTTCCTGGACTCCAACAGTGTCTGCCTCCACACATTCTGCTGGGCAGCTTCAGTGTGGGAGGATTCCATGAGTTCTGAGAACATTTCATCTCGATTCCTTTTTTTTTTACTTCTAATCTTCGCTAGCCTCTGGGACGGTGATGAAAGGGGTGGCGTTGAAACATTTGCAGCTGCGGGAGGAAACAAACGGGAGAGGAGTAGCTTAAAAGACACATATTAGAGAACAATGCTCCAAACATTACATATCACATATGCATTTGGTCCAAGGTTGCACTTTGCCTGTTATATTGAGGGTCTGCCGGTTTGGTGTGAGAGATCACACAAGCAGGTCCGGCGGGCAACAGAATTCGGCTTGCAGGCAGCCATGGTAAGCCACAGTCTATAGGCTTCTTTAACCTTCATAACAGGTGGGAATGTTTTCAAACAGCAACCCCCTCATTTCCCATAACAAACAGCCTTTGGGCTGGCAATTTAAAACTGGTTGGCAATTGAAAAGGGAGGGGCGGCGGTTTTCGGGTTAACGTGCAGCGCGAACCTAATCGACACCCCCCCACACACACATCCAAGATGTTCGCTGTTCCCCCTCCCCCCACCGCGTGGGTCACAGCGGGGAAGATTTCCGTTCAGCCACAGGCAAACAGCCCAGCAGGGATGGAGCCCCTCTGAATACCCCCTTAATAAAATTCCCCTATTTCAACCAGGTGACCATGAATGATATCACTCTTCTGAGGATAACACAGACAGATAAAGAACGGATGTTGCTTGAATGCCAGCAAACACCGGGACCATACGCCGCCATGCTTTGCAATGCAATGATTCCAGACTACGTGCTACTGGCCTGGCGTGGCAGAGTGTGTTACCACGGAGCACAGGATAAGGCTGCCCTCCCCAGAAACCTTTTGCACAGGCTTTGGGAGTACATCCAGGAGATCTTTCTGGAGATGTCCCCGGAGGATTTCTGCTCCATCCCCGAACATGTTAACAGACTTTTCCAGTAGCTGTAGCTGTACTGGCCGCGAATTGATCATTAAACACGCTTGCTTATAAAACATGTATTAATTAACAGAGGTACACTCACCAGA
Organism: Macrochelys suwanniensis; assembly: GCA_033296515.1. Classification (NCBI taxonomy): domain Eukaryota; kingdom Metazoa; phylum Chordata; order Testudines; family Chelydridae; genus Macrochelys; species Macrochelys suwanniensis. The sequence goes on from CM065785.1 coordinate 66,769,145, forward strand.
GGCACCAGAGGTCCCTTCTCCTGCATCGAGCACGCCTTGGGTGGGTTCGTAGGGTACTGGCTCCAGGGTGACAAAGAGTTCCTGGCTGTCGGGGAAAAGGGCTTCTCCACTTCCTTGCTGTGTCTGGGCGCTATTTTCAGCATCATTATCATCATCATGCTCCTCTGTGGTTTCTGATGATCCACATACGGAGTCATACCACATGGGTGGGTCAGTGCTGGCTGCACCTCCTAGAATGGCATGCAGCTCATCATAGAAGCGGCATGTCTGGGGCTCTGACCCAGAGCGTTTGTTTGCATCTCTGGTTTTTTGGTAGGCTTGCCTGAGCTCCTTAATTTTCACGCGGCACTGTTGCGCGTCCCTGTTGTAGCCTCTGTCCTGCATGCCCTTAGAGACTTTGGCATATGTATTGGCGTTTCTTCTTTTGGACCGTAGCTCTGCTAGCACGGTTTCGTCTCCCCATACAGCGATCAGATCGCGTACTTCAACATCGGTCCATGCTGGAGCTCGTCTTCGGTTCTGGGACTCCATCATGGTCACCTCTGCTGATGAGATCTGCGCTCACCTGCAGCTCACCACGCTGGCCAAACAGGAAATGAAATTCAAAAGTTCGCGGGGCTTTTCCTGTCTACCTGGGCGGATCATTGGAGCTCAGACTGCTGTCCAGAGCGGTCAAATGTTGCACTGTGGGATAGATCCAGGAGGCCAATACTGTCGAATTGCGTCCTCACTAGCCTACATCGATTCGGCAATATCGATTTAAGCGCTAATCCCCTCGTTGGGGGTGGAGTGGCGAGATCGATTTTAAGAGCCCTAGAAGTCGATGTTAAGGGCTTCGTCGTGTGGACGGGTGCACGGATCAATCGAAATAACGCTAATAAATTCGACCTAAACTCGTAGTGTAGACCAGGGCTAAGATGCTGAATGTAGGGCTAGCACCTAAAATCCTGCTCTCTGTAATTGCACCATGGCTGGAAGAATTGTAAGTAGCAGTAGTAGCATGTGTTTCTCTGAAATGCCTACTGAAACTTCCATACAGGAAACTTCTTCCCTTGTATAAAGCTTGAAGGGCTGTTACAACAGTATGCTTTGTTGCTTTTCTGTTTTAAGATACTGTTCTCAACACAATGTTTTAAAGATATTCCCATCACGGTTTCCCACAAGATCAGGCTATAGATCTTAATGCATTTATATTGCATGAATACCAATTGAAAAAATTGCAGCCACAGCAGTCAGCAGGGCATAGTCTTACAGATCAGACTGAGTGCTTGCTGGGTTGAACAAAAACGGAGATTACAATAACCTTGTGCCTTTAAGACAACAAATACTAATTAACAGCTGACACTAGCAAAGCACTTTCATTTTCTTCATTTCTGTCATCTGCTGCCAGTCCATCCCTATCATGTTTTTTAATTACTTCATATTCTGCAATGGTGACACCCATGACATTTATCTTAAGCTTGTAAATCATCGGTGGTGTTACACAATAATACCAGAAAGTGTCATTTTTAACCAAGGCTAAAAATTGTCTACTGCATGTCTTTCACATAGAAAAATGATTTAAAATCTTGACATGAAGGAGGAACACATTTTTTTGAGAAGGAAGAGAAAAATGTAACATTGTATTGCTTTCATAATCATTTAAACGATCATATTCTCTCTTCTGTGTGCCTGCATGCACAACTGTCTATAAACATTAGTGGGAGTTGCATGAGAATCAATGGGAAAACACAACCCTAATTTCCCAACATGCTTTTAATAGGTCTCCTTTGCCTTTGTTTTCGATTACCTGTGTTGGCCATAAATTATTTTAAAATGTCTATGGATTTTAAACCATAAAAATGTAGACAGGCACATATTTGCTGTTTGCGGCAGATATTTCTTAATCACTACAAAATTATGCTGCTTAAATCAATTTGATTTCAAACTTAACAAGCAACACACTGGCAGCTATTACCCTGGTTTACTTATCTGACTAGCTTTCAAATAAAGACCACCAGCAGATGCTGATACTTCAGACACTGCAAAGGGGGCAGATGAAGCAATAACTAACAGTTACAAGACAGGATATAAGTGGGTGTTAGGGAGTCACTTTAAAATGCATGTAAAGTACAAGCACTGAGACCTCAGAAACTATATCTGTACGATGGAGAGTTTGCAGTATTCCGCCCCTAACTGTGACCACCTACATAAGAGAGTCTTTCAGTCCTGTAAAAAATGAAGGACAAATGAAAGAAACACAGGACAGCTGTTTTGCATATGTATTAAACTCAGCTTGACTTGTTTTATCTAGAGGCACCAGCTGGAGGTGGCAGCAGAGCAATGTGAAAATGAGGCCAGAAAAGGAAGAAGTTGGTTGGACTGTGTCACATGCATGCACGAGATATCAGATGCTCCCTGCAAGAGATGAAACAAACACAGAGCTATATCCACTTTGAAAGAGCAGAACATTCAGCTCACAAATCACACATTAAAGGCATCGAGACCAGAGGGAGAATTACTGCTCATTGTGCACTGTTTCAGATTGGCAACACACACAGCTATAAAACCTGCTCAAAACCGGATTTATAGTGCTTTGGGTTTTGTTTTTTTTGTTTGTTTTTCATCTCAATTCCAGTACAAATAAGAATTACATAGTTTTCAAACACTGTTGCTGATGTGCATTTCACACTGGTCTGAAATGTTATAGGAGTATCCACCCCAAAAATGTTTCAGTTAATTTACTTCAATTGTATTGCTACCCTTTTTGTGTTCACGTTCTGTAAATATTCTAGCAACTGAGTTGGTTTTCAGGCCCATTTGCCAAAAACAGCTACCAGTGTTGCAGAAAGCTCACAGAAAACTGCTTTTCAAATTTGTAGTGGCGAGTATTTGCACTGGAAGCCTGATTCTAAGAGTCACACTCATACAATCAACCATCAGAAATACCGTATACCACAGGAACGTTGTCTAATTAAGGCAACTTGGATTTTGTATACTCGCAACAAAAGCTACAGATCAAGAATTATTTGTAGAAAATTTTAGGCAGATAATTTTGTATAATAAATCCATGTTATTTTCTCAAACTCTATAAACAATTCACACCTAGAGAGGTGAAATTCCTATAAGTGGAGTTGGCAGTATCATTTGTAATAGCACTCAGTGCTTTTAATGTAATATTTTAACAACACCTCCCCCAAAAGTGCCGACCGACTCTGTTGGTTCAAAAGTGGGCCAGTTGAACAGCAGAACTAATAGTCTTCTTTAGTACAATATCTTCCCATTTTCTTCTCCCCGCACTCCCCCCGTTTCCTTGTGCTCTGAATTTCAAGGTATGATTCTGCAAGATCACAGCAGGCAGAAAGCAGTAGGTATTGTATGCTCTCTGGGTTTATGATGCTGGGCCCTCAGCAGTTCCCCTCTCCAACTGGCATCCTGCAATCTGCTCCAAGCAAGGGGCTTGGCATAGCTGTGCTGCCCCAGAAGCAGAACAAGAATCAGACTGAGATTCAGAGCCACAGCTTAGAAGCTGTTTTCCCCTCCACACGAGCTGTGGAGGTAGAGCCAAGGTTCTGCCCACTTACGCAGGCAGGTGAGTTACAGTCAGGCGGCAACTGCCCCCTCCGCTTTACATTCCCCTCCCATGATGCAAGTAGCAAGAAGGCTCTTTTTGCCCCCTTACTCCTCTTTGGAAAGCTTTACCATGGTTGGGATCTATTCATATGTCTGTCATATATATCACACTAACCCCACGTTCATGTTCCACTGCAACATGGCGTATCTCTACCAATACGTGTAATGAACGTGTAATGACCGCTTACATAACTATTTCTCTCCTGACATGTTTGCATAATGAAATTAAGTAGGTTTTTATACATATCTACATAAAACCCACACATTCTGAAAATAATGAAAATCACCACAGAGGGTTTGTTGGAAGCACAACAGCCCAGATCCACAAGGTACTTAGTTGCCTAAATCCCAGTTTGGGGCACCACCGTGATTTTCAGAACTTCTGCTTGGCTGCTGCCTAACTCTGTAGCCACCTAATCACACTTGGCACCTAAACTTTTGCTGTAAAAGTTCCCTAGGCACCTATTTTCCTGCCCAAGGGCATGCATGCTGCTGCCTCATTCTAGGTGTCTGCACTGCTATCTCCCAACTATGCCTTGTTGCAACTCATGAACCAGAGGAAGTCAGGTGGAGGAGCACCCATCTCACCTGAGGAGCCCTGCCTGGGAAGCTTACTCAGAGGCCACCTACCATTCAAAGTCTGGGGCATGTCCACCTTATAACTTTTACCCCAATGGTTACAGCACTCACCTGGGATGTGGGAGATGCAAGTTCAACTCCCCCTTCTGCCTGATGGGGAAAAAGGATTTGAATAGGGGTCTCCCACCCCTCAGGAGAGTGCTCTAATCACTGGGCTATGGGATATGCTGATGTGGGGCTCCCTCAAACTCTCCTGTTGAAGCTGCTCCACCGTTATCACTCCTCTCATTGGCTACCTTAGGCAGCTCCCCCCCCCGCCTCCAGCATGCTGGCTTTTGTGGATCAGTTTTTAGGCACCCGTCTCTTCCCATTCATTGTAAAGGTGCCTAACTCGGGCTTTGTGGACTTCTTTGTTGTGATTTTCCTGGTGCCTAAAAGTTAGGCATTGCAACACCTAAGTCTCTTTGTGGATCCAGGCCAACATTACTAGCCAGGAGTCAAAGGTCCAGGCATTTCTCTTCTCAAACTGTTAGCAGTTGGGAGTGCCACAGAAATTATACTCCAGTCCAGGTTCCAATCTGTTTGCACTCGTGTAATCACCAGTTAATTCCACTAAAGTAAGCGGAGTCGCCCTGTCTTTAGGCGAGGTGAAAGGCATGACATTATATGGCAGCTAGGCACTAGCAGCAGGGGCCTTGTGTCATATTCTACTGTGTCGCTAAAGATTTCAGTTTAAATGCCGTATGTTCATGGGTTTGTGTCTTGCAAGCACCACCCCGGTGACACAGTGAACAACAACTGCAGCTCCTCTGGGTTAGATTTTGAAAGACTTTTTTTCTCTGAACAGGTGGAGGAACACCAAGAGGCCAGTCCTCAGACAGGTCTTAAATAGAAGTAGCACTACTGACAGCATAACAAAGGCTCGGTTGAGCTACTACACAATAGAGCCAAGCGCTTAGAAACCGTTTTTGGTTTCATGTAGCAGTCAGATTTTACAACCTCATCTTATTAAATGCAATCAAAGGGAGGGAGAGTTTTAATGATAAGTATCAAAATATAAAATTCAGCCACATTTAGTGCTGTGAAAATGAAGCCACCTCTCGTAGTGTAGAAATGACAGCCTTGCATTAAAAAGTGGCCCCAGACATGCAAAGACTCCAGGAAAACCTGGAGTAAAGGCACCGAAAAAATCAAAGTGCAGCTGCTCTTTTTACTGTTTAAATCATTATATATTAGCAACAAATCTTCTTGTTGGCCAACACTCAAAAATGGCATATGGCCAATAAAAGGTTCGGTGGAGTTTTCCATCTGTCGCTAAAATCAGCCATGGCTCCAGCTCATTCAGTCAGTTCAGTGCCATAATTGTTTGTGTTCTGGATTTCTATCATTCACTCTAACGCAATCATTTGACCATACAATCTGCTAAGTATACGGGCTGTGCAAAAGTACTACATAATAGCATTTGTAAGATACGTGAGGAGAATTTATAATACATAGAGCAAGATGGCTGATCACTCTAACAGTAGATGGAGCAAAGGAACAGAATGAATGGACTCTTGCTACATTAGATTATGCAAATGAAGGCATCCTAAATGGTCCTCTAGATATGTAACGAATACATAATAAGAAAAAACTTTGCACTGTGCTTCTGTTAAAATCAAAGCTAAATACATAACAGTTGGCAAAAGGCAATGTGGGTCTGCAGAGATTTCTTTTACCCGCTTATTTATTACAGATACTGGGTAGAGATTTATTTTTTGGCTTTACTGTTTCAAATGTAGGCAAATAACTGTTTGAAAGATTGTCTGGTTTCACTATGGTTTGCAAATACCTTGGTAACGTTTGCTAATGTATTTTATTTAACTTCTTAACACAGCAGTTCTCAATAGCTATCAGAGAACTAGAGCACCAAGGAACTAAGGAGATGGATTCTTTTCCCCTTTACCCACACTGATGTGCAAACACACACTTGTCACGAAGGGCAGTGCTATGCTAGATTTGGATGTGGATTTTAAAGACATCAGAATTCAAGGTGTTGAGAGTCAAGTCTGGATTCCGCGCATTAATAAGATAAGGATCATTTGTAAAATTTAAATGCAGATTAGGGTTCAGATTTCAAGCAGCCCAGAATTATAAGGTGTTTGGGCCCAGGGCTAGGTAGGGGAATGGGCACATTTCTGTTTTTTCAACCGGCAGGAATAGGAGTTGCCTTTTTTAAGTACAGTGCTTTATTTAAAAAAACATTTTAAACCATGCTGGCAGCAGAAAGCAGGAGAAGGGAAATTCTGTGTTGTGTGAGACCATGATGTTACCATTTTGCTTCCTAGAGTCTCACTGCTCTGCACCTGTCATAAGTGCACTGCCAGAGGCTGAGGCTTAGAGGTGCTGGGCCAGACTCATGGCTGGTTCCTAATATTTAGAATTTGTGAGAGTAAGCGTGAGTGGGGAAGGAATGGAGAACTGACAAAAGCATTTTCTCAACATTCACCAAGTCCTTTGTGAATTGGTCCAAAGGTGGCACAAACTGACATCAATGAGCTGATTTGCATAGAAATGGGCTCATGACTCCAACAGATGACAACAGTTTACAAGAACAGATTTCTACTGCAAATGGGTCCTGTGCATAGTCTCCTTTTGCTCACTAACAGGGAAGGGGGGGGGGGGAAACCTTAGCATTTTTTAAAAACTTAAGATCCTCTCTGGATTTCAAACTCTAAAAGCAGGCACTCATTTAAAAAGACAGAGCGTTCCCTACCTCAGCGACAGAATTAGACTGAAAACTTTTCTAGGCAGGAGGGACCTCATTCACACACCTGCCCGAAGTTCCCAGCAGGCTGCTGTGATGTGCAAATAATCATCTATTTAACCCCAGAGGAAGAATGTGGAGTCCCTAGAACTAGCAGCCTTAATGTTCAAAGTATCAAAATTAAAGTGTTCACACATCCATTTAAGGTTCAGGTTTTTTTAAGAGTATCTAGAAATTTGAAAGAACTTTTATGAATCAGCAGGCCTGCTCTGTGCAGAAAGATCAATCTTATGTAAGCAGGACCTTGTTTCTGTTATTCATAGTTGGCTGTGGTACACACTGCTTCATGTGGTAGCATATTAGAGACTGGTTTCCATTTTGCCTACAAGAGGATTTCCGAAGGCAAAAACGCCAAGCATCTCAATGGGAATGAACACCACTCTGCACCTCCCAATACTGGCCCTCATTTAACAACACTGCCATGCAGACCCATACTTGTGACTAGTCCCATTTTGGATTTGGCCTGAGACTGCCCCAGTCCCCCTGCTACTAGTGCACACAGGAGTTTGACTCAAGCAAAGGGCCATGCAATGAGCCAGATTCATCCCTGCACCGCAACCAGTGACATGGCAGCTTCCACCTCTCCTATTCAGAGCTGGTGCGGCCCTGGGCACAGGTTACAGGAATCCAGAGGGCTACCCTAAGTTGCACCCCGGCTGTAATAAAACACTATGAACCATTGCAGGAGAACAGAACTGGCCATCCACCCCACCCTACCCCAGTCACCCTACCCCAGAACAGCCCCTGCACCGGGGGGCTCCTGTGGAGACAGCTCATAGCAGCCAGATCCTCCTCTACACCAGGCTCCCTGTACAGAGTGGTATTCTTCAGCCTAGTTGACACAAAGGGACCACAGAACAGCACTCAATCAGGCTCAGCGTCAGCTTCCTGCAATAAGGGCATATACTGGGAGAAGAAGGCGGGGAGAGATTGAGCTTCCTTTCCTGCTTTTCAAACCCTGAAGCTCAGTGTTCTCAGGCAGCGAGAGAGGGTGGGAAGAGCATGCAGCCAGCCTGGTCAGCACCAAGCAGCAATGAAGGCCTCCACTCCCCCTATGACACTATCAGTGGCAAACACAGCAAATCAGTTATAGGAACACATGGGTGGAGACACAGGGCAGACACAAGAATGGGGCAAATAGGGCAGACAAGGGAAACATAGGATGACATGGGGAAGCAAGGGTGGGAGGCAGAAGGAGGAGCCACTGAGGCAGGAGAAGATAAGAGGAGCCAGGGAAGTAAAAGGGAGAACAGCATAGCTAGGGGCAAGCAGAGAGAGCTGTTAGGATGAGGAAACAGAAGGAGAAAAATGGAGCATGTTTTTTCATACTAGCCGGGAGCCTGGGGCCACTGGAGGCTTTGCATACATCCCACTGACTTTTAGGGTTTAATACCCGTTTTTCCTGTTGCCCTTCTAGGAAGAAAATATTCTCAATCTCACCAGAATGTGCACAGAACGGTCCAGCAGTTGGAAACTTGGCTGCCATCAGATCCCCTGCTCATCAGGAGAACTGCCTCTGGCAAACATTTTCACATGCTGGCACCCGGGCAGGCCCTCTCAGTGTGCGCTGATGGTTTTTATTAGTGTGAAGTTCACTGATAACCGGGGAGCATAGCTCCCAACCTGCCATGCAATAAAGGTGCAGTCAATGGCCTTTAAAATAGAAACAGGCTGAATTTTCTGAAAAATGTAAAAAAAAAAAAAAAAAAAAAAAAAAAGAATTGAAAAAGTTTTAAGTTATGTTGGTTTCAGCCTCAAATTTGCACCCACCATGGAAAATGTTGCCCACCTGCCACTGAGCTGGATATCTCCTCAGTTCCAACACATGCACTGCCATGCCCAGTCTCTTGCAAGGAGGTTTATTTTCTTAACAGAGGTTAGCAAACAGAGAAACACAGTCCTTTTAACTCATTCATTAGCCTCCAGCTTCAGGGTCTGCCACTCTTGCTCCTGGCAGCTTCCCAGTTCGTCAGCTCTGCTCCCTTCCTGGAGCAGCAGCCCCAGGGCTGCTTCTTTGAGCCCCTAACTCCACAGATCCACCACAGGAGCTAGCTCCAGTCCAGTGTAGTTTCCCATCCCAGGGTACAGCTTGTCTCACTCAATCTCCCCCAGCTGCCTACTAGCAGCCCTTTATAGGGCCAGCTATAGTCCAGCCCTCTTTAATTGGCTGGACGAGGCTTCCCTGCTCTGCTCCAGGGGAGCTGGACTGGCTTAGTTTATCCGTAGGGACAAGCTACCCAGTGGCGTAACCAGGTTTAGAGCACAGGGGGAGCGGTGCTATAAAAAGGCGCCTCCCCACTCCTCCCTGTACTCTCCCGGTGAAGCTTTGAAGGGCCCGGGGCTCCAGCCTCTGCGGAGCCCCCGGGCCCTTTAAAGCGCCGCCGGAGCTCCGGCAGCGGGGCTCCGGCGGCGCTTTAAAAGGCCCGCGGCTCCCTGCAGCTGCAGGAGCCACGGGCCTTTTAAAGCGCCCCCCCCAGCCCGGCTCCGGCAGCGGGGCTGGGGGGGGCACTTTAAAAGGCCCGCGGCTCCCCGCAGCGGCAGGAGCCATGGGCCTTTTAAAGTGCTCCCCCTCCAGCCCAGCTCTGGCAGCAGGACTCGGGCGGCGCCTTAAGGCGCTGCTTCTCCTCACGGGGAGCGGCCGCTCCCCCGCTCCCGCCCTGGCTATGCTACTGAAGCTACCCTTTGACGCCAGCCTATCACCTCAGCCCCACTGTAATCATGATCACCCAAAGCAGACATACTATTACATGCTCTTATGTGATGTACACAGTATAATCACTGACACAGGGTGAAGATAGATCTAGCAATGCATTCATGAAAGGCCTGATAAAACCTAAAATGTTGCTTTAGGAAATTCATGTGGTATGTTCTAGCACAGTGGTTCTCAACCAGGGGTACACATACCCCCAGGAGTACACAGAGGTCTTCCAGGAGGTACATCAACTCATCTAGATATTTGCCTAGTTTTACAACAGGCTACATAAAAAGCATGAGCGAAGTCAGTACAACTTAAAATTTCATATAGACAATGACTTGTTTATACTGCTTTATATACTATACACTGAACGTAAGTACAATATTTATATTGCAATTGATTTATTTTGTAATTATATGGTAAAACTGAGAAAGTAAGCAATTTTTCAGTAATAGTGTGTTATGACACTTTTGTATTTTTATGTCTGATTTTGTAAGCAAGTCGTTTTTAAGTGAGGTGAAACTTGTGGGCACGCAAGACAAATCAGACTCCTGGAAAGGGGTACACAGTTGTCTGAAAAGGTTGAGAGCTACTATTCTAGCATAAGTCCACCTATACGACAATGACATTAGTTGATTTAATATATACTTTTATAACCCCAATTTCACAATGAATCATTTCCAATTTTAACATTTAGAAGTAATAAACAGCAACAAATGACTACCAGTTTGCGGGAGCTATGGGGAAATTTGAGTCTCAGATAAGGAATGTATCAAATGATAAGATATATTAGCGGGAAAAGGAAAGGGCTTGCAGCAAAACAACGAAGTTCCATAGGGCTTACAAACATTTTATGCTCATGATGACATTTGCACTACCCAGTTTGTACAGTAATGGTTTATCGTTTCCTTGTTAGAAGCCAGGAACTGACTTTGGAAGACATATGTAGGCCCTTCATTCTCACAGTGCCTCATTGTTTCCAGAGGAAAAGCAGACAGCTGCACTTGTGTTTTGGATTTTATTTATACCAGCTCCTGTCCATGGTGTAAACTGGGAGAAGTCATTTTGTCAGGAAGGGTATTCTGTCAAGTTCCAACCTATTTTCATGAATCCCAAATGAAGAGATATCTAGTCAAAAGGCATTTTTTTGGCACACAGACAGTTGGCTATAGTTTGGCAGAGGGTTCATCTCTTCAATTGGGCTTAAAACAATGGGCAAGGAATTGCAGTGTCTATTTCTAGCCTAATCTTAGGTGCTTGCATAGCCCTCATTGCAGTAGTATCCAACCTTTAATGCAGTTATCCTCACAGAGAAGTACTATTCACCCCATTGTACAGACGAGGACCTGAGGCACAGGGAGACTTAGGCCCATGTTTTTAAAGGTATTTCTGCGTTGCTGCATTCAGTGTGAAGTGACTAGCCAATTTAGGAGTCAAACGGGACATAGGAGTCGAAATCCCGTTGATGGGATTTTGGCTAAGTGCCTAGGTCCCTTTCAAAACTGTGAGTTAGGTTCCTAAAACAGGCACTGCAACGCTGAGCGCAGCACCACATACATACCTTTAAAAACATGGGCCTAAGTGACTTCTTCAAAATTACACAGGAAGTCTGTGGTAGAGCTAGGAACTGAAGTTGAGTCTCCCAATGTCTGTGCTAGCACCCTAAGGCCGTGTCTACACTCAGGAGACTGTAGCAGCACAGCTATGGCACAGCATAAATCCTGTGCTGCAGATGCAGTCTATGGTGACAGAAGGAAGAGTTTCTATTGCTGTAGGAAAACCACCTCCCCAAGCAGTGGTGGATTAGCCACTGGGGCCGTGCACAGAGGCCCTGGCCAATTTGGGGGCCCCAGAAAAATGGGCACCCCCACACCCTGACCCACTCTGACTGTCACTCCTGCTGGGGAGTGGGGTTAGGGCATGGGGGCTTGCCCCATTCCGCCTGCCCGGCACTCCAGCCGGGGAGTGGAGTCAGGGCGCAGGAACTTGCCCTGCTCTGCCCATTGTTCCTGCCCCTCCCCATCCCTTCTGCCTACAGTTCCCCCCAATTCGACCACGCTCCTGCCGGCAGGAGTAAGGGGGGTCCAGGGCGACTGCAGGTGGAAGGGGTGGGGAGGGGCCCCCACTTGCTCTAGCCCAGGGCCCCACAAAACCCTAATCCGCACCTGTCGCCAAGTGACAGTAGCTAGGCTGATGGAAGCATTCTTCTGTCAACCTGGTTGCACCTACACCAGGGGTTAGGTCGGTATAGCTACGGATTCTTCACACCCTTGAGCATTCTAGCTATGTCAACCTAAGTTTTAAGTGTGGACCAGGTCTAGCTGATCTCATGTAAAATAAGTAGGTTTCCAAAGACACAACTGGGAGCTGAGCATTTTACTGCCCTGTGTGCCTTTGAAACATTCCCCCTGCCCAATATTTCTTTTGTTTCAATTTTTATCACAAAATGAAAGTTCATTGTGGATAGTTTGGATTCACTTTACACAAACCTTCTCTTATATCCCAAAGAAAGGGATGCTTATACCTCTTCAAATCATTTAAATCTAAGAGATTATATTAACAATCAGACTATCAATCAATTAAGATACTTGCACTTAAGAAATTACCTTCAGCAATGTTCACATCACACATAATCACAAACCAAGTTTGCTTTTGTCCCAAACACCACAAAAAGAAAAAAAACTCCAGAAATGTGGTTTAATTAGGCTGCAAATGTATTAATTAACACATTTGAGAACTATCCCACAAGAACTCATCCAGTGCCAGTCATCCTTCCTTGATAATCCATTCCACCATTCCAGCTGCTAACCCAGTACTTTCAATGTGAACCCCACAGCCCTCCCCTTATACAAGTTATGGGGGTGAGGAAGAGGGTGTTGTCTCCTCACTCCCACCCACCTCACTGTATCAGACATTAGGATCCTCACACCTCCTCACACCATTCCCTGCCTCCTTTATTAACTGTCCTCTCCTAATCCAATGTCATGGAACTGGACCCCTATGGAACCATCATCTGAACTGGGCACCTGCCAAAATGTGACAAAAATCTAATCTACCCACCAAGTCCCTGGGCTGCTGAGAGGAAGGCAAAAAACCCATAATGCCCAGGCTAGTCTGGTAGAGGGAAAAATTCCTTCTCAGCCTCAAAAAGGCAACTAGCATGATGCCCCCAGCAAGGCCCCATGCCCCCACCTACTCTAACGCCAAAGGGGAGGTGGAGGGTGGGCAGGGTTGTCTTCTGGTCATAGAATGATGCCTGCAGGTGCCACAGAGCCCCCTTCTTCCCTCCTCAAATCCAACAGGAGGCTGAGTATCCACCAGGAGAGGAGCAAAGGGTGCAATCCTTAGATGGGCCAAAGGTTTTTCTTCCGCTTCTGGCCCCAGATGAAGCCTCTCCACTTCTGGGACTGTGAGGGGGAAATTTCCATGAGCACGTCCCAATGCACACAGTAAGCATGACAATTAAGATTGGCATTACTGATAGAGACTAGAACTATTGCGCTGAAAGCTGAAGACATGCAGAAATGCAAGGGCACTCTTCCAGATTGAGGCAGACTGACAAAACCCAAAGTACACAGATGGTATTGCTGCAATGCACTGTATTTTATCAATCGATTTCTAAAACAGAAAGACTCCCCAAACCAACAGAACCTATTACACTGTACACTTTGTTTCACTGGATAACATCAGCATGTACTAGGTACTTGGTAGCCTATTAGAGGGATAAAATTATCACTGAGTTTTCTCCAGAGATCCCTGTCAATAATTATTGTTATTCTAAGGCTAATTCACAATTGTATGAAAACATGAAGAGATTAAAACGCTAGCGAACAAACAACTGGTGATATTTACATATAGATGTTTTTGTACTATGAGTTTAGATGATTTTATCTCTTGAGCTATCACAACACACATTGCAGATGAAAAGTGATGGTTGTAATATTCTGCACTTTATCTATCTGGAATATAATTCTCGGTGCACTTGCAAAGTCAAGGTCAATTGAAAGTTACAGACAAACCTGGCTACCTTGTACTGGGATAATCTTCAGATAGAAAAATTCATACTAATAAACCTAGCAAGCTCATAACAGATGCAGTGACTCCCAGCTAGTGCTACCACAGACTTCTCACATCCGTGATGACACTAGAGCAGCGGTTCCCAAACTCAGTCCACGGCTTGCTCAGGGTAAGCCCCTGGCACGCCAGGCCGGTTTGTTTACCTGCCGCCTCTGCAGGTACGGCCGCTCGCAGCTCCCACTGGCCGCGGTTTACCTTGCTTTACCTTTGGCTTACCCTGAGCAAGCCGCGGACCGAGTTTGGGAACCACTGCACTAGAATAATACAAGGAAATGCTGCCTGATTGTGGAGAAAGTCAAAGCACAGACAGGGCATGATCTTCAAGCTGGAAGAAGAAGAAAAAAAAGAAGAGAAAGTAAAGATGAGAGAGTGGGGAGGACTGCAGAAGGGAGAAAAAACAAAAGGAGCAGGCTTGATCATCTTGTGGTTAAGGCACTGGGCTGGGACTCAGGCAATCTGGGTTCCATTCCTGGCTCTGTCACAGACTCTCTTTGGACTAGGTATGATCTCACTGTGATTTCAGCATCCCATAGGTAAAACAGAACTCCTACTTCCTTACCTCAAATGGTTGCTCAGGTGCTGTACTGATGGACTGATGTCATCATGCTTATTACTCACTAACTCATAAACTGGTCATACAAAATGGGTCTCCTCCTGAACTAGCCAAGTTCCACTACTCAGAACTCATGGCATGTTCTATGAAATCAGTTGAATGAGATCCATCTATACCTCCTGACATCCATGGATCCTAATATTATTGAGAAAGGATAAGTAGGATGTCACAATTTACCTTGTCTATTTCATTCCATTTCCCCACCACTAACATCTCCATCAAATCCTCTTTTATACTACAAACTTCAACAGGTGTAGTTATGTCAGTCAGAGATGCGATGAGGTGAGATCCCTGACTGCAAAAAGCAGAGTTTTGCTGGTATAGCTTGTTTAATTCGGGGTGGGGAGACAGCGAAGCTATACTGGCAAAAACACAGTTTGCTGTATACCTGGGTCCACGCTAGGAGCACTTTGCGGTACAGTATGCCAATTACAGCTATACTGGTAAAGCACTACTAATGAACACCTAACCCTAAACTGTCCCAGTCTTTTCAATCTCTCCTACAGAAATCTTGCCATGTGTTATGCTGGAAGGTTTTAATGGCTGCCATCTAGCAGGTCCTAGATCTACAGACAACCAGAGACCTTCTAAGGCTGATGGGTGTGGTAACAACCCCTTTTTCAGGCTAAATGGAAGGAGTCCCTTTATGGAGTGAAATAATTGGAGACAATAGAAGCTACTGTTCAAGATAAGCCTGAGCAGGAACAAAGCATGTGGGTTGAAAAGTTTCCCTGAGATTGGATGCAAATGCAGGACCTACGTGATTGTTTGGCAAACTGTGTGTATTGGAGGAAAAGTCCAGAAAGCTAGCAGACAGTGAGAAGCAGTCTTGAGCGTGGTCCTGAGATAGGGTGGCCAACCCTCCAGGATTGTCCTGGAGTCTCCAGGAAGTAAAGAGTATGTCGAGTAATGAAACCTCCAGGAACACGTCCAATCAAAATTGGCAACCCCACCCTGAGAGAAAGCAGAGACAGAGCTCCTTGGAGCACAGGACTGGCTGGAAAGTCAGGCTTAGAAATTGTGAGCAAGGAAAAGGTCTGGTGTTTGTTTCTACTGCATTGAGAGAAACAGAACTTTATGCATATTCTTTGTAAAATAAACAGGAGATAGATAGATTCGACAGATAGAAAGAAAGAAAAGGATGACCAGAACTGAACACAGAATTCCAGGTGAGGGCAGACCATTGACTTATGTAATGGCGTTACAGTAGTCTCACTATTTTCTGCTTCATTCCTTTATGCATCCTAAGATTTTGTTTGCTTTTTTGACCACCACCTATGCACATGCCTGAATTGGACATTCATGTGCCTGTCCAGAATACTTGGGGAAGCTACAGTATTTAGAGTCAGAACAGCAAGAAGTGGTTAGAATCACACACAGGCTTGATACCCTTCCTTCAGGTCCATAGCTTTCCCTATTGTCGGGCATTTCCTTTTGTTTGGTTTTCTCTGCCAGAGTCTTTCAGAGCTATTTATTTCAGAAAAATATTCAAGCACTGTGCATTTTGGGGAGAAATCCAGGATTGCCAACCCCAGAGGTTCACAAATTATGAGTCAGGCCATCCAAAATTATGAGATTGGCTTAAAAATCATGAGGGTTTTTTAATAATTAATTTTGGATCTTTGTATTTGCTTCTTGGTGCTGGAGCCTTTAGCGTTCATGTTCTCAAGCTTTTCTCCACAACCAGAAGGGCTAGAAATGTTTTTTTTTTAAATAAAAGCTGAGATTTTCATGTAATTACGTATGTCTTGGAGCTGGACATTTAAGAAAAATGGCAAACATCATGAGAATTGGCAACACTCAAATCCTTCGTTATGAGGGAGAATATTAAAAAGATATCACCAGTCTATCAGGTTCCAGGAGGTGAACCATGCAATATTGACAAGGAGGAATATTCTGTCAGACCATGGTGGTGTATTTATCTTTTAAACTAAGGATAATATAGTTACACTGAAGAGACTTATTTTAATTCTGAAATGCAGCAGAGTATCTATCTAGGTGCTTAGGCAGCCTTCATTACAATATTATCTGAGCACCTAAGGGTAACAGAGACTGAGAATTTATTCTGCGAAAGCTATTTTTAGAGACTAGTATTTTAAATAGATAATTACCCTAACCAGGAAAGGGATTATCTAAATAGCATGCATGAGCACACAACTGGGGGAGTGCAAACTGAATAGCCCGAGTCTCTCTATCACGGACTCCTGCTGCAGCCACTTCACCTTTCCTCCTCAGCTTCTCCTTCTGTAAAAATGGGGATAATACTGCGGTACTGTGAGGGTTCAGTTTTGAAGATGAAAACTGTTAGGTAAATGCTACATTCTTTAGAAGTTTCTTGTTAAAACAATGCACGATGAGAGTGTGGTTAGCTCATCACAATAGCATGACTCCAGGGAAGAGACTACATAAACATGAATGGGAGAGCTGAAGAGGCACTTAGGAGACTGCAAAGTGCAGTTTTCACTCTATCTCCAATTTCAGGGGCCTAAAATATCATTTAATCTCAGTTTTAATTTTAAAAGAATGTATGAGTTTCTAGTTCTTTTGCTTGCAATAACAACTGTGAAATTGTAAACTGAAAGAGAAACATTTATGATTATCAGAGCCTGCAGCCCTCAAGCGGCTCTTGGTTTGGACAGAGAAAACTTGCTATGATGGAGCAGCAGCCTGGTCAGATGCTATTGATCACTAGGCCAGCCCACAGCCTGTGCTAGTGAAATAACAAGTCTGGAGGATTTTCCTAGGCAAGTTTTCGTAAGTACTTGATAAAGCAGGGGTCGGCAACCTTTCAGAAATGGTGTACCAAGTCTTCATTTATTCACTCTAATTTAAGGTTTTGCATGCCAGTACTATATTTTAACGTTTTTAGAAGGTATAAGTCTATAATAAGTCTTTAATATATAACTAAACTATTGTTATATAGAAAGTAAATAAGGTTTTTAAAATGTTTAAGCAGCTTCATTTAAAATTAAATTAAACTGCAGAGCCCCCCGGACTCGTGGCCAAGACCCAGGCAGTGTGAGTGCCACTGAAAATCAGCTCGCATGCCGTCTTTGCCACGCATGCCATAGGTTGCCTACCCCGTGATAAAAAATGGTTACTCACCTTCTCGTAACTGTCGTTCTTCGAGATGTGTTGCTCATATCCATTCCAATTAGGTGTGTGCGCGCCGCGTCCACAGTCATCGGAAAGTTTTTCCCCTAGCAACACCCGTCATGTCAGCTGTGGAGCCTCCTGGAGTGGCGCCTCCATAGTGCTCTATATATGACCCTGCCGACCCACCGCCTCCTCAGTTCCTTCTTGCCGGCTACTCCAACAGGGGGGAAGATGGGTGGGTTTGGAATGGATATGAGCAATACATCTCAAAGAACAGTTATGAGAAGGTGGGTAACTGTTCTTTCTTCTTCGAGTGATTGCTCATATTGATTCCAATTACGTGACTCCCAAGCCTTACCTAGGCGGCGGGGTCGGAGTTATGGAAGTGCTGACTGAAGCACCGCTCTGCCAAAAGCTCGGTCCTCGGGCGCACCTTCAAAATGATTGTTTTGAGCCCAACGAAGGTTTAGTCATGCCTTGGCCCTGTCCAGACGGAGGGTGGAAGGGCTTGCACCTGCCATTTCTGCCCCTGCATCCATAGGGATCCTGCCTCGGCCGAGGATATGACCGTTGTTGCTGCAGTTGGGGCTTAAAGGGCTTTCTTTGGCTTTCTTGGTGTGCATACCCAAGGATTTCACTGTAGCCCTGGAATCCTTTAGGATATGGAGCCTGGAGTCCGAGTGTTCATCAAACAGACCCACTCCATCGAAAGGCAGGTCCTGCATAGTTTGTTGAACCTCGGGTGGAAGCCCCGAGGCCTGCAGCCATGAGCTATGCCTCATGGCAATTCCTGAGGACAAGGTGCGTGCCGCCGAGTCCGTAGCGTCCAGTGAGGCCTGTAAAGAGGTCCTTGCCCCTGCCTTGCCCTCCTCGATAATAGCTCCAAACTCCTCTTTGGACTCTGCTGGTATCAATTCCTTAAACTTCAGTTTCGAGTTCCAGGAGTTGAAGTTGTATCTACTCAGGATTGCCTGCTGATTGGCAATTCTGAGTTGTAAGCCCCATGTGGAGTAAACTTTGCGTCTGAATAAATCCAGGTGCTTGGCATCATAGGAGCCGACTTTAGTCAGCGCCGGTGGGTGCTCGTGCCCCTGGCCCCGCCCCATTCCACCCCTTCCCCAAATCTCCGCCCCCGCCTCCTCCCCCAGGCACGCTGCATCCCCCCCGCCCCCTCAGGCTTGCAAGCCTGGGAGGGAGGGGCGGGGGAGAAGCAACAGAGTACCCACCAGACCTGGCAGCTCCCCGCCAGCCCCCCCGCACCCAGCTAACCTCTCCGCCTCGGCCTCTCCGCCTCCCGAGTATGACTGGTGCCATGAGTGTGATCGGCACCAGGACTCCAAGCGGCACCAGGACGCCGAGCAGTATCTTGCCTCTGGTGGTGGCGCCGAGGGGCAGAGCATTGACAGTTTTCCACGGGACAGTGCCGAACATTGTGGCATCGGAGGCTTGGCATGAAGGCCCAGGGACCGCGGTGCCGTCATATCTATGAGGTCTCTCGCAGCCTCAATTGTGTCTGGGATTGAATGTATGAAGTGGCACCTCCTCCACCACCTGACACGGTGAGTCCAATTGCACCAGACTCAAAGGCCCTCCTTGCAGGACCGAAGTCAACAGTGCCGGCTCCAAAGTTTTCGGCACCGGGGGCTCCTCCCTGGGACGCGCCCCATTGGCTGGTTCCGAGGGGATGGGACCCGAAGTCAAGGTTTCCAGTGCCTTACTTCCAGTGCTGCTTCTGCCCCAGGGAATGGGACCAGTGCCGAGTTGTCTCCGACTGTTTCCGCACCGGAAAGCGGTGGTGGTGCAGGTCCCATCCAGAGTCCTTCAGCGGTGCCGCTTCCGTTACCGCTGCCACAGCACTATGCACCGATGCAGTCGGTACCGGGTCCTGCTGTGCCGATGCTGGTTGCAGTCTAAGTGCCACCTCCATAAGGAGCTGCTTCAGTCTAAAGTCCCACTCCTTTTTCGTTCTCAGGCGAAACCCTTTACAAACCCTGCACTTACTATCTGCTTGATGCATTTCCCCCAGTCACTTTAAGCAAGCGTTGTGGGGGGTCGCCCGTTGGCATAGGCTTGTTGCAGGACTTGCAGGGTTTGAACCCCTGGGACTTAGGCATGCCCTGAGTCCCCAGGGAGAGCGCAGTTGCGTTGGAGGGGAACCCAGACCCCCCACTCCCAACAGCAAACTATTAACACAACACTAACTAATAACTAACTAAACTTACTAAGGAAGACAAACACTAAGGTAGATAGAAGCTAAGGAAACGTGGAGAGCTTGCTGAGCAAAACGCCACAGTTCCAACGACCGTCACTGGCGGCAAGAAGGAACTGAGGAGGCGCCGCGTCGGCAGGGTCATATACAGAGCATTATGGAGACACCAGTCCAGGGAGCCACAGACAACCCAATGGGTACTGCTAGGGGAAAAACTTTCTGACAACTGTGCATGTGGCACGCATGCATCTAATTGGAATCGACATGAGCAATCACTCTAAGAATTGCTGTTCTGTTCCAGTTAGAGCACGCATTTCAATCAGAGCTGCAAATGTCATTTCAACCAATAAAAGCCAGATACCATTAAAAAAACTGAATTGAAAAGATCCTCTTTTAAACACACTGGATACTAGAAAGCCGCATTTCAGTATTAATTTAATAATGGGTGGGCAATCAGCTTACTTTTATGGAAGAGATCCAGGGGATGGTGCTAGAGACTTTGTGTAGGAAGACCCCCCTTTATTGACCTACATAGAGGAAGCAGGAAATTAGATGATTTAAACAGTCACTAGAAAGAGCTGCAGAAAGTCCTCCTCTGTTTGTCTCTAATAAAAGTGCATCCATAGTGAAAAACAGGAATCAGAAGAAAATGGATTTAAATTTCCTTAGAGATAAATCTAGGAGGGGCAAGATGATTTCCATCTCCCCCCACACACCCAGTTTTCTCTCTTCCTGTCAGAGAAACAGGAGAAACAGTATAAAGCTTTTGCCAAGATTTTCAAAATTAGCTAGTAATTTTGGGTTCCCAGCTTGACACACTTTAGAATGGCTGATTTTCTGAAGGCACTGAGCACCCACCCTTTAAAATGTCTCAGGTTAAGCACCCAAACTCACAAGCCACTTTTGAAACCTTGGCCCTTACACTAGTCTGGGAGAGAACAATCACACTGATTTTAATACTGAGACAAAGAGGTGCTGGAGATTGATATAGCTATTATGGCTGACTGGGCTGGTTCAGAATAGTTTTTTTTAATTGCCAGTCTCCACCCTGTCCTAATGACGTTTTGTAGACACCATCTCTTTTATTATAAAAAAGGGAAAAAATTCACCCTGCAGCACTTTTGTAGTGGAGTTACTAAACCCCTATCACATCTTGTACATACTATACGGTGTTTGATCATGCATTAGCAAAAACAGCATGGGAGTAAGGAGCAATACACTTAAAGGATTAGGATGCAATGAAGCAAAATAATGTTTTTCAATCTGCAAGAGAAATAAGCCTAAATATGAGTGAGCATTAGCCCTGCTCCTACGAAATGGCTAGTTACAATATTGGCACTTTACAATGTCATTTCACATAATTGGACTGTAAACATTTATAGAAACTAAGTTTAGAAATTGATTCGAAAGAAACCTAACTCACAGCTTTTCCTTCGGAGTAGCCAATAACAGTTTTGTGGGATCTACTAAAATACATTTTTAAGCAAGAAAGCTTTGTATTTAATCTTCAGTTACACACCTGACTTCAATGTTGAAAGGTCATTAGACAATGGCTTGGAAACAAGTCTGCGTTGCAGGCTCTGAAGCAAGGGCCTGTGTGCTTGGTCTCACTGTGACTCTTGCTGAATAATTCATCTGATGGGTATGGAAGTCCTCTTGTTCCCCCACAAACTTGCAATTGGCATCACCCAGCGTGGGACCCCTGGCACAACCCAGTGGGACTAAGCTGAGGCTGCAGTAGTGGTGCAAGGAAGATAGTCATATTGGAATGAGAGCAGCCTACATTAAATCTCCTTCCCGTCTCAACATCTGCACAGTCTCAGCAACTTGCACCAGCACAACACTGGTGGGGGCCAACATGTCACATCGTTTCTGTGGAGAAACTAATTTGCTGTTAGCAATAATGGCTAAAGCCTCCAGTCTGCAACTGGACAGACCTTTGTCTGTGCCTGGGTTCTGCCTCAGCACAGGGGGCCGGAAGCCATTGCGAGATCCGGGCCTCCCCCAGGACTTCAGGGCTGTCTGTGTGCGCACTTGGTGCCTGGCGCCCTTCCGTGGGCGGGCGAGGCCCTGCGCCTCTGGGGGCAATTCCTGGGAGAAGCGGGGGGAGCTTGGCTATGGCGTGTATCTACCGCTGGCAGTGGCAGCCGGGCGAGGGGAGCAACCACCCCGCGGCCGGGACTAGCGTAGGCCCCGAAACTCAGCCCCACCTCCCAGCTGCACCCCAGCGTGGTGCTGCGGCTCCCCTTCGGCCCAGGACAGGCAGCCCGGGGCGCCGGCAGCCGAGGGAACGAGCCCGGGCCTGGGCTGCAGCGGGAGGCGAGCTCCCTGCCTCCTCGCCGCTGCGCGCCCGGGGGAAGCGGCCAACACCGCCCCCTCACATGATCCCGCCGGCCCCTAATCCCCTCTGCGCCTCCCCGGCCGCTCAGTGCGAGGCGGAGGCCGGCGCGATGAAGGGAGGCTGCGGCCAGGGCTGGAAGAACCGGGCAAGAAGCGGCCAGGCAGCCTCCGTCCTGCTGCTCCTGGGGGCTCTGGCCGTCTCGCACCTGCCTCGCAGGGGCGCCGCCGCCCAGCGGCTCCGCAGGGCCACAGGTAGGCTGGGGGCGCGGAGTGTCCGCCGGCGGCTTTCACACCTCGGGAGCGGCTCCGCTCCAGAGCCCCGCCCCGTGCGCCAGGCGATCCCGGGACAGGGGCGCACCAAAGGGCTCGGGGATGGAGGAGCCTGGGCGGGGAAAGCGCGGTAGCTACGGGACTAGCCATCGCATGGGCCGCTCGCTTTTCACCTCATCAATCCGTGATGCACACAGTGCCCAAGGGGGGAGCGTTGGAAAGAGCTTGGGATCTTTCTTGTCACACTGGAGTAGTTGCTAAGAAAGGCAGATTTGTTCAGCTATTTCAGTATGGTCCTGAGTTTTCTCCCCTTCCTTCGCTGTTTTCCTCCCCGGCGGTTGGAAGGGAGCCGTTTATTTCTTTTGCTCCAGCCTGACCTGTATGTGATTGGAAAATGTCTAAGTTTAAGGAAACCTTCTCCGGCCATACATGGCACACACCTCAGTTTTCTGCCTCTCTGGAGTCTTAACGGGAGGTCAAACAGTTGTACTGGAAACCTCGGGCTACCTTAACCTTGGTTGCTGAAGAAAGGGGTGTGTGTCAAAGGCTCATTAGACAAAGGGTTGGAAACAAATTTGGGTTGCTGGTGCTGGCTTTCCTTAGTGCAAGTTGCACCATGTTGTGAGCAGGAGTGAAACATTAACAATATCCCTATACCATTATGTGTATTGCAACAGTTCTCTGTCTGGGACTTCCAAAAATTAAGAACAAAATTTAAAATAGGTTCATATGTTCCACCTAGCCACAATTCCATTGAAGACATCCTCAAAAGTTTAGTAGCTGGGGGAGAAGACTATGTTTGATAATACGCACAAGACCTTTGTATTCTCTTTTCAGAAAATAAAACACAATGCATCCCCTCTCCCTCGTCGGAATTTCCTGATGCATTTTTTACACAACAGGAGAGAGAAGATGGGGGGATCATTATCTATTTCATAATTATCCTTTACATGTTTATGGCTGTATCCATTGTGTGTGACGATTACTTCCTTCCTTCTCTAGAGATCATTAGTGAATGTAAGTTATTTTTTTAAGTCCTAGTAATCATTTCTGGAAAATTGAACAGCTATTGGCAAGATTATTCTCTTGGCAGAGTTTCACAATATGCGTGCAACTAAGAAATAAGGGCAGAAAGTTCAACATTCAATATTTAGCTTATTTGGGAAACAATGTACAGGGAGAGCAGGCTTAAGGCTAGTAAACTACGGCGTGTAGGAGATGTAATATTGATATCCAGGCTTAACACTAAAAGGAAAAATATTGTAAATAAAGTGATTTTAAAAAATGAATGTACCAGATGTCCTAGACTAAGGCAGATAAACTTTTCTGCAGGAACCAGTGTCCTGGGAAAAGCTAACAAAAACACACACTAATACCAATGGGATTCCTCCTGTATGCATCATGTTGATAAATTGGAGTGTTCAGAAAACAGCCACAGAATGATTAAAGAATTAGAAAACATTCCTTATAGTGAAAGACTCAAGAAATTCAATACATTTAGTTTTATCAAATAGATGGTTATGGGGTGATTTGCTAACAATCCAAGTATTTACATGGGGAACAAAAATGTATAATACAGTGCTCTTCAACGTAATAAGAAAAGTGTAACAATATCTAATGGCTGGAAGCTGAAACTAGACAAATTCAGACTCTAAATAAAGGCGCACATTGTAATAGGGTAATTAACCATTGGAACAATTTACCCAGGGCTGTAGGGGAATCTCCATCAATAGTTTTTAAATCTAGATTGGATTTTTTTCTAAAAGGTTTCCTCTCGTTCAAACAGGGATTAATTCAGGGAAGTCCTAAGGCTGGTGTTATGCAGGTCAGACTAGATGATCAACACCTGCTGGCTTTTTCATCCCACATGCAGCAGGACAGAAGGGCAACGTGCACACATTTGCTTTCTCTCTATCTACAGTAGATCTCTCCTAGCTAAGTGCCTATATACTAAGATGTTGGGTGCATTAGAAATATCTTACTTAAAATCAGCTTAAGCAGTGAGGGGGAACAAAGGTGTTAAATTGTTAGAATCATCAATAATTTACCTAATAAATAACCTGACAATTTCCCAGAGCATGAGGACACAATGGTAAGAACAGTGGTGCCCTCTTCTACCAAACATATATGCTAGTGGAAACAATGGGAGTTTTGCCATAAAAGCTAGTATAAACTTAGCCCTAAAGCTTCCTTCATCCCAATACAATGTGGTTTAAAACCAAAAACCGTTCATCTTTAAGAAAGACAATTGCTGGGTAAAATGCCCAATCCCGAGTGGGCTGGTAACTTCATGATTTGCTATGCTTCAAGGGATCTTAAGCTGCTTAACTAAGGCCATGTCTACACTACCACTTACGTCAGCAAAACTTACGTCATTCAAGGATGTGAAAAAAACCCACCCCCGAGGACATAAGTTTCACTTGCATAAGTGATAGTGTGCACAACACTATGTTGGCGGGAGAGTGCCTCCTGCTGATATAGCTACCACCACTTGTGGAGGTGGTTTTATTATGTGGACGGGAGAGCTCTCTGCCGTTGGCATAGAATGGCTACACAAGTGATCTTACATCAGCGTAGCTGCAGCGGTACAGCTGTGCCGCTGTAAACTTACTAGTGTAGACGTGGCCTAAGCCTTACACAATATATCCATGAAGCAAGTAGTACTATACCCATTTTACAAATGGATTCAGCAAGTACGTGAAGCAGGAACTAATTGTCAGTTGTTTTATGCTTCGCTGAGTTGCTGATGCTTGACTTCAGGAGTGTATTTTCCTCACAATAGTAGATACAAACAAATAACATCTAGAACTTCAATTAATTTGGATTTAAATCTGATAACTTTACATTTTCACCCACAAATAAAGGTCCCAATCCTACAAGTTTATAAATCTTGTGCACTTATATTAGAGCAAAAACTATTTCAACATTTAAACCTATGCACCAGTCTTTAGAAAAATTTATAAATGAAGTTCTTGATCAGTTGTCTTACTGACATTCAAACAAAGGTCTCCAAGCATCTGTGTTATAGCTTATTCTGTAACCAATAAATGAATTTTCTTCTGCTAAGAATGTAAGGAACTACTTTTTACACATTAGTTGTAAGTAGTGTGTGTAGACTAGAGGTGTAACTTTTGTTTAATAGTAGTTATTTTATTCCATCTTCAGCCCTTGGTCTCTCTCAGGATGTTGCTGGAGCAACTTTTATGGCAGCTGGTAGCTCTGCTCCTGAATTGGTAACTGCTTTTCTAGGTAAAATGAACAATTGTTTAACACATTCAGAATATATAATCGCCCCTCCTCCCCAAAAAACTAAACAGTGGAAATTAACTATGTTAAACACTGTTTTGCTTACAGGGGTATTCGTGACAAAGGGAGACATTGGAGTTAGCACCATCCTTGGATCTGCAATCTATAACCTTCTTGGTATCTGTGCAGCTTGTGGGTTGTTATCTAGTGTGGTACGTAAAACAGTGATATAGTTCTGCTCTCTTTAGAGCCAAATGATTGTAACTTCCTATGGTTTACTGACAAAAGTCACAAAGCAAGTTTAGTATTATAGTTCAATTTATTACTCAGTAGCAAAACAGCATGTAATCAATCAGAAGATAACTCCCCAATAAGATTTTTTAAAAAAAACTAATTCCTTTTGAGTTACTAGATTTAAATAATTTCCTAAGAACCGAGTTAGTCACATATCAATACAGAAACATTAAGGCAGCATGTACAGTACTTGGTGAAACAACAACAGAAGATTTGAAAAAGTAATTTGTGTCCTGCAGGTTTCGAGGCTGTCTTGTTGGCCACTGTTTAGAGACTGTTTGGCATATGCAATTAGTGCAGCAGCAGTCCTTGCAATGATATTTGACAGCAAAATTTACTGGTAAGTGCACAATTTGTGTTAAATTCATGTTGACTGGAAATTAGAGTGTGTAAAAATCCAAGTTTATTTTGTGACTTTTTCAATCAAGCATTAACCTCAAGTATCCCAATCTGAAGTTCATTGTATTGTACATTGACAAATATGAATATCTTGTTGGTTTTAAGAATTGTATATTAAATTCAGTGTTCACAAAGGCCGTTACATTAACCATACTGTGGATTCCTGCTTATAAATCTCAACCAGCATAGGCTTCCTTGCATTGCACTTCAAACCTATGCTGGTGTCCCCTCCTTCGCACAACTATTAGTCTTCATAGTCTATGCCTTTGTTAACCTCTTTTGTGCAACTGACTTGAGTCAGTTGTCCACTATCAAATGGACTAATTCATATGAACTGCTGAACTATCAGATGGCAACTATTTTCAGTCAATATTGACGTCGATTGGATTTGAACCTATGAGGAGAGGCTTTAGTCTTTAATTACCAATTTCCTGAACCATTCAGTCTCCACTTTTCTTCTTTCCCACAGAAATTAGCCTGCAATATGCATGAGGTCTGAATTTTTAGGTTTTTCTTTAACTGGGTAATGGAAGCACCTACCAACTGTCATTATTCCATGTTCATTATTAAATACATTGCACTCATTTGGCATTTTTATCTTCAAAGACCATTAAAATCCTTAACATCCTTGTGAGCTGAGTTTACAAATAGTGGGCTCAGTATAATATAAAGAGGCAACACTATTTAAGTCAATGGAGTTGCACCCATTTGCACCAGAAGAGATTTGGATTAGTTTCTCTTCTTTACAAATAAATTCCTCTGTGTAGCCTTCAGCAAATTAGCTAAACCCAGGAATAGAACTCTGAAGTTCCTGACTTCTAAGCAGAGCTCAGACTATGCCTTCTGTTGATTAACATAATAGGATTCAATCTTGCAAATGTTTACTCATGAGTAGTTCCATACTACAGAATACTTTCGCAGATAAGTGGAACTGGGGCTGTAGTCTATTAATCAAATTCCTGTAAAATAAGGAGAAACATTAGCCTCCATTATGGTATCTATACATAATGCGTGTCCTTGTAAATCAGAAATCTTTGATAATCTGCATTGGGGAACTATGTTTAATTGTTTCCACTTATTTTCTTTCTGCTGCCAAAGCCAATTAATTATCTTCTAGTGGGCAGTCACTTAAGTATTACTAAGCTAAAAGAGATTTTTAAAATCAATTTCTTTAAAAATAACTGAAGATAAAAATGAGTTGGATTTTTATGTAAAATCCCATTTTTATTCTAGGTATGAAGGTGCTTCCCTGCTGCTGATTTATGGGTTATATATTCTGGTGCTGTGTTTTGATATTAAAATCAATCAATATATTATGAAGAAGTTTAGTCCCTGCTGTACTTGTTTTGCAAAAGCTATGGAAGAAAACACTGAACAGCAGCCCTTAATTGGTTGGAAGGAAGAATGTGAACCACTAATTTGTCGACAATCAAGAACCGATAGTGGAATTTTTCATGATGAATCAGACTACTCACAGCTTTCTATAAGTTTACATGGGCTTGATGAAATTTCTGAAGGTATTAATACAGCCTCTACCAATTTACGTGTGTCTCTAATTATGGGAGTGGGGGTTGAGTAAATTGTAAGACTAATTTCAAATGGTTTAGACCATGAAAGAACTCTAGTTGAGTTTAATACACTACTATTCCTTCTTGGAATCTGACCTTTAGCAAAATCAAAACACAGAGCTGGTTATATAAAGTTATCCACTGGAAGAATGCCTGAACAGTCATTCATTTAAGCCACAGCAGAAGAACTATGAATGATGGGCAGAGTAACTTTCCTTGAGATTCTTTGAAGTGCATATGTGAAACTTCTCAATGGCTCAGCTGATAGGTCTTTCATTTGATATAACTGCCACCTGCACTAACTGTGTGATACTGGTGTTCTGTGAAACAGGCAGGTTTATACCCCCAAAAGATGTGCTATGGTATGTATTTGACTAACACTTCTGAGGCAGGAATTTGAAAAAGAAATTGACAGCCCTGATATGACTAATCATCAGGTACCTATGGAAAAACTTCACTTAGGCACCTAGTTACTCAGTAAGAAAGCACCAAACAAACCCATTACAAAGCAGCTCAGGTTACTCAAGTAAGCAAAATAACTCAGGGGGCTTTTCCTAGTGACGAAAGAAAGGGAAAACTTGTTTGAGATTGTATTTTTTTATGCTTTTGCCCATCATTCTTACAAGTAGAGTCAGGTTATCAGATTATACACAAACATAGCCTCATTACAAGGATAGTTTTAAATGGTTTACCTTTTAATCTCCAACAGATCCTCCAAGTGTCTTCACCATCCCTGAAGCAGATTTAAAAAGAATTCTCTGGGTGTTATCGCTACCTATTATTACACTACTCTATTTGACCACACCAGACTGCAGAAGACAGTTTTGGAAAAACTGGTTCGTGGTGACATTTTTCATGTCAGCTGTGTGGATTTCTGCATTTACATATGTCCTTGTATGGATGGTAACAATAGTGGGTATGTACTTTACTTGCTTCTAGATCATGTGAACTGACTCAATCACTGAGCAATGAATGATTTTTCACAACTGGGGAGGGTTAGATCTTAATTCTGTACTCTTCTGAAAAAGTTTAGCCTCAGACTGCATGTTCATAGCTCAAGTTTCTCCCCCCACCCACTGCCCAAAAAGTGTGGTAGACACAAGATAATTCAGCTGTTACTGCTTTGAAAAGGGCTAGTTCAGAACTACCTAAAGACTGCATTGAGAAGTTTCCATAGTTAACTCTCTCTCTCAGTCTGATATTTCCCTAGAAGAATATTTTCTGGAAATTGAGCTTGGCTGTACCATTGTGCTGCACCATCAGCCTTCCCAGTCTAGGTGATGGGCATCTGCTCATGTGGCTATGTAACAACGAATACATTTGAGAAATATTTACAACTTCATTGCTCAAATTGTTCAGAAAATTATGGATTTGTTCTACCTAACATTACGATCTTAAACAGCATTACAGGTATAGCATTATTGTAAACTGATTTACCAAGCAGGTATCAAAATTACCAAATTTATCTGCCAAGACTGGCGATAAAGGTTCAGTTCCTCTCATACAAGAGCAGTTATCACTAAACTTTAAACATTTCCTTGCAAGCATCAATTAGGAGGCTAAGATCAATAATGCTCATTTAAAGAAATGAATTGATTTTAGTACCTTTAGTGACAAGTAAAGGGTTTTAACAAGTTTGGGGTTTGCCTTTTTTGCTGCTCTGATGGGGAGACTTGAATTGTGTGTGTGATTTAAACCTTTACAATCATGTGTGTCTAGCAAACTCAGGGAAAACTAGAGTACTTTCCGTCAGTCTCATGAACTCACATCTTAAGTGAAGGGTCAGAAGTGTTAAGTCTCTAATGAAGTCATCCCGTCTCCTCAGTGTTTTAGCAATCGGAGTTAAATAGGTGTAAAAGCAAAAATGTTTCTGAATGCTGACTAAACTGTTTTCCCCCCTTCAGTTGCTCAACTTTCAGTCACATGGCATAACTTGACTAGTTCTCCAGTTATGGCTTTCAGGATAGACTTGAAATTTCAAATTTTAAGAACAAGCTGAGAACTGACAAGCCTTTCAAACTTTACATCTCAAAAACCAAAGAGGGGCGGGGGGCATGGAGAGGAAGGTACCTTTGCATTTCTCCTTTGCAGCTCACTTTTAAGTCTGCCTATGTAGTCTACTAATTCACATCTAAATTTGTTTTGAATTCATTCAAATTGAATGTCTTAAATAAGGAAAAACAATCCTGCCAACAGAGGCTTGTGTAGTTTGATACAACCAAAATTTAAACAACTAGCTGTCAAGTGGTCTAGTGCACTGATAGAGGTAATTCAGCACCTACTACAATCACTCATTGTTTATAAAACACCTCCTACTCATAACTAGGGAAAAGCAGGTAACTTATTATAGTGAGCTAGGAATCTTTAACAATCTTTCCCATATTGCAGGCGAGAGCTATTGCTGATCTGCTAGTTAGAGCCATGACAATGTGAAAGTGGGTATGTCAAAGTTTCAGACAGGGTAGAGTGCTGGTCTACTTTGAAAAGGGGAGTAAAAGTGGTATTGGGAGGGGATCTGTGTCTCACTGACTTCAAACTGTTTGTTCTCTCTACAAGATAAAGCTTTAGATAGCCCTGCATATTCAACCTGGGTTCTTTTCTTTTCATAAATCAGTTTTTGTAAAAGGTAATGCACTAACAACTATCCTGTCCCTGGACTTCACAGGGTTTGTACAGGTTTAACACACTGGAACTTAATTCTGGGGCGTATGAAGAATAGAATCTAGCACACACAAAAATTTAAAAATTGATAACTTCATGGAGGATAGGTCTATCAATGGCTATTAGCCAGGATGGGCAGGGATGGTGTCCCTAGCCTGTTTGCCAGAAGCTGGGAATGGGTGACAGGGGTGGATCACTTGATTACCTGTTCTGTTCATTCCCTCTGGGGCATCTGGTATTGGCCACTGTTGGAAGACAAGATGCTGGGCTAGATGGACCTTTGGTCTGACCCAGTATGGCCGTTCTCATGTTCACATTCCCTATTAGTATGTATTAGTCCCATCTTTACGTAGTCACTTACCAAGCTAGATCTGCACTTTAACTAGAAGCTGATAAAACTATGGAGTGAGGAAAGAGATCAGACTCGCTTCCATTTAGGATCCAATCTTACCTTCTAGGGCTAGAAGCTAGCAATTTGTGCCATAGGCTAAGAGATTCATGCTTCAGCTCTCCCTTGTCATTCCCGTTACTTTTTAGCCTATTGGTTTACAAACGGACTTTCTTCCTACACTGATCCCTTGATCTGGCAACAGAGGGTTTGGACCATTACAAATCCCTGATCAGAATCACTTTCAATCCCTTTCAACAGAGAAGCAGCAGTTTTACATTCCCTATTTTTAAGTTTTACCTCTAACTGACCTAAGCTGGTATCTGGCATGCAACAACAGTGCACCTAAGTTTACAGACAATCCACTGCATGATTCATTGTAACAAAATTGCTTATTACTGTTTGTCAAAACCCTTACTATTATGGATGAAAGACCCCCCCCCCCAAAAAAAATTTAGAGGTAGACAATACACTTTTCAGTAAAGTGAATTCAATTATCCATTAAAAAACAAGTTAAGAGTTTAAACAGAGATCAAATTCTTCAAACTTTCTCCCCAAGGTTTATGAATACTGCATTAGGAGAAACAAATGGAGACAACATCTGCTTGACAGTAAAATCAAAACTAAAGGCTGCTCAAGGTTAACCCCAAAAGATAAGATTCAAATCCAAGTTAAGCAGTTCTAGCTTTAAATTTTAGTTAAGCAACTGACGCACAAAGATGAAGAGTAGGAGTTAATTCATTTTCAAAGTATGAATGGCTGCTAGCAGGGAAGAAAATGGTGTACTGCTACTGAAGTTAATGGGAGAAAACTAGTATTTACCTATGGGAAACATAGGCTTCTAAATAAGAAGTGCTGCAATTATATTTTACTGAGTATTTTGCTAAATATGACTACTAAGACTTGGAACGTTACATTTTTTGACTGAAGTGAAGTTTCACAGCAATGAATTTGGACAGTACAGTAGTAAGGATTATTTAAAGTCTTTTCATGTCTCCCCAGGGAGTTCACGTGCTTTTTTCAAGAGTGAATGATTAAAGGGGTTACTGCTTCATGTGACTACCAGGACTCGTGATAAAATGCCCAAAGAACACAAGGGATAGTCTATTTTCAGCAGTTCAAAAAAGTGTCACAATTGTCAGAAACCTCAAACTTTTACTGTATCTGCAAGAAGTCAGTAATAGCATCCTACCTCTAACTGGGTTGGCATATTTATTTTCAAAGCTGAAAACAAATTCCACATCATGTTACTGATAGACTTTGGTGTGATAAGACAGGTGTTTGTTCCATTAGTAAATAACCACTGACTAGTAAAAAAAAAAAAAAAAAATTAAAAGAAATCAGTGTCAGGCCTGTAAGATTTCAGTAAATAAAGTTAAACTATCCTGAATTCTTACTGGCTTGCATGGATTCCTTTTGGAATTAGTATACAAATACCAATCCTTTCTTTCTCTGGTAAGTACAGATCCCTAGCAGTTTCCTCGGGCCAGACTTCAGCTATGAAATGTGTTGTTACTCAGTATCCTTGTTTATTCACTACAGGTGATACGCTGGCAATTCCAGAGACAGTAATGGGTCTTACATTACTAGCAGCAGGGACAAGCATACCAGACACAGTTGCAAGCGTACTGGTGGCTAGGAAAGGTAAGAATTTCAGCATTCATGCTCACTCCATTAGGAACTCTGCTAGGGCAGAGACGTCTCAACATAGATATTTCACTATATCTGAAAGGTTCATAGGGCAAGTCATAAAGCTGCTACTGTTTGAGTGTCTAAAACAAAATTCATTAGTATTAAATACTGAAATTCACCTAAAGTCAATTGTAGCTTAGCCTTCCAACATTTAAAGTGGGGGGAGAGGGGGGGAAAAACACATTTTAGGAAAAGTTTGCTTGCTGTTGGACAAGAATTATGACTACCATAAAACTGCAAGTTTAATTGTGTTCTAACATGACTGATTTTAGGCTGGTGGTATATAACTTACTTTATTAAGTGATCTCAATGTAGATGCTCATAGTTTAGGGAGATGCTTAGAAAATTCTTTCTACAGTACAATAAAAGTAAATGGACACTCCGTGTTTTTTGTTTTGCAGGAAAAGGAGATATGGCTATGTCTAACATTGTAGGATCCAATGTATTCGATATGCTGTGTTTGGGAGTACCTTGGTTTATAAAAACTGCCTTCATAGATACATCAGCACCCGTGGAAGTGAATAGCAGTGGTTTGACTTACACAGCTATTTCTCTTATTTGTTCCATTATTTTTATTTTTCTGGCAGTTCACCTGAATGGCTGGAAGTTAGATAAAAAACTGGGAGCAACCTGTCTAGTAATGTACTTAGCATTTGCTATATTGTCAATTTTATATGAACTTGGGATTATAGGGAACAATCCTGTAAAGGTCTGTGGTGGCTAGTTTTAGCCAGTGACTGTACTGAGGAAGACACAAAACAATGAGAGAGGATCAATTTCTTCATTTAGTCAAATAAAAAAAATCCAAAACTTCCTTTGGGCTCTAAAACTTATTTACAGAAGTTCTAAATCATGGCATAAAAGTAATCTTAAAAATAAAACATCACAGCCTAATTGGAGCCCTTTCTTTTAGAGTCAAGAATTACAGTGTGACTACAATGCATATATAAAACCAAAATTCTGGAAGGGACATCTAATTTTTTACATTACAATGTTGATACGAGCTGGGGGAATCTGAAACACTAAACAAATCCCACTATGCAATCTTGAGAACAGAGAAAATGGCTTATTTTATTAAAAACAGTATAACCATTCATTTAAACTGAATGACTAGAGACACTTGGCCTAATTTTCCAGAGGTGTCAAGCATCCACAGCTTCCACTGTCTTAAGGGGACTGCAGATGTTCAGTACCTCTGAAAATCAGGCAAACTGTCCTTAAAAACCAAACATAGTAAGATTTAGTTAACAAGAATCACAGTATATTAAACACTATACTGTTAAAGGCTGGTGGGATTTAAAAGTTTGTTTTTACAGCTTTTGTAAGCATACAATGTTACTAAAAATGACTTACTAGGATATAGAAGCTAAACAGACATAGGAATGTTCCTGAACACAGTTTTAAATTATGCATTGCGATCCAAGCGTACATCAATTTCTCTGCCATTGATTTTTATGCCGTTCATTATTCTACAGGCTTTTTCAGCAGATTCTGGTGAGTCAAACCTGACTGTTCCACAGCCTTTTGATTTTCCATTCTCCATTTTTATTTCAGCAAACATTACATGACCTGAATAAATAAGTTAAACAGCAGTTACTATAAAGGCTACATTGCACTACCAAGTTAGATATCCAATGACAGATTGAGGTAGAAAGGCATTTTAAAAAATAAAAGATTTTAGGAGGCATCTAAGCTTAGATGTTAAAATACATTTTAGAAAACATACTACCATCAAATGGGCTAACCAAGTGTAAGGCTTGCATCCATCTTACAGCAGACTGAATCTTTGGGTCAATCTGAGGTGTCAATTAACTGCTTTATATTTTTATTTTTTTTTAAAGCTGCTATTCCAATACATTCAGGTATTGTTTACTTATTGAAAGGAAACATAAGTGTCAGAACAGCAGACAAGAATCAGAGTATGAAAACTCTCTGGTCTACACAAATAGCAACAGTCCTTGTCTCATACCAGTATAGAATTAAACATGCTTTTGCTTGAATTAATTGAGCTCAGTTGCACAAACAGAAGAATCCCATTAGAAGACCACCAGTTTTGAGGCCCTTTCAGCCACAATTTGAGCTATCAGGCAGTTTAAAGATGCTAGCAGTCAAATGGTGATTACTTACTAGGTGCATGTTACAGTAAAACAATCATAGTACAGATCAAATGGAGTGGAAGTTCTGTTACTGGAGTGATTATTGAAATAAGAATTAGATGACTTTTCATGGATGGACATTCCTTTATCCTCAATACACTTCTTTAGAAGACTTAAGATTTCAAAAAGCACTCAAGACAGAAAACTAGTCAGTAACTGGGTGTTTTAAGAAAGACATTTCATAATAAGCTATCCTTTTAGCTACACCAGGATAGTACAGCAAAGCCACCACAAGTAGGCAAGCCTCTCTAAAATGTAGGCCTCATTTTTAAGAGGCTCACAATATAAGACTGACCTTTCACAGAAAGAGATGAAACATTTAGAACAGATATTCTTTGTAATCCCTTAATGACATTTGCATGATATGCAGATTTTGCTGATTTGTACTAATTATTTTTTTTCTTAAAATCCTTCAACAATTACTACGTTAGCTGCTGTGAAGTTTGTCAAAGAAAAGCAGATACATTTCTAGGGCTCATCTAGTTAAATCTCAACAGAAATTGCATCATTTAGAAACAGGGATACTGTGGGCACAGGTAAAAGATGTTTTTCAGTATAGTTTATTTCTGTAAATTTATGGATAAAAACTATTCTGGTATAAGCACCTTTATAACTGTATAACTGCATCTACACTAGGCAGTTGTACCAGTATTATCGGTTTAGAAACCAATATAGCTAAAGCAGTAAAAAAAAAAAAACCTGTATTTAGACAACCTTTAAACAGAGATCCTGTTTTCATACGTATCCGTAGTTCCCCTCCCTGCTTCTCCTTTATACTAATATCTGCAGAATGGCTTGTAAAGATTTTTCCACATTTTAATTCCACATTCTTCCAATGTTCACAAAATTCTTTTAATTTTAAGATGCAACATTACCAAGGTTACACATGAAAAGAAGGTGGCTATTAAGATTAGAGCAATTGCAAAAAATGGTTACTACTGAACTTGTGTTTGGGGCAGGGACCATCTTTTGTTTTGTGTTTGTACAATACCAAGTACAATGGAGCTCTTATCCATGACTATGGGTTCTAGGCACAACAGTAAAACTCGAAGATAACTTTCTCTCTCGTGGCTAAGGTACAAAAATAGCCACAAGAGACTGGAAAATAGTTTACTATCTTATGCACTCCTGCCAAGTAGCATAAACACAGTCTCAGAGGTTATGTCGACACAAAGAAAAAAAAACTACCACACCGCCCCCGTAGCAGCAAGTCTCAAAGTCTGGGTCAACTGACTCGAGCTACGAGACTAAAAACAGCAGTGTAGATGTTCCCACTCAAGCTGGAGCCCAGGCCTGGAGGTTCCCCTATTCCCCCAGGTTTGAGAGCCCAAGCAGGAGTGTCTACTCTGCTATTTTTAGCCCTGTAGTGCCATCCCAAGTCAGTTGACCTGGGCTCTGAGATTCGCTGCTGCAGGTTGTGTGTGTTGTTTTTTGCTGTATAGATGTACCCATAACATCCCAGCAATGAACATCTTTGCATGAAGTCAAAAGCAGGAATACCTGCAACTTCATTTGCTTGGACAAAACCTATGTACATTTGCTATCAAATTTGTACAGCACAAATGTTTATGACTGTCTATTCAACATATCAGATGACAGTGCTATGCTGAGAATTATTTCTTCCTCCTCTCTCCCCCCGCAAAGTAAAAAAGCCAGAGTTCTGAAAGTGAGTTTTCAAAGGGGGAAACAAGTTGTTTGTTCTTACATCTAAGCCCCATGATTCATGCATTTTTAGCAATAGGGCCATAAAGGCTTTCTGAATTACCTGCATATATCAATGCTATGCTGAATATCCACAGCAATCCTGCACGTCTTCCATACACAAATCCCAACAATATAGCAAGAATGCTTTTATTCATTTTAATAAGCCACAGCCCTCAGATAATACACAGACCAGGCCCATCTAGCTGAACAAAACCAATCTGCCTCCAGCTGGAAGACACATCTAAAGTCGCAAGGGTAAATTTAGTACAGTAATTTCCCCAGAAATTAAGGTATGTGAGCAGGATAAGGCTAGCCAGACTACTCTTCAAGCTATTTAACATTTTGTCTAGGCAACCACTACATCCCACTGTCCTTGTGGACTGGACATTTGTTAAGCTCTGACTTTATGGCTTATGCAGGACAACAACATTTGAAGCCTTCCATATACTTACCACACTGACTGAATTTCTCTTTTAGCTTCTGCCATGTCAAGTCAAATGGAAGCTAGAATGAAAACAAGTATTAATAATATATACAGACACAGAGTGGAAAAAACAGCTGTTTGTTTGAATTCATAGACCTTAAGGTCAGAAGGGACCATTATGATCATCTAGTCTGACCTCCTGCACAATGCAGGCCACAAAATCTCACCCACCCACTCCTGGAATAATCCTCTCACCTATGTCTCAGCTATTGAAGTCCTCAATTCATGGTTTAAAGACTTCAAGATGCAGAGAATCCTCCAGCAAGCGACCCATACCCCATGCTGCAGAGGAAGGCGAAAAACCTCCAGGGCCTCTGCCGATCTACCCTGGAGGAAAATTCCTTCCCGACCCCAAATATGGCGATCAGCTGAGCCCTGAGCATGTGGGCAAGACTCACCAGCCAGACACCCAGGAAAAAGTTCTCTGTAGTAACTTCTAACATCCCATCATTGACCATTGGTCCTATTTACCACTGATGGCAATTAATTGACCTTTGACTAAGATCATGTTATCCCATCAAACCATCCCCTCCATAAACTTATCTAGTTTAATCTTGAAGCCAGATAGGTCTTTTGCACCCACTGCTTCCCTTGGAAGGCTGTTCCAGAACTTCACTCCTCTGATGGTTAGAAACCTTCATCTAATTTCAAGTCTAAACTTCCTGATGGCCAGTTTATATCCATTTGTTCTCGTGTCCACAATCGTACTGAGCTTAAATAATTCCTCTCCCTCCCTGGTATTTATCCCTCTGATATATTTAAAGAGAGCAATCATATCTCCCCTCAGCCTTCTTTTGGTTAAGGTAAACAAACCAAGCTCCCCGAGTCTCCTTTCATATGACAGGTTTTCCATTCCTCAGATCATCCTAGTGGCCCTTCCCTGTTCCAGTTTGAATTCATCCTTCTTAAACATGGGAGACCAGAACTGCACACAGTATTCCAAATGAGGTCTCACCAATGCCTTGTATAACGGTACTAACACCTCCTTATCTCTACTAGAAATACCTCACCTAATGCATCCCAAGACCACATTAGCTTTTTTCACGGCCACATCACATTGCCGACTCATAGTCATCCTATGATCAATCAGGACTCCGAGGTCCTTCTCCTCTTCCGTTACTTCCAACTGATGTGTCCCCAGTTTATAACTAAAATTCTTGTTATTAATCCCTAAATGCATAACCTTACACTTCTCACCATTAAATTTCATCCTATTACTATTACTCCAGTTTACAAGGTCATCCAGATCTTCCTGTATGATATCCCAATCCTTTTCTGAATTGGCAATACCTCCCAACTGTGTGTCATCCACAAACTTTATTAGCACACTCCCATTTTTGGTGCCGAGGTCAGTAATAAATAGATTAAATAAAATTGGTCCCAAAACTGAACCTTGAGGAACTCCACTAGTAACCTCCCTCCAACCTGACAGTTCACCTTTCAGTATGACCCGCTGTAGTCTCCCCTTTAACCAATTCCTTATCCACCTCTCAATTTTCATATTGATCCCCACCTTTTCCAATTTAACCAATAATTCCTCATGTGGTACTGTATCAAATGCCTTACTGAAATCAAGGTAGATTAGATCCACTGCGTTTCCTTTATCTAAAAAATCTGTTACTTTCTCAAAGAAGGAGATCAGGTTGGTTTGGCATGATCTACCTTTTGTAAAACCATGTTGTAATTTGTCCCAATTGCCATTGACCTCAATGTCCTTAACTACTTTCTCCTTCAAATTTTTTTCCAAGACCTTGCATACTACAGATGTCAAACTAACAGGCCTATAGTTACCCGGGTCACCTTTTTTCCCCCTTTCTTAAAAATAGGAACTATATTAGCTATTCTCCAGTCAAATGGTACAACCCCTGAGTTTAGAACAGTAATTCACATGCTTACATTTCTGACAAATATCTGGTTGCCTTTAGAACCTCTCTCTCTCACACCACTTCCCATCGGGCCAGCCACAAATCCTCGATCCATATCAATGTTCCTGTCCAGGCCAGCTCCCATAGCTGGTCCCATTCGATCAAAACTGGAGCTCATCCGATCCATCCCCATTCCCATTCCTCCAGTCATACTATTCATACCACCCATTCCACCACCTAGGCAGAGAGAGGAACAGAAAATGTTCAGGAAATAAAAATAAGTTTACTTCAGAATATTAAATTAAATGCAAGTTATAGCTGTATCGTAAGTGAACTTAACTAATTAGATCTTTTGTGTAGGGAAAATGCAGTCATTTTAGGTAAGAAAACTGATCTACTACAGAGCATAATGAAGTTTGTCATATTTCATATAAGCTCCAAGCAGATTCAAATATCAGCATGTTAGCTGATCACGGTTATTACATTGTTTGCAAGTTACTAAAATTTATGTTTTTATTTGAACATTTCTGAATTATCAAAATATTGGTACTGTACAATAAGATACCAAGTAGCAGATACAGTACTAGTCCATCAACGCTTCTGTAGCTATAAAAAACATTCCAATGAGTAACACCACAAACCTCACAGGAATTGAAAGTTCAATGACTTTCAAATTTCACTAATAAATCATACAGTGGACCAAAAAGATAAAATGAAAATACTGTAGAAGTTTTAGAACATGGATAATTCGAGCATTATAATCCAGGAAGGCAAAATAAAAATACATCAGTTTTCCTGAATGCAGATACACATACAGACTTTTACCTACCTGATGGCATCATCTTCTAAAGAAAGGATTCTTTGGATATTAAACTGGATTGCATTGATAGCCACTACTTGATATCAGAAGCCTGAACTTTCCAACACTAAATGCTATTTTAAAGCACATTAGTATGTGTCATGCGTGTGAAACTACTGACAACCCGATAAATATCCTACTGAAAATTTTATGAATCCACAATTAAAATTCAGGTAAAGCAGGAGCTTCAACTTCATCCACATGTCTTGAGTATCAAGGAGGTGGATTTCCTAATGTGCCACCCAAGATAGCCAATGGCAAGGCATTACTATCTTTCAACTATCCCAATGTGAAGGTGTCATGCCTACTGACTATGAATGTTGCCTTTACACAAGTTCAGGATTAGACCTCTAAACAAAAAGTTAACTGAATTATATCTGAAATTCTAGACCACAAATGATGGTTTCTAGCATGTTTTACTTACTGCAAAAATTACAGTATTGAAAAATGAGTTGTTTGTAGGATTCCCACAAATAACACACCCTACCTTTCTTTTGACAAAAAGCTTACCAGAATGCTGTTCCTTTCGTCAAAAATATTTAGCATACTAAGAAGTTTGACAAATTCCAACACCAGATTAAGAATTAGAAAGGATGTAGTGAACGAGGAGGAAACTCAGTGTTAATATATAAATAGGGCACTACCAAATTCATGGTCCATTTCGGTAAGTTTCATGGCCAGAGGGTTTTAAAATTGGTCAATTTCACGTTTTCAGATATTTGCATCTGAAATTTCTCTGCATTGTAATCGGGGTCCCAACCCAAAGGGGCATCATGGGAGGGTGCAAGACAAAGCTGGGGTTTGCCAGTCAGGGGAGGTTCCTGGAGGTGGGTCTCATCTCCCACGTACTGCTGGGAGCGCCCTAGCCGGAGGCTTCTAGCTACTGGGCCAGGCTGTGGAGGGTACCCCAGAGATGGGTCTGATCTGCCCTCTGAGAGTGGTCATGCAGGGGAAGACAAAGCCCCATCCCTCCCCCGCCCAGAAGTCAAGCAGCTGGAGCCAAGTGAACAGTAGGAGCCCCCAGTTGGGGTGCTCTCAGCCCTGCCGCTCCCCTCCAATAGCTAGATTTCATGGGGGGAGGCCTGATTTCACGGTCCGTGAATTTAGTAGGGCCCTATATATAGGGAAAGCATCTCTAGCAAAAGAGCTTCTTCAAAAACAATTAGAATTACAATCACAACCTAGGACTGACGCATGAATATTTTCCTGCCACGGAAAGTACTGCACTAGAGCAAGTTAATTATTTACAAAAATCTTCTGCTACATCTATATATTGATCATTTACATTCTGTTGAAACCAATCAACCTACTCATTCCAGATCCTACTGGGCCCATGCTAGAAGCTCCCATTCCTCCTGCAAAACCACCAACCATTGCACCACCTAAACAAGGATACAAAAAAATAAAATAATCAAGTGGCATATGCTAAGACTATGGCTGTAAGTTAACAAAGCCAGACAATATTAGCGAGTACACTGGTTAACATTTAAAACTACACAAGACATTCTTACCTTATGATTCTTCTCTATGGACTGGTTTCACCTGTGTAGCTTAGATGGGATGATACCTTATTATGCAAACTGTTTGGGAAGCCTCTAATAAGTGACTTTGATGGCCTCTAGCCCT
This sequence comes from Macrochelys suwanniensis, assembly GCA_033296515.1. Classification (NCBI taxonomy): domain Eukaryota; kingdom Metazoa; phylum Chordata; order Testudines; family Chelydridae; genus Macrochelys; species Macrochelys suwanniensis. The sequence continues at coordinate 66,810,384 of CM065785.1, forward strand.
GAGCAATTTTTACAGGTTTTAAGATGCTTTCCAAAGCCTCTTTCTAGGAAAAAAAATCCTTTTGTACAGACAAACTGCCATTAGGGCAAGCTAGATGGAATAAAGAAAATGATCCTGCAAGAACACCAAAGCAAGGCTAACAGGACCACCTTATTGTGAAAAATATAGGATGGAAAGGGCTTCTGTCATTCCTACTCCCAACTGATATAACCACTACCAGGAGAATTACTTGAAGCTTTTGCTTCTCTCCCGAAAGATTCAAAGGAATTCAAAGAAGCTGCTTATTAAACACTCAAGTAAAGATTTCACTGGGAAGCCTATAGTGGGTCAGAGGAGAGAAAACATGCTTTTAGGGAACAGTGGTAGGGATGTGGAAGAAAAGCCACACCAAATTCATTAAACTCCCAAGAACTGCAAGACTGTGACAGCAAGGGGAAAGTACTTTAATCCCACCATTCTATAACTCCCTCATGATGGCTTTGGTAGAGGTTACCATAGCACCACACCTCCTGTCCCTGTCCAGATTCTGTAGTAAGCAGCTAAATTGCCCTTCTTTCTGGAGTAAGTCTCAGTACCATGCAAAGTAGTTGAAACTATAATAGTAAAGAACAGAATTATCAGACACAGATGAGTACAATATATTGGGGAAGAGTTAATGAGGCTTTTGTTGAGGGAAATAATATCTTACCAATCTATTAGAATTCTTTGAAGATGTCAACAAGCATGTGGACAAGGGTGATCCAGTGGAAATAGTGTACTTGGACTAAGGGCTAGTCTACACTTACCCGCTGCATCGGAGGCGTCAGATCGATCTTCTGGGTTCGATTTATCGCGTCTTGTCTAGACACGATAAATCGAACCAGGAAGTGCTCCCCCGTCGACGCCGGTAATACTGCTCTGCGAACGGAGCAGGCGGAGTCGACAGGGGAGCCTGCGCACCACCGTGTGGACCAGGGGGAAGTACTTTTAAGTTCGAAATAAGATACTTCGACTTCAGCTACGTTATTCACATAGCTGAAGTTGCGTATCTTACTTCGAACTTGGGGGCTAGTGTAGACCAGCCCTTTCAGAAAGCCTTTGATAAGGTCCTTCACCGAGCAAAGTAGGGAGTCATGGGATAAAAGGGAAGGTCCTTTCATGGATGAGTAACTGGTTAAAAGCTAGGAAACAAAGGGTAGGAATAGTCAATTTTCATGATGGAGAGAGGTAAACAGTGGGGTCCCACAAGGATCCATACTGGGATCAGTTCTGTTCAACATATTCATGAATGATCTGGAAAAAGGGGTAAAGAATGAGAATAGTGAAGTGGCAAAATTTGCAGATGATACAAAATTACTCATGATAGTTAAGTCCAAAGCTGCGAAGCACTACAAAGGGATCTCACAAGAACTAAGTGACTGAGCAACAAAATGGCAGATGAAATTCAATGTTGATAAATGCACACCGGAAACAATCCCAACTATACCTACAAAATGAACGGTTCTAAATTAGCTGTTACCACTCAACCATTACGAAAGGGATAGATGATAAAGCAGAAAATATCATATTGCCACTATATAAATCCATGGTATACCTACACCTTGAATACTGCATGCAGTTCTGGTCACCCATCTCAAAAAAAACAAAAAAAATTAAAAATTGGAAAAAGCAGAGAGGACACCAAAAATGATTAGGGATATGGAACAGCTTCCCTATGAGGAGAGATTAAAAAGACTGGGACTAGTCAGCTTGGAAAAGAGATGACTGAACAGAAATATGATAGAGGTCTATAAAATCATGAATGGTTTGGAGAAAGTGAATAAGGAAGTGTTATTTACCTCTTCACATAACACACGAACCTGGGGTTCATGAAATTAAGAGGCAGCAAGTTTAAAACTAATTTAAGTACTTCATACAACCCACAATCAAACTGTGGAACTCATTGCCAAGGGTGCTGTAAAGGCCAAAGGTATAAATGGGTTAAAAAAGAATTAAATAAATTCATGGAGGATAGGTCCATTAATGGTTATTAGCCAAGATGATCAAGGATGCAACCCCATACTTCGAGTGTCCCTAAACCTCAGACTGACAGTAGCTGGGCCTGGACCACAGATCACTCAAACTGCCTTGTTATGTTAATTCCCTCTGAAGCACCCTGCACCAGCCACTGTTGGAAGACAGGAAACTGGGCTAGGTGGACCATTGGTCTGACCCAGTATGGACATTTTTATGGAGAAAAGAATAGACAGAACTCTCTCTCTGATAAACCTAGATCTGCTAGACTGTGACAAAGGCAGCGTGACTGTGACAATAGATCTTGATACGAGAAGACAAATGGGTGGGGTTCTAATGCCATCCAATGTTTGTCCACAAACTGATGACTTGGTCACTCCAGAACTATCAGCACAATCTTGGCTCTGTCTTGCTTGATTTTATTACCCTTCACATGAAAGAAAACATGAGTGTACTTGGTATTGGCTAGAAGGAAGAACACTGAAACTTCATGTTGCCCATGCTACTTTATCTGCTGGAGAACCTTTCACATTCTGGGTTTTTTGTTTATCTGGTCTGGTGTTTTTTTGCCACAGAAAGTCAGTGCATGACTTGCCCAGACTGCACACACTCTGAATACCCAATTTATGAAACTGTTCCCCAGGGTGGATATATTTTCTGCATAATGAATCTGATGACAGATTGGTCAGCTCAGCAGTTCAAATGGAAAGATGATTGTTCTCTGCAAACCTGAATAGAAGGATGGTCTCTCAGAGGAAGCGTTTGTTTCCCCCTTTGCAATTTACTTATGCCACACCAGTATTACCTGACCTCAGAATAATGTGCTGATTCTGGCTAGAATACTGAGCTTGTTCAATGCAAGCTGGGCTTTTCAGCGCTCCAGCAGGCGGGGATCAAAAGCTCTCTCTGAAGTACAATATTTCCTTGGGTCAGATGGATGCTTAGACCAGATCCCCAAACCAAAAAGCTTGTGTTTGGGTTCTGCAGGGGCATCCTTTTCATTACAATGCAACACATTTTGTGACCTGTAGGGGAAAGACTATTTCATACTCATTGCTTTGACTGAAAGTGTCCTCCATGATAAGGAACTGTTTGCAGAGTTTGAAAACAGGGTACTAAATCCCAGCAGGATACAGTAAGGTCAAACAATGTCAGCAGAGCTCAGATTGCTGGAGAAATCTACCATGCTAACTGGGCAATCAAGATTTTATCCTCAAAGTGATTCTCTGAAGGGAATACTAGTCTCCAAGCATTTGTTAGGAGCAAGAAAGCTTCTGCCAAGGGTCTCTCATTAATGAAGAGTCCTAGACTCAAGAACATCTCCACTCTGGCCACAGCCATTAATACACAAACTTTTAATTAAGCTAGTTCTCTATGTAGGTGATTTCATAGATCTTGTTCTAGATTCATGAATTTTCTTGATATTGTAGGCAAGGAAGAGGGGAGAGCCTTTTACTTCAAACAATGCCCCTTAAAATGGCCAATACAGTCTCTTGGGTGCATTAAAGCTGTGAAGACCCCCTTCGATGCACCAGTGGCCCATTTTCCTTAAGTAAGAAGGCATCAGCCTAGATATTGGGATAGGACGACAGTAGGGTCTTCCCCAGCTAAGCACAGCATAAACCAACAGTTATGATGTAAAGTCATAATAGTTTAGCTAGCAAAAGGGAAAAAAAAGTTATAGGTCCTCTGGGATTATATCAAGTTCTCACTAAGTACAAACACAATGCCAAAACACAACCAAGAGAAGCAGATATTTGGTATCTTCCATTCTCTGACACTGCTATCCTGCTCAGTGATCCCTAAACAGTACTGATCACAGGAAGCAGGGATATAGACTTTGTAGATTCAAATCAGCCCAGTACACGTTCACCTTTAAATATGTACTGTCTTGTTCTGTTACAGCAGCACCAGAGAACACAAGTATATGGCAGAGCCCTGCTGTTTTGCACTCTGCTTGACTGACGCCTGATCCTGTCCAGAACTCCCACATCCAATTCCTCACAATAGTATTAAAATGCAGACTTAATACCGGTCTCTGCAAGACAAATATGCATTATCCATATACAGGAAAAAAATGTGCAGTCAGAGCTAAGTTTAAGTTTTCACCTGAGAAATTTGGTCTGCAAATACATAGCCACTAAATATATTCTATTTCGAATGTCTTCACTTCCAAGGAACTGTTCAGCCACTTTAAATCCAAGATAGGGCAGACTTCCTGTCATCTTAAAAGATGGGAAATAGCCTAAAACAGATACCAGCAAATCTGATGTCTTCTGGAAAGGGGCAAATTAACCAGATTCTTAGCAAATAGTTTTATCATCTTTGCAATCTTCTTTTCTGCCCCTGAAGACTGAATCATCTTGTGAGACAGGGAGGCAACTCAGAAATTCAAGATAGTCAAGAGGACCCACCGGTCTTCTGTGATGTGGACCCAATCCTTGAAGATGCCCCACGCCAAACAGAGAATGTATGAAGAGCAGGAGCCATTCACAGGCCAGAAGAAGCGGAGCTTCCAGACTGACTTGTGTAAAGAATGGTTCTCTAATTTGGACTTACGCACTTGTCTAAATGGGGATTTTCTAATTAAAATTGGTAATCATGCCTGAATCTCCTTCAGGGAAAAACTGTTTTACAAGAAGCCTTTATGGTGGCAACCTAAACTAGTCCCCTCTGCCTCTTCCAATGAGGCATCCATATATTATGAAGGATTTTAGGTGTCAACATCATGCTATTCTTCACCTTTGCAGGGCGGAGTTAACAGAAAAGAAAGTCCATCTCTTTAACATGTCCACCATAAAAGGAAGGCAGTAAATAGCTACATTTAGGCAGGATCCAGGCTCATCCTTGCACTTTTGGTCAACCTAGGCTCTACTTCTACAGAATATTTTTTTTTCCAAATGACCAAGTAAAGCCAAGAGAGTAGTGAAACCTGCTCAGTCAAAAAAGTGTAACATCCTTGCACAGGACATGGGTGACCTGAAAGTGGAGAAAATATCAGCACAACCTCCTGAGCTGACTTTACTCCTGGAGGAATTCTGCACCACTGTGCTATGCAGAATTGTTCAGAAAGTAACGTTGTGCATGTAGAATTTCCCTTCTCTCACAGAAATGGGCTGCAGTGCTGCTGGCCACAACTAGGGGTCACTGGACTCAGCAGAGCCCAGCTCACACATAGAAGACACTGCCAGGGGAGGGAGCTAGAGGATTCCTGGCAGCTATAGTTCCCAGCATACCCTGAGGGAAGGAGATGGCAGCACACAGGAAACTCCATGCAAGCCTGGGGCCAAGCATCAGGCTGTTTCTCCCTCTGGATCCCTGGGCTCTGGAAGGCAGAGGGCGCAGGTGCCTGGCCTGGGCTCGGGGGGGGGGAGGGAGGGAGGAGGGAAAAGGGGTTGGGTATATTGGCTGGGGGAGCACAATGGCTGGCTCCGGGGGGGGGGGGGGGGGGGGGGGGGGGGGGGGGGAAGAGGGAGAGGGGTTGTGGGTGTCTGGTCCCCCCAGCTGGGCTCTGGGGGAGGGGGAAAGGGGCAGAGAAACAGGAACTGGGTTGTCATAGGGGTTTCTTTAACTCTCTACTCCTGGGGGAATGTGTGTGTGTGTGTGTGTCTGTATTGTTACAGACATACTTGCTGACAGGTATTTTGAAATAAATTACCAAAATAACTGAAACTGCTGTGATTATGTAGTGTTATTTTGACAAATAACGTTTTCATAATTTTAAAATATTGTGCTCAGAATTTTTTATTTTTTGGCACAGAATTCCCCCAGGAGTTTGACTTGCATCAAAAAAAGAAAGAAAGCAGATTGGGCGTGTGCAAGGAAGAAGGGAAGGAGACAAAGACGGTAAATTTCACTGTTTCTATTGGATGCCTCCTATCCAATTTACATAAACAGGAAGGACAACCTGTCTAGTATGCACTAATGAGACAGGGCCACAGAAATTGCAAGACAAACATTTGAACAACTGGTATGCGTTTTCCAGAAAGGTGCCCTAAAATTTCAATTATTCAAATACTCAGTTACTAGCTGTGTTAACTTAAAGTATTCTCTTTAATCACTCCCCCGTTTTAAAAAAAATAATGTTTTTGGACAGAGCCACCATACGTCCATCTATGTAAAGATCTAAATTTTATCCAAATTGCAGCACCTACCAAAATACTTTTTGGAGACTGAGGTTGAAGGTGAGGAGCAGATAGATAAATTTACTAGTTGGTTTACTTGTCAAAAGAAATAAAGTACTTGCAACACATTGTGATTGCTCAGGAGGAACTCAAGTTTGACAGAGTTACCATACCCATTCTTCCAAAAGAATCTCCAAAGCCCCGGTTCATTGCCATGTCACTGCGACCAAAATCTCTGTCCATAGTTCCTCCCATTCCACCACGGAACATTTCTGCTGAGAATATACCAACAAAGAAGCAGAAATTGCAAAAGATTGTGTTATATTTTCAACACAAGATATACATAAATTACATATTTCATGACTACTCATTCAAAGGGAAAGTAGTTTAAAGCATAAATCTGAAAAGCTCACATTTAAGTTTGCTAACTTACCTCCCATGCCAGTTGCCATGCCTCCCATGCCGGTTCCTAGGCCCCCACTCATTCCACTGCCCATATTTCCTCTGAAGTCATCTACACTCCCCATCCCTATGTAAAGAAAAAAGCTTTAACAACAATAATGGATTAAAAATAGAGGGGTAGAGAGAGAGAAAGTTCACCCACCTCCCATTCTGCTGACTCCACCAAATCCTCCCATGTTAGTCATGCCTTCCATTCCACCAAATCCACCGATACCTATGCAATAAGGAAAAATGTTTTCTATACTATATTTTAAAGAAGTTAACAGAAAATAAATAAAAAACACATATACCTCCTCCCATTCTGTTCATTCCTCCAAAGCCTGGGCCATCCATTCCCATACCTTCAAGCAAAAGTTATACATATAGTTTAGAATACAGAAAAAGCTCTCTCTATATTTCTATATTATTACTCCTGGAGGAATTCTGCACCAAAAATTCTGTGCACAATATTTTAAAATTCTGAAAAATCCTGCATATTTTGTCAAAACAACACTATATAATCACACCAATTTCAACTATTTGGGTAATCAATTTCAAAATACTGTCAGCAACTATGCCTCTAGCAATACAGACAAAAAAAAATTCCCCCAGGAGTAGAGAGTTAAAGAAGCCCCTACAACAACCCATTTGCTGTTTCTCTGCCCCCTCCCCCTCTCCGAGCCCTGCCTGAGGGCCAGACACTCCCACACTCCCTCCAGGGCCCAGCTCCAGCTCAGACACTCATGCCCCCTATCCTCCCAGAGCCCAGGGCTCCAGAGGGAGAAACAGCCTGATGCTGGGTCCTGGGTGTGTACAGAGTTTCCTGCATGCCTCCTCCTTCCTCCAGGGCATGCCACCTCTTTCCTCCAGGGCATGCTGGAATTGCAGCTGCCAGGAACCCTTCAACTCCCTCCCCCTTGGAGTGTCTTCTATTTGCAAGCTGGGCTCTGCTGGGTCCAGTGGCCCCAAGTGGCCATCAGCACCTCTGCAGCCCATTTTTGTGGGGTTAAAAGGAAATTCTGCACAAAACATTAATTTTGCACAAACACTGTATTGCGCAGAATTCCCCTAGGAGTAATTTATGTAAGTCAATTAATCAAATTCACACTATTCAAGGTTTACTTTGTTAGAGCAGGCAACTCTTCCTGAGGCAAGACCAAGAACCATTAAAGTTATAGAGAAAAGAAATAAAAATATACTCACCTCCTGGACCCATATTCCCCATTCCACCACCCATGCTCAATTGGGTTGCGCTGATGGGCTGTCCTCCTGGTCCAAGTCCCATCCCAATACCTCCAAGGCCACCTTTGAACACCAGAGTAAGAATCACCATCAGGAGTCAGGATTTCTGTTGCCACAATGAGACTCTACAAATGTCATTCATGCCTTCTGGTGCTGACATCATACAGTTCCAGACTGCACGTCATAATATATGACGTTCAAGGAGTAAGAAAGATTATAGCCCATACTCACGAGGTAACTGTGGCGTCTTGTTCTCCACCACACGGAAGTCTTCATGAGGAATTGATTTGTCATCCTGTTGTGAAATGAGTATTATTAGGAGGGATTTCACTACCATTTTAGCTTAGCTAAAGGGGGAACGGGCAGATAACTCACCATTTTCACATGCATGGGTCTATCAAACAGGAACTGTCCATTGAACATAGCTGAAGACCAAGTCAAAGAAGTTTGATCTGACTACTGAAGGCAGCCTAACTAGTTTTAAAGATTCATTTTTATAATTTAGCTTACCTCCCTCCCTCATCCTTCTAAGTGGTTCTCTCCCCCAGTCTCCAAACAAGGAGATTAGCTAGTTAGAATGACAGTTATAGACCATCACTGAACAAATCAGCTCCTTTTTCAACCTTAACTACTGGACTGCAGAGTCACACTCTCTCTCCGGCTCAATGATTATTTAAGTGTTTATCCACATTTGAACAGTCACTGGCCGTGAGAGAGAGAGAGAGAGAGAGAGAGAGAATATGTTTCTGTATTCCAGTGGTTAGCGCACCCACCTGGGAAGTGGAAGAACCTAGTACAGTCCCCCTGATCCACTCTTTCATCATTTATCCACTATGAAATGGCTTCAACAAGAGAAGCTGAGGACGCCCCACATCAGAATATCCCATAGCTCAGGGGTTAAAGCACTTTCTGTTCAAACCCTCTCTCCCAAAGGGGTGGTGGGAGAGATGAGAATTGTACCTGGGTCTCCCACATCCCAGAGGAGTGCTCTAACCACTGAACTAACAGTTATAAGATAGGCACCACCACCACCACCTGGATTTTGAATGGGACCCGATCTGGTGCGTGTACCCAGAGGCTGCCCCAAGCCACAAACCAACAAATTTCTATCTTCCCCTGGTTCATTAATTGCTCTGGGACTTAGGCACCTGGACGCCTAAAGTAGAATTGGACATGCCCCAAGGTCTAAAACTTAGGTGCCCAGGGAACTTTTACAATGGAATGTTAAGTGCCAAGTTAGTTTAGGTGCCAACAGAGAGTTAGGTGGCAGCCTAGAAGGAGTTGTGTGGACTTCAGTGGCGCCACTCAGGGGACTTACACGCCTAATTCTGGAATTTAGGCGCCTAAGCTGTTTTGTGAAGTGCACTCAAGGTCTTCATGTACACAGAAACTGACGTTTAGCATGCACATAAACCAGCTACAATGCCAATGGATATAGTGTAGCTTTAAAATCAATCATATACTCATATACCATTCAATGCAAACTGAATCCACATTTAACAAATTGCTCCTTTAACCAGATAACTAATTCTCAAAAATAAGGATACATATTGCCTGAACTGCTTCAATTGCTTGTTCAAAAGTGACTGTTCCCATTCCTCGACTCTTGCCATCCTTGTCTTCTTTGATATCTGCACGTTTTACGGTTCCAGCAATGCTGAACACCTCCTTTAGTTTCTTCCAGCCAACTTTAAAGTCAAGCTGAATATAAAAAGTTACACAATTCCAATACATTTATCTCTTCTCATTAAATAATTTAGAAGACATTTTGCAGCATAGTAACTTTTTAAACTCCTAAAAGCAATATATTTTGTATAGCACATGTCCACCACAGTGAGTCTAAGAAGTCAAATCTCTTTAAAAGTGATGAATTTATGTCACTTCTGTATGCTTCCCTCCTCCTCAACTTTTAACATGCTGATTAGGAAGGGAAAATTTTGCAGCACCTGCATTCTCTTAAGTGCCAGTTTGCATCTAAAGAGAAACAGGAAACTAGTTCAGGTATTTCTTTAATTTGTGCAAATTCTGAGCTAGTAAGAGAATCAGAATAAATGATCACATTAAAACAATAATGTAAAATAGAGTTTATGTTAATGCAGAGTAACTGGCAAGATTCTCTGCACAAGGTGGATACATATGACAACAAATACATTTGCCAACTAACAAGTACACTCAGTTGTAAAGAAAAACCAAAGTTATTTACTGGAAATAAACTCATCTGTAAATACTATTTTAAAAAATTGCAAGAAAGGACTACAGCAGAGTGAAGACCTTCAAAAAGACCTGCTAGGTAGTCTGCTGCTGCTTAAAATCCATTTCACGAATTTTGTTTTTACACCCCAATCTGGACACATGCATGCGCTCTCTCTTCAGTTTCAGGAAAGAAATACCAGACCTTAAAATTAATTCATATGCATTTCCTTTTAAAGTGAAGAGAGTGAGTGGATACTCTTGTGTAATTCACAGAGATTGGTACTACTGAACATAATAGACTAGACATTAACATTTTTAAATATGTGCTTAAACTTACATTAGCAACAAAAATAGTGGACCCAAGCCTGCCAGCCTGCAAATTACTGATAATCTCAGGAGGAATGTTTGGATTATTGAGAATTGAAGGGGGTAAATTCATCAATCCAGGTGCCATATCAGGTCCGTGTCCTCCTGGGAATGGTCCTCCCACACGCTGCAATGCCCTACGAGCATGTTCACCATCAGGATCCTAGAACACATTTAAAAGTAAAGCTAACACATTCATCAACAGCAGGATTGACAGTTGAACAAAAAAAAGTACTATTTTAAAATTCCACAAAAATCCATCAAAATCATAAACTAATATCCTTGTCAGCATCAGCAGAGGGATCAAGCACTTAATTAGCATGGAGACCTAATTCCCTCACCTCTAGAGGTGGGTCCTTTCAGATGAGGGTTGAGGCATATTGGCAAAGCACTTGTGGAGGAAGCGTGCACTGCCACTTCACATGCTGTACCTAGCCTATGGGACAAGTAGAAAAGATTTCAATCTAATGGGCTGTCAGTCTAGTACCTTCTTCCAAGCACTGAGTTAATTCAATGAACTTTGATTATTTGTTAATTCCATGATTAAAAGTGTAACAGAACATTCCAAAGAACTATCATAGGACCCAACACTATATATTACATTGAGAATTTTGACACTTATTTGAGATCTCAATTTGCACAATCACTTTATTACCATCCCCCTGTCCCACTACAAAATAGAACAATCTGACTGGCAGACTAGAGTTAAGAGTCATATTTTGATAAAAGTATAAAAACTGAAAGTAATAGCCAGGGATGACAGAGGGAAGTGGTAGGAAGTTAGGAGATATCTACCATTTTAAAAAAAGGCATTTGTTTATTTTGGCATACTACAGTCTTTAGGGCACATCATGATTTTGTCACATTAGCTCACAGAAGGCACAGTGCCAGGGGACCAACAGGACCCTGGCTGGCTAAGGAAACATAAGAGGCCTCTCCACTATAGAAAGTAGAAGATATGTATAGCTAATAGACCACCTAATGTTAGTGTAAAGCCACTTCAGGTGTTCCTAGAAAAGACTGAATCAATTCAAGCTAAAACAAAGTAACATTCATACCTCTTTAATGTTCAGGGGTCTTCCACTAAGGTCATATTTGTTCATAGTTTCTAATGCTTTCTTTACGAATTCTTCATCTTTGAATTCAACCACACTTAAGAAGGAACAAAATATTTAGAGTATTAAAAGTTAATTAAAAAAACTTAGCAGAATATTTGTACAGTAGTGTCTTTCCACACACGCACAAAGAAACTTACCCACAGCCCTACATCCATGGTGAAGATTTGTGAACACGTGAGGGGGGAGAAGAAAAAAAAAAAAGGAGTGAGTCAGTAAACGTAACTAATAAAATATTTTAAGATTCCATATTACTGTTAAATAACTGTTCATTAAATTTCAATTCCAGAATTTATAAACACATGCTTTTTACTGACAGCCAAAATTCAATTTCACCTAGTGTCTTTGGAACAAACGTACTACAGTGGATATTACAATTAAAAAGCACAAGACAGTATTCTAAACTCTATTTTATTCTCTTTGAGCCAAACCAGAATAGGACTATAGAAAAATGCCACACAGATCGATATAAGGACAGTTAAAAGAATGTGATCAGTACACTCAGTGTATCACTGGATGCTGACCTTGAGTACAAAATTAAATTCCACATACATATAATATACAAGGATTTTGTGTACCTTTCTGAATTATGTTTAAAAGTTAAGTTACTTTTCATGAAAGTAAGTTATCGACGGCACCAAAACCCATTTAATAAAGCAACTAGTTTAGGACTGCTTTAAGTGAGCAGTAATATAGAGACTAAACTGAAAACACACCATTTTGTTTTACAAATGTTAGGGAAATCATTTACAACAATTATTCCTGCTTAGTTAGAATCAAACCTGCATTTCTCAGTTCATACAGCAGGTTCAGATCTATTATAGTTCAAACTTTTGACTGAAAAAAAGACAAAGGAGCTTTAACATTCTTCACTCTAAGTGCCTCATTGCTGGCATTCTCTTGGCTGCCAACCAACTTCTTCCATTCAGTTTAAAAAACAGGCAAATTCAGTAATCCAAAGTGTTCACAGCACTATTCCTGTAAACTCTCAAATTAGATTCTTCAAACAGTATAGTCTTAACATTTTTATATTGGCCTCAAATAAATTACACTTGCAAAATTTGTCAATTCAGTAAGTTTTTTTAAAAGTCCTTTACATAAAACAGATCTAGAACACAACAAAAATCCTAAATTAAAGTGTTGGCTGAAAAGTATTACCTTAGGAGAATTAAGTAAATGCCATTTGTTGACTTTTATAAAAAAGCTTGTCCCTTACAGCCAGCTAGTTTGATTTACATGAAAGTGTCAGACTGATTCTAATACAGAAGCCTCAAGTCTATCATAATAAAATAAAAATGAAACTTACTTTCCAAAAACTGGTACAGGTATTATACAAAAATAAAACTGCTGAGGAACTTTTAAACCTCTAGCAGATTGTTGCCCACGGCACTTACCCTTGATTTTCCTTCAGCATCCTTAAACAGCTCCACGTATGTAACCTCACCAACTACATAAGACATACAAAGGGAAAATACCAAGAGACAATGCATTTAAACACCAATATCTTGCTTTACTGTGCCCCTGTGCACAACTCTACAGAGAAGCACCTATTATTCACCAACAATCAAAACCAGACCAACATACCTCCTGTCAATGGCTATATAATTTAGCTAATTTTCAGAAATATGCAGCAGCCACATTCTCAAGAGCTATACAAACAACTATATTTAACCTAATTCATACTACAGATCATATTTTGGCCAGTATGATATAGTTGGTGAACAAATTCAGATACACACTTGGTCCCTTAACCTATCAGATTAGAACATCAACATTAGCACTTTTCAGTGACATTGTCATCCTACTCACAACAGCTGTTTTAAGGTGACTTTCTACCTGAATGTCTTCAATCATAAGAGTTTGCCTTCAATATAATAACCAAATTTACAAGTCAAATATTTCACAGCAAGCCACACACTTTCTAAAGTTTCAGTGAATAAAACCAATCAAATAGTCATGTCACCTTACAACAGATACACCAAGCACAGTTACAAAAAGTTTTTGGCATTATTTAACAGCCTAGAAGCCAAGTGTGCTTTGCATTACTTTTAAAGAATCAATATTTTCAAGAAAAATAACAGATCTACCTTTTTACAGAATTCTTATTAGAGTTATTTTCCCCAAACTGTCCAGAGTAAAACATTTGGGGTGTTCAGATTACTCTATCAAAACTGCAACAGCAGTAACACACTTTTAATATAGATCTCCAGATAGTCAGTCATGGCAGTAGTGACAATGCAGACAAAGTTAATTCCACAGCCAGATTCCACCAAGGAAATACAAAACATCTTTTGAAATACACACTAAGTGTATTGCTTAAATACAATAGCCCTTTAAAAATCTACAAAGACTACAACTAGACAAAACACAATCTCTTTAAAAAGTCATGAGGGCATGCATATGCTGTTGGCTCTCTACTGTCACACTAGAATGGCAAGATTGTAAACACTTCATTTTCCCATACTACCCTGCAATGCAGTTGTCTCAAATGAAAGAGTGGGGGAAAGATAGATGTATCAAGTAAAGGCCAAAAAAAATTACAAAAAAATAAATAAAATGCAAGTCAAATCTGTGTGGCTCAAAGGACAAAAATATGTTAAGTTCCTCCCCTTCCTATATGAAGTGGGTTATCAGGAGTGAGTTACCTTTTTCTCTCATAAGATCTTTAATAGCTTGCCATTTCATGTCATATGGGATGTTGCTAATGAAAACTCTGTTACGGTTGATGGTCTTCTTTTCTCCAGTGCCTGAAATCTTGTCCTTTGAATAGGGATGGAATCTATTCTTGTTTCCAAGAGATGGAATTGCCTTCGGTTTTGGAACATACTTTTCCTTCACAGGTGCTTTCTCTTCCTTTGCTGCCTCATCATTATCCCTATATTTTCAAGAGACAGCAGATTAGTTTTGCTTTGAGATAATGGTACAATTCTACATTAAATAGGGCAAATCCTATATTTTGCATGCTATCAACTTTGCAACTACCATTCAGAACTCCCTAGTTCCCAAGATATGTTAAGAATTATTTCATTTTAAACAGTCTCATTTCATGAACACACTGTTTTATTTGACAACAAAATAAGAAGTTAAAGTTTGCAAAGAAAGGCCACACTGTTCCATTGTAATAACAGTAAGGAAGTATAGTTAAGTTGTACTTCTGTACTAATATTCCTGTCAAATTCCAGCAAGGTGGTGTCATAAAGAAACTGATTATTAAAAACTTGTGTAACTGAGATGTATCATTCTAGTTATTACAAGCCTTGAGACTTAGATGTTTTAAATAGTGTACTAAAAGGTCTTTGCATGAGATACTAGTTGCAATTACACGATATTCCTCTCATATCTAAGTGTTACAAGACTGCAGAAAAGGGGGATTTGGAATCCTCTTGCTTAACTTATTACATGAGCAAAACAGTATCTTCAAAACGCCTCACAAGCTGTATTTGTTTCAACAGGCTTGCGGAACCTAAAATTTTACACCAAGTTTTGACACTTTTAGCATTTAGCTGAAATGACCTAAAATACACATTTTAGTTCTATAAACACAGTACATTGCTGGACTGTTTGGTTGTGTTTATTGAAGAATTATGAAATTAAGAACTAAGATTCTCTTCATGAAAAGTAACCACACCGTCAAATGTAATCAACCTGTATATCCTGAGTGTGCAATAAAGTCAATTTATTACTGTCACGCTAAGTAAATGAAAAGTTCTACAGCATGGTCCCATTTATTATCCATCCACAATGCCAAACTCCATTTTAGGAATTCAGAGCATGAATTTGAAGCAATTACTTTCCCTAGAATTAGAAAGCACTGGTGTGAAATGGGCTTTGTAGCCAAAATATGCAATAATCAAGTTAGTTGAGAGATTATTGCAAAATTTATAACAGAACAAGATGATATATCCAAAGAGATATCCAAAAAACAAGCATATCTTGGTATTTTCATTTTGTATATATAGCAAAACAATCTCATCACTTGAGCATTCATAAGGAATATAGAAATCCATGGATGCAGAACTTCTGTGCATCCTAGAGGGAGAGGCAACGTTTTCTGTAAAGTATGGGCTATCACTTTAAATAGTTTCTTCCCTGACTACAAAGAAAAAGTTGTCATTCCCGTTTGGAAGGTTAAGAGCTATGAACTTCCCCATCTCACTTTAGTGAGGAGTCCATTCAGTCAGAAAAAGTCAATCCGTACAGAATTCCCATGGAAGAAATGAAATTAAGCAACAAAGGGACATCAGTTATAAATTAACTCATTAAGGCCAGGGATTTTGTCTTCATACTTGTCTGTAGAGCAGCTAGCACTTTTTTATTGTTGTATAAGTGTTTATATTTGACTTCTTGACCCAGATCCCCAAAACAGCAAGAATTTTCATTATCAATCAAATTTTACATAAAGGGATTTTTTGTTTGTTCATTCTCTTGTCAATCACTTGATAGTTAGATGGACCCACATCAACGTGCTGGGGCCAAAGTTGAGCAGTAACAATAACATGATTCTAAACTTTGATTATAACCAACAGCATTTATTATTAGCATTTACTGCATAATGCTTAAGTAAGAATACAATAATTAAACTTAATTTTATTTTCTGATTCCAGAAATTACTAGAAATTAAATGTTAACTAGAAGATTGCAGCCGTAGGAAACAAACTGAGGCAAACTTTTAAATCCAAAATTGTGCAGAAAATAAACCTTCAAAACAAAATAAATAGAAGATAAATCTTCCAAGCTTATGTAGAAAGAACCCATAGAAAAAGATTTCAAATAATTTGTAATATGCATGTGATTTCTCACGATACAAACGTTAAAATACTTACAGCTCGGAATTCTATTTATTCAATGTATTGTGTTAAAAAAGTTATTCTAGGAACTTCTACTGGTTCTGTTCATAAGCATCCCTACAAACCAGTAGGTGGGTACAAAGTGGCAGTGTAGAAAGTTCCACAACTAAGTTCCTGATCCTCCAAACACAGATGCAAATTTTAAAACTTTACTACCTTGAGTAGTCCTATTACTCAATATAGTTCGGTTAAGTAGGTGCATAAGTAATTGCAGCATTGGAGTAATATATTGCCCACTTTCACATAAGCGCTATCAGGTTACAAGAGAATTTAAACAAACTGAAATTTGTCTTTTGATACACATTAAAATTACCACAATGCTTTCTGTACATGATTTCGGGGGGATTATGTGTACATGAAACCCTGATACCCAGGACCATATCTTGCATTGTTTTCTAAATAAACAAACTCCCCAACTCTACCAACAAAAATATAGGGTAATAGTTTTTTGTTAAGTCACTGCCATAATTGTTACAAAATGAAAAACTGTGATTAACACCATGTTGCATTTTGATGCTTGCACAGCAGTTTGAAAATGCAAGGCTCTACATATGGCCTTAAACCAAGAATAATACAAACCACAAAAAACAGGAGTGTGAGCATTTAGAGACAGGTGCACAACAAAGGAAAAGCTGACCTAGGTTACCCCAAGGTATGCAACATATAATCTACACAAATATTATATGTGGTCAAGAATACCATGGAATAAATGCCTTCATTCTTCACTCCTTCTATAAATGTTTATATTTTGAATCTGGCCTCAAGCATGTTTATTTACCACAATCCATACTTTTAACATCTCTAATGTCAACGCAGCTTTCAAACAGCCACCATGTATTAAAAGAAGTCTGTAACAAAATATACTTTCCTCCCAGGCGTGAAATGGGTAAAATGGGAGCTGAAAGTTGTACTGATTTGGAATCGAAGACTTCCTATGTTCAACCATTGCCTAGTAAAAGTTTGAAGGTCTGATGTCAAGAACCATCAGTCCTAGAAAATCCTTTTGCTTTATTACATTGGAAAGCTGAAATTCCAAGCTTCCTAATAATGTTCCATATCTGTCCCCTGACAGATGGTGGCTTACTGGATCTTAAAATAGTACCACTGTAATTTATAGGAAAGCTGTTAATTTTTAAAACCTTTTCAAAATGTGCTACAAGTACAGATGTTTCTCTATCCACCTTCACAAGAGGACTCATGGTTCTAAGACAACCTGGCTTTACAGATGGAGGGATGCAAAAAAAAAAAAGAGGGGGGGGGGGGGAGAAGCAGCAATGTAAAAAGTTACAATAAATCTCCAGAAAAACGTGGTATAAACAGAACAGGTTATGGTATTTGAAGGCATAAAGGTTTCACTACTCAAAAGCGACCTGTGGAGTGATGATCAACTCCCACCCACATAATCCTCACAGAATCACATACTTACTGTCTGTGTTACACGCACAGGCTTGGATTCAGCGAGCAGACACACCACCATGCAAGGAAGCGCCCTGCTCCCAGTGATCACACCGAGAAACCTCGCCATCGTTAATAGAATGCACTTGCCTTGCCGCAGGGCCACGCTCGCCATGTTCCCAAGCATAGGCTAATTGGATGGGGGAAGCAACCCTCCCCTAGCGCGGCACCCCATCGCAGGGCAGCCCTCAAGAGCCTCCCCTCCCCCTGCTCTTAGCCCCCTCCTCCGACCTCCTCGTTATTCCCTCCTCCACACACTGCCCCCAAGCTACACCACAACGGCCAACGCTAACGGAGGGGAGGCTTCTACTTCCCCTCCCAGGTGATAGGGGCTCCCGCGGACGGAGTAGCCCCATCCACTCCTGGAGGGGGAGGGGCCCTGTGGGGTGGGGGGGGGGGGGGGGGGGAGGAGAGGACAGGCTGCCTCTCTACCACGGCCTAGCCGGCCCGCTGAATCCCCCCGCTCAGGTAGCCCCGTTGCCAGGCCCCCTCCCGCTTGTCCCCCGGCTCGGAGCCCAGGCCCAGCCCCGCACACACATTTTGACGCCATTGGCGCTGCCACCGCTCTCGGTCGCTGCTGTTGTTGCCGCCGCCTCCTCATCCTGCTGCTGCGGCTGGTTGTCGGGTGCGGCTAAAGCCTCCTCCGCTCCCCCCGGTGGCGCCGCCGCAGCCTCCGGCTTATCGTTCTCCGCCATGTCCTTGCCGAGCTCCCGTGCCGCCGCTGCCGCTGGGTTTGAAAAGGCCCCTGAGCGCCCTGGTCTCTCCGCGCCGGCCCGGCCAGCTCTCGCGAGAACGAATCCGGAAGGGGGGGAGCGAAGAGGGCTGTTGGGTTACCATAGTGACACCATTGTGCCGGCGAGGCCTATCGTCTCCATCCTCCCCTCTCCTAGGCGGGGACGTCTTACAAGCGCCCGTCGAAGGACTCCCCTTAATTAGCCACTTCCAGCTCGAAGTGTAGCCCCCCCCCCCCCCCCCCCCCCGCCGACATCACCCAGCACTGTGCACCCATCCTCCCCAGAGAACCCACTGCCAATTCGAACTGCCCTGCGACCCCTTCCCCCCACAAAAAATACCTATTCCCACTTCCCAATGGTCAACAACACCCCCAGCCTCACTTAACCCCCCAACATAAACACTCCCACCTCTAAATAGTCAATAACCCCCACTCCTCCCAGCATACCCCCAAAACTCCCACGGGTACATTTTCAATCACTCCCTACCCCTGCCACTCGCCCTTACCCAACATAATCCGTGTTCACCGCTAATTGTTCCATAAACGCACCTAGGATTACACCAAAACTGTCTGTACCCACCACTAACTTCAGTAGCTACCCACTCAGCCCCAAAGGTTTCTCTCTCAAAAATTACCCACCTAGCTTTGAACACAAAAAGTCCATGATCTGGATAAAAATGGGTGATTTTATACAATAAATAACATCCTGCAGGCCAGAGCATAGCCTCTTAAAAACAAGCTTTGTCCTGTACTTTTCATATGCATGGCCATTATTTCTTTGAAACACAGATCATCACACCAATCTTTCCCCCAGTGATGTACTCTTTGCCACTAACTTACCTCCAGCCTTAGGGAGGTCCCAAATATCTGTGCAAACTTTTGGCTTCCCAACTCTGTGGACCAAATTCATCCCTGCAGCAGTGCTGAGCACAGCGTAGGGGCAACACATCTCCAATCATGGGGCTGCCAGGGGCTGCTGTTGACCCACTCCACACCCCGACACAGGACACAGCATCCCCAAGGGCTGTCCTAGTTTTTGCCCCAGCGGCTACTATTTCCCTATGAGCAAGTCTAACAGTTAGGAATAGCCCTGGCATAGGAACACCATTCTCCTGGCACACTTCTTGAGGTGAAGACTCCTGATGAGCATAGCAAAGAACCAGCTATACTGACTGTGTTGTTGTTGTTGTTGCCCCCCCTGTTTCAGGTGTATTCCCCAGAGGGGCTTACAGTGGCCTCAGTGCAGGAATGAATTCCAGCATGTCCAGTTGTGACACTACCACCAAAAAAACAGAAAACAGAAAGCGTATTTTTCTTCAGGCTGTTCTCTATATTTTTCTATGGTTTGCATTATCACTGGCTATACATTAAGATACAGTGCTGTTTATTTCACTCCACAGCTTCAAAACATGTCTGTGTATCCTCTCTCATATCCCACTCCCCCTGCCAATGTTGTGACATGGTGTTATTTATCTTGATCTGCAATTTTGAGATGTCTGAGTCGCTTTCCATCGCCAGTATCTCAATATTAATGCAGTACCATGAAGCATTATTATTTGATTATTCAATGCTGCAGATAATGTATTTGTTTGTTAGTATTTAATGCTGCTGGGTGGTTCTTATTCTTATTGTAAGTTTAATTATTGTTAGGATATTCAGAGCTTCTGCATGGGCATTAATTTTATTATTAAATCCAAATAATAATAAAAGTCTGCATAACATTTTACAGATATATAAGAAGATACAGTAAATACCCCCAAAGATCTATAACCAAAGGACCTGATCCTGTCTCACATTGGCAATGGGTACATACCAGCCTGCAAATGGAAACAGAAAAGCCTGAGATATTCCTTTCAGCATAGGTTGACTCCCTCTGCCCATCCATTTCATCCAATTGTCTCCATATCATTTGAAAAAATATTAACGTTAAATTATTTTGGATTTAACTTAGAAATGTATAAAGCAGACACCAGTTTGGTATTTCAGCATCTTTTAAATGAGGAAGAATATTATATGCCCTATGGTGAACCTAGACCATTCTAGAGCTCAGGATCTATCTTCTTTGTGGGACTCTCTTTTGCCCTATATTTTCATGTTATGACACCACCAGCCTTAACAATACTCCAGAAATTTTAGAGGAAATCCTGAGATTTTAAGAAATCTCCTAAAAGGCTAGTCTCAGGCTATGTCTACACCAGTGGTTCTCAGACTTTTGTACTGGTGACCCCTTTCACATACCAAGCCTCTGAGTATACCCCCTTATAAATGAAAAACACTTTTAAATATATTTAACACCATTATAAATGCTGGAGGCAGAGCAGGGTTTGCACTGGAGGCTGACAGCTCACACCCCCCCCCCATGTAATAACCTCACGACCCCTTGAGGGGTCCCGACCCCCAGTTTGAGAACCCCTGGTCTACACTATAGGGACTACAGCAGTGTAGCTATGCCAGCATAACCCCATGGTGTAGACAGGCTACAGCAACACAAGGGGTTTTTTTATTGCTGTGGGAACACGACCTCCTTGAGTAATGGTAGCTAGCTCAACAGAAGCATTCTGCCATCAGTCTAGCTGCTTTTACCCCAAGGGTTAGGTTGGCATAACTATGGGGCTCAGATTGTGGATTTTTATGCCCCCTGAGCACAGTAGCTATGTTGACCTAAATTTTAAGTGTACACCAGGCACATAAAAAGCCTAACATTAGGCAGGTACGGCTCAGTGCATCCTGCCCAAGTGTTAAATGGAAGGAATTATAACATTCTATTCAAGCTTTACCTACAGCTGCATAATAGCTGGATGTTTCTACTATAATGATCAGTAATAAACTAGTTAATATTGTCTGGAAATTGTTGTCAATATGTTTTAGAGCTATCACTCCACTGAGATGAAAGGGAGTAATTCACACCTTTATATTATTGGACCAAGTACGGAAACCTCTGAATAAATGGGTTTTGCACAAGGGATCTACAAAATGTTGAGGAAAAGGGAGTCCTATACCCCAAACACGGTGCATTGGTGCAAAGTGGCTAAGGGATGACTCCTCTGTCACTTCATGGCCCATATGCTCTAGTAAGAGCTAAGATTCTTGCGTACTTCCTACACAGAGGTTTGGAGTCTAAACTTTAGACCTGTGTACACATGTAGAGAGAGCTCTACTGGCTCTACTGTCTTGCCCCCACCATGCCATCATTTATGGCGATATGTGTCTTTGGCCTAATCTATATACAGATTTTGCACTGGTATAACTATTTTTGTGAGAGCTGTGATTTTTTACTGATATAGTTATATCAGTACAACCCATAACACTGATGCACCATTATAGCTAATTCCTCTTCCTGTACAGGAATAATGCCATTTCTACACTACAAACTTTGGTATACACAGGTTATGTGAGTCTGAGGTAAGACGGAATATGATCCTCCCCCAACCCCACTGCCTCCTATTAAACAAAGGTATCTCCTCCCAACCTGCAAAAATTGCGATGTTTATATTTTGAGGGTCAAAATGACAAACAATTGGAAGGGACAAACTGCAGAGGGTTGTTTGTTAGCAGAAATCTCCCACAAGCAACACAGCAGCCGTATAACAAATACTGAACTGAAACCTGCTAATATCACTGAGCTTTATACCTTTATATGTGCTGCTGATTGCTTCCAGATGTCCTCCTTGTCATTTTAGCATTTTTCCAGTTTGTCTTCTTTGTCTTTTTGTTTTAAAGAATAAAAGACTTAATCAGGATTCATTGTTTTTCTCTCTCTAGCCTCCTTTTGAGTTTTCAAACAATAGTGCCGATTCGTGTATATGACTATATGTCCCAGAGTCTGCTCTGGCTTTTAGTCCATTCCCAGGTATAAGTCAAGGTCTGGGTTTTGATCCGTTAAGCTTTGATGGTTTTAACCCTACCAACTTGGATATGGACTCTCTCTTCATGTTTTAACACAAGAGCGACATCAGTTGGGACACTTAAATTGACAGTTCCCAGATATATCAGTTAGGGCAGTGATCCCCAAACTGAGGGGCACACCCCCATAGGGGGTGCAGAGGAACGCAGCAGGACCCAGGCCAGCCCCCACAGGGGGTGGGGAGGGAGCGTCATCCAGCCCCACTCTGCCCCCAGCTCTGCTCCAGACCCACCCCCAGGTCCCAGTCATGACTCCACTCTTGGATCCGGCCCTGCCCCCAACTGTGGCTTTGCCCCCAGCCATGGCCCTGACCATGGCACTGCTCCCAGCCCCAGCTTCCAACCGCAGCTTCAGAGGGGGTGGATAGCAGTAAGGGGGGATGTGAGGTAAAAAGTTTGGGGACCACTGAGTTAGGGCCTGGGCTAGGAGGCAGGGCTTTCTCAGTGGATTGTCTCTGATTGGTCCAACAGAACCTGGGTTTACTAAACTTTTACTCAGGGTATCTCTACACTGAAAAACGCTGCACCACTGTAGTACTTTAGTGTAGACACTACCTATGCAGATGGAAGAGGTTCTCCTGTTGGTATAGGTAATCCACCTCCCCAAGAGGCAGTAGCTAGGTTGACAGAATAATTCTTCCATCGACGGAGCGCTGTCTATGCCAGGGGTTAGGACGGTATAGCTACATCTCCCAGAGGAGTGGATTTTTCACACCCCAAGAGATGTGGCTATTCCA
The DNA here is from genome assembly GCA_033296515.1 of Macrochelys suwanniensis. Lineage (NCBI taxonomy): Eukaryota > Metazoa > Chordata > Testudines > Chelydridae > Macrochelys > Macrochelys suwanniensis. The sequence continues at coordinate 66,833,532 of CM065785.1, forward strand.
AAGCAAATTCTTAGCATAGACCAGGCCTCAGGCTTTTTTTGGGTGGAATGTGTATGGTTGTTTGGTGGAGAAGGTCTCCCTATTTGGAGTTTTAAAGATTATTTATGCATTTAGGCCCCAATCCAGCAAAACACTTAAGCATGTGCATAACTTTTAGGACATGAAGAGTCCCACTGAGATCAGTTTGACTACTCATGTGTATCATTACATACGTGCCTAAGAGCTTTGCTGGATAGGGCCTTAAAGTCTAGGAAATCTTTTCTTTATTTCTCTCTACTTCCAGATTAGTTTTCCTATGTCTAAAACTTTGCTGCCTTATATTCCTTACTCAGAAATGGATCATCTGAGATCTTGGTGTACAGTGTCCTGAGGGGGCATGCAGGAGGAGTGAAGGGAGTTGGTGGAGGCATAGAGAGGAATAGGGTGAGGTGGAGTGTTACATCATTGTTAAACCTTTAAACAGTAACAATTTCTAGATATAAATAATTTAGCATTTCAGGTTTGTTATGTGGATAAAAACTTTTCTCCATCAACATGTTCATTCTTTTCCGTTGTCCACTACCCCTCATATATCACCACACACACATCTCCTATAGAGTTGCTGAAAGATGTAGGATGGGAACCCTGATTGATCAATGTCAGATCTTTCAGAACAGGGCTCCCTCCATTGACCTGATGCACCAATTCAATTTACATTTCTGGCAATCATTAAAAAGTGGAATTTTTAAAAAGCTGTTAAAAATATTAAGTTTGCAAATGTGTAGTAATGGAGCCTGGTTACCTCTCAAAAGAAGTTACATTTTCTTTACAGTTCTACAACTAAACATTAAAAAGTCTGAAAATAAACAGTGACATAAAAACATAAGAACAGTCATACTGGGCCAGACCAAAGGTCCATCTAGCCCAGTATTATGTCTTACGACAGTGTCCAATGCCTGGTTCCCCAGAGAGAATGAACAGAACAGTTAATCATCAAGTGATCCTTCTCCTGGTGCCCATTCCCAGCTTCTGGCAAACAGAGGCTAGGGACACCATCCCTACCCATCCTGGCTAATAGCCATTGATGGACCTATCCTCCATTAATTTATCTAATTCTTTTTTGAACTGTGTTATAGTCTTGGCCTTCACAACATCCTCTGGCAAGGAGTTCCACAGGTTGACTGTGCGTTGTGTGAAAAAATACATCCTTTTGTTTGTTTTAAACCTGCTGCCTATTAATTTAATTTGGTGGCCCCTAGTTCTTGTGTTATGATGAGTAAATAACACTTCCTTATTTACTTTCTCCACACCAGTCATTATTTTATAGCCCTCTATCATATCCCCCCTTAGTTGTCTCTTTTCCAAGCTGAAAAGTCCTGGTCTTCTTAATCTCTCCTCATATGTCAGACGTTCCATACTGTGACATTCCCCTGGCGTTATCTGGACCAGTGATCTGCTAGGTCACTCCAGTACTCAACTCTGGGAGCCAGCCTTACCCTGCTCCGCTGTGAGAACCTCCACTCCTGGGCTGTTCACGCACAGCCTTTGGCATGTAAACTGCTCCCAGCTGTATGAGTGAGAATTCTTGGCCAGCCATTGCTTGGATTGTGCAACCGAATAACACTAGCCAATTCGCCGGTTGCAGACACAACCCTAGGAACCTCCGTCTTGCAGTGTCCAGTTATGCCCGCTGGACGCTGCAAGCTTATATGAGTTTGTCAATTTAACATAGAAATTGATATGTACCAGGCTTGTTATCCCAATGGGAGTCTCTGACATGCTTCAAACCAAACGCACTGCTTCAGGTAGAATAAACAAACAAATTTATTAACTACAAAAGATATATTTTAAGTGATTATAAATCAAAGCACAAGTCAGATTTTGGTCAAATGAAATAAAAGCAAAATGTATTCTAAGCTGATCTTAACACTTTCAATGTCCTTACAAACTTAGATGCTTCTCACCACAGGCTGGCTGGTTGCCCTTCAGCCAGGCTCTCCCCTCTGATCAGCACCTCAGTCGCTTGTTGGTAGTGTCTGTAGATGGAAGTGGAAGAGAGAGAGAGAATGGCAAAAATCTCACCCTTTTATCATGTCCTTTCTTCCCTCTTGGCATTGCCCGCCCCCTTCAGAGTCAGGTGAGCATTACCTCATTGTAGTCCCAAACTGACCAAGGGAAGGGGGGTCACTCACTCAAGAGTCCAACAGATCCTTTGTTGTTGCCTAGGACAGTGTCCTTTGTTCCTGTGAGGCTGGGCTGGGTTTGTCCCACACATGCCTTGATGAGGTGTGAACTGCCCCTCTGCTCCTGGAGAGTTTTTGTCTGGGCTTGTTTTAAGCAATGAGGACACATTTTCAGCCTCATAACTATATACATGAAATTATAACCTATAACATTACTATAATAACAATGCTCAGTGCATCATGAGTCTTCCGAAGACACCCAACATGACAAACTTTGCATTAGATACCACACAATCATATTATAAGGATGAACATGGGGGTGCAGGGTGTTCCCCCGAGGTACAGAGCATCACATATATCCCTAATCATTTTGTTGCCCTTTTCTGAACCTTTTCCAAGTCCAATATATCTTTTTTGGATTGGGGCAACCACATCTGCAAGCAGTATTCAAGATGTGGGCATATGTAGTGGGGCAGCTGCCCCACTCCAGTAAGCAGGGGTTAAAAGCAGCCCTGGAGAGGGCTGTGGCTGGGAAAAGCTAGGCTGACTGGGGAAGCAGCCGCAGCTGGGGCCACGCCCAATCAGACCACAGCTGGCCTTATAAAAGGGCTGTGAGCCAGGAGCCTCTCTCCAGCCCTGGAGGGAGAAGGGCTAGCTGCCTAAGAGGAAGGTACCTGAAAATAGGGCATGGGAGCTGGGGAGCTCCAGCCTGGTAAATCCTAAGGCTACATGCCTTGTTGAAGGCCTACAGAGGTACTGGGGCTGCAGAGGTGCAGCCCAGAGACAGGCAGAGGCAGCTGGTCCAACCTCCTTGCCAATGATGAGTGGCCATTACAGACTGCAGTTTGCCCCAGTGAGTGGGGGCTAAATGATGACTGGCAGTAGCCATTGAGGCAAGGTGGGTGAGAGGGTTGAGGGTTCCTCTGGGAGGGGAGACCCAGAGCATGGTGGGGTACTGTGGGGACAGAACTCTGAGGAAAAGGGCATGGGGGTCCAGGAGGGACACGGGGTCAGTGACAGGTGAAACACTGGCCAGTAAGGAGGTGCTCTGTATGCTGGAGAGCTAATTCCCAAGATGACCAGAAGGCGGCACCGTGGTGGTGAGTCTCACTTTGCTATGGCATACCATGGATTTATATATATGGCAAGATATAGCTAGCTTCCCACTGCCACTCACTCCCACCCCAGTTGCTTTGCACCACCTAACCAACCTTAATTTTGCCTGATGAAATCTGCAAAAATCAAAATACTAAATTACTAGATGATTATAAAATCTCAATTCCTATTCAAGGAATCCATTTCCAATGTACCCTTAATCCTCTTTATGAAAGCGATCTAGGGTCAAATCAGTGCAAACTCTAAATGAAGCCAATGGGGGTTGTATTACTGAATTCAGCAGAAATTCAGCCTAATGGAAAATGAAGGGGTGATGAAGGTTCCATTTGTTCCGGTATCTAGCATACCAAACACAGTTAGCCAGTTTGCCATCCAAGAATTCACTACTCCAACTCAAGGGGGGAAGTGGTGGCTTCATTTATTTTCATCTTTCATTGTTTTTCCATTCTAAAGTACAACACCTTGGACTGCACAGGGAACTTTAAAAAACAGCACTATTACTGACAACCAGCAGCGCTCTCATTCTCAGCTGCTGGCTACCAACTGCTTCTCTAGTTTGGTTTCCATGAAAAATGGAAGTCAAACAGATAAAAATGCAGTGGGGGGGAAATGTTGCAATACAACTGCAAGTGCCAGTTTCAAGAACCAGTTACAGGAGATCAGGCTACTCAAGCCTGTAAGAGTATAAATGTGAAAAGAATAGTTCAAATTTTTAAATGATTGGCCTCAGCATCTATTAGAATCATAGAATCATAGAATATCAGGGTTGGAAGGGACCTTAGGAGGTCATCTAGTCCAACCCCCTGCTCAAAGCAGGACCAATCCCCAATTTTTGCCCCATATCCCCAAATGGCCCCCTCAAGGATTGAACTCACAACCCTGGGTTTAGCAGGCCAATGCTCAAACCACTGAGCTATCCCTCCCTCCCCTCCTGTATTCCTACAGGAGGGCACCCGAGGGGAGGAAAACAGCATGAGGATTTCCCTAAATCATTCCAAGAGGAAGCAGGGGTGAATGAACGGTACTTCCACACCTATAACACTATGGATCTTGAAGGATCTGCAGAAGGCAAGAGCCATCCACATAGAGTCTGGCTACCTCCACAATGGCTCAGGCCTGCCCCTCCCCTGATTCACAGCCATACCATCAGCTCCTTCTCTGGCCCCAGCTATCTGAAAGCCCACTTAAAGGAAGATGTCGCTGTGTCAAGAGTCAACAGAAGAGGTAACAGAGCTTAGTAGAAGAGCCTGGAGCTGTATTACCTCTCCCTAGTAAATGGTGATAAACTGGTGAGGAGATAATGAGGATCCTCCCAATGTCTAGCTTAAACCTGCCCACTTCCCATTTCTCCTCTATGCAAAGCTTAACTCATGGAGAGCCTTTTGCAGGGTCCTAGAAAAAGGGGAGTGGTGCTGCGGAGGCAGCAGGGGAGAACCACACAGAACCACCTTCACAAGTATATTTTGGAAGCACAATCTGGCCCATCATATCCTTTGAAAGGATCTGTTTTTAAAGGTACCAAGTGTCTTTACATATAATAATCCCCTTAAAAATAATTTTATATATGTAACACTTTCAGTAATACATTGTTTATTCTGTGATCATGAAGGGCCATTACAGGATAACAATCACACAGATTTTTAGTAGTAGTAGTAGTAAACATGTCTATTATGAGAGTACCCAAACACTTAGGACCTCATTGTGCTAGGTGCTGTACAAACACTGGGGGGGGGGGAAGATATAGAAACACACAGCAGGAAAAAACCCTCCCCCCATTTCCTCAGAAAAATAACTTCACAAATAATATTTATTGTATTTATTTAACAATAGTTAAAACTCTATTTTAATTAAAGCAATTACATTTTTTTTCCAAAATATGCATTTATACCAGGACTTCCCCTATCTTTAGCCTTTAACCTTGTGTTTCAGCACATACGTGAGGTGTACAGCTAGTCAGTGTAACTGCAAACCTTGTCATCCTTGATACTTACTTGGATACCAGTCCTGCACCACTGAAATCAGTATGAATTTCCAATGGGGTGCTTAACTACTGGAATGCATGGAAATGGAATGATCAGTTAAAGTGTGCCTGAGTGGGTTTTTTAATTTAATATATTAAAACTTAAAAACAATTCTCCATCCGGTAGCCACATACATGTTAATACCATCTTCTAATATGGCACATGGAATCCTTATTTTTTAAATTTATATTTACAAACAGATCTACAAGACCTATGTAACTTAAGCACAAACTCGTCAAAGAAGCTCCAGCACTAATGACAGCCCCTGGACATGATTATTATTAATAATTAGTTATTATTAAGCTGCTGGGAGAATGGGTGCTGCCCGGCAATGCCAGAGGTAGACAAAATAAGACGAGACCATCCTGCAGCTCACCCCAGTACCCCACAGAAACCATTTGAATGTTATGGGCTACATCTTGCTCGTTTACACCACACCAGTTGCTTGCAGGAGAGCAGGAGTTGGGCCCGCAGTATTTAACATGGCTCTTCCGGTCTCATGAATCACTAGATGGTAGAAAGCGTGAGATCGAAAGCCGTGACAATGTGCTCCCCATAGTACGATGCCGCTCCCTCGGGAGAGCCAGGGTTGATGCGGCTAGGATTTTAGCAGTGCGCTGCCTATTTAACCAAACTGCACCTGAGGGCTAAATTAACCGACATAAATAATTCAGCTATCCCCCAGAGAATGAAAGGCTAGAGCCCCTGCATTGTTCTGGAAATGTGCAATTGAATGCAGATAGTCACAGAACACCTTAGTCGATTTCAAATCCCGCCTCCCCGCTTTCACTTGCTCTGCTTGCGAACCAGCCTGTGAGAAACCCCTTGTCTGTGTGGCATTGTTGCTTGCAAGGTAAGTCCCCCCCCCGACACCTCAACAGAGGTGCTGCTGTGCCTCCAGATGCCATGTCCCAGAACCTCGTGTTTCAGGAGAGATGGTAGCTGCACAGGCTCCGGCGATCCAAGAGAGAAATCGCCGGGCAGTTGCTGTTGCGGCTGCTGCAGCATCTGGATGGGTGTGCAGCAAAGATTTGTTGATGCCTCTCACGTCGTATTTTGCAGGAAGTTTCCATACTACTTCAGTTCCATCGGTAGAAGGGGGGGTTGGAGGGAAGCGGGGCTGAATCATCCGAAAGGGTTTTGTTTTTTTCCCCTTTTCTTCTTTCTTTCTTTCTTTTTTTTTTTTTTTAAACCCAGTTCGGGAATTTCCAACCGCATCTTGACCCAAGCGTTTGGAGAGGAGTCCCCGAGCGATGCGTCCATCCGTCTGAAGAAACGCCCACGGATGATGACCCCTAGAGCCTCTGGAGGGGGTTGCTGGGGATGTGTAGCGAGGGGAGCCTCACTGGGTTTGTGGCCGCAAGGGAGGATCCCAGCAGCCATAGGCTCAATCCTGAGCTTTCAACCGCTTGAGAACCTACACGGTGAGCCACTGCAACTTCTGCAGTTCATCAGCATGGGGAAAGGGGACAAGGAAGAGCGGGGTTTGTATTGCTAGGTTTTCATTCGATAAGGATGCTTCTCTATCTAGTTACAAAACAAGAAGGGTGCGGGGGTTGTGCACATCTTGGCTGGAGAATTGCCCTAATTTTGTCTGTTTAAATTCTGCAGGATATCTTGAGTTTGCTACGCTGTTTTGTTATGATTTCCTAGCTATGCTGTAGATTTGCTTTTAATAATGCATATAATGACTGTCTTATGGCCAGGTAAGGGATATTCAGAGAGAGCCTCTCTTAGGATAAGACAAAGCAGGTAGGTTTTTTTTAGCAGAAATTAAATGTTTTTTTTCAATACTGCTCCTTGACATTTGCTGTAAATGATTATAGACTGAATTCTGTTTTTGTAAATACATAAGTGTCCGGGTGAAAAGGGATGCCAAAGAGAAGTGAAAGCTACAGATATAACTGTATATCAACAGTTGCCTCGCAGATACTCCATATCTTATGGTACAAATATACTACATGCTCATAGCCAGTGTACTGCATTATTTTATGTTCACAAGTCGAAGGATGATGACACTGAATCTTTGTTCTATTCTGTTTCTCACTTATCCAGACATCCCTAGCTCATAAGAATAAAAAGCGCATTACAGAGCACAGGATCTACCACCAAATGGACACTCTAGGTATTGTGCATTTACTAGGAGTAAAATCCTGTCTTTACAGTACTTTGTATATTTGAGGGGTGGAGGTGGCAATCCCTTGCTGGCTCAGATTTGTGGGGGAATGCACAGTGGAATGGAATTTACTGCTGCTCCAAAAAGGTGCAGTATGTCCTGTGATTACATACTGCAGGCCACACCTGGCCCTACTACACTCTCAGAATGGCTAATTACATCCTTCTGCTACCAAACAGTGCTGGGCAGCATGGCATTGGGCTCCTTGCATAACACTCTCTTGAATGCCAGGTTTGAGATCATGACTTGCTGGCTGTATAGGGTGGAAAGAAGAGGCTGACTTTCCTGCAATGATTTAGGGATGCAATATACATATTAACTGAAGTGAGGTTAGCTCTGCAGGCACAGAGCTGTTCTTGTGACATTTCCGGACCAGTGTTGTCATCTCAGATGGTCCAGATGGTTTGGATAAGCTTCCAAATTCATGGAAACTGGAGAGAACTTTTTGAGGTGTACCCATCACTAATCCTCTCCCTTCATTACCGCCTTCATATTCCTGCTACAGCAGTTGTACCACCCTGAAGTGCCACTCTTCCAGAGCCAGATTTTTAAAGACATTTAGATCTATAAAGATGCATACAGGCACCCAAGTGCGTTTGAAAATCCCACTAGGTGCCTGTCAGCATCTTTGGGCACCTAAATGCCTTTAAAAATTCTTAGAAGCATTAATCTAGAATCCAGGCCATCTGAAGCATCATCAGAATGATGGAGTCACTGCACCACTGCTTCAGCCGTGCTCCAGTACTTCCTGAATGATAACTATCTGAGTATCATGGCAGTGGGAATGACTTTTTAAATTACTATTATGTGAAACTTGTGATTTACAGGAGTCGCCTGAAACTCATTAAGCACAATTAGTTTTTTAACCTGGGTTGTAATATGTAATGTGAATTCTCAGTCAACCTGGGCTTCATCATGCAAGGATCTGAGTCCTCTCCACTCCTGATGACTTCAGTGGGACTTAAGTGTATTCAGCGCCTCACAAGATTGGGCCCTTACACGATGATCTTTACAACAAAACCTGTTTTGGTTTTGAGGGTAAGGCTAACATCCAGCATGTGAGGAAGACTCTTGAGGAAGTCTCGTAATCAGCAACCTATGGAGGTTGTGGTCGGACTTCTCAGACCCTTTCCCAAGAACGTCTGGAATTACTGTTGACACTTTCTTTTTCCAAAGTCTGGAAATGTGAGGGTAAGTAACTAGGGTTGCACAAAAAGTTCATATCGAAACCCTCAAACCACCCATAATCAGGGTTGGATTCTAATGGAACTTTAAACATCAGGCCGGGTCCACAAACATTTGGCGGATATGGGAAGATGCTGTTACAATAATCTTAGGCACCCCAACTTATCTACCTATTTATCTAGGCTTCTATACTGTGCTCACCACCATCTTTTGACCTTCTTAGCACCATTCATCCAGCAACGCCCAGCTGCTCCCAACCCCCTGCTTACTTTTGTCATCCGTGGGGGTGAAGTATTTGTACCACTCCTGCTTCCTGGTGGCCCCCTTTCTGGTCTTGATTTTAGACATACTCTAGAGCAGATGACATTATGTATGCATAACTGCTGGCTGCAGCCCTCAGTCGCCGATCTGTAAACAGATTTATTATGCAAACATATCCCATTCCCCCCCAAAAGTAAAATCTTACCTTTTATATGGTACATATTTAGGGCCAAATTCTCCACTCCAATCTGTGAGCATTTAGGGCCTGAAATGCAGTGGAAATACTACATCTCTGCTGCTCAGGATGGGGAGAAGGAGAGCTCAGGGCTCAATAGAGACACAATATGGATTGACAGGCCCAAGATCCCTGCACAAGAAATATACACTATTACTCCATATAGCCAATGGCACCCACAGAGCCATTCCACCCCACCACCACAGGTTGGGGCTAAGAATTCTGTTCCTCAATCCTGTATGCATTTCCTTGTACTCCCTGCCAATTCACTCAGGCTTTGCATGCTGAAGATTTGACCCATAATCGCCGGTATGATGAACTGAAAAATAAATAAATAAAATAATATCAGTGTTGGCTAATAGCAAACGTTTAGTAGAGCAAGCATTCAAGGACCAATAGCAATGCTTGTTTTCTAGTCCGTGTGAGGAATCAGCCCAAATATTGGTCTAACCCTATTAATTAAGCCATAGGTTCCAGTGCATAATACTCCTGTTGGTGATTTAACACAGGGTCTTATGTGTCTCTTCTTCATTCCTGAATTATATGATCATCCTAGCGCATTAAAATAAATGGTGTTACTTCCAGGTTTGGTTTGGTTTGTAAACTGCATCTTATCTTGGAACCTGCTTCTGCACTCGTTTCTCAGGCAGAACTCCCATTGACTCCAATGGGAGAGAATTTTGCCTGAGCAAGACTGCAAGATTGGGAGTTTATGCTCCTCTGGGAGTTGGGGGCACAGACCTCTGCACCCAAGAAGAGCCTCACTGATTTCTATGGGCTTCATATAGGCACAAGTGTCCCCCTCCTACAGAATCAATTGCAGAGCCAGGGCTATAGTTTGTCTCAGACTTCTGTGTCTTTTATGGATGTACTTTTTTTTTTCTGTCTCTGTCTTCTTGCTTTAGTGTACAAATCATTTCCCAGTATAAGCCTTTCGTTTTTTAATTTCCCAGACTCCTTGGACTCCTGGAAGGAAAACTTTCTTCTTGGCTGGATCCTGTTACATATAACTGATTTGGGCAACAATTTGAGAATTCTGTGATTTTACTCTCCAATCTCTGCAGCTGTTAAACCTTCTGGAAAAACTGAAAACGTGCCTTACATGAAAATGTGTGAATCAGGTGGTTTCATCTATTACATTTGTTTTCTTCATATAGATATCAATTATTGCTATTCAATTGCTCTTGACATTATTTTTGGTTACTACGGGCCATATACTGGCACATTGTCTCTCACTGAGTAGCACCACATGCCGCAAGTTGTACCATTTGGTTCAATGGCACAACTCACAGAACAAGACATTACTCAACAAGAGTAAAGATCTCATGGCTCTGATGGACAAGCCTCTAAGTATGAGGAATGAATTTTGCTAATGAACAACGTGCAGAGGTTTGGACTGGGAGTCAGGGACAGGAAAGAGATGGTGAGGTGCTTTAAACCAACATTTTCCAAACCTTTAAACAGGTGCAGGTTGTAGGCCAAATCCAATGGGTATAAAGCAGTGTAGCTCCAATGAAGTGAATAGCTGTACACTGACTCACATCAGCTAAAGATCTGGCCCCCAGTTTTTAACTGTATTCTTCCTTCCGTTTTATCCTTACTCCTTATTATGGACTAAATTAAACGGAAGCTGCAAAAGAAAAAATTAGGTTTGCTTTCTGCCCTTTTCTCTTCTCCCTTCTCTGTTTTTTAATTTTGGTTCTTTATGATTTATATAAAGAAAAATGGAGGTAATCAGGAGGGAAAGAGAGGATCCAAACAAGAATCTTTTACTGGTTGCTGTTTGTTTTTTAGCTAGAAGATTTTTGGGATGACCTGGAAATTTATAATGGGAGCTTCCTTGGAGGAAGGGTGTTGAACAAAAGGAACGTTTTCCCCAAGTGTTTTGGTTAAATAGGTGTTAGCAACAGCCAACAAAAACAAACAATCCACCTAAAAATTATTTTTTCCCCTTGTACTTGCTATGTTATAATCCTACCACTTCTCTAGTTGTCCAGAGAGTTGTCAGGGTAGGCAGGATATCAGTTTCTAACAGAAAACCAAGCAGACAAAAATTATGAAGAGAGAAAAACCTCTTTGGCCTTCTTTATCATTATAAAGAAGCCAATAAACAGGGTGAGGAGGGTGGAGTCCAATTTGTTTCCCTTTTGCAGATTACCTATCATGCTCTGACTCCTTGAGGTCTGCTGAGTTGTGGCGGTGGTGATGAGGCGGGTGTGGCACCTGAGTGGAAGTGGCTGGAACATAATACCCATGTAAGGCTAAGGCAGGTGTATTGCTCCCAAGAGCACAGGAGAAAGCATGTTCAGAAATGTCACTTGTACACCTCTAAAAATGGTGGAATGTGTGCTCAGTCCAACAACCGTCTCAAGGCATCAGCTGGTGTTTATTGGGTGGGACCCTGGCCATGTTCCCTAGCCCACTTGGCTACACCCTCTTTACAGCCTTTACTGCCCTACATGGGCTAGTGAGCCCCGCCTCACTCCCCCCACCCACACTAAGGGAGCACAAATCCCAGCATGGGCTATCTCCAGCATGAGTGCACTAGAAAGGAGGAAGGGTTCCCTGCATGTCCTTCCCAGGCTAGTGCACTCATGCAAGGGAAACCATAATTTGGCCCTGTGTATTTTGGGCCCTTCTGCATTCCTTGCACTCTCCAGCCCAAACTGCCAGTGAAGCCAGTGGATGTTTTTAATGTGCCACAAATGCGGGATTTGGGGCCCTTTGTATTCTTGCTTCTCCCATTAACCTTTCCACATACACTAATGGGTGTAGGGATTTCTAATTTCAGTTTGGTGGGGACATATACACTGTGCACCCTTGGGAGCTGGCACATGGCTCAGCCTGCCAATCTGAATGTAGCTTTCGATAGTTTGTGGCCCCAGCCAGACTCTAATAATGTTTATGCTCTAGTGAGTGACAATCACACAGGACAGGAATTCAGAAAAGCAAGGACCCAACTAGATAAGCACATTAGCTTGCACTGAACACTACTCTCACATACACATGATTAGTGAGAAGTTAAACGTTCAGCCGGTCATTTTTACAAGCATTTTTAGGCATGCATTTGTCTGAAAATGGTTCCCAAACAATAAGATGCCCAACAATATTTTATAAAAATGACATTTTCATTCTGTACGTTTGGTTTATCGCAGTTAGAGTCTAGGCTAAAATACATGGGCCCAATCCATCGGTCTGACTCAGGTGAAATGCCCACTGAAGTCAATGGGTGTTTCGCCAGATTAAGGACTCAGATACTGATAGTGCAAGCTCTTCAGCATAAGTTTCCCATTTAGCTCTGCACATGGAGGCCTTGCAAGCTCTGACCTGATGAAGATTGGCAGGATTTTGCCCCATCTGATAAAATGCCATTTAGAGCAGCCTTGCAAAATTTCACATGCCCCTGGCCATGATATTTTGGGTGGGAGGGACAAGCAAGTAAATTATCAGTTTTTCATTGTCAGGATTAGCAACTCCAACTAGCTTTTGTTCAGGGACTACCAATTTCTAATGACAGTGTTGCCAGGCTGATTTGGGTGTACAAAAACGTACTTTCACTATTAATGCTCATGCAGCTTTTGTTTTCAAAAATTTTTTTATGCTGATAATAGCTCAGAGGTCTATGTTACATTTGGCCATAACCAAACTGACTCCACTTTTGTGTACAGGCAAAGACGGAATACGAGTGAAAATCCCGAAGACTCACCAGTATGTGACGCCCAATGATGAGCAGTAGCCACTGCAGCAACGCTTCAGCCAGCATGAGTGTCAACGAAGTGTCCTCATTCTCACTGACTTTAGAGCAAAAAACTGGCTTTGCCTTTGTAGGGATTCTGTGTGTTTTCTTGGGACTACTTATTATTAGATGCTTCAGAATTTTACTGGACCCCTATAGTAGCATGCCTTCTTCCACTTGGGAAGATGAAGTCGAGGGTCTTGATAAAGGAACGTTTGAATATGCTCTTGCATGAAAACTCAAAAGAGTATCCTGCCTTGCTTTTGATGTTGATTTCATTTTGAAAACCTAGTACTGATACATTTGTACTATATACCTATGTTTTGAAGATATGATGGTGGCATCCATTTTGTTAAATAAACGTTTGTTGTAGACTCAAAAAAGCATTTCATGCTGCTTTTATTTTGGGAATTTGCTTTTTGTGGAGCTGTGGGTAAAAAACAGCTAATGTCAAAAAAAAACTTTAGGGAGACGATTCACTAAACATTCAGTGAGGAGGAGTGGCAGAGAAATCTCTTGAGGATCAGACCTGTCACCTGTCTCTTCATAGAATTCATGCCACAACATCACATCAGTAACAAAGAGGGATGGCTGTGAAATATTTTTGGATGGTAAACATAATAGTAACTCCCAACTTATTAAATTATTAAACTCATACAACATGATTTCTTTAAGTCCAGAAACTGACCTCGGAGACCTCAGGCTCATATGCAAAAACTGGATCAGCCCAATGTACTGGACCATCTTAGCTTGCAAGATTAAACAGCACAACAGGATCACAGCACAAGGGGAGATGCTCACAGCACAAGGGGAGATGCCTGTAGGTACTCATGTGTCTGCATGTGGAAACTCTTGGTTTCAGTTACTAAGAGAACAGAAAAAACAACGTAAGAGCTAATGGTTATTGCAGTCACTAATGAAAGTCCCACCCTCAAACACCTGGAGGTGCTGTCACATTGGCTAAATCCATGTGAGAGGAGCATGCTGCTGCTGCTGCTATATCCAGTGTTTCCACAGTCTTTTCAGAACAATGTGTAGGGCTGTTTCTTGCTCCCAGTCTGAGAAAACTGTTTACACTTGCCGAAACAAAACTTCCCTTCTCCTGCTCTAATCAAATTCTTAGATGGCCAAGCAAGAGTTATTGGAGTGGGGGTGGGGGTAAATGTCATTAAAGATGGTTTGGTTGCTATACATAAGATATAGGGTATACTCAGCATTGCAAGAGATATGCCAAGCTCAAAAATCCAACCAGAGCCTCTAATTCCATCCCCACATCCTCGTACAGCTGAAAATTGGTTAGTGGCTTGCATCAGAAAGCAAAGTCATTCTGGGCCTGCTAAAGAGAGATTCACAGAGATGAGGGGAGGGGAAGAGGAAAAAAGCAAATATTAATTAAGGACCCATTCCTCAAGTCTAGTTGAGCTGTGCTCAGAGCAGGACCTAACAGGGTGTTTGGCTATTTTTGCAGTACCTTTGTGCTCCCCTGGGGACTGGTTCAGAAGTTGGAACGGCCTTTGCTGCTCTAATTTGTGTTGGATGGTAATAGCCCTCAATGGCCATAATACCAGCTGGGGATTGCCAGAGTACAGAGGCAATCTGCAAGTCCCTCTATACCAGTGGATCAAAAGAGGATGGAACCTAGACCTGGTTATGCCAGCTGTGCACCATCCAGTGATTCCCCCCATGCTAGAAAAGCCCCAGCAGGCAAGGCAAGACAGCTTTTCAGTCTCTTTGCACTACCAGAGTGGTGCAAAGGGGCAAATTAGGGGCCAGGATCTGGCTTTACCATTGGATTGGATTTGGATTGTCACTCTGAGGAATTCTGTGGCAGAGGGTTCTAGTAAGACAGAAGAGGTAACTGAGAGAAAAAACAGAAGCTGAGTAGTAAGACCTCAAGGTCATCTCTTAGCGCAAATAGCTGCTGTGTGAGAGTGTCAGAACTTGACAGCAATTCGATTCCACTTTTGAGAAACTTGGAATCAGACTTTTGTTTAGGCATTGTCACTCTCACTAAACAGCTATGCGTGCTAAGAGATGCAGAGACAAGATGATGAGTTGTAGTGATTGTTTTACAGTAATTCAGCAAAATCCATATTGTGCCACATGCCATAGCTGCTAGACAAGTGGCAGTGACGGGAACTTGGCTAAGCAAAATGCCATTCACAGGGGAAGACACTGGATTATATGGGAAAAGCCATGAACATCATGCCTGAGGCTAATAGCAAGAAAGAGAACAGTACTGGCGGTACTGACTCTTGGTGGTGGTGTTCTCCATCCAAAGTGTACAATGTAAAAAACTGTGTCCTGGAACATGTAACGTTAAAATGGCTTGGGTTCCAGTGTGAGAAACCTTTCAGGCCACACAGCTCCAATATACTCTATTTATTTTTGTTTTAATTCAAACATAAATCAGGTACCTACCGTGCAAAATTACTCAGTGCAGAGCCTTAGCACACTATACACATGCTCATGATTACCCTTTTCATTTTGGTAACAAGAAATAATGTACTATTTCATTTTTGCTCTGGCCCATGAACTGTACTTAGTTCTTTGACTTGACAATATTTTGTTATAGCCATATACCAAATTCCATTTTGATTACAGAGCAACATCAGTTGTTTCTCCATCAAAAGGAAAGACTCAAGCCTACAAGAAGGAGTGCACAAGGCTGGAACTTTTCAAAAGGCTTTCCTCAAAAATACAGGGCAAGATTTTCAACAGAGATAGACTCAAAAAAGTTCTCACACAGCCTGATTCTCCTCTCATGTATTCTTATCCCCAATTTACTGATGGGGAAACCAAGGCATGGAGATAGGAAGGTTAAATGACCTCGTCAAGGTCACAAGGAGAGTCAATGGTCTCATCCATGCTGGGGATCTAAATTAATTCAGGATTATGCATAAACATGCTTCCAGCTAAACCAGTTTCTAACAGTGTTGCTAGGGGATGTTGATGGGGCTAACCGGTGTTCTAAAATGTGTTCTAGCTGAAGCAAGGAGCTAAGCAAGGCCATGATTTTAAACATAGTGCCAGCAAAGTGTGACCCCATCAAACTTTGGGTTTTTAAACACAATTCCCAAACTCTTTTCAAAGACCTGTCCAAAGCGAGGCTTAGCGCACCGGAGTACCTGGCACCCAGACCTATAGTTGGACCGCTAGGCTATGCCTTCTTCAGCATGAAGCTGAACCCTTTCGGATGATTCAGATGTGGTGATAGGCACATCACTCACACAGGCTGAAGTTCACCCCGTCTGGAGGCTCAAGCTCAAGCACTACGCCCAATAGGCATGAGTTTCAATCCCAAGAGGGGAGTTTACTAATAATGACGTAGCTGGCAGATCCTACAAACACACCATTGCAAAGTCAGAGTAGTCTGTGAACAAATAAACATGCTCATTTCAAATGCTACAACTATGTGGCCCAATTCTGCTACATGCACTGTTGAGATGGACGGACTTGTGGTTAAGGCACTGGATGGGGATTCAGGCGATCCGGATTCCATTCCCAGCTGTACCACATTCCCAGTGAGACCCTGGGCAAGTCACTTACTCTCTGTGTGCTTCTATTCCCCATCTTTAAAACAGAGATCATAATACGGCCTCTCGCACTCTGTGTCTGTATAGACCCCAGTCCTGCAAAGGCGTCACCGATATTTAACTTTATGCACATGAGCAGTCCCAATCAAGCCAATGGTGTCACACGTGCCTAAAGCTAAACACATTTAAACAGAGAGTGGGCCCCCTAGGAACTACCGTAATATAAAAAATAAATAACCACAGTAATAATGAGTAGTACCTTATTCCATGAGTCTTTTCCATTGACTTTAATGGGACTATTTGCTGGATTCATTGTTCAAATTCCAAATGCAATCTGCTAAAATCAGATTTCCAGTCATGGAGTTTTAGAAATTTCAATGTAAATTCAGCCACCTCTTATTGTACATCCTTCCCTAACCCCGAAGGTATCAAAGAAAACAAATCTAAAATGAAATGATACATGATCTTAAAGGAAATAAACAGGAAGGACATACTGACATGCAAGTGCACATAAGCAGATCCATAATTGTGGGACAGTAACTGATACAGCAGCCTAGAAGCCTGTAGCTATATTTTATAAATTCTAAAGAAAAGCCAACCAACCTATTTTTCTCCTATGACATGCAGGCACATTTTTATTCCTTCCTTCCAGGAATTAACAGGTTCATTTACTAGTTGATATTTAACAAGCTAGAATGTCCCTCTAAATAAGTCATTTAGGAACATTTTAGAGCATGTGTCAAAGGCAGGGGTTAGGTGAGTCACTTGATACTTTGCACAGAAGAAAGAATTAGCCAATGAGGTAAAATCCATGCTGCATGAGTGAGAAGGACAGTCTATATACAGAAGTAAATAAGAGGCTGATTGCCCTTCACGAGAGCACAGGACCGAGAGGTAAGTTTAACTATCCTGAACAGTGTAAGCTTGTTAATTTATGCATAATGCAATAATACTAATAATACTAAATTTAATGGGAAATAACAGCATCTAACAGACCACAGGAAATCTACTGCAAAAACCAAATCATTATTTGCAAAGGCAGCAGAAAGGTAAGACTTTTATTTTCCTGGTGGCAGAAACACTTACCATAGAAGCAAACTTGGAAGGTGAAATTATGGGTCCACTGAAGCCAATGGCAAAATTCCCTTTGACTTCAAAGGGCCATGATTTAACCCAGAGTCTACAAGCACAGAATTAGGACCAAATCTGTTTTTTACTGAAGTCAGCAGCAACATTGCTATTGACTTTAATAGGATCAGGATCTGGTCCTTATGTAAGAAAATATTTCATTTCCGTGCACTCTTTTTATATTAAAGATTTTTATGCTATGGGAAAAAGCATACAGTCTATGGTCAGAGATTACCAATCAATAACATAACAAATGTAATATGGATCAGAGGTGACCAAGAAAAAATAGTACCAAACAAAGAAGCTGAAAGAAGGAACTTCTTGTTTCTGGTGGAGTTCACAAAACATTAAGCAGGAAAGAACAGCTTGCTTTGAAAAACCAATATCTAGAGGGTTATAAAGAAATTTTGTTGTGATAAGAATTTACAGCAGAATATTTTATATACAGAGACAGAGAGAGAAAGAGAGAGACAGAGAGAGATTAGATGGGAATCACGGAATCTGGATCTGATTTGCATTCAAGTGCTATAGCTAAGTCTCATAATGAGGTTTGAGTGTATTTGGTTAAAGGGCTCTTCAAGTTATAATTCCCCTGTGTGATTATTAGATATTTTATATAGGTAGGCATATGTAGATCGATCAATAGATATGGTTAATTTGTCTTTCAATTCCCAGTTCATTCTTCTAATGGGTTTATTTATTTACCCAATGTTCAGTTGGTATAATCCTTTTATAATATTGAATGTTTTTTCTCCAAAATTTCCTGCTATCAGATATACTTTCAAAAGGGCCCAAGACACAGGGTTGTAAAATCACAATTATTTAATTACTGAAAGTAGTTATCAATATATGCATTATTTCAAGCCTCATTGGTCTGGCACAGGATTTAGTGG
This sequence comes from Macrochelys suwanniensis, assembly GCA_033296515.1. Classification (NCBI taxonomy): domain Eukaryota; kingdom Metazoa; phylum Chordata; order Testudines; family Chelydridae; genus Macrochelys; species Macrochelys suwanniensis. Next base: position 66,851,981 of record CM065785.1, read on the forward strand.
ATCACAAATAATTAGTAATACATGCCACTTAAGAGTCATCTAACTTGACAGCTTGTTCTCCTTGGACCCAATCCTGAAAGCTTAACCATTTGCAGGATTGGGCCTTAGATATACACCCTTTTTCCTTTTTTGGGGAGCAGGGGCAGTTCTGCATCCCTCACACATTTAGTTCTAACCATCTGCCACTATTTATTTCAAATGGTCTTAAATGGGTATTTGGGGACACAAGGAATGCAAGATCAGGTCTGTAAAATTATTCTTTGAATCTTGTATTGCCTAAAACTATTGCTAATATATATTTCAATAATAAATAACGGTCATTTTGCTTTAGTTATTTGGACACATGCATTTATTGTATTCATTACAATTTAGTAAAAACATGTTTTTATATGTTTCAGTTTTCTCACATTTATTCCTTTATGTGACATTACTCCTAGATACATCTAAAATGTATCACCTACGTTCAGTCACCTACTCATAAATTCTCTCACATTTTGGCGCTACTGAAAATTGTAAAGACTTATTTGTTTTACTTTTAATAGTCTAATATATTACATTTAACTTAAAAAAAATTGGATTTTTTGAAGAGTCATCTCAATTTACTTCTGCACTATGGGTGAAATCAATCAATGTGCAGTGGTAAATACCATGTGCAGGATTTCTGGTGAATTCCATCCTTCTTGGCTAAATGTTGCATTCCTTTCATCTCCAATGAACCATTGGGCTGTACACTATTCAGAGAAGTACTACGTTTAGTCCCTGAAAAGATAATATACTCAGGAAAGTTACCTTTAAGTATAGTGTTAGCCTATTTAGGGCCTGATCGAAGCCCATTGAGATAAATAGCAAGACTCCAATTGATATTACATTGCTTCAGACTTTGGATCAGGCCTTATTTGTAAAAAGTTATAAGGTTGCTATCTCAGTGGGTTTTTTAAGAAATCATGGAAGACTTACATTACTGTGTAAGTTAATTAAATATAGAAAAGTTTTTCTTATGCTTTTGATGACAGAGTCATGCAGGACAACCTCAAGAAGAATACTTAGGAGTGAACACTTCAAGAAAGTCTCCATTGAACTTTGCTAGATTAAGAACCAAGATCTTTCAAATGCAACAGCATTACTGTCATTGCAGATAAAGCAACACTACCTCCAACTTCAGAAGAATAGACAGATTGGTGACCTAAGCACATAACATCCCTGAAGATGTCAATGAATAATTCTCCAAATGTATTCTTGGACCCAAGTCCAAATAGGTTTCAAGTTAATGTGATTAACGAAAGCCATGACAATAATGCAACACCCCAAGAAGATGCCCATCCTCCACATTATGAAGAAACATCATTTACTGAAGAAGCACATGGCAGACACAGGATCAGTCACAGGCCTGGAAATAGAGCATTATATGAAAATTTTCTTCAAAATGGGGATACTGTTAAATCGGATGGAAATTTACATCCCTATGATACTCATAGTAACACATATTATCTAAAAACCTTTGGCCATAACACAGTGGATGCAGTTCCTAACATTGATTATTATCGAAACACTGGCAGCATCAGTGGGGCCAAAATGAACAGACCAAGCTTGTTAGAAATTCATGAACAACTGGCAAAGGTAAGTTGAAAGGAATGACACAAACATTTTCCATTACATTTCCAGACTAATTTTGTTTAACAACATATCCGGCCCCTTATCTTGTGAACCCTGTGCAAGAGAAAAAGTATAGCTAAATTCTTTTCTTATTTAGAATTGTACCTGCAGGATGTTCTCTGTTCTGTATTCTGCTAGGAGCAAAGATCTTTGTTAAACAGGTTTGTATCTGGTTGAAAATAACGAATGTACTCAATCAGTAGGAAAATATCCCTATTTCTTGTCTACAGCTATAAAGCCACAGGATTTATTTATGTTTGACTTACAGTTAAGCGTGTAGAAGTAGCAATTTAAGCCATAATTTAACCTAAATCAAATATGAAAGTGTCTATGCTAGCCTTTAATCTAACACCTGATCATAACTAGAGTTCTATTCATTAGTTTGTTGTGTTCATTCAATAATCTGGTAACAACTGTTGTATTAAAGTTTTATAATGTATAATAAATACCATTATCAACTAGTCAGAAATACAAACCTTTACCCATTTGTGCTATGAACAAAAGCTACCAAATTGTAAGAAAAGCTGACAAGATGCAAATTAAGATGAGTTCAAACACATAAAAGAATGTGTGTTGGTTCTGAAAGTATTTGCTTTAAAGAGGTATATGTTAACAGACAATTCTCAGGGACAAATTCATCCTTAGGGCACGGGTTACCCCACTGATATCAATGGATTCACACTACGGATGACTTTGGCCCTCACTGTTTATTGTAACAATGATTGTTGGGAGGATCTGAGAGGCACCACTTTGAGTGATTGTCTATCAACCATTTATGCAGAAGTCATTTGGCTAAATCCTTTTTTACTGCCCAGTGCAAAAGAGTTGGTTAGAATTCATTCATATACTATGGTGATGGGACCATGGAAGTATAGAGGCAAGATAGACTTATAGAAAACTAGTTAGTACCACAGAGTACAGCTGCTCTTGACAAATGAGATACCTAAACTGCTTTTAATGATTTTCTAGAGTTGGGGTTATTTACCCCCTCCTTTCTAGGGGGATTGTGGCCCTAGTTTTGATTAACTGGATGAATGGGAGAGTTTACCACTGACCCACAAGATTGATAGGTCTAATGAACAGAACTTCCCCTCCAGCAGTCACTCGGTGCATGCTCCATTTTATCTGCACAGCCACCTCCAGTAAATTGATCATTAATTAACAAGAAACAGGCCCTTTGTCATCATAAGCCTCATTTCTGTTGCCCTCCGCACCTACTTTTCCCAAAACGATTAACCAGAAATGCATTGTCTAGGTCTGATTCCCTGCACACTCAAAACTCCCCTTAAATGTATTTGAAAAGTTTGTACCAGCAAGTCTCAGACTGAATCACATTGTAATGGTCAAGACCAACCCTCTGAATAGCAGGGTTTCACAAATGACTGTGCTACTTCATGTGCACCAATGTAATTCATTTCTACAAAAAAAAACGTAATGGAATGCCGGGGGCCTGATTCTGCACTGCCTTGCTCTGTAGTCACACACACACATAAAGTGAGCGAAGAGTAGGTGTAAAACACAACTTCACCGAGAGTTTTGGGTGGACAAAGACTACTAGATCAAGCCCTCTATATAGTTCGTCTTTGCAATAGTTAAACAAAATAATTGAAAACCTACTGGAAGAAATTATTAGGGATGGTTCAACTGATTTGGATAAAATGAGAATCTCTCTTACCCCCAAACCCTCTATAAAAAGCATTGCTGAGATATAACCTTCACCCATCTTTTAGAGTTGAAGTCAAACTATTTCCCCCCCTGAGTTTCTAAACTGTTCAGATGTGTTTTAGGGAAGAGGCGGGAGAAGGGGATTCATGTCTAGCTTCCAGCTGGGACTAGAAGTGCCAAAATACAGTGAGAAAAAAACAGTTCCTTTTCTATTTCTGGCCAAATGTGGAAGCAGAAGTCTCCAGAGAAAGCCTGCTCTCATTACATTTCCAACTCAGTTTTGCATATTTGTGAGGTCTGAATAATTTGGATAAGCATTAGACTTTTGGATGCTGATTCAAATGCAGTTCAAACTCCAAACCTCTTGAGGTTCACCCATCCTAGGAAGGATCAATCAGAAGTACTGAAATCAAGCCTAAAGTTAACCATTTGGAAAATCGGGGCCTGATTCTCGCCCCCATCTCCCACACTGGAACTCCCATTTACAATAAGGCCCCTGCCTGAGCTGTGTAAAGTGGCCTTAACATAAAAGAGAATCAGGTCCCTTGTGTGGTCACTTATAGCTACGCAACATAAACGCCAAGTGGGTATAAAACACTATCCCTGGTGTAAATGAGAGGAGAATTCCAATTTGGTAGCGCCACTCACTTTGCAGACGTACAAGTGAAAACTCAAAGGACAAGGCAGTGAGGAATCTGGCCCTCCATGTTCAGATAAGCTTCTTGTATTATACAAATGAATCACACTGGTGCATATGAAGTAGCACAATGAAACCCTGGTGTCCAGGGGTTTAAGTCTTGACCATTATAACCTAATTCAGTCTGAGGTTTGCTGCTGGACAACTTTTCAGTTTGGGTATCTGTTTTTGTTTACAGGATGTAGCTGAACTTTAGCTGTTTAGTTTTTTGTCCTTTGAAGTATTTTTAGTCACAAAAGTCAAAGCAAGAACTGTCTGACTCATTTCAGAAGCTTCATACCATTACTTTTTTAACATAAGGTTTTGCAGGTCATGACTACCAGGGGAGAAGGTGGCATATTTTAGCTGTTGACACACAGCACTAACAGTCAAGATTTCTGGGCTGTAATCCTGGCTCTTCCACAGATTCACTGCATGACGTAGGCAAGTCACAAGTTCCCTGAGTCTTAATTACCCCATCTGTAAAATGGGGATATTAATATTTAACTGGACCTGAAGCAAATACTATGAGGTCTAAGTTATCAATGTTTGTAAAGTGTTCTGAGATCTTAACCTGAAACACTGAAGAACACAGGATAAGAACATAGAGAAGGCAATTTTGGTATTCAGAAAAATAAATAAATTAGATGTAATTGCATGATAGGTTAGGATAGCAAGCACTATGCAAGCACAGTAATTTTCATTGTCACAGTGTTTTTAGTGCGCGTGGGGTATTATGGAATTGTTATACTAATTAATTATTAGTGAAATAATCACATTTCATTTCCCTTTATGTGGAACAACTCCATGTAAGCTCTAGACCACTGGTGGACAACCTGCGGCCCGCATGCATCCCATCAGGGTAATCCGCTGTCGGGCCACAAGACAGTGTTTACATTGACTGTCCGCAGGTGTGGCTGCCGGCAGCTTCCAGTGGCTGCAGTTTGCCGTTCCCGGTCAATGGGAGCTGAAGGAAGCGGTGCGAGCCACAGGGACATGCTGGCTGCCGCTTCCCGCAGCTTCCATTGGCTGGGAACAGTGAACCGCAGCCACTGGGAGCTGTGGGAGGCCGTGCCTGCGGATGGTCAATGTAAACACTGTCTTGTGGCCCACCAGTGGATTACCCTGACGGGCCGCAGGTTGCCCACCATGGCTTTAGACTACCGTTTGCACTAGCAGAATGATTATAAAAAGTAGTTCCTGTGCAGAGGAACTTAGGCCAAGAATTGCAAAAATTACTAGTGATTGGGGGCAGGGGAGTCTCAGTTTTGCAGTGTCTATCTTGAGACCTCTTAAAGGTGTGTGATTTTCAGAGGGTGGTATTTTCAGAGCACTTTCTGAATAGCAGCCTACTTCATGGTGTCTCAATTTGGGCCCCCCCAAAACTGGGGCAATCCAAAATCACTAGTCACTTTTGAAAATTTGAAATTAGTGATGGAAAAGACCTATCAGGATATCAAGCTTCTTCCTCTACCAGGGCTAGGTTGTTCCCTGGAGTACATTGGTTAGTGCTTTGTGTTAGCATATTCACCAACTGCTTCTATGGTGGAAATAACTCAACCATTCCCCATGAAGTTTGTGAAAACAAGCAAGGACTTGATTTCAATGGGACTTTTTCAATTAGCATTATAATGGCTCTAAATTACACAATGGGCCTGCTCTAACTCCCAGTTAAATCAATGGGAGTTTTGCTATTGACTTTGGTTCTGCCCTCCGCCCCCCAAACATGTTGCTGTTACACTGTGCAAGAGGGAGGTAGGACTTAAAGGGCTTGCGCAAGGTATTCCCATCCATCCTTGCAAGTAGTGGAGCCCAGCCCTGTGGTAGCTCCCTGCAAACCACAGTGTAGCGGGACCTTATTAGATGAGTCAACTTATTGCTTAAAAACACCTAACGGGGGTTTTGAAGGATGAAGTAGCAACCATGGCAAACTAGCTTCTTTGGCTGATCATCCACGGGTGGGAGGAAGAATTCTGCATTATGCACAGCCTGGCATTAGTCCTGCTAGACACAGCTGTAGTAGGCTCATCAACCTCTATATGTTGCCCAGCCTACATTAGAGAGGAACAGAGCGTCATACTGAGTGGTGTGGGTTCCACTAGCAGTCCTAGCTGTGCATTTGACTGTTTGAGGAGGATGGTGGCCTTACTAAATACATCAAGCCTGGGCTTGTGATTCGTATGACCATTTATGCAAACCCCACACAATGTACCATATAAAGCCCTGTAATCCTGCACCATTGCTAGTGTTTGATGCAGTGTACGCCATACCTGGCTGGTGCATTAAATACTACCCCCTTTTTTCCCAGTGCAGTTCACATGGAGGTAAGCACATCTCACTAGGAGAAAACTAGATTCAAACAAGAAAATCAAACAAAGTTGTCAAACATAACTGTCTGTCTGAGCCCACTGCTGGTGGCAAGAAGCAACATAATTTGTGACTCCAACTGTCTGAGTCGCACATAAACCTTTCCATTGTGCTTTGATGCTGGTTTAACATCAGAAGATAAAACATTCATGCTTAATACATTTTTTTAAATGTATAATTTTTCTGATGTCAGAATTTAAGCAGGCTGAAAGGAACATCTGAGATCCAGCTCCTTCACTACTGGAGTCAAACGTGTGTAATCTTTTAACACGATGTGGCAATTTTAGCTCATATTAAGCTCCAAAATGCCAATTATAGTTAAAGATATATTTTGTAAGAACTATTTCACAGCTGGTAGTGGGTGAGAATTGCTTGGGTCTAACGGTTACCCCACTATAAAAATAATTTAACCTTCCTTCATCTCCTTGGCTGTTCTCCACACTTATTATGTAGATTGGATGAGCTCATCGTTACTAGCCACACAAGATACTAAAGCTGAAACATTCTGAAATGAAGAAGGAAAAATGTTTAAAACAGCAATAACTTTTGATTTGGGTGATTTCTTGAAATGTTCTGTCACCTTGACTCCTTGCCCTTAATGCATAAATTGCCCAGGTAAAGCCATTTTGTAAATAAATAATCATTCCCTAAATCACTCCAATTTAAAATGCATCATGGAAGGTTTAGGACCATAATTTACGATAATGGAATGTGAAAGCACAAATTAATTTAGAGTATGTAAGAAACAACTAGTTTCAAGTGGCAATGACTGAACCTTTTATTTTTTGTCTTTGAGGACTTGATCCCATGAATGTGCAATAAACAAAAAATCATGTGACAGTATTATGGCTGCTAATCCGCCTGGCCTCTACTTAATAATTGACTATATTTTGAGTGAATGTAGCCGCTATCATCTTGGGTGGGATTTTAAAAAACACCTAAGTGACTTAGGAGCACAATGGGATTTGTGCTCCTAAATCACATGGGTAGTTTTGAAAATCCCACCCGTAGATGCTCTTAAGGAGACAAATTCTCTCCAAAGAAGTTCAGTATTGTTCTACTTCATCAGAAACGGTGGTAGGTAGCACCAGTAGGAGAATATAGAACATCAGGTCTGATATGCATACACACTATCTACTGTGTGTGTATCTGAGGTCAGAACTAAGCCCATATTTTCTACACAACAAGCATACTTAATTCCCATTGACTTGGTGTTATGGGTGCTCAGCACCTTTGAAAATAAGGCACCATATCTCTCAAGCTGGACTCTTAAAAACAAAGTGGCCAAAATTAGAGGCCACTTTTGGAAATTTTGGCTTTGCTCAATATCACACACCGAGTGAATGGCAGATCAAAAAATAGAATCCAGTTCTCCTAAGTCTCAGACGGGTAGCCTATCCGCTGGAATACATTGCCTTTCATAAGAAGAGATGCTTCTGCTTTATGGTACACTTAATGTTGTATGAGGATCAGTGTAAGTAGATGTTTCTGATTTTGTAAGATGTGTGATAATGATTGTTGCTGTTACTGTTACAATGACTGTAATGAAGTATGTTTCTGTGGTGTTATCACATTAAAGCAGGTTCTTCACAGTTTTAATTACACATACAGTAAAATCTTATACATTATATATTTCTACATTGATACATATATGTGTATGCTACAGGTCAAATTCTGATTGGGCATGCACATGCCAGCTGACAATATGCAACATACCTAGGCAAGTGTTGGCGAGAACCCACCCTAGACATCTCCCAATAGAGTGGCAGCACAAAGCCCCATTTTTCTGACACCTCCCCCTGCTTTTCTCCTTCCTAGCAAGGGACAATGATTTCTTCACCCCGATGGCCTTCTTGAGAACATAAGAATGGCCATACTGAGTCAGACCAAAGATCCATGTAGCCCAGTATCGTGTCTTCCGACAGTGGCCAATGCCAGGTGCCCCAGAAAGAATGAACAGAACAGTTAATCATCAAGTGATCCATCCCCTGGAGCCCATTCCCAGCTTCTGGCAAACAGAGGCTAGGGACACCAGCCCTGCCTATCCTGCATCCAGATCTGAACTTTCCCAAAACTTTGGGATGTTGGTTCAGTTATTCCTCTGTGTGTAGGGAGAAGGCTTTTCAAAGCCAGGATGTGAGCACACACGAACTCTGCATTTGGCATGTGGTTATCGCACCAGCATGCCAGTACTTGCCCCTGAATGCTTATACTTCTATTAGAGCTAGTTAAACAGTAGAACAGATTATTTATTTAGTGTATTATTTGATGCATTTTTGCTGCTGTTCATCAAATAACATTCTCACTAAAGAGTACGTAAGCTACAGAGTTGGTCAAATTCTGCAAAGATATATTTGGTGACTGTATTATCTGATGAAAAATGGTGAAATTCATACAATGCTTTATTTGCCAAGTAGTATTCAGCAAATTCTTGTTTCTGTAGTCAGCACTACTTTTTATGTTATATAAAATATATTTTATTTTTATTATTAATAACATAGCATATAGCATATATATGCAGTGGCATATAGAGGCTAACCAGGTCAGGACCTCAGTGTGCTATGTGGTATACAAACATATAAGTATGGTATATATGCTGTATACTGTTAACGCTTACCCATACACACACATAGACAATATTTAAGTCCTGACTATGATGCACTTATTCATTTTGATTATACCTTGAATAGTTCAGCTACTATTTAGTGTAAGAGGGTAACATTCTCTTCCAAAAAAAGCAAAATACACTTTTATTTTGGATCCCTATTTTTCATGTGTTCCTTATGTAGCTAGGTGTCATCTGCTTGGTATATTGTTTAATCAACTGTACAGAATATATTTTTGTGTGTGTGATCTTTTAGAACATAGCAGTGAACCCCGGTTCAATCGAGAGAGTTACTAATGGAGATGGCACTCCAGGAGATGAAGCAACAGCCAGCAAGGAAGAAGAAAGCAAAGGGGGATTTGTGAAGTTTGGATGGGTGAAAGGTGTGCTGGTGAGAGAAACCTAAACCTTCCTACCAGAAAATTATCTGTATATTACAAAAAATAATATATCAGTAATGATCAATTCCCTTAAAAAACAGGGGGGTTGTTTGGTGCTCTTAAAAAGCCTGCTCATTTTCTGCAATGCACCTTATCAAGTTTCATAATACTGTTTGTAATTTGATAGTGATGGAAGATCGTTTGTTTAAAACTTAGGTGAGATGCATGTTGAATATCTGGGGTGTGATGCTTTTCATTCGACTGTCCTGGATTGTAGGTCAAGCTGGAATTGGTATGTATTTTTTCAATATAATTTTCAACAGCATAAAGAATAAAGGGTAGAAACTACACATGATCACAATAAATATTTAATCTGAAATGTGAGTTTGCATGTTGCACTAACTTTGGTCTTCCAAGTGTTTGATAGGGTATAAGAGCTACTGGAATTTTCCAGACCCCCAGCCAAATTACTGCTTAGAGGGACGTGTGTGTCAGCTATACACACAAACATATAACAACCCCCATCTTTGGTGAAATTTGTATTTAGAACCAGTAACAGCTCTTTCATGACTGAAACCAATTTATAATATGTATGCTCATGCACAGTTGACCTTTCTACTTCATACTTTGCTAATCCATGATCCCAAACTGTCATTCACACACTATTTTTAACTACAATACAGAACCAGATACTAGCGGCACCAGGAAATATCTTATTAAAACTCAACTAAGCTTTTCAGATAAATTAACAAAGTACGTTTTGTGGTGCAGGACCTTTTCTTTTTCATTGTGTCTGCATCCTATCCAACTCCCACTGAATTTAATATAATGACTCACCAGCTTCAGTGGGAGTTGGACCCTGAGGGCTCAGTCCTGCATGGTATTGAGTGCCCTAACTCCCACTGAAGTCAATGGGAGATGAGTGTGCTCACAGGGTCTTCAGCATCTTGCAGTATCAGGCTTTTATTCAGGAATGTAAAATCATAGCATCACAGAGTTTAAGGCCGGAAGGGATCATCAGATCATTTAGTCTGGTCTCCTGTACATCGCAAGCCACCAACACCACCCAGCAACAGGACACTAAACCCAACAACTGAACAACCAAAATGAGACCAAAGTATTACAGTCCACCGGAGACTAGACTATGGGCTTGTCTACACTACCCGCCGGATCGGCGGGCAGTGATTGATCCGGGGGGGGGGGGGGGGTCGATTTATTGCGTTTAATTTCCAGCCTGCACTGGCTCATGGCCAATTTATTTCCATATGTTCTTGTGCCTTTTTAGCTTAAATAACTCTTCTCCCTCCCTGATATGTACTTCGTAATGTATTTATAGAGAACAATCATAATCTCCTCTCAGCCTTCTCTTTGCTAGGCTGAACAAGCCAAGCATTTCCAGCAGTGGCGTAGCCAGGTTTAGAGCACAGGGGGAGCGGAGCTAAAAAAAAGGTGCCGGGAGCAAAAAGCGTCAGGAGCAAAAAAAGGTGCCAGGAGCAAAAAAAAAAGCTCCGCTCTTGGTGCAGCGTAGGAGCAAAAGGCGCCAGGAGCAAAAAAAGGCGCCGCTTCTGCTCAGTGGGGGAGCAGCCGCTCCCCCTGCTCCCCCCTGGCTATGCTACTGATTTCCAGTCTCCTCTCAAAAGACAGGCCCTCCAGTCCCCTGATCGTCCTAGTAGCTCTTCTCTGTTCCTGTTCCAGTTTAAATGAATCTTTCCTGAACAGGGGTGACCAGAACTGTACATAAGACCTGATGTGGAATATTACAAGTGCCTTGTACAATGGCATTAATACTTCTCTAGCTCTATTGGAAATGCTTCTCCTAATACATCTTAGGATTGCATTTGCCTTTTTCATAGCCACATCACACTGGTGGCTCATAGCCATCCTGTGATCAACCCACACAGCCAAGTCTCTCTCCGCCTCTGTCACTTTCAGTTTCTGGTGCAGACCATGCACAGATTTACTTTATATAAGTAAGCTTTTCAGGACAGGTCTCTCTTTTTGTTCTGTGTTTGTACAGTGCTTAGAACAATGGGGCCTTGATCGAGGCCCGTAGGCACTAATAGAATACAAATAATGACAGCAATAATCCACAGTCTCCAAAACATCAATAGCAGGTATTTTCCATTGTTGTTCCATGGTTTTATCTCAATATAAATTGGTATTAGAGAGGAACTGGAACCAAAACTTTGGGTCTGGGATCTGACCATGCCTGATCTCTGAGGTGATTCAGAATCCAAACTTTGATGGATCTCGGGGCTGAAACAAAACCTCAGAGGTTTTAAGCACAGAGGTTCTAAGCACTGAACAAACACTCAAGACTTTTCAAGGGCTGAAATCTCATCTCAGGCAAAACTCCCATTGGCATCACAGAAGTTTTGCTTGAGTGAGGATTGCTAGATTGAGCCCTGAATTTGCAATTAGGAAACCTCTGTGTAACAGGTCTTCTGAAAAAAGAAAAATGAACATAAAAACTTACTCAGACAAAAGGTTGAAAAGGCAAGAAAGTTTCTGAAAGAAAACAGAAGAACTCTGCATATTTTTACAATGTTCCACATTTGGCTCCAGTACTGTGCCTTGCCCTGACAAAAGAGTGCTTGCTGATTTTATGATGCATACCAAATGAGGGTTTGCAGCCACGGGGCACACATAAGTGTATGCCTTGCCATGAAAACTCTGCATCTTAACATTGCCAAGACTTTGCTCCGGGGTTTCATGCAAAATTAGTTTTTTAAGGGCAGTTTAGTAACTTATTGAGATCATCAAGAAGCATTACTTTATTTTGAGGTGTGAGAATACCCATAGGCAAGAGTAATTCATTTTAATGTAATTTACTTAACATCCATATGTCTGGGTTTCAATGTAAACTTTAATCAGATCTTATCATTACTTTGCACAACAGCAGTTACAATGGCCCTGGTTTCACATTTAATTTTACAGTTGTTATTCACTAATAATCAAACCCTCCCTTCTTACTGTTTATTGCTTTGTTGTTGTTTTATTTAAATTACATGTCTTGCACATAAAGCAGGTCAGTTTTACTTTTAAAATGGGACACTGAATTTGGTTTGAATAATCTCCCAATGCATTTTCTGAATATCCTATAGGCAATGAGCATTATGTCTCAAGACAAGCTATTTAAGGAGAGTAGAGGTGAAGCTCATCACCAACATGGCTTGGGAATTTCACTGGGCACCACTGCTAACATGGAAGTTAAATGAGTCAGTGAAGCTACCACCTGGGCCCCATTTATTATATCCCAATCATTAGACGGGAGATGAGAGCAAACCCTTTTCTTGCTAAGTTGTCTTGGGTACAAGCTGTTAAAGAGGAAAAAAACAGGTTGAGACAAGGTTCTCTAATCATAAGAATTTATCTACTGTGAAAAGAGTAGTTAAATCTGATACTGAGAGGGCTACATTTCCAAAACCATCCTGTTAATTTGCACCTGCTATTTTGCAGCTCCCCCAAACTTGGTAGTTAGGCAGAGGTGAGAAGAGGGGCCAAGTTTAGGCCATTAGAAAATTTCCCCCCAAATGTTACCATATAATAATGAAATGAATAATATTTGTAGTGTTTTGTTTTGCCTAGCTCATTTATCCCTTGCATTGTTCCTGTTGAATGTTTCCTTTTTTTCCGGATTGGTAACAAATTCTGTCCAAACAGACACATCAACCGTCTAATGCGCAGAATATATAGCCCTATTTAGCACATTTGTTTTGATAAAGTATGTTATCAAAATGTAATTGAAAAGCTCTGGAAGGTGCTTCATACAAATTACAGGGAAAACGTTCAATCTATTTTGAGAGTGATGTGTCTGAATTATTCAATTTAACGAGTTAACAATTTTTATTAAAAAGTCAGATCGTGGCCTGCCATTCACCAGGGTGAAAAACACCCATTGGATTCAGTGGGATTTTTGTGTGCAGACTATGATAGGATATGGCCCCAGGAACTGACTTTGTATACAGAAGTGTATACCAAATAGGTGCATCCTTGGTTAAAATTAAAGCTCACAAGTCAATAGTATAAGTGTGATTTATCATTTAAAATATCTAACCTCATGCTATATATCACTTATATTTCCTGCACGATGTTGCTCTGCCTTAAAGTGCTGTGATAACATGGCTATCCTTTTAGAAACAAAGAACATTTGTTTGGGGATTAGATACCTATAATAATCCAATATGAAATGAAGTCAGCTATTTGATCTGAAATGAAGCCAGCAGTTAGAACTAGGGCAGATAAGTCCATACATTGCAGTACCTCTAACGGTTTGCTAGTTACAGTATCCATGTTTCAGTTCTGACAAGTCATGGCCAATATTTACTGCTACAGGGTAAGTTTAGCCTTCCATTTTAAAGTGAAAAGCATGAAGAAGTTCAGCTACAATTAAGATTTCACACAGAGAAATTAGATGAAAACAGAAATACTCTTGCTGGAAGGTTGCAACTTATTACTACCTTATTCCTTAAAATGTAGAATGATAACACACAAGAACCCAAGACAGAGAGAAAATAGGCTGCTCCCTAAGGCAGCAAGGCACAGCTCACACCACATGGCTTTAAGCTGGTTCCTTCCAGCCTGGCTGTCTGCTACTGACTAGATAATCCAGGTCACATGGCTTCCTTCAGAGCCTCCAAGTCTGCAAGCAGGAGCAGGGAATCCCTCACACTTAAAGTGAAAGTTTGTAATTTTTAATCAGTTTCCAATACGCCACAGGAAATACAAGCAACAAAATAAGAGTAAAGCTATTCTAATATTTCTTGCCTGACTAGAAGCAGGAAAGTAGTTTGGAGGGGAAACCTCAGAAGAAGCCCTATTCTCATGTGCTTTCTAGTCCAATTTTTCAGAATTAAGAGAACCTGCACAGTATAGATAAGGTTCAGAAAAACACGCAAACTGTCTGAACTGTAAAGAACCTCAGAACCTTTTGAGGTTCACCTTTTACTAAAATAAACCTCCAGGTATTTGATTAGTTTCATGTAATTCCACAGTATGTTGAATTTTAGTTAAGCAAATGGATCTCAAAGTTTAACTTTTCTGGTCCTCTTGTTAAAATGAAGAGTCTCTCAGAGCCACATCCCCTTCTAATTCCAACCCAACCCTTCCCAAGGGCTTCAGCCCCAGATAGGGGGCCTGTAACTTGAGCACCGCTGCCCAGGGCTGAAGTCCTTGGGCTTCAGCCTCAGGCTTCAGCAAGTCTAAGCCAGCCTTGGCGACCCCATTAAAACGGTGTCGCGACCCACTTTGGGGTCCTGACCCACAGTTTGAGAACTGCTGATCAAGGCTAAATGTATAGCAGACACCTGACAAAAGTGCATATTTCTGTACTATTGTTGTGGCCAATCAGCTGGTCAGATACCATGGTGATCGGCGTAATATGAGAACCAAAGCAGAATAAAATGGAAACCAAATTATAACATTTTTTTTGTTTTTCCCTATACAAGAACTTGTTCAAGATCCATGTTTTAACCCCATGACTGAAATATGGTTCTCTAAAATGCTTATAGCATGTTTATTCCTACCATCTACACAAGAAAAAAAGATATTATAACATTGGTTGGTTGCTTAATTTTTGTAATATCAAGGGGGGTAGGTCAAAGAAAGATATGAGGCACCCATGCAGAAAGTTGCTTTATTATAATAATTTTTATTAGTTTCAAGAAAGTATCTGGAAATCATAGGAGAGTCCATGACTGAGCTACTTCTGTCAGAAAACATCACTGCTTGAAGACTGATGGATGCTTTGCTATTGTGATAGAAGTAGCTGTATATGGACCAGCTGGAATTGCTCCACAGACCATGAGTGGTCTACAAACTATCATTTCAGTTCAGAGCTCTGATTCTAGTTTGAAAGTTTAATTTAAAGACAGAATGATTTAGAGGAATATGGATCACAAGTAAAATATTTTATCTTTTCATTACTGACAGGTCTTGGAGTTATCATAATTCTTCTTGCCACCACAGTAACCTCAATTACTGGGTTGTCAACTTCTGCAATAGCAACTAATGGGTTTGTCCGTGGAGGTAAAATCTTTAGGGTTTCTTATGTTCTCAAGACTCAAAAAGGTTTAATTATATTCTTATGAGAGAAACCAGAGGTCGTATTCCCTAAAATAACACCACCACTAAGGATAAACCAAACTGGACACCTAGATCCCAGAAGAACCAGCAGGTAATACATCTAGCCAACACTATCCACAATTTTAGAATGTTTGAGTTGTCATTTTAATAAATTCCAGTTTCACTTCAGTTTGTAAAGTACATTTCAGATGTTCCTGTATGAGACTGGAGGAGGAATGGATTCCACTTTGTCCTGGAGTTCTTTTGTTCTTATTCTTTTAATACATCATTCTTATTCAGAGCATTTCAGGTTGCATTTCCTTGGAGAGAGTGAATATTATGAGCCTCATTCCTTTAGCTTAAAGGCTGATGCAGATTGATGGATACATTCACTTTTATCACTTCCTATACATTTCCTTATAAAATCCTTTAACATTTCAGGTGCTTCTTGGAACATAAGTGATTACTCTTGGTGCAATACCAAAGTCTAGTACATTTCAGGTACTTCATTAAACTTGTATCTAAAAGTTTAGTGCATTTCAGGGTCTTGAAGGTACACCAGGTATTTTCCCCACAGTGGATGATGGTGATTTCTAACTACAGGATTCAAGTGCTGAGCAGGTATTTAGGTTGAATATACTCTTTTTGGGATTTTTCAGGTCTTGGAATCGTGATTATTATGCTGAGTGTGGTAGTAACAACATTAACAGGTATCTCAATGTCTGCCATTTGCACTAATGGAGTAGTAAAAGGAGGTATGTAAATATAACTATATGAAAAATATGAAAATCTGCAGGGCTGATTTAGAATAAAATGGAGAGATTGTAATGGTGTTAGCCCAGTACGGTAAAGCAAAGAAAAACCAAAATATAAAAGTTTTGGGTGATTTCTTTTACTGAGCTAACTCCAAATAACAACATGGCTCTTCAGCAGAGCTGATTTTAAAACATTCTGACATTAAACACTATGGTTTATTATGATAGGAGGAACTATTTAATTGATTGACTGAGGTTCCACCTATGTAGAAATGCAAAAGCTTTAAAGACTTTATGGCTTAACTCTGTGGACAATTTAAGGACTGTATTGTGCATGTTTGTATCTTGGCGAATGAATTTTTACACCGACAACGGGAGGACCCAGGTAAGGAAAAATCCTTTCAATGGTGGTGTTTTCTGTATAGCATCTGTGTTTTAATAATATACCATTCGTGGCTGGATTGCATACCAAATAATACATGTTAAAAAGATATTAATGATTCCAATAGCGAGTCATTTTCAATACTTAATATTTAATTCTACAGTAAGTTCCGAATGCTGAATTTTTGCAAACAGTTCCCTGGGCCCATCCACACACAAATTTACTCCTTCTATTGATAGGGCAAATCCTCAAGCAAAAACCAAAACTCCCAGTGGTATTGCTCACATGAGTAAGTTGAGCAAGAGCTGGCAATAGCTGAATTATGTTAAAGCAACAGTCTCTTCTGTTGGCAGGTGGTGCTTACTATCTTATCTCAAGAAGTTTAGGACCTGAATTTGGAGGCTCAATTGGACTTATCTTTGCCTTTGCCAATGCTGTAGCAGTAGCCATGTATGTAGTTGGATTTGCTGAAACTGTTGTGGAGCTTCTTAAGGTAAATATGAAAGTATATTTGTTGCATGTGATTAAACCAGGGAATTCTGTCAATTTTTCTAAGTGCTTCAGTCTTTTGCTCTTATTTAGATCTCTCTTAATGGACCACGAAGCCTACTTAATAAGATTTTCCATCACTTCTAACTTATATCAGAAGTGTTTTATACAGTGCTGCAAGAGCTTCAAAATTACTAAAGGGAATAGGTTCCTAATTAGACAACCAATAATTTCAACTACTGAGGCCCAGCTAGCACAGGAAATCATTAACCCCTGAAACTGTTTAAGCTAATTTACTCATTCCATTCTATCTTACCTGGTTGTCTGATCTATCCATCTGATCATATAAACTGTGTCCTTATCCTTTCCAGAGCAGTGGTGCATTGATGGTGGATGAATCCAATGACATCAGAATAATAGGCTCCATTACTGTAGTTGTTCTTTTAGGCATTTCTATGGCTGGTATGGAATGGGAAGCAAAGGTAAGCTTTAAAAGTTATGTATAAATAAGTATTATTACACTGCAAAATGTGTTATATAAGCATGAAACAAGGGTTTGGGGGTAGAGGCCTACATATGACAGGTGGGAATTTCAAAAGCACTCAACATTAGCTTCCCAGCTCCCTTTGAAGTCAATGGGAGTTAGCTATTGATGTCATTGGAAGCTGAGTTAGGCCGCAGGCTCCCTCTTTTCCTCACACCGAAATGTGTGGGGAAAGAGAAGTTGTGTGTTCTGCAGGCAGTTTAATTTTATTTGTTTTTGTAATTTATGGCAGGATCATCTACAGCCTTGGGTAGATACCCGTTTTTATTTCTTTTATAGATCTATAGAAATAATAATAATAATAAAAATAATACACAGTCTAGCCATGCTACTCTGTGTAGAATACTGGCCTCAAAGTGGGTTGTTATATTGCTATCCATTCATTACCCTCTAATGATTCATGCCTTCCTGTCTACTGTTCAAATGTTAAAAATCTCAGTCACGTCTATTAATGGGAAAACACCCATAAAATAAAGAAAATGTTACAGCTAAGAGACTGAAATGTCCCTGTCAAAATCAGATCCAGAATAGCAACCTTATCTTTATGTTCTGCTGTGAGGGGAATTTAGAGCTACTTGTAAGAGTGGTCAATTAGATATTATAACCCATAATGTAACAACATCCTGAAACTAAACAAACAATATAAAAATGTCAATCTAAATATTTATCCATCAGCTGTTTCATTTTTCCTTTTCTTGTAAAGGAAGCAAACTACAATATAAAGCGGTAGTCATAACTGTCTATATTTCATATCCATTCCTTGTTACAAAATATTTGTTATTGTCATGGAGCTTAAGGCAGTTTATCTATTTAGTCATCTTGATTATTGTATCATCTGCCCAAGCAGTGGTGGAGTGTGTTCTAATGTTGTAGAAATTTGAAATACATCATAAGTAATACATAAATACCACCACATACATAATTACCACTATATTCAAAACAAAAAACAGTCCACTAGTAAAATGCTTTTGTCTCTATTAACAGGCTCAAGTAATTCTTCTAGTCATTCTTCTTATTGCCATTGTAAATTTCTTCATTGGGACAATCATTCCGACCAGCAACGAAAAGAAGGCCAGAGGCTTTTTTAATTACCAAGGCAAGTGTTGCTATGTCCAAATAATATAAAATACATTAATATTTTTGGCCCAGTCCTGCAGCCTTTAGTTCTGTAAAATTCCCATTGATAAATGCTACAAGATCAGGCTATTTTATCCAAATATAAATGAACATGTAAACTAAGGGAACCCAGGTTTTTAAAAAAATATATTGGGTGACTGGATTTTTTTACTTTTGAACCTGTGAATGCCTCTGAAGCTGGCACACTGGCAGTAGCGGTTTGAGCCATTTATATCTGGGTACACTGTCTTGTCTATTTTAAGCTGAACTTGGAACTTGCCTGTTATTTCAATACTGAGCCGTAGTTCTGTGATCTGGAGAAACGTGCACTGTAGGGAACTAGAGTGAGGTGATCAAACTCTCCTCACTTATGAGCTAAAACAGATTGGAACCCAGTCTTCCAGAGGCGATGGGCTAGTTCATTTACCTACTTCATCATGTCACTTCAGAATCAAGTCTTGGTGATATGTTTCATTTTCATTTGTATTTGCAGCCTCAATATTTGCAGAAAATTTTGGACCAGATTTCAGAGATGAAGGATTTTTCTCGGTCTTTGCCATTTTTTTCCCAGCAGCTACTGGCATTCTTGCAGGGGCCAATATCTCAGGAGATCTGGAGGTATGGATTTTATTTACTTCATAATACTGGTTAGGCTATAGAAGGACAAGGATGAATAAGATACAAAATTATTAATCAACACTATATTCAGTTTCAACACACAAATAATTCCATGAGGCAAAATTTTCATTTTTAAATGTGTTTTATTATCTAAGCACATCAGTTCCCATTTTCCTTCTAATGTAATACAGCTATGTACACAAAATTACTTCATTTAAATTAGGTGTTTCAGTAACCCAAAATGATATACCATTAACAGATCCATTATGGAAATTAGCTGTATAATTCCATTACAATTGCTTTGCTAATTCCCCTTATATCATACTGAAAAGTATACTATAAAACTCAAGTTTACACCCATAAAAACAAGGAAATGGAAAGCTCATGTGAAAAAAAAAAGATCTTTTTGGTAGAATCAATGAGACCAGACCCTTCAGTGTTTCCTCTTTACCCTTGCAACCAATATGAATTATTTTAGGTCATTAATCTTTCAGTGATATTTCCAATATTTAAGCAAACTGGTAAATTAAGGATTTGGCTTTAGCTTTAACTATGAGTGCCATCTAGTTTCTATGGCTTTATATTAGCTATTTACTGATACCTAATATTATAGCTGATTGAATCATACTTGCAAAATACAAAAAATCGGGGCTTTTCTGGCTTTGTGAAGCACCTGATGAAACAGTCACAATTCTTGTGAAGCTATTCAGTACTCAGTAATATTCAAAGAATATCACAAACAAACCAACGGCCGTCTGTGGAGTATTTGTGAAGCATCGGTTGTTTGGATTTAGATAGAATCTGAGTTATAAAAATGGTCTCCAAAATATTCTAGTGGGTGGGACACCCATAAATTAAATGTTAAATAAAGTTCTTGAGCCTTATCATGCAGTCTGGTCTTGTGGATGTCTGACTGTTAAAGTGCTCAACTCCAGTCAAATTGATTTGATACTCAAGTATTTGCAAAACATCCACAAACTGGTCCAGTTCGAACTAAGGGCCAGTTGTGTCACCCTTACTTACACTGAGCAGTGTCAAACTCATCATCTTTAAGGCCTGAAGAGACCATCAAGATCATCTTGTCTGTCCTCCAGCACATTGAAGGCCATGAAAGCTCACCTGCCCACTCCAATAGGCCCATACCCTCTGACTGAATTACTGACGTCCTCAAATCTTAAAATAAAGATTTCAAGTTACAGAGAATCCACCATTTACTCTAATTTAAACCAACAAATGACCTGTGCCCCATGCAGCTGGGGTATAAAATATTTTAGAAAGGTCTTATTATTTTACTATAGAAAGAGGCATGGCCTACTAATCTGAGCATGGGATTGTGAGGCAAGAGTTGTGGAGTTCCTGCATTTAAATCCCAGCTCTGCTACCGACTTGCTGGTTTGATTTAGGCCTTTGCCTGGCAGGCCACCGATTTGAAAGGAATTACACATATCTCAGTAGAGCTTCCACAGCAGCATCTCTTCCTTCCCAGATAATGTGGAGTTCTCTCCACAGATCTCAGGAACCACTCAGGAACTAGGACAGGGTGGGGATTGAATGGATTGGTGGGACACATAACATTCCCACTCCACATCAGCCCTACAGAGCTGTATTGCCCTGGCTGTATGGATGTTTCCATGGCCCTATCCACATTTGGAATCCCCCACTGTCCATGCCTAGATGCATCAAGAGCGATCTAATGAAATTAATCAGCCTAAAGAGAAACCTGAAACACAACACAAGCTGTAGCTTAAAATTTAGAAATAGACAAATTAAACTGCCTCTAAAGTTTGTAGCAAACCATTATAAGGTCATGTCTCTGAAACAGGCAGTCATTCATTCATTCATTCATGAAGGGCCTGATCCAAAATTCTTTGACGTCCATGAGAGTCTTTGCTTTGACTTCAAGGGCTTAAGCTCAGACCCTGAAAAGGTGATGGCATATTGAGTAAATGTCCTTCTAGTTAGTGTTTTAAGATTGCAGCATAAGATCCCACCTATACAATGGCTACTTGACACATGAACACTGAGACAGCATATGTTAAAAGCTATAATGACTGAAGGTTAAAGATTCATATGCAACTGAAGTGATTTGTTTGGGGATTTTTAGCCTAGTGAAACTTTACTACATTAATTCTTGTTTGATAACGTTAAGAGTTAACGTAATTAAATCATTCATCCACATTACCCATATTGACTTGCTAAATTTCATTTGGAAAAACAAATCTGTTAAATAAAGGTCAAAAAATATTCTGAAAAATGTAAAAATATCCCTTTCATGCTCCTTTAAGTAAAAAAAAAAAAACCTCACTAAACCAGTTTAAAAAGAAAATTAATAAAAAATTGCTTTCTAGGCTGAACAAGTATATACCAAGTTATTGTCTGCAAGAATGTTTTATGGTATTAAAATCTCCTAAAAATCATAATTAATAATGGAATGTCTTAGAGCCCTTTATCCACAGAAGCATGAACAGTGCTGATATAGTTTTCAGTTACCGTTTATAAAAGAAATGCTGACCCAACATACTTGCCTCTCCCAGCAATAACACACAGCCGACTTTTCCTGAATAATCTAATGTAAAAGTAAAAGCAACCTGAAAGGTAGGAGCTCACTTTGGACATAACTGGGGATTATGAGTTTCCAACAGTAGTAGTAGTGCCTTTCTTTCAAAATGACTATTTACCCTAATCTTACTGGCTAATTGAATTGTACAATGAGATGGGTAGTCTGAGTGAGTGTTAAAGCAGAAGATTAAGGGCCACTGTTGTGTTGGTGGAAAGGGGACTTAAAGTTCCCCTAAATGTACAGCTAGGGAGTCTCACAGTGTGGCACAGCCCTAAATGGAGTTCTGGACCTGCAGTGCCTACTTTGCAGCATTCAGGGAAGGGGGATGGTGCCACAGAAGTGGCAGACTCCATCCCCATGCTGGAGAGTACTTGTACAGATCTAACTGGTAACAAAATATTTTCATATCACAAAGTGGCAGCACCAAAACTTGCTAACTTGTAAATAATCACAGTACAAACTCTTAATTTACAAATATATAAAGGACTCACAGCAATTTTTGCAATTACAATTTTTAAGGACCCACAAGCTGCTATACCCAAAGGAACAATGTTGGCCATTCTGATTACAACTATTGCCTATCTAGGAGTTGCAATATGTGTAGGTAAGTAGTGAACATCTGTTTTGTGTCACAATTAATATAGTTAAGTAGGTTTAGAGCTCTATACACATATGAGTGGTCAACCTCATCATTACTTTTGATCTGGAGGATTTGCTATGTAGTAAGACAGCTGTTTTGGCTTTATAGTATTTAAAAAACAAAACAAACCATTCAACAAAAACAAAAATCTCCATGTGGCATCTGGGTGGAATTTGACTAAATGTGTGTTTACATATGGATAGAGATATTTTTTTTACATTATAAAGAAACTCCACAATGCCAAATGATTCAGCAACAAAGACCATCCATGTACAGTACATAAGAACAAACTGGTTTTGCAGTAAAAAGCAGGAAAAGTACCACAAATCAATCTGCTCATGATTTTGCTCCTCTTTCATATGAAAGTTCTCCAAGTGGCCTCCGGCTGCTCTCCTGCTGGCATAACTGCACACACAAGTGACAGAGTTACATGCAAACTCTGAGTCTTCACATCTCAAGACAGGAGAAATCAATTAATTCCCTAAATAAGAAATGTTAGGCCACAAGGTGCCCTATGGCACTGGAGTTTAGAAATAACAGTTCAACAAAACAGACACAGGATAGAACACAGGCTTGTATTGCAGGCATCATCTGTGTAAGACAAACATTCAATTAAATTCCCATTACAAAGGGTGCAATAAATCTTTGATCAAGAAATAAAGGTTTATTTCCCCTTTAACAGTGCTGCAAGAAACAATTTAGTAAGTGGCACTCTTCCCCTCTGAATATGTACCCTAGCATGTACTAGGGCTCTGTGGGAAACTTCCTTTCAAAGGAGAGAGAAAAGAAAAAAGTCTTCCAACTTTTTGGGTGTTGGTACTTTATGCAAAAGTAGATGTGCTGTACCTGTTGCCCTAGCCATATGCAAAATCTAGTAACTGCATTCTATATATCTGCATCCTCCCTGCAATTTCAGTTTCAGAATTCAGAAAGCCAATTCTGCTTTAAACCTGTGTAATGTTGCTCTGTTCTGTTAAGCAGTTGCCGCACTTCAACCCCAGAGGAGGCTGCATTTCAGTGGTGGATGTGGTCATTTGTGTTCAGTTTGTAGATCGGCTTGCTACATATATATAATGGTATTTTGGGATCCTTAAACCATTTTTGTTTGGATATGTTTGTAAAAACTGTATAAATGTACACATTAGCAGCTAAAGCTGTTGAGATCAGAGCTCCATAAGTTCACTTCATGTGTTTCTTCCTTCTGGGGGGAACAAACAAAAAGAGAGTGAACATAAATCTCATTAGTAACAAAGAGACTTTGGACCAATTTCTTAGCCCAGGTAAATCAGTACAACTCTATTGACTTCAATGGAGCCACAATGTTTTACAGCAGCTGAGGATCTGGACCTCTGAAGCCAGTGGGAATCTTGGTTAGACAAGAAATGTATGCTCAGACCCTAAACTGTTTGGCAACATGATTGTCTTTGAATACTGGTAGTTTTAGAAGGGGCCATAGATGGACCTTTTACTTCACTAATTTTACTTTTACTTACATTAACCAATTCCGAGTTAATTCAGATAATTTTCTGCTCATCTCCAAAGTACCTAGTGTTCCACTCCCATGACTAAGGCAGTCCTCCTCTTCCCCACTGGCCCAAGTTCACAATCCAGAGACGTGAACTTATCCTACTGAAAAGCAATACTCTGTGGGATAAAACTGAAGCAGCCATTTGTACACAGTCCATGCAGGCTAAGCTCCAAAGTATAGGGGGGACATTCTTCTATTGTCACAAGAAAGGGAAATAATCACATGCTGTTGTTTCCCCAGCTGCATGTGTTGTACGTGATGCTACTGGGAACACCAATGACACAGTTGTATCTGGAATGATCTGTAATGGATCCTCTGCCTGTATCCTTGGCTATGACTTTTCCAGCTGTAAAGCCCAGGAATGTCGTTATGGGCTGATGAACAATTTCCAGGTTTTAAAGTGTTTTATTTATATAATATGCAAAATCATAAATGATAGAAGCACACACACACAACGATACACACACATATATATAAACCCACAAACTTTGTTTACTGACAGTTAATGCTGCATCAAGACACATGCCCCAACTCAGAACCTGAAAACCATAGAAATAAGCCACAAAGAGAGAAGTCTCCTGCATTGCTTGCCACTTTCACATTGTCTACAACACTCAAGAGCTCTCTCCAACACTCCATAAGGCTTTTTAGCTTTACCTCCAAAAGATACTAAAAAGCAGTCCATGCCCCTGGATCATGAAACTGACACTCTAGTGAAAACCCTTGACCTTAGCTGCTCTTATATCAAGAGATCAGCACACCTGACTGCCACACATTCCATACATTTGAGAAGTTATTTTGCCTTAAAGTTGCTGAGGTCACTGTTAAGGTTTTATGCTGATTGTAATGGGAGTTAGGCACCTAAATACCTTTAAAGATTTGGCTCTTAGTCTTTCTGTGCCTCAGTTTCCAAACTGTAAACTGAGACAATGTTATTTCCTTACCTCACAGGGGGTTTTGCAAATAAATACAGATGAGGTGCTGAGGTACTCTGGTAACTGGGACCATATAAATAGCTATGATGGATAAGTGTATCCTATTCACGAGCCTGACAGTTCATTACTTTTGTTGCTTCTAAAGGTTATGAGCATGGTTTCCGGCTTTGGTCCTCTAATCACTGCAGGAATCTTTTCTGCGACCCTCTCGTCAGCTCTAGCCTCACTTGTCAGTGCACCCAAGGTTTTCCAGGTACAATAATGAGCATCGATTTCCTTCTACCCTACTTTGCTCCCAAGATATGTAATTAACTGAACTATATTTTCTTACCAGCAGTGATATAAAATATTTTAGAAAGGTCTTATTATTTTACTATAGAAAGAGGCATGGCCTACTAATCTGAGCATGGGATTGTGAGGCAAGAGTTGTGGGGTTCCTGCATTTAAATCCCAGCTCTGCTACCGACTTGCTGTGTGATTTAGATAAGTCATTGATTTGTGCCTCAGTTTCCCACATTTAGCTACCTCTCATGGGTCTTGTGAGACTTATCTGTTAAGTGTTTTAACACACAGAGCAAGTGTTAAACATCACTGATTATATTTAGCTACTGTACTGTAGGGGGTTGATTATCACCTTATTTCAGTGCTTAGACATCATGATGATAAACATCTTCGAAATACCTGAGATAGATACAATTATTTCTTACTAGAGCATGTGTCGTTTTGGGTCAGCTTTCCCTAGTATGAAATAACTTTTTCTAATGCAAAAAGTACTATTAAATTCTGATTTATCTCCCAGGCTCTTTGCAAGGATAACATCTACAAAGCACTCCACTTCTTCGCTAAAGGACATGGGAAGAACAACGAACCACTCAGAGGATATGTTCTCACTTTCATTATTGCTATGGCATTCATTCTGATTGGTTTGTATATTTGTTCCAATTGCCTGCTATAATTTAGAAACAAATAACTGAGAATTTAAATTCATTTTCATAAAAATATCTGCTATTAAATCCCTCTCCATCTTGGCATTTAATTTAATGTGTTTTTAATTCATTTCATTTTGCAAGAAAGTAAAAAGTGCGAGTGCAGAACGCATTTTACGTTGCCACTGGTTATTAATGCATCCTATTCTTAAATCATTAATCAAACACTCAGCATAGATGCTAATTGGTGTGCTCACCAACCAATGGTTGAGCTAGTTCTGGCCACACATTACTCTTGACCCACCTAACTGTGGCTCAAAGCAAGAACATTTATTATTTTGGCCATTGACCACCTTCTATCAAATCCTCAAAGCAAACACTCAGGGCAAAAGAATCTTAACTGAATCCATTGATGAAATGCTTGCTGTACAAGGAATAGGTGAGACATTAACATCCACTCCAGAGGTGCCAGTATTAAGTTATAGTGAGAAGCAAAAGTAATACTGAAATTGTATAAATCGGATATTTTAATATTTAGCTCTAGGCCAGACAAATCTATAAACTGGTTAAGAAATTTTATGGGGCTTGATTATACTCCCACTGAAAGCAATGGCAAAAATTCCTTTATCCTTAGATGAAGTAGAATCAGGCCCATAATGTGAACAGGAAACATAAGTGAACTATGGCCGTTTGTTATTACTGCCATTACGGTGTTATTTTCAAAAGGTGCTAAGAAGCACCCACAGCTCCAATTCATTTCAATGGGAGAGGTACATGCTCATCACCTTAGGAAAATCTGGCACAGACACTTCTTCATACACTTTCCATTTGGCATTAATTTCAAATCTCTTTTAAGTACTATACAAACCAAAGTGATTTTGCAAACCTTCCACACAGAAAATTCCCACTGACTTCTGCACAAGCTCACAGCACTGGTCCTTGGAGATTCCCGCTATTGCTTTCCAGGATTTATTTGATCATTATTAGCAGCAGTTTGGGATGTCTGGAATTTTTGAAGTTAATTTTTCATAGGACTTCAAATTCAAGCTGTGTGACGTGTTGTTTTAGAACAGGGGTGGGCAAACTACGGCCCGGGGGCCACATCCGGCCCTTGAGCTCCCACTGGGGAGCGGGGTCCAGGGCTTGCCCCGCTCCGCATGGCTCCCGGAAGCAGTAGCATGTCCCCGCTCCAGCTCCTACACATGGAGGCAGCCAGGGGGCTCCACATACTGTTCCCACCCCAAGCGCCACCCCAGCAGCTCCTGTTGGCTGGGAAACACGGCCAATGGGAGCTGCAGAGGTGGCGCCTGTGGACGGGGCAGCGCGCAGAGCTGCCTGGCTGCACCTCCACGTAGGAGCTGGAGGGGGGACATGCCGCTGCTTCCGGGAGCTGCTTGAGGTAAGCGCCACCCGGAGCCTGCACCCCTGACCCATTCCTGCACCCCAACCCCCTGCCCTAGCCCTGATCCCCCTCCTGCCCTCTGAGCCTCTCGGTACCAGTCCAGAGCACCCTCCTGCACGCCCAACCCCTCAGCCCCAGCCCCACCCCAGAGCCCGCACCCCCAGCTGGAGCCCTCATCCCCCGCTCCCACACCCCAACCCCCTACCCCAGTCTGGATCCCCCTCCCACAGCCTGAACTCCTCATTTCTGGCCCTACCCCAGAGCCCTTACCCTCTCCCACACCCCAACCCCCAATTTTGTGAGCATTTATGGCCCGCTGTACAATTTCCATACCCAGATGTGGCCCTCGGGCCAAAATGTTTGCCTACCCCTGTTTTAGAATGTCTCTTAAAAAGCAAAGAAAATAAATTCACCATCACCTTTTTGCTTTTAAGAAATGCATCATCCACTCAATTACATTTTAAAAATACATAAACCAAAATTAAAGGCCAGATTGTGTTTCCTTTCCATTGAATAGTCCCTTACATCACAAGTAGCGTTATTAATGTCAATTATATCATTTGTGGAGTCAGGTAGTACCCAATATGAGTAAGGGTTTCACAATCTGGCCCTAAATTAGTCCTCCCTCCCACCCACCCCGGAAAGATACCCAGGTTTTGCAGGTGTAACTTGAACTTCTCCAATATGCAAGAATTACTGCATTTTGAGGAAACAGCTGTCTAACCCCAGTGCCATCAGAAACACATGCACATGAAATCTAACTCATGCTTCTTTCTTGCAGCTGAACTGAACACCATTGCTCCCATCATCTCCAACTTCTTCCTGGCTTCATATGCGCTTATTAACTTCTCCTGTTTTCATGCATCATATGCAAAATCTCCAGGTTAGTTTTAGGGCCCACTATGAACTGAATGTAAGCATCCCAGTCTGTAATATCAAAATATCATAAAAAGGGTAACTTAACATTTAGCTGCTGTCCTGTGAAAGTTCCAGCATCTGTAAAATGACTAAGCTACATGATAGAGACAAGGGGGGGTGAGGTCATATATTTTATTGCACTAACGTCTGTTGGTGAAAGAGAGAAGCGTTTGAGCTCCACAGAGCTCTTCTTTCCCAGACCCAAAGAGAAATAATAAATAAAAGATAAAATAAAATGTCCGACAAAAGATATTAGCTCACCCACCTTGTCTCTCTCATATCCTGGGACCAACGTGGCTACGACAACACTGCAAACAAATAAGATATACAGTGTGCAGCCTGACCATGCTCCCACTGAAGACTGTGACTTATCTCTACAAGTTAAGACTAATGGCTCTCTCTCAAACTGTAATTTGGCTCTGGAAATATATAGCTTTATGCTCCCTGCAGCTGCACAGTATGGAAGGGAGCAAAACAATGGGAAAAGCTGTGGTGGAATCCAGTGGAGGGTAAAAGCTGCTACATGAGATGCTTTCCTGGCTACATAATCACTTCCACCTCCCCCTTTGCAAAACTCCATGTGGCCCATCAGCCACCAGGGGAAAGTGGGTAGGCCAGGAATGTGGGGGAGGAAAAAATCCACATCAAGTAGCAGGATCTTCTCCCCAGTAAATGCAGAAGCTCTGCAGGGCATTTTGTAGTAAGTTATTAATCATAGTAAGACTATTATTGGAAATGGCAGCCCCTATAGTGAGTTACATAGAGCAGCAATGAACCAACAAAACAGTGGCAGCATGGCTAGTGGGTCGGGCATAGCTGGTAGCAGGGTTGTAGAGAAATTGCAGAGAGTCTCTCCACATGGATGACTGGGATCCATGAGGCCTCTGCTTAATGTTTTGGTCTGAGCTCTGACCCCTGACTAGTCTATACCACTGAAAGTCCTGGACGGGGGAGGAGAGAGAAGAGGATAAAGGGCCTCTCTCCAGTCCTATGCAACAGGGGAGCATCCAGGTGTATTTGTAGCACCCCGGGCAGAGTAATCCTCTTTATTTTTATAAATGAAAGGTTGACAGCCAGAAATAAGGAGAATCATCTGAATGATGCCCCTTTTGACCAACAGTAAAGGCAATTTTCTGCTGCTGCAAATCAATTATTTTTTCAAACAGTAGAGAAATACACTCTTTATTTCCAGTGTGAAAGAAGCCACAGCGGCAGCATAAACATATATATCAAGTCTCTTCCCACAAGTCTGCATGCTGCCAGTTGTTCAGAGGGCAGAAAAAATAAGCACTTCTGCTAATTATCTGCAGAGCTGAACAAATGCAGATCTGCTCTGTGCTGCCATAGAGCTCAGTACAAATTACCTCTGGGCTCTTCATGTGTGCATCAGTCATGATTCTGCAACTACTTAACATTTCATATAAAACCAGAGCAGTTTTTCCCCTTATTTTCCTTGCTTCCTTTGGCTAATTTCGTTGGCTCCTGTCAATTCACAGTGATAGATGTTCCTAATTGCAAAGCCGCAGAACAGTAAATTTCTTCACAGTGGTGCCTTCTCATTCCATCATTATTGTGATCTGTGTTAGGGTACTGGGGACTTCCTTATATCTTTAGTGTTTTTCCCTCGCCAAAGAATCTGTTCTGAAGAACACCTGGTAGAGACCCACAAACCGTGGAGGTTCACTCTTTGACTCATCATTTTAATTGCTAGCAGGGGAAGTATTCAATATCACAGCTCAAGAGCAGTAGGAATAATACCTTTTTAAAGTCAATTGCAATTTTTTTTTTCAGTGATCCCAAATGATTTCTAAGTTTAAAAGGCAGGAACACTTACAATATTGGGATATATTCTCCTCTTGGAGTGTAACTCCCATTAACATTAATGAGAGTTATATAAATGCATCAAAAAGGAAACAATCACCTATTACCTGCAGTTATAGAAAAATTCATTTTCAGTTCTGAATCAGTGATCTATTATTTGGCAAAAGCATATAAATGCACGGGCTGTTTAAAACCAAACTGGACAAAGCCATTGAAGAGGTTCTGTAGGGAACAATCCTGCAGTAGCCGGGGTGGTGAGTGGGAGGGTGGGACTTCAGAGACCCCAATGATCTGAATATCCAAGAGGTCTCAACACAGTCTTCATCCTTTTGCATACAAAACTACATCAAATACTTATGAGAGCCCTTTTACAGCACAATCATTTCCATCTGCAGGCAGTGCAAATATACCTTCCACCTTTTCCATCTCTGATTTTTCTGATTCCAATTTAAATAGGCTGGAGACCTGCATTCAAGTATTACAATATGTGGGTGTCACTTTTTGGAGCCATGCTATGCTGTGGTGTCATGTTTGTCATCAACTGGTGGGCAGCTCTCATCACTTATGCCATTGAGCTCTTCCTCTATATTTATGTGACATACAAGAAGCCAGGTGAGACTGGAAAAGTTGTTTATTATTGTTTGTTCATGATATGCAGTTAATTGTGGTCATTGTAGTCATCCCTAAAGCTACTGCCTAGGCCCTGTGGTCATTCCTTTTTCAACATAACTTCTGCCATAAGGAGGACTGGAGGCCTCAGGCACTATGGACAACACACAATGAATAACAGAGAAATCCCATTCTACAGATTGCTTAAGGCAAAACCTCATTATATTGTGGGTATTACAAGCAGCCCAAGGATAGCCCAAGGCCTGGTTTATACACAAAGTTGCACCAGTTTAACTTAAGCTATGATTTAAAACCAATTCAGTTAAGCAGATGTACATTCGTGTGTGGATGCTCTGAAATCAGTGTGAACCTGGTTTATATAGAGGTGCAATCTGAACTGATATACATTTAACATAAACAGATATTAGAGTATTCACACAAAGGTTTGCATGGGTTTCATTAAACCAGTTTTTTAATCTGATTCAAGTTAAACAAATGTAACTTGTGTGCGCAGAAAAGGCCCAAGAGTAGTAGAGAATTTGGGACAAGTAGGGATAAAAATGTATAACTAAGAAATCACAAGAATACTACTTTAAAATTTCCAAAACATGGCGCCCTAATAAAGGTCCTTTCCCTGTGGCACATTTAATCCAGCTTCTTGGAAGCAGAAAGGAGATACCCTAATCACAAACTCCAGCTCTTGTTAGGAGGTATAAACTATGTTACTCATTCCTAGATCAAAAGTCTAATCCTTCCTTTCAGGCTGCAGCTTTCATCTGCTCCTCTCAGCCAGCCTCTTCTGCTGCTAGAACCACCTCTGGGGAGAAAATTCTGAGGGAGATTTTTTTAAGAAACAGCTCCTTTCTGCCCCCAAACACACACCTCCTTATCAGGCTTTTGCAACTAGCAGTCTAGCTCAACTGGTCTTAGCAGACTCATCTGCGCAAAGGAACCAGGCTGTTCTTTCAAGCTTTTTAATCCAGAAGTAGCTCATTTGCTACACCCCTATTTGGAGTCTTAAATCGGAATGGTCACTACTTTCAGGGTATTTCTTCACAGCAGAGTTAACTGGGCTACTTACCTTAGTGTCGCCCTTGCTGTCACACACAAGACCTTCTCACCAGAGTTTGTGGTGCTTTCAACCTGGGCGTGGGTTACAGCCTGGGTTCCTCTTTCACTCGGGTTGGTTACCTACCCACTTTCCAGTGAGGATGTAGGCTATAAGACTGGAGTGCTGATGTCCTCCAATGCCTAGAAGGATGAACAAGTACCAGGAAAGATCCTAGACCAGCTCAGCTTACTGCAGTACAAAGAACCACAGATTATGCCCCCAAGAAGTCCTAGTGACACGCACACAGAAATGCAGAACCAAAGAGAACAGAGTAACTCAGGCAGGCCTTTGCTCTGTGGCTGTTCACACCCAAGCAAGACCAGTCAGGTGCTCAGTCCTGGATTCCAATCACCAGGGCTAACTCTGCAGTGACAACATACTCTCAGACTGAAAAAGCAACAAGCTTCCCAGTCATACATTTGCACAGAAACTCTCTCTCCCTCCCATCAGGAGAGGAGCACTTCTACTAACTACCCATATGAGATGTTACATTCTTTACTGGCAGCTGAGTGATACTCAGAAAGGCGTGACATTCTTTTCTACCTTGGAAAAGAAAAAAAAATAAAATCAAAAAGGCCATATTCAGAATTTTAAAAGTTGCATATAATGCTGGTTCTACACTGGCGTAACTGGTGTTGCTTCCCATTTACACAGGCATGACAACAGAATTTAGAAACAATGTCTTTCCAATCTGATTCTTTCAGCCAAACATCAGTATAAGTGAGAAACAAGAATAGCAGCAGCAAAAAGATGTGGCTTTTGGAAAGTAATTACATACAGCTGAATGATCACATTCTGCCAGAACAACAGTCTTGAGTATCTTAGCAAACAGCGGGGAAATTGAGCTAGATTTGTATAGCATGCCCATAACTATGGTACCTGATTTAGACCATGTGCAGGACTGTGTAATCCCTGCAGGGTTTGGTTCATGAACTGAGCCCAGACCATTCAGTTTGCAGGGGTTACAATGAACTGACCCTTAGGTTTGGACTTTGAAGGTAACATTCCATGCCCGCTCCCTCGCCACAAGCCCAGGACTGACCCCCGTCTTATTTCAGATGTTTCGGCACCCCCCTAGTACTTGCTTCTACTTTCTGCTCTTAGAATCACTCTTAGGTAACACTGATGGGCTACGTTGCCAGGAGGCACAATGTACACAGCTTCCGCTCTCTCCAAATCTTGAGGGTCCCCTTGCAACTATGTTTAGGATCTTGGGGCACTACTGTTCCTTTCTTTTCTTCCACTGGTCTAGGGGTGACCAGGTACTTCTCGTCCTCTTGCATCCCTCAAGACCCTATATGAATTAGGAGTTCAGCAGCTGTGCCAAGAAGCCCAAGGAGTGTTGGATGCAGAGCTGTCACTTGGATCTTTACTGAATCCTAGTTCCAGAATGTCGTGGGATTATTGTCATTCCCAGTGTACACCCGTGAAGGGTGAGGGGATCCAAAGGGTTGGCTGTTAGGAGTAGGGAGAAAGGACAGTGGCATGTTATATTGTTATACAAGTGTTCCTTTACCATGGCAGTATTCTTTGTCTCTCAGACATCATACACTATAAAGACGTTGCAACAGTATGTGTTCAATAGCAAGGCAAACTAGCTTGTGGTTGGCTGGCATGTCTCAGTAAGTGAGGCACCGTACCTTCAATTTTCTTCTTTGAAAGCATGTGGTTTTTAACTCATTGGAGCTAGTAATGTGCCTTCCTAACGGCTTCATTGCCTCTGCTGAAATATCACCTCAAATGCAACTGCATTACTCAGGGGTGTCCATTTTATACGTGGGAGAAGGGAAGAGAGTTAATGGAACAGAGAGCAAAACATCTCTTAAGCAGAGGAAGAACATTCCCTGTGCTTTTCATACAAAGAATGAGGCAGAATGTATTTGTATGTTTGTATTTGCATCACGCCCCTGCTTCCCCGCCCCAAAAATTTATGAGGTTGAGAGCATGATAGAGTACAGGGTGCTATGGCTCATCAAGAAGACAATGCTGACATCTGTTACACCACTTAGAAAAAAAAAAGGTTTACTATGCAATGTTTTTCTTTGTCATACACAGAGGTGAACTGGGGCTCATCTGCACAGGCTCTTTACTATGTTAATGCATTAGACAGTGCACTGGAATTAACTGCTGTAGAAGATCATGTGAAAAACTTCAGGTAAAGTTTGCAGGGAGGTAGTGACTGGCTCACTCTGGAGTTAGATAGATAGATTCCCAGTTAAATGTAACCTTTTTTTCCTTCCTCCAGACCCCAGTGCATAGTATTAACAGGAGGACCCATGACAAGACCTGCTCTGTTAGACATCACACATTCATTCACAAAGAACAATGGTCTCTGCATCTGCTGCCAAGTATATACGGTAGGGTCTATGTATGTGAACCTAAAAATGAAGAGCAAAATTCACCAGTGTGCACTGCAGAGTTCCATTCTCCACCCATTTGGCACACAGCACTCCCATTGATGCTGATGGGTAGAGCACGTCAATGAATTTTGTCATGCATCTTGACAAGAAGGCTGTCAGCTGATTTTGAGCCTGCTGGTTAATGCCTCATTGATTAGGGGAATAGAGCACAGGAGTCAAAATACCCAAGTTCTAGTCCCAGCTCTGCCACTGATTTGCTGTGTTGACCTTTGCCGCTCGGTGTCTCAGTCAGGGCCGGCTTTAAGCCGATTCCTCCGATTCCCCGGAAACGGGCCCCGCACCCAAGGGGGCCTTGCTCCGGGGGGCCCCGCTCCGGCGGTTTTTTTTCCCTCCGACAAAGTCGGCGGGGCCCCGCCGTCGTTCTTCGCGTGGGGCCCCGCACCCGCTAAAGCTGGCCCTGGTCTCAGTTTTCCCATATATATTATAATAGAAATACTCATCCAGCTTTTTGGGGAAAGTGATTCTGCTCCAAAATCTTATGAAGAAAGGAGCTACCTAAGTACACCTTTTTGTTATTATATGATAAGTAGCTACAACTATGTGCAGGGAAAAGATGCAGTAAAGATGATAGGGATCATTTAATAATGAGCTTATATTGCATCAGTGAAAAGTGTAGTTTAAATGTTAGGACAAACTTTTTAACTAATAAAAACTGAATAGTGGAACAAGCTACAAAAAGGGTTATGGAATTACCCTTGTTAGAGCTAGTCAAGTCCAGATACTCACCCTTTTCCTAGTGTTACTGTAGTAATTATTAAATCAAAAATGCTATCAAAATTGAGAAGGGTGGACTAGAAGATCTCGATAAGCTCCCTTCCAACCCAAACAAGTCTTTGGGCTTCTCTGCATGGTACCTTAGTCTGCACTAAAGGCGTGTAAATTCTAGTGCGCACTAGTGTGTTGTGCAACAATCAGCCCACGTGGACCCCGCCACTGCACCTCGAAAGTTCCCCAGTTCATGTTAATGTAGTCCCATTTCAAACAGTATTACACAAGGGAACTTATAGTTCGTGGCAGCAGGTGCCACATGGGCCAGTAAGTATGCAACATGTAGTGAGCATGAGAATTTACACCTCTCTAGTGAGGACTAACACACTATATAGACAAGTCCTATGTGAGTATATGTCCCTGATACTGCATCACTGAAGTTAATCGGAGTTTGCCATTAATGTCCGTGGGTGCAAACTAGACAACTTCACACAACTTGGTTTCAGCAAGTTTTCTTATTACGCATCTTTCTGTATTATTACTGGTTTTCATGTAGCGTTAGGAGATTTCATTTCTGCCTATAAAACAACACAAGTTGGTTGTGCTAGCGCAAGCATTTTTGTTGTTTTTTCTTCTCTAACAATTTAAGCTAAATTTAGTTTAGTGGGTAATAAAAGTGTGACACAATGAACCTCTGTGATTTGTATAACTGGAGAAATAACCTGGTGATAAAAACAGCTATGTGCTATCAGTGGGAATCCCATAATGCCTACAAATATTGTAACTGTTGGATTTTACCCAATTAAGCTATCAGATGATCACTGGACAGACACAGTAACAAAGGAGTTTGTGTGTCCAATTGGGTAAGGTCTAGTTTGCCCTTACTGTCAGAAGATAGGCATTTAATGACTGCTTAAGATCTATTGAGCCTTCCTGTAGGGTTGCGTATGAAGTCAAGTCAGGTAGGGAGTTTATTCGCTCGGAGATACTTCATCACAATATTGTTCTAAGATGTTACAATTCAGAGCAGTCTTTCTTTCTGTCAGAATCACTATATTTAAGTAGCATTAACAGCCTCGGTCCTCTTGAACAGAAGGTGAATTATGTTATCAGCACAGTTCTTTTATAAGCATTGAATCTCCATGGACTCTTTTTGAAAATGTAGTTTTCTGACTCCCTCCATTCCCCCATACAGCACACTAGGTAACTCCTTCAAAATCACAGTGCGATGTATAAAACAAAGTCTTCTTACTAATATTTTATTGTATCCTACAGGGACCGCGCAAGCTGTGTGTTAAAGAGATGAACAGTGGCATGGCAAAAAAGCAGGCCTGGCTTACAAAGAACAAAAGAAAAGCATTTTACGCTGCGGTGGCAGCTGACAGCTTTAGAGATGGAGTCAAAAGTCTTCTTCAAGTAAGCTTTTTATTTACAAAATGCGTACAAGAGTATTATGTCAAAGCTTCCCTGTACATCAAGCATTACTGTTTACTTGTTAAAAGGTCTTGTAGACAAGGGATAATATGTTATAAATGTAGAGGGTGTCCTGAGGATACCTTTCTTTGTAGTATAGTCTACTTCATGAACAGATTTTGTTCCAGGCTATGGAACTGAGAAACAAAGCTGGCTGATTCTATCCTAAATGAATGAGGCCCTATTATGAAAATAGAGGTGCCTTTGGGGCACTATACAAATGTCTGTGCTTGCACTTAGTGCACTGCAAATGAGTTCTGCTTGTTGGTGATATGCAGTATATTAGACATTTGAGAACGTTTTTGTATTTCATATCACAGGAAATATTTTTTCTCATTTTATATATATTAATTTTGCAAACACGGTGAAGCCCATCTCAATTAATAAAAACTCACTGCCTGAAACATTTTCCTATCACTCCAAACGTATTCCAAATTGCTTATAAACAGTCCATTAAAATTAACTCAACTTCACTGAAGATAGCATTGTCAGAAGCTAACCTGGTACCACTTTTAGATTCCCCATTTCCCTCTCTTTCACATGCACATGTGTAAACATGTATGTCTGGAGGCAAAACATGGGGAAAGAATCCCACTATTCTCATGTGCAAAACACCCTGTGAACCTCACTACAAGAGCGTGGACGCCCAAAAGACTTTTTGTCAGTTCTCTGGTCTTATCATGTTTGCTGAATGGACAGCAGAGGTGAGTGAGATGATGTATTAATATAGCAATGTGTTAATACATCTTTCTGTTGTATTAAAGCTCAATAAGGAGACTTTATCTTGAGTCCGTGTGCAAAACAGCTTGCCGAGCAGCAGTTCTTTTTGTTGTTTCTAAGAACTATTATTCCTGATGATCTTTTCTTCTTCCATCTCTTTTAAAATGTCATGATCAAAATCAAGTACATGAGTGAAAATAATCACTTCCCTTTCAGCAGGTTGGGAAGGTGGCCATACCACCGGTAGATTATCCTGGAAAAATCGGTATGAAATTGTTTTGCAGACAAGCTATTCATTTAAATGTGTACAATATGAATGTGTCAGTACAACTCACAAAAACAATTTTCCCATAGCTCTATCCATTTCCCTTTTGTTAGCAATAAAAATATGCAAATGCAATACCTCAAGAGCTAATATATTTGTGTATTCTAAGAAAATGTTCCTAACATATTGCATTTTTTAGTCTGCACTCATACTTAATCAAATTTGATTAACTGGAACCATGGGGAAGCTTGCATCTAGATCTGGTCCCCTCTTAAATTTGGATCCAACTTTTAGCACTCAGACCCATCTCTACCTAAAGCCTGCTTTGAACATCTTGTTGGAAGAAGCCTGGTCTGATGTTACATCTTGCCAAATCTTCTTTTCTTCCTACGTATTTCCAAATTATTATTTACATATAAGGTGTACTCAGCTACTTTTGGATCATCTCCTCAGGGGGATGGCGAGAACTCCTAAACTAAAGCAAAGAATAATTTGTTTTTAGCAAAGGACTCCTCCTCCCTCTGAGTGCTTCAAGTCCTTAAAGGGACTTCAAGACCTAGTTTATTTACTTTATGTTACAAGCCAGACAGAAGCTTGATGCTATTATGTTAGAATGAGCACACAAACAGTTGCATGGACTGGCTCTTGGTTTTAAGTTACTGAACCATTTTCATGAGAGCATGTCAGAAGAAATGCAAATGAATGCTAAATTAGCAAAACTACATTTCTTTCATCTAAAAGCCATTTATGACTGGAATAATGTAGACCTAATCTTTTTACTTTCTGCTTGGGTACAGGCATGAAGGACATTCACAAAATGCAACAAATCTTAAGAATCTCCAGAACATTACTTCAGTTATCTTTTGCCATTACTTCTCATTTACAGTAACAGCCTGTGTGTATGCACCTTTTCATGCACTATTTTAATATCACTAGGCCTCAGGTTTGGGTAGGATGAGACCAAATACCTTGGTGTTGGGATTTAAAACAGACTGGCGGGATGCGTCTGCTGTGCAAATTGAAAACTACATGGGTGTTATACAGTAAGTTATGGTTCAGTTTCATCATCATATTTTCTGTGGACTCAAATTATTTTGCATTTCTAAACAGAAAAGATAATGTAAAATATTTCTAGTCAGTAAAAGTGGAAGTATGAAAAGATAGCTGGGCTGGTGCTCTAGTTTTTCACCTCTGAAGATCTGAGTCCCATCTCCCTCTAGGCTCATGAATGAAAATATGCTCAACCTAGTTCCTACAGGATGTATGTTCAGAAGACAAAATCGTCCCCACTGTGGCACATCAGCCAATGCCACAGCGGAGGTGCTTTGACAAAGCTGCATAAGGAAGCTGCACAGTTCTCAGTTTTGTAGGACTACATTTTCTTCTTTTCTGTGGTCTGGGATAAGGAAAAATTTATCCCAAATACATGCTTGGTGGAGAAGAGAGAATAATGGCATTCTCCTTGTAGGCCCAAAGGCAGGGGTGAAAGTAACTTACAGGACTTACCGGTACGCTGGAGTCCTGGGTGGGGGCGTGGCCTCAACCGTAAGAGGCGATTTAAAGGACCCAGGGCTCTGACTGGGAGCCCCGGGGCCTTTAAATCACCCCGGAGCTACCAGCTGCAGAGGCGGCTGGGAGCCCTGGGGCTCCGGCGGTGCTTTAAAAGGCCCAGGGCTCCTGCCACTGCGGGGAGCCCCGGGCCTTTTAAAGTGCCGCCCGAGCCCCGCTTTAAAGGGCCGGGGGTTCCCCACAGCACCTGGAGCTCCAGGCCTTTTAAATCACTGCCGGGGAAGCCGGTCTGGTCTGGCACAGGGTACTGGCTCTTGCTGGTACGCCGGACCGGACCAGCTTACTTTCACCTCTGCCCAAAGCACTATGGAAGCCCCTTCCTTCAAGAATCATGTGGTCGAGGCTCAGCAGCTTTGTGGATTGGGTTATGGCCAGGGCGTAACCACTCTGAAGTGTGCTGCTCCCAACACCGTCTGAATTTCCAACTGCAAATCTGCCCACGAGTGACTGCTGGTTCAGCCAGCAGTAAAACCCACTCCACATATTCTGTTGCTCAGCAAGGATGGAATGGGGCACTATCATGGAGGAGCCACTCAAGGGTGGCACAACTCCTAAAGAAGCTGCCACGGGGGAGCTTAGAGGCGAATGTGAGAGAAAGGTCCACCTCAGGGACAACCTCTCTGTTTCTCACAAGCACCAACTCCTCTGTTTTGGGGGGAAGAGGTCACTGGAACCCTGCAAATTCATATTTGCTTAGTTTTGGCCACATTTCACCTCTGGTGGATTTAGCCATTGCAGGGCAGCGTGTGGCCCACAATGCTTCGTACCAAGCAGTAACATTTCTCTGAATGTCTTTAAGTTAGGCAGCTCTAAGTGACACCTCTGGGGTAAGGCTGTAGTGCAGATTAGGGTAAATGTGGGTAAACGGAGTTTACCCACTTGTCATTTGGGGAATATGGAGTTTAGTTTGGGTTAGCTTACCCACTTTTTTTTTTTTAACCATAACAACATTGGTGAGAAAGTGCCCATAATTATTTTATTTTTGTTTTCAGCGATGCATTTGATTTTGAGCTTGGCGTGGTTATTGTCAGAATTAGCCAAGGCTTTGATATATCTCAAGTCCTCCAGGTTCAAGGTATGTAGTGATGGAATAATAGAATTACACTTAACTTCTATTATTAAGGTATGCTTCTTTTTTAAACTATCATTTCCCCATTGGTTCCCAAACATATCAATCTGCTGAAGTCCTGCTCAATGACTTGTTAACCTATAGCTTAATGTAAGATATCCAGAATCAAGAGAATCCATAAAATATGTGTAACTGCTGGAGCATTACACCATTTTCTCCATGTTAGTGAAAAAAAATTAAAGGTGCACTGTCAGCTTGAAATCTAGTCATTCCAAAATAAAGAGCTAAAAACAGTTTCAGACACCTGCCCAAAGGGGGAAGTAAGTTGTGCCAACAAAAGTCTGGCACAGATTACTTCTCGAATCCCCCTGGTCCAAGGGATGAGACTGTGACTCTCAGAATCACAGTCTGGTTCCTGTCCTTCTCCTGGGGCAACACAGCTACCTACTGCCTCTTACTTGTAGGTGTGTAGTCCTGGCCAATATCCTTACTGTGGCAGAGGTCCCACAGAAGTCAATGCAAGTATTGCCCTGAGAAAGGCCTTCAAGGGTGGGCCTTAGAACTGGTCAGAGGTCCTGCACACTGCTTCACAGAAGTGGGGTCCCAAGACACCCCCTCCTTGGCATGGATTGAAGTAGTAAAATCAGGCACAACTAGGGTGACTGGTGGCTCCAACGTATGTTTCCTCCCTGCTCTTGGAAACTCTATAGGGCAGCTCCCCAAGACTGACATTGCTGGGACTTGAGGCAGCTACCACTCTCTAAACCCTGTCTGTGCTACTCTGTGTCACAGCTGAAAAATCCACACAAATTTAGTGCATCTATAGGGAGCACCAACTCCGCACTGCAGCTGCAATCCCCCTTTCCAAAGGGGACAGTGCACAGTTCTAGTGGACATGGGGTGGCGGGGTTCTTCTAGTCTAGGAGTTTCCTGGATCCACACAGTTGCCATCACTTTCTCTTTTCATTCTTGGGATGTGGAGGGTTTGTAGGCATCTCACTGCCTCCCAAGGACATTAGACAGGAGAATACCAAATGAAACCCCACCAGAAGAACCCTCAGGATTTCAATAGAATTATTCTCCCACTGAGAGTTAGTCCACTGAAGGAGAAACATCCGACCGAGCTATGGCGATTAAGCCACTGTATACAAAATGAAGTATTTTTCTTTTTCCACTGTACATGAAGTGGAATAAATCTAATAGGAAAATAGGTATATGAGTTAATCATAAAACAGAATGATGACTCTTTGCTGCCACCTGCTGGAAGTTTGCCTTTCTCATTTCTCCCTGCAGTATCCTGTTGGTACACATACCAAAATGCAATCATTATACCTAAGGGAGACATGTGGAATAGCAGAATCTTCTATGCAAGTAACCACAAAACTAAAGCCCATTCCTTAGCGGGCAAGGTAAAGCCCAACAGCAATTCATCTTTAAGATAATTAAGGATT
This sequence comes from Macrochelys suwanniensis, assembly GCA_033296515.1. Classification (NCBI taxonomy): domain Eukaryota; kingdom Metazoa; phylum Chordata; order Testudines; family Chelydridae; genus Macrochelys; species Macrochelys suwanniensis. The sequence continues at coordinate 66,893,419 of CM065785.1, forward strand.
AAGAGATTCCAAAACTTCCTTTTAAAAAACTAGAGCAGATGAGCACTCCACTTCCAAACACACTGTTAAATTCCAAATCAGCCTCTGTGGTCTTCCCTGTTGATATCCCTAACATTTTGATTACTTGACTGAGAAACAGTCAAGAATCGACTCCTATTTTAAACCTCTCTGGGAAAGCACATTCTATAAGACTCCAATGTAATAGGGATGAATACCAACTCTGAACATTTACTTTAGTTTATCAGGGTACAAATTGTCAAAGAAATATAAATACAACTAGAAATTACAATTGACCCTAAAAAAGCCAACAATGAGAACTCTTTTGAGGCGGATGATACTTACCATACAAACATATTAGGCTAGGAAGTGGGAAAAGAAACACTGTGTTCTATTACATTCACTACAGCATTATGTTTAAAAGAATAACTGAATCTTTAGTTTTGAGTAAGTGTATGTCAGTGGTTATCATCATGTCCTAATAAACACAGGCACTATGCTATCATACTGGAGTCTAATTTAAAGAAAATTTTAGCAATTCAGGGCACCAACAGAGCTAATAAACGCCAGTGGCTGCAGATGATTTTTTTTATATATACACAGATAATTTACCAGCCAAGGAAGATTACTTTTGTACCATGTCTCACTCCAATGAAGACACATTTCCTTATAAAAAATCCTACTACGGACCAGTGCTTACATCATATTAACTAGTGCCTCACCACAAAAATTCAATAGCAGTGGATGCCACTTTTCCTGGGAGAAAAGCTCATTTTCTCCAAGACAGAAGGGATTTTTGATATTATTATATATACAGAATAGTTTAGCTGACTCTTCTGTCTCTGCAGCAAGCATTTCAAAATGCATCAACACAAGATAAAGTACTGTAATATTTTCAATATATACGGTGGTCACATATTCAGTGTAAGTACTCAAATATTTATGAGCATCTCAAAATAGGAGGCAGTCTGCTCTTGTGATTACTGAAGGGGACTGAGAATTTGGCAACTGGATCCTGTTTACAATTTAGAGTCTGATCCACAGCCTACTGAAGTCAATGAGAAGACTCCATTCACTTCAGAGGAATATGCACTGGGACCTTAGCTAGTGACCTCAGTCAGCCCCTCCGATTCTCTGCCTCTGGCATGTAATAGTCTAGTCTCCTGTGGGCTGTAATACTTTGGTCTAATTTCGGTTGTTGGGTTTAGTGTGCAGGTGCTGGTGGTGTGTGATATACAGGAGGTAAGACTAGATGATCTGGTCGTCCCTTCTGGCCTTAAACTCTATAACTCAGTGTGACACATGGGGCAAATCACTTACTACTTCTGTGCCTTGGTTTCCCAATCTGGACAAAATCTGCTTTTATAAAGGGCTTTGATATCCTTGAAAGACAAAACAACAACGAAGTATTCTCTTACTATAAAGTACAGTGATACTGCTATTTCTGATCTAGTGGACTAGCACACTAAAGATAGAGAGCAATGGAGTAACACTTGATAGCAATGCAATCTCTATGGATGAGTATGGTCCACCCTGAACTAGAACTTTCACAGATTAATTGAGTTTCCTGACACCTACTAGGAAAATCATTTCACAAAAGTTGTCCATATCCCAATATTTTTACAGTGTATACCAAGAAACATAACAGATAATTATAAGTCTCAATGTTATTACCATCAACAGTTTAATTTAAACTGTAAATTATTGTGTTACTAGTTTCCAGTGTTGCTTTCAATTAACAGAGGAATTAGAGAAGTTAGAGCAGGAGAGGCTGGCACTAGAAGCTACCATTAAAGACAATGAATTTGAAGAAGAAAGTCATGGTATCCGTGGATTGTTTGACAAAGCCAGAAAGCTCAATATTACCAAGCATGTAACCAAAAAAGGTAAGCTTGTAAATGACATAAAAGGACATTTAATAACACTTTCACTGATACACAGCTATACCTTCTTTCTAGAGAAAAGCTTCTAAGGAACAATGACGTCCTTTGACTTTAGCTAGTGGAGCTGCCATTTAATTCAGACAACACATTAGGGAAATGTGCCAATGGAGTAGGAGAATGCTGTGGACTTGGGTTCTGGTACTACATTTCCCGCCTTGAACATAAATATATTAGTTGAGATAACTATGTAATGAGGTATATAGTGATCTCTGCTGACACAAGATGTTACCTGATATGACAGAACTAATTTCTTCTGTCATTTTTCAGATGAAATGCAAGGCTTTGGTTTTTTACTTTTAATCTAATTGATAAAATTGGGTATGGCTACTAAATATTTGAACAAACACAGATCAACAAGTTATTTTTTTATATTGGGGTCATTTTTCTGAAATTTTATAAAAATGTTGAACTGTGTACAGAATTGAGGGAACAATCAAACTCAAATTCTCTATTGTACACAAAAACCACAATGTGTGGATGAAAAATATGTAATAAAAATGGCCATAGTTCTATGTTGTGTATACACTATCATACTAAAAGGAGTGAACCAACGTATGCATAAGCACTGAAAGCAAACACATAACATGTTATGAAACAAATAAAATGGACTGCAAGTAGTATAGTGTGGTAGGATCTAGATTATTAAAATGTATATGGGATGTAAACAAACCCATATGAGAAATATAGTAAATCTACAGCAAAAGGTTCACTGAATTAAAATTCACGTTTCCATCCAAAACCATTTTTGCATTCATAAAAATATTTTTTTGAATTTTTTACTACAGAGACTATGGTCTATCTATGCACTCAACTCCCAGAGATAGCAAGAAGATATCACAGACTAATAGCAGAAAATGTCATCAATTCTTTACTTGGCAGTGCTCAGTTAATTTTGCATGTTAGAATAGAATTTCCTCTAATAACAAATGCTACAAAATATAACATGCTTCAACTACTCTTTTCTGGTCAGTTCAGAAAGAAAATAGAGCTGGTTGGGAATTTTGCACTGGAAAATCATTGACAGAAACTGCCCTTTTAAGAAAATAGAAATCCCTTCCTGCAGAAAATTTCAATTTTCTGGTCAGCTCTAATAGGAAATACATATTGCACACTTTTGCTCTGCACACTTTTCAAACAGAAATATGAAAATACATTATATTGGTAAATATCCCTGTCTTCCCATGTTGTTTATAAATATATTCTCCCTAGAATTGTTAGAACTCCCAACATAGATGCCATACTACACAGGAAAGCTGATAACTGTTTTAGAATTATCTTGTCAAAACTCTAGGAACACTCGAAGACTGTACAACGCATCTTCTGAACCTAATACATCAGAGCAAAACCTATAAAGAAGCCTGTCTGCTCCACTTTAAATATTGCTCTGACACTGTCTCTTTGAAATCATTGGAAGATAACTTTAATAAAGTCACTGGCTTCAAAGAATGATAGAATGGGAAAAAATATTGTTAGTATATAGACATTTTTAGACAGAACCAACATTGGAACAAGAAGCAAATAATATTTTTAAATTACGGTGACCAGATGACCAGATTTTATAGGGACAGTCCCGATTTTGGGGTGTTTTTTTTTTTTTTTAATATAGGCACCTATTACTCCCCACCCCCGTCCCGATTTTTTACACTTGCTATCTGGTCACCCTATTTTAAATTAACACAAAGACCTTCCAGTGCGTTATATATGTCCCATGCTTACATTTTCCTCCTACCTTTAGGGATTGTCTACATGGGGAAATTGTCCACAAGGTCTTTAGGTCTTTGCCTCACCTCAGCCTTCTCTGTATCTAGTTAGTTGTCCATGTCTCCCTTTAGCAAGCCCTATAATGTATTTTATGGAAGATTCAATATTTTGCAATACATTAATATGTCTGTAATGTAAAAGGTAAAAAAAATTGTTATTCCTTACATTTTTCAAAACAGTTCCTATCTGCTTATGTTTCAATGATACCCAGTTTATAATAGGTTATCTCATCCACAGAAACCTGCTCCCTTTTATAGCTGCTACAATTTGATGCTGTAAGGCCTCAATATAATAAAAACTAACACGAGAGCAAATGTCCTCATGCACTGCAGTTTCAATTGGTACCTATGGAAGTTGTGTGTGCTAACACATTACAATTCAGAAGATGATTTATTTGTGCAGCGTAAGGGTTTTCAGGATTGAGGCCTAAGAACCATGTTACCAAGACAGTCCATGTACCTCCAACAGATATAACTGAAAGCATGCCCCAAAATTACACTAAAGCAAACATCCTGTAAGCATTTACGCACATGCTGACTTTAAGTATGCAAGTTAAAGCAAGCTCATATGGTGACAATCAAACAGGAGTCATATCACATGTGATCCCCCTCACTGACAGAAAGCACCATACCATCCCTTTGTGAGATACTGAACTGAACTCTCACTATGTCAATGAAGATATCTCCTAATGTTTTGTGGAGTTTTTTGGCTTTACTTATGTGAATACATTTAAGCACATGAATAAATGTTTGTAGGTTTGGGGCCTGAATCATTTCAATACGTTATCTACATAATAATTAATGGTGAATAAAATACCACCTTATGCCATGATCTGAAATAAATTCTTTGCTTTATAACCCCACATTTAAAAACTAGTGTATATTCTTTGTTTAATGTAAAAGATAATATAAACTATTATGAGTTTAGACAAAATTTCACTGATCATTTTTGATTCCCTACAAGACATTTCATTATTTTGTCCAAAGGGTTCCAATTCCCAAAAAGAAACAGAAAGAAGAAAAATTTCACCCAGATGATGGGTTTTTTTTCCCTCCTTGTTTCCTGAAAGCAGATTTATCAGAAAGTTGCTTTGCTTCAATTCTCAAAAGAAAAGAAGATACACAGTTTTCTTTCTCATTTCAGACAGCAGCATTAACACAATCCAGTCTATGCATGTGGGTGAATTCAATCAGAGGCTGCTAGAAGCCAGCAATCAGTTTAAAAAGAAACAAGGGAAAGGAACAATTGATGTTTGGTGGCTGTTTGATGATGGAGGTAAGAGATTCAAAAGAACACCACAGGGAGAAAGATTTTTGCGTTGCCAAATATAAATGCATACTTGGGGATTTATATAAAATGATAACACTTACATTATGTAGGTTATTTTTTACATGGCTTAGATATTTTAAGATAAATGTGTGTATGTCACTACGAAGTAAAATAGAAGGCTTTGTTTCTACCACAGGTGCCGACTTTCATTTTTCTGGGTGGATGCTCCACCCCCGCTCTGTCCCGAGGTCCCGTCCCCACTTTGCCCCTTCCCTGAAGGCCCCACCCTTGCTCCGCCTCTTCCCGCCCCACTCTGCCCCTTCCCCCAAGGCCCCACCCTTGCTCCACCTCTTCCTGCCTCTACTCCACCCTCGCACCCCAATGCCTCCCGCCCACACCAAACAGCTATTTTTTTTCCCCATGGGTGCTCCAGCACCCGAGCACTCACGGAGTCGGCGCCTATGATTTTTATCACACAAGATACTCATTTGATCTCCGTGTGATTTAATATGTTTATCCAGGTTTAACACTCCTAATTCCCTATATTCTGACTATGAGGAAAAAGTGGAAGGATTGTAAATTAAGGATCTTCACTGGAGGAAAGATCAACCGGATCGAAGATGAAAAACTAGCGTAAATTTACCTATTTTCCCCACTACTGTGTAAAATGTTTTCATTGCTTATAAATATTATTTGTATATAGTCTCCTCTAGTAATAACCTTAGCATTTCTGAACACATCCAGCTTGCTTTATCTTGAACAGTAATAAAAGTATATTTCATATAGAGATGTCTAGCACTTGACAAGGGCCTTAGAGGTCATTAATCTTAAATATAAATGATGACTAGCATAGGAAGATCACACCCCACATATTTTCTCCCTAATAGGTCATGTTCCCTCCTTAGAGAATGACACTCTTAAGTCTGTAATGAGAAAATCATTGTGTTTTATAGGTCGACATGATTTTGACTAGTTAACAAGTGAAACTGCATATGAAGCCTCCTAGATGCACATGAAGCCTCCTAGACCAGTGGTTTTCAAACTTTTTTTCTGGCAACCCACTTGAAGAAAATTGTTGATGCCCGTGACCCAACAGAGCTGGGGATGAGGGGTTTGGGGTGTGGGAGGGGGCTCAGGGCTGCGGCAGAGGGTTGGGATGCAGGGGTGAGGGCTGCGGGGTAGGGCCAGGAATGAGGGGTTCAGGGTGTGGGAGAGGGCTCTGGGCTGGGGCTGGGGTGTGGGAGGGGGTTCAGGGCTCTGGGCTGGGGGTGCAGGCTCTGGGGTGGGGCTGGGGATGAGGGGTTTGGGGTGCAGGAGGGGGATCTGGGTTAGTGGGGGGGCTCAGGGCTGGGGCAGGTGATTGGGGCATGAGGTTGGGGCACGGGCTTACCTCCAGCAGCTCCCGGTCAGCAGCGCAGCTGGGGTGCAGAGGCAGGCTTCCCACCTGTCCTGGCACCACAGACCACGTTGCACCCTGGAAGCGGTCAATCGCCCGCAGGTACCACCGCCTCCCCCCTCCAGCTCCCATTGGCCAGGAACCGGCCAATCAGAGTGCGGAGCTGGTGCTCGGGGCGGGGGCAGTGCGCGGAGCCCTGTGCCCCCCCTGTCTAGGAGCTGGACCTGCTGCTGGCTGCTTCCGGGGCGCAGCGCGGTGTCAGAACAGGTAGGGACTACTAGTTTTTACTGGCCGGCTGCCAGGGTCCCTGAGTGCTGAGCAAGGCAGTACTGGGTCGCAACCCAAAGTTTGAAAACCACTGCTATAGACATACAGCCCACAAAAATGTAATTAGCAAGTGCAAACTTTTAAGAGCTGAAAACCAAGTCATTTAGTTTTAAAACTTTCTAGACCTTTGAGCTATAGTCTGCTTTCCATCCATGTGCAAAACAAAGTTGCTAATGTAATCTCATTATAATCATCATTTATATAACACCATTCTTTCCAAAGCAGCCAATTTGGAATGGAATTCAGTAACTGTTTAACACAGCAGAGCATCACTAGGCAACTGGTTAGGACAGGAAGTGAAGAATAACTATCCAATTATCACTACAAGGGGAATTTAAGTAGGAAGGATATAATTGCATGAGTTGGAAATTAGCCATGACAAGGCTGCTCTGTGGTTTGGTTGCATTCTCTTATGAGGACTTGAATAGCTCACATTCCACAAGGGCATGGATGAAGTTCCATGGAGTGGGGCTGGAAACCGCTCTCCCCAGTGTGGCACTGAGCTCTGTAGATCCTGCCAAGCTTCCCACGCCTGTGGGGAAAAGGCTACATAAGTATCTGTGGAGGGTATTCCAGTCATTGAGTTGGTATAAACTATGCAGAATGGCTCTGTAGTTTCTCCGCTGCCTAAAAGGAAGGATTCCTTCCCCCCACGGCCATCATGCAATGTCTGGCCTAGCTACTCAGACTGTTAATTGGCTTCTGGATTTTGACCTTGCACAGAAAACAATCAATTTCATTTATAGTTGTTTTGGCATCATTATGGGTATGTCAGAACTTAGTAGCCTTACTAAACAATGGGCAGATACAGGTATTTTTATTGCCACCACTGTTTCTACAAATGCCAGGACCCAATGCTCAGGTTGATCAGTGCAATCTCTGTGGTCAATAGGGTCTTCACTGACTACCATCTTATTATCACCAAGTCCCCCGACCTAGTCTGTGTGGATAACTGACACTGCAGACTCAACATGGGTTTACTTCATTCTCTATACCCATACCCAGGAAAGACAAACTTGGAGGCAAATTGGTCATTCTGTTCCTTTTGACCTTAAATATAGGAACATCATCATTTGTCCTTGGTGTATGCCCATTTAATCTGTGAATCCAGAGATGAATTAACCTTAGCATCCTACTTATCTATCAAACACTAAACGCTTTCCAAAGCAGCTGAAAGAGACATTGCCTGACATGGTGATAAAGTTTAAAAGATTTATCATCTGAGGAGACTTCAACATTAACACAGACAACACTTTTGATTCTATACCACAAACCAAACTCTCCACTTTAGCATTCTCACAGTTAACCTCTGCACCCACCTCCAACAGCCAGCCATATCCTGGACGAGATATAGACATAAGCTGCAAGAAATGCTCCTCCTCAATCCTGTTCAGATAACTTCCTCCTCCCAGTGGAAATAAAAAACTCTCCTCAAAAACTCTCCTCTTAGGCAAGAAGAAATCACCACAATGATCTGCTCTAGGGAACTCTTGGATCCTGCCAAATTCCAAAAATTAGTTATAGAAAAGAAAGCAAGGAATCTAGAAAGTGAATCACTGCAACCACTCCCTGACAACTACTGTAGAAGTAACCAATTTCGGAACTAAATGTAAAACCAATATCTGACTTGGCTAACCCTCAAACACAGTGCACACAAATAAAAACTGTAAAATCAAGCTATTTCTCCCACAGGCTGGAAAGGAAGAAATAGAGATAGATATATACATTGTTTTTCTATTTTTAATTTTTTGGGAAGTGCTCAGATACTATAGTAGTGGGATCACATGAGTGCACAGATTGATAAAATTCCAAATATTGTACTACTTATCAAGCCTGTGGGCCAAATTCTCCTCTCCAATCGGTACAATTGTGCTGTATTTATTCAATGCACATAAGCTCCGTTGATAACTCTGATGATAGAAGTCTGTACTGTCAACTGGAAGAGAGAATTCTCTCCTATATTTCTTTGTATATGATAGATCTTTCGGAATTTAATCTTTTAAAATATTGGGTCAAAGAACCAATGTTTCCCCTAAAATGTAAACATAGTTCCCTCTGTCTGCTGCCCCTGCTTTCTGTATCTTTATGCAATTCCCACTGATCTTCCGCTAAGTAACTTAGGGCTGGTCTACTCTACAAAGTTAGATCAGCTTAACTACATCGCTCAGGGCTGTAAAAAATTACATGTGAAATAATTAGTAGTAAAGCCAACCTAACCCCAGAATTCTTCCGTCAACCTAGCTACTGCCTCTCGAAGAGGTTGATTTACTACAGTGACAGAAGAATCCCTTCCATCACTGTAGTAAGTGTCTACCCTTCAGTGCTACAGCGGCACTGTAGTGTTTCTAGTATTGCCAGACCCCTAGTTTATCTATAATATTCTGTAATTGAAAACAGAAACACTAACTAAAGCATTTCAGATAAATTCACTTGTCATATAGTTAAAGTTAAAATACTAGACAATCGCTTTTGATGACTTAGCTCATTTATGAGCACTCTTTGATCTGAGGTACTTAAAAATGTAGTGATGAAGTGTTCTCTCCTTTGTTTTCAGGATGACTTCACTTCTAAGCAAATTCAGAATAAAATATGCTGATATTAAGATCATTGGCAACATCAATATGAAACCTAACAAAGAGAGGTAAGAAACATTTCCAAAACCCATTATTTCACTTCAGTTCTTTATCTGGGAGTTGTTTCTTTTATACTGATTATAAAAAATTATCAAAGGATGAAAGCAAGAGCACTAAAAAAAAGAAGTCTTTTAAAAATCACAATACAAAGGTTGGTGCTATAAACGGCCCTCCACTTTATGTTGTAATGATAAGACTTAATTTTAATACAAAGACTAATTAGAGACCCACAGTTATGAGCCACTGAATTTAACAGGGATCATTTTATAATTGCTTTCATATCTGTTTTTGTTTCCATGGCCTTGACTTCATCATGCTATTCATCAGATTTCACTGCAGCTCTTTTGAAGACTCATCTTCCCCTCTGACTCAGACTTTCAGTCCCCTGGGTTTTACCTCGCCCAGGCATTCAGTAGCTTACCATCTTTCAGGCCGAACACACACACTGCTCCTTTCCCTAGAGAAGGACATTACCACTCTCTCCTATCACTCAAACATAATGAAGGCATAACACATTTTTTTAAAAGCTAGGTACATTTATTCTCTAGATAAGTAAAGGAGGACTGAAGAATGGGCAATATTAAAAAAAATTCCATCTCTGAGTGCCTTGGCCAGAGACATTCTGAGAGTTATGCCAGCATTAAACATTTTGCTGTCCCTGGCAAACTAGAAAACTACCGGCTCTCACAGCCACTTCACATTTTCTAGCCTTCTATTTTGCTGCCTTAGATGACCACCCCTCTGTTGCCTGCAGGGTAGTAGAAATTCTGTATTTCAGAACCTGTGGTAGCTAATCCCCATTCAGCAGGTAAATGTGCCTCCTCTCTTCTAAAACAAACCACCACCTCTGGATTTCTGTTGACCCTTCCCCAAAGTGAGTAGACCCTGTAAATCCTCCTTCAAAGCCAAGCTAAGTCCCAACTCTCCCAAGGTAAGTCTCTCCTAAATAGAGTATCTCCTCACCAATACTCAGAGAAGGATATATCTCCCCCCATCAGAATCCAGTGCAAAATCTCTCCCTTGTTCAAGGACCTCTGTGAAATTTCAGTTTACTCGTACCTCCTTCTCCGTGCTCCTCTGATACCATACTTTCTTTTCCACACACCCATCATCTTGGACTTCAGGTATAACAATGGGCAAATCACTTCATCTTACTATGACTCCATTTCTCTATGTGTAAAATGGTAATAACAATACTTATCTTGTTTCATTAGTGCTTATACAATCAGAGGATGGGAGACACTATAGAAATACAGAGTATTATACTCTTATGAACATGTAAAGTATTACTATTTGATAACTATATTTCTGAAAAATCAGCAAAGCTATTTAAATTATTCATCCCCTTTCTGATTCAACAGTCAGTATTTGCTTCTTAATTATACCCAGAATGGTGAAGAGCATTAATTCTTTTCTTCTGTCCTACGTTAACTGAGTAATGATCTTCCAAAAGTACATTTGCAAAGGAATCAAATAGAAATACATTTGGCATTCACATGAGCAAATCCAGTTGAAAGCTCAGCATTATTTATAACATATAAGAAATGGATATCATGACTGGACACCTGCAATAGTGCCATATTTCTCCCTGAACCTGTGTGCATATCCCCTTGATTTTATTAAGAGATGTGTGCACATGGATTACAGGCAGGATTAGGCTCTGAAATTGCTGCTGAAAATGATAAAATTATCTATATAGATCAGCCTGCCAGTACAGTAGTATCAAAATACCTCACAGTTGTTTATGAATTTATTTTTCCAACTCCCCTGCAAGATAGGAGGTATTATTAACCCTATTTTACATATGGGAACTGAGGCACATAGAAGTTGAGGTATGTTCAAAGTCACACAGGAAATCTATAGCGGAGTTGGGAATTGAACGCAGATCCCTCAGTCCCACTCCAGAGCCTAGCCATAAAACTTCTTTCCACCTGTCATTAGGGTAAATTTACACAGACTAGCTATTAATTTCATTAAAGCTGTATACTGATCATTCAGGTGACTTCTAACACTACAAAACTCTGAAAAATGTTTATGCATGTTCAGTGGTGGCATAATGTCCTGCATTCTTTATTAAACATAGACCTTGTCTACACTAGAACTTACTTTGGTATAACTTAACGTCACTCAGGGCTGTGAATAATCCACACCCCTGAGCAATGTGAGTTATACCGATCTAAGCGCTATGTTGGCAGGAGAGCTTCTCCTGTTGACACACCTACAGACTCTCATGGGAGGTGGCATAATTAAGCCGAAGGGAGAGCTCTCTCCCGTCAGCTTAGAGCATCTTCACCAGAAGCGCTACAGCAGTGCAGCTGCATCGGAGCAGCTGTGCCGCTATAGTGTTTCTAGTGTAGATGCAGCCTTAGTAACTAATACTTTCCAGTTTGGGCTTACAATGAAAACATTTCAGCATCGTAAATAAGCTATGTTGCAAGGACACCAATGCTTGCTGTAAATTCATTGTAGAGATAGTGGGCCAAAAGCAGCTCTTTGTTATACCCATGTAAACTCATTTTAGTGGGGTTGCACAGATGTATCTGTGGGCACAATTTGGCCCCAAATGTTTAAAGATGTTGCATGTCATTCAGCTGCAATTCTGCAGTCAGTAGGGACCTGCCTTACCTAAATCATCTGTGAAATAATGAGTTAGTACCCTGCTAGGAGGCCTCTTTCATAATTCTTGTTTCAGCTGGAAATTCTTTGAAGAGATGATTGAACCATATCGCCTCCATGAAAGCTGCAAAGATTTAACAACTGCTGAGAAATTAAAAAGAGAGACTCCATGGAAAATTACAGATGCAGAGCTGGAAGTATTCAAGGAGAAGGTAAATCTTTGCCTACCTTTATTATATATTGCTGGCTAGCTAGCTAAAAAAACTAATGAACAAATCTGAAATATCAGCTAAGAATTTGATATACATGTTAACTATGTGTCAGCATTTGATTTTTTGAGAATTGGGTTTGTATTGTAAATATCATAAGAAGTTATTTTTCCTTTGTACAAAGATCTGGAGAGAGACTATCTAGAGTACTCAGTGTGGCTTTAAACATTTACTTCTGCAGCTATACACTCATTCAGGGAAGGCAAGAGCAGGATTGCTACACGAAGCAAAAGAGTGGAGGGTTTTAGCTATGAGGGCAGCCTGAAGAGAGGAGGTCTATACATTTAGATTTCAGTGTAGAGGAGAGAAAAGAACTTACTGAAGTATTTAGAGAAGGACCTAAACTGGAACTTTAGATCTAAACACCCCTAAACTTGGGAAACTTTATTATCCAAATCCAGACTTTGTGGCTTGGGCTCTTTGTTATTAACGTAAAACCCAAATGATTGAATGAAATTTGAATCAATAAGCAACGTGAAACTGCAGGGCCACTCATACAAATAAGAACAGCAATAACAAAGTTTAGGTTTACTGCATGGAGGGTTTTTTCCCCCTCATCCTCAGAGGTTAATCAAAAGTTGGAATTCTCTGACCAAGATTAGAACCGGGATTAAAATTAGAGAGGAAAATATTAGTAGTTATTCGGATACCAATGGCACTTTAAGATATCATACATACTTAACTAAATTATGGCGATTCTTACTCATTATACACAGGATTAAACTGAGGACAAGATTTCAAATTGAGAAGGAATATTCCTTAAGAGCAGATTGATATGAACCATAGTTTACTTATTTTTCCTTTCTCTAGAGTATTGGACAGGTGGATTAGGATGAGGAGGATATGCCAAACTCCTTGTAGGTGAAATTCACACCTGTACGGATGTCCCAACTTAAAACTTATTAGGCATTAGGCACCAATTTACATTAGTCTTCCCTGTTCTTTTCTTCTCTATTATGTGCGTTGTGTTTTGGAAGCCTTTGGAAACTCAGACTCACTTTAATATACAGTAACTCCTCACTTAACGTTGTAGTTATGTTCCTGAAAAATGCGACTTTAAGTGAAACGATGTTAAACGAATCCAATTTCCCCATAAAAATTAATGTAAATGACAGGGTTAGGTTCCAGGGAAATGTTTTTCCACCACACAAACACTATACATTTTAAACAAACAATTGAATTTTTTAAATTCACAGCGATGATGATAGTGAAGCTCGGTTGAGGTGGAGTCAGACGGTGGGAATTTCCCAGGGAATGCCTTATTAAATGAACTAGCACTTCATAGAGCCCTCAAGGGTTAACTCTCACACTCTACAAGCCAGCAGGAAAGGAGGGAGGGCAAACAGAGAGAGATGTCTTTCAGAGATAGAGATACACATTTCTCCTTTAAGTATCAAGAGTGGGGTCAGAAGTACACTGCCTTGTTAATTAGATCAGCAAGCCTGGCTTCTGCCTAAGGCAGCAGCTCCCTCCCTCATGTGTCCCCCCTGCTCTATGGAAAATGGGGTAAGCAAGGTGCAGGGGGACATTAGCCCCCTTCTTCTTCCCCTCCCCCCCCACACAGCAAGCAGGCAGCAGTCTCGGGGAGCAGCACATGGCATTTGGGGAAGGGACAGCTGAACTGCCATTGATAGCCTGCAAACGACGTTAGAAGGGAGTATTTCACAACTTTAAAAGAGCATGTTCCCTAATTGATCAGCAATGTAAGAACGAAACAATGTTAACCGGGACGACTTTAAGTGAGGAGTTACTGTAATCCTGGTTGAACCTCAATATAGCATTCATGAATGCAAGTGGTTATAGTCCATAAAAATACATGAAACAACTATAATATTACTATAATATTTTTACTCCAAATATATTATGATCAGTCCTCTAGAAAATTTTAGTAAAATGAATAACCTCTGCTAGGTTGCAAGGTGGCTTATTTATTTACATAATAATTTTTCACACAACGCACATTCAACCTGTGGAACTCCTTGCCAGAGGATGTTGTGAAGGCCAAGACTATAACAGGGTTCAAAAAAGAACTAGATAAGTTAATTGAGGATAGGTCCATCAATGGCCATTAGCCAGGATGGGCAGGGATAGTGTCCCCTAGACTCTGTTTGCCAGAAGCTGGGAATAGGTGACAAGGAATGGATCTGTTCTGGTCATTCCATCTGGGGCACTTGGCATTGGCTACAGTCGGAAGCCAGGATACTGGGCTAAATGGACCTTTGGTCTGACCCAGTATTGCCGTTCTTATGTTCTTATTTTTATACCCATTGAGATGGCACCTGGGCACCTGACAAATTAAATTAAACATATTAAACTGCAAACTACAGACAGCAGTTTCCCCAAACAGCCATAATAAGTAATCTACTGCCATAATCCACAGTCAAAGAAATATGACAGCCATAATCCATAGTCAAACATTTGACCCCCCCAAAAAACTATGTCTTCTCAAGTTCTGGTATGTCACCACTGTGACATACAAAGGTACAATCCAGACTAATGAGCACCTGTGTCACCCCTGCCCTGCAACCAAGGAGTTCCCACCTGGGCTGCTCATAAACAGCCTGCCAGCATGCAAGCCACACCCTGAGTGTCTGTGTGGAACTGCAGCCTATCATCCACACTTGGGTTACACTCTGGCTCTCACGAGCCTTGGTTATACTGCAGGGTGACTCCAACACACCCTCAGTCTTAGATTTCCCCCCAGAAATGTATGTCCTGTATTGCCCAGACGCCTCCTGGAGAATACAAGTTATTAAGTCTGTTATTTCTTTAATAGAAATAATATGCACACAACTTGCTACCCCAATGGAATTTCCCAGACACTTCAGTTTAAACACAATGGATTAGATGAAACAATGAAACAAGTTTATTAACTACAAAGATACATTTTAAGTGAATGCAAGTAATGAGGCATAAAAGTCAGAAATGGTTACAAGAAAAATAAAGATGAAAATACTACTGGTGCCTAACTTAACAAACTATGTTAAATTCAAAGCAAAATTTTCTCACCACATGCTTTCAGCAGTTGTACTGACCAAACATCTTAGGTCAGGATCCCTTCTCCCATAGTCAAACAAAGGCTTTCTCTGTTGCTTCAGGTGCAGTGAATGTGATGGGCAGGGAGAGAGAGAGGTGTCCCTTGGGGCATTTGTCCCTCTTTTTATAGTTTCAGTCCCCTTCTTGAAAACCATTTCCAGCTGGGTAAAAGCAGACAAAAAGTCTATGTGGAAGGATGTTCCCTGCTTTTTCCTCACCTGATTGAGCTTCCTTTCTTTCCCTTCCTGCTTCATGACTCTGTTTACTGCTTAAATGCAAATTAAGCAGCGCACACATTCGTTTAAGATAGACCTTTTTGCCAACCTCAGTTTGGAACATGTGTTAATAACACCATACAGTGGAATCTTATAATTTCACATGCAATTTTGCCACACATATTTTATCAGGATTAGGCTGATCAGCAAATATGAGTTTTTGAAAGATACCTTGCAAAGCATACTTTATACAAAAATTATTACAATAGTGTGTAGGGTGTGAATACAGGGTACATTCTGTCTCAACCACATAGAGTAATTTCCACACCCGAGAAAATATTGTCTAATGGAATCTATTTTTTCCCCCCAGAGTTACCGTCAGGTCCGTTTGAATGAACTCTTACAGGAACACTCTAGGGCTGCTAATCTCATTGTCCTGTAAGTTGAACAATTTTAACTCAGAAAATGAATAAGTTAACCTGTATGTAGGTATTTTTTTGGATATGACCAACAGAAAGATGTATGTTAATTCACTCAGAGTGAAATTCACTTCTGTCCAGAGTTCCAGCACAAGGGCTGTGCATCATTTAAGTCCCTTTTAAGGCTATTTTGAGGACTTTGGGGGGACTTAAGCAGCACACAAGCTTCATGCTGGTTCTCCGGACGAAGCTGAAGCTCACCCTTAGTTAACAGTAGAAGCGACAAAGGGTCCTGTGGCACCTTATAGACTAACAGAGGTATCAAGGTATCAGAGGGGCACCTCTGTTAGTCTATAAGGTGCCACAGGACCCTTTGTCGCTTCTACAGATCCAGACTAACACGGCTACCCCTCTGATACCTTAGTTAACAGTTCTTTGTATCTTAAAATGAGGTTTTACTCTGAAAAAGAAGTATATGAAAATGGCACCTTTCTACCCAACAAATTTACTCTCTGCATATTCAGAGTTGTATCTGCTTACTATCGTGGCAAAAATAGTTGATAAACCATGAAGCTATTTTTTAAGAGAGCCACTTTTTAGAGCAGAACCACACTTTAAGTGCTTGAATAAACTTCAGTTACTGTTTTGTTTTGATAAGCCTCTCAGACTCTGCTACTAACACAATCTTCTAGAGGCAGAAACTGTATTTGCAGTATATACGGAAAATTACTCTATACTGTACAACCCAGATCTCTCAGGAATAAACTATCATAAAATAATTTAGAGCAGACCTTGATTGGTACAAAGCAGATGGAATGCATGACTTATCAGTTTTATATTTTCTCTCCTCTGATTCTTATCAAGCTAGGCATATAACTAATTTGTGATTTCTATGACCTGAATCCTGCAAACACTTAACTTTATATGCTTAACTTTACTATCATGAGCAGCGCCATTGATTTCATTGGGATTACTCACATTAGTAAAATTAAATATATATGTAAGTGATTCAGGATCAGGGCCTAAGAGAAACCCCATATATTATAAGATTAAAATGTTGAATGTTCATGCTTAGGCTGTGTGATTGGTTATAGTTTTCTACTCAAGATAGTATTTATTGAAAAGCATATTATCAGGATTACCCTATATTTATAACATTAATGTTATTCCTCTTTTTACTTCAACAGGAGCTTGCCAGTGGCAAGAAAAGGAGTAGTGTCTGATCACCTGTATATGGCTTGGTTAGAAATTCTCTCAAAGAACTTGCCTCCAATCTTACTGGTCAGGGGCAACCACAAAAATGTACTAACTTTTTACTCCTAGTAAAATATAAATACCTAGAATACAGTATGTTTGATTTCAACACAGGTATTTTTAAAGACAAAGCCTTACTAAAGAGACACTACTGAGTAGTTTAGACCCAGAATTTTACCTACTGATGGAGAATGTCCTCCAAATCATAAATATCCTATTTTAAAAAAACAACTATGTGCCACATATCTGTCACCAAAAATTTAAAAAGCTACAATTTATATAGAATCTAAAATGCTTTGGGCTTTGCTACTGAAGAGCCAATTAACAGGAGGGGCAGAAATTATTTAAACAAACAGCACTTTCAGAACTGTGCTAACATTGCTGCTGATAGCTATACATGAAGGAGAATGACAATAAAATAGACCCATATTGACAATATCTCTAAAGTTTCACTGCATTTGACTAAAAATGATAATTTAATGTAGTATATATACATTAAAATAACCTGTTTAAGTTGCATTTCCCAATTATATCATTTCTCAAATTACTGACTATATAAAAATGTACTATGTCCAAACATATATGCGGTCTCTTTGAATGTATGCATCTATCTTAAGACACCTACCAAATATATTTGCCAGTTACTCATAAGGCATTGTTTGCAAACAATTTCAAACCAACTAGCTGACAAACAGAAAAGTTAGATTTATGGAAAATTACTTTCTAAATGATAATAGCTGATCATGAATTTTCAAACTATTATATGGAACTAAATTAAATGTATGATTGCAATAATCACATATGGTTATGAAATAGATTTCAAAGTGAAGCTAATGAAATACTAAAGTAACATTCTGTTAAGATTTGTTATGAACATTGTGGTTTTCCCAAATGTATAATCTCTTATGCTTTAGAGGATCACATTTTATACTGATTTGGTAAATTGCAAAACAACTTATAATAAAATAAACATAACATTTACTCTTTAGTTGAATGTCTTAATTTTCCTGGTCAAAAGAGATTATTCCTTTAATTGCTGGGCTTTCTAAAGAACATCTGTTAAACATTTTAACTTGAAATAAATAATTGAAGTCCACTAAACTATCTGTGTGCAATGTTTTTCTATAGTATATTCTGGAATATTACAGTACTATATTATCTCATGCATTATCATTAAAATAGTCTATTTTATTTCCATCAGAAAGCAAATATATGTATAATTAATATTTAAACTATAAATTACTAAAAGGTATAATTAAACAAATGACCCCAAGCCCCTTATCACACATCCTTGCACTATGTCTTTTCACTGTAAAGAAAAGGAGCTACCTGCACCTGCCCTACACTCAAACACTTAGCCTACTCTGCTGACAGAATCCCACTTTTTTGAAATTTAACAATCACTTCCCACTTTAAAGCAGCGCACGAGTATGGGCATATTGAGGCATCACTCAAAGAGGGCAGAGTTAAGGTTACACGAACATACACATTAGCTCTGTAGTTCGTCATTTTCTAAAGTTTTCTGAACTTGACACTCTGAAAGGGCACAAGCTACTGCTGGGCAACCTTAACTCTGCATTAATGAAGGTATTGCCATTTAATTTCCTTGTTTTTTAAAGGGAAATGTTTGTTGGTAGGAGTTAGTGCTCATTTAGGCATTTGTAATTCTCACCTGGGTTTGCAGCTGATATGCTACTGTGGTTAGGTAATAATCAAAAGACCTAGCTTTTATATAGTGCTTTTCATCAGCAGATCTCAAAGAACATTACAGATGGGAAACTGAGGCATAGCAAGTCGCCCAAGGTCACCCAGCAGGCCAGTGGCAGAGCTAGGAATAGTTCCAGGCCAGTGGTCTTTGCCCTTGCCCACATGGTTGCTATGTGATTCCTAAGTGCTCCGTCCTGCTACTGTACATTTTGTTACAGTGGACTGGGGATAATGGTCATACTTTGAAATGTTTGCAATGTGTATCTACTAACAGGGCTGGAGAGAGAAATTTCATCCATGGTCTGTCTCAGCTTCATAACATGTTGGTTATAGTAACTTTAAGCATGTGAGAAGATTGGTATCTCTCTCTCCTTCTTTACCCCCTATCCCCACCATTCCCTGCAACATGTAGCCCCCCTCACTCCCAACATTTTCAGCTCGCCCTCCCCATTAAGCCATCAGTGGGCACTGTAGCAGATGTTGCTCCTTGTTGTTTCCTACCTTCTGCTGCTGTGTACACATCACAGACAGCAGCTTACTTGAGGGTGACACACACATTACCTTGATTATGTAGCCTGAGTAGCACCCTGAGCTGGACCCCTCACTCCCCCTACTCACCCACAGCTGCAACTCCTGCCCCTGCTTCAGCCAGGCTTTCTCACCCATGCCCCAAGCTCACCCAGTTCACCCCTTTTAAACCAGGCCCCTCCCCACCACACATTCTGGCCAGTCCTGCCCCCTCACTCCCTGGGGTGTTTGTACTTTAACTATTCGTTTTCTGGACTGCAGGTGTTTAAATTTGCATTACCTTCAGCCCTCCCCCAGATCCCACATGGAGAGAGGCTCAGACACCCCAGGAGGCGCCTGGTCCCCCAGATTACAGAACACACAGGGGGCAGGGAGAAGAGATCTGTGTAAACTCAAAAGCATGCCTCCCTCACCAAGAGAAGTTGGTCCAATGAAAGATATTACCTCACCCATCTTGTCTCTATAGTAACTTTAACTAATTACAAATGACACTTGAAAAGTTCACTATGCAAATATGCAAGCATTTTACTCGTGGGGGAATTATGTGCCAAAAAAGTAAAAATTCTGAGCACAATATTTTAAAATTCTGCAAAATTCTTCACATTTTGTTTGTCAAAATAATACAATATAATCACACCAGTTTCAATTATGTTGGTAATTTATTTCAAAATACCTGTCACCAGGTATGTCTGTAGCAATACAGCCAACAAAAAAAGATTCAGGAAATGTTTTTTGACAAATAGGTTCCTTACTAGGCATATTAATACAGAATTTTGAGTAATAATTCATTTAAACTACAATACAGAAACATATTTCCTGCACCCCACAGAAGCACTGCAAAGGCTTGGGGGAGTCAGGGGTAATGGAGGAGCTGAGGGAGAGGGAAGTAATTGCTGGGAAGGAGCTTGGGAGTGAATCTGGAGGTTTGGTGAGTGGGAGTGTACCCCCAATCAGCCACCCCTCCTCCCCATGTATCCCTGCACCCCACTCAGTCACCCTCTCCCGTCCCCATGTCCCTGCCCCCCCACTCAGTCACCGCTCCTCCTGTTCCCATGTGTCCCTGCACCCCCACTCCCATTCAAGCCCTACCACAGTCTGTCCCCCCCCACACTAGCCCTTATGAACCCCAGTCTATGTGACCCATGAGCAGCACATTGTGCCCCCCCCAATATCCCGTGCCTCCTCACCTGGCCCCGCAGGCAGAGCACTATGAGGAACACAGCTTCTCCAGGGCTGGCTGCCTTCTGTTCTGGCACCACAGCAGCCCATGGTGGGCAAAAGGCGTAACTGCAGCGCCTCTCTGGCAGAATGTATTTTCTGCAGAAAAAAAAAATCAGTGGGGGGCATGAATTCTGCATGTGTGCAGTGGCACAGAATTCCTCCAGGAGTAGCATTTCTTCTTTTCCCTCATGGTATGAAAGGGAGGACTGACAGATCCCCATTCTAGAAAATGCCTAATTAGACAAAGATTTAGTTTAATTTCTTTCTATTTATTTTATAATTTGAGAGTCCATAAGCTGGAAAGAATATGCACACAACTAAAACATTCATTCTCTCTCTTTCTGTATTTACCCCTTTTACTATGCTCTTTTCACTTTCATGATTTTAAGATTTCACATGAATCATAGGGTTTGAAAGGACTGCAAGGTCATCTAGTCTAACTCTCTGCCAAGATGCAGGATTTGTTGTGCCTAAATCACTCAAGACAGATGCCAGCCTTCTTTTGAAAACCTCCACAACCTTCCTAGGCAGTCTGTTCCATTGTCCTACTGTTCTTACAGTTAGGAAGTTTTTCCTGCTATCTTTTTCTCTCTTTTTGGTGACTCCTTGGTGAAGAATTCAAAATGGGGAACAGATTATTTATAAAATTGTCTGTTGCTGTGTTAATTAGAGGGTATTATACCAGGTCTGTCTGTGAAAGCAATCAATTGGGGTTAGCTACAGAAAAACCCAGACTGCTAATCTTCTATATAGATTTAATTTGCTTTTTTCCCCAGTATACATACCTTTGTAAAAAAATATATATAAATCTCAAGTATTGTATTTTAACATTTTCTGTGTAGTGGGCTATAATATCCACCACTCCTCCTTATGCAAAAACAGCACAACAACTGTGAAACAGAAAGTATCTAATATCAGTAACAAACAAACCTCAAATCAAGCATATACAAAAACCTATTTTCCATGACTGGGTTAAAGCGAATAGCAATGGTTCTGCCACCCATGGCTGCTTTGTGGCTGTATTTTAAAAAATGCAACACACTGTCCCATTTATATCCTTCGATCTTTACTGAAATATCTTTAATCAAATCCATAAATGGAAGCTTTGTTAGGCAAAAATTTAGAAGACTCCATTTTTAGCCCAAAGCTCTGACCCTGTGCACAAAAGAATGCATGCGTAAAAGTGGGTGTGCAGTTTTCTATGCATAAATTTGATCTAGAGGAATATTATGTATGAATATAAGGCTGTATTATTTTACAGAGCATGGTGAAAAAAGTGTAATGAACATCCAAATATGCTGGTAGAATCAAACAATATTATATTTAAGCAGAAACTAAATAACAAGGTTAACGGGATAGTTGAAGTATATGATCCTCCGCATGAAAATCAAGGAGTTTTTCACTGATCATATTTTTTCCTTGCAGACTGGATTTGGAGGTTCTTATGGGTGGGAGGGCTTTTTTTGCCTTCATCTGACAGTGTTTTGTTTTACCTTTAAAATGTTTCCCGAATTATGTAAACTTGAAGTGACAGTGTTAGCAGGAAGGACTTCTAGCCAGAATCTGGTTTACAACTGTATAATGAATCGAAGAGGTGATCTTGTGGTTAAGGACTGGGGTTCATGCCAGAAAAGTGTAACTCCTGACTGTACCACAGATTTCGCCTCTACCTCAGCTCCCCATCTCTGAAATGGAGACACCTGCCTACCACCCAGTGAAGTACCAGAGGGCCATAACAGTGATTATTCACGGTGAATTTCAGCCAACGCATTAGAGATATTGTTTTGATCCCCGTGGAAAGTACCACGGGATCTTTGCTGACCCCTGACATTAGTTCTACATCTCATCTGAGACGCTGCACCTCACTGATGCCCTGGACAGGGGCGGGAGCTACCCACTGAACAAGCCGACCCCGCTACCTGCAGCACCCTGAGTTTTCCTGGGCGGCTCCCACCTCCCTCCAGCTCATGAGCGGAGACCACAGCCGAGGTGATGCCTGAGGGGCGGGTACAAAGCCGGTGATTACCAGGGGCGGCTGCGTGCGGCAAGCGAGGCCTACAGCCCGGCACCAGACAGCCCGGCCTTCGCTGCTAGTTTCCCCCTCCCCCGAGCTGCAGCAGGCGCCATGCTGGCCAAGCGCCTCCTCGGGCAGCTCCTCCGCAGACACAGTAAGGGAGCGAGGGGCTGCGGCGATATTAACCCTGTGCAGGATGGCCCCGGCGCCGCAGCACAATCCGGAGAGGGGCAGTACGGCGGGCGGTGCGGAAGCGAGCTGCAGCGCGGCTTTGCAGGGCTCCGATGCTGCCGGGCCAGGGGAGTTGCAGGGTTCCAGTGCTGCAGGCTCTGCGGGGAGGGGTAGAGGTTTTACACGGCGGGAGGGGGGGGGGGGGTGTTGCAGGACTCCCATGCTGCAGGGGGGGAGAACAATGGTGTCAGGTTGCACAGTTCCAGGGTTGTAGGGGGCGGGACAATAGCCGGGCTCCGGTACTGCAGGGCCGGGTTGGGAGGGGTTTCGGGGCGGGGGGGAGGAGATGGAAGGTTGCAGAGCTCCGGGGTTGTAGGGGGGCGGGAAGATAGCCGGGCTCCGGTGCTGCAGGGGGGGGGGCGGGGGGGGAAGATGGCAGGTTGCACAGCTCCGGGGGTGGGGGGGTGGGAAGATAGCCGGGCTCCGGTACTGCTGGGGAGCGGGGGTGGCAGGTTGCACAGCTCCGGGGTTGTAGGGGGGCGGGAAGATAGCCGGGCTCCGGTGCTGCAGGGGGGGGGCGGGGGGGAAGATGGCAGGTTGCACAGCTCCGGGGGCGGGAAGATAGCCGGGCTCCGGTACTGCTGGGGAGCGGGGGTGGCAGGTTGCACAGCTCCGGGGTTGTAGGGGGGCGGGAAAATAGCCGGGCTCCGGTGCTGCTGTGGGGGGTGGCAGGTTGCACAGCTCCGAGGTTGTAGGAGGGCAGGAAGGTAGCCGGGCTCCGGTGCTGCAGGGGGGGGGGGCGGGGGGGGGAAGATGGCAGGTTGCACAGCTCCGGGGTTGGGGGGGGGGGGGGGCGGGAAAATAGCCGGGCTCCGGTACTGCTGGGGAGCGGGGGTGGCAGGTTGCACAGCTCCGAGGTTGTAGGAGGGCAGGAAGGTAGCCGGGCTCCGGTGCTGCAGGACGCGCGGCTGGCGGGGTGTCCCTTAGGAGTTTTCAGCCCATTAGCGAGGCGAGGGGTACCTGACCGGGAGCCCAGCAAGCCCGAGAACCGGCAACCAGCCCGCCCCGGAGGGCTGGTCTTCTGGGTAGGGGCGGGCCCCGGCGGCTCAGGGGGTGGGGTCGGGAGAGCCCATTCTGTGCCTGCGGGGGGGCGGGGCGGTGGTAGGGTCCGACTCCGCCTCATGGGCCGGGCCGGGGCGTGGTAACGGTTCGGTTGGTGCGGGCGGGAAACGCCAGCTCCTCCCCTTCGCTCAGCTCCGTCTCCCGCTGTCTCTCTCGCCCGCTCTCCCCATGCCGTGCTCCGAAGCAGACCCCGCCGTGTCCCCCAGCAAGAGGCCCAAGGCCTCGGGGCCTGACCTGCGGCTCCGCTTCGCCAAGCTCTCCGAGAACGCGTCCGCCCCGTCCCGGGGCTCGGCCCGCGCAGCTGGCTACGATCTGTACAGGTGAGGGGCGGCTGGCTCCGTGCCCTGCCCGAGAGCCCGCCGCGCTGCGCCCGTCCTGCTGGGGGGATCAGCCCCCTTAGCGCCCCTCCTCGGCTAGGGCTCAACAGCCCCGAGGGCGCGCCCGGTGAGGGGAGCAGAGGGCGGGTGGCTGCCATGCGCCCTGCGGAGCCCGCCACCACTTCCCGCTTCCCCTGTCGCTGGCCCGCAGAGCCCCTGCGGCCCCCTCCGTTGTAGGGCTCGTTGGCCTAGGAGCGTGGCGCGAGACAGCAGCCGGCTGAGCTAACCCAGCGCCGGCTGCAGCGGCAGGGAAGCGAGCCCCTCTCCTCACAATAAGTGTCTCTGTCGGGGTTTTGCGCCCTAGTGTGGCCGCCTTCTAATCACTTCTGCAGCTCCCGCTCTCATTTCCCCTTTCCTCCAGTGCACCCAGCGTGCAGCAGCGAGCATCTTCCTCTTAGGTCAGGTCACACTGCATTTTGAATCTTTCCATTGGCTTCCTAGGGGCTTCCTCTTGCCCTAAGCCTTTGCTCACCTCGCCATTCTTTTGTCTCCAACATGCTAGCTTTTGTACCTTCTGCCACACTGCTCGATGCATTTGGAAAGGACTTTCTAATGCATACAGAGCCTTCCCTTGCCTCCTCCAAGGCCTTGAACATCAATTCTTTCTCAAGACCCGCAAGTTCTAGCGTGTACCAGCAGATGAGGTCACTGTAATTACTGTTACCAGCCTTTTGCTAGTCCTGCAATTGGATCAGCACAAACAATTAATTAGGCTCTGCCAAGTTGGAATATCTGCATCAAATTTTGTGGATTTGTAGGTGGCTCTGACACTAACATTGTGATAGTTCTTATCCTCCAAACCCTGTCTTTACCATGTGTAATTATGGGTGCCTCTATTTAGTCATTCTGTTACAAAGAAGAATACCCAAAACATTTTAAGTAATTATTTGTTTGCTTGCTTTATTTAGTGCCTATGACTACGTGATTCCTGCTATGGAAAAGGCCATAGTGAAAACTGACATTCAGATCTCCCTCCCTTCTGGATGTTATGGCAGAGTAGGTAAGTTAGCAGACTGTAGAAAAGCTTCATTGAAACAGGTTCACTTGCCACAGTGGCTTGCCTTGAGGCTTAGTCTACATGCAGAAATTGCACCATTTAACCAAGCCTGTTTCTATACTGATTTAGTTAAATGGGTGCCATTCCTTTGCAAGGATGCTCTTAAGCCAGTTTGAGTGACTGCACAGGAGGGTTGTACCCATTAAAGTAAAATCTTTGGAGAAGTGAATGTGGTTAAATGGTATAATTCCTCTTTATAGACTGCACCTTACTGGACTCCTTTTTAACTACAGCCCATTGATTGTGACTTAATTTAAATTATCTTAAACCTGGTACTCTAGTTAGGTAACATGCTGCTTACCTATTACCACATCTTTTTGTGAAAATATTTGAAGATTTGATGGATGACTCATAATAAACTATGTAAAATACTTTGCTAATAAAAATGTGCATAACTCGTTTGAAGTATATAGAACCTACATATATGAAATTTTTTGGATTTCTCTAGTGCATAGTGATATGTAGTAGCAGTAGGTCAAAGCAGCTGATCTGGTTAAAATAAACATTCTTAAGAGAATAACTTAAAATATTGGGGGAAAAAACTTATCAAAATACAGTATAACTTAATTAGCACACCCTAGTGGAAATAACTCAGATTGCTGTTGGCCAGCTTATGAAAACTTAATTGGTATTTTAGTCAAGTTCCTATTGGAACATGGTCACTTTCAGAACTAAATGCAAAGCTCCCTGATTTAGATTCCCCACCAAGTTCTAGACCTAGAAAACTCTTATAAACTAATCAAGCTGTTTCTTCCACTGGCTGGGAAGAAAAAGATGTATCTGTTTTTAAATACTTGAGGTACTTTGCTGAGGGTTATAAGTACTTCAATAATGATTATCTTTTCACAAAAACAACTTCTACAATTGGCACTGGTGTCCTCTTCTTGGTAATCTCAAGACAGGCCAAGGATAAAATGGCTGTAGTCTCAACTATGTTCTTTAGTGGTGGTTCCTCCAGATAAGAATTGAGATACTTCTTTAGGCTTGTTCTACTACTTCTCATTCTTTATCATTATTATGTGCACTTAGATTTACAAGTGGTAAAGGGGGAAGCCTGTCCTGGGTTCTAAATGTAGTGTATTCAAATATTCAATGAAAAAAAAAGGACCAGCGACCATCCCAAATTAAGAAAATGACAGTATTTCCAACTGTTTACTACTAAATCCTCCAAAAAGGGAGACTGTACATTTCTCTCATCTTCAGCCAATTTAAATTCTTTTTGGAAATAGGTAAAGCTAGTAAGGTAACATTTAATCCCCACAGTAAAGCAGCTTGAGTAAAGCCTTAGCAACAATTAACTTGCATTAGCAACTGTCATTTAAAATCTGTTAATAGGTTGCAGGCTACACCAGAATTGCAGTTTTAAGTGAGCTAGGTGTATTGTTGTTTTGTGTACATAGAGTGCATTGCACTATACGTGACTTCTTTGTGGTAATTACTATGGAACAGGTGTTTCAAGGGTAATGTGAAAAAGGGCCAAGGAGTAATATAAATGGCCATAGTCTGAACAACCTTTCTTTTAGTGCTGTTTCAAGGTAAAACAATCCATTTCAGATACTCTAAGTGAATTGGGTGTATGATTATTTAATCTGCAATTTTACTGTAGCCTGCAACTGTTGATATTGTCACTTATTGCAGCCATCTAATGACACTTGCTGTACATTTTGTAGGATTACGTGTAGGTTTTGGAAGGAGATAGGTCAGAGGTTTTGGTGGTGGGACTTAGGTTGCTCAAAATCACTATCGTACATAGAATGCATACTAAAATTCATTTTCAGAAGGTTTCTTAAACTTTGAAAAATGTTTTTCATTTTCTAGCCCCACGTTCTGGATTAGCTGCAAAACACTTCATAGATGTTGGTGGTAAGATGTTTATGTTCCTTCCACAGTCTCTGTAAATCTTTATTCTATGTCACAAAGTGAGATTTAGATACCTAAAACTATAAAGTGACAACTACAGCTTCATTAATAACATTACTTTTAAGGACTTCATTAAAATACATTGAAACTGTGATTTAAGATTTTCAATCATATAGTCATCCCAGTATCTAAATTCCCAAACCCTATTTTGGACTGAATCTTGCTTAATTAAGGATTTCATTTTCTTATCAGTTTTTCAGATTGATTTGGACTGGTAAGAAGAAAGATTAGGTCACATTTTTGGGCTCCAGTGAAGCCATAATTCTTTTCTAATCTACATATTGATTTTTATTTTTTTTTCAGATACAGAAAATAGTAACCAAATGATATTCTCTCTGAAGTAATGCCTGATGTAGCCAGTGCTTAATGGGCCAAATGCCTGTCTAACAAACATTCATCAACCAAATGATGATGCTAATTGAATTAAGTACAACATATGTTCCTCTGTATCTCTCAAGTTTTAAATAAAGCATTGGGACCAAATTCAACTCTAGCATGAACTCATTTACATTAGGGTTGAATTTAGACTTTTTCATAACCTCTTGCAGTCCTGGGGTTTACTGTAAACTGAAGGTAAGTACTAGGGATGATTTTTTCCCTTGTTGTATTTTTCTGTCTTGTTCAGTAAGACTCAAACTTTCTAAAAGGGCTTGCTGCTTTGCACTCTCAGCTAACTACTGACTTCTTTTCCCGTTAGATTTGAATCCCCTATTGTTTTTGTTTTCTTGAATTAAAACTAATTGTTTCATTAAGAACATAAGAATGGCCAAACTGGGTTAGACCAAAGGACCATCCAGCCCAGTATTCTGTCTACCAACAGTGGCCAATGCCAGGTGATCCAGAGGGAGTGAACCTAACAGGTAAGGATCAAGTGATCTCTCTCCTGCCATCAATCTCCACCCTCTGACAAACAGAGGCTAGGGACACCATTCCTTACCCATCCTGGCTAATAGCCATTAATGGACTTAACCTCCATGAATTTATCTAGTTCTCTTTTAAACTCTGTTATTGTTCTAGCCTTCACAACCTCCTCAGGCAAGGAGTTCCACAGGTTAACTGTGCGCTGTGTGAAGAACTTCCTTTTATTTGTTTTAAACTTGCTACCCATTAATTTCATTTGGTGGCCCCTAGTTCTTATTTACTTGTTCCCATAATATAACTTTTCCTTATTCACTTTCTCCACACCACTCATGATTTTATATACCTTTATCATATCCCCCCCCCCCTTAGTCTCTTCTTTTCTAAGCTGAAAAGTCCTAGCTTCTTTAATATCGCCTCATATGGGACCCGTTCCAAACCCCTAATCATTTTAGTTGCCCTTCTCTGAACCTTTTCTAATGCCAGTATATATCTTTATTCTTTCCTACCTATTTTTCTACCCTGAACTTTAACACAAAGCTATAAACATCATCCCGGAATTTCATACTTAATTGTGAATGGCCTTGCTTCTGTTAATCATCCTTTTATTGCTGTTCTTTGTACTTCCATGTTCTTTTATTATGCCTTGGAAATAGTATTAAACATGTTATTTAGCTGCTACTTAGTAATAATTCTAACAACCAAAATGTTGGCTTCAAGAGTAACTCCTTTCTACAGCCAGTTTCCTCCATTTGACTATTCATCTTTTTCCTTGCCCATTTTCACCCTTACAAAAAGTTTAATATTTAAAGGTTGTTGGCATATAAGAAGTTTAAATGGGTATAAAAAATCATAGAATCATAGAATCTCAGGGTTGGAAGGGACCTCAGGAGGTCATCTAGTCCAACCCCCTGCTCAAAGCAGGACCAAACCCAATTAGATCATCCCAGCCAGGGCTTTGTCAAGCCTGACCTTAAAAACCTCTAAGGAAGGAGATTCCACCACCTCCCTAGGTAGCCCATTCCAGTGCTTCACCACCCTACTAGTGAAAAAGTTTTCCCTAATATCCAACCTAAACCTCCCCCTCTGCAACTTGAGACCATTACTCCTTGTTCTGTCATCTTCTACCACTGAGAACAGCCTAGCTCCATCCTCTTTGGAACCCCCTTTTAGGTAGTTGAAAGCAGCTATCAAATCCCCCCTCATTCTTCTCTTCTGCAGGCTAAACAATCCCAGTTCCCTCAGCCTCTCCTCATAAGTCATGTGCTCCAGCCCCCTAATCATTTTTGTTGCCCTCCGTTGGACTCTTTCCAATTTATCCACATCCTTCTTGTAGCGTGGGGCCCAAAACTGGACACAGTACTCCAAATGAGGCCTCACCAGTGCCGAATAGAGGGGAATAATCACGTCCTTCGATCTGCTGGAAATGCCCCTACTTATACAGCCCAAAATGCCGTTAGCCTTCTTGGCAACAAGGGCACACTGTTGACTCATTCAGCTTTTCGTCCACTGTAACCCCAGGTCCTTTTCTGCAGAACTGCTGCCCAGCCATTCGGTCCCTAGTCTGTAGCAGTGCATGGGATTCTTCCTTTTCTGAGTGCAGGACTCTGCACTTGTCCTGGTTGAACCTCATCAGATTTCTTTTGGCCCAATCCTCTAATTTGTCTAGGTCCCTCTGTATCCTGTCCCTACCCTCCAGCGTATCAACCACTCCTCCCAGTTTAGTGTCATCTGCAAACTTGCTAAGGGTGCAGTCCACACCATCCTCCAGATCGTTGATGAAGATATTGAACAAAACCGGCCCCAGCACCGACCCTTGGGGCACTCCACTTGATACCGGCTGCCAACTAGACATGGAGCCATTGATCACTACCCGTTGAGCACGACCATCCAGCCAGTTTTCTATCCACCTTACCGTCCATTCATCCAGCCCATACTTCCTTAACTTGCTGGCAAGAACACTGTGGGAGACTGTATCAAAAGCTTTGCTAAAGTCAAGAAATAGCACATCCACTGCTTTCCCCTCATCCACAGAGCCAGTTATCTCATCATAGAAGGCAATTAGGTTAGTCAGGCATGACTTGCCCTTGGTGAATCCATGCTGACTGTTCCTGATCACTTTCCCCTCCTTTAAGTGGTTCAGAATTGATTCCTTGAGGACCTGTTCCATGATTTTTCCAGGGACTGAGGTGAGACTGACTGGCCTGTAGTTCCCCGGATCTTCCTTCTTCCC
The DNA here is from genome assembly GCA_033296515.1 of Macrochelys suwanniensis. Classification (NCBI taxonomy): domain Eukaryota; kingdom Metazoa; phylum Chordata; order Testudines; family Chelydridae; genus Macrochelys; species Macrochelys suwanniensis. The sequence goes on from CM065785.1 coordinate 66,923,762, forward strand.
TTTTTTAAAGATGGGCACTACATTAGCTTTTTTCCAGTCATCCGGGACCTCCCCCGATTGCCATGATTTGTCAAAGATAATGGCCAATGGCTCTGCAATCACATCGGCCAACTCCTTTAGCACCCTCGGATGCAGTGCATCCGGCCCCATGGACTTGTGTTCGTCCAGCTTTTCTAAGTAGTCCTGAACTACTACTTTCTCCACAGAGGGCTGGTCACCTCCTCCCCATACCGTGCTGCGGAGTGCAGCCGCCTGGGAGCTGACCTTGTCTGTGAAGACAGAGGCAAAAAAAGCATTGAGTACACTAGCTTTCTCCACATCCTCTGTCACTAGGTTCCCTCCCTCATTCAGCAAGGGGCCCACACTTTCCTTGACTTTCTTCTTGTTGCTCACATACCTGAAGAAACCCTTCTTGTTACTCCTAACATCTCCGGCTAGCTGCAACTCCAAGTGTGATTTGGCCTTCCTAATTTCACTCCTGCATGCCTGAACAATATTTATATACTCCTCCCTGGTCATTTGTCCAATCTTCCACTTCTTGTAAGCTGCTTTTTTGTGTTTAAGACGAGCAAGGATTTCACTGTTAAGCCAAGCTGGTCGCCTGCCATATTTACTTTTCTTTCTACACATCGGGATGGTTTGTTCCTGCAACGTCAATAAGGATTCTTTAAAATACAGCCAGCTTTCCTCGACTCCTTTCCCCCTCATGTTATTCTCCCAGGGGACCTTGCCCATCAGTTCCCTGAGGGAGTCAAAGTCTGCTTTTCTGAAGTCCAGGGTCTCTGTTCTACTGCTCTCCTTTCTTCCTTGTGTCAGGATCCTGAACTCAACCATCTCATGGTCACTGCCTCCCAGGTTCCCATCCACTGTTGCTTCCTCTACTATTTCCTCCCTGTTTGTGAGCAGCAGGTCAAGAAGAGCTTTTCCCCTAGTTGGTTCCTCCAGCACTTGCACCAGGAAATTGTCCCCTACACTTTCCAAAAACTTCCTGGATTGTCTGTGGACCGCTGTATTGCTCTCCCAGCAGATATCGGGGTGATTAAAGTCACCCATGAGAACCAGGGCCTGTGATCAAAAATCATTATTTCTGAGTATTAACAGTATAAGCAAAGGAAAATTTTATTTTTATTTCCATGTCTAGTTCTTCACAATCAGAAAATGGCTAATTAAGATGAAGACTTAGCATTGACATAGTAAAAGATACTATGGTTTTACATCTTATTAATCAAAACTTGGGAAATAATGAGATAAGGAATCCCAGAGGCAAATTTGAAAGATTAACCTTCTACATTGTTGTTCTAGAAAAAATGGTTTGGAAAAAGAATGGTAACTTAAATTTTAGACTCTACTCATTATTCAACCTTTGTATAGATCTAGTGAAATCAGAGTGGTTTTGAATAATAGTGAGGATATGTGATACTTTCGTCTGAATATATATTGGTTACCTGCCAGACAAGCTCCCTTATAGCAGTAGATAGGAAACCCCAAATAAGTAGGTTATAGGGAAGCTTCAGCTGTACCACCTTCCCATCAACAACACGCTTCATCACACTCAATACAAGTCATTATATATGAAGGTCCAGATCCTTGGTGCAGCTGAGCTGCCTCCAGCACAGGGCCCATGGAGGTGGGGAAAGATGGATCAAAGCCATTTGTTTCCCTCCCCTAATCCTGGAGCCAAAGCTGAAACCACTCCCAGTATAATTTAGAACAGTTTACGGGCCCTGTAAACCAGCTGAGGATCACTGGAACATATTAAGGTCTGGATCTGCTCCTGATATATTCACTATGCCAGCCTAATGTCATAGGGGATTTGCCTTCTGGGGAATCCTCTGTTGACCTCAGGGCAGCTCTCTTCTCTTTATGCCTGTCTGATGGAACAAAAGGAACAGGGACAAGATGTGACCCAAATATTTTCCTGGAGTATCTGGTATACATAGTAGTATATTGTAGAATAAGATCTATGCATCTAAGGTTGTAGAAAAGAATTGTGATCATGTAATAAGACTATCAGTGCATATACACAGGGGTAAGAGTGGAGGTAGAGTAACGTTGATATTTTCTGAATTGAGTGCTTAACTGTGTAATCTTTAACTTTTGTGTTCAGCATTTCGAAAAAGGTGACAGTTCAACATCATAAGTGAAAATAATCATAACAGTTGGTAGGGTGCCTCTTACGAAAAATCAGACTGATGTTTTCTTGGATCTCAGTGTCTCACTTAAGCACACTTGACATAGCAGAGAAATGTTTTATTTCAATACAAAAGTATTGTCAGAGGTCCCAGGCTGTAAATAAGGGGCCAGGGGAAAAAACTGAGCATGCAGGATTCTGTTCAGAATCCACATCTGGTAGGCGTGGATGGTTTTCCAACAAGTGACATGCCAGAGTCTCGATAGAGTAAGGGCTTTTGCGTGAAGTCAGTATTTCACTCTGCCAGTTCCAATGCATGATTTTTCCAGTAATGACTTAGATGCTTTCCACCCAAAGTAGATCATGCAGAAAAGTGTCCTAGTGTTCAAGAGAGTGTATAACTGTTGTAAGTTGATGTTTTTGAATAATAGAATCCTAAAAGGTCTGTTACCTTAACCTTAAGCAGACCAAACTTCTGCCCTGCTACCTCCTGTTAATCCATACTAATTACTTAAATTGAGTGCCTCTTCCTATACAGAACAGAGGATGTTATAGGCTTCTGCCCCAAGTACCTTTACATTTTGTGATACAGACAATGTAGTTTGAACACCAAATGGAGGTCAGTCTCAGTGGTGCACGGTTTTTAAAAAAAATACCCTCTCTATTGGAATACTCTTTAAATTCTTTCCTTATCAACCCTTTTTCTATTTGGCAAACTCTTACCCTGCTGTGTTTGTAATGGAGCTTGAAATTAGCATGGCTTTGACAGCATTTCTGCCACTTCATTCTGCACAGCACTAGGTTAGTGGCAGTGGCTGCAGCATATTCCAAAATCATTTTGCTTATCACATCTTAGCTTTAGGTTCCAAGGGCAGATCCAGCCTATAGCATGTATGCTTTCAGGGCAGAAGTCATCTCTCTCTTCCATCCTGAAAAGGAGAACTTTTCACACACACTGCATCGCCTGAGTTTGATTCCTGGGTCTATTTAAAAAAAGATCCTATCAGGCTACAGAATCATTATAACCTCTGTCTAGTTCATAATTGAACCCTAGGAGGTGGTGTTAGAACCAGTTTAATGACTTATCTAGTGTAATGATAATTTCAGTGGTTTATTCTTTTACTGCTAGGGCTGGTTTTGACAGATTTCTGTGGCTGAACTCCCCCTCTTAACTTGGCTTTTATCAGATGTAGCCTTTAACTCATGGGGAGGATATTTTTCTCTTCCCCACCTGCAGAAGGCAAGAGAGGGACTGAATAGCGAAGTTAACCTATTTACAAAAGAAAAGAAGAGGAAATTCCCCTCAAGTAGGAGTTTGAAGAGAGCTCTGACTGTGCAGGGAGTAAAACCTCCAAACTCACAGGCCCCAGGGGATTGGTGTGATGGTGTCCCCAGACGGGGTGGATATCATACCCGTTTCCTCTGTCAGCATGATTTCCATGTACTGTCACTTACTGAGTCCCCTGGTGCTGCTTGAAGGGACCCAGTGGCAGTTAATTCTGCTGCATGCACTCTACTTCTTTGTAGGCACATAAGAATATACAGACTGTGCCATGGAGGGTGGCTGGTTCAATGCTTCACCCTTATTTAACAATCCTGCAGAGAAGTTTCTGGGTGTCTGAGAGAGGGGAGCAGATGATGCTCATAGGGAGCACTTCTGTGTAACCTGGGAATTCTGGCTGTGTAGGTGGATATGATAATCTGGGTTTTGCTATTAAGGCTTAATAAATCAGTAAATGGGGTGGATTATGACTGAGAAATGGTGCATAACACCTTTTACAAAAGGCAGGTCTAGTCATCTTCAGGAAGGATTTCTATTAGTTTACCTTCACAGAAGGTGAGGTATTTAGTAAACTTGCTGTGACTGAATTTGGTGTTTTTGGAACATCACTTCAAGGCAGGATTTAGTCCTTAAAATATATGCATTTAACTCCCATGGACTTCAGCTGAAGTTGCACATGCACATTGGAGTATAGAACTTGGCTGTGAGATGCCTGGGAACAAGATACCTGTTTTTAAGTTTGGGTACTAGGGAATCAGGTGTTGGAGTATCTATGAAACAGACCTGAGTTGTGTTTGTTAAATGTTAACTCAGCAAGAAACAGTACTCGGAGGCTATTTTGTCTGTTACATGTGCTGTTTGTTTCGGGGAAGTGGTGAAATGGAGATGGCACATCAATGCCACATCTCCATGGCAACATTTGAGGGGGTGATCAGAAAAAGCAGGAGCCTGTTCTTTAAGGAAAATATTTGGATGGCAGCTTTACAGCAAACACTTTCAGCATGTCATAGTGACTAAGCTACAGTACTAGTCTGAGATTGGGTTACTGAAGCAGCATTATGAAGCTTTCCTACTTTCAAAGGCCCAGCCAGTAAAAGGTAAAGGAAAGACTTCGGGCCAGATCCTCCTCAACTAGTGTAAATCAGCGTAACTCCATTGCTCCCCTCAACAAAAATTAGAGTCTGGCACTAAAGAAAACAACAAGAATTTATAATAACTGAATTTAAAACTTAACCTGTGGTAAAGTAACTGTAAAAAGTAAAACGAGGACTCTGGCATTTCACTTTACAAACAGTTAAGGGGCATCTTAACTCAATGGGGCTATGCCCGTTTACATTAGCTGGGGACCTGCCCCTTAGCTATTGTGACTTTGTTCCACCATTCCTGTTAGGAGGCTATGGGGAGAGAGGTCTAGCTGATGGTCCCAGCCATCTTATTTAATGCAGTGGCACTGGTTTCCTCCCTACTCATTATTTCTGAGTTTAACTAGTTTATTTTTAAGAGCACTAAGGCACATTGATGACCCTCTCAACTTTTCTTTGTAAAGCAAAAGGTAAATGTCACTAAATGTAATTTTATTTTTAGTTTACTGCAGTTTCCTAAATAGCCAATTAATCATATTTTCACTTTTTTTTTCACTTGGACTCAATTTCTGTTAGAGGCTGGTGGTATTTTTTAGAATAAACAGATTCACAATTAAGACAGGGTTTTTAAAAACCTCAGTGGTTTTGTCTATATAACTAGACCTTAGAATAACATGAACTTCACCACAGAGTTAATTAGTCTCCAGTATGGACAATACAGAAGAGTACCACTCTTTATTACTAGAATAGGCATGAGGATCATGTATGCAGAGCTGTATGAATTGTCTGATGCTGACAGATTAAGAAGGTAAACTAGCAGTAACTAGTCTGCTTTAGAGTGACCTAAACCAGCATTGCAAACATGGCTTTGGCATTACATGGGAAGGGAATTTATTTAAGCGTGTGGGAGTTAGTGCTTTAATTAGAACGTATGAAATTGCCAGAATTCTTCTCTTCTACGGATTTCCGACACAAACTTTAACCAAAGAGTAGCACGAAATTTAGATTTGTGTATGTATATATCTAAGCAGGCTGTCTAAATCTCCATTGTACTCAAAACTTTAGAGGATGACTGAGCTTTTAAAAATACTAGGACTGTAGTACACATATACATCAATATACAAAGTTGAACCACTAACGACTATTTTGTATATTACTTTTGGAAGTAAAACTAGCTCTGATTATGTTAAATTAGCAAGTTCCATTCTCAGTCTTTGTAATAAGTAGCAATATCTAGTTCACATGCTGGGACCAAAAAAAAAAAGTACTTCTAGCTGAATAGAAACACTTTCAGACAATAAATGTCTTAAAATTTAGTAGTAAGTTCAAAGACTTAGGTCAGATACTTAGCTGTTGCCGTGCTCAGTGTGGCAGTGCCTAACTAATTTAGGAGCCTAAATCCCATTGCTAGTTGATGGGATTTAGGATCTTAAATCAGTTATACACTGCTATGTTAAGTGCAGCAACACCTAAATACCTTTAAATATCTGGGCCTTAATGATTTTTAGTAAGGCTACATCTACACTACCCGCCAGATTCGGCGGGTAGCGATCGATGTTCTGGGATCGATTTATCGCATCTCATCTAGACGCGATAAATCGATCCCAGAGCCGCTCCCGTCAACTCCGGAACTCCAGCTCCGCACGAGGAGTAAGCGGAGTCGACGGGGGAGCCTGCCTGCTGCGGTGTGGTCCAGCGGTAAGTACTTTTGAAATCGATCTAAGATATTCGACTTCGAAGTTGCGTATCTTAGATCGATATCCTCCTCCCCCCCCCTCCCCCCGCAGTGTGGACCAGCCCTAAGTATCTAAAAGCTTTGTGTGCACTGTATGTTTGTGTGCACTGTATGTTCTCTCTCAACCCTCCTACCACATTGCTTCCCTTCAGAAAATGCTCTGCATTAGCTGAAGCTCTATTTAAAGAAGAACTTCAGTAAGGCTAAGAAAAAAATGATTGGCTATCTTATATAACTTCATATATGACAGCTAGGCTGTGTTTCCCATCAACAGTGCCCATTTTAAATCCAGAAGAAATCTATTGTTCTAGACAATCAATTTGATGCAGTCCCTTCTCAGCTAAATTTGTTTAATCTTGTATATGGGGTAGACAAAAGAAACCATTGTATCACTTAACAGTGGTATTAACTGCTTGTTGAAATGTGCATGTTAAATTTTAGAAATAACACTCTAGAAAAATGCGATGGGGTCTTTTTAGTTTGTAATCATTGCAAATTAGACTTGCATTTGGATATTCCAGTATTTTAATATCTACTCTCTTTAGAGGATGGATGGATGGATGCACTTAATATGCTGAAATGTATCTACTAATCTAACTTAGTATTTCATGAATATTTTTCTTCCTTGATATCAACATCTCTTCAGCAATTGTAGATACAGTTCTTAATTGCTCCCTTTTATTACAGCTGGGGTCATTGATGAAGATTACAGAGGAAATGTTGGTGTTGTACTTTTTAATTTTGGCAAGGAAGATTTTGAAGGTAAGCGTTAAATTGGGGGAAAAAATCTGTATTTGAAATTGCAGTCAGCCACATAAACTTGATATTTGCGTATTCCCTAAGGGAACAAAGAAACCCTTAACTGTTCACCCAAGGTTAAGAACATATGCCTCCCTCTTCAACCAGTAAACATATGGAAAATCAACTAAGCCCTCATCCATGCCTTGCAACAGGCAACCATGAAGTCTTATGCTCCCAATATAACAGGTGGCATGGAAAGCTTGTAGCTCCAGGAGCGAGCTACCAGCTCTGTCCAGTGGCAATTTTTTCATCTGGAAAATTTCCCTATGGTTCACCAGAAGAGGAGTCCCAATGTGATAGACCCAACTGGGACAATAGTTGCAAATGAAGACCACCTCCTCTGGAGCCTGAGGGAATTAGTAAACCACCCCTTTCCCCACGCACTATCAGCTATGCTACCTTCTCCTCTCCCTCCCCACAAACAAAAAGATGCCCACCCCTCCAATGCTTTACTATTCTACTTCCCCTGTGCTCCTAGAGGTAATCAGAATATATTTTGAGTCTGGGGACTGTTATCTAGCTAGAGCAATTCAAAGAAAGGTGAGGAAACCAGGGTTGCATTTCAGAAAGGGAGCACTTAATGCATAGTCTACAAAAAGTTAATAAATATTTTTCTGGAAAACTTGTCTGAAGTTATTAAACTAAGCAAGACTAAAACTCAACTTCCAACTGGTCACTAAATGTAAAGTGCAAATTTCTGAGTATAACCTGAACTCAAATTACTACAGATGCCTGCATAATTTAAATTTTAAATTTAATGCTAATGCCATAATGTTTTATGGGAGTCTTAAATATGGAGGTTGAAGTTGTATTGGGCTTGTCACTTTTAAAAAAAAAATAACCTATTAACTTCTCTTAAGTTAAAAAAGGGGATAGAATTGCCCAGCTGATCTGTGAACGCATCTTCTATCCTGAGCTGGAGGAAGTTCACGTAAGTTACTGGAATGAAACACTTGCATTAGTCTGAGTATACAGGAAGAGCTGTGTTTAATCTCAAAATTCAGAGAACAATTGGGTTTTTCAAAAAGTTATTTACTTCTGTTGCTGCCTGTAACAACATGTAAATTATCATTGTTTGAATTAAAAAGGAAAATGTCTGCAGTTTAACACTTTAAGACTTGTAAGTCTTTACAAGTCTGCTGGGGAGGCAGGGGATGTGAAGAGTTGAAAATCAGGGATTCTTAAATATAAGAATTACAAACAAACTTTGGTGTTTACTAGAAATCTGGAATAATTTCAGTTTGTAGGCGTGTCTGCTTAGAGTTCTATAATTTATGACAACCAATGCAATTTGCCCATGTCAGTGCAAGAGAAGGAATGGGGTGATAATCCCACCCTGAAACAACCAATTTAAAGAAATAAACTGAAGAAAAGATTGATGCAGTTTTCTTGGAGATGAGCAATTTACAGTTTTAAACTATTGAAAACATGGCAGCCTGACATCTTTATTTTGGACATGTAAGATATTGTAAAAATATATTTTAAAGTGTGTTCTGTTGACTCCTGAACTTAATTTTAGTTTAAAAAAATCTAAGCTTATTTATGCTTGTGCAGTAAAGATCTTCTCTATAAAAGAAAATGTACTGATTTTTCTGCGGGGAAGAGAAGAGCATGCAAGAAACAAATGAGTATATATTACAAACATAAGTTTTTAAAAAGCTAACCTTATTAATCTCTTTCAGGTTCTGGATGACACTGAACGTGGTACAGGTGGCTTCGGTTCCACTGGCCAGAATTGAAGAGAGATATTAGATGTAATAAATTCTTACTGTATTTGGATTTTATTGATTAAAGGTTCTTTTTGTAAACAGTCTTTCAAGAATTGTTTCAAAAGGGGAGTTGAGATTTTAGGATCTGTGAAAGTAAGGGACTCATAACTCAAGCATTGTACAAGCATCTACAAATCTCTGCCCTCTTGTGCACTTCCAAACTGATAGCAAGTGATGTTGAACAGCATGCTGGCTTGCAGTAGAGAGAAGAAATCTGCACAAGAGATTTAACAAAAAATATTTTGTCAAATCTCTTGTGCAAACTCCTAGGATCCTGAAGCAGTGTTTCTACTGAGATGGAAGTTTAATGGTACCAATTACATTGTCACCTTTGTGCCAGCTAGATTTTCTGACATCTTCAGATAAGTAGTCTTTTACAAGAGAAAAGTGTGCGAAGTTATCTTGCAGCAGATTAAAGAAAAACATAATTCACTTTTTGGAATAACAATTTATCTTATGCCCTGATAAGCAGTCTTTACACCATGCAGTAATACAAAACTTGTCGATGAATCGGTACTTCTGCAGTCCTGTCAGTCTGTCTTTCTCGTAACAATGTGACCTTCTCCAACTACGATGAGACATTGAAAAGATGTTTAAACACTCAAGTTTTTCATGTAAATAAGCCTGTGAGACTTCAGTATAATGTTCAAAAGGCAGTTACGTTGGAGAAATATCCTCCAATGTTGTAAAGATGACAAACTGTCATTCAACATCCAACAAACAAGGTTTGTTTAGTTGCAGTTTGATCTGTAAATATAATCCTTCACCTATAGGTGGCTTCAGTACATGCAAAGAACAGACATGCCATGTCAACAAAAACAGTTCATACAGGGTGAAGTGTGAATAAATACTTCACAGAAAGGGGACTCTGAATCGTTACTGGAATGGTCCATCCAGAGTAGTCTTAGGTACAGTCATTCCACCAATTAGCAGAATGTTGTTTTGGAGTCTATCCCAAACCTGATTAAAGTGTAGGAGATCTAGAACGTAACTGATCTATCAACAGACAAATGAAGGAGCATGTACTATAAAAGGGGTAAGGAGGAAGGAACATGAAGTAATCTTTTCTGTAAAATGGCTAGAAGAGTTGTGGGGAAATCTTAATTAAAAAAAAAAACAAAAAACCTTACCCGGGAAAGAACTGATTAACTTTCCTGCAGTTGCCTGTATTGTATTGCACATCAGTGATAAGAAAAAAGTTTAAGTGAATGTTGCAAATCTGCTGAAACTTTCATTTAAGGATGTCTGTACTTTACAACTTCCCATTGCTGACAAAGATAAGGGATATATAGGCCTATAGGATTATGATGTGTATGCTCTTCCACAGGGCAGGTCTACACTAGAATTATTACAGCAGTGCCACTGTAGCGCTGCTGGTGCACACACTGCTGATGGAAGAGAGCTCTCCTGTCTGCAGAATTACTCCACCTCCCCGAGAAATGGTAACTATGTCACAGGAGAGCATCTCTTGCTGACATAGTGCTGGCCACACCAATGCTTACATCAGTGTAACTTACATCGCTCAGGGGCGTGGCTTTTTCCACACCCCTGAGCAACTTAAGTTCTATCCAAGTAAGCACTAATGTAGACCTTCCTGTCTCAAGCTTTGTGGCCCAAGTGCTTTTAGTCCTTTCTCCTCTTCCAGGCCTAAATCATAATGCTGAAGATCCAGACTCCTACTCAATATCATATATGGCATTGTTATCCATGCCAATTTCTCAGTGTTCTAATGCCACTCATCTCTTGCATCTTGTAGTTGTCTTAGTGTCTGTTGGAATTTGGAACCTAAATACCAAGTGACCAGATTTCTTTGGTTGGCCAGGATAGAGAACTTTCCTCTCTGATGTACATCTGGCTGTAGTGACTGCTTTTTATTTCTGCAACACGCTTAAGCTATTTGATCATGAAGGCCTTACAGAGGTTGGCTCACCATGAAACAGCCCATTTCCTGTCTGAGACAGTTTGATGAGGGCATGTCTCAGTGACTGACTTTTGAATCCATGTTGAAGTGCTAGTCCTGCTCTTTACAACGGTTAGAAAGTGAGGTCCAAGACAGCTCGATTATCTTGCCCTTTGTGATCTGCCAAAGCAGCTGCACTTGTCAAAGATTGTGAAGTTAGGTTCTGTTTTAGGATAGAACTTACAAATATAAATGATTGCTACTGTACTTTTAGATAAGTTATCCCACTAAATAGGAGCATTTCCTGTTCATGAAGGAATACCTAAAATATTGCAAATGATAAAGGGGAGGGGGAGTTTAGTGAGCCCACTCTGACAGCTTTAGAGTGTAATCTCATGAACAAGAAAGGGTGTATGCAATAATTGATATTTTATAGAGGTGGGTAAAACAACTCCCTACATATGTGGACCATTGCGAATCTTTGGCAGAGAATCAGAAAAACTTGAAATGTTTCACTCCATAGTCCATTTCTTACTACCTATTCAGAAAAGTCAATATGTAGCTGAAGTGAAGCTGCAGGACTCATGCCAATAAAGATCTGGGAAAAAGTCCACCCACTTCAAAGGGAAACTACACTGCCTTTTAGTTCATGACAGACTGAACTCCTCTCTGGGTGAATCAAACCACAGTGCTGAGGAGAATTCATCAACTGGAGTCACTGAGAGTCCCCTCTACACCCCCACCTATGGCTGTGGAGCTGTGTATCTGGTTCAATATTATAGTTTTGAATGGCAAAACTTTATTCTCTTGTGAAGAGGCTGGTTACTTTTTATAAGCACCTAACTTCTGAAAGAACCATGGAGTAAACAGTTTACCATTCAGTATTTTGCAGTTAGGCTTAACATTTATTGTAGAAGGCCCACTAACTAGATTACGGCCTACAGGCTCCCTTCATGGAAGGGAAATACGTTAATTAAAATAGTCACTACTTTTGAAGTAAATCTCTTCCCACGTGGGAGAAAGTGCCAGCAAACCTATCACAACCCCTCTTCCACAACTGCACAGTGAGGCCCATAGATTTAAGAACACTGATGCAGAGGTTCTGCCCTTCTGTTGTAATCTACATGTTTCCTCTTGATGACTTGCTATGGAGCCATATTGTAACTTGCCATCTACATACACACACAATACAGAACAAGAGTTAGTGGTGAAACTGGCCATTAACTCCCACTGGAATTTCTGACTGAAATCCTGCAAGTATCAAAGAGAATGCCTTTTAGAGAAGCTGTTCTGAGTCCTTTCCAGTCTGGCCATGCAATGTTCAGCTGGATTCATTTTCCCCCCAACCCTTTGCCAAGCAGATTTGGTTTGTATTTATGCAAATAATATTCCCACCAGAGCAGACATGGACCTAGGCCAATAAGGCGAAAGGGTTCTTGCAAGCCAGTTTAAAAATCTGAGATGTGTGGGAGCAAGTGTTTTAAGAATGCTAGTGTACAGATTTAATCCCATTTTATTAATAAATACATTTATTGCCCTGATTGAACAAAACTAATGGGGGATGGCTTTTGCATCACAACAGTCTATAGAAATCCTGTCATCAACACGTTTTCTTTGAAACCATTCAAATTAAGTACAAATTAGCTTTTAAAAAAGAACACGAGGCTGGACAGCACAGTGGTGCTTGCTTGCTGTGTTGCTGTTACATAAGGTGAAACCTGGTTTTCAGTCTGTAGTGACATAAGCTAGCTGTACACATTTATGAAACTAGTTTGTGTAGTTCCATGTATTTGGCCACCACAGTTCAGGAGACGCTAAGGACTGTTCCGAATAGCTGTTACTTGCACCTAGCTAGTAGTTTTTTCCAAATTAGGGCAGTGGACAGGTTGTTTGAAATCTGCCATACCTACTATAGAATGGCTGATCTATGAGGAAAATACATTACTTCAATTTTCAGTGCTTTCAGTGCCCAAGTTCAAGTTGTTAAGTGGGCAAGGCCTGCTAGGTGGGGGTGGGGGAGGAGCAAAGGTGAAAGGTACCAAGAAATCGGAGGCTCGCTTGCTTAATTCACAATAAAATCACTTAAAACGTTTATGCAGGATGAACATTTTTCTGTATCTCCCGCAGCAAGTTTAGTCTGAATTTGGTTTAATTTAAAACATCAACCACTGGGACTGCTTTAGAGGTAGTGCTGTATCCCCAGAGGGGAGAGAGAGGACTTTGGTGTGGACTCCTCGGGATGAATACAAAACAGGCAAAGATGGGATGGCTCCTTCACCAGCATGGTGAAGTGGGATCTGGTGCCTTCATGGAGAGAAAAGTAAAGATAGATGGGAATTTTCATGGTCAAAGAAGACCCTTCCCTCAGGGAAAGGAAAGGGAAATTACGACACAAAGATCTGGTGTCCTGTTTAAGAAATGGTCTTGTTATAACTAGAGTTGGATGAAATCTGAACCACAAATCCAAACCCTAATAATCTGCACAGGAAGGGTGGCTTTTGAATTTAGATGCTTGGCTCCAAATCCATGCCTGGGATTTTTACTCCCAGGAGACTGTTTTCTAGTTTGAACTGAAATGCAGCGGATAGCTTGAAACAAACATTTTTACAAGATGTGAAACTCCTGAAGGAACAGGTTATTGCTATGAGAGTTCTACCTTTCAATATCTCCATTTAGGGCCAAAAATCTTACAAGGACTGCTTATAAATCATTGATACCATTGAATCCAAGCCCTCCAGCTTATTCCACACCATACTGAATCCTGTAACCTGGCTGTGAATCTGAACATAGCCTCCACAGCCCATAGATATAACAAATGCATTGCCCGGGGGTATGCTCAAAATTATTGCTGTACGCAGAATCATTGTAACCATATTGGTTCCAGCATATTAGAGAGGCAAGGTGGGGAGAGAATATCTCTTACTGGACCAACTTCTGTTAATGAGAGTAGGGTGACCAGACAGCAAATGTGAAAAATCAAGACGGGGTAGGGGATAATAGGAGCCTATATAAGAAAAAGACCCTAACATCGGGACTGTCCCTATAAAATTGGGACATCTGGTCACCCTAAGCGAGAGAGACAAGCTTTAGAGCTTACACAGAATTCTTCAGGTCTCAGAATTATTTTTGACCCTTTCAAATGTTTTCAATAAATTAGCCACTAGGTGGCACTTAAAGTTTGCTTTTCCATCCTACATCTTTTTTTTTTTTTGCAAGAGATATTTTTCAAATTGTTCATCTATAATTAAGAGTGGATGACTCCCAATGGGACTGTGTTGGCAGAAAGCAAGATGCAGGATTATTTGAGTGAAAGCAGGCAAAAGTATAACCATTCAAAAAGGGAACAATGACTATAATTTAAATAAGATTTGGGTGGTTGCAGCGTTTGCATAATCCCTCCTGGCATACAAGAACAGTAGAGAAGACTGTGGCTTTGCTCTCCTGCTGTGTTTCAACAAAACAAAACAAAAAAAACAACAAAAAATGGAAAAATTGTAACAGCAACATTTTTCCTATCTTTCATATTCTCTCTCTTCTCCCTTCCCCAACCCCCTACTTTCAGTGGAATGCAATTTACTTAATGATTGCATTATAATGAAGCTAGTTTTGAGCCTCTGTATTGGGCTGTCTAATTTGGCTGCCTTTTGCTGTGAGTTCTGAACATAAATTTAAAAAATACTTAACACTTCACTTAGTAAAGTGCAGATGACATACAGTAACATGGCAGAATATGGGAATTTTTAGGAAGGTTCTTCGGATTTTTTATTGGCCGGAACTCCTGTAATAATTTACAGGTACTCTGCGTCTCTCTCTTTTTTTCTTTTTTTTTTGATTGTTTGTTTTAAACTGCCATTGTATTTTGGCTTCACGATAGTTAAATAAGTTTCAATATTAAGTAAACTTCTCTGACCCTGCCTACTTCCTGTCCTGTCAAACCTTTCCTTGTAAGAATAACAGTGTCCTTTTATTTGGGAGAGTGCAGCATGATGTTTTTGGCAGGCCCAACATTTTTGACTTACATAACTTTGTGACCTTAAGTGCAAGAAAAGTGAATGCTTGCTTCAGTGCCGCATGAAGACTACTGGGACTACTGCTGGGTAAAGGGCTCATTGCATGACTAAAGGCCACAGGATTGGGCCCTAATTTTGAACTGAATTAATATAGTTGTTCATTTTATTTACTTCAAAACGGCTCTTTCATTAATTGTATGCTTATTTAGTTTTTTACAGCTGAATTAATGACACCCCCTCCCCCCGTGTTCCATTATAACATGTATCAGTTAGGAAACAACTACCCACAGCTGATTAAGCAGTCTGATCTGAATATTTGACAAATTGATTCTGCAATTTAAAATCCCCAACCAAATAGTAACTGCTTAATTTTAATACTTAAAGAACTTAAGAAAGAATAAAGGTGCACTAGCTGTACATGTACCTGTTATTTTTCTCAATAGGTTTTGATGACTTTTCAATGAGGTTACAAGACTAACATCTAATTATGGATTCTGTCCTTAAATGTTAACACCTGTTTAGGTTTTCTTGTGTACCATAATAAATATTGTTTATAGCCCTGTTAGCAATTAAAGCTGATATGTCTGAACTGAAGCAAATATTTATCTTGATTAATGTTGATTACAATAAAGTTTGAAAAAGGGAAGCAAGAAAACCAAACAATCATAAAAGAAGAAACTTGGGCCAGATTCTTTTAACATGAGTATTTTGTGGTTTACAGATTCCTAGCCAGTCAGAAAGGTTGTCTCCAACTGTCCAAGACAAAATAACCATGTGCCCTACTTGGATGAAAACCTTTCCCTTTCTTTTGCAACTAAGCTGATTGCATATGCAGTTTCTAGAGAGCGAGGCAGTAAGCATAATATACCATGCAGCTTTGCTACTGCACCTAAAGACTGACCAAAACATCCCCGCTATGCCAATGCAAGATTGTGCTAGATTGCATAGTGTTTTTCAGCAGATGGATTATAGACTCTTTCCTTCCAGGGTAGAAACACTCCTTGTTAGGGGAACCCATTGTTTATACCTTCCCATTAAAAGAAAAAAAAGCTTCCCATATCCCCCTGTGGGAGTACTGCTGCAATCAGCCAAGCATCAAGTGGTACTACTGTTGTTCAGGCCATTAAAAACCTCTTGGAGAAATAAGAGGTTTTCCCCTCCTCCCTTTTGTGAAAGGGGTGTGTCAGGGATAAGCAGGCTGGCACTGGTCAAAGAAAGGCTGGAACAGCTTTTGTGAAGGAAAGGTTAGGTATAAAGTTTCAGCTGGAGCTGGACAGAGCCAACATATCAAAACTTATTAAAGAGGAAGGAGATGCAACAAAAGGTAGGAAGTCAAGTCTGGCAATTTAGAGTTCACTACCATCCCTTGACAGGAGGAGGAGGGACAACTATGTCAGGATGGATGGAGTGGGGCTTCCTTTGCTGGGTCCACATCATCATCTTGGTTTTAATCCCAGGTGAACTATTCAAGCCCTTTTTGCTTGCATAAAGGGATCATCTTCCCTAGGTCTTTTTTTCCTGGGCTTCCAGCAGAGTAACGATATCAAGAGAGAGCACGCCACATCACACCGATAACGACACAATAAAACTAACAGCTCCTCTACCACTCTACAGGACTGATACAACTCACCATTTTCCCCAAGTAGCAGCAGCAGCAGCTTCTTTGCATTTCTGTTTCTATTTGATATTTACCACCTGTTGCTTTATTTACACGTGATGGGTAGGGTTGGTTGAAACCATATCATCCAAGTTTATGTTTAGACTACAATGGACTCCAGAAAATTTGTTTCATTCAAAGTTTTCCAGGTTTTAAACAAAAAAATGAAAACCTAACATCTTTCAGTTTTCATTTTGTTTTTTCTATCCAAAACTGACTTTTTGTGGGGAAGAAAAAAGATATCTAAAATTACTTAGGAAAAACTGGGTGGATTCCCTGTCTATAGGCAACAGTTAAGTGAAGCCAAATCGTGAGCTGGGGAGGAGGAAAGTGCTGGTCTTTCTATTAAAATACTGTCCCAGACCTAAACTCAAGGCACTCCATCTTTCATATCAGCTTCTAGCCAGTAGAAGTCTGTTGGTTTTGAAGGGGTTTTCCAATTTCCCTGGCAACTGGAAAGGTGAAGCCATAGTCTCTCCCTCTCTTCTACCCTGTACACCAGAGCTTCCTGGCTATGGTGTGAGAGTGCATTCTATACTTGTCTACGTTTACCCAGCCTCTGTTTTTGAGTGCTCCTTCCTAATGCCTTCCCCTGCCATTGCTCATAGCTTTCCTAAGTACCAACACAATGAATCTGACTAACATCAGTCCAGAGACAAGACGGGGGAGGTAACATCTTGTATTGGACCAACTTCTGTTGGTGAGAGAGACAAGCTTTCCAGCCACACAGGCTTTCTTCAGGACTAGGAAGGGTACAAAGGGTGTCTCAGCTAAATTCAAGATTGAACAGATAGTTTAGCATAAGTAGTTATCATATATTGTCAGGGACCATTCAAGAAGTGGCCCATTAACACCCCTGTAGTAGTAGGACAAAAAGGGGAGTAAGTGCGTTACAGATTGTTGTAATAAACCATAAATCCAATGTCTCTATTAAGACCATGATTTTTAGTGTCTAGCAAAGTTGTGAATTTAAGCTCCCAATTTTCACTGCTCTGTCTTGGGAAACTTCTGAGCAACAGCAGAACACTGGAGCTGTGTGTCTGCTGACTGGGGAAGACTTCACTGTATCAGTTTGCATTTGGTTCACATTTAGAAAGTTTTCTTTGCAGCCATGAGGACTAGCAGCTTTTTTCTTAATGAAATTTAAAATTCTGCAGAATGAATCTCACTTTCCTAGGAAAAAGTTTCCTATTCACCACAGAAGAGTGGATTTTTCAAGCGTGTTCCTATTTACATAGGATTGCCAACTGCTTTTTTTAATCTGAGTTTCTCTGCTCCTAAAAGTTTACTTGAAAGATATTGATGGTCTAGACTAATAGCAAATCTAATAATAAATAGGATTCCTCATATACATGACACCCTACTGCTTAAATTTTCCATTCAAATGTTAAGAGTTCATGTTCAAAGGTATATATTTTTAGAGCATGCAAGTGATTAGTGAGATTGAGATTTTTTCATTTCTTGATGGTTGGTTTGTATCGCAATTACCTCATTTTTAAAAGAATTGCATATACAGTAACTGGTACCAAAATATCCTGAAAGATTAATTCTAAGGGCAGACATTTGAGAAGAAAATACAAATATGTATGAAATTATGATGAACACAGATCAGTGGGACTGGTTTGCATAGAGGTAATTATTTTTCTGATTCTTGCTAGAAGTATTAAGAAGAGGCTCAGTGTAAGTGGGGGAAAAGTTAAATGTTTTACATTAGTATTGCTGTGTCTAAGCAAACAAATGGGCTGTGGGCTTTTGCTAAATTTTTTCACTAGATAATAATAAATGTTAAATCTGAGATCCTTTTTGCATGTGTTAAAATAGCATTTGATTTTCTCAGTTGTCTTGATAAGTCAGTTGTCTCTTTTATAGTTCTCAGTTTTCTCTTTTATAGTTTAATTATGGTGTAGTACAAAATAAACTCAGCTAAAAACTTTTTGCTAGTAAAGCTACATTCCAATAAAAATTGCTTACATGTAAAGAAAGTTCACATCTACTGAACTGGTATGCCTGCTATTATTAGAACAGAGACTTTGTAAAGTATCACATGCACCATAGCTGCAGGGTAGAAATAGCTCCAGTTTTATAGTACATTGTTATATCTATCTGACTGGCATAGTGCTGTCTATAATGACAGTAACTTGGTCCTGTACGGGCATTTAACTATGAGGTTGGGGATATGGTTTGCATTTATTATAAACTGCTCCACCACCAAAATCCAAACAAAACACTATAGTAACTGTACAAACAGAAAGTTATAAACCAGTATATGTAATTAAAAAGTACCATATCTAGATAGTGTCCTATAATAGCATCACCCTCCCACATGCCTACCAACCTTACGCAATCTGTTTCTCAATCATGTGTCTTGGTTCACCAAACCCTTTTATTTTTTATCATGCCAGATGACCCATGAGCGAGAAGGCAATCATAGGTGCTTCAGATTCTTGAATAGCTAGTTGGTAGATTCCCATAAAACATACTCCTTTCTAATAAACAGAAAAGGAATCTGTTTATTAGAAAGGCTTTACTAGGGCTTGTGGTAAAGAAAAGGTGCCTACAAACTAGGTGCACATATTATAGTGGGAATTAGAAAAAGGTGATCAGAAACACACACATTTCACCTTAATTGTGTTCTCCAAAGGGCAGTCCAATTGAAGGGCATAAAGATAAACTAAAGGAGGCCCAACAGAAATGTTAATAGCTTGGTTGTCTCTTCAAGTCCAACTCTTTAAGAAATTCCACCATAGGGGTCTCACTGGCCTGAGACTGTTGGTGACCCATTCTTGTCGTCATATTGCCTGGTCTGGACCTAGGACGCATGGAACCCTGTGTGGACTCTGCTAAAGAGACTCAACTGCTAAGGGCAGAGGCGATGCGTGCGGGGGAGGGTGGTGTTGAAGATGCAGGGTCATGTGGCCTCCCAGATTTGCTGCTTGGATTGTACTGAGCATGGTCACTAACACTGCTGAAGTTGGCTGCCCTTGCTCTACCCCCCACCCCAAACGTCAGGCACAGGTCGTCTCTGGCTGAAAGATCAGGGAATTGTATCCCTGCTACCACTGAAGGCACCCTGGGAACTGGGGTCTCCCTACCGCCACAGAAGCTGTAAGTGCCTAGATCCAGCCTGACATTGCTCTCTGCCAGCCATCTAGCTATTCATGCTACACTCAATAGCCTAACCTGCAAATACACGAGTAATCTAGTTACAAGTAGTCCTGTTAGAAGTCAATAGGACCATTTGTGTGTGAGTAAGTGGCCCCAGATACCAAATGGGCAAGAGGATTCCTGCCTCATTCCTTTTGCACCATACAACCCCCCCTCCTCCAAAAAACCTCCCAAACCCTTTAAAATTGCTCATATATAAAGAGCAAAGTGAAAGAGGCAAGGCCCCACAGTTCACATTACAAGATATTCATGGTTCCAACTATACCCTTTCTCCAGGACGCTGCCTCATTCAGCGTGCACCTCCCGTTCACAGCTATGATAGCTACCCAAGGATACTCATGGTGGCCTTCTATAGCTGTGGAACTTAAAAGTATGGCATTGTATTGTTAAAGTTACTGCATATGCTCAAAACAATTTTCAGTGGGTGATAAGAGCCAAACCAATATCAGCTCTCACTGGAACACTCAACAAGGAATCTTATTTATTTACCTTGGATACTTTGACTCTAGAGATGTTAAAAAAAAAGAAAAGCTGAAAGTGTGATTTGTTTTATTTCTCTAACGGGGAAAGTGTATTTCTTTGTCTCTCTAGGCTCAAAAATAATTGATCCATATTCATTAAAATTTCTCTCCTTGTCCCCCTCACACACACACCTTTATACAAAGACTAGGTCTGGAAAATTGGAAAAGATTAAAGTTTCAGAAAATTATGGTGATGGAATGAAGAGAGGATCTGAAGAGGGGGTTAGAATGGAAACATTTGGGAGCCTTAACTATATAGCTGCCTCATTCCCTTTGCTCTTTAAATATGAGCAATTTTAAGGGTTTTTAACGGTGTAGTTGGAGAGCTCCTGACAGATAAAATTAGTTGTCTTAATAGCTGGACAAAGTAGAAGGGATATTTCATTGTAAACATCTCCTCGGTAAACATCTGTTAAGTGTTTTTTATTCACCTCAGAAACATGCTGAAGTGATTATTTTTCAGTAGGTTTCGAGGACATCCCATTACTAATAGCCAAAGAACTTTGGCACAGTTAAAGGGAGTTAGAGTCAGAGAGAATAGTACATGTGACAGGGCAAATTCTGAGCATTAGCCAAATGAAATGCAATTGTTTGGGGGGGGTTTATGTGCTGCTCACTGCTGCCGGATGACTTATAACTATGTCCAAGGAATAATTATTGAAAGAGACAGCTGTGGGGTGGGACATTGTTAGCCTCATATGATCTGAATGCAAAAATAAAAGGTTAATTTTGAGATACAGTACAGTCATAAGACACGGGTCCTTCACTTATTTTTTGTCCACCTAAATTAAACAGTTTACTTTTATTATTTCACAGAATCAAGTTTAAGTTATCCCTAAAGGTGACATCAAGTAGCCTCTGTAATAGCTTCCTGAGAGAAGTGGTGGAAACCCCTTGGCTTGGTGCATTTAAAGCCAGTCAAGACAAAGTAGAAGAACAATCCTGACACAACAGGTCTTTTAAATGATTTTCATGCCTGAAGGCCCTGTTCCCATTCACAACACTGCTGCTTTACTGGAAACATCAGTCAAAGTTTGCTTTTGAATATGGCACAGTTAATAACTGTATGAGTAACTTTGGTATGAGCTGACAGGTAAAGAGTGCCAATGCTCTCCTAGTGCATAAGAGCCCACACTGCTGAATGTGCTCAGAAAACCCCTTAGCCCCAGGAGTCTGCATTTCCCGAAGCTCTCTCTTCCCCCTGTAGTAATTGTACATTCTGCAATTGTTATCAGCGTATTACACTGGAGAAGAAAGATTTGCCCTGGATGGGAGATACAGTGCCCAAGTGCAGAACATGGTCATTTCCCAATATGCTATTTGGATGCTGGGTGGGTGCTCCACTCAAGGGTCGTTAGGCCCCTACTCCCACCCCTTGTCTCACAGGGAGACCTCCCCTGCTCCCTTTGCACAGGAGGCATGAATTCCCCCAGAAACCACTCCAGCACCATTATCAGTAAGAAACGCTCAGCTTATCAGCAACAAATAGCCCTCGTGCCCACCCCTCCAGCATCAGCCTCTCAGGCACTGAGCAGGAGTTTCTTCCCTTTGGGCTCTGACTGATCCTAACATGAAGCACAACACAAGCACTACATGCTCAGTCTGTGCCCGTCCCCTAGCCCAGGGCTCTCAGCCTCTCAATCTGTTGCGGCCTGCAGCCTCAGCGGCCCACTACACACGGTGTCTCCCTCAGCAGCCTGTGCAATTGTAGTTTGAGGTGTAGGAGAGCTCTCAGATGGGAGTAAGGGCAGGATTTCCTGCCAGCTCTCTAACCAACTTCTCAAGCTCTGTGGAGATGGGGGAGGCCAGCTTCTCCTGTTTGTGCTTCCCCCTGCCCACCAGGGCTGTGTGGGTAGGGTCAGCTTTTACAGCACTGCTGCTCATCTGTGGAGCTGGGGTCACATAGACACAAGCTACTAACTTTCAAAAACAAACCAGGTCTAAATTGTATCCCTTGGAATGTTTATAGGAAGTGTGGCCAAGCATGGCAAGCCAAGTTCCACAACATGGTCCATGGCCATTCTCAATTTTAATATAGAGATCCAGCCTGTGGAGACCATGGATTCCATCATGGAACACTCTATCTGCATCAGGCAGCCTCCCTTCAGTTCAAAACAGATCATTGTGTCATGGCCACTCATGTCTCCGTAGGCCATGCCTTTGTGTTCCTGATGAGAGTGGCTACATCTGGTCTCTTTTATGCAAATGTGATCCCTGGCCATCAAGATTTTGTTAATTCCCCAATATAGACTTCAACTGGGCAACTCTGGATGTCCCTGGTTTAATCAGATGATTAACAAGTGGATCCCATTGCTGCTTCATATTCCATAAAAACAAAGCTTGTAAGAGCCTTCCAGTTGCAAGACGGTTGGCTCTGAAAAATTTGATACAACAGTCAGTGTTTGATACAACAATTCTGGATATAGTTGTACATCTCTTATGTGAAATACATTTGAAATATCTCTCATTTACTTATGGAAATGAACATTAAATTAAAGCCATGTATTGCTACAATGTAAAAGGCAAAAGGTATTGTAAGCTACGATGGGAAAGCCAGATGGTTTTAAATGTACATATTCTTTAATGGCAAATGAAATGTTAGGAAATGAGGCTTTGCAGTGTATCAGAGCACTTGTCTAACTTTTGGACTACTTGTATGGAAAAATATAGCTGTCTTTTGGAATTCAGGAAAACAAAACAAAATACTGCATGGCTTAGATTCCAAACCTTTCAGTCTACTTCAAAATGGCTGCTGTATGGAGATGCCTTCTTGAAATGAAGGTTTAGGGGAATACTCTGCCCAAGCCTATACCCTCAGCCACTGTACTGAAGCTAATAGGTGGCAAAGGAACTTAAGGCAGGCCATACAATTTGCCATATTTTGATCATTTTAATTTCACATTATTCTTATGACTTCAGTGAGCTTTATATTGCTCTTTTACAACCAGATTTTTGTCCCTGTAAATTACTGAGGAAGTTGGAAGGGCGAAGTTGAAACCAGGTCACTGTAAAAAGACAGAATGATAGATCTGTAGATTGTTAAATTAGTATGGAGGGCATTAGTGATTTTCAGAAGAATTGCAGGTGAAATCCTGGCTCCACTGGAGTCAATGGGATTTTGCCATTGGCTTCAAGTGGGGAAGAATTTCACCCGCTATGGAGAGGCCCTGATTTAGCTGTAATTGAAATAATTTGGAGTTTGCCCTTGACTTCAGTGGAAACAGAACTGTGTCCTGACATGGGGATTTCTTGGTTTATTTAATGTGATGCTTGGTGCTAAATCCTGCAGTGCTTTATTCAGGCAAAACTGCCATTGGAATGAATGGAAGTTCTGCTTGAGTAAAGACTGCATGACTGAGCCTTTACTAACAAGTATAAAACCTCAGAGTGGGTACTTTAAGCTCCTCCTTCAGTCAGGGGGGCTGGAACAATTTTTATAGTGGGGGTGCTGAGAGCCATTGAACCAAACTGTAAACCGTGTAAAGTATATAATGGAAAACACTTCAAGCCAGGGGGTGCCCACACTACTAGTTTCAGCACCTATGCCTTCAGTCTTGAAAGACACATTGAGGTTGAGATTTTGATGATGTTATCTCAACACTTTCTACATCATGGACTAACTTGTGCCTGGGTGTCTGTGGGCACCATTCCTTCACAGTGCCTTATGCCAGGGCTAGCCTCTTTCACATCCTATCCCATGATACCTCAGTCATCCTTCTTCTGAACACTGAAATAATTTTGTCCTCTCAGCTATATTCAGTTCTGTAAGACATTCTCTATCCTATGCAAAGAGTTTTGGTTTCTTTGTACAGTGGTATAGAAAGTGCATTTGAAACATACAAATACATCCCTGGTAATAAAACGCACTGTGACCTGGAATCCTGTTGAGTCATTTTTTTTCCAACCGAGTGCCTGGCATAGATGTAGTTCTATATGTTTCACCATTTCTCTATTCCTTACAGCATTTTTGTGTGTGTTATGCTTAAAGAGAAGTCATTTTCAAGCTTACCTCAGTGCAATATTGCAGCTGTAAAGGCTCCTAGAAAGAGTGCTAGATACTGCAGCCTCACAGCCTGTTCTCTACCCTGAGTTCGTTACATGGATGAACCACCCTAGTATTGCTGGGACTGAGCTTGGGAACCTCGGTCTGTTCCAGAAACCAGAGTTCCCACAACTACATAATGCATGGCTATCATATTACTAGGCTAGCCTCAAATTGATTAATGTCATACTAAGGATGGTGAAGTTGTAGTATGAGTAATTTCCTGGGGAGGGCAATTGGTTCTTTACTGCTGAAGTACTTTAGATATCAACACACGCAAATATTAAGTCCCTGTGAGACAAATGGTCTGACAGTCATGTACAGTACAAAACAAAAGGTAATTCACAGTGAAGGTTTCCAGTGTCTTTAACTCGGCCTGTAATATCTAAACATTGCAAGGCCCTGAAATCAGTCAGTGAGGTTATGTACCATCTGTGCGGCTGCCGCTGAGAAGCATAGGTCAAGATAAGGCTAGCATGTAAGACCACACATAGCATGGCCTTACTTTGGGGGGTTGGCAGAGCATTAGACTGATGTCAGGTATTGTTCCCTCTCACTTTTGTTTTCTGCATGTGGCGTGAGAGGCTGACTCAATTCACATTTAACAAGCACAGCTTCTTCTTCCCCACCTGCTGACTCAGTCCATGCTAGAGGCAATCAATGAACCTCACTTCTTAAACTCTGGATTTCTTATAGCTACTGCTGAACCCAGGTTTCAAGCCACTACAGCTGCTGTTCACTCATCCCTAGTAGTCTATGAGTGTCCTAGCTCAGCTTCAGAGTTGGGGCTCTGGCTACATCAGCTGCTCTAATTTGGAGACAGAAGGGCCTACTTACCTTTTCTTCATCATCTTGAAATCTTGGGCACATTAGCAGCATCCTTCATTACATCAGATCTGCTACATACACCTTCCAACCAGCTAGGTATAACAAAAGCCCATGTCTCAACCCTTCATAGTATCAAACTCCAACAAATCCACACAAGTTATACCAGGTAAAATCTTCTATATTGTATATAGACCAAGGAAAGAAACATACTAGCTAATGTGCTGCAGCCCATGCTCCCCTAAAGAAGGCTGCTTGATTAGAGTTAGGGTTACTGCTCTATTTTGTACAGTTCTTCTTCTGAAGCAGTCTCCCAAATCCTCACCTACAAAAACATATCTAAGAAAGTTTGCATAACTGAAAAATGCTGCCTAGGGTCAAGTAGGCTATATGCATTACAATCACAGCAGGCTTTTCTCAGCTTAATTTGCATATTCATCCACAAAGGATTTAGTTCCAGCAGTGTAGTTTCACTACACTAGGTAATTTTTGTTCAGCTGAAAAGGGTCACTAGGTTTGCTTCTATAGCACCATGTATTCAGTCAACAGAGACAGCGTATTCTGGGCAGGATCCCCCCAAAAGAACTGACTCATATTGAACAAAGGCAAGGGTGATCTTTTCAACACGACCTCACTCCCATTCTGCAGGAACAGGTGGAGCATTGCCTGTGATGGGGCCAATGAAAGCTTGGTAGTCAGAAGTCCTTTCTAATCAGGCAGGGTTCTTAGGGCCACAAGGGCTGCTGAAAGGCTGTGAGTGCTTTCAGGTAGATTTCAGGGTATAATTTAGGGTATGCATCCCCTATGGTTACCTATTGATTCCAGAGTTATCAGCAAGATTCATTTAATTCTGGTGCCCAAAATATACTATATACACTTTGGAATATCATTTGTGCCTCTCATTCTCCAGTTGCATTAAACAGAGCCCACCCTTTCCTGCCCATGTATGTGGCTGCTGTGATGGACATCCTTCCCCATAGGCTGGCTGCTTCTTGCCAGAGGAAGAGCCTGGAAAACAGGTGGATCTTTGCAGGGTCATCTAACGTGGGCTCTGAGGAACCAAGGCAGGAAGCATGTTCTAGACCCAAGGGCCCCTGACAGGGCAGATCACCCTTACAGGCATCCCTACAGGGGAGTAGCAAGCACACCCTGTGTGACAGCCTAGGTGTTTCAAGCCTGCCTCCCTGAGCTCCCACTGGGGCAAGATGGCTCTGTGCTGCACTCTACTGACAGCTCAGGCTAAAAGCCACATTTAGGGTGACCAGACAGCAAGTGTGAAAAATCAGGACAGGGGGTGGGGTGTAATAGGAGCCTATATAAGAAAAAGACCCAAAAATCAGGACTGTCCCTATAAAATTGGGACATCTGGTCACCCTAGTCACATTACACCCTGCAGGGTTAGATCCACAAAGGAACTTCGGTGCCCAACTGCCACTTTAGGCACCTGAATCAACAATTAGGCACCATGAGATCCTCAAAACCCCTACTCAGCTGCTGCCTAACCCTGTGTGAGCCTAAATGCCATACATGTCTACGTGCCTGACAGTAAAATTCCCTAGCTGCCTCAGCGCCTGCCAGTGGGAATGTACAAAACTGCCTAAGTCTTCATGGGCCTGAGCTACTCAGCCTAAGCCCCAGTGCAGTTCACACACTAGAGTTTTTCCTATCTGTCTCCCCAGGAGGGCCCAGTCCATTAGGTGTTTTCCAAACATACCTACTGGGGTCCGAGCCCTGCTCAAAAGACAAACGGGGCAACCAGATCAGGAATGTTGGGTGGGTGTCCCAGAATTCCCAGTAGCCCAGGGCTCTGAGCACTCACAAGGGACACCCAGGTTTCAATCCCCCTCTGCCTCATTCAGAGCAGAGACTTGAATCCAGGTCTCCTCCATCCCAGGTGAGCGCCCTGGCCCCCGCACTAAAGGGCATTCTAGGGTGGTTTTTCTCCCGTTGAAGCTGTTTCGTTTTGTATAAAGAATTATTTAGTCATTGAGAAAGAGAGAGGTTGATTCTAGGCACTCATCTGGGAGGTGGGTGACCCAAGTTCAAGTCATTGCTGCAGAGCAGGAATTTGAAAACAGGTTTCTCGCACCCCAGGTGAGTGCCTCAACTACTTGGCTATTGGCTGTCATGGGGTGGGGTCTCTTGCTTCTGGTGAGAAAGGGCCGATCTGATGTAGTCACCTAGCTCTAGGAGAGAAAGTGTGGCTGGGAGTCCTGAGCAAAGCTAGGTACCTGGCTCCTTTTGAGGGGCAGGGCCTAGTGTTTCCTCCTGGCTAGCTCAGGCAGCTCTCCCCGCTCCCCTCCGCCTAATCTTGCTGGCTTCTGCGATTCCCTTATGTGTGTAACGGGGCTGTGAAGTCCACTGGGTGGCAGGGCACCTACAAGATAGGCATTGCAATGCTAAGCACTGTGATGTCTAAGTGCCTTGTGGAGCTAGCCCTTAGTTTATATTTTTGAATCTATGGGCTCAACCCTACTCTGGCTGCTTTGTGCCGCTATAGGAGCTGGAAAGCTGCCTTAAAGGGGCAGCCAGGGATTCCCCCTAGCAGAGAGGAATCCTTGGCATAACAAGCTCTGCGCTACCTGCTTCCCTGGTACACGGAGTCAGGTCAGTTTGGAAAGGGGTGGCAAGCTTACCAGGTGTGGGGGAGGGGCAGGGTTCTAAGTTACAAGGGAGGCCATTTCATCCCCTAGCTAACCCCGTATTGGCTGAGAAGAGTTTAATGCCACCTTTCCACCTCTCTCTCATCGGATAGGCCAAATGTAAACCTGGGGTTGCTGAAGTCCGAGCCCTGTCAGCAACACAAAGGGGCACCTAAATTTTTTAAGCAGAGCTTAGCTCTGGCATTTAAAGGGTCCCAAAGATCAGGAGCCCGGCAACCAGGTCTGCACGCACTACAAAAGCCAGCGCTGTAAATCAAACAAACACAGCTCACCTAACCCATGAGCTGCCTCCACAGCTCCTCTCTGATCAGTAGGAGAGTGGCTAAGTGGGAATGTAAAAACCACTTGAATCCCGAAAGGAGGCTTTTGGTCAACCTGGCTAAGGAGACGACTTGGGAGAGCTATCAAAAAATCAGTAAAAGGAGATATTGGATACCAAACAGCAGCAAATATGTCAACTCCCTGTACAACTTCTTTAAATATAGTTACAAGACACAGATATTGAAAGAGAAAATTAGTCCAGTTAAACCAGTAAGAGTGGGAAACTGGTGAAAGAAGTTCCATCGTGGAGCTAGCAGCTTTGTCAGCCTATTATCTGACTCGTCCAGTTACAGACAATGAGGGGTGAGCACTGTATCTGCGGGAAACTACAAAATGGTTGTGAAATGATCAGAAGCTCTGGATGAGACAGGTTTAGGTAATATGCCACCGAGCTTTTGAAGGTGGCTAGAACAGCTTAAGCCAGGCCTGCACAACTCGTAAAGCAGCGAGGGTCATATTACTCCAAAGAAAACAGCTGAGGGCCGAAACCCCCCGGCCCCACGGAAACACCACCCCACCCCCAGCGCCGCCCGCCCTGCGGAAACAACCCCTTCTTCCCCAGCGCTGGGGTGTGGAAGCCTGTAGAGGGGGAAAGAAACAGCGCGCATAGGGTGACCCAGATCACAGCAGTAAAATAGGACCCGCCCCCTCCCCGCTCGGCCCCACCATCACCCCCTTCGGGTCACTATATTACTGCACACAACAGTCAATCAATGGAGTTGTAGATAAATCTCTACATTATGCATTTTTGTATAACTTTTATATGACTTTGTATTGAACCTTGGTAATATGTTACAGCGGGCCCCTAAGGTAGTATAATTAAGGTAAAAGAAAAATGTCCTTTTGCTAGAAGTAGAATAAGATCTTCCCCCCACTTTGTATTCAATTGCCCTGTTGAATGAATGAGGTGTGAATGAGGAAGGCGTGGAAGGCAGGCACCTCCAGACAGCTGCAACCTTTGGAGAGGGGATGGGAACCAGACCAAGGACAATCAAACTTGTCAAGTGGGCTGACTAGAGAAGAGCAGATATACTGACGGCCTCGGGGGTTAGAAGCAAGCACCTTCCTTTGGGAACACCCTCTTTGCAGCATTGGGACAACCCCCAGCCCAGAGACAAGCAGCAAAAAGGACCAACGGACACAGTCCCAGATTTTGGGCAGCGCAGTGAGCCCACCTACTCAGCCCCCCACAGGCCTCACAGTGAGCCCACGCGGGCCGCATGTTGTACAGGCCTGGCTTAAGCTATGGTTCCAGTTCTCAAGGGACAGGTCAGAATCCACAGAACTGTAAAGTGGCAAATAGAACATCATTATTGAAACAAGTGTTGGCAGGAACTACTGGTTCTGCCCTCATTTCTAATAACATTTTAATTGTATAAGCTGCTCTGGAACTGTACAGTCAATTAAACGCACACAGAAAAGTCACCACAGAGTTATTGGTTTTAAGCTGAGACACTTCTGGGTGGGTGTCTATCTGTTCCTTTGGCTGCATCTCCCTAATCACGTTTCTGTTTCTCTCTGAGGACTTCATCCTGAGCACACTGAAGTCAATAATGAAGCTCCAACTGACCACAATAGTGCAGGAGCAGGCATTAATTGCTTGCTGTGTTGTGTCGCTGTGCATCCTTTAACACTTTCTTCTCTAAACCTCTGGTTCCCACCTGCCATGTCTCTCTGATCACTAGGCATGTCTGTGCATACGCCCATTTCACACTGCTCCTCTAGCTTGTCTCCCCTTTGGTCCCTCTAGAAGCGTAAGTGGAGAATTCTGATTTGGTGGTGTTTTACACTCACTCTCACAAGCATGGGCTCAGTTCCTCACTGGCCTGCCCCTGGAACAGTCATTCACAGCAGTGTGAAATGCTGCTAAATCAGCATGGTAGCACTGCGCTCTCACCTTGTGCTGTGTAAATGATTACACAACATGCAGAGCAATGGTGACCTGGGCCCTACCTATTTGCACTCAAGGTACAAGGAGCGCAGGATTCAAATCCAGAACTAGTGGGCAGAGTCTCCATTCCGGCCCCTTTGTACTTCCTGTCACTCAGAGGCCTTACCTCCACATTTTGGATCCCATTCCTGCCAGGGTTTTGAGGTGCGGCCTTCACCTCTCTGCCTCACTTTCCCCAATGGAGATAATAATCCCCCTCCCTCTCGGAGGGGTGTTGTGAGGATGGCTTAGTTAGCATTTGTACTCTGAAGATTGGGGCTCAAATACTGGCCCCATTGAAGCCAATGGGAATTTTGTCATTGACATCTATGTGGCTAGGAGTTCACCTATAAAGCACTAGGAGGTGCTGAGTATTGATATGTATTTCTCAGCCTTATTGGCAACCTCAGCAAAAGGAGGGTGGAACCTGAATTACCCTCTTACTCCTTGAGGTGGTCTCCCTACCTCAGGGCTGAGGTATACTGGCCCCGGTTTCTTATGTCCAGGATGGCAAAAGGAGTCTGTAGGCAAATGTTAGCCCCCAATACCCAGGGACTAGCCCTAGTGCAGAGGACTGCTACACCAAGCACAGAGCAGGCTGGAACAGTTTTGCGCCTCCTGGCATAGGGGATGTTCTGGGGCAGGTGGGGGAAGTGGTGAGGCTGGGATAGTTCTGCATCCCAGCAGTGCTGCTCCCTTGGGCCCCGGCAACAAGGGTGGACTTCCCTAGCTTGCTCTGTGGCCAAACTGCATAAGTGAGGCACGGACCACCTAGTGACACTGGCCCAGTGCCAGCATCTGCACTAGCACAGGGATGAATTGTCCCATTGTCAGGGCACCGAGCGAAGCTCTTGTGCTAGGATGGCCAGTACTGACTCTGTTCTGTAGCTAAACGGGACTCCAGTGTCAGTCAAATTCACTTCACTATCAGGACATTGACTTTACATTAAAAAAAGCCAATAAAATAACAAACAAACAAAATGTCCTGCTGCAAGTGGAAAAGGGATGAACTAATTCAAACCAAATTCAGAGAAGAAACTCCTCCCAGGCGGAGACATTTTCTGTCAAGTTTCAGCCCTGGGAGAATTTTTGCAGCTGAGCTGTATACATTCTTGGAAACAGAGGTTAAGGTCTCATCAGCACAAGGCTTCTGACATAAGGCACAACCTACAACAATGTTCAATTTAATTTATGTTCCATTTAATCCATAGGGCTGGGCTGGGCTGAACAGACAGTGCACAATATCAAGGATGGAAAGGGTTAATCACACTGTTTGCCCAATGAACGTTTCCTAATATTGCCACTTTTTACTTACAAGTTACA
Organism: Macrochelys suwanniensis; assembly: GCA_033296515.1. Taxonomy (NCBI): domain Eukaryota; kingdom Metazoa; phylum Chordata; order Testudines; family Chelydridae; genus Macrochelys; species Macrochelys suwanniensis. Next base: position 66,954,919 of record CM065785.1, read on the forward strand.
ATTTCTCTGTTACTATAGAGGCAAGTTGTTGATACTGGAATCATTTTCTGGTTTATACTCCTTTTTGTCATTTTTCCCATGAACTAATAAGCCACAGTGGATTTGAAAATATGAGCAAATGTGAACATTATACAAAGCACTTTTATGTTCTATTGACATTTGCTTTCCACCCTAATAATTTAGAGCTGTTAACAAAAAAAAAAAATCATGCTTCCCATCACTTTTATTTCCCAAGTTTACGAAGGAAGAATCATGAGTAATTTCCCATAGTTATTGTTTGTAGCACAACACATGGTCGTAATTATGGGGATAAGAAACACAGAAAGGGTTTGGTAAGGATAAATTATTTATCTATGGCTTTAATTAAAAACTCATTTTCTATACCATAGTTTACATTATATTGATCAGTCATTATTTTCTTTTAGCATTTTATTAACATGATTCAGACATTCTTACCAAGACTCCAGGTCCTGAGAGATTTTCCCTGCTTATGCATATATGGAATCATGAAACATACGCAGAGCAACCATCCACCCAGTCCCCCAATTACACCTGACTTTAAAGCACCCTTTATCTCATGTACAAATTGAAGCAATAGAAATTTTAATACTCAGTTCTGTCCTCACTTACTGCTTCCAGGGAAGGCAACAGGGATTATAACTGAGATCAGAATTTGCCCCAGACCTATATAGGGCCAGGAGTAATCCAGGGCTTCAATTTAGAATCATAGAAATATAGGGCTAGAAAGGACCATGTAAGGTCATCTAGTCCATCCTGCTGCACTGAGGCAGAATCGAATATACTTAGGCCATCTCTGACAAGTGTTATTCTAACTTGCTCTTAAAAACCTTCAATAATGGGGATTCCACAACTTTCCTTGGTAACATATTCCAGTACTTAACTATCCTTATAGTTAGAAATTTTTTTCCTAATATCTAACCGGCAGCTCCTTTACTTCAGATTAAGCTGCTTTTTTTTGTCCTACCTTCAGTGGACATGGCGAACAACTGATCACAATCCTCTTTAAAACAGCCCTTAACAGATTGGAAGGCTATTAGGTTCCCCATCAGTTGTCTTTTCGCAAGACTAAACATAACTAGTTTTTTTTAACCTTTCCTCATATGTTAGGTATCTAAATCTTTTATCATTTTGTTGCTCTCCTCTGGACACTCTCCACTTTGTCCACATCTTTCATAAGGTGTGGCACCCAACACTGGACACAGTACTCCAGCTGAGGCCATACCAGTGCTGATCAAACCCCCCAAAATTATTTCCCATTTCTTACATATGGTGTTCCTGTTAATACATTCCAGAATGATATTAGTCTTTTTTGAAACAGTGTCACATTTTGTTGGCTCATAGTCAATTTGTGATCCACTGTAACTCTCATATTCATTTTTGCAGTACTACCACCTAGCCAGGTATTCCAATATTGTGTTTGTGCATTTGATTTTTTCCCCTTCCTATGTATAGTACTTTGCACTTGTCTTTATAAAATTTCTCCTTGTTGATTTCAGACTAATTCTCGTTTGTCAGGATCGTTTTGAATTCTAATTCTGTCTTCCAAGGGTTGCAGTGGGATGGGGGTTACTTATCAATATATTCTTCTCTAGATGCTTTAATCAATAAATTGATTGTGTGACAATTTGTTCCAGTATCTTTCCAGATGTTGAAGTTAGGATGGCTGGTCTATAATACCTCAGGTCCTCTGTTCCCCTTTTTAAAGATAGGGATTGTGTTTGCTCTGGACCTCACCTGTCCTCCAGGAGTTCGTAAAGGGCAGGTCTACACTACCTACCCGCTGGATCGGCGGGTAGCAATCGATCTCTCGGGGGTCGATTTATCGCATCTAGTGTAAACGCGATAAATCGATCCCTGAGCGCTCTCCCCGTTGACTCCGGAACTCCACCGCCACGAGAGGCGGAAGAGGAGTCGACGGGGGAGCGGCAGCGGTTGACTCGCTGCCGTGAGGACACCGAGGTAAGTCGACCTAAGATACATCAACTTCAGCTACGCTATTCCTGTAGCTGAAGTTGCGTATCTTAGGTCGATCCTCTCCCTCCCCCCAGTGTAGACCTGGGCAAAGAGAGTTGGTAACAGTTCCAAGCTTGCTTCAGCAGGTTCCCTAGGTAGCCTATGGAAAATTTTGTCAGGGCCTGGCAACCTGAAAACATCTAATTTGTCTAAATATTCTTTAATCTGTTATTTTCCTATTCTGGCTTGTGCTCCTTCCCCCTTGTTATTACTGTTAATTGTGTTAAACATCTGGTCACAATTAAACTTTTCAGTGAAGACTGAAGCAAAATAGGCATTAAACTCCTCAGCCTTCTTGCGGGTGTCCATTATTAGCTTTCCTTCTTCACTAAGTAGCAGACTTACACTTTCGTTGGTCTTTCTCTTGCTCCTTCTGTATTTACAGAACCTCTTATTATTGCTTTTTATGTCCCTTTCTAGGTGTAATTCATTTTATGCCTTAGCAAAAAACATGTGTTTTCCTTAATGAAAAGCAAGTTATCTAGGGGTATGTCTACACAGCAAAGAAAAACCCACGGCTGGCCCATGCCAGCTGACTCAGGCTCGTGGGACTCAGGCTGTGGGGCTGTTTCATGCTGTATAGACTTCCCGGCTCGGGCTGGAGCCTAAACTCTGGGACCAGTGTCACAGAAAATCTCTAGGGCTGATTCTCCACTGCCTCCCACCTTATATTGTTCTTTACACCTGTGCAAAGCAACAATGAAACACTGCTATTTTGGTTTTGTAGCACCATCTGGCTGCCAGGGCGAGACAGCAAAATAGCACTACATGATTATGTAAGGTCCCAGAGCCTGACACCCAATAACATGGTATGGTCTGTTTTTCCCCCAAATGTTGTCATAGCATCTAGGTGCTTAAAAAAACCAACCCATGCAGCCTTCTTTTAATGTAACACATTTTACACCCTGTATGCAAGAAGCAGAAGCTAAAAGCCTTCGGTGATGGGAAGAAGTATCTTTGGCAAGGCTATTTTAAACATGTGGACTGGGCAACCCGTTCATTTCTTTTTTGCTGAGTCATTTTCACTTTGGATTCAGCAAAGAAGGACTCATCTTTGTATAGTTAGTACTCCACACTTGATATTTAGTAGGTTTTTTTTATGGTTACCTGGATTTGACAAGTTTCAGGGAGTCTTTTTTAATGTTTCATGAGTTAGCTTTGTTCCTCCCCCTCCCCGGAGTGATCAAAACCTCCATAGGAAAGCCAGCCTCAGAGCCTGAAAATCACAGTCTCCTTTGACTTAAGTCCCAGAATGGCTTTTCTGGAAATGATGTTGGCAAATATGCAGTATGTTGACATGAAGTGTTCTGAATAGTTACCCATTTAAGGCCCAATTCTGCCCTCCGTTACACAGGTTTAACACTAGCCTCTAGAGCCAAACTCTGTTCTGAAGGGGACAGTATTAAGCATGATTCAGAGGAGAATTTCCTCTTACTTTTTAAGGTCCTTGCGTACTTTCCCCCCTTAACCAATTGTGCCTAAGATATGGTCCACAGTTGGTGGCGGTAGAAACCACAGTTGATTTTCCAAAAGACTGACCTTCTCAGCTGCTTAAGGCATCCCATCTTTCTCCATAGCTTCTCTGATCTCACTAGCGAAGCATTGGACCAGGTAAGAAACAAGGAGAGGTTGGGTTTTTTATGGCTTCTCCTAGCTCTGAAAGGCAGTATTGGCAGTAATAGGGTGGGGAAAGATTGGACATTCTAGACCTGCAAAGAATGATGGGCAGAAGAGGAAGGGAGCAGGGAACAAAGGAAAGAATAAGAGAAAGAGTAGGATTGAGAGCAAATGAAAGCTTCCCCAGTACAGAAAGAGGGAGGAAAATTACCTGAAGTCCCAGGAAGGTAAGAACCATTATTTCTTGGTCACCAAACCTCTGGACTTAGAACCACAATGACATTAGTCTTACAGCGCATTTCGCCCAAGGATGGCAAAGAGTTTTACAAAGGAGGGGAACTATCATCATCCCCATTTTACATATGGGGAAACCGAGGCACAGCAGTTCAATGACTTACCAAGGTCACAGAGCAAGTCAGGAACAGAACTCACCTCTTAGTCATGTGTCTCAGCCACCAGAGCATGCTATCTCCCCTATTTGTGCACCATTCCACCTAACCAGATCCATGTCAGAGCCATACATAGTACAGCAATTCCTGTATTTTAGGATGGCAGTCAACAGTGCTCAATCATGTGGGAGAACCTTTGCACTGAACCACCTAGGCCCCAAAGCTGGTCATTTTTATGCATAGATGACAGCTGAGTTTCATGAAACAGTTTGTTAAAGATCACTCTATAGCTGTGATGAACCAGCAGTGCCTAACAGCTAGTTCCTCTATTCATTAATCCTACTTTCCTGTAGTTTCATACCAGTATGGATGTGGATTGACAGTGCGGTTGTCTTCAGATTCCTAGTCTACTTTTCATTGGCATCTTGCTTCTCATTTCCTGTTGGCCACTCCTAGAATATGTGTTTCTCAAAGCAACAGTAACTTGTGCTATCATCCTGCTCTGTAGCCTTACCGTTTATATTCCATGGTCAGCTGCTCATATTCTGCCTGATACTTGAAACCAGATCTGCTCAAATATTTTCCAGCTACAGTTTGTGTTTGGAGCAGAAGGAATCTCACGATCAGGGGTTTTAGTGACTATTATTGTTATTTTTTATTTAAGACAAGTTTGTGTCTCCAGATCACTTTAAAGAGAATGAACAAGAAAGTCTTTTCAATTGGTGGCTGTCCAAAAGGCAGCCATCCTATGGCTAAACTGGCAGCCTTAGCTTCTGGGCTGTCTCTTGTAACATTACTGGTAGTTCTGAACTGCAGGCAGCAGCTGGGCTGAGAAATGATGCCAAGTGGCTCTGAGTAGTTCATTAAAATAACAGGTGGATATTACATTTTCCCACCAAGTGTGCGCGCACCATATTCCAGCACAAAACCATGGGGCCCATATTCACCACTAGTGTAACTATTGCTTTCAGATGTGGATTTGTCCCCAGGGCCTAAAATGTCTGCTAAGGGACTAATCTGCTCCCATTGAAATCAGTGGTTTAAACCACAATGGGGCTAGCTCAGGCACCAAACCTGTATATATAACCTCAAGCCATGAGCACAGGGAAGCCCTCATTGTGGGATTGATCTTATTAGAGCAGTGAAAACCCAGGCAATCTCAGGTACAGCAACTCATGACAGGAACTTCAAGCATGTGCCTATTCCCCTTGATTTTCAGGACTACTCACATGCTTAAAGTTAAGCACATGCTTACATGCAGTGCTGGGTTGGGACCTCACTTTGCGAACAATTTACTCTCAGATTTAGTTTGTGTGGCCTCACTCCTCTGCCCCTTGCTATTTTGCTTTCACGCTTAAAACTCAAAATCAAAGTGAAATGCAGCCAAAAATGCCAAGATTTCTTGGTTTCAGCTTGAAACTAAGGACAGCCTCCAAGTTTTGTATGGTTTCCACCTAAAACCATAAATCATCCCTGCTTCACCTGAAATTTGTTCCAAATTTGCTCAAGAGCTGGCCCAGGGTTGCTTGAAACAGAGCCCAGTTTCAATGAGAGGTTCATGAACCTTGATAAACCTGGCCCAGGTTTTGGGCTTGTAACGAAACCAGAAAAATGCAAGTTTCACCTGGTTTGGGTTTTGTTACAAATGCTTCTCACAGAGCTAGTATTTATTATGATTACAGTTATAACACATTTAGACAGGCCTGGGAGCATATACACCACGTTACAAACAGAAAAGGCCCAGACACATTTCCTGCCCTGTGGAGCTTATAATGTAAATAATATACTGATTTCTGTTTAATATACATATATGCATAACCAAACATTTATCCCAGGTGACTTACTTAGCTATTCTAATGGTTTGTTGCAGAAAAAAATCACCTTGAAGAAGGTGCAACTGGGACCCATTGGATGACAAGAGTTAAGAAAACAAAGCCGAAGCCTTGTGTTGATGGATACATTCATAAAAGCCTGTTCTTGCAGATGACAAAACTGAGACGTTGGCTGAAATGATGTTGTGTTCATCAGGTACATTCTCAATTGTTACTGCAACCTTGGCTCTTCCAAATACCCAGGGAGGATTAGTCTAATAATTAAAGCACGGGTCTGGGACTCAGAAGAACTGGGTTTTATTCCTGACTCTGCTACAAATTGTGCTGTGGCCCTATGAGGGTACATAGTGGAGAAACCTCTGTGGAGCTGCAACAACCCACCCTGATGGCAACTATCAGCTCTGAGTGTCGAGGGAGAGCAGGAGACTGTGAGCCTTATGCTACCACCTTAAACAAGTGGCTAACTGGCTGGGTATGTGAAAAGGGGTCTAGTAAGTTACCTTCCTTATTCCCCCAACTCTGTCTGGCCCCAGAAGGGAGCCCTGGGAGGAACTGTGCCTCTGAGGGACAACTTTGTGAGGCAGCACTATGTGCCTTCCTATACTCAAGGCTAAGCCTAAAGGCCTTACTATGTGAGCTTGGGCAAGCCTATTAACTCCTCTGTCCTCCATTAAGAAAATACTTAAACATGTGCTTAAGTCTGTCCCTATTCAGGAAGGTGCTTAAGTTAAGCACATACTTTCTTAAAGCAGAACCTCTGTTTTTCAGTTCCCTTTCTGTAAAATGGGGATAACAACACAGCCTTACTTCACAGAGGTGTTGCAAGGATACATACTAATGTTTGCGAGGTGGTTAGAGACTACAGGGCTGGGAGCCATAGAGACGTTATAAACAAACAAACTAAATAAATGTTAAATTGTGGTGCTCAGACCTATGAGAGTTCTGGATGCTGTTCAGTATGATGAAAGCCTCCAGCAAGCCTGTGTGAAAAAGTAATATAGTTTTTGGGTACTTAGCAAAGGTTTAACGTAGTGCATGTCTGCTTTGGCAGACGCAATGGGAAATATTCAGCCTTTCTACACTCTTCTGTATTTCAATATATATGAGAATTCAGAGTTATGACAACAATACAATGACTGAAACAATTGGCAAGCTCACAGTTATTTTTTCAGAAATGAAACAGTCTCTGTGCATTAAAGGAAAGGCCCTAATCCAGCCCGCCCTGCACCCGCCCATCTCACGGGTAAATTTCATCTTTAGAAAAGTATTTTAGAAGTGGAAGAGAGTCTCTGACATACTGAACACGACATTTCTATGGGCCCAGTGCCTTCAGCAGGAGTTGCTTCAGGCCCTTTGGCCCCAAGAGTACTTCTGCTAATGGGGGATTCTAAAGCGTTTCTCTAGCTTTTAAAAACATAAAAAAGCGACGAGTGAAAAACGAGTGTTTTGTTCATGCTGAAGTGAGACACTGGCATTCACAGTTGAAGATGGTAATAATGCATAGACAGCCAAAATGAAGTATCCCCTAGGAGAAATGGAGCCTCAGATGGTGAAAGTTTGAGTGCCCTTTATTCCCACTGAAACCAATGGGAGTTGAGGATGCTCAGCTCCTTGCAGGATTGGACCAATGATGCTTTAGGATTTATATGTGAGCTGCTTTAGGTTGCAGAGTCAGGACTCACACTCCTGTGTCTTCTTTGCCTAAGCTATTGGTGTGATGAAAAGCACAGGAGACAGAGGTTAAACTACCTGTCATTTTCATTTCATTACACACACAGCTCTGGCTTTCCTTAGTTCTCTTCAGGCTCTCCCCTTCCCCCCATGACACCAGCATCATTGCTAATTAATTATTGGGCCACATGCACAATGGCATGGTAATGAGGGATGTGCAGAAACCTCCCTCTCTGGCCTTTTCCAGTCAGGCTTTGCTGGAAGTCAGCTGCCATCTTGCATTTCAAATGCCCCACTTGTAGAGGTAGTCTGGACTCAAGTAACCTACATCTCATCTAACCACTGAGAGCAAGATCCGTCTCAGAGGAACAGTTTATGTGCTAAAGTCACAGAGTGCACAAAGCTTGAGGAGCTCAGGTTTGCTGTGGAGACTCAGCTACTGTATGATCTATATGCTCATCTTGCTGGCTGACTTAACTCAGTGCACTGAAGACGGCCACTGTGAAGAATACCTTGTGGTCATGCTTCAGTTGCTTCAGGAAGTGGAGGGTTGTGAAAAGTGGCTGCAGAATGAAAGCGTAGGGGAACAAAGCACTGCATCTGAACTGGCATTCAGGACAGGGCTAAATGCGTTCAGGCAAGGACTGCATGATTAACAGCATTGAGGGATATTAAACAACTTCTATACACTGGGCCTAATTCTGATCTCAGTTACACCAAATAACTCTAATGCAGCCACAGTAATTACTCTGGATGTACACTGGTATCACTGAAATCACAGTCTGGCTCAATATACCACTGCATGCCATGGGGAAAAAAGGTAATGCTTCTTTCAATGAGAATGCACCCGGCAGAGCGGATCACATAATTTGTGACCTTTTGCCTCTGAAATGAATCTGAGCATCAGCAAGACGTTAGTTTGCAATAATCGCTCAAATAGTTTGAAGGGTCTGAACCTTTAATATTACTGCTGGCCAATAACTATATTTCAGTGTGACAACCAGTATGCAACTGTCATCAGCTATAATCCCCAATGGCAATGAACTGGGGGAGAGTGAGTTTAAACTTTGCTGACAAAGTATTTTGTTGTGACTAAATTGTAAAGTGAAAGTATGAGCGGTCTTTTGCCAGGGCACTTTCACATAAGAACAGAAGAACGGCCATACTGGGTCAGACCAAAGGTCCATCTAGCCCAGTATCCTGTCTTCCGACAGTGGCCAATGTCAGGTCCCTCAGAGGGAATGAAAAGAACAGGTAATCAAGTGATCCACCCCGTTGCCCATTGCCAGATTCTGGCAAACAGAAGCTAGGAACACCATCCCTGTCCATCCTGGCTAATAGCCATTGATTGACCTATCCTCCATTAATTTATCTAGTTCTTTTTTGAACCCTGTTATAGTCTTGGCCTTCACATCATCATCTGGGAAGGAGTTCCACAGGTTGACTGTGTGTTGTGTGAAAAAATACTTCCTTTTGTTTGTTTTAAACCTGATGCCTATTAATTTCATTTTGTGACCCCTAGTTCCTGTGTTCTGAGAAGTAAATAACACTTCCCTATTTACTTTCTCCACACCAGTCATGATTTTATAGATCTCTATCATATTCCCCTTTAGTAGTCTCTTTTCCAAGCTGAAAAGCCCCAGTCTTATTAATTTCTCCTCATATGGCAGCCATTCCATACTCCTAATCATTTTTGTTGCCCTTGTCTGAACCTTTTCCAATTCCAATATATCTTTTTTGAGATGGGGCAACCACATCTGCACACAGTATTCAATATGTGGGCATACCATTTATTTATATAGAGGCAATATGATATTTTCTGTTTTCTTATCTATCCCTTTCTTAATGATTTTCAATATTCTGTTTGCTTTTTTGACTGCCATTGCACATTAGATGAACTTTAGCTGTGGAACACTAGCTCCATGGACACATCCTTTGAAATCTGTGTTTGGTGGATAATACCTTCTGAGAACCCCGAGAATAATTTCTTGGCTCACTGATTTTATCCTTTTCCCTTTGGGTACTATTGCGGTCTCTTGTTTTTCACAGCATGCAAGCCAACACGACTCCACCTTTTGTTAACTTGTTTTGTGCACCAGCTCTGGTAATATCAGCAGGAACATGTAGAGCAGAGATTGTCATTGTACAGGTGAAATTTGGGGGCACACACATTTACCCAATACACAGAGTAGGTGTTTAGCCAGGCATCTATATGTTCCTCCCACACTTATGGAGCAGAAGCTAATGGATCTTCTAAAGGTAAAGTTTTCTCCGAGGTGTTATTTTGATATGACCATATTAATGTGATGACTAGTGGTTTGTTCTGGAGAGTTCTCAGAAGGGGACACTCAACTTAGATTTTCCGAGCTGACTACAGTTAACGCCAAAATGTTACAAAGTGCTGCTAAATTCAGGCCACTTTGAATAAGAAAGTGTGAAGGTCACCCAAGTGAGGCGCAATATTTGCACCCAGTCCTAGCTCCCCTCACTTCCATACACCATGGAATAGCATAGAGAGGGTGGTATAGGATAAGGTCTGAAGGTCATGGGCCACTTGTTTTTGTACATACTCCATTATCTCTGGTGCCTCCTTCTTGGCTGGGATTGTGCTCTTGGCATAAGTAATCTGCATGTGCAGCCATGAAAAAGTTGTGTGGGTACCTTCATGCTGGCTGGAACATGAATATCAAATAGAACTTTCTTGGTCTTTTTATTTTTGTCCCTATTTTGAGTGAAAAAGGAAGAGGGATTTGAACCCATCTGGTATCTATCTAGGTTCCAAGGAGCATGCATATGGCATTTTAACCTTGGTTTCAATGTACTGATTCTGGCTGAAGTAATTCTGATCCTTAACACTGGTGTGAGGCTCTATTCACTTTAATGCTGTGGCTTTAAAATGGGAACCTAAACATTGCTTTTTAAAAATGGACATTTGCTAGAAAGAGACATGAAAGACTCAGAAGGTAAAATCCTGCTCTGTCACTTGGCTTGATCTTAGGTGAGCTCGAATGTCAGCAGTTTGATGTGGACTGGTTAGCATCACACTTACCTGTAGAGAGAGGTGACATCTGAACGTGAGTAAGCAAAACAGTCTCAGAAAGGTGTGCTCAGAATTGGGGTACAGCAGCAGGCAAAGATCAAATGTATCAGACTCCTAGAGGGCAGGCCCTCCCTGTGGTGAGGAACCTAGACTTGTCTGTTTCAGAGCTGAAATCAGAACTTAAACTACAAGCTAGAAACATTTGCATTAACATATTACTTTGATATGAAATCCCAGCAAGAGCAGCTACCTGGAAATTGGTCTCAGACCGGCTATAAGAAAGACAAACAGTTTGGGTTCTTTGCAAGACCGTTTAAAAAGGAGACTGTGGAAACAGTCATGTCCTGCCAAAATACACATCATCTGTCAAGCTTACAAGATACTGTTACAATACACAGCAAGTCAAGAGACCAGGTTGATATATACAGTAATGAGACATTTTTGTTAAGCTGTATGTTGACCAGAAATTATAATATTTTGGCACATGCATATAAGTTATGCACAAATTCACTTGCTAAAAGCCACAATTATTTAAAAGACCTAAAATATGTATCACCATTTTCCCAACTCTAATATGAAAACTAACTTTTACGTACAAAACCATACTAAAGCTCCTCCTCCCCTTCAACTCTACCGCAAGCTTAGAGTCTCTGTGAACCCACTACCAAGTCAAATACAAGAAAATAATTGTATTTAATTGCTCTTGTAGGTTCCACAAGTGGCTTAGTGCAATATTACTCTTTGTTGTTCATCCCAAATCCAGGAATAATTAAGAAATTAAACTCACGTCAATAATTATTGAAGCTAAAAGTTCTAAATTACATTGACAGGAATATAGAGGCAAATCTCAATTCAGGGCCCAATCCTGCAAAGAGACACACCTGGATCGCTACACACAGATCTTTTTGCAGGATTGGGCTTTGCATTCTGAACCCTTTAAAGGGACATTGTCAAGATTTTGTAGCGTAACACTGGAATTGTTGAAATATTGTGTTTAGCTGACAGAGAGAACCGTCTGATTTCTAAACATCTCTTGTTTGAATATATCACTCCTTGGCGCAGAAATACTTTAAAATAGTCTCTCTTTTGTGGGACCTACGAAATCACAATATTTCAAACTGCCTTTTTTCCGCTCCACAGTTTCAGTTAACAAAGATGATTTTCAGAGCTGTGCAGACAACAGAGGCTGCTGGAGCACAATCAAACATGTTTTTGCATGATAAGGTGTTATATAAAGATTTAAATGTTAAATGAAGAAATCTACTTGACATTGTAGATTTCTCTAAAATAATTCCTTTTAGTTCCTCTCAGTTTTTAATGTACAGGAAAGAAAAAAGCCATATAAACTCCAAAGTACATGCTTTCACTGGCATAAAAAAACTCACTACCTATTGAAATGGGAATGGTATTTACAACTGTAAAACTCTGAATATGTTTTGATATAGCTAATCAACATGTGGAAAATATGCTGTTCAAAACTGTGGCACTATGGTAAATAAAAGCAGACATGGCCTATTGAAACATCATGGTGACCCTCTGTGTGCCAACTTTTTTTTTATATTACTAAGATAGTTATGGGGAAATAAAATCTGAGATGAAATCTGATTACAGAAAATACCACCCCTCTGAATGAATTATTGCAGAACATTTCCCTTTCACAAACTATTGTCGCTCAGTATATTTCCATCTATAAACTACAATGCTGTCCAATCAATTTTTTTCACTGTATTTTCAGTGCCACTAATTGTTTTCTTTTCCTTTGGGTATTACATTGTCACATATCAATGGAATGTTCTTTTCCTGCTAAAGTGGTAACTTGTACCACTTCAGAGACAAACACTGGCACCTTCACATTACGCATGTCATATCATTTGCAGTTGATTTCAATACTGGATTATCCCTTTGTAATCAGCCTTGGATTATTTGACAATAGAGGTCATGGGGAGGGGAGGAGGAGGGAAGAATGGAATACTTTATGCATGCCAAAGGAGCTTTAGGAGACAAGACTTTTGAAATGAAATGCACGTTTTCCAAATAATGATTTAACATCCAATTTTGCATGTTTTGGCTATTAGTTACTGATTGACAGGATTATTTAGGTCAGGTCATTGGGAATGTTCTAACTTGCCCTTTGGGAGCTACATTTTAAAGAATTCCATTTCTGAATTAGTAGTGTGAATAATTCTGTATTTCTCTTCTGTCTTCCTCCTTAGGAAGACTGAATACACTACAGATGCATATATTCAGTAATGAATCGCCTATACATGCAGTATATCCCACACTATACAGGAATGCATGAAGCATAAACATTCAGTCTAGTGTAGTGAAAAACTAGTACTAGCAAGAACACAAAGTCACAGAATAAACTAAAAAAACCCACTGTTTTATTGTGACGTTGAACCCTTGTTGATATGAATGATTATGGGTACTCTTGACATGTATTACATAATGTCATGGTGTAGGATGGCACTGATTATCATCTGACTTCTGAGAATGTTTAATGGTCCCTACTGACCTCAGTGCATTTTGGTAAGTCACAGAAATTCCATCATCAGGTTTGTGTATACAGTTAACAAGTAGTTGGTCTTTATAAGCACCATTACAAACCCTCACATTAAGGGTATTATTAATCTAGTTTACAAATGCTTCATTGATAAAAATAGCATGATTACAGTATACACACACTTAATTTACATGTACTGTATTATAGGCATAACTGAGATAAACTACTGAGCTAACTTTGGTTGATTGACGTATGTAGACTGAATAATTGCAATTTTGGCTTCTAAGTTGTGTAAATATTACAGTGCATTTATAAATCTAGATTGAAAATTTACTAGCACCAAATGGATATCATAAATGGCTGACCTAGTAAGTTGTAGTTGGAGAAGCAAAGTTTAAGAATTACAAAAATAGAGAAGTCCATCAGTTGAAAGCACATTCTTGTACCTCTGCTGAAATGACGTGTCTCAGCATCAGTGGCCAACCTTCAATGATAAAAGTCCCAGTTTTCAAGATTCAACATATCAAGGTAGCTCAGCTACACTTTAAGAAGCCTGAGAAAGTGGTTGTTTTGAGCTAGGGTATTCATCCTGTACCTTGCTTATGTAATAATATAATAGTGCTCATTCATACAAATGTACTCATGAAAGATTGTACCTATGATATGGAGAATCTGATTGGGAGGAACATTCAGTCCTACCTATCTATCTTTGGCTTTAATTATTTGGTCTTTGGTTGATGAATTAATGAAGCAAAATCTGAATTTTCATTTTCAGGTTATCTCCCAGCTCACCACTGAGGTAGTCTTTGTCATGTTTGTCTTCAAGCTGGTTAAGTTCCTTCTTTTTATAGAGAGGAATACTACTGAGTTGTAATGAGTAGGTTCCAGGTATTGGCTTCTTCTTTGTGAAATGAAGGTAGCTTATCCCTTCCTTCTGATTGATTCTAAAGAAACCGTCTTCGTTTCCAGAGTCAATTAAATATCGGTTGTGATTTGTCAGTGTTGAGAGAGCGGGAAGAAGTTCCAGGATGCGATCTTTGTTATTAAGCCCAGAGATGTTGAAGGAAAAGATGGCTGTTTTTTCACTATCCCAACTGGCAAGACTGACTTCTGGTTCCATCTCAGGTTGATCCTGCACAAGAACACTAACATTAGTCTCTGCTTTGTCACAGAACACTTTCATCCATTTATAAACATTTCTTTCCAACTTAAGAGGCCATCTAATAAAAAAGTCAAAAAGAAAACTATATTGTTGCCTGTCTTAAATGCCAGGCAACCCCAGTTACTCCAACTGAGTTTCAGAGGATCTAGGTCAGAGTAGGATTTGAACCTTGAACTGAGCAGTTAGTCCTGTGTATGAAGGCAAAAGAAAAGAAAGTCTTAGTTACTTGCAACTAGCGTTCTCTGTATGGGTCATCTCGGCCTCAGCACGCACTGAAAGATGCTGCACATGGCTCTCAGAGCCTTTGAGATGATGCATTTCAGAGTTCAGACCCTTTACTCACCCTCCACACACACTGGGGGCACGTACCTGTGTCACACTTCCCAGTCTGTCAAAAGCAGTAGTGACGTCAAGCTAACAATGAGCTGTGTGAGGTAATATGGTTTGTGGAGCAGGCAAGTCATTTACATGGGTGTGACTTAGTTTTCTTCTTTGCAAGCTTTCCTCTACCTAGGCACTCTGTTGGAACAGGCTTCCAATGGCTTCTGTGCTACAGCTGAAGGGAGCTGAAGTGGGTGTCAACTCTTGCCTCTAAGGACACATCTACACTGAAGCCAGAGTTGTATTTTCCTGCTCGAATAGATTGCACTGGCTTTGATCGAGCTAGTGCACTAAAAATAGCAGCATAGCTGCTGTCATTAGTGGCAAGAAGGGTTAGGTGCCCTGAATACAACCTAGGGTCTTGGGAGGGGATTATATTCAGGGTGGCTAATGTCTCCCACCACCTGCACTGTGGTGTCTATGCTGCTATTTTTAGCACACTCGCTCTAGCAAAGCTAGCGTGTGTACGTCTACCCAATGTGGGGGACATTACACCTGCAGCGCAAGTACAGATATAGCTGAAGTCAAGGTGATTGAGCTCATACAAGACATGAGCTAAACTCCACTGAGATGAGTTATTAGCAACATTTCTATAAGGCAGAGTTTCAGGGAGCATAGAAGAATGTCAGCTGGAACGATATTAACTTGGAAACTTCCTGCTGCGGGCAAGGGTAAGCCAGTGTAATTCTTCAGCCACAGGGACAAAATTGCCCTTCATTAGCTAGCAAACATGCTAAGCTTTGAAACCCTGATGATTTTTAGGGACCAGTTATCAAACCCATGGCATTCCAGCTTGCTTCACACTCAACACAGCTGCTTCTTCAAGTATATTTATTGTGCTTTACTAAATCATTGATCTTGCATGATCATACACTTTGCATCAATTTCAAGGGGCCCAGAGAAGTGCACCCAAAACACTTTTGTGTGGGCAAACCCCCACTTTTGCACATGTGGATCATGTACCTGTGTACACCACTTGGCTTGCACACACAAACTCGAGTTATTTTACATGTGTGAAGGGTGTCCCTGATACCCGGTGTTAGCACATGAAAAGATGAGCTATCTGCACATGCAAATATATATATATGCTGAAAGCATGCAGGACGCTTAGCTCGGTAAGTGTGCATGAGGTATAGGGACATTTTAAGAGGCCCTTTAAAGTTTTGTGGGTTATACTCATCAGGATGCACAACACAAAACAAAGATGGCAGGGAATGAATTAAATGACCTTGGATCTGGTGCCATTTCTAATGTAAATTAATTAAAATTTCTCAAAAAGAAGAATATGAATTTTATAGTATAAATTAATTGAAGGAAGTTCTCTGGCCTGTGCTATACAAGAGTTCAGACCAGACGATCACGATGGCCCCTTCTGGCCTTACAAACTATGAAAGGAGCCAAATCCTGCAGCCCTCAGTTGGACAAATCTCCCATCAAGGTGAGTGAGAATTCTGCCCGAGTCAGAGTGCAGAATTTGGTCAATGGACGTGCAAAGTTGAATCTGCCACTATGGCTTCTTGTGCACAGACACTGTAAGGTGCTGGAAACAGTAGGAGTCTAACACTTTTCTGCCAGGCAAGTTAAGAACAGAACAGGGTTATGACTATTTTAACACCGAAGTTACTCGCTTTTGTCAATTCAAAACAAACGGTAAGGATGAGGCTGATGCAGTGTTTATTTTCCTTTGAATCTATTTTCAGGAATGTTTGCGCTAAAAATGAAAAGAAAATCTCTCATTGGAGTGAGTGAAAGGCAACTTGTAAATAGGTGCAACTAGTCACACGACGCACTGTTTTTCATGTAAATACAGGTCATTATGTCATCTATTATTAACACTATTTGGTGCAAGAGGCCAATGACAACAGTGAGGAGGAGGAGGAGGAGGAGGGAGAATTGGCTGAGCATTGGTGCCCTGAGACAGTAGTAATTTAAATTTCACAGTTACCCTAACCTAAAGATGTACATTAAACCTACTAGTCACTCCAGTGACCTTCCAACAATTATGTTCTTAATTCAGCTTCCAGCTCTGCTATCTGGGCCACACAGGGAGAACACTATTTGCCTGACTGTCTCTGACAGCCTTTGATCCAAAGCCAGAGTTGTGGGTGACCAGAAGCACGTCCACATACCTCGTGAAAGGCTGCAGTGACTGGATGCACAGGAATCCCAGCAGTTTCTGTATTTAGCCTTTGGAACACAATATTTTCTTTGGAGAGGGTCCCACCCGCTCCATGCTCAACACAGTCCCTTTCAGTGGGGGACTCACCCACTCCCAGAACTAAATGTCCTTGTTTTGAAACCACAAGGTCACAAAAGTGTTCTGCACTCATGCTGTCCTTTGATATCAAGAACCGTCCTCGCTCTTGAGATCACTCCTTGCTGGAGAGTTGGATGGGCATTTAGCTTTAGCGTTTGACAAGAAACAGGAAATGAGCAAGTGTGTTAGGATCTTCCAAAGATGACCTCTCTTTGATGCCTATGAGTATCTTCAGAAAGCCCCCACAGACATGCAAAGTCCCAGTGCAACTCCTTGGGCCATGTTGAACTGACATGCCTGGTTGCAGTCTGAATTTTTCCCTCTAGATTCTTTCTTTGCACCCTAAGTCTCTCATTCTGGCTCTCAGAAAAAAGCCTCAAAAGACAATTACCTCTGCTTCATTTGCAATGGTTTCATTAGTGCTTCTGCGCTTCCTTCCTCTCTTGGGATAACCATTGATTTTACATTCATAGCAAGCCTCGGGGGAGAGAGAGTTGTCATCTACTTCACCGCTGACGGGCAATTCTTGACCATGACCTTTACCCAGTCCCACTCCGGAAACACAGTGTCTGATGAATTAAGTGCAAATTAGTTTCATGAAATTAGTTCCAATCCTCAAGAAAAACCCCGTACAATGTTAAGAACTTGTATTGCTCTAAACACACTCAAAAATAACAGCCAATTTAACTGGCAAAATTCCTACAGGCCGAATTCTCTTCTCAGTCACACGTTGGCTTCAGAGAAACTGGCCCAATGGGGCTTTGCCTAAAAAAGGCCTGCAATGTTTCGCCGTATGTAAATATTAATGATTTATAAACACAGGCCCTGATTTTCAAAAGTAGCTAGTGATTTTGGGTTCCCAATCCGAGACACCTTGATAGGGGATATTCAGGAAGCACTGAGCCTCTCATCTTAAATGCCTCAAGTCGGGCACCCAAAAATCACTAGTCACTTATGTAGGCCAGGATGTTTGTGCCATCCACCAAAGTGCCTGAGCCTAGATTCTTCACACACCTAAAAGTCCCAATGAAGCTAATGGAAGTTTAGGTGCCCAAAGACTGCAGACCCAGGCCTGTATTTTGTAGGTTGCACATGAAGTTCTAATGAGCATTATTCTCTAATTTTCATGCCAGCATAGACATATACAGAAAATAATTCCCTTGGAACTTGGATGCCATTCAACTAGAAATTCAGGAGCACTCCAATATAAGGATATTTCATTGTAACGTCATCAGTAAAAGACTGGGATAACAGTGATTGTCTTTAGAGCCATACAACACCCCTTTTCTTAGAGAGGAGCTCTATGCTGCACAGGAATCAAGTGCATACTGAGTGGGAAAATCTCCCTAGTGCACAGCTCAGGTACCTGGGGTAGGTGCTGGGGTTCTTTGTACCAGGACAAAAGGAAGGGAGGAATCTTCCCTCCCAACAGGAGTGGCTCAGCAGACACTACTCTTGTAGTATCCTTTGTGGCCCTGAGCCAAACTTCCTTGGCAAGGCCTGGAGAATCCATCTTGCTATAGAGCCATCATCACCACCTTCACCTCTCCTCTGGCCCTGCCTCATCTCCCTTGCAGAGCTCGGCTCCAAGCACAGGAGGGAGTGTGAAACTCTCGTACGCCTTCCCCAAATCCTACCCCTTTTGCAGCAGCTCTGCTGCTATTGGTTCTGCGGGTCCACAGCCAGAGGCAAGGGAGCAGATTTTGCCACCTAACGTCTATTAGTTTAAATATGAGAAGCCCTTACCCTTGTCCTATCCTGAAGTAACCAGGTGGGCATCCACAGACATAGCCACCGTCAGTATTTGAACAACCATAACTGCACGGGGCTTGTGCAGAACTGCATTCATTGACATCTTGGCAACCGCCACTAAATTGTTCGTACTGAAATCCGGTAGGGCACATACATTTATAGCTTCCCAAAGTATTGTGACAAGATGCTCCTCCACAAACGTGTGCACTGAGGCATTCGTTTTCATCTGGAAGGGAAGCACAGCAGATTAGAGACTGGCTTTTATTCTTAAGACTAATTCAGCCTATCCCTCCCCTCTGTAACCTTAGAAAGGCCTAACCTTGATAACTGAGCAGATTCAAACATGCTGCCTCATCAGATGTCCAAATCCAAGAACAGGGCTCTGCCTCATCCCTGGCTGCTGCAGCAGTCCCTAGGAGACCACTGCAACCAGAGTAACACAGAGCAACCCCTGGGTTACTCTATACCATACCAGAAGCTGTTTCAGCGCTCAGCCAGCCCAGCTCAAGGGAGTAGAACAGTGGCTTAAGTGCCACCTTCCCCCTCACCTCCCTTCTCACCTATACCAAGTGTAAACTGGATGAAGCTGAAGAGCTGGCCTGGTAACACCATATTTATTATATTGTAAAACATTAAGGGGAAAGAGTGAAGAAATAAAGGATGACAGTTTCTGTAACCACTGAATCTTTTTTTGATTCAAAAAGGAGATATAGATGAGGTACAGTTCCTTACAGAAGAAATTAGGAGGAAAAGCATAATATTAAAGCCCCTTTGCAAGCATATGTAAATATTAAAGATGGACAAAGTTTGGATCTGAGCTTTCCCCCAGTTCAGTGGTATGGTGAGTTGGAGGTCAAGTTGGACTCATCTACAGTAAATATATGGCTTATTGTTCAGGATGTTTTCAAGAGTGTCTTGAGATTTATTAATGCTACTGTTCTGTGACAAAGTTTAGCTATTTTTCTATATTTTAAAGCAATCCCTGACATTTCTTGCAATATTGAGTTATGGCTTGGCGCACATCAGAACTGCCTGGGCTAGAGAAGCAGTCATACACTGTACAAGACATGGGAGGAACCAAAGCATTCTTCGGTGATTAACTAAATGTGTGTTGCAGCAACATCAAAAAGTCCCTGTACACTTCATGTAATAAGGTCAAAAAGACAAATGGTTTGCAGAGTCAAGATTGCCAAATTACATGAAGGAAAGGTCTTGCAAAAGCCTATGACACAAATTCTTCCCCTGTGGTATGCCCAGGGGCCCCAGATTAATATCTAACCATACTTAAGACATTCATATTCTTACATTCAGGAAATAATAGAATCTAGAGCCTGACCTTGACTCCCTGAAGTCCATAGGAGTTTAGTCATTAACTAAAACGAGGACAGGTTTGGGTTCCATGTCACTAACTATGGCTCAAACCTACATACTTAATTGCTGCTGAACTCATGGTTATCTTGCCTACATTATGAATGTAACTTTGGGTTATAAGAAGGTTATAGCAACCACAGCAACTAAGAAAGGTGAACTCATTTTACCTAATTTTGAATCAACTAGAACAGGGGTACTCAACCTTTTTCTTTCTGAGCCCCCCACCCCACGCTATAAAAACCTCCACGGCCCACCTGTTCCACAACTTTTTCTGCATATCCAGTAGATTAAAAGCCAGGGCTAGCATTAGGGGGTAGCATGCAGGGCAACTGCCTGGGGCCCCATGCCACAGGGGGCCTGCAAAGCTAAGTTGTTTGAGCTTCGGCTTCACCCAGGGCGGTGGGGCTCAGGCTTCAGCTTGGTATTGGGCTTCAGCTTGGTATCAGCTTATCAAGGGCTCACTCATTTCTAACAAACATTGGTAGCATATGCTTCACTTTAGCTAGAAAAATGGGTTTCAACTGTGGCATCATCCTGCAAGACATGGGTTTCAACTGCAAGCAATAAAGATCCAAAATATAATTTGAGGCGCTCAGAGAGAGTTCCTCCATCCTTGATATTCAAGAGAGCTGGAAATTACAGCTTATTCTTTTCAGGTTGTTTTAAAAAGGGTGAATTAAATCCCAATTTAAATCAAATCCCCCACTACCCCCACATTTAATTAAATCTTTCCATAATGAAACAATTTTTGAATGAACCTCAAATTCCCCTGCATGTAAAACGCACTGAGCGCTGGATGAGAAATGTCTAGACTCCCCATTCAGGGCTGTGTAATATGTCAGAAAGTTTGGTAAACATAATTAAAAGCAGAGACCTCCCTAGAGCAACAGAACGATAATGAACAAAGGCATTTTTATATGCTCTTAAAAACAAACAGAGCCAAACAAAGAGTTATGAGGCCCTTAATTCTCAAAGATGGGGTCATCAAAAATATCTCTTTAGCCATTCATGCAAAACTGCAGCTTGTGTGGAACCCAATTAAATCAGACTGGAAATACATGCAATCCTAGCCAGCAGAAAAAGAATGTGTCTATCATTTGAATACGGCAGGTTCATGTTGCCCTGCTGCACTATAATACAGAGTTGTTTCCTATGCCTTCTGAGACACATAGGGCCCAAATTTGTCTGCTGAAGTCACATTGAAGAGTAACATTCTTCATGAGTTACCCCACTGATGTGGGTCACAGCAACTTGAGACGTAACCCAAATTTTAGATGGGGACCAAATGTTTCATTTTAATCTGCAGGTGAATTTATTTCCTAACACACTGAAGAACCAATAGCAGAAACAGTGTTGGGTGAGTGCTCCTTGCAAACTTTACCCCCAAGCTCTGGGGAAGTATCTTTGGGCAGATATAGTAAGATCTGGCTGAATTTTGACAAATCATGTTTTCGATTCATAATGTGGGCAAACCTCCACAAAGCATTAGGAGAACTTATCATTCACGCATGTGTTCTCAGCAGATTTTAAAGCTAGGTCTCATACACAACAGTCCACTTGTGGGACTGTAGCTAAAAGATGGAGGTGCAGATGCAGCAGGATTGTCCTGGAATATTAGATGCTTGCAAAGTGTGGTGCTAGATGTTTAATCTTACAGGTCTATTGCAATCCAAATACAGGGTTTGATTCTGCCAGTTGCGGTGTGTCATCAACTCTCAATTAGAGTCCTGTTCGAGTAAAGACTGAGAGAGAGCTGAGGAAGGGTTCCTGCATTTGGGCCATGTCTGAGTTGAAGTGCTTAAGCATATGAGTAGTAGTTCCCCTGAAGTCACTGGGACTACTCCCTAGCACACGCTTAGCTCTGACTAAAGTGCTTTGCTGAAGCAGGGCTTTGGCCATTGGACTTCAGTGGGAGTTGAAAGTGCTCAGACTGTCACAAGAAGGGCTCAGTATTGTATCAGGTTTGCCTTCTGCTGGACAGAGTTTTATGAAACAGATGGCTAAACAAAATACAGAAACAACCCCCCCGCCCCCAGACTTGTTGCTAACACAGTTATGGTGTATTTTATTTTGTTAACAAAGAAAAGTGACCTACCAACACATTGGTTCCACTGGTAATGCTGGAGATATCCGTGTGGGCAGCTACACCTGTATCCTCCAATTATATTCTGGCAACCATGCTGGCACCGGTGGTTTCCATCACATTCATCAACATCTAAAAGGATGACACAGTCCAAATTTCAGGAATTCTCTCTTCTCAACAGAGATATTAAGTGATACCGTATTTTCTGTGGTTTCTAAAAAAGGGTTTTTTCTTTTCTTTTTAATCCTACTAGCCTCCAAAATCAATGTCATGTGATCAGTGAGAATTTGTGAAAGGTGGGCAAATCTGAGCGGCAATATAAAACTGTAAGATACAGGAATACCAGAAGAGGAGTAAGCTAACTTCAGTGGCTTCTTGTGTTAGTTCTCTTGCCATTTGGGAATTATTTTATGACACAAAATGTGATCATCTATTTAAAAAATACTTTTAAAATTGAAAGCTGTGTATCCTAGAAACAGTGGCCTGTGAAATATTTTGCTCCGAATTTAAGCAGTACACAATAAGTATTGTTGCATTCCTTAAGAATGGAGCGTTTATGACTGAATGGAAGCACTGGCAGACAAAAAGATCTAAATGAAGGCCATTTCAAAAAGAATATAATGTGCATTTTAAATGTGCATTATAAGATTAAATAAAATGTGTCATAAAAAAGGACTGGTTTTTATTAAACATTTCAGGTTCTTTCCTTCTGATTCTTTTTCTTCACAAATTCTATTAACCTTCATTATGCGGGCATCAATCACTCTTCTACTTCACACATGCAAGAAGTGAATTACACGCTGAAACTGACTTTGCACAGTGCTCCTTCGTGCTTCATACTGTAATCCTTCTTCTAAACTAGACAGGGAGAGCCAAATTCAGAGCTGGTTTAAGTTAATGGTGTTGCATGCACTTGCTTACTCCAGTTTTGAATTGGCCCCTGGATGCAAATGATTTCAAATAACTGGGTACAGCACCTACTTACTTCAATGGAAGTGAAACTGCATAGCTGAGAGCAATGTATGTGCGTATTTCCTTGTGTACTTACATCAGATGCATGGTTACTGTTCCCTTCTTCTATGGGGCATGTATACGAGGCCAAATTCATTACTGGCATATCCACTGAATTCAGTGGAGATGTGTTTGCTTTCACCAGGGCTGAATAGGATCCACACAGTAGAATTCCCTTCCACACTCGCAGACAGAGCCATCAGAAAATCAAGGCATCCAGGATTCTCACCTCATTGTCTGTGTTTTGACTTCTGGATATCTTATTATTTGAATGTATATCAAAGCTGATCTACAAATAGCAACAACTCCTATGGGAAGGGAAGGGTTCACAAATTCTGGGGCAAAATTCAACAGGTAGCCACCAAGCAATGTTCAGTTTGGAACAAAGGCGCTTGGCTCAGCACAGAGGAAAAATCACCATCTCCTCATGCCTGTGGGGAGAAGTGAAGGGAAATCCAAGAGGAACCCTCTTATTCCCCAAATTCCCAGTGAGGCAGCAGAAGCCTATGTGCTATTGTCTTTGAGTTTATGATGCCAGATGCCCCAGGCTCATCGTGTTGGGACAATAGAAGACCAGAGGGCTTAAGCTGTCCGTACTAATTACTGTGCCTACCTTCACAGCTGACTCCAGCCTGGTCAAGGGAGAAGCCACGCTGGCATTCACACGTGAAGCTTCCTGGTGTGTTCTGGCAAACACCTCTCGCCCCACACAGATTGATTTCAGAGGCACATTCATTATTATCTAAAGGTAAAACAGATGAAAGTATTAGTGCTGTTCTGCAAGGTACTTACTCATCTCGAAGATGATCATTCAAGGATGTCAATAGTATAAGTGTGCATGAAAAGCAGAAAAGAAACATAAGTGACATTAACATGACTGACACTGCACTCCTTTCCATCCTGTAGCTTGCGCGAAAGACATGGGAGAGAAAAATCCCTACTTTTCCACTTCACAACACTAGTAGGAGATACAATTTGAAGGGAACTGCTCTCAAACCTTCATGCTGGATCTTGACTGATATTCTGCTCTCCTGAGTACACAGCATGGACACTGATGCCCGGGGAGCACAGAATACTGGAATCAAGATCCAGATTGCAGAACTGAAAAGGAGAGAGTCTATTTTACATTTAAACTGCGCTAATATGGATGTATACATAGGACAAATTGTTCAAATGTAAACAGTTAGGGCCAACTTATTAAAGATACCGTAACACGGCACCCAACTACAGGCTCAACATTGAAACTGCTGCTAACTAGTGAAAAAAGGGTCAGGAACATGCACAGTGCTATCAGTGTACAGTCCTTGCGCTTAGGGAACTCAAAGTCTTGAGTGTAGGAAACAAGGGAAAGGGGGAGGGAGGAAGGGCCTTTTTTCCACCTCTGCCCCATCTCTTTCATCCAGTGCAGTCCTCCTCTGTCCCTAGGTCTCTAACTACTTGATTTGCTGGTGTATTCATATAGACACCAACACTCTCTCATTTACACCAGCAACTAGTTGCAGGTGCAAAATATAGAGGCCGTTTAAAAAAAACGTGGCTCTGTGTACAAACATATCAGTTTCTTCTACAGTAAATAATTGATACTAGCTGACAGAGCAAAGAAAATCTGTTTGCACAACAAACTTCTTAGGCCAAATTCCATCCTTTGTGGTTGCCCCAGTGTAAGTGGGAGTAGAATTTGGTCCAGTATTTCAGCATAAACGGCCTCCATTTCTGCACCTTATTTCTTCTGGAAGATGAATTCACCATCCTGTTACAACATTGTCAGGAATGAGATGCAATAAGAATCCTCTTCATGAAGAGCAACATCCAATGTCACTTACCAATACACGCTGTGTGATGCTGAGTGAAACCAGGAGGACATTTACAAGTGAAGCCCCCTATGGTGTTGACACACAGGAACTGGCAGTTATGCTGTTTCGTTGCACATTCATCGAGATCTGAAAGAGGAAGCCAACATTCCTTCATTTTTCAGTCCCTACCAAGGTGCTGACATTTCAGTGTAGACACTGAGAGAAGTGGCTGCAAGTTAGCGGTTCAACGTACACATATTTTGTAGAAGAGTAAAACGTAAAAGTACGTTGCACAGGCCTGGCCCAGTGCTCTAGAAGAGCAGAAAGTGCTACCAGTCAGAGGACCTCGCCTGACGTCAGCTAGTGGGATAGGAGAGCTTCAGGCAAGTAACATTACATTTTGATTTTTTTTATGTAATGCCTTTGATATCAAAGGGCTGAGTAAAGCCCCTGTAGGTTATAACAGCAATTCCAAACTTGGCACAGGAAATGCCATTTTACTTGGTCATTAGTGTTTAAATATTTCCTTTGGGATTACAGCCCACTTCAGCAGAATACAGCTTATAGCCTGCTGGGGCTCCTTTGGAAGACAATTGACTTCAGGGGTAGCAGGCACTTATTTTGTAGTAGCATCTTACAGACAAATGATAATGATGGCCCTGATGCTGCAGTGGATTCCCTTAGTGCAGACTGTGATGTGCATGCAGAATCCTTTTCAATATAGTAGGACTACATGTGAAGGGAGCTAGAAGCCATTGCAGGATTGGAGATTTAACCTAAAAATGCTTTCACAGAATGAAATAATGCGGGCCAGAAGACAGCATATTGTATAAATTACAGAAATTATGGATCAAATTTTCAAATGGTAGAGCCCCATTTGCATGTATATTAAAAATACATATGCAAAGGTGCTTCCACAGTATTGTGCACCTTTACCACAAATACTCATAAATTGGATATTGCAGACGCGAACAGGAATTTAAGTGCACAGCTACCTACTTGCTTATGCAGCTGCAGTAAATGTATGTGCACTTGCATATGTGTGATTGCACAAGCTCCTCTTTGCACGTGGAGCTCCACCTCTCAGCACTGACAAAATTGGTTCTCTAGGATGAATAAATGTTAGCATGCAGCCATAGAGCCAGCAACAAAGGGAGAGCAAAATGGAAGTTACTGCCAATAGAGAAAATGTCATCTTTTTAAGATGATATTTAAAAGAGTGGAAATTGGACAAGATGTAGAGCTACAGAGAGACTCTTCCAGATGACAAAGCCTGAAGAAGAGAGGTCTCTCTGACCAATGGTTTTGTGGAAAGAGACAAAGAGGAGGCAGGTTGCTAGATGAGCAGAAGCAGTGGAGAGGAGGAGAGACAGAGAATATCTCTGAACTGGATCTGCATGGGGGCACCAGTGAGGCTGTTTGAGAAATGAGGTTTATTGGTAGTTCCTCTTGGCACTTGTGAGAAAGTGGGTAGCAACAGCAGAGAGTTTGATTGTAGGGCACTGGGACCTGAGAAAGCCATGGAGCTGGGAGTTGCTTTAGACAAGGGGAGGAGAAATGAAGGCATAGATGAGGGTTTCAGAATTGGTGGAGTCAAAGCAGTTATATGCTTAGGCAATATAGACTCATAGACTTTAAGGCCTGAAGGGACCATCATGATCATCTAGTCTGACCTCCTGCACATTGCGGGCCACAGAACTTCACCCACCCACTCCTGTAGTAGGCCCTTATCCTCTAAATTATTGTCTCTTCCTGTCAAAAGGCAGCTTTGTAGACAGCAGAGGCATGGAAGAAAGAAGAAAGGTGAGGGTCAAGCATGATGCCAAGGTTACTGGGAGATGGGAGTCAAGGAAGGAAACGGAGGAGACAGAGTATTCTCCTCTCCTTCATTTCCCTCTCTCATCCAGTGCCGCAGGAATGGTTAGTTAAAACACTGCTGATGCTTGACAGCGTATTGCAGAACTAGTTGATCTTTTTGTTGCAAACAGTCAGTCTAAGCTACTATAGCTGGCATTAATTAAAATGAAATTATTATTGCAAGGTATGGCTTAAATCAACATGCTTAAAATCAGAAGAAAAATTATTTATACCAGGGAGCAAATATTGAGAAAGAAAAGTCTTAAAAAATATTCACTGCTATAGTTACTGTGACTGGAATATTCCAACTGTCTCCAACATTTTTGGGCTCACCTCTGCTCACATTTACTCCAGTTTTAGACAGCAGAGTTCAGTGGAGATACTACTGATTTACACCAGAGTCAGTGAGATCAGAGTCAGACCTTTGGCACGTATGTGGGTAGCTATTTGTCTGTGAAATGTATCTTTGGGCAGATACAGTCAAATCGTGAAATGTAGAATTCCTCCATTCAAGTTTTCCTTTTCAGTTTTTACCTTTACAGCTTCTCCCGTCCTCTTGTAAGATGTACC
Source organism: Macrochelys suwanniensis (assembly GCA_033296515.1). NCBI lineage: Eukaryota > Metazoa > Chordata > Testudines > Chelydridae > Macrochelys > Macrochelys suwanniensis. The sequence goes on from CM065785.1 coordinate 66,982,242, forward strand.
CTTTTGGACATGAACACTGGTAACTCCCTTCTGTGTTCTTGCAGATGAAATTGCAAGGCTTAGGGGACTGGTTACATTCATTCAGATCTAAAATGAGAAAAAACAGACTCTTTTTGGCGATATCAACCAAGATTTGTCATAAAGAGTTTAAAATATCCAGGAGATTATTTCGTACAAAAATATTCCCCCAAAGTCTGGTAACAAGTGATGTTTTGTATCAGAGGGGTAGCCGTGATAGTCGGGATCCGCAGAAGCGACAAAGAGGCCTGTGGCACCTTATAGACTAACAGACGTATTGGAGCATAAGCTTTCGTGGGTGAATACCCACTTCGTCGGATGCATGTGGTGGAAGTATCCATGCATGCAGTGGAAGTGATGTTTTGTTTTCCTATGATGAAAGAAAACCCTCATTTCTTACTCTTGTAAATTTCCATTCAAGTTCATCTCTTCAGTAACGTACTGGCAGGTGTAAAATAATGGAAAACCTACCTACGCAAAGGGTGCCCGTTATATCTGGAGTATAGCCAAGTTTACATATGCAGCGATATGATCCTCTCTCATTGATGCACTCTCCATTCTGGCAGACATCGTGAATAACCTTGCACTCATCAATATCTGCAATGCAATAAATATAAATTCAGAAAGAAGACAAATAATAGGAAATTACTGTACCTGATTTTAGTGAGACGCCTGTGTTTTGACAAGAAAAATGCAACATCCAAATAATGAAATGCTCCATACATTTAGGAGGCATGTGACTTTAGAAAGAAAAATATGCAAGGATTTAGGCAATGCAGCACAAATTTAACATTTAAATGTAATGAGCAAGCTTTAAATGCAAATGAACAACTAGAACAGAAGGTTCTATCAAGAACCTCAAATAAAAGACGTGTTCAAGCTCCCATTTAAGCCAGTGATGAAGCTCACATTTTCTTTTACGAATCTGGCCCAAAGAAAATTAATAGGAATACTTCAGCATATTTGCAAGTGAAATTTGTGTAACCTTTTCAAAACCACATAAGTGACTTACGAGCTGAAGTCCTATTTTCAAAGATCACATAGGGCCAGATTTTTAAAGGTATTTCGGTGCCTAAAGATGCAGGTAGGTGATTATGAAAATTCCACTTGGCACTTGTCTGCTTCTTTATGTGCCTTTACAATCTGGCCTTTAAGAACCTACCTCAAAAGTCAAAGTGACTTAAGCATTTTGGAAAATGTTACCCTTTATGTATTGCATTTCTTGCAGGTTTGTGAAGCTGAGTGTAACACTGCAGCATAAACTCTGCTGCTGACAGCTCACAACACCACTGAACATCACCGGGGCCTACTTAGAGCAAGCTAAAGTCTCACTTTTCCAATATTGCATGTTTTAAAGAAAGTTTTCCACCTCCTTCCCCAGGGTTCTTTAGTTAGCATTGCACACTAGAAAGAAATTTTCACCAAACGATGCAATATTGGGGTAAACGGGACTTATCTCTCCAAATAATAGGAAACTATTCACAGGGCGTGTGCATGCAACTTACCAACCGAGAGCATGCTGGGGCATCACACTGAGCAGGAGCCCATGATCTTGGGGTAGGGAGGGAACAACACTTCTAAGAGCTGGGGGAAAACACCAATGCTTAGCATCAGTGACTACTCTGCTGAAACGTCCCCTGGGTCATTTGGAGTACTCAGTGGTGTGTTTAATTGTAGATCCTGGTAACTCCATTGTATGTTTTTGTCCAGTTATCTTTAATCAAACCAAACAGGTAATTACACCAAACACAAATGCCAGGTTTCAAGTGTCCTCCATTAGGCACAGACAAAAAGCTCAGATCTGAGTGCGCAAACATCCATGGTTACATAGGTGCTGGAACTAGGGGTGCTGGCTTGAAGTGGTATCCATCATATACACGGTTTACAGTTTGATTCAATGGCTCTCAGCACCCCCACTGTACACACTGTTCCAGCACCACTGCATGTTCATGTGCCTGACTACCTGATGTCTGCATATGTCCTGCCAGCGAATGATTTGGGGAGCCTGCTGAAATTTAGGATTTAGTTGGTGCCTAACCACCTGAGCTGGCTGCTCCAACACCTTTTTGCTTATGCATGTAGGTCCTCAGCAAATTCTGCATTCTCACCATTGGAAGGCTTGCAGAAAAACTGGACCTAAATGTGCATGCGTTACAATAAAGGATTTCCGTGTGCTCAAAGGTGCAGCAAATGGAGTTTATACTTTATCTGTTGATTTCATAGTCGCTAATGTGGTCTTTTCATTGCAGATTTCCCCTTAAACTTTTACAGACAGAAGTACCTGCTCCATTGGTCATGTATCCTCGGCCATGGGGGCAAAGCTTTTTAAAGGCCACGGTGCCTGGGAAGGGGCAGATCTCACAGTTCGGCCCCCAGCCGCGCCCGCCGTCGCAGCAGCATTCAGACTTTGTGACAGAGTTCCTATTGCTTGATCCAATCTGACACAGGCTTTGTAACACTTCAGTGAAGCAGTAGCCCTCTCTGTTATCTGAAAGACAAATTATGTTGCAAGTAGAGTACTAGCGGCAATGACTGTAGGGGGGGTCATGGTATATTAGGAATTTAGTCAGAAATATCAAAGAAAGGGAAGCATACTTAACCCTGGGACTGTGGAAGTGAGAATGAAAGTCTGGCAGCAGCAAGAAAGAGAACATGATGTCTGAGGGAAACAAAGGAGACAAGAAATTTAGTAAGAGGGTAGGAGTGAAGTCACAGTGTGCCTAGAAAAGATGCACTTCTGTTTGAACCCAGAGAAAAGAAGAAGGGCTGACTGAAAATAGAACCATCATAGACAAAAGGACAGAGTAACTCCCTGCTGATTTATACTAATCAACAGGAGGCTTTCATAATAAGCCAGTGCACTCTAACCAATGGATACAAGCGTACAATTAGCAAAGGAAGAGTTTAGTGCCAGGATGATGCCTAGTGACAGAGGGCTCCACCCTACAGACACTTAGGTAATCCCACTGAGTTCAAACTCTTGAGTGGTTCTGCAAAAATAGTAATATATATTAGCCAGTGAAATAATCCCAACCTACTGCAAACTTCCGGTACCAAACGAGATGCTAGTTGGCTTTGCTAAAGCATTAACCTGGTGCTTACCAAGGCATTCATTCTGGGTGTCACTGGCAGTGAATCCTTCATTGCATTCACATCTGTAGCTTCCTATTGCGTTGATACAACGTCCATTCTCACAGATCCCAGGTTTGGTTTGACATTCATTTTCATCTGTATTTTTTTAAAACGATGTGACACAAAATAAAATCCATAAACATGTTAGTCCAGGAGTCAAAAAACAGCATGAAGTTTTGAGTTCATAGCTATTAGCCAGGATGGGCAGAGATGCAACCCCATGCTCTGAGTGTCCCTAGCCTCTGTTTGCCAGAAGCTGGGAGTGGACAACAAGGGATAGATCACTTGATGATTGCCTGTTCTGTTCATTCCCTCTGAAGCACCTGGCATTGGCCACTGTTAGAAGACAGGCTACTGGGCTAGATGGACTATTGGTCTGACCCAATACGACTGTTCTTAGTTTCTTAAGTGGTGCATTTTCACTGGTTAAACTTGAGGAAGGTATCAAATGGAACAAACAGACAAACAATGATATTTCTTAAACACACTGACATTTAGTGTTTCAAGGGACAGATTAATCTAAATAGATGACAGGTAAACCCATGCCACACACATTATTTCTAAGATTTCCCTGCATCATATTCCATGCTATTTATTCATTCAAAAATTATTTGGCAGCCATTGCTGCATCCCCTGGGTTCCATGCATAGTTTAAAAACAATATAGACATAACATTGCTTACAGTCAAAATGCAAGGTAGTATGGTATTTTAGGAGAGGATTTTTATTAAACAGTATGGTTAACCTTGTGATTCATTATACCTTAGAGCTCTGTAGTATTTACTATTTTTATATAATGGTGCTTTATAAGGGGAAAAATAAAAGTATTTATCTAATTCATGTGTATTTCATGTCTCTTGGGTTAGGGACCTCATTGGAAGGGACATTTCATCTTGTTTTTTGACATAATTAAAGAAGACAGGGCCAGATCATTGGTTGCTGTAAATCAGCATAGCTTTGTTAAGATCAGTGGTGATACACCGATGTACAGCATCTGAAAATCTGGCCCAGAATCCTGATTACAGAAGAGATGAAATCCTACAGAAAGATTTCTGAAAAGGACAGTTTAATTCAGTGTCTTCCTACATTTTTATCAAGTGATAAATGCGATCACATTTAATAAATAAGTATGCTTGCAGCAACTGGTGCTACTGGTCTGTATGTTAAATCATGGATGACTACTGAGGCACATATCTTAAATAAAATGACCACTCATTTTGGGGACTGTAACTCGCAGGCAGAGGAGAGCGGAAGATAGGACATTATTTTGGATAAAATATTTTGAAATACTAAAATATGTCATCTTCTCTGCTCTTCTCTAGTTTTCACCTGCTTGAATATTGGGTATATCTGAATTTTGAATATATCCAGCCTGTGGACCCACTTCTCTACTGCCTGTGTAGTCATTAACCTCTGTGCAAAAAGAGTACACAATGCTGCCTGATTCAAACTCTCTATTCACTAACAATAGTGGTATCATTTTACGCTTATCTTCTATATGTGACCACAGGTGTAAGACAATGGAGAAGTAGGCTCTGCACGACCCTTTACCTGCAATCATGGGCACAATTATACAGCTAGATGAGTGATTTTCCCCCCGGCCCCACCACGGAATTCCTAAACAATTCGTCAAGTCCAAAATTGCCAATTTTTTTCCAGAATCTGGCTCTGTTATCTGAAATTCAGCTCAGCTCTACTGGGAAAATGAATATATCACAGAGGTTTAACATCTCAGTTTCACTTACCTATACAGGCCTCACCATCCTGTCTGCGCTGATATCCTAGTCCACATATGCACATGTAAGTGCCAATCAGATTTTTACACTCCATTTGTTTTGAGTCACAATCATGAATTCCTTCTTCACATTCATCCTGATCTGAAAGAGTTCATATTACAGAATTACACATACTTAGAGAGATTCTCATGGAAACTCACAATAATGAACTCTTTGTTTTGAAAGTGAAATCACAAACAACTTCTTTCTGCTGTGCTAAATTAATAATCAGAAAATACTGTCTGGAGGTAACTGATTTCACTTAAGGTGGGAAACCCTTTACATTGATACTATTACCCTTTTCATAGATTCATATATTTTAAGACCATTATGATCAACTAGTCTGACCTTCTGCATAATATGAGCAGGCCATAGAATTTCACCCAAAATTTTAAACTTCCCTAGGATGACCAGAGAGCAAGTGTGAAAAATCAGGAAGGGGGAAAGGGGTAATAGGTGCCTATAAAAGACAAACCCCCAAATATCGGGACTGTCCCTATAAAATCGGGACATCTGGGTGCCCTAATCTTCCTCTCCAGGGCTCCCTGGGGATTTGTACCTGGGACCGTTACCTGTCTGAAATTACAGTATCTTCTAACTATGAAACCTTACCTCTGCACATTCTCCTGTCTTCTCTAAGAATGTAGCCAGCTGGACACTTGCATTCATATGATCCGTAGGTGTTCACACATCGGAAGGCACACAGTAGAGAATTCTGAGCACACTCATTTACATCTGTATTCAGACAAACAACCATATGCAAAGTGAAACTTGCTTTTGCAAAAGACACCAGCTGAGAATGTATGTAGTTTAGTTTAGTTATAAATCAGAGATGCCAAATTGCTCAAGGTTAAATTTTACTGTCAGATCTGTGATTCTACTGACTGACTGTACACTTCTGCATAGAAGCAGGGCCACAGACATCCCAGCTTGCCTAGATTTCCTTATGGGAGCAGGGCCGCAGAAATCACTGCCTGCAGCATCCATCTGGCAATGGGAGTCGTTTCCAGCTTTGTACTGCTAAAATACAATCAGTGTTAAATCAACACCTGCCCCCAGATCTTGTTTACTCTTACACATGTGTTGTTGATTCTAGGCATTTTATTTTAGCTACCAACAAGACAACAGACTCTTCCATAGCCTGCATTTTACAAAATATTATCCTTATTGTGACCAACATTGCCTGAAAAATATTTATTCATGTGCTGTGTAAACTGAACAAAAGTACATTCTGGTGTTTATGCATTTGATCTACCTCCCACTGAAGTCAATGGGAATCTTTCCACTGACTTCTGTGGGAGTTGGATGAGGCCCTAAGTGCTTATAAGAGTGGCACAAGCCAATCCAGTGGTAGAATTACTCTCCGGTGCATTGCTGGAGAGAATTAGGTTATGCCAGAAGGTCTGAACTTTCACATCAAAGCTGCATGCATAGTGAATACAATCAGTAACATTTCTGGAGAGGGTATTGAACGGAACTTGCTTATGTTACCCCCATCTGGGCAATCCATCAGCACGCACTCGCTCAGAAAGTGAAGGAGCTGCTCACTTACCTTTCCAATTAGAAACAGGGTAACATGATAAAAGGATTCACATTTGGATTGGGAAGCGGGAGCGATATACATTCCTGTATTTGGAGTGAGGATGAGGCTAAAGTCTGCCATAGATAGTTGGAGACATTGCACAAGAGTATCTCTAGTTTGCCTGCTTTGGCACCTCAAAATGTATCAATTGTTTCTGAAGTTACTGATGGCTTACCATAAAACTGAAACTGAAAGACCCGTGCATTTGAGAGTCTCACCTTCACATGTCATCATTGGTCCTGGCTCAAATCCCTCATCACAGGTACATTCAAAACCACCTACAACATTCCTACAAGTTCCATTTCCACATGGATTTCCAACAGAGCATTCATCAGTATCTGCAAGCAGTTAAAACAAGATGTGAATGCATGTTACAGGAGGCTGAAGCTGCAAGCATCTGACTCTGATCACATGCAAGGATTCTGCATTATTCATGAGCATCAGAGTTTAAAAACAAGGAATCAGTAAGGGTCCTACACTGGAGTCACATCTATCACTACTACTCTTTATTGTTATACTTGGGGAATTAGGAGTCATTAAAATGGAATTCAACACTATACTCACCTACACACTGAGCTCCCTGAAGGATATAACCAAAAGGACATTCACAGCGGAAGGACCCATCTGTGTTGATACACTGCCCAAATCTGCAGTTATCCGGGTCAAGGCACTCATCCACATCTTAGCCCAGAAACAAAAATGAAAGGGCTACAGTTAGTGATATTAATTAAATGCCATTTTTGAGACTAATCTAGCACGACAAACAGGAATTTAGGACTGAATATTCCACAACTCACAATGAAAATATTTGAAAGGAGATTAGCTCACATGAGGGACAATAGGAACTTTCATGCCAAATTTTCCAAGGGTGGCACATAAGTTGCAATGATCTTAAAGGTTGGATAAAGACCCTTCTTAAGAGGGGTCCCGGTGAGAGGAAGCATTATGACATAGTAGCTGTCTCACTCTCCAGATATCAAAAGAGTTACCCACAAGCTTTGGGCTAGACTGCTGTTTGTCTATGGAGGGAGTTAGACTCAAGAATGTATACAGGGGAATTGGGTCTCGGTGGTTTTCAGTACTAAGAGATTAAAACCATTTCTTACAGATGAGCTGAGTATAAATGCCTGTAAAAAGGGGAAATATGCAGCTTGGATCCCTTCTCTAGGTTCTTCAGATTCCTCCTGGTATGTCTGGTCATTATAATTTAAGACAGAGAACGGTCTCCTCAAGGTTAATTAATGGAGTGGGAGAGAAGTTCAGGTTTGAATTTTACATTTGTATAAATAATCCACTGCAAAAGTGTCTGTACAGAACAAATCCAGGGCTTTTGAAAACATTTGTAGAGAAGTGATTTTTAATTGGAAGGGAGGGTGACTGATGGACAGGAAGTAGCCTGCTAGAGTTATGACCCTGCAGTAATGTTCAGAGCACCAATCACTTACCAAGCCGTGCATCCCCTGGTCCGATAAGGATGCCAATTCCAAATGGACAGATTTGACGAAACGCCTCTGTAAGTGAAATGCGTATGTTAAACCATGTAACAACAATTAATTACAGATAAATATATTATCAGTTTAATGTATGGTGGGATGCAGCTTTCATTTATATATTACATTTAAGAGGGGGTGTGTGTGTGCACACACACTCAAATGTGGTACATAAAGTATATATACCTTCACTCCTTTACACATAAAGTAACTATATTTTCACTTCATTTTTATCAGGTACATACATAATCTTACAAACAATTAGCATTTTTTTTATCCTTATGGAAGACATTAAGTAAAAGATTTCTATTAAAAGCAATAAAATGTCAATAACTGTATTCTTTTTTCTTGTAAATAAAATTTCTGAAGAAAATACAGTCTGATCTGATTGTAAACCAATTTGTTGAATCCTGTAGAGCCACAGGTTAATAGCTGCCTTTTATACATCAAGTGCTGATTTTATTACAAATAGGCTGAGGTGCTGTTGTCTCAGTTCAGCTTAGACTTACAATAGAATTAGTTTGATGTTAACAAACCACCTGAGCTCTTTTTGCAAGATATCAAATGGCAGAAGTCGTGCAAGATCAGGTTGCTGTCCACTCTTTGGTGTGGAGAGCATGTTCCCCCTTGTTTAACTTAGCACACTCTGGACACTTGAAAAATAAATAAAATCATCATAAATTTCCACTACACTGAACCAAAAGGTAATGAGAATGAATATGCTCACAAGATTTCCATCAAGTCAGATTCAGAAAATAGAACCCTTCTGATTTTGAGTCAGACCCAGGACAAAAAAACCCCACAAGCTTTGGGGTTGAATCCAAAACCACCCCCCACCCAACCCAGCCATAAAATTTGTGCAGGAAAGTGGAGTCTTGGATTTGAGATTAGTTCAGGCCCACCTTGAAATATTATTTATCTACTCTACACTCGGAATATAACAGATCCTTTCGCAAGATACAGTAACATCCTACTTTGAAGTACTTCAGTACACCATGAGTAGGCTTACAGTACAACAGACTCATATAGTTTTAGAGACAGTTGCAGATGTTTTGTCTTATGGCTTAATTTTAAAATATTAGCTACATTTTGCTGAGATTGTATAAAATGAAATGAAACAAAACAGAACAGGGTACGATAGCATTAAAAATCAACCAAGTGCCAGACCAGCTGTTCCTCACAGAGAGTGAAATTCAGGCCCATGTAGAGGGTCAGCACAAGGTCTATGCATCACACACACCTTTAAAGTAGTGCTTAAAATGGGACATAAGTGATGCATAAGGCTTAGGCAGACCACCTGCTCAAGGGCACATTTCACACGAAGACGGAATGCATCAGGGAATACAATACAATGTTTAAAAAATTCTACATCCTCCATGCTAAGGAAGTTTTCTAGGCTCAGAAATTTGTAAGCAATTTTTTTTAAAGATGGAAAAAAATAAAGAGCCTTGACCTTGTCATCTGAGAACGATTCAGACTGGGACAAATGTATGTGCGGGCACTTCAGGAAAACGCTCTGAAGCTCACCATGCTTTTATAATTTTATATACCTGTAACATAACTGTACTGTAATAGCACTGACACTGTGAATTCCTTAAGTGTCTATTGAGTAAAAAACTGTACACCAACACTTTAACTGAGCGCAGCATGTGCTTCAGGGCTATCCTAAATCAGGGCCGCAGTGAGTAATCAGTTTCACTGTTCCCCCTGTTATATGAGTCTTTCATAGCTACAGGATGGAGAAAAACTTTTTAGAAATAAGAAAATGTGGTTGTAAAACCACAAAGACAGGCAAGGAGATTCAGAGAGGCAAGTGTAATAGCTGTACCTACATTTAGCTCTACAGTTTTTAAAAAAACTGACTAGATTTCAAGCTTATTGTGGCCCTTTCTAGATTTCATTTTGTTTAGATGAAATTCACTGGTGTCCCATAGATTTTTAAAAACTTACAGCCTAGCAAGGATTTAATACTATTTTACCAAAATTTAAAAATAAAAGATGCATAGCATTAGAAAACTCCAGAGCAGAATACTTGAGACTTATCTGACTTACTTTCCATAAAATAACCCAGAAATGCTACAAATATTTTTTGAGAAACAGGTATGTTGTATGCCTTTCTATTGCACAAAAGCCTTTATTTCATTAAAAGAAATATTAAATGATATGGTCAAAGAAAATAATCTACCATTCCTTGAGGAAGATCATTCTGTTTTCTAATTCACACTTCTATGACTCTCAAAGTTGTTTGTCTTCTTTCAGTTCTGAGTACCCATAATACCATGATTGCATTATATCTGATAACGTACCATCTCCTTCCTGTGGGCAGAGCTCACATGGGTCACCCCATCCTTCCCCTTGCAAGGCGCAGCAACATTCTTGCTTGGAATGGTTTCTGGATTTGGGAACTGAGCATTTGCCATCTTCAAATTTGGTAAAGCAATAACTCACTCTCAGATCTGCACAAACAAAAGCACATCATAATACAGTTCTGCATTAAAGGCATTAGGACTTGATGCAATTGGTATGTGAAAATCAAAACTTAAGCTAATTACAGAAGAGCTTCCATATGGATGATCTTAAAAAGCATTGTTGTGGCCAGTGGTTACAGTGGATTGAAACAGAAGAGAGAGCTCTCTCTATACCAACCAAGGGAGAGAGGATTCATGGGAGAGAGTTGTTTACTCTAGCCAGGGAGAAGAGGGGGAGCTCCCCACTGCTTTAGAAGAGGAGGGTGAGCTGTGCTCCTCCCAACCTCACTTTCCTTTCCTGCACCCCCTGAATATTAGCTTACTTTATTTACATTCTATTATTAGAGCAATGATCTTTAGCTAATAAACCATACAGAAACTAAAAATCGTGAGTTAATCCGTGATGATAATGCTTTATGTAAAAAATAATGGAGTGGCAATTTTCAATAGCACCTTTTTCCCCCTCAATGCTTTACCAAATTACAGATAAAGGCCCATTGGTTCTGTGGTACCACATTGTGTTCTTACATGTTGGGTAACCTAAACACTGGAACAAAAGTGAGATCACAGACAACATGCCTCCAGCAGGCAGACAGCTGGCAACTCCTCAGGTTGGCACTCAGACAGTATAAGGGTCAGCTACAGAAGCAGCTGCTCATCCAGTTTTCTGGCCGCAAGATCAGTGCTGGGCACTGTCCAGACTTCAGAAAAGCTTTAGGTAATGTGAAGTTTTAAACAGAAGCTTGGTTTGGCTCAGTACACTCAAAAAACCAACCTTCTTCAGAAAAAACACATTGCTTTAAGTTCAATGTACAGAAATAAAATTAATTTTCCTGTGACAATCCACATGAAACACTTGTCCTCTTTCAGAAAAGATAAGATGAGGTTGCATTATTTCTACTATTATTTTCTTGGCTTTGTGGGTAATTTTTCAGAAGAAGAGATTGATAGCACATGGGCTTTAAAGAACTATGTAAGTGCAGCAACTACGTAAGTGCAGCTGCTATTTTTCACCACTATTTTCACAGTGCCAAACCAAATGTTTACTGCAGGTTGGATTCATCGCACCAAAACCACAATCTCATTTAGCCACCATGGGATGAAGAGCTCACTAGGGTTTCAACAAGGATCCCTGTCTTGGGCCAAACCTAACTACAGAGATCCTGGAAGGTCTTGTCACTGGTGATTCTTGCTGGGCCTACTGTACATTGCATTTGTGAAACTGGATATCTGTTTGCGAGCTGGGAAGTTTATATCTACTTGAGCTTCTTCAAAGTCTTTGAGATGTCCTTCTCCTTAGTTTGCTGCACTTCTGTACAGGCAGTAACAAGCCTACATCTTTCCATTCCTAGCTGTTCAGCTTTTGATCTCTTTTCTTAGTCAGTTCTATGTTTATGCTCAAAACGCTGCATGTGATTCTGGTAGACAGGGCTGGATTAACTCTCCTGTGGGCCCAGGGCTATTAGATTTTGTGGGGCCCCTCTATACAAGTCTTTTTCCTAATTTAAAACAAAATGATCACAATTATGGCATAGAGGCTATTAACGTTATACAAAACTCCCTTTTAATTAACTTAAAGCCGTTCTGTGGTTACATTTCAGTCTTAAAACCTGTAGAATATAGTTAAGTTAATTCAAAATAGCCTAATTCTTACCTTAGAACCGTATTAGTTTCTTTCTGGGAGGGAGTTTGGGTGCAGGAGCGGGCTCCAGGCTGGGGCAGATACTGGGGTGCAGGAGAGGGTGAAGGGTGTGGGCTCTGGAAGGGAGTTGGGTGCAGGAGGGGATTCTGACCTGGGTCAGGGGGTTGGGGTGCAGGAGGGGGTGTGAGGTGTAGGCTCCGGCCAGGAGGCGCTTACCAAAGGCGGCTCCCAGCTGGTGATGCAGCAGGGCTCAGGCAGGCTGCCTGCCTGCATGCCGTGGCCCCACGCTGCTCCTGGAAGCAGCCGGCTGCTGGCACATCTCTGCACACCCCTGGGGGGAAGGGGACAGCGTGTTTCCATGCGCTGCCCGCGCCCGTTCGTGCTGCCTTCACAGCTCCCAATGGTCTGGAACCAGCCAATGGGAGCTGCAGGGACGGTGCTGGGGGCAGGGGCAGCATGCGGAGCCGCCTCCCCCGCCATGGGCAGCAGAGACATGCCAGCAGCCGGCCGCTTCTGGGAGCGGTGTGGGGCCACGGCAGACAGGCAGCCTGTCTGAGCCCTGTTGCGCTGCTGGACTTTTAGTGGCCTGGAGATCACAATCAACAGGCAGAGGATCCAGGATGGACCAGCCGATCGCAATTGATGGGTTGGTGACCACTGAATTGTATATAATTATCGATTTATTTTTGTGGGGCCCCCCTTTGCCCGAGGCCCTGGGCTGCAGCCCCTAAAGCCCCTCCATTAATCCGGCTCTGCTGGTAGAACAAAGGTATCAACGTCCTTTTAAAGCAGAGGGTGTTTAACTCTTCTTACAACGCTGCTTTCAAAGGCTCTTCTAGCCTTTTCTTTACCACATCTTCCGGGTGAGGAATAGCATGTATTTGATGCTACTTAACATCTGCTAATTCTTTTTCACATCCACTCTGTTCTTTTCATCTTCTACATTAGTATTACTCTAATGTAAGCTCTTCTGTATATTCATCCTCAGCTCCCATTCCATACACTTTGTTCAAAGTTCAGAGTAGCCACCTCAGTCTTGATTTTCACCTTTTCCCTCCTCTTTTAAGATTTCTAAACTTTTTCTCCAGGTAGGTGAGGAAAGGTTTCAAGGGGATAGGGTTCCGTTGCTTAACTCTGTGCCTTAACAGTATCTTTTCACTCTTAGTTGCTCCTCTCTCTCTTGTGCTGAGGAGACAGTGTGAGAGAGAATCTGGGACAGAGTACATAAGCATCAAGCTTTCTTTGTGAAAAACCACGATTAGCTTCCACAGCCTCTTTGTTACATTACAAACAAGCATCTAGTAAAGTTTTTAGTAAACCAAAAGCAAATAAATATATACAGAACAAAACGTATAAAATAACTTGCCTTGGCATCTTCTTCCTGTGGAAGACAGTACAAATCCTTCAGGACATAAGCATGTGAAGCTGCCTGGAGTATTGCTGCATGTACCCAAGGCACAGATTTCTGGCTCTTCTACACACTCGTCAATATCTGCAAGAAAAGTAGCACAATACTTCAGCAATCAAAACTGCTGTACTGGCAGCTGTAAAACACAAAATGTAATTGACAATACTCAGCATAGTAACGGCAATCTAGCAGGTATTACTCTGCATAGTTTCGGCTGAGAGAAAATCCCTGTGCCCTAATGAAAATAAACTTAGCGCTCTATTGATAATAAATCCAGGTGTGCAATCTGGGACTAATTTCCAAAGACGTTTTCAGTGAGCATGCCCACAATAATGAGACATCTCCAGGCCATACACGCCTTTAAAAATGTCTTTCCGGGGGGTCACATCCTGCAGTCTTTACTCAGGCAAAAGTCAGAGGGATTTTTGCTCAAGTAAGTACTGAGTGATGACAGCACAGGCTATCTAGCATTGCACATTACCAAGAGAAAAGTAATACTGGGGATTTAGATACCACAGCGATAGGTACCTAGACAGACAAAGGGGTTGCCCCCCAAATGAGTAAAAGTCTCTGTGGCTGCATAGCCTGGAAGGATTAATTTAATTACCTCTTTTTTAAAATCAATACCATTTATACTTTATCATACATATTATACTGTAAACATGTACATAAACTTTACAGGATACTTAATTTTGTTGGAATTATTCTATTTTATGATTAGGTTCAGACACTTGACCGGGGTCAAAAATGACACGTCAAGGCCTAAAGAGAGGCATGGCTATACATATTATTAGGACTGAGAGCTGCTTTTGACCAGGCTGCCATTATGAAATACAAATGACCCTCACATACCTTCACATCTGTCATTTTGCAGAACGTATCCAGGAGGACAGATGCATCTATACGTCCCATCCAGGTTCTGGCACGTGCCAGGTGAGCATCTACCAGGCTCCACTGCACACTCATTGATATCTGCAAGCAAAGAAATGAAGGCGCAATATTCAGAACAGTCATTGGGGCAGCTCTAATCCTGCTCACATCAAGTTAAGTGCAAAACTCCCGGCGAAAAGGATGGGAGCATCTATCACTCGCAGGGCTCTCTGAGGGCAGGGAGGCAGTCCCTTTTTACAAGGAGATTAATGTGCTTATAAATTATCTTATAAATCAAGAAAGATTAAAGATTTCTCAGCCCAGGAATCAATATCAATTCATCCCCATGTCAGGCATGGACAGGGGTATAAGTGGATTAAACACATCTGGCAGGGAGCGGGCACCCAAGAAGTGTGAAGTGCCCCCAAATGCTGAACACTCTTATTAAGCACCCGGAGTCTTTTGTTACGCTGCTCCCTGTGCCTTAAACAGTCTCCCCCACCTTGTCCTCCAAGCATCCACCTTCACCTTCTTTAAAAACGGCTTCCTCCAGGAGTCCTGCCTACCTTCTTCCCTTCACCGCTAATCCCCCACCACCTGCCTTTCCTGATCTGTTCTGTATCTTGTCGTCTTGCTTTGATTATCTGCCTTACGACCTGATCCTGAAAACACAACTGCATGTATACTTATTTCTATGCACAGTGCCACTGAAATTATAAAAAGGAGCAACCATACGGGTGGGAGAAAGGCTCTGCTAGACCAGGCCCCTATGCAAGGGTGCGTGCTGGACAGGAAAGGTGTCATACTATACATTTGTAAAATGCCATGGTAATCTGGAGAGCTGTGTACATTCTTATTAAGAAGAATTAATAACTATTATAAAAGGATGAAGTAAAATCTGACTCCCATGAAAGGGGAAGATCTGGGAAAGTCACTGGACCTGTTTGTTTCCCTCAAATATATGCAAGATGCTTTTTAAAAAAGATTTTTGTTTTACATTCAATGGCCTGCAAGGTATTTGACCAAAAAAAAAAAAAAAATCCCCAGAGAGGAGATAAAGGTAGTTTTAGCCAGTCCTAGAGCAAAATTCCTTCCTGGCTGTGTGCACAACAACTTAATGAGTATTTAAAGGAATACAATATTACAATGCAGCATGCTCCCACAGTGTTTGTGCTTTTCGACAAGGGCATAGTGATAGCAGGGGAAGTTCTTCTCTAACCTGCCTCTTTCTCACCATTTTACCTGGGACCATGTGCTGAGGGTTTATGGTCCTCTTGCCATAATAAACCAATGCTAGATTGAAAACTCACCCACACAGGTCCTGCCCTCGGGGGACACCTCATAGCCATCATTGCACAGACATTGGAAAGACCCAACTGTGTTTATGCAGCGGCCATTCCTGCAGAGCATCCCATTTCCACTTGCACATTCATCCACGTCTAAAACGAAACACTAACATGAGAAATGCATGGCGAATATCCACAAATACACGTAAGAAGGAATTCTATTTATTAAACTGATTTTCATCCTCACAGCACAATACTGATACATTCAGGGTGGCATAATTATTTATCTGGTTCTATATGTAAAGCACTATCCCCAAATGTGGGCCCTGATCCTTCTAAGGGATATGCACGCATGGGTTCTTCCTCCTACGTGGAGCCTGCATTTGCCTTCAGTAGGGCCATAGTCTGAGACAGCCTTTCACACACTAGAATCCCATTAATAGCAGAGATTTTAAGTCCACAGTATTCCTGACCCTTTCTGTCACCTCCTGAAGACCGTCAAAACAGTTTTCGTCTGTATCATAAATATTTTTGCTTTTCTCAAAAACTATTGGGAAAAAATGGCAACCAATTGATTGTTTTATGGAATTCCCCCCTCCCCAAAGATAGATACTTAGAACAGACTGTATATTCGAAAGGCATATGTCCAAGTGGCTGCCAGAAGAGGGGAGTAAATTACATAGCAAGAGATTAGAGAGACAAGGTGGGTGAGGTAATATATTTTATTGGACCAATTCTCTTTTATTTTTATTGGTCCAATAAAATATATTACCTCACCCACTTTGTTTCTCTAATATCCTGGGACTGACACGGCTACAACTATACTGCATAGAGTATGACACTGACAAACTGGCTTCCAGAGCAAAGAAATTGCTCTTTACCTCTAATTGTATTGACTATGCAGCTGGGATTTGAATTCACTGGCAAAAGATGGTGTTTATGACTATGTAATTAGAATAACAGACAATCTTAGAAAACCTGGACTGGTCTCAGCAACAGTTTTAGTACCTCCTTACCTATGCAGTCATTATTGTGTGAGAGGATGAATCCATTGTCACAGCGGCAGTTGAAAGAGCCAATGGTATTTTTACATGTTCCATTGCCACATGGATCTTTTTCACACTCATTAATATCTATGAAAGAGAAGCAGCAACAAGAACTCGTTAGTAACTGATAGTGAAGAGGGAGGCCAAATAGCCAAACAATGTGCAAAGAAATGAACTAATCCTGTATCACTAAAAGAGCAAATGGGAGAATAGAGATTAAGCTTCCCTAAAAAAAAATTGACTATCTGAGACAGGGTTATACATTTGACTGATAATGTCGAAAGATGTTTTCTTGAGCAAGGGCTGATCCACAACTTGTTTACATGCAGCTGCCATCTTGCCCTTTCCAAAGGAGGCATACACTAACCTTGGCTATAAGGGATCTGCAGTCTTTCCAGGGGCTGTTAGGTAGCTAGCCACTTCTAACCCAGATACGCCCAAAATCTCAGTAAGAAAACTGGGTGAAACCCAGGACAGAGGGTGCATTTCTTTTCTCCCACTCTAACAATGTCCTCATGGAAAAAGGACAAATTGGCCGAATCTGACTAGTCTTATCTGAGATGAGCACTACACAAGCAAATGCTTAGAAGGTTTTGTTGCAGTAGAGTATATTCTGAATTCACTGATTGCGTAAGTGGGCACAAGTTCTCTGAAGTCAGCAAGTAATTTGGCCCTAAACCTGGGCTTAACATGAAAGTTCTTGTTTTACTTAAACAGCTTTGTTTCTGCCTGGCAGGAAATCAGTCGTTTACACTCTTCAGCATTAGACAGTTTTACAATTATTGCATTGCAATGTTGCATTATTAATCTGTGGAACTCATTTCCCCAAGGTATGAGAGAAACCAAGGGGTTCGTGAAATTCTAAAAAAGATTGAATATTTATATGAAGAACAAAAACATCCCTCTATAGCTATGTTAGATAGGATACTTTTTTTTTTAAGTCATAGGTGCTATATGCTTCAGAGTATAAGACAACCACTAACTGATGCAGAATAAACTTAGCAAATGGTCAGTTCTATCTATAATTGTCAATTAAGGTGTTTCTTGCTTCTTTTTCTGAAGCATCTTTTATTGGTCACTGTCAGAAGCAGGTCACTGGCCGAAAAGTGCCACTGGTCTACTCGGATCTGGCAATTACTATGACAGAGAAAAGGCCTCAAACCCCTTAATCATTAAACTAATAGCATAACTTGATACTTGCCTATGCACATCGTTTGGTCAGCATTGGTTTTGAATCCTGAGTGACATATGCAGTAGAATCCTCCCACAGTATCAATACACTGGCCATGGCTACAGATATTGGGAATTTCTAGACATTCGTTGCGATCTGTAAATAAAAGGCATCTGAAAATTGTTCCATAAACCACAAAGCCAGACACAAACTATAAGTGGCAACTATGAAAACTAGTATCCAATTCATGGTTCTAATTTAAAATGACAATTGTTCTCTCATGGCAATAAAATACTAATTTGTTAACACAAAATGGAATATTCATGGTAAATTAATTTTTGCAACATTTGCAGATTTGGAAAATAAGTGGGAAAAGTTACTTACAAGTGACTATTTCTAGCTACAGCAACAGGGCACCGCTGTTAGGCCATGGGAATAAAAATAATGCAATGTAATTGTGTGGGGAAATCTCTCTTATGCTGAATTAAACAGCTTGTAAACAAATGAAATAAACAATTGTGCAGTGGTTTGGGAGGTTTAAGAGTTTTATCTGTTATGGTTGTACATATTTCCAGAGGAAAATTCTACTTGCTTGCAGACATGTTTGATTATAGTACTGAATGCAATATGATCACCTTGATTAACTATCAGAACTCATATAAATGAGAAATGGAGCTAACACCGGCCCTTCCCTGCACTAGTCTCTCAGAAAGCCAAAATCCAACGTGCAAGCAGAGTGGTGCATAAATAATATGGCTACAATGGTGCACCCAAGTATGGTTGGATCTAAATCTCATCTAAAGTGACACTACGCAAACCACGATCAATGGGAGCGTGATTAGCTTAAAACAGGGACATGACTGGTACATAATTTGGGCAGCACTTTTCCTGACAGTAGCCGCAAATGCTTAATAGCACCATCCTGCACAGAAGAGCAACAAAAAGTACCATACCGCGCAGTGCTGGCCCAGTGCATGACATGCTGCCTTCTGATAGCAGGATGTCTTTAGCGCCAGTTGGATATGTGATTGCTCACTGCTACCCTTGCTGTGAATGCTTTCCTCTGTAAGTTCAGGATTTAACCAGCAATCAGCAAAACACATATAAAGAAGCAGAATGTTTACTATTCAGCACATTTCTCCTCATAATAAGAGGAAGAAGAGATGGAAAAAATCTAGTAGGGTCATCTTGTCTACCTCCACTCCAATGAGGGCTGGTTCCATTCAGTATACTCCTAAGTGTTTTGTCTATTCTAGTTTTAAATGACTCAAGAGATGGGATACCCCCTTTTCTCTTCAAAGCTATTTCACAATCTAACAGATGTGGCTATTAGGTAATTTTTTCCTTATATTCAGTCTAAAGAAAGAAGCAGATTCTTCCTGGTGATGGAGAGATCCATTAACAGGAAGTCCCCTGTTCGGTCTTCACAACTTTCAATAGTTGCACTCCAAACTTTATGGCCACCCTAGACCCTGGAAGCTTCTTTTGTGATGAACACAGAACATTAGGAACTGGGAAGTGGCACTCTCTTAGTCATCATGAAAGGAAGTTAGATGCAAATGATTATCTTGCCATAACAGGTGACACCTGAAGAATTCTATTTAGATACTGGGAGGAGTAACTAGCTCAATCTATCGGGGCAGCAACAGGTATATAATGGATATAATAGCACACAAACAGTTCTAGTATTACCATTTTTCGTGCAGTGGCTGCTCTGTGGGCCCAATCCTACAAGGTCCACAGCACCCTAAACTCCCATTGATTTCAGGAAGGTAGCCGGGCACTTTGCTCAGGGCTTTGCAGGATCAAGCCCTTCAACAAACACTTTTATTTTGACTGTGATTGTTCTACCTTATTTTCACTAAATATAAAATAAGAGCAAAATACAGGGAAGTAATGCTTGTGCCAATTTGTATTAGGGTATTGTGGCTCATATCAGAACCTTCCCTGGTTTTCCTGTTCTGCTAAAATGAAGGAGTTACAACAACAATCATGTTAACAACATGCTAAACATTTGCACGTGTTGCCACGTATCTTAACAAAACAAGCTTCAGTTCTCAAAGTGATTTTCTTTTCTGGCCCTACACCCTTTTCCCGCGAAGGTCTCGTAAAACAATGCAAAACCGCACTGCAATGAAAAGTGAACTTCCTAAAACTCAAAAGCTTAGAAGCAGAAAATCCAAGGAAAATGTTATCAAGTTCCTTTGTAATTATTATTTTGTCCAAAAATGTATATAATATTTACAGGCACTTGGCACACAGTCCTCTATAAAACCTTTGCGATTCTTTAAATAATCAAGATAACAAGAATACCCTTTTTGCTATGATATCATCCTTGGAAAACAGTGTGAATGGAACAGAGAACTGTAGTCCCAGTCAAATAAGTATATTAAAATAATATCAAGAGACTTGTTTAAGTGTGAAAAGCTTCTTCTTAAACTTTCTAAGCTAGCTATTGAACATCACCCAGCAGATAAGACCACCTTGTCATCAGAGACTCCTAAAAGACAGTGATTATTTGTGAAAATCTGAGAGGTAAATAGTGTGCTAAAACTAAGGTTAAGATTTTGTCATGGTTATTTTTAGTGAAAGTCCTGGACAGGTCGTGGGCAATAAACAAAAATTCACAGCAGTCCGTGACCTGTCTGACTTTTACTAAACATAATCGGGGGTGGGGGGTGAGTTGGGGAGGGGGTGGGGGGACAAATGATAGCCGGAGCCCCATGTGGGGAACTGACAGCCCGAGCCCTGCCAGGAGGGTTGGGGAACGGTGCGGGGGCACATGGCCCTGGCTGAAGCCATGGGGCGGGGACGGGGGCAGGGCGCACAGCCCCAGATCCAGCCACGGGTGTACGGTACAGTCTCCGGCCCCAGCTGTAGGTGTTGACAGCTGAAGCCGAGGAAGTCACAGGGTCCGTGACTTCTGTGACTAAATCGTATCCTTAGCTATGTTGCACATTTCCTAGGAAGTTTTTGAATTTTCAGGGCCCAAAAACAGTAGTTTTCCTTGGCTTCACCTCCACAGATATATCACAGATGAAGAGTTAAGCACAACAGAGTTAGTTCAAGGAAGGAGCTTTAGGGATAGATGGGCACAAACGGCATATTTAGATACCTAACTGCCACGTGTGCCTTCGAAAATCTACCTGTTCGTCTTTATGAATTTTCTGATTGTAACATTGACCATGTAAATTCTTCTAGTTCAGTTCATTCTTAGTTTCATTTTAATTTCTAAGGTTAATTAAATAAAGATTCAAATAATCTTTACATGCTGTATTATACTACTCCATAGTCAGACACTGTGGTCTGTTACGAAGGTATATGCACAGAGTCCAACCAGCTAACACCAGTAAGCACTGTACTGAGTGCAAGTCAAGGCCTATATTTTAGTTAGATTTTACTTGTAACCATTAATGAAAATACTCAGTGTTTGATTCAAGGATACACTCTTTTGGCAGATGACATTTCAAAGCCCCTCTTTGGAGGTTCTCTGATTAGACTTATTTTGCAATCACGCACCTGAATTTTTGCAGGCATGAAGTGTATAAACCATGAGAGAGAGAAAAAAGCAGAACATTCATCAAAACCATTATATATTGGTAGGAGGCAGGTCCTTACAGCTCAAAAATATAGTCTGCACCCATTCCAATAGAGCAGTGGCCCCCAAACTGTGGGGCACTACCTCTTTGGGGGTATGGAGGAATGTCCAGGGGGGCATGGCAGAGCCTGGGCCAGCTCCCATGGGTGGCCAAGGAGGGAGCACCACCCAGGCCCACTCTGCCTCCAGCTTCACTCTGGTAACAGCCCCAGCCACGGCCCACTCTCAGCCCCCGGCCACAGCCCCTCTTCTGGCTGCAGCCCCCGGCCCAGGGTGGAGGTAGACCAGGCGGACACATTCCGTTACTGGTAAGGGGAGCGCGCGAGAAAAAGTTTGAGCACCACTGCAATAGAGGGTTGTTGAGGGGGAAAAACCTATCATCATATTAGTTTAGAGTGACACAAACACTACAGCCTGTTAAAGAAAGAATATGATTTTAAAGGTTTTATTTTTAAAGCCACTATCTACAAACAAGCCTGGAAATACTCACCAGTGCACTGGCCTGTTGATGTGAACCTATAGCCGGGTTTACACTCACAGCGATAGCTGCCAGCCGTGTTGACACATTCTGCATTTCGTTGACACACTGGTCCATTCTGGCATTCATCCATATCTATCGATGCAAGAAAGAATATGATTTTTAGGATAAACAGACAATGGACAAGAAAACAAAATGTATTTTTAAACTCAAAGGGATGCTCTCTAACCTACAGTTAAGGAATTTTTTTGTTTGGTACCAAATTTAATGTATTTTTTTAAACGTAGGGAAAACTATTTCAATGAGAGTAGATTTTTGATTGGATTTAAATATTTCCCTACCATGATTCTGAACCTGCATGGAATCCGTCACTGAAATTCATCCCCTTGCAGGAAGCCAATAGAAGGCTCTTTTGAAGTCTACGGGCCTTTGGCTGGTACTATGATCATGGGTGAATTTCAACCTTTGACCCCAATCCTGTACTATGAACCATGCAGGTGGACTGCTGTGTCCACACCAAGATCCACTGCAGTCTTTGAGGCTCCACACTGATCACAGTGCAGGATTGGAGCCCAAGTGTGGAACTCTCAATGACTATCAGGAGTTCAACATAAATAGTGACACGCAAATAAGACGTTAATACAATTCTTTCAGTTTTAATAACCTAAGACTCTAGTAAAAACACAGGTGAGGACAATTAGGGGGAAAAAAATCATTTTCACCCAACAGTTTTTCTTAGAAATATTTCTTTTCTTTTGAAAATCCGTAAACTGAATTTAATTATTAATTCTTTACCTGCGACTTCATTGATAAGATTTTTGTTTTAACAACTTTTCTGCCCTGCTGCCTGCCAGCAGAGCAAATGAGCAAATGACACATTTTCCATCTGTAATATTGACCAGTGTCAGTTCCAGCTTATTTACTGCGGGTGGCTTTCATGGGGGTTGCATGGGACACACCCATTTACAATAGCTGTACTGTTGTACAGAATTCCTACAGGCGAGCAGGATCTGAAATACCTGCTTTCATGAATAATGCAAACACTAGTTACCCACAAAGAGGAAGACAACATTAGAAAGAAGGCAGAGTGTGAGCCAGACTGGTAGCTAGAGGCAGCAGTGTGTAATAATGAACATGAGACCTGGGCCTGAATTTGCATTCTCATTTCCCAAAGTGGCAAGGACTGGAAGCATTAGAGAGGCAACATGTGCATTTTCCCAGGGGTGGAGTGTTACCTTGATTATTCAATAATAACACCTGGGCAGCAGCAAGTGAGATCTGAAAGCATCTTATTTTAGCTCCCCTGACTGGAATACACTGTGGTGGGAGAAGGGGTGCATACAAGAAGGTGAGGAGTTATACGAAGGAACAGATAAGGACTTCAAGAAACTGAAGTTTTATTCTGGGTGGCCTATTGCCAAGTGCCTAGATTTCATGGACTTGTCAGCTTCCCTAGAAGTGCTTCGGTCCTCTTCGGGTGGGTATATTGTTCCATGGGAAAGTTATTGCCTCCGTGTGAAACTGAGCATCTTCTTCAAGAAGAAAATACAAAGCATTTTGTTTGTGTTGTAGCTGTGGTTTTTTTAATCATACAGTAGGTTTAAAAAGATATATTTTTCATTCCAGATACTATTTTGAATCTTGATAAATGCATCAGCCACATCCCATTAAAGAGCATCAACTAACCTATGGGACATAGCAGATGCTCATGTGGACAGGCAGCGTGATCTAGTAGAAAGAGTACTGCACTGGGACTCAGCAGACACGGGATCTATTCCTGGATCTGTCACTAACTTGCTTAAATATAAAACTACAGAGCTACTAACTGGTATGTAACCGATCATTTAAATCAGCTTCTGTATCAGATGACTGGAGGATAGCTAATTTTTCAAAAAGACTCCAGAGGCAATCCTGGCAATTACAGGCTCATAAGCTAACTTCAGTACCAGGCAAATTGGCTGAAACTATAGTATAGAACAGAATTATCAGACACACAGATGAACGTGATTTGTTGGGGAAGAGTCAATATGGCTTTTGTAAAGGGAAGTCATGCTTCACCAATCTATTAGAATTCTTTGAGGGGGTCAGCTAATATGTGGACAAGGGTGATCCAGTGGGTATAATGTACTTGGACTTTCAGAAAGCCTTTGACAAGGTCCTTCACCAAAGGCTCTTAAAGAAAGTAACCTGTCATGGGATAAGAGGGAAGATCCTCTCGTGGATCAGTAACTGGTTAAAAGACAGAAAAATGGTAGGAATAAATGGTCAGTTTTCAGAATGAAGAGAGGTAAATAGTGGTGTCCCCCAGGGATGTGTACTGGAACATATTCATAAATGATCTTGAAAAAGGTGTAAACAGTGAGGTGGCAAAATTTGCAGATAGAAAACTACTCAATATATTTAAGTCCAAAGCAGACTGTGAAGCATTACAAAGGGATCTCACAAAACTGGGTGACTGGGTAACAAAATGGCAGATGAAATTCAATGTTGATAATTGCAAAGTAATGTACATTGGAAAACATAATCCCAAATATATATACAAAATGATGGGATCTAAATTAGCTGCTACCACTCAAGAAAGTGTCTTGGAGTCACTGAAAATAGTTCTCCAAAACAGCCACTCATTGTGCAGCAGCAGTAAAAAAGCTAGCAGAATGTTAGGAACCATTAGGAAAGGGATAGGTAATAAGAAAGAAAATATCATAATGCCTCTATATAAATCCATGGCATGCTCACACCTTGAATACTGCATGCAGTTCTGGTCACCCCATCTCAAAAAAGATATGTTAGAATTGGAAAAGGTACAGAGAAGGGTAACTAAAATGATTAGGGGAATGGAACAGTTTCTGTATGAGGAGAGATCCAAAAGACTTGGATTTTTCATCTAAGAAAGGAGATGACTAAGGGGATATGACAGAGGCCTATAAAATCATGACTGGTGTGGAGAAAGTGAATAAGGAAGTGTTAGTTACTCCTTCACGTAACACACGAACCAGGGGTCACCCAACGAAATTAATAGGCAGCAGGTTTAAAACAAACAAAAGGATGTACTTCTTCACACAGCGCACAGTCCAGGGGATGTTGTGAAAGCCAAAACTTATAACGGGATTTAAAAAAAGAACTAGATAAGTTCGTGGAGGATAGGTCCATCAATGGCTATTAGCCAGGATAGGCAGGGATGCAACTCCATGCTCTGGGTGTCGCTAGCCCCTGATTGCCAGACGCTGGGAATGGACGACAGGGGATGGATCACTCAATGATTGCTTGTTCTGTTCATTCCCTCTGATGCACCTGGCATTGGCTGCTGTCGTAAGACAGGATACTGGGCTAAATGGACCATTGGTCTGGCCCAGTACAGCCGTTGTTATGTTCACAACCACCACAGAGAATGAAGGAAATTCATATCATAATCTTTAACTGTTTAATGACAGCGACTAAGGGCTTTTGTACATGGCATGGCAAAGCATTCCAGAGAGATGTGATATGTTATGTGCACTAATGTGCTGTGCTCTAACTCACTGTATAGACCATGCTGACATGCTCTAAAAGGTACCTAGTTGTCTAGTCCAGGCAGCTAGAGCACAACATGCGAGCTCTCTCTACAAATCACATCACTCTAGGGCGTTCTACCAGCACCGAGTAGCCAACCCCTAACACACTGCTAGGGAATGTTTATCCAGATTTACTTGATATGAGAATCCACTACAATATTTCTGATCATGCCTTTGGAATATTTACACAAATCTTGTTTTCATTAGGAAAAAAATATCAGCTTGGAAGGGAACACTGGTCTTGATCTGACATGGGAAGACCACCCACTGCTCATATTTATATCCAGACCACAAAAAGTAAGAAGATTCACTTGCCACAACTGGTTGACTCAAACTCATTCAAGACCTTTATACTAGTTGGAAAATCTAGTACTTTGTTTCCAACAGAAAACATACATGGCACCAGAATTTCCAGCAGGAAGCCAAAATGTCTTCATTAAGACACGCCTGGCCCACATTTCTCTGATCCTAGTATATACCCATTATGGATGAATTTGCAAGTACATCAGATTTGCCAGCGTTTGAGTTACCAGCTGACTGATGATCCAATTTCTATTTGTGATGCAAGTATAAGCCTCTTACCTTCGCAGATCAGCAACTTGTCATTGTAAAAGAATCCCACTGGACACTCGCATCTGAAGCTGCCAACCATGTTTATACAGACTCCATTCTCACAGACTCCAGGGATCTCTCGGCATTCATCAATATCTGTAACAATTGATTTTTAAACAGTCTGAAGGTGCCAATTCATTCAATCCTCTTCTATAGAAATGCTTTCTTATGCTCATGGGATATTATCACAATGTTTATATTAGCAGCATGATCCTGTTCCCATGTAAAACGGTAGCAGACATTCAATAATTCTGACACATGCTGGAAAACTAAATAGTCTACTCAATGGCTCTCATTTTTCACTATAGGCAAGATATGCCCAGCCCAGGGCCTGCACAGGACTCTCAAATTCCATCCCCTATCTGATCTGTCCACTTCCTGCCCGACATGCCTCCTGCTATCTGTTATGCTGGAGGTGAGGCTGCAGATGTGAGAAGCAGCAGAGCCATCTTCACCAGCCTGCATACCTGCAGAAAGTTCCCCTGCATGGGGGCAATTCTCCACTTGCCATTTCTAGCCACTTTAAGGCCACTTAGCGCTACTTACATGGAACAAAGTGTCCTTAAGGGACCAGAGAATCCAGCCTAACCTATTTTGTTGTCAGGTGAGAGTAATATACACTGAGCTGCTTCTCTATTAATAAAAAAAAAAGCTCATCATTCTCTAAGAGCCTGATCCACTGAAGTCAATGGAAAGACACTGTCTTTAGACCAGGCCCTGTCCTTCAGCATTTGTTATAACTCAACTTTACATCCACTTCCACCATCTGTTAAAGCTTGGTTAGTTTTATGCCCTTTTACAAAAGTTCTGAAGGTACCAATGACTAATGATATTTTAAATGCCTGCAACATACTATACTTTTGCACTGATTATGTCCAGCAATTGTCCTTCCTATTTTAGTAGATTTGTGAGGCAATTTATTGTTTTTGGCCCTAAAAATCCAGCCGAAACGTAAATAGTATAAATCTCACTTATTGGGCTCGTTAGCTATATGTCTCTTTAGGGGTCTAACTTCAGCATAAAGGTCAATGAGATCTGGTGCTTTGCTCCTCAAAAGACCAGGAACAAAATGTACAATATGTTTCTAGTAATTCTTTTTCTTATTATACACTATATCTTATTAGAACTGATTGATTAGACCCTATTGTAGGGTTCTATAGAGCCCATCTCCATAATATATGGATGATAATTCACTTTATTGCTGTCTATATACTATAGTTCTGCTTGTCTGTTGTACAATGCTTGCTCCACCTCTTATTTGTCTTTTCGTGGGAATAAAAACAAAAGGAAGCCCCCAGTAGGGATGAATTTGGCCTCTTTGACAAAACAAAACAAGACGAGAAAATGAGGAATTCATTTGTCACACACAATACCAATGTTACACACGATACAGCATGTGAGAAATATTCTAGTGGAACAGAAAAAGGGATTGTTGGGTTAATTCAATACACAGAGGGATTGGTGTGAAACGTCAGATTAAATCTGTGCTTTAGTCAAAAGGAAACACTCCTAATTCCTCTGAAACCCAATGCTGATTGGCCTTATTCCCAGAACCTCTCCGCTCTCTGGTGTCTACAAACCATTCATCTAGCTCGATTACCATTTCTTCAGAGCTTTAGATTGCCGTGATCACAAGCAGCAATAATCAGAGCTGCCAGCTAGGAGGAGTTAGGCAGAAAGTTTGAAGGATCTGATTTAAGACAAGGGTTAAGGGTTGCACAGAAGGTTGAATTTCGTGGCATTGTTTAGTCTTTATTCCTCTCCAGGAAAGAGCTGACTGTGAAAACAATGCCTTCCTTTCCCTAGTACATACGTAGTGTGGAATTTAACTCAAAAGAGTAATCACAACTCACCAACTGGTAAACCTGTATAAATGTCAATGAAGAAACCAGGCCTTTGACTTCCACAGAGAGTTGCAAATTCATCTATAGCAGAAAAAAAGACAACAGTTATCTCGAATGTATCAAATGAAGCGAGTAATTTCACCTCAAGCCTGAGAAAAATGCAGTCTCCACTTTTTACTGTACCTTTTGAGGGACGGACTTTCAAAGGAAGCATGTGGTACCTTGCATGAGTGCACACTCTACTGCCAGATTTGTAATGGGGTTCTGATCCCAAGCTCAGTGAAGCCAATGGAAAGACTCTCATTGGCTTCAGAGGGCTTTGGATCAGATACTATTATTAGGTACACACTTGTCAGGTTATGTGTACTTTGTATGCACAGGTCCATCTCTGTACTTCACAAACCGGTCGTAATTAGGAAATCAACACATTATTTTTAAAAATGGCAAACGACCAGGATGGAGCCAGTTCTCAGGTCTGATAAGTCTGTTTTGCGCCAGCTTGCCAGCATGAAGCAGAGGAACACCTGGTGGATCCAGCTTGATGAAGATTCCCTGCCCCACAGTGTGGAGGAATCGTGCAATGGCACAGGACTGTGACAGCGAGTCCTACGCTACGCGCTTCCTGTACCCCGCATAGGGACCATCCTTGGGACGGGACTGAAGTGCCCCTGCAATCCCTGGCTGCTGGAGAGGCTCCTTGGGGCTCTTGGCAGCCATGGGTAAAATACAATTGTGTTTTATGATGAGGACTGCCCTGGGCCTGGCTGCCCCAGGATCAGGGGAACATACAGATGGCTTAGAACCACCTATGACCCCCTCCTGGTCACATACCAAACACAGCTTGGCTGGCCCATAGCATCTGGCCCATACATGTTTGTCAAAGGGGACAGATGGACAGTCGCGCAGAACAAAGTCCTCCAGTAATTCACAGAACAGGCAGAGCATAGCAGCAGGAGTGCAGAGTGCTCTACAATGACCTACTCATGTGCCTCAACCCTTACTTGAAAGGATGATCTCCAGGGCACAAGTATAATGAGGAATTTATTACTCAATATTTGTATACTGTACACATGCACAATTGTACAAAATACATAGCACTTTCCTCTCTCGAACAATTAATTTTATAGCAGCTTGCAGTAATCGTATGGTTAACGGGGCCTTCAGATAGCTTTCAAATTAAACATACCAGTGCTAGGGATAGGGCATTGTTCACAAGGCTTATTCCATGCACGTCCAATATTGTAGGAACAGCAGCACATTTTCTTGGTCATATTGAAGAGCAGTTCTCCATCACAGGTTTGATTGTCAGCATAATAATTTCTGTAGCACAGACTCCTCCTCATATCTGCAAAGAAAACAAAAATATAATGATGGTACTGTGTGTTAGCAGCTTCGCTGAAATATATGAAGTGTCAATGAGAGATCACTCTTATTAAACAGCCTCCTTTCCCAAAGTTCCTGAGCACAGTTCTATGCTACTAGTTCTTTACTAGGTCACCTCTTTTAAACATCTGATTCATAGGTCCCTCAAGCGGTCGCTGAAGGAAGCTTGTTCTGTAGTGTTTTATATTAGTCACCCCCAGCCATTGTGGAGTCACCCCTAAAATTTACAACAAAAATCAACGCTCCCACCAAAAGTGGCCATAACTCAGAGCCGACTCAAAGGATTCACTAAGGCCTGCAAACGCTGGCCCAGACTTCAGCAAACCTGAGCACATTTATGGTTGATCTTAAAATCATGCACAGTTGATGACTTCACATCATTCTGATGCAAAACCAGGTGAAACTCAGTGGTTTTCCCAAATTTCACATGGAGATTTTAGGTCTGTATCAGCTCAAAAGCCAAAGTGAAAGATGGAGGGGGCCAAACACAGCTAAACTGAAACCAAAGGAAACAAGATTGCCACACAGTGCAGAAACCACCCAAAACCTCAGAGGAGTTGCTGCAAAGCTTCTATGCTGTGATAAATCTTGAGAGGTGGACCCAAATTTGTACTCACTGACACCGTTCAAGGGTTGCGTGGTGTCAGGAACAGGTGCATTTGGCCCATCTTCTCTTGATAAATGTCCTTATAATAGTGCAGGCCACTACTGTATGCACTATTTTACAACAATACATATTCAGGGTGAGATTGTGCCTGGCCCTGCACAGGTTGTGAGGCAAAGGTCACGGGGGTCTCCATCTTCTGGTCCGGAGTAAGGGCTGGGCACTGTATCCATTCTTGAGCACAAGGACAGGCATCACAAGGAGTCTGGGATTCTATCAGGACCACTGGTGTTAGACTCCCCAAAATGGGAGATATAGGACAAGTGTGCAGCCATGGCTAACAATGCCTTTGTGAGCTCCGCTGGGGCGGTGTATATCACCCCTAGTATGGCCAGTGGTTTTACAGCCGCAGTCTGGCCTTAATGCTCCACAATGATATGGTTATTGGTCTTTTGGGGCCTGATCTTGATCCCAGTAAAGTCAATGGAAGTTTTGTCACTGATTTCAATGGGAGCAAGAACAAGCCCTTGATGTTAGGAATTTTCACCATAAAAACATTACAGCCAGCCAACAGTTCTTTCAATGAACTCTCCAGTTGGGAGGTCTGTGCAG
The DNA here is from genome assembly GCA_033296515.1 of Macrochelys suwanniensis. NCBI lineage: Eukaryota > Metazoa > Chordata > Testudines > Chelydridae > Macrochelys > Macrochelys suwanniensis. The sequence continues at coordinate 67,012,811 of CM065785.1, forward strand.
AGATCAATAGCATGATATGGCTCATGAAAACTCACCCTTGCCAAGAGATTAAAATATGAAATTCATGCCATACAAAGAGTAAATATGACACTTTCTGTTGTGGGAGTAAGGAAATGGGAACATGTCGTTATGCTGATTTAAACAGACTCTACACTGATCTGTGAATTATGCTTTTTAGTAAAGCTCTGACAAAAACCTGTCTTCATTGACTTAATACAAATAAAGAAATAGGCCAGAACCTCAGTTGGTGTCAATCGGCATTAACTCCATTCAAGTCAATGATAATTCTTTTGTATAAGTGAACTCCATAGAGCTATGCACATCATTGAAAGCCCTGACCTGCAATGTACAAGAAACACTTTAAAAAACATACCCATACAGTTGTTGCCACCATTAACTTGCATGTAGTCGGGAGGACAGATACAGGTGTAGTTCCCAACAGTGTTATAACAAGTGCCAGGCCCACAAATGCCAGGTGTTTCACATTCATTAATATCTATAAGAAAACAACAAGACATTAAATAATTGCAGCAGATTTTGGTCTACATTTCTTTTGTGAATCAGTGAATTTGGGTTAAGCTGTTTTAGCAGCGCTCAGGGTAGCAATGTACTTGCTGGGGGCACTTAAAGGAAATCTGAACTGCTGGGTCATGATGGGGCAGGCCTGCATGGCAGAAGGGGTGATTCCATGATTAGACAGGTCTATAGGTGAGCCTAAGGGCATATTCAATGGGTCCAGAACAGTGAGAATCTATTTCCTCTCTGCACCTGTTATCCAGAAATATTTTGGAGATGCTTTGAAATAAGGTGGTATCAGGAGAGATCACACATTCTACACTCCTGGTCTCTATCTCTTTGTGACAAGACGGCTCAGTGATCAGTCTGTCCAGGTGTGTCTGCATCTATAAGTCTGACAAGCGTCTACGGCTGGTGGACAGAGGCAGAGAGCCCATCTGAACACAGCATGCTGTAGTGGACTGCTCAGGCCTTTAGGGAGTTTGAGCTATTGAGCAGGGAAGGTGAAAGAGCTGCTCCCATCAAATGATGCCACACACACATCAAGGGATTCCAAGCCAAAGGGACAGGATAAAACTGGAAGCTTAAAATATATTTTAAAAAAATCACTACGTAGCCTTCTGCATTTTAAACAATCTATAGGGATAGGTAGATTTATATCTCCTCTCTACTGCACAGGAAACCAGACGCTGAGCTCTATATGGTGCAGAACTTCACAGAAAGTATTTGTGTCTGATTTTTAATTTGTAAGCTCTCCAGGGCATGAATCTTCCTGTAGGTTTGCACAGGGCTCAACACGTTGTGGGCACTATGAGAAACAAACAATTATAGCAATGAGCTGGGAGGCTGAAGGCAACCTGGAAAATGAAAAACTAGTGATCAGATTTGGGGTGTTGGGCTAAAACTTTGTACAAAATACAACCTGATGGCTGCGGGACTGGGTTTAAGTATATGGCTGTGATGTTCTAAATGCATGCTAGCAACTGCAGGGGAGAAGGGGAGAGGGAAGGTTGTAATATGACAAATATTTTCAGTCCGAGACTCAGATGATCACGCTTTAGCCTGCAGGAAGACGGAAAATGAGCTATGGTTAAAATGGACGATGCCATTTCAGCCAGCCCAACAAACATAAGGAGCAAGCTGCTTGTTGGTTTTAGCGCATGGTCATGTAAAGAATTATACTGTCCATCAGCAAACTGCTATTTCTTAGAGATGATCAAGAAATGATAGTTTTATGCAACTGGAAACCGAAAACTGTTAGATTTTGTGTTTTTTATGAAAACCAGAAAATGTTAAACAAACATTTACACAAATTTCCATTTAATCAAAAAGGAATTTTCTGTTGAAAAACTTTTTGAAGGAAAAATTTTGACCAGCGCTACTATTTCCGCAATTACACTGTTGGTTTGACTGTTGGTGTACTTTTAAGGAACAGATAATTTTGATGGATGCTCAGTTGCCAGTAGTTGATAAGAAATAAATGCCTATGCTGAGTAAACCCTAAGACTACATACCATCACATACTCGAGACTCTTCATTCAAATAGTAGCCATTTGGACACTGACAGTGGAAACTACCAAATGTATTAATACATTTTCCTCCTTGGCAAAGTCCAGGTAGTTCTTGACACTCATCAATATCTAACAAAGTAAAAACACCAACATTATTTCATGCCATGAAAAATCAAATGAGTCATAGAACGTTGCAATTTAAGACATGTAAAAGCACGAAAAAATAAGCATTACCCTCCAATATAACTGTAATAGGGTTTGGTCGGAATCCTTCCCCTCCAGGGCACAGAACCTTATATTCAGCTGAAAACAAAAGAGATTTTATGAACCTAAAATAGTTGAAACATCTTCATCACAATGATCTTTGAACTTGTAAAGCTTATTATAGCACATTATAAAACAGCCTAATACTAAAACAAGGCCCCACTGTGCAAAATCAGGTATCGCTTTTCTCATTGGCTAATTCAGAGTCTGGTGTCCAAGCAATAGCACAACTATGCAAGAGCCATTACAATGCACCGGCCGACTGAATATATTTCAAAGCCAGCACATTTTGTACCATGACTGGTGTAATTTTCAGGCAGTTTAGTACTTATATGTACCCAGTACATGATTTTACTAGCACTCCCACTATCTAGAGAAAGTAAAGAGAGACAGAAAGAAGCATGCATATATGGTTAGGTATAATCTGCTAAAGCTGACTTACTTGAGTTCACGGGTGGGCAGTGTTCACAGGGAATCCCCCAAGCTCTCCCCAGGGAGCAACAGCAAGAGGCCTTGGAAACACCAACCCCAATCTCATTGCTGCAGACTATATCTCCATTGTCTCCTCGCGGTTTAATATCCAAGTAACAGTTGCCAGAACGTGTGTCTATTCAAAATGCACACAAAAACAAGCATTACATCTGATGGAGGGGAAGAAAGTTTTGTTTCCTTGTGCTTCCCCTCTCTCTGTCTGTCTGTCCCCATCTATTGTCTCTTGTCTTATGCTTCGGTTGTAAGCTCTTTGGAGCAGGAACCATCTTTTTGTTCTGTGCTTGTACAGCGCCTAGCACAACGGGGTCCTGGTCCATGATTAGGGCTTCTAGGTGCTATGGTAATACAAATAAACGAATTAATAATATTTGGGCAGTCTCAATGCTGGGAGAGAGCTCGAGCTCCAAATTACCTTCATTTCACATAAGAAAGCTGTGGTTGGAAGTAATTTACTTTCACGATTACATTGGGCAGCACCTCACTCTGCGAACAGTCTCACTGCAATCAGTGGGACTGCTCATAGACTAAGGAACTTCCAAGCCAGAGTGGCAGACCAAGGTCCTTCATCATTTAGATGCCTATTCTTATTCTCACATGCTTGTATTAGCACCTTCCTCCAATCCTAGGAACTGCTACTCTTTCCTGTCCTTGAAATTAATGAGATTTTCAAATGAAACCATCTATTCAACACATACACTTAGAAATTAAAATGCATTTCAACTGAAGGAAACAATCCAGGACCAGAGAGCTACAGGGAGGTTCTCAGAAAGTTGGGGCCTAATCCTCCAGAATGTACTCACAATGGTATCTCCTTTGACTCGTTTGCACTCAAAGCAGGATCCAAGGGTGTATGCTGGCTTTATGCCACATCTTTGTGTGTCTTCAGTCTTAAGGCCAGACAGAGGCTGGTTTGGCCCTGGTGCAATTTAAAGCAGCCTCTAAATTGTGCACAGCTGCAACAAGCCCCCAGGGGCTGTTCTGGCAGCAGGGAATGGCTGAAGTGCAGGACTGCTCAGGCCACATTCCCTACCCTCCACCACACCCTATTAGCCAGGAGCAGTAGGGCGGGAACTGCAGAGTCTGCTCCAAGAGCTTTCCATCATACTCTGGGAATCCTCAGCTGGCTGTTTAAACTAGAGTTACTGCCCCTTTGTGCCACTTCATCTCTAAATAATACAGGAAATGACAGCTTACCAACACAGCCAACACGGGTGGGGTTCAGCTCAAAATCAGGAGGGCACTCACAGGTGTAACTGCCAGGGGTATTGATACACGTGCCACTGATACAAGTGGTGGGGTCTGTACATTCATTAACATCTGAAACAACAAGGGGGCAGTTAGCAAATTCCCCAATATTCCACCTAAACCAACAACATGCCAGGTGTCAGAATGTCACTCTCAGGAAATAATGAGTTCCATTGCTTGTTGTGGGGTGTATGTTCCCTCTAACACAAAAAACCACCACTGAAACTGTGGAATCAGAGTACTAGTCCAACATGAATTCAATATTTCTCTGAGAAATACTTCATTTTTGCCAGAAAAAATAATTCTACAAAATGAAATGCACCGTAAGAAAGGCCAAAACATTAATCACATTGATCAAAAATATCAAGCAGAGAAATCATTTTGAGGGCCATATTGTCCCATGTGTCTCTGGGAGCAGAAAGCACAGGGCCCAACAGATCCTAACCTGTGGGAGATGTGAAAGGGAAGGCGCGACACCTCTTCTCCATCAATCCCCTCTTCCCTTGACCAGTGGAACCCCAGGGATTCACCTCAGCAGGGAACAGATTCGGAGATGACTGCACAGCCCCCCAAATCAGGCAAAATATTGGTGTGTAACTTCCTACTGTCCCTATTTTGCCCACTGTGCTGTTTTGCACTGAAGGATCTGGTGCAGTTCCATACTTTCTTATTCATAATCTAATTGTTATGATATAGCTAAAGCTTTGCTTAAGGAGTTGGTCAAGATAACAACAGCTATGTTCAGAGGCCGCTCAAGAGTCTGTCACTCTAGACAAAACTTTGGTGTGCTGCTGCCTCCTCTTAGTCGTAGAGCAGCGGATTTGGCGTTTGAGTGAATGGCATTGTGACTTGACACACTGGGTCATAACAACACTCAAATTTGGCCCAGCTGCTCCTCTGACATGATGGATGCCCTAGGTAGCAGCCCAGTTCACTGACAGCTAGCTATGTTAAAAATGATCTTGTTTAAAACCAGTCTTCACCTGTGCAGTTACCACCGGTTCTGTCCAGTTCATAGCCTGTCTCGCACTCGCATCGGAACAGACCAGGGAGGTTCTGACAAGTCCCATAGACACAGATGTTAGGAAGGGAGCACTCATCAATATCTGTAAGAACAAAAAAGAGGGGAAAATTAGGTTCCGTGATCTTTTCGCTATAAACTTTGGACTAAAATCTTGTCTGAATAAGCAGTCAGAAAACTAAGCATGGAACTGGATTCTGATTGCTCCTGCATGTTTTGTAAAATATGTTTTAGATTTGCAATAATAATATATAAGATTTGCATTTGTACCCAACAGGGTCCAATCTAGAACCCCTTACTTAATTGCTTTGGAAGTGAAATTCAGCTCTATGCAGATGGCCAGCACAAGGGGCTGAAGGGGTAAGTGGGACTTAAGCGATGCACAGGCTTTTGCAAAGAAATTAAATTCACCTTTTATTCAGTTTTACTGCATATGACAGATTTTTAGACATACTGTGCTTATTTCTTGGGTGTAACTTCTATGGTGTTTTGCCTGAGTGAGGACTGCAGTATCAGACTCACTGTTTATAGTATACTTATATGAACTGCATAATGAATGACTAACTTGATCCAGTGACAAGGAGAACATGTTTACAACAAACTTTAAAATACTTCTGCAGTTAGTATACACACCAGAGTCTTCAAGAGAAGATTGTTGTAGCAACAGGAGAGAGGCACCATACAAGCTGTTTAAAGTTAGTTTGAAGATTATATAGTTTCAAAGTAAATGGTTTCAGAAGTGAAATACTAAGAAATCTAATTTTGTTTTTAGTTTAGATAGAATTTTAACTTTCACAATTCATGCCTCTTCCTTTATTAGTAAGAAACAATATATGGAACAATTTTTCTGGAAAAAGTACCAAATCCTATTTATAGTGTACTTATGAACTTAATCAAATACCAGTATCTATAATGCATTTAGGATGGTTGAGTTGAAAGATCTCAGCCTTGGGGAAAATATGCATTTATTTATGGATCTAAGCAAACAATTCACAAGGAGTCATTCATTCATTACCTTTTCTCTTCTTGTTCTATTATCAGATTGCAAAATTCTAACATCTTTTCAACACTCAAAATTATTTGTGATTTTTTTAAGTAACTTCCCTTCTATTATTTGAGTAGTTTGTAAACAATTAACTGAGAAAATTCAAGATTTAAATTTTTACATTTATGCTGTCAAGGTTATTTGTCATATAGTGTCTCATGTTCCTTGAATGGACAACTTAAATTACTAATTACTACAACATGAATTGTGGATTTCAAATGTTAAAATCAAATACACAATTTGAAACACGATTACAGCAAACATTTGCTTTTCACAAGTATTTGCACTAGCAAAGCTCAAGCGCTTGAAAGTTCATATATAGGGGGCGCAAAGAGTTGACTGGCAACACATTTTTGAATCTGATTACACCTAAATAGGATTTATTTCCCCATTGTTTGCTCAGATGTGTCTCTTTATATATAGATATAGATATTGATATAGATATATACACACACACAGACACTCACTTTTGCACTTCACCGAAGCTGCTCAGAATGGGCTGGTTATCAACTACCAAACCGCAGCAGACCTGGGACTGATCTAAAGCCTACTGAGAGTCTTTTCATTGACTTCAGTGGGCATTGGCTCAGTCCCTTGCTTCCCACACATTGCTCTCCCTATAGGTTAAAGACAATATTATGACAATCTCTGCTGAAGAGACATGAGCAGACAGGAAAAAAAGCAATCAAGGGGAAGTAGTGGCTGAAAAGTCTTTGGATCGCCAGACCAGTGAATAACCAGCTTTGTGGCGGTAAACGATTCCTCAAAGAGCTGTTCTTATTCTCCATAGCTATGTGTTTAGAGCTCTGAAACCAAAATCAGTGTCCAGATGCATGAACTGAAAAAGGTAACAAAACTTTACCCTAAAATATTTTGGAAGTGAATGCAGTTTTCAATAGTAAACACAACTGCAACCAATTGTAACATTTTTCAAATATAAAATATTATTCAGGCAGATTTTGTCCAGTGTTGTTTAAAAGTTACAGTGAATTACCTTCACATGCTTTCTCATCTGGACTTGGTAAAAATCCCATTTCACATTCACAGCGATACCCTCCGGGTGCATTGAGACACTGCCCATTCTCACAGAGATTCAGGTTTTCTGAGCATTCATCAAGGTCTGTTAAAGGAAGAGGAATTGCATTATATTGTAAATATTTTCTCTCACTGATGTTCAGTTCAGCTAAGACACATATATACCCCAAAGTCTTAACCGTTACATTAATTGAGAACATTTGCAGAAGAAATTGTAGTCAGGTTATGTGCAGGTCTTGTCATACTAAAAGGCTTGGGGCATTTCTGTCACTTTGAAAATACAATTTCTAATGAAAAGGAAAAAAAGAACCAATTAGTCTAGATTTTTAAAAGTGGTTACAATTAGCAAGAAGTGGAGGGAGATTGGTGACTGCTGTGTAACTGCAGAGCCTAGAAGCCCCAATTGAGATCAGGCCTCTACTGTGCGAGGTGCCGTACAATGTACAAATAAATGGCAAGAGATTGTCTCTACTCCAAAGTTTCCACTCTAACAAGACAAAGACAGACAAAGAAAGGGAGTGGAGACAGAGCCAGACAGCGGTGAAGGTCACCCGATGGGTCAGTGGACAAGCTGGGGACAGTGCCCTAGCCACTGGACCACACTGCCTCTCAGAGTTTGGCTCTTAGTCTTTAGCTGACATTTTACACATCACAAAAACAGCACATTTGCTGTAATGCAGCTTGGCTGGCAGTCTCCGCTTATAAAAATCCAGGACTGGAAAAGCAAGATTGATGTGCGCACATTGCCAAAGATATGCTGGAAACACAATGGAGTACTGGGCTACTCTAGTGAATTCTATCCAGCTTGCAAATTCATGAGCAGTAAATATTACAAGCATTTCAAAAGGAGTTCTATCAAAATCCAGAAACTTAATTAATACTCATTAAAAAAACAACCCAAAGATACAGTTCATATACTCCTCAAAATTAAGGAAGAACATCTAGAAAATAAAAAAATGGAGGTTACAAAGGCCATTTGAGAAGCTGAATCAGATTCAAGAATGAATTGTATAAAGAGAATTAACAGAATAATTCAAATGTAATTAACTTTAAGCATGTGGTGCTAGATTCTCAACTGGTGTAAACCGGCACAGATAACAGAGCGCTGCTGATTTACCCCAGCTGAGGATCTGGCCCACTCTCTGTATCTCTATATATTGTAGGGGTTTATACTGCAGCCTATCAATGTAGTATCATGTAGTGTCAACTTCTACATCAAATTAGTAGCAATAGCAAAGTTCCAAGTGACTGATGTGACGTGCTAATCTGTTCTTCAAAGTAGAAGACTTAAGACTGGGTGGGGAATATCTCTGGTGAAAATTTACCCAAGACATTATTCAAAAGTAGCTACTTTGGCCCATCTATGTATGAGCACCACATCCTGAGGGTACTAGGCTGATCATGCAATAAGAGGGCAGTGAACACATGCTCACTTCTGAAAAGGAAAAAAAAAACATTTTAGGCAACTATACAAAGGAATTTTAACAGATGTGCCCCACTGCTCAAATGTTACGTGGGTGGCCAATAATCTGGTTTATTAACTGGTCCAATTATACCGCCATGTGCTGTTTTAATAAGTTTGCCACCCACATCTCTTTACAAGCAACAGTCATGAACACTTTCCATTCTCACAAGGGAAATAAATGCTGTCAAATTATACTGGTCAACTTTTTCATGCCAGATGATGTCATGCTACCTGAAATGGGAGATATCGCAACATGACATATCAAAATACACCTTAACATGAGGCTGGAAAGTGTCAAAGAAAACACTTTGGACTTATGTCTCATGCTGACCAATCCTGATACTGTAATTGATACACACTTAAAAGTCCAATTCAATGGGAATTCTATGCACAGAAAGACAGCAGGATCAGGTTTTAGATTTAGATTGTAAATATTGACCCAACATTGCACATTTAAATTAGTCTACTTGTAAGCAGTGGGTAATTTTTCCCTAGAACTAGTCACTAAGATGCATGGTATTATATGCTGAGAGTTGCATCACTGCAAAAGAAAGCTCACCTGTACAAGTGAAGCCATCCCCAGTGTAGCCGTCTTTGCAAAGGCAACGGTAAGAGCCCAGTGTGTTCTTGCAATTGGCATGTGGGCTGCACATGTGTGTTCCATTGGAGCATTCATCCAGATCTTGAATAAAATAAAAATTGCATTAGAAAACCAAATCCATTGTCAATGTAACCTTTAAAATCCTCAGTTCATAGCACAGGGAAACTCTACTTTAAAATAATCTTTCACAAAAACAAAACACAGATTTCTGATTTTTCACTTGACATGTTTTAACAGACTTTAAGAAAACACCCGGCATTTATCACTGGATATTCTGGGTTGGGGCATTCAGTAGTTTAGGGCAGTCCAGCTGTTCTCTCTCATTTTGAAGGGAGATTTCTTTTTTCTTCTCTTCATGACAGGCACTTCCTTTTCCCACTCAGATATTCTTCTCTGACAGGAAAACAGGATTTCCAGCATATTTGCAACTCAGCTAAGAACATTTGCTAGGATGTCTGTGTCGCTTGGGAACCACCGAGACACCTCCCTTAAAGATAAAGGGTAAAATCCTGGCTCCACTGAAGTCAATGGCAGAACTCCCACTGACTTCAATGGAGTCAGGATATCCCTTCAAGTGCTCAAACTATCTCCATACATTGCTTCATTTCCACCAGTCTTGCAAGCCAAGCAAGAGAAACTGTTCATGCTGACATGTCTCCCACATGACAGTGAATTCTTCCTTTGTAGGGCAAGATAAACTGTCATCTTTAACATGTGTGACAATTTATTTTAAAGTTTGTGGATACAATGTTGCTTTCCAGCTGTCTAAACACTTTTGTTGATGGCTTACAATGTTAAATCAGACATAATGTATGAAACTCACCTGAGCATTTGATGCCATCTCCAACCCAACCTGAGCTGCACTCACATTTGAAACTCCCTGCCGTATTTGTACATATGGCATGTCTGTCACAGTTATGGGCTCCGATTTCACACTCATTGATATCTGTAATAACACAGGGGGGAGGGGTGTTTGTGAAAGAGCTCACACATCAAACTTTTCTTACATCCAGCACAACGACGTTTCTTTCTTAAATTGCTTCTAACTGCTAGTAGCATTTAAGAATTAGGCATAAAAGAAACAGACTCATGGCAAAGAAAAGCTACTGAATAGTTGGCTTATTTTAAACATGTATTGGCCTACTATTTTGTGTTTTGTTTTGGGAGGGTTTGGGGCAGTTTTTAAAGCAGCACTTTTGAAGCACGTAACACCTAGGAGCCCTATGGTGTAATATACTCTAAAGCCCCAATAACATCTGCAGTGCAAGGAGTGCCGTATTTTTTCTTTTCATTGGTGTGATGCTGGAAGAGTGCTGGTATGGGGATTCACAGGACTTCAGGAAGAAGGGGAACAGCAGGCATGGAGATCGCTAGAGCAGTGAAGCTGCAGCAGATGCTCCATAGCCTGGGGTTCTATTTCCCCCAAACAGCCTTGGAAAGCCCTTTGGCAAAACCCGTTTAACTCAGACCCGGTGCCAGGATGAGGATTTGCACCCTACATTAGGGAGACACCAACATTTTACCAGCCTGTATCTTGAGCTGTACTTGGCAGCTGAGGAAAAGGAGGCAAAGTCTGCATTACACTGTTACCACCCAAACCCTGGGCGGTCACAGGCCCCAAGAAGCCATTCTTCCAGCAAGGGATCACCGGGGCGCAGCACTGGACACACTCCATACAGCATGAAAATGGGGTTGGTGCTATATGCCAGCTTTGCTCCACTAGCAGATTCCTCCATGCCACAGGTATCCCCCACCACCCAGTGAAGCCAATGTTTGCACTGCCAGGTGATGCAAAGCAGATGGAAGCGGGGGGTTGGGGTGAGGATTTGGCCCACTATTTTTGGTCCTATTGTGAAGACAGATGGGAGAAAAGCACAGGACTGAGCTCTTTGGGAGCATTATTTATAAGGAACCCAACAAACCTAAACAAAGGGAAGAAAAGGACACCAACCTTGAAGACAACATATGGCCAGCTATACTATTCCTCAACCTTCACAGGCTTGCCAGCACATTCCATTTAAGCACCTGTTGTTTTCCCCTTATTCTGATTCTTGGGCAGTGTAAAATTGTATAGAGAGAACAATCAAACCTAATGCAGCTCTTTCCTTATCACAACACAAAATTAGTGCTTAATATAAGCACTTGGAGAATGTATAAACTCAAAGACAATGTTTTCAGAAATGATTTCTGGTAACTAAAACAAATGCTGCAGGAATTCTTTCACACACATGAGCCATGGCTTTTACAAAATTTACTGTATCCTAGGACTCTAGGTGTGTTTTATTCTACTTCCATACAAGATGTAAACTGTCTAGAATTCACATCAAACCTCTCAGAGTTTCTATCAGTTGTTCCCGGCCCTTTTAACTGTCTATAGTGGTAACTTAGGCCAAATCATCCGATTCTGCAGAACAGCCGATGGAAAGGAAAAACGAAGGCAAAAAAACCCTCTGCATGATTTAACATACAGAGCACCCAAACCATTCTCCTCTTGGGGTAGATTAAAATGGGTCGGGGGTCTGGACTAGGAACCATGGGAATTCCCAGCCCCAAGCCCAAGGATCTCAATGCATCTACTATCATGCCTACTAGAAATTGTCCAACTAACACAGTTAGGGAGGGGAGCAACTGGGGAGAGTTTTATATTTCTATTTTTTTTAAGTATTAGCTAACTATTGTATCATCAAGATATGTCTAAACACCATCTTGACCATTTTGCTTTGTTTCTTTTATTCCTTTCTTCTATCCTTTCTTTGCCTGTCTAACTTTTAGACTGTAAGATCTGTGCCCTTCTTAGGGGAAGAATCCTACCTAGAGAATCCACTCCTAGATCCTCCCCCTTCCAGAGGTGCTGTGACTCTGGGAAGAGAGAACTGATGACATGCAAGCCAACTCCCTTCATTTTGCAATTTAAATCCCAGTTTAGGTGACAGTATTGAGCCTGCTGCATTTTATTTTTTCTCCTCTACGCAGAGCAATGGAGGAGGTAAGGTCCAATTTTTTCTGTGGTCTTTCTACTAAAATGAGAGAGGAGTCTGAAGCAAAAACTTGAGATGAACATCCCCAATATTTGGGTGGGTCCAAAATTTGGTTGCTGGGGTCCAGATCCAGATCTGAATCTGGCAGCCTGAGTCCATTGCTCATTAATCTAGACTAACACTAGCGATCCTAGAAATCATGCAAATAAGCACTTTTTAAAAAAAAATTAAAAACAAGGCCAGGAACATATAACCATATAACACATTTTCCTGAATCATGTGCAGAAACTTGTAAGATGATAATATTACCTTAGGCAGGAAACCAGTGTCTGTTAAAGACCTTAAGGGTGTCAAGAAAGCTAATTTTGGCTTAGAGTGAAGAGAAAGGCTAGAAAGAAGTTCCAGCGGTCAACTACAGTATGTAGTGACAAGAAAAAACAGGCAAGCAGTCTACATCTTTAATTTCGACGTGAGTGTTTTAAAAAAGTTGCTAAACCACTGGTAACACCAAGGGTGCTCTGTATTTGATTACTTGATGCTCTGAAATATTCAAGTGATCACATGCGTCTTTATAACCTTTTGAGCACAACAAACAACATAAAAACCCAACATCATGCCAGATTTTTCTGCCAAGAATTTTTTAAACCGCCAGTAAACACCAAATGGAAACTTGCATGCAATAATTATGCTACAGTTATGTTATATACAGATTCAGTTTTGTAAGGCAACTTCAGAAATAGTAAACAGACCTATAGCATCTGATCACAGACACAGTCCAGCTCCCATTGACCCCACTGGGAGCAGGGTCCATCCTTCTGCTTTTATAAAGCTAGATGCTGGAAGCTTGATTTTCTCATCATGTCTTGCAATGCCAAGGAACGAATGGACATTCACTCCACTTGGGTCTAGTGATATCCTACTACTTAGTATTCTAATGGTCCAATCCTTCCATAGCAAAAAACCCTACAAGTTAACGGCAGCCTTGTGTAAAGGGGGCAATGAAATCAATGGGAGTTGTGCACACTTATACTGGGGCTTAATTTGGCGCGAGGATGCCATAAGTATTGAATTCAGACTTCTCAGGATGACATACAAAGGAGAAAGTGAGCTCTGAAGGGGAAAGCTTTTATTGAAACTGATCTCTCCCAGAACAGCAAAGGGCCAGATTCTGCCACCTTTCCTCAAAGTATGAAGTGCCCTACTCTTCAAATAGTTCCATATATTTGCATGAGACTACTCAAGGAGTAAGGCACCACTCAACTGGAATAAGAGTACCAGAATCAGGGGGAAAAGAGAACACAGGAAAATGCTAGTCAAGTCAGAATTTGACACCACATTTTACTCCAACAAAATTCCCACTGACTTCAGTTGGGTTGTTACTAAAATAAAGAGTGCAAGGTCGAGTCACTGATCTGTATAAACACTCTCTTTTTGCCTAAATTTCCTCCAGTGTGAAAGTTTCCCTTTAAATATAACGCTGTGGGAAGCCAACAAAAACAAAGAAATTACAATCTAAAGCTCACACTGCATCCTCAACCGGTCCCATTGTGCGCCCATACCACAGCACACGTGTTCTCATCTTTGTAATCACATTACTCCCATTAACACCAAGGGAGCTGTCTGACTATAGCAGATGACTATGCTCATGGTAAATAACAGGCAGCTCTGACATCATAGCAATTCCAGGCCCAGTGGGGACAAACCGTCAGTCTTCATTTACTGTTGGCTATTTTACTTCTTTTTGATTTCTCTTAATATTTATTTTTCTCATGCATTAAGTAATAAATAAGGTGTTTCCCATTAATCACAGAGGCACAAATGTTTTTAATTGTGTAATATGTATGCCCAACTGGCATGTGCAATTACTGCACTTACGCTCACAAAAGTGGCAACCGCATGAAGAAATAACCAGCTAACATGCATGCACAATGACTACACACACCAATTACATATGTGTATTACTGCATGTTCTGAAGATCCAGGGCAGAAAGCAGAGACCTATTTAGTGGTACATCATCAGAGCCTTGCTCGTGCTTTGGGAACCTCGCGCATTTCCTTGCACCTGAATGGAGTGGGAGAAGCCATGCCACCAGTGGTGGCAGGAGCAAGGGCAGTGGCAGAAGGAGGCCAGACTTTATGAATAAATAATGTTTTTTTTACATTTGGACTGCAGTATCACCCTGAAGCTAATGCACTGAAAGACCATGAAAACTTACACACTCACCCCCAGACACAGAACCCATGAAAGGTTCTATGAACCATTTACACTTCACATTAAGGACTTCAGTGGGGCTTAAGTAGACTAGAGGGCCTGGAGCATGCTATCTATAGGGGTGAATTTAATACAGTATCAACCTGTGAACCAGCTGTGTTTAGCTGGAATTACGTTTTTGATACGGTCTACCACAGTATTCTTGCCAGCAAGTTAAAGAAATATGGGCTGGATGAATGGATTATAAGGTGGATAGAAAGCTGGCTAGATCATCAGACTCAATGGGTAGTGATCAATGGCTCCATGTCTAGTTGGCAGCTGGTATCAAGCGGAGTACCCCAAGGGTCGGTCCTGGGACCGGTTTTGTTCAATATCTTCATTAATGATCTGGAGGATGGCGTGGATTGCACCCTCAGCAAGTTTGCAGAGGACATTAAAATGGGAAGAGTGGTTGATATGCTGGAGGGTAGGGATAGGATACAGAGGGACCTAGACAAATTAGAGGATTGGGCCAAAAGAAATCTGATGAGGTTCAACAAGGACAAGTGCAGAGTCCTGCACTTAGGACAGAAGAATCCCATGCACTGCTACAGACTAGGGATCAAGTGGCTACGCAGCAGTTCTGCAGAAAAGGACCTAGGGGTTACAGTGGACGAGAAGCTGGATATGAGTCAACAGTGGGCCCTTGTTGCCAAGAAGGCTAATGGCATTTTGGGCTGTATAAGTAGGAGCATTGCCAGCAGATCGAGGGACGTGATCATTCCCCTCTCTTTGGCATTGGTGAGGCCTCATCTGGAGTACTGTGTCCAGTTTTGGGCCCCACACTACAAGAAGGATGTGGATAAATTGGAAAGAGTCCAGCGGAGGGCAACAAAAATGATTAGGGGGCTGGAGCACATGACTTATGAGGAGAGGCTGAGGGAACTGGGATTATTTAGTCTGCAGAAGAGAAGAATGAGGGGGGATTTGATAGCTGCTTTCAACTACCTGAAAGGGGGTTCCAAAGAGGATGGAGCTAGGCTGTTCTAGTGGTAGCAGATGACAGAACAAGGAGTAATGGTCTCAAGTTGCAGTGGGGGAGGTTTAGGATGAATATTAGGAAAAACTTTTTCACTAGGAGGGTGGTGAAGCACTGGAATGGATTACCTAGGGAGGTGGTGGAATCTCCTTCCTTGGAGGTTTTTAAGGTCAGGCTTGACAAAGCCCTAGCTGGGATGATTTAGTTGGGGATTGGTCCTGCTTTGAGCAAGGGGTTGGACTAGATGACCTCCTAAGATCCCTTCCAACCCTGATATCCTATGATTTTCATGCTTACAAACTCCTGTAAAAGTATTTTCTGATTTTTATTTATTGGCTCTTTCTGAAAATCTGTCAACTTTATCAGACTGATGTTCCATTTGTATTTTGAGTTTGTCCCCAGATCCCATGGAGAAGGTCACATAGAAGTCACATGGCATATGTCCTCCTGGGTCCCTGCCTGATGGAGAAAATCCCATATCAGCAGGTGGGTCAGCAGAAGCAATTTGCAGAAAATGGATTTGCATAGAAAAGTAGAGCTCAGCTGAAATTCATCCTCTGACGCAACTAGAGAAACCTAGGGGGGTGGAAAACTTTAATTTCTCCTAGTCTTAGCCCCATGACTTCCTGACTCTGGCAAGCGGTGAGTGGCCTAGGAAATCATTACCTTTCTTTGGGAACTGTCTTGCTTTTTATTCAATGTAACGGTGAGCATCTCCCAGTTTTATATGGGTCAATTCATTTGTCTGACATACACCATCAGCTTTCTGTACTTCCTCCGCTTGATGTATTATCATCATTTAGTATTGGACTTGATATTGCCAGCTCCCAAATTCATAAGGGGAAATGTATGTGTTTCACTGACATCAGAGTTCTCCTGTGCCACCAGACTGAGGCATGATGTGTTTTTAATGGATGGAGGCCAGAGGAGGGGCAAGGAAGAGAGGGAGGCAGGCTTAAGAATGCGGCACATTTTACAAGCTGCAATGTTAGGGCTACTCTAAGTCAATGGGACGGCTCTTGAGTGACAGCTCCTTTATATATAATCCTGGGAGTGGGCTTTTTGCTCTGATTCATTTCTCTGTTCAGGGCTGGCGTTAGGGGGTGGCAAGCACAGCAGTTGCCCTGCAAAGCTAAGGTGCTCGGGCTTTGGCTTCAACCCTGTGTGGCGGGGCTTGGGCTTCGGCAGGAGCGGCCTTAGACTCATTGGGGCTCAGGGCAGAAAGCCCGAGAGGGCCAAGCCCCTCACCCGACGCACAGGGGTGAAGCTGAAACCCGAGCCTGCCCCTCATTTCCCCACTGCGCAGGGCTGAAGCTGAAGCCTGAGCCCCATTCCGCCCCGGGGGGCTAAAGCCAAAGCCCACCCCCCCACAATGTGGGGTTGAAGCCTTCGGGCTTGGGCTTCAGCCCTGCATAGCAGGGCGTGGGCTTTCTGCCCTGGGCCCCAGTGAGTCTGATGCTGGCCATGTCTCTGTTACACCCACCGCGCTCAATGCTGTACACTCCTTACTCAGCTGATACTCCCACTGACCTCACTGGGAGTCCTGGCTGAGTCAGAACTACAGGATTGTGCCCACATTCTGTTACTGAACTTTTCTCAATTCTCTGAACCTGCTGTGGAGAAGGCTGGTTTATTTTCTGCTGCTTTCATTACCTGACTTCTATAAACATTTATCTTCAATGCTGTGACAGTCCGAGCCCAATTCTGCCCTAATGTGTACCCCAAGCAAACCTCTTGCAAGAACAGGAGCTTATCTAGTCCCCACACAACTCTCACGGACATCAATAGAAGTTGCATGCATGCAGTGGCAACAGGATAGGATACCCGGGGCATAAGTCAGAGCTGAATTTGTCCCTCTGTGTACAGCATATGTAGGTCAAATCCAGTAAATCTATGGCTTTAAATCAACCAGAGTGATATACTATGAACTCACAGGCAACACTTAGGCATGAGCAATGAACCACAATGAAGAAAAGGTGAGTTTGTGCCAATACAGGATTTTACCTGTGCATGAACACAAAGAATTTATGTTCCCTACCACATAATGTGCACGCACACAGTGATGGGAAATTTTGCAGACAGCTGGACAATCTGGAATGAGTGGAGCGGCTCTGCGCACCTCTATACCTGACCCACAATCCAACTCTCTAGCAACTACATCCCATTCCCTCTTAATGAAAAATTAAAATCAGCTCACCTAATTTGGTTTTGGGAAAGCCTGTTTTATAGGTAAATAAAAACAAAACATTTGTAGCACTCTCCCTAGACTGGCTTCATAGGCTATGTACATCTTTGCATAAAACAAACTGTTTTCCTAAACTCCGTCTGCATTCTTAGTGAGAACTGAAGGGAAAAAACCTAACATCTGTGTGGGATGGGAATGTAAGGCAGTGGGTGGATTTTGAATACTGCTAAATGATTGGGGAAAACAACATGTTTATTTGTTAAAATGGAAACAATCAGTAATGACAAGGGAGGTGAAATATTTAGACAAAACTGTAATGTAACCCAGAGGACATTATTTAGTTGTTCTCAGGAAACAGAGAACCTCCCCTTCGAAGCTCCATACACATTTTTGTAATTTTTTTTCACAGGAGTGCTTGTTCTTTTAAAAAAGTGAATGATTTGGACTTATCTATATGAGGCAAAGAATTCTGCGCTATGACCATGGTGCGGTTCACCACAAGTGCAGAATCCCTTCTATGATACCAGCACTAAATGCTGCTTCCACAGCGCTCATCTGTTCGGGCACAGGAAGAACGGCTGTGACACTAGATTTGTGCAGAGAACGATGGGAGCGTTCAACAAACAGGGTTTTTTATTTTAATGCACAGGAATGTGCACGTTTTGACTGCAGTGGGGACTGTACAATCATCCCTTTTCTAGGCCGTCAGCTTGGGACAGTTTTCATTTCTGTCTCACCCTGCACACCCCCATCACCTTCACACATTGCCAGCCCTTGTGTTCATGTCCCTTTTGTCTTCATTTGCTGCCCACTAGCTGTGTTTTCTGTAGTAGTGTGATGCTGACACAGCAGTGATCCCAGTGAGCCAGCTGTGATAGGACAAGGAATGCTACTGGGAGAGCGCAGCGAGAATGGAGCCAACCTTCTAGTGATGCTGTTCTAACACAATGAGATTTTTCTTGTTTTTAAAATGTGTTCCATTACCCTGATTCAGTAATGCTCTCGCCTGAGCTGGGCCACCAGCTGACCAAGCATTTGTACACAAAGCCAGTTACACGTAAGGCAAGCCTGTCCCCTCCTGTACACAAATTGTAGGTCTGTGCAGACTCCAGCCCCCTGTGTCTGGCGAACTGCTGAGCTAACTAGACTGTTGCACAGCAGCGTGCCTTGTGGTGGACTGCAAGAAGCATTTCCCTCTGCTTTACTATACTTCCCCTCCTCAATAACCTGCAGAGCCAAAGCAGCTGCTCTTCAGGCTTTCTGACCCCTCCCTTACTGCCACCCTCCTCCCCGCAGAAAGAAGCTGCCCTTGAGATACCAAGACCTTTCAGCCTCCCTCTCCATTCAGCTGGCTTCTCTTCACAATGTCAAGTCGTGTCCCCCCCCCGACTCCCCTTCCGGCTCCTTGCACTGGCCATGACTGGCTAAGTGACTCCGTGGTTGAGAGAGTAGTTATGCCCAATATTTCGAGTTGAAGATGTAAATTCCAGCTAGAGGAGACATACCCACACTAGTTCTGATCAAGCTGCCACACTAAAAATAGTGTGTCTTGGACAAGTATGTACTCAGGGTGACTAGCCTCTCCTACTCACGTTGCCATGGGTTTAGCATTCCAGCTGGATTAGAACTAGCAAGATGGGGTGGGGGGGAGGGAGCTGTCTGTGTTTGCTTATGTTGGAATTTATATCTCCATCTCGAAATGTAGATGTGTGATGAGGTAGGATGGGTGAGTAAGGGGGCGGGAGTGGCTACTTTGGGAAGGATAAAGAGAGGGAAAGGCTGATGAAATACCTTAGAAAACAGAAGTGCCAGGAATAGCTGGTTCTTTCTATCTGGATATCAGTGCTTAAATCAGAGGATGGGATTGGAAGGAAGAGATTTCTCAGCCTTACTCTGTCTATTAGTAAACCAACACTGTCATGGATGAGTTTTCAAGTGAGATTTTTTTCCCAGTTGGCCTACACCAGATGTCACCAATATGGCAAGAATTTCCAGAAACTTTCCCTCCGAATAATACCCCAGACCCTTTCCCTGTCGGACCTTTATTTGCCCTTCCATCTCCTACCAATTACTTAATATTTTCTGGCTGCTTTAACTGACCAGCATAGCCCTGCAGATGTCACAAACCAATATTTGTGTCATCACCTTTCATTTCCCTGAGAGTGATAGCTGCAGTGGGTGTGACTGAACATCACAAGGATTTTTCAAGTCTGCAGAACTAAAGCTCTGTATCTTTTTGTGTAATTTAGAGTAGAAACAAAGAATGTTGAAATGTTGGTCTACAGGGTAAAATCAAGGACTTCTTGGATTTAGATCAGTTCACATGTCTGTAAAAGGCAGCTGTTACTAATGCACAACTCCAGGCGAGGTCCAGTATACCAAGTAGAACACCAGCTCCCCCATTGTTCTATAAAAAAATCTGTAAAAAATCAGCATAATCTCTTTTTGACACCTATTGTACAACATAAATAATATACTTCTATAAGGACAGACTTATCAGCATATATACTTGTCTCATAAAGGTTGTCAGAACTGTGTTTACTCTAAATCTGTATTCAAAATTAAATTAAACATATGTTTGTGCTCATATTTTGGGCAAAGCTCTTGACTCTCAACACCTTGGCTCAGATACTAGCATCTTGTGTTTTTAATGCTATCGCCCTCTGAGCGTGTAAGTTTGAACCTCAGCACTGTTGGCTGGCTGCCGCTATGAAATAATTTACATTTTGGTTTTGCCGAAATATGTTTATAATTCAGCTAGTCAGGTATCTGTACTGCTGCCACTTTGCAAAAACTGAAAATATATTTTAGGATAGATTTAAAGTCACTAGTGTTTGCCAAAATAATATTTGGAATAGATGCCTGTTATTTGCATATACAGTTATCTAATCCAAATCCAATGTGGTGGTCTTCATGTGGTTTTGTCATGTTACGCTGAATTACATGTTCTTTTCGGTCATACCAGCAACCATATAATAATAGGCCCAACTTTGCTCCCAATGGGATATTTGCATTCACTTCAATGGCAGAAGGATCAGGCCCAATATTATGCCATACAAACACAATACTAACTCAGTGACTCTGTACAGTGTAACATTTCACAGAGAACAGAAATCAAACAGATACAAGTAAGTTTTTAAAAGCTAGAAAAGGGAAATGAAGACTCAGAAGATAATTATTAACTTTAAATTTACCTGTACAACCAGTGGTTCCTTTTTTGCCTGAATATCCCATATCACAATGACAGATAAATGAGCCTTTTGTATTCTCACAGCTTCCACTTAGACAGATGTCTGGATTCAGGTCACACTCGTTGACATCTAGAAAACATAATTTTAAGATTTTACAAAATGCTTAGATCGTAACTAACCCAATGTCTTGGAGACGTTAGTACAAAAATGTGTCTACATGTGCAGAGAAAAAAATAAATTAGGCTAAATATTCTTCACCAATGTAAAATACTGTACATTTCCAAATCAGATTTAATATTGCTAGGTTATTGCACTGGTATTTATTTCCCAGCCTCTCTCATCTTTAATTCCAACTTTAATTAATAATTACAAATGGCCAGATTTAATGGGGTTGCGCTAAGGATAAACTTGGTCTATTATCTGTCCTCAATATATTTTGTTTTTTTCTGCTGATGTTTCCACAAAGGGTGTTTCAATTTTAAAATGTAAAGGTAAAATTCTCCTCTTCTAGCCATGCAGCAAATCTTGACTTCAATATTTTGCTCTACCAACATGTGCTGAACTCCCACATGGTTTTGTCTTGGTGTAAGTTTTGGCCAGAATTCTGATTTTGGCTCACCCCTAAATCTGCCATCCTACAGCACCTTCTATGATCTGAGCTGCATAGAGACACTCTGAAATGGGACCCGAAGAGAGACGACATAGTCACCTTATCTCACCATGTATGCTC
Source organism: Macrochelys suwanniensis (assembly GCA_033296515.1). Taxonomy (NCBI): domain Eukaryota; kingdom Metazoa; phylum Chordata; order Testudines; family Chelydridae; genus Macrochelys; species Macrochelys suwanniensis. The sequence continues at coordinate 67,034,320 of CM065785.1, forward strand.
CTTAACTCAGCCAAGAGCTCTGAACACATGCAGATGATTCCTACCATTGACAAAAATAGTCTGCACAGAGGGGTTGGCCATGTGGCCATAGCTAGTCAAAATACAGCAGCACTGCTTTTTACGTTTTAATGTTTGCCAGTTTTGAGGCAGCAGTCAATTTGGCACAGTGCTGCAACCAAAACCCATTTTTCACCAAATGCAGGTATCCAAGTATATTTGTAGTCTTGATATGTAATGTCAAAAGACACCCAATTGCCTGGATACTTGTTATTCTTGCTAGGACCCTGACTGTTATTTTTATTTGCTTACATATTTTAAGTAAATCTAGTTTTATCATCATCTTCAATCACTTAATTAAGGAAGATGGCTTGTTAGAAAGATTAGGAATCAGAGGTGTTTTCACTTACCTATACAAGTCTTCATATCCTCAGATGCCATGAATCCATCGTAACAAAGACACCTGTATTCTCCTGGTATGTTAGTGCACTGGCCTCCATCACAGATGTTAGGATTGTCTTCACACTCATCAATATCTATAGGGAAAGTTTACATTAACACATCTTTAAGATAGGTGTTCCTTGTTATGAAATGCACTGCAACGAATCATGGCAAATAAAATTCTTCATGCTTTGTGATATATGTGCATACGATCAATCTTTGCAGTTAAACCAAATGTAGCTTTATATAAAACTCCAGCTGATTCCAATGGGAGCAGGAGCAAGTCTTGTATGCACAAAATCACTTGTAGGAAAATAACTAAAGAACCTTTTTCATGCCACATAACCTGGCACAATCGGAAATTTCGGGTCCAGCCTTGCTGCCACTGAAGTCAATGGGAATTTTGCCACTGACTTCAGTGAGAGAGGTATTGGACCTTAAATGATTTTAAAAAGCCATTCCACACACTAAATTCCCACACAAGCAGGATTAAGCCCAATATCAGAATAATTAATATGTATGTATTTATTTCACTAAAATATTATAAGTTACTTGGACTTTTTTGTCCCTGCTGGCCAGTCAGGCTATATCTTTACACTCTCCAGCATTTAAAATATTGTTTTGATCAGCACATCAGCCATCACTGAGGGTTGATTTGAGGAACTGAGACTGCACTGTTTATTGCAATCATGATAGGATCTGGACTTTTAAAAACTCAAGGGGGTAGAATTTCTTTTAAAAACTCTCCAGATTTTTCTTTGTCACAAACAACATATACCAGCCCAGTTGAGATCCAAGACTCTGCTCAGTGACTGCATGGAAAAACCAGCAAAACAAGCACATGAATTGAGAACCCCCTGAGAGGGAAAGGGTGTAACTCACTATCAGACTGGTCTGTTGTGGATTTTGGTAATTATGCAGCTGCAGAACACCAACTCACTTTAACTGTTTGCCCTAGAATCTTATGTTTGTAATTCTTTTTTTTTATATTTCTAACAGCAGCAAGCAGAAATGGTTGCACCTAAAGTTTTTGTACGGATAATTAATTCTTACATGGTAAAAAGCTGATTGTTTACTGTTCATCCTACGACTCAAATAATGCTGGCATACACATTAGCCTGGAAATGTAGATTTGGAAATGGAATGTGATTTTATATGCAAAATAAGTGATGGAAATGAGGATAGGAACCACAAATATAAAGAACTTATTTTATAAACATGAAGAACTTTATATGCTAAATTGCCAAGGTTTTACATTCAGTTAGGGTGGAAAATTGGCTGACAAAGAATTTATTGTTTCTCCTAATTGAATTGATTATTAATGCATAACCTCACCAACCTGACCTACTATTACAATGAATGGAACTCACAGGAGTTCTATTATGGAGAACTATATTCTGCAAAGGCTTCTAGACATGTGTGATGTTACAGATAAAATACATTTGTGAACAATGTACAGAGAAAACTGAAAATCATTGTTCCTTATACTCAGTCCACAATGCCACTAAATGTATATGAAGTTGTTTATACAGTCACACAGTGTCATAGAGTAAATCCACACATTTATCACAATGGCTACAGATTGTCACCAAGTGCACCCTTTCTCATTTAGTTAAATAAGATTCTTGGGGCCAAATTTTCAGTAGACGTGCATGTATGTTTTTGGCAATTCAATATTTGCATGTGCAATTACACATTTTGCATGTGCAGAAGAGACTATTTGTATATTTTGCAAGCACTGTGAAAGAGGCCCACTAAAATTTGGGGTAGCATCCGACTCCTCTGATTGTGGCTGCTGTTTTCTTCTCACTATGCATTACAGACACAAATATATACTGCTAGCTAGCTGTCTGGTTACCTGATTTGTAGGAGAAAACACTTGGTGAGGCGTCTAATTACTAATATTTGGGCTCACAGTTGCAGTAAATTATGGATGCCAAATTACACCTGTAATAAGAGGCTGGTGCTGAAAATCTGGCATTTAATGTCAATCCTTTAAAAAGGTGACAAATATTGACACTATTGCTCCTTCTGGGGATTCCACTCATGTTGTTGATGGAAACGATTTCTAAAATCAAGTTCAAGAGTGGTTCAAAGAGAGAGTGCCAAGTTCTACAAAGGAGCTGCATCTACTACATTCACATACTTGAAATGCCATTTCGTGGCTTTAAGAGCACAGATAAAAATACGGACTTTTAACTGGCTATCAGTTATGTCATTTCTGTATTCATAAATTCCACTAGATGCAGTGACCTAGGTTTTGTTTTTGTTAGGTATTTTAAACTATTTTAGAGTCTAAAATTCTGAACAAAGTCCTAGCTTGCACAGCACTTAGGGTTGCCAGGTGTCCGGTTTTCAACTGGAATGTCCAATCAAAAAGCGACCCTGGTGGCTCCGGTCAGCATTGCTGACCAGGCCGTTAAAAGTCCGGTCGGCGGTGCAGTGGAGCTAAGGAAGGTTCCCTGCCTGCCCTGGCTCCGCTCAGCTCCCGGAAGCGGCGGCATGTTTCTCCTGCTCCTAGGCACAGGGGTGGCTAGGGAAGCTCTGTGTGCTGCCCCAACCCCCAGTGCTGGCTCCGCAGCTCCCATTGGCCGGGAACCGCGGCCAATGGGAGCTGCGGGGGCAGCGCCTGCGGGCGAGGGCAGCACACAGAGCCCTCTGACCGCCCCTGTGCCTAGAGGCCGCAGGGACATACTGGCTGTTTCCGGGAGCAACCTGAGGTAAGCACTGCCTGCAGTCCGCACCCCCTCCCAGACCCCAACCCCCTGTCCCAGCCCTGAGGCCCCTCCCAGAGCCCGTACCCCAACCCCCTGCCCTGAACCCCAAACCCCTCATCCCCAGCCCCACACCAAAGTCCGCACCTCCAGCCGGAGCCTTCCCCCTGCACCCTAATCCTCTGCCCCAGCCCAGAGCCCCCTCCCACACTCTGAACCCCTCAGTCTCAACCCCCAGCCCAGAACACCCTCCTACACCCTAAGCCCTTCATCCCTGGACCCACCCCAGAGCCCACACCCCCAGTCAGAGCCCTTACCCCCCACACCCCAACCCCCCGCCCCAGCTCGGAGTCCCCTCCTGCACTCTGAACCCCCACCCCCCACTCCCCAACCCCTGTCCCAGCCCAGTGAAAGTGAGCGAGTGAGTGAGGGTGGGCCTTGGGGAAGAGGCGGGGCATGGGTGTTCAGTTTTGTGCAATTAGAAAGTTGGCAACCCTAATAGCACTGGCAGGGTATAAATACGCAAAGACTCTCAATCAAATTCAGAATTTTTTAGGCCCTTCATCTAGGTCAGATTTGACTAGAACCGCCTGTGGTTCATCTATGGTACAGCCAACTTTTGATTGGAGATGCTACGAGCCCATCCCTGTCCCCAGGGCCGGCTCCAGGCACCAGCCTACCAAGCACGTGCTTGGGGCGGCACCTGGAGGTGGGCGGCACTCAGTTTTTTGTTTTGTTTTGTTTTTTTGTTTTTTTTTCTCCCTCCGGCCGCCGGGGAGAGCGGCGCCGCGGCTGGGCTCGGCGCCCTCCCCTGCCGCGCTCCGGCCGCCCTCCCCTCGGCCGCCGGGGAGAGCGCCGCCGCGGCAGGGCTCGGCGCCCTCCCCTCGGCCGCCGGGGAGAGTGGCGCCGCGGCCGGGCTCCCTGCCGGGGCAGCAGGGCCTGCTGCGCTCCCCGCCCCGGCCGGGGGAGCGGGGCCACGTGCCTGCCGCGCTCCCCTCCGGCGCCCCGGCGGCGGGGTGGGGGGTGGGGGCGCGGGTGGCTTTTTTTCCTGGGGCGGCAAAAAAGCCAGAGCTGGCCCTGCCTGTCCCTCCAATATAGGTCAATCAATCATTTCCTTTTGACACTGGAATGTGATGAGTTGTTAAGATTTATAGCTCTATGCAGGGGTGGCAAGTTATATTCTCTTGTGGTGCCCAGGCTCCAGCAATATTGAGGCCCCCGGGGTCCGGCTTCACCAATGTTTGGGGCCGAGTCTCCCCCCGGCCCCACCTGCCACCCCCCACGCCTCCCCTGAGTGTCCCCCGGCACCCCTTGCTGCCCCCGTGCACCTCCCTGGCTCCCGGAGCAGAGCGTCCCCTGCCTCTCCCCGGCAGCTCCATGCTGCCTCCCTGAATCAACTGCCGCCGCAGGGTCCAAGTGCCCCCCACCTCCAGACTGCCCCTGCCCCTGTCCCTCCCCCTCAGACCCTTTCATTTTCCGGCAGGACCCTCCAACAGTACAGTCGCCCCCCCTACCCGCAGTCACCGCTCCTGTCCCATGCTGGGCAAGGGGCAGACCCATCCCCCACCCCCAGTGAGGCTACAGTGAGGAGCAACAGTAGGGGAGGAGGAGCATGCAGCCCCCTCCCCCCCCACCCTGCACCCACCACAGGGGAGGCGAGGGAGATTCTTGGACCTGAGAGGGACCCTAGGAGCATGTGCAGTGACAGTGGTGGGGGTGAGTGTGCTGCCGGGGGGAGGGAGAAGAAGGGGTCCCTCCCCCACAGCTTGCTGCTGCCAGCGGGGAAAGGCCGGGGGTGGGGGGGTGGGAGTCCTCCACTCTGGCCCCAGGGCAGCCTGCCTGCACCCCAAACTCATCCCATCCCTGCCCCACCCCACAGCCCACACCCCCAGCCAGAGCCTTCACCCCCCCCCGCTCCTCAACCCTCTGCCCTAGCCCTGAGCCCCTCCCACACCCCAAACACCTCATCCCCAGTCCCAGCCAGAGCCCTCATCCCCCCACATCCTAATCCTCTGCCCCAACCCTGAGCCCTCTCCCACACCTCAATCCCCTCATCTCCAGCCCTAGACAGAACCCTCACCCCCAACCCTCTGCCCTAGCCCTAAGCCCCTCCCACACCCAAACACCTTATCCCCAGTTCCAGGCAGAGCCCTCATCCCCCCCGCACCCTAACCCTCTGCCCCAGCCCTGAGCCCCCTCCTGCATCATGAACCCCTCATCCCCAGCCCCACTCCAGAGCCCTCACCCCCAACCCTCTGCCATAGCCCTGAGCCCCCTTCCACACCCCAAACCCCTCATCCCTAGCCACACCCATCCCCAGCCACACCTCTGCACCCCCTCACTCCCCCAAACTCCCTCCCAGAGCCTGCACCCTGCACCCCAATCCCCAGCCCAGGGCCTGCACCCCAGACCTCTTCCCCCCACCCAAACTCCCTCCCAGAGTCTTGGGCAGGTGGGGGGCGGAGTTTGGTTGGGGGCGGGTTCTGGGCACCACCAAAATTTCTACAAACCTGCCACCCCTGGCTCTATGGGTTTTCAAATCCAAGTCTGGGGTTTTCTTTTTGCTTCTGTTTGCATAGACAATAGGTTCAGTTTAACAAGCATTAGGGCCTTCTTACTAGGGCACAGTGTCTCATCTTTCTACTGCCATGTAGGGGACGTTCCTGGGTGGGCCGGGGCGGGAGGTGGACAGAGCCAGAGGCAAATGCTCTCTGGTGATTCTCAGCCAGTGCAGCTTCATAGTCATTCAAGGCTGCTCTAAATTATGCTGGAGCCTGTTGAAACCAGTGGGAGACTTTTCATTGACTTGATGAGCTTTGGATCAGAACTAAAGTAAAAATTCAATACATAAGGTAATACTTTGCACTGGAGGAGAAAATTCACCTACTACACAAAATCAGGGCTGCCCAGATGGAGGGGAAGTGACAGTCTGCCCCAGTGCCACCATTTGAAAGGGTCCCAAAACTGAGTGGCATTGTGATCTGGTGCACAGGGTCACAACACCAATCAGGTTTGGCCTGGCCATCCCTCCTTCATGACAGAGGAGTGACTGGGCCAAACCCAATCAGTGCTACAACCGCATGTGCTAGAACAGATTGTAACACCCAGAGCAAGAAGCCAGGCTCAGGTCCATGGGACAGGAGCTGCCACTGTGCGGTGAATGTGGGGAAGGCTTACTCTTCAACACTCCTCTCTCCGGGGGGGTGTCTCATCTCAGTGTTTTTACACGCTGGGTCGGGGAGCCCTCAGTTTCAGATTTTGCCCCGGGTCCCCAAAAACCACTGTGTGGCTCTGCAGAAGATAAAATAGTTTTTGCTCCCAGACTGACAATGGACGCTGATCTTTCCTGTAATAGCAGCAGGCTCTGAAATAATACAGCTACAGCCAGCTGTAGAACGGACAGCTAGAAATATGTATCTTTTTTGTTGAAAAAAAGATATTCCCCTGAGAGCTATTGAGCTGGAAGTTATGAGGTTGTGACTTCGGTATTGAACTCTTTCACCCAAGGAGAGAACCAAATTCTGCCATGCATAACATCTAGCTACATTATTTATTTTTACTTTATGTAATATTTATCCAAATAAAATATATTAATCATAACATGTCCAATTCAGAGTTTTAGGCAGTGTAAGAATTAATGAAGATAACAGTATAAATGATTTCAATCTGTACTCTTAAAACTACATCTCATTTTTCAATACAAAGTAAAGAGCTTTCAGTACAAATGCTCAAAGTTATTTTACCAGTGCAAGATCTGTGGTCTGGCATTAATGCAAAGCCTGATTTACAGCTACATTCATAGCCGCCCTCTGAGTTTGTACAGAAGGTGTCACAACCTCCATTTCTTATGCTGCATTCATCAATATCTAGAAGGAAAGAAATGAAAGTTAAACACACACACAAATAACTTTTTTTGTTAAGCATATTTCAGGGATACATTCTGGGCCAATTTAAAAAGGGGGTTCAATCCAGCATCTACATTTGCGCACACAATTTCTGCTCACTTTTTACACGCCCACATTTGCAGGTGCAGGTACTTGGATGCACATGTGGACATATACATAGGCACATCAGGGAATGAGATGTCCAATTAACTGAATGCATATGCAAATGATCCCGCACTTCTGTCTCTCTCTGGGTGCCTAGATAGTCCTCATCACTGTAGTTCCTGAATCCCCTGAAGTCAACAGAAATGCTTGTGTAAGGGCTTACAGAATTGGGCCAAAGTCCCTGACTGCACACACCTTATTCAGGCAGGATCAGAGCCACTGTTTTGGCATGTACATCAGAACTTTTCAAAATATGAAAAGTGCATTCATATTTTTTGTACACAGTGTCTGGTACGAGCTTAGAAGCCCTTTCTGAACATATGGCTTTTAAAGAAACTGACAGTGGAAATTTATACAACAGTGATATTTACAGATTAGTTTAAGGATAAATGCCACTGAGCCCCACACACTATTCTACTCTACCAATGCACTGCCACCTCAGAAACGCCAGTCTGAAATAAAATACCGATCTGAGGGATATCACAACGTATTTAAGTGACCTTCGTTACATTTTATGGCACTTTAAAAAAATGTTTTTTATATCTACTGGTTAATTTACCAAACAAAATGATCTAATAAATAAATATGCTGTGTAAATACTGTGAATGTTGGCTGGGCAAGTAGCAAAGAAAATACGGGCACAAGGGTCAGATTTGACACAATGATGTAACTTCCTCGATCTCAAAGAAAGCGATGTGCATGTTCAGGCTACTTTACACTGCTTTGACACTGGGCCTGAGATTACTGAATCAGATGTAGTTATATTTTATTAGATAGAAACAATTAATTGGGATTCTATGTTCATTAATAATTACAGCTGCCCTGAGGATCAAGTTCTTACCAATACAAAATAATTTGTCAGGAGTGGACTCATATCCAGGGTTGCAGGCACACTGATACCTTCCAATCAGGTTGACACAATGCCCATTTCTGCACAGGTTGTGGCTTAGGTCACACTCATTGATGTCTATTTCAAAAGAAAAGGGGAACACATTTTAAGTCTCTGCACTGCAACATGTTTGAGTAAATGCCATAAATAGTTAGAGACATGAAATGCAAATATAGAAATGACCTATATACGGTGCACATTTTGCTAGCACCATCATACCTATACATGCGGAGATATTTGGAGCCAGTTGATGACCTGGAGGACAGTCACACTGAAAGCTTCCTTCTGTGTTTATGCAAATACCACCTCGGCACAAAAGAGGATTTCGCTGACACTCATCAATGTCTGTCAAAAGAAAGGAACACACATCACTGCAGGAGCTAAAAGTTCCTGCATGCAACAGAGAATAAAGTTCTGGTGCTAACCAGCAACGTCGGGAAACAAGTGTTTGTTTGATCCTTGGAATTCTGAGACTGCATATGTGTATCGCTCCCTCTCCTGCAAATAGTATTCTGACCTCTTCCAGCTGCTGATCCTTCTCCTCCACACAGCAAGAGAGACACCCTCTTCCCAGGTACTTACCTCCCTCCTCCCCCCACCCTCAGAGAATCAATAAAACTGTTCCTCCCTGCCCTATGGACAATCTCCTCACTTCTCTGTTTGCCTCTCTGCTCTGAGCTCCCTCCCCACCCAGACATGTGCTCCAGGTCCACCAGCTTCCTTTTGCTGGCTGAGAACCCAGTAGTCAGCTTCAGACTGAGACAGCAGAAAGGGGCTTCAGAAGGAGCTCCTGCTGCAAAGCTGGAAGGGTTTCAAGCAGTGAGGAAGCAGGGTGAGACAAGATCCATTCTGGGTAAGAGTTCCAGCCTGCAAACCCATTAATTCCTGCTGGAACCCCATTTACTACAATTATTGATCAGAAAATGGCCTGTCTCCTAGGAGCGGCTGGGCAGGTTTTACTAGTGTGCACATTCCTAAAAAAGAAACGTACTTTCAAAAATGTCACTTCACATCACTATGTACTGTCACTACATGTTTTGAGGCCCTGCATCAGTCATCATTTGAAATGTATATTGGAGCTTTTCAGTGCTTAAACTGAGCCCCTCCTTGCCCACGGCCATCCCTCCCTGCCCATCTCCCCCTCCCCCAAAGAGTCACATTCTGCTCTCAATTTCCATAAAGTTATTCTTGATTTATACCAGGGTAACTCAGGGCAGAATCTGACTAACAGTGATGATACATAGTAAAAAAAAAAAAAAAAAAAAAAAATGCTGCTACTAATCATGCTATGCAGGGCCGTGCTGCCAACTGGGAGATGGGGATCTTGGGGAGGAACCAAGAATCCCTGCCCTATGTGCATTTATGCTTTGGCACCCTAGAGAGAGCAAATTCATTCTTGGGGTGAATCCTAAGCACCCACTTTAGGCTCAGCCCTGAAATGAGTTAAGGAACAATATTTACTTTTCATTGTTTTTAACTGAAAATTTCAAGCACAAAACCCAATAAGCGTAGAGTATGTTGGAGTAACAATCCTTTAAGTGGAGACAGGCCAAGCCCAGGATCTTTTATCCTAACTCTCTCACAAACCCAGCCCCTGAACGTTAGTGGTTCAGATAAAATGAACCAAGATCCAACTGAGGGATTTGACTAATAAGATTCTGCAAATTCAAAACCAGCCTGATTTACCCACTGTGGAAATGGAACAAAAACAAAACCTTCTATTTGCCTTCCCAGTAATATGGAAGCTAGATCTGGAAACCAGATCAGGAAACCAGTCCTGTTTCAGTTTCCAAAACAAAACCTGACTAACAAGGCTTTGCAAAACCAATCCCAACATATAGACTCTGTACCCCATCTTTGGTATATGACATAAAACATACCCATGCAGTTTTTCATCATCATAAATCCACTTTCATAGCCTTCAAAACATTTACATTCGAAGTCCCCTGGGGTATTGACACAGATGCCTTGGCCACAGAGATCAGGAGATATGCGGCATTCATCAATATCTGAAATACAAATAATTTTAAATGCACGTTAAAATATAATTCAACATCTGTGTTTTCAAGACAATGTTCTGAAAGCTACCAGGGAAGACGTTTACCTGTACAATTTCTTTCTTCAGAATCAAGTGCAAATCCGCTGTCACATTTGCACTTAAAACTGCCAATGGTGTTTCTGCATTTTCCATGGGTACAAAGACTTGGGATCATTTTGCATTCATTGATATCTAAAAATGAGACAGAGAAAGGTTTTGTTATTTTTAGTAACCATCCAATTTAGTAAAACTTCATTGAAGTGCAAACCACTACATTCAAATAACAATGACAACTCGTAAGCAATTATATAGCCCTTTTCATCCATAGATCTCAAAAGCGCTTTACAAAAATAGGAATGTATTATTATTCCTATTTCACCGATGGGGAAAATGAGGTACAGCCTGTTCAAATTTCATTTGGAACATATGGAAACAAAAAGAATTTTGTGTGAAAAAGAATGTATTTGCAACACACAGTAACAAATGTAGAGAATGATTTGAGTGAGGATCTTTTGAAAATTTGATTCTGCGTATTTATTTAAAGTAATTAATTCCCTTTCTATGATTTTATAGATGAACACAAAGACCTTCACAGATGATGCTGTCAGTAGGAGGTGGAGTGAAGTGATTGCACACATTGAGTTACTAGGGAGAGTGGAACTCTATGAACCAGTACTGAAGTAACAGTAAGATTAGCAGCATTTGCTATGTAACTAGGTTTTAATAGAGGCCTTCATTCAATGCAAAGCTATTCAAGCCCCATATACCTCCCAGCTCTTTTCCTTCTGTGATGCTGCACCATAAAATAGGGGCCTGCTGGGAGGCAGGATTTGGCACTAAGACAACCGGTGATCTAAAGTCTTGATTTCACATAATCTTAACAGACCACATTACTAAGTTCCTATAAACCACTTTCCATGCATATGACAGCAAGAACTAGGCCCACATACCCCCTAAAACATGCAATAAGGGGCCATCATGTGAGCAGTACAAAGGACTCACTACCTTCAGAGTTCAGTGAATCACATCTATCATACTCCCACCTCTTTCATAGCCTGGAGAGCGCAACAAGAATTCATACGGAGATTCACCTACATAGTAATGCAAAGCACTAACACACATGAAGCTGACCCCCAGTTTATTTTGTCACTAATGGCTATTTTTTTCCTCCTTTATCTAACAGTCTGATCCAGGGCTCACTGAAGTCAACTGAAAGACTTTTATTAGCTTCAGAGGGCACTGGATCATGCCCATAGTGGCCAAAGAGAACTGCCAAAAGAACCACTCCATCCCCTGATTTCTGAAAAAAATGAGACTTCCATGAGTTAGAGAAAATATAATTACCCTAAACAAAAGCACACGTTACACTTCTTTATGGATAATTAATAGCCTGGTAACTGTTTATAAAACTGATCCTGAAATAACCACCACCAATTGTCATTCTCATTTGTGTTTCCCCTTCCATTCAAATATTAAAGCATTTGGGTTTTCGGTTAACTAGTTTCTTTAAATGCCTTTTCCCAAACACATACACATCCACTTTCACTTTTGACACCATGTTGCTTAATCAAACTGGTAACCAAGGGAGGAAGCTTTCAGAATGAGGCGCCAAGATGGCACTACCCCACTCCCATTTTTGCTGGAAATTTACCCCACAGAGTTACATGACCTAAATGAATTAAGTCTTCATTTGCTGCTTCTACCATTAGAATATAACTATTTAGCCAACAAACTCCACGACTCAGACTCTAGTGTAGGTTCACTTTTGCCCAGCTGAAGCTATCTTTACAGAACATGGTATGTTTCTCCCTCCTCCTTCAAATAGCTGTGCAAGGATTTTCAAAGTGCTGAGAGACTCTTTCTCCCTTGATTTCCAAGGCAATTTAAACATATGTATCAGGCGCAGTAAGCAGTGGGTTCTATAACAATTCCAAAGTTGGCTACTCATTTTGTTTCAATTTATAAGGGGCCGGAGCCAGATTTTCAAAGGTATTTAGGTGCCTAAAGATGCAGACAGGCACCTGGTGGAACTTTCAAATGTGCCTACAGTAGGTTAAGGGCCCAGCTCCCAATGAAATCTATGGGAGTTAGCTGCTTAGGCACTTTTAAAAATCCCACTAGGCACCTATCTGCATCTTAGGGTGCCTAAATACCTTTGAAAATCTGGCTGTATGTCCTTACTCAGTAACCATTCCGTCCTTAAACAAGCCCTAACTCCCACAGACTTCAAGTCCATAGGAATTTAACCTGAGTAAGAAAAGAGTAAAAACTAAGGAATGCCATCAAGATGTGTCCCCCAATGGCTTTACAAATGAACTGAAACCCCCTTACATACCTTTAAAGAATGGCTTTCCATTTATAGGCTCTACCCTACTAGCAAATCCAGGTCCTCTTGGACAAAGAGCTTCAAATTCGGGAGTTGCCTTCACAGGACATTCCTCGCATTCAGGGCCCCATGCTGCACCAACAGAACAGCAGCAACTATCCATTCGGTGCCGGCCTGCTATCTGTAATGTACATTCTTCATCTTCATGCTTCAAGTAGCAAGTTTCCAAGCGAATGTCTGTTGGGTAATTAAACAGTGAGATGGTGAAAAATTATGTGTGCGCTTGCACATATGTGTGTTTAATGAGCATGAGTGTTTGAATTTATGTGTATTTGACAAAAAGTCTGCCTCTCTGGAGGGGGTGGGGGCTGGAGGGAAAGCATAACACAAGAATCTTCTCCCAGAAACCCTTCTCAGTAGGGCTTGCTCCATTTCTTCCAATCAGGAGGATGCCAGAAATACCACACAGCTCTTTTCACTGGAATTACTGGCACTAAACTCTGGAATTAACATTTCCAGATTTAATAGGCCTAAAACTTTCCAGGAAATGGGGCTCGGCATTTGAGGTCAGTTTTGGATCAGGGAAGAGAGGACCCCAAACATCCAGTTCTGCCATAACCTATGTCCAACAAAACTTGGAGGTTTGCTGTTAAAAAGAGGTGAATACACTGCGGATGAAGTCTATAGATAGCACCTGAAACTGAAGTCTTTTTCTGGACTTTCCCCACAAAGAGATGTAGAATGGGGAGAAGCAGTACAGGCTCTCTCAAACTCATGTGTACTTTAGCCCTGGCTTGGAGGGACCACCTCCAGGGATGTAGTCTTCCCATCCATTCTATCCTTGACTTATTGCTGAGGCCAACCAATAAAGGTTGCCAAACATGGCCAAATTTGATGGGGGTGTTATAACATTGACACCTGCCCTGTGGGAAACGGACCACATAAGTTTCTGATCCCTCCCATCAGATTAGTTTTGGTCACTAACTATGCTACCTAGTCCAAGTTCCAACTGGCAACCTGGAGTTGAATGGCTCTGTACACCATTACTGATCCCATTTTAAAATGATTATGAATAAAATCTATTTTCCTATTTACAAGGAAGTATGGAATGCAAATCTTTGTTTGACATACAAAGATTTGGGTTTCCTTCTCCCCAAACATCGAAAAAAACCCTGTAAAATAGCTTAATACCTACCAAGACATGTCCGTCCAGAGGCATCTAAAATCATTCCACTGGGACACTGACAAACAAAGGAACCCAAGGTATTGACGCACTGACCGTTCGGACACACCCCGGGAAACACGTCGCATTCATTTACATCTATTTCCAGACAAAATTATAAAAATGAAAATCAATGCAACAAACATACCCAATTAGAAAAATATAACACTCCCATATTAGGACTGACTATGTATCAATCTGCAAAGTCTGGCAAAATTCCAAACTCTTGGGCTTTCCTATGCAAATCAGACTGAACTAATTAATTACAGCCCCCTGCCACTGATTAAAACATATTAAAAAAGTGTTGTCATTGCACCTTTGATATGTCTATTGAAATCAGGTTCATAAATAAAACCAAATTAGGTCACTGAAAAAAGCTGTCCTGCTGCATGTTCATTATGAGACAGATTTTTAAAAGTATTCAGGTGCCTAAAGATGCAGTCAGTCATCTAGTGGAATTTTCAGAAGTGTCTACGTGTCTAACTCCCATCGAAACAAAATTATGCAAATGTTTAGGAACTTTTGGAAATCCCGCTAGACACCTAGCTGCATCTTTAGGCACCTACATACTTTTAAAAATCTGGCACGATAGCTTTTTCAACCACTTATAACATTATTGATGAATTTAAGTTCCTGAACATACCCCCGTTGAGCATGGAATTTAACCTGATTCTGTACAAGCATCTGAATTGTATTTTTTAAGAGGTAAACGTTGTATGGGTTTGTATGCCGAGGTGTAAAGCATAATTCAGCCTGCTGAACTAGGCTGGCCTGAATATAAATAACTTGTAATGTCCTTCCACCTCCTCCTTCTGTGGAACATACCGTATTTCACACAAAAACGGCTTGACCGTTTTTGTTGAAAATTGTCTTGATATTTCCAAGAATATCACCATGGGCCCCTCCCTCCAAATAAATTTCCTAGGCAAATATTTTCCCTGCATCCTCTGATTTGAGCAGTCCTTATATTGGTGGAAGTCAAACGCTACTTTAATACGTTAGGAACCAGGGTAACTAGTGTGAGACAGTTTGAGCTATTTTGGCCCACTGGAATGAGAAGGATTAAAGCATGTAACAGTTGTAAACTAAAGTGCTGGTCAAAGAAATGCTGAAAGCACGGTGTTCACATCTTGGATTAATACATTTTCCATCCCAGCAGTGTTGAAAATGTTCTAAGTCTTTCCTCGTGAATAGAGATAGGTGGGGCCACTCCCCCCCGCCCCTTTTCTTTCACTTACACACTCCAGAAAGTATTGCTGAGGTCAGAGAAGTTCTATACAGTGGGTCTGGGGTATAGAAGTGCCAAGGTATTCAGTCACCACTTGGAAAGCACAGAATACATGTGGGGGTGTTCTACTTATTCGATTTTTTGGTTATGTTTAGTTTGTTCATTTGTCAAAAAAAGTGCTTCTTTCTAGAACCCACATATGGGAATAATTTGTTTTTAAAATATTTTAACTGCAGTGTCATGTCAGATTGTGTCAGTCATGATGACCTGTTACAGTTTGAGAGTCTCGGAGCTTGTGCATAGTAGGGAAATATACAGTACAGTTCTTTGGCTGGGGTTCAAATTAATCCACAATAAGGAGGGAAAAGGGCGTTGGGGCTTTACATTTTCACTGCACAATATGTGATGATCTCACACACTGCAAGAAAAAAACGTTTTAAAAACCAACCTTTTCTTGAATTAATGTTTTACCGTGGCCTGAGACAGATTTCTTATATAACAAGAGAATGACTGAAATCTAAAGCTAGAAATGATTAAAAAAGAGAAATAAATTATTTAAATTTGATTTTAAATCCCTTTTTACAGTTCTATTTTATTTGTATATGCTTATGTAGTGTTTAAATGACAACATACTATTATTATATCATAATGTTACACTTCTGTAATTGTTATTATGGACACAGGATGCATTTTATTTTGACCCAGTATTTTACTCCACAATCAGTAACAATATTAGAAAAGACAGAACCCATCTCCATAGACCACTCTAGCTTGTATTTGCAAAGATGTGCACTCTGAGTGAGTAGCATCAGTCTATATCATTGTCATATATCACCCAGTGAGATCATATTAACCCTGGGTGTAAATCTAATGAGGACAATAGAGTAACATCAGGGATGAATTTAGCTCTGTTCTTCCATGGCAAATAACATTAAACCTAAACACCAGCATTTCATCATTCAAAACATGATTTATGTTTGAAAGTAACAGTAAATACCTTCACATAATGTTCCCCTTATTCTTGAATATCCTTTTGAACAGATTGGGTCTGTAAATAAATAAACATACATGAACTTTCAGAGTCCAGAGCTTGCTGCTATGATTTACTTTATTAACAAAAAAGAAGACCTGAAACAGTAACATTTCTTCCTATGAAAAATATGGGAGTCCAGAAAGTAATTTCTGAGATAATAAAGACACAGAGCAGGATAACTACATTAACAATGGAATGGACCCTTTCCTCACTAATCAAACTAAACTAAAGGTGGAGTTAAATGACTCCAGCTTCATTCACAGCAATTAAATACATTAAAATGTTACCCTACAGAAGTCACAATACATTATAGACATTGAGCTCCTATGGCCACATTTACCACTGGGGTAAGAGTTTCCAGTGACGTTTGATGGATACATTTAATGCAGAGACTTCAACAGTAGGCAAGTTTCAGCTTCAGCCCTGGGCTACACTACGGCGGGGGGGTCGATCTACAATACGCAACTTCAGCTACGTGAATAACGTAGCTGAAGTCGACGTATCGTAATCGACTTACCTGGCCGTGAGAACGGCGGCGAGTCGATCGCTGCCGCTCCCCCGTCGACTCCGCTTCCACCTTTCACCGAGGTGGATTTCCGGAGTCGACGCTGAGCGTGTTCGGGGATCAATTAAGCGCGTCTAAACGAGACGTGATAAATCGATCCCCGATAGATCGATTCCTCCCCGCCGATCTGGCGGGTAGTGAAGACAAGCCCTTAGAGAGCAGGATCCTCTTTAAATGTCTGGGTTATCCACCTTTCCCTGCATCAGAGTATTTCCCCTGAACACTTAGATCTAATTATCAAGCAAATAGACAAGGATCTCAACCCATTCTTTCCTCAGATGTAGGATTCACTGTGTTATTAAGTAATCCAGGGTTTGTTGCAACAGGGGCTAAAACCTCCATTACAATAGCAAGGTCCATATGTCTGCTAACCTTTTAGTGGGAGCTCTGGAGCCATCCATCTAATGCTGCCTTGGCAGGGTCCCTATATCACTAATTAAGACAAACTATAGTACAGCAATATGAAGTATCACAGAATGTAGGCGTGGTCCAGTCCTTCAAATCTAATTGCACAATATATTAACCTAAAGCTCCAAGTTCAGGACATTATATGACCAACTGCTGACCCTCAAGCATTACACTGGCTCTTTTCCATGCTGGGTGGGAAAAGGGTGAGCAACATGATTTTGTAATGCAAATTTTACCAACCTACGCCTGGCTGCTATGGAAGTGTTGTTGGCCTGACTCTAAATAGAGCTGGCTGAAATTTTCAGAAATACTGAGCATTGGTGTGCCTAATTTCTATACGTGCCTGTCGTTGTACACCTACACCTTTATACCATCTCTTAATAGGGCAAGCAAGGCACAGAAGTAGCTTTGTAGGTCCCAGCCAATGCCAACTGACCTCCTTGCCCTATTGGCCACACCCACAATGTGTAACATTTGTGCAGAGCTGGCCCTGCGTAACTAGAGATTAAGACCATGTCTACTACCCCTTTTTAATGTGCCATAGGTACATAAATGGTCACTGGCCTCTGTTTCAGTCATTAAAAGTGTAAATTAGCTGCCAAATAGTTTTGGAAATCCCAACCACTTGTCTTTTTTGTAGGCTTAGACCTGCTATACCAAGCCCATCTGACTGAAATACTAGGGTATTCATGCATTTGAGTGGCTTTATAAATTAAAATGTAAGGGGAGAGGAGGAAGCAGACCCATTAATATGGCACTTATCACAGTTGTTAAATAGGAATATAGGGGAACTGTCAGAATAAACCAGAGGTTGGCAAACAATAACCTGGGGGCTTGCCCTGCTCCACGTGGCTCCTGGAAGCAATGACATGTCCCCCCTCTGGCTCCTATGTGTAAGGGTAGCCAGGGGGCTCCGCATGCTGCCCCCGCCCCAAGCGCCACCCCTGCAGCTCCCATTGGCCAGGAAAGGAAGAGCCCCCACCCTTCCCACACCCCAACCCCCAATTTTGTGAGCATTCATGGCCCACCATACGATTTCCATACCTAGATGTGGCCCTCGGGCCAAAAAGTTTGCCCACCTCTGGAATAAACCAATGATCTTACCTCGTTCACAGGGTGTACATGGGCTACCCCATGCAGCACCTAGCGAGGAACAGCACTGGGACTTTAGAGTTGCCCCATTAATATTTATTTCACATCTTCCATTCACAATAGTCTGCCAACAGGTGCCTTTAATAGTTTCTATTGGAAAAAAACACAAGACGCTGCCATACAGAGTACTTAGCATTACATATATTCACATAAATACACAACAAACACACATATATAATGGTTAATATATTTGCCAATATACTTGAATTTCAGCATGCAAAACTTATAACTGATAATATTAGAATGGAATAGATTTAAAATGTTCTTATTGTACACTTCCCTCTACTGAACCGCATCCTGAAACCTGGCTCATTACTGAACACCTTCAACTCCCACTGACTTTATGCCTATTGACCCCTGTGGCACCATTCAGGATCTGGAGCACTATATTAACTGTGACTCAGATTATATGTCCATGAAGAACAGTAAGAGGGAGAACGAACTCCACTTACGCTCCTAGTTGATCCTTGGGACTGGGTGCATGAGAGTAAGCTGGGCTAGTGTCCTGCCTTCTCGGAGCAGGAAGGCAGGGATTGGCAAAGAATAAGCGAGGACTTAATGGAGGGTGGGTCTCCTCCTCCCTGCTCACTAGCCAGAGAAGGTGAGCCAGCACAGAAGTTGGGCTTAGTAATTTACTGCTGATATATGTCAACAGTAAATTACTGACTCCCAGGAGGAAGGAGGAAGCAGGGGAGGAAATGTGACTCGGGACTATCTCCAAGTCACAATGTCTTCCAGAGTTGTGCCTGGGGTGGGACAGCCTGCACAGTATCTCTTGCTCAGGCTCCACCTCAAGTCACAAACTAGCCCTTCCTCAAATTCTAATCTGTGCCCATTTGGTAGCCTCCCTTGTAGAAGCACCCAAATGGGCATGTATAGTTTTGAGGAGCTGGCCCCGTGCATCTGTATACTATGCACAACATCTATCACCTCTCTCTCAAATTGGATATAAAAGCACATTGTGTTCCCAATAGCTAGAGTTATGTACCCAAGATAATGGTGAAAACAAATACTTTCTTAACATTTTTTCTGTAGCATTTTCCCCTAAACTTATCTATCCAAGTTATTTTTAAATGCTTTCTGGACTTGGTGTACAATATTTGTATGTCACCGGACATTTTCAACTAATGAACATATAATCTTTGATGAATAAATACCTATGCAGATGGTTCTTGTTGTATCCAAAGTACTTTCAGGGCTACATTCACAAGCAAAAGAGCCAAGTGTATTTTTGCACACTCCATTAACACAGGGGTTAGACTCACACTCATTAATATCTAGAAGAGAAACACACTCACATTAGTGCCTATTGCTGCCAGTAAGACTTCAGAAGGCCTCCTTCAATCTAGCTAAAACAGAAAAAATCTTCCTACTCGATAGGAAATTCTCTTGATATTTTGGTTTCCAGCTATGGTGCTCTTCCTAGAAGAGTGATGGAATACATAACCAAAAAATGTGCTAACTCATTACATTGACAGGAAAGCTCTACTCAGCTGCTGCCATCTGTTTTTTTCAGTGAGGTCCAACTGCCCAGTTTCACAGCTGGACTGACTGAGTTGGTCAAGTGATTTGACCACACATTAAGTCTGTGGCTCAAACTGGATTTGAAACTAGGACCCACCTGGCTCAGTTGGACTTATACAGCCTATTCTAAAACACTTGGGCCTCATCAACACTAGCACTTTCCCCACTATTGTTACAAGCACTTGTGCAGTTCTGCTGGTGGTAGTGATGGGGGCAGTGCTGACTTAGACCAGACACACGTGTTTTTACCATCATGTTGTCTAACTCTCATATGTTGCATTCTTGTTCCCCACCCATCATTTCCCTTTGTGTTTCTAGACTGCACCCTCCTCAGGCCAGACACTGTCTCCTCCTTGGTGTTTCAAATACACCGGGCACATTTTCAACATTACCACATGGTAAACAGTAAAAATCTTAACTGTGGGCATCACTACCTGCATTGCCTATACTAAATAAACAAATAGAGCACGAAGCTTTGTTATGTAAATCTGACATGTGTCTGTACAGCAGAAGTTAAAACCTTACCCCTGAAACTCTCTCAGGAATACAAATAGCTTATTTTTTTCTTTTTTTAATATTCAGAGTCAAAGGTGTAATATTGATAATCTCCATGTTGTTCTCAGTAGGCTATTAATACACCTCTAGTTTGCATTGGAGATTTTATTAGATTTTAAGCTTTCATGGATTGAATTTACATTGACTAGTTTCTATGCATTAGTAGAATATATAACTGTTCTATTCTGCCTTAAATGGAAATCATATCAACTGCTGGCAAAGAACTTCAGTAATATGGTAAAATGTTTTAAACTGCAATTAATATAGCTAGAATGTAATGGGCTGTTATCAATTACCTTCACATGTTTTTAGATCAGGCTTGTATATAAATCCTTTGGGACAGGTGCAGGTGAAGCTTCCAGGGGTATTTCTGCATTGTCCATTGTCACACAGCAGCGTGTTCAATATACATTCATCAATGTCTGCAATGAAAATTAAAAACATTATGAGAAAAAAACATGCCTTGACAAGAGGCCATGAAATAATTCCCGTTCCAAACAGCCACATTTCATTAGGACTGATCTTCCTGTATGTGTGTGAGGTGGAGTTGAGGGGAGGGCAGAGGAGTGGAGGGGAGAAGGGAGAGAGAGATGCCTTGCATTGTTTTGCAAAGCCACTGAAAGAGCAGCTCTTTGGAGATCTTTAATAGCTTACAGGAATGGCCCTTGAAATTATTTAAAATAAAAAAATGCCCAGTACAAACATAACTACAGTCATACCAAAAAGTAAAAAATTAAGATGATATATCCTTTTATTTTACAATTACTGTACTTTATTTCTTATCTACTGATGATCTGCCATGAAAGTAAGAGTAACAATAACAGATTTATTAATTTAAACTACCTGGGTATCATCTAGAGAAAATGTCATTCTTTCCTGTTTACTTTATTTTATTATTTTTAAAATTGGGAAAATTTGAAAAACTTGTTTATATTTTTCTGGTCCCTTTCCTTCCTCCCTCCCCTTCCCAGTGCTCTATTATTTTAATGAATATTCAACCTAGAGAAGTTTTGCCATTTCCTCCTTTTATAAAAGATTTATCTATTTGGCACAGTCATAATGCTGAAAATCACCCTTTGGTCTTGTCTACACTAGAAATTTTATTCAAAATTTCTCACCCCTCATACTACTGCTGGAGTTGCTCCACTGATTGTAGAAATGGTGAGAGCACTAGTTTAGATGGGCTGCTGGTAGCCACTGGCATTTAAACCTCCATGTTTTCTAGGCCTGTTCTGGGCTCGGTTAGATGCTGTGGTGAAAGAGACTAGTCTACACTAGCTGCAGGGGTGGGAAATTTGAATAAAAATGCTAGTGCAGACATGATCTTTGGGAAGCCAAAGCTCAAGACTCCTTAGGGGACCTTTGCATGAGTTTGGTCATTTGAGAGAAGCTGCAAGAAGGTGGCACGGGGCCATAAAGGACATGTGAACATCAGTAAGGCCCAGAGAGCAGTTAGGCAGAACTGGACGTGTCAGAGAGACCTCAAAAAGTGTCGAGAGAAGCAGGGAAGGCAACAGCTGAGAACGGCAGAAGTGTTACAAGGGGCAGGGAGATTTGGGAAGTAAAGCAGAAAGTCTGAGAAGCTTCAAAGCAGGCCAGGAAAGTAGATGGAGAGGGCCAGGGGAAAGACTACAGAGGAATGGGGAAAGAGTTGTGATGAAGCATGGAAACATACTGGTGGAGTAACTGGGTGGGCTTGGAGGAGTGGCTGGGAAGGTCACAGAGTTGGGTAGGACAGAAGAGATACAATAAGTAGGGGTGGACACTGACGTTGGACACAGCATGCTGGAGGACAGGAAGAGCATTGGAGAGCACGGAAAGGAATGTAGAAGGATCAGTGGAGGAAACATC
The DNA here is from genome assembly GCA_033296515.1 of Macrochelys suwanniensis. NCBI lineage: Eukaryota > Metazoa > Chordata > Testudines > Chelydridae > Macrochelys > Macrochelys suwanniensis. The sequence goes on from CM065785.1 coordinate 67,056,312, forward strand.
AGTGGAGCAGATGGGAAGGATCAATGGAACAGTTGGGCGGAGGGAGTCAAGCATCAAGGTTTGATAGGGAAAAGGGGAAATTTCATACCAACGCAGTTTTTCCCGGTGGTATCCACTTCATATCCAGAATTACATATGCATTTATATGTTCCACGAAGATTCTCACAGATTCCATTTGGGCAGATTTCAGGATTCAGTGCACATTCGTTAATATCTGCACAAACACAACAAAGTTCATGATTTCCTTTGGACTATCAAATTCACTAAATTAGAAAAAAGTCGTATTTTTCAATATCAAGAACATTGAGTTTCCACGTTTTCACAAGGATGCCTTTCTAATTAAGAACTCCCATACAGAAAGTCACCCTCCGAAGAATGAAGACCCCCACCTTCACGGCGACTAACCTCCACCGCTAACCCACAGGTGTTCGAAGTCCTGCAGAGGTAAACAGGAGCTGGAGATTACGTGAAATCACTTAAAGTAGGGTTCTCCCATGTGAAAACACAGAGTGCTAAGGAATCACTGCATAGCCCACTTCATTACACTTGGCAGGTAGTGCTCTGTGGTCCTTACTCCTGAACACTGCCTGCTTTCTATACAGCACAGTCCCACTGACTCCAGTCATGAGTACTGTTTGCAGGAGTAAGGCTTTGCAGGAACTGGCTCTAAGACAGGGATGGGCAAACTTTTTGGCCCGAGGGCCACATCGGGGTTGCAAAATTGTATGGAGGGCCGGGAAGGGAAGGCTGTGCTCCCCCCAAACAGCCTGGCCCTGCCCCCTAGCTGCCCCCTCCCACTTCCTGTCCCCTGACTGCCCCCCTCAGAATCCCTGACCCATCCAACCCCCACCCCTGCTCCTTGTCCCCTAACTACCCCCTCCAGAGACCCCCCCACCCTAACCACCCCCCTCAGAGATCCCACCCCCTATCTATGCCCCCCTGCTCCTTGTACCCTGACTGCCCCCTCCAGAGACCCCCCGCCCCTAACCACTGCCCCCAGGACCGCACACCCTATCTAAGCCCCCCTGCTCCCTGTCCCCTGACTGCCCTGACCCCTATCCACACCTCTGACTCCCGGCACTCCCACGTCTATCCAACGCCCCTGTTCCCTGACAGCCCCCCCCCAGAACCTCTGGCCCATCCAACCTCCCCCTGCTCCCTGTCCCCTGACTGCCCCCCGGGACTCCCTGCCCCTTATCCAACCCCCCGGCTCCAGCCCCAGTCCCCTTACCACACTGCTCAGAGCAGCAGCCGGAGCCAAACATGCTGCTGCGCTGCCCCACCAGAGTGCACAGCCCCACCCCCCAGAGCGCTGCGGCGCAGTGGCGTGGTTGCAGAGACAGCAGGGGAGGGGCCGGGGGGAGTCTCCCTGGTGAGCTTAGGGGCTGGACAGGACGGGCCCATGGGCTGTAGTTTGCCCACCCCTGCTCTAAGATTACAAGGCTTTAAAGGGAATCACAAGAACCTGCTAATCTCTGATCAATCCTGCAGGACCATAATACTGTTAAAATGAAGTCACTGCATTATGCACAGCTGAGCACACATTGCTCCTGATCCCACTGCAGAATGTGCCATGTGCCAGTTGCTCACTATAGGGTAAGTTGGGAAGATGGGGGATCATTGGATAGAGAGAGAATCAACAGCACAGAGTATTTTCCTCTTTGATGGTTCCGTTTTTTCCTCTCTTCACAGTTGGTCCTCCCTGCTACAGCTATGGTGCTGAAAACGAGGAGCAATCCATCACAAGGCAGTTATTTGTGAGGCAATTTACAAACATCTGCCCTGCATTTAAGGTCAAATGGGTGATTTATCAGGCCTCCCAGCACCATCCCAGGGAATGGGCTATGTTCGTTAAAGTATCCAGTAAGCTAAATGCACACTGTGGTTTGCTGTTCTGTGTGGCTGCAGGCTGGGGTTCTCTAGATAATGAAATGTATAATGCTGCAGTAAAAATACATGGCTTACAAATCTGCCGCTCCCAAAGAGCGTTCCTACGTAAGCCTGATGAGCGTATGTGATTGAGCAGCCATTAGTGTGAAATGATGCGTTCCGTGGGTTTAAACCTAAGCTTATTTCTCTGGACATGCTGCAACCCATTCAGAGTTCTCCCCTTCCTCTCACTATTTCCCTGCAGTGTACAGTAACTCATCACACGGACTCTTTTACCCTGGTCTAAATTTCAAGTGATACTGTTATGTGCTCTTACCTCTTCCTTCTAAATCCAGGCCTGGTCCACTGCTGCACAGAGCCTGGTACTCAGCTGAAAAATATTAAAAATAGTTGTTTATTTTGTTTCTTTTTAGCTAATTGTTTGCAAGGTCATCTACAAGCAGATTTATTATCCCATTGCAACAAAGCACCTTGCCATCACTCTAAAAATGTCATTACCATCACCTGGCTTTAAAGCTCATCAGCTTTAGGATATTTTAGCAAAAATACACAAAGTGCACATACAAATTAGCCACACGTGTGTATTTTGTGACAAATCCAGACCACAATGATATGTGCTTAACTGTAAGGTGAACAAGCAGGAAAGTTTTCAGGCACTCACAGGAACTCATTTTTACAAGGAGTCTCACAAGTTTCTGTGCATGCCTAAATTCTTCTGATGCGCTCACAATGCTCAGACAGCACTGCACAGCCATAACCAGACTAAATACCACCACAAGATACAGGTCAGCACCTTCCACCGCATAGGTATTTTGCTAACTGCCCAGATAATTACACTGCTGTTAATTTAGGTAATAGCCATCCCTATATACCTACTGGTCTCCCTCTCTCTCTTTTTTCTGTGCTGCCACAAGCAAAATGTGTTCCACTGTCATCATAACGAGCAATTTAATTTGTGTACCAAAGACCCTATGTTTAACAGATGCTCTAACTCATTAAAACTGCCAATAACTTGGACCAAGTGTTTGCTCCCTGATCCCAAAGAAATTGAAACAAAGATATGCTGGGTTAAACATCTTGCAAAGGGACTCTGCTGAACTCCTTGTTCTGGCAAAACTCCCATGTCAAGATTCGGCCTGAAGTAATCTTACACACAGAAATTTAAAATAGATTGCTTTCACGGCCGTGAGTCACATAACCACTTTCACATAAGATGAAAAGAATCTAATACACATTGGAATCAGCACATGGCTACATTTAGAACAGGGGCAGGATACATTTAGAACAGGGCTGTAAGGTAAGTGTGGGAGGAGTTTCTGAGCAGCAAGAGATAAACTCCTTCCTTTGAGGAAGTTCTTCGGTTCCTGAAACAATAACTTATTTCTGAAAAATTCTCTCCTCCCTCCTGTCTCAAAAGCTGAAGATGTCCTATATTTTACCCTTCACGAGTTGGCATCTTTAACAATAGAAGGGGAGGGCAAAAGAGCCCAGAAGAAACAACTTCCACATGTGTAAATGTTCTGTTAAATTAATTCAAATATAAAACAGAAGTCAATGGCATTGGGCCCTACATTTTCAAAACATGTTAACTGTACTGTGCAGTAAGAAGGGAGCCCTGGTATCAACAGACACTGATGGAAAGGCTCTTCCCTACTATGATAACATTCTGGTGTTTTGTTGCTATTCTAACTAACGTGGCTTATTGTCAAATGGTGAACAGCAAGGTTTCTTTGAAGATCACACGTCAACTAAACTAGGCTAATCTGTTCCAACTGGTTACATCTCCCTGTCCCTTTTCGTAAGGTTGGCAATTAAAACCAAGATCAAAAAAAACCCTGAACTATCTTCGCCTACAAAGTAGAGACCAGATTATCTTGAGATCCTTCGGTGCTACGCATTTTATGGCACATTTCGCTTGAATACAGTAACTTTGTAGACAGCGAAGAGAACCAATAGATTAACTATGGCCCTGATTTTGCAACTGGCTCAGCACAGGGACTCCCGTGGAGCCCTGTTGTTTTATTTACTGGTGTCTGTCCCAGGACCGTGTCAACACACTGTTCCTGCAGAAAGTGCTTTTCTAGCAGCAGTGCCTGCACAGTGAAAATGACTAGGATTGCAAGCTTGTCAGAGGGTAGTTATGGTCCAAAGAAGTGAATGCTATTGTTTTGGGGAGTTTCAGGTGAGAGGCTCAAGTATCCTTAACTGGGCTCCCCTTTTTGCATCCACAATTGGAAGACATGATGTTGACTGATTCCACAGTTATTTGTGGACACAATTTAGGCCATTTAGATATCCAGACACTTGAACGGAAGGTTCAATTAACTATTCAGACGACCTCAGTTACCTAAAATGTGCCCACAAATAATTCTGAGGTCAAAACTGTGTCCACAGTTATTCATGTTGACAACAATGGAGGCCATTGCTTGAAAATCCAGCATAATGCTTCCAGTGACCATGGGCCAGATTCTTGGTTTATGCCTCTTAAAAAAATATGCACCCCTGTACTTTTCGTACGTGGACAGCAGCAGATGTTCCAAGACACAGAGATGTGTGTGTCATACACCTGAGGTTACACTTCTCCAGATTTAGGATTTATGAATGACAAGAACAATGCATGTGACTTTCTATTTTAATACTGTCAGAATTGAGACCTTTGTAAAAATTAATTATCAACGAAAAAGTTTAGGTCAAATTTCATATTTCTTAAACATACTGTACCTGAATTTTGAGCGGGACATGGCTGACAAGGTTCTCCAAAGGCATAGTCAGTGCTGGCACAACAGCATTCTGATTTAGTAACAGCGCCAAATAATGGTTTAACACATTGACCTCTCTTGTATCCACCATAGCATGTGCTTCGCATATGTGTATCTAAATGAGAAACATAATCCATCAGGGCTCTAGTATAGTCCAAGAATAATGCCATAAATCAAAATATATTCAGTCACACCTTTAGAACCAGATTTTAAACACCGCGAAATAGCTGTCAAATATAATTGTTGCTTATCATTTTCTCAGTAGATCTCACTTCAATATAACCTCTCTCATCACCTAGCGCTCAACTCAATGCAAAGAATTCTGCTTCCTCACACTGTAAGCCTAACAGGGGCTGAAAATGCTGAGGAAAATCAATTCGCCATAGCTACTGCATGCTAAAGTAAGCTTACTGAGTTGAGCCCTTATAGAGATAGCCTGTCAAAAATCAGCTTTTGAAAACTGAACAATTAGGCCAGGCTATTAAACAAGAGATAATTTGACATTACTCTGGGACCTTTCATCTCAAAATATTTATTAATGAAATCATACATTCTTCCATGTGAAGAATGTATGTATGTATGTAGGTATACCTGTATTATTATTATTTAATGACATGGTAATTGCAATTTTTAACTGGCAACCACTGTAGTAATATACATCTGAATATAGGGTGGCTTCAAGACCGAACGGTAGTCTTGGGAGTCAGTCATGTGACAGGGGCATTAACTTTTCAGAACATTGACCCACGTCAGGTGACTGGATTCCAGAAATGAGGATTAGCACATACCAACACTCTGAGGTGTCACGCCATTTTTGAAGGACAAAAACTACATAAACAATGTTATTTTGGAATATTCCACTTTATTCTCAGATTTAGAAGGTGCAGGGCCGGTGCGCCCACTAGGCGACCCTAGGCGGTCGCCTATGGCGCCAGCATTTGGGGGGCGGTGACTCCCAGCGGCGATTCAAAACGCTGCCGAGAAGCAGCTTCCCCTGAGCTGCTGCCCCTGCCCCCGGCTGAGGTGAGCCGCCGTGGGCGGGGGGCTGGCCGCCACAGGGGGTGCTGGCGGCCGGCGGGCGGGGAGCCGAGCCCCACCTCGGCCCGGCGGGCGGTGCAGGGAGCCGAGCCTAGCATCCCTGCTGTGGGGAGCCCAGCCGAGCCTGCTGCAAGCCGCCGGGAGCCAAGCCCAGCCCCCGCCGTGGGCCACAGGGGCAGGGGTCAGGGAGCTGAGCCCAGCGGGGAGCTGAGCCGAGCGCCTCGCCGCGGGGGGTTCGGAGAGGCTGCGGGCCATGGGGGTGGGGAGCCGAGCCCAGTCCAGCCCCCGCTGCAGGCTGTGGGGAGCCGAGCCCAGCCCCCGCCATGGGGGGAGGGGGAGGTGCCGAGCCCAGCCCCTCGCCGCGGGTGGGTGGGTGGGGAGGTGGTTTGACGCTGGGGCGGGGCGGCCTTAGCTGGGGGGAGGGGGGGCTGCAGGACCGGTGCAAGGAAGTTTCGCCTAGGGTGCAAAACTTCCTTGCACCGGCCCGGAGAGGGTGGATTTCACTTTACATCAAACTGTTTTCCTTCTGTTTCTATCTAAATGTATTACTTGTTTCTGATTCATACAGGCCCAAACATATGTGCTGGAACTAGGGGTGATCCTGCACCCCCTGGCTTGAAGAGGTTTCCATTACATACAGGGTATACAGTTTGGTTCAATGGCTTTCAGCACCCCTCACTATACATGCTGTTCCAGCACCGTGGGCCCAAATTCATCGCTTGTGAAACTGCAGGGATTAAGCTCAGTGAGTTTATATTTTGAGCAATATAAGGGTCAGGACAGAAATGCTGAGCTAAGCAACTCCATTCTGCAGCCTGACTTTCAAATGGCCCACGAGCTATCTCCAAAACAAAGAGAGAATCTGCAGCCACTTCATTGTTTTTCCTTAGAGAGACAGAATATACACAAAAGCAAAAACACGGATGCTTTTGTTTTAAATTGATAACTCGAAGGTCAAAAAAAAGGGCTAGACATTTGGAAGTTCACATAATTTGTAATAGTAAACAGAAAAAAAGGGGGTAAGCAGATGGAACATAGGACCTCTGGCCCTGATCCTTGAAACACTCACAAACAAGACATTAATCAGGCTACTCCAGTGCATAAAGTTACGCATTTCTGTGTTTGCAGGATTGGGGCCTATATATGGTACGTGATTTTTTCCCCCCAATTTATGAGATTACAAATTATTTTAAAATAGGTGGCAATTTTTCTCGGTTATGCAAAGAGATAGATCTCTAGAGACTGGAAAAGCTCTCAGGTCCCACCTTAAAAAAACTGATATGTTGACATAGAAGAAATTTACTTTATAGGAAAATGTTATCTATAATGTTAATGACAAAACTAAAGAATATCATGTGATATTGGGAGAATTTCTCTCTTGCCTAAAGGAAAGCAGTGATGTGCTAATGGGAGGTACTTGTTCTTACGTACCATTTTATGCATCTGTTTTAAAATAGAGTGGCCAGATTTTCAGCTGATGTAAATTGATATTGCTCCATTGACTTTAATAGAGCTATGCTGATTTACATCAGCTAAGAAGCTTGCCTGAGAAATTTTTCAAAAAGGAAAGAAAGGAAAAAGAAAATAGAGAAAAGTGAACAATTATAGTGAGTCTCACAAATAGAGACATTCATTAGTTTGGGAGCACCTACCAATCCAGTATCATGTGGTATGTGCTATGAGCTAAACCATCATTGCAATTTTAATGCTTTAACTTAATTAGTTAATTGTGACTTGTCTCACAATGAGTTTGTCTTACCAACGCACACACGTCCATCTAGTCCCACTACAAGACCTGGGAAGCAGTCACATCTGAAAGAGCCATCAGTGTTCACACAGCGCCCGTTCATGCATATTCCAGCTGTCTCACACTCATCGATGTCTGTTAAAGAACAGAATAAGCTTTATTAGAAATGAAATTAAACAATTTTCAATGCCTGGCTGAAACTTGCATTTGTAAGGCTTATTTTCAATGTATTCAATAAAAACAAACAAAAATCACTTCACCAAATGAAATATGAGTGCAATTTTTTAAATTAAAAATAAAAAACCCTCCAACATTAGCTCATTCTATGAAGCAGAGAGAGCAAAATTCAGGGCGAAAAATATTCTGCTCTCCCTGGACTTTCCTCCAGTGAAAAGAGCTACATTTTCATAATATGTTCCCAAGAGATGCATAATCCAAAATAAGGGTCACTCAGGCAAAAACATAATTGGAGGAAGAAGGAAACCATGACTGTTAAGACAAAGGATTTGTGTAGTATTACCATTTAGTTTGTGCTATAAGAAATCAGGCCAGATAGCAAATTAAAGCTTTGACCCCTCTGACTAGTCTTCACAGGCCCCCAAAGAATTTTCTTCTTCCTGCTGTGGGTTCAGTTTTTGGGAGCACTTCTGAACGCTAAGCGTCCAAGCCCAGCCCACACATCATGTCCCCGTGGTGATCTGCATGACAATTGGGTTTTTATATCAGATGCTTGTTACAGCCTTTCACATAAACTTTTTAATGGGAAAATTACACACCAGCCTCGTAAGGAATTTTTTAATGAACAGAACCCTGAACAACTGTTAAATACAAGCTATCATTTTTGTCCAACAATAGCCACATGGAACAATAAGTCCTGTAGCACTGAAACACAAGGTTAAAACTATTTAACATTTGAGTTGGGATGTCAAATTAGTCAAACATTTTAATAGACTGCATATCCTGCTAACAGAGATAGCATTTTCTTGTCACAGGGAACATGCTATTTTTCTACAATTAGGGATTACAGAGGGAATGTTTTAAAATATTGTTTGGAAGTATGTATAACACTTACAAAATAATCACTTTAGAACAACTCTCATACAATGGATGACAATTTCTTTTTTTTCTGACCTTAAAAGTGCAAATTGAGAGTGAAACACCTCAATGTTTTACTTGGGTTGTATTGTTTGGCACAAAACATAGCTTGTATGATCCAAGATTCCTTGTTCAAAATATATTTTTAAATAGAAGTTATATTTGAGTACACGGGCTAAATTAATTTCAGTTAGCCTGCAAGCTTTTGTTCTGTTTTAAACAGACAGATAAATCATGAATTCCTTCCCTACTTTACACTCAGTCTTACTCAGACAACACGCTCACTGAGTTTTGTTGGAGTAAAAGCTGAGATAGAACTTCAGTATTTGGCCCACAGCGTGTATCAGTGAAGACTGTTCTTAACTAGACGACAAGCAAATCCTTTTAGCATGTATACACGTTCTATAAAACATCAGCTTAAGTTTTGCTAGTTTATTTTTAGGGGTTATTTAAAAGAAAGAACTGAACAAGCACAAATGTGTATATTTTTTCCTTTGTTGTTTTAGTGGGTTTTTTAAATGCTTTGTAACTTAATAAAAATAAAGACTGGAATATAAAACAAATTTTCTTCCCGTACAACTCAACGTACTTTACAAAGACAGGTAAGCATTATCACCACCTTCTTAAAGATCAGGAAACTGAGGAACAGAGAGGTAAAGTGATCTGCCCAAAAAATCACACACATCAGGTGAAGTGCTAGCTTCACTGAAATCAGTGGCAAAAGTCCTATTGACTTCAACGTGGCCAGGATTTCACCCATTAAGTCTATTGCAGAACCAGGAATAAAACCCAAATTCTGGCTCTGACTGGACTATGCAGCCTCCTTCTGTGAAAGGATGTCATTTTGACAACCCCAACAACTGTAAGCTTTGCCCCACTGACTTTGCCAGCATGTCTCAATCTTGTTCTGAAGAAACTATCTACAGGATTCACTGTCCATGTCTAATCCGTCTTTGTCCTTTCCACTTAGATTGCCAATTAGTGCCAACTGTGAAGGATCTTTCAGATGTGCAAGCTAGTTCCCTAAAATCTGAACGGAAAACAACTTATTTCAGAGGCCACTAAACAACCACTTTCAGTTCTGCTGATCAGGGCAGGATTTGTGATCTGAAGGTAAAACAATTTATTAAATGTATAAAACAGGAACAATGCACCCAACATGTAAAATATCAGATAAGGGAACTGTCATGGTAAATAAGTTTAATGTCCCTTGTATTACAGGGAATACTCATAACTATGGTGTAATATTCCTTTTGGGTACATTATTTCATTAAAGCCTGAGTTAAATTTTTCAGACAGCCAAGTACATGCCTCCTACAAATACTTAAATGCCAGTTTTATAGAACTAAGGGTCAATTTCAATACCCTAACGAGGGGTTAGGAAAGTGTTTTTACGGCACCCGTGTTTCAAAACTCAGCTTACAGTGCATCAAATGAGATCCTTATAAGAGTGGGATGGTGTATATTGCAGATTTTATATTCCTTTGTATTTGATCCCCTAACAAGTTTGGCAAAACACTTGTCAATTTCACACCAAAACTGTAGCCAGTTTCCTGCATAACTGTCAGTTTCTGTTCACACATATGCAACTTGCATGTGTAATGATAGTAATTGCATGTGCAAATTAGAGGCCAGATTTTCAGTTAGTGTAAACTGAGGTATCACCGTTGACTTCAACAGAGATTTACCAGAAGAGAATCTGGCTCTAGGATTGAAATTGCATGTGTCTGTGTGGGTACATGCAGTGCAAAAAACTGGCACTCAAAGCTTACTTACTGAAAATACGATTTTTTAGTTAGAAAGAAGCCATTTACTCTGTAATGGTGTATACAGAGAGGAGTTAATGAGGATGAGCAATAAAATCGACAGGAAAAGTCATTAAACATAGATTTTTTAAAATACATGCAACTGTTAACGTGATGACAGAAGTTGAATAGGGAATTATGTTAATTTTAGCCACAATGTATTTCTGGGAGCTAATAAGTGTTATTTCAGGAAGGTCTGTGGTTGGAGGTGGGGAGTAGGGATAGTTGAGGTGAATATAAAGTTGAAAGCAAAGTGAAAATGGATTTTGACCAAATAACAATCTCACCTTTCCTGGCTATTTATGTGATCATTCTTAGAGCTCAAGGCTTACTATGAGTGTTGAAAGGTAATGGGGGAAACCCTCTATTTTATTGCAAAATCTGTTCCAGCTTTCAGCAGGAATCATTTGAGTTGCCGGCAATTTTGGATAATTTTCAAGCCTTTTCCCTTTGATGCACAGAAGTAAAATTTCTCTGGGCCAGGAATACCTTTTTGTCTGGATGCTCACTCCTGTTTGGCCCTCAGATACACAACTGAGGTTGGGGAAGCGGAGAATCACAGGTTTGTTTTTCAAGACCATGAGTCAATTAATATACTGAACTTTTGATCTATGTCATTTCCTTGCAGAAATTCACTTAAAAAAAATCATCAAGATGATTATGCCGAAAGTGAAAGTCAATGAGGGCTTTTGGAATAAGTCCCTGTGGGGGGCTCAGGTTGCTGGTGGCACCACATGTCAAACTTTGTGCCAGTGACACTGGTGTTCTGCAGCAGATAGCTTCCAGGGGCCTTATGCCACGGCAACCTTCCACCCACTTAGGGCTAGTCTACACTTACCAGCTCTGTCGGACGCGTCGGATCGATCTTCTGGGTTCGATTTATCGCATCTTGTCTAGACACGATAAAATCGAACCAGGAAGTGCTCCCCCGTCGACGCTGGTAATCCTGCTCCACGAACGGAGCAGGCAGAGTCGACGGGGGAGCCTGTGCGCCGTGGTGTGGACCAGCGGTGAGTACTTTGAAGTTCGAAATAAGATACTTCGACTTCAGCTACGTTATTTACGTAGCTGAAGTCGCGTATCTTACTTCGAACTTTGGGGCTAGTGTAGACCAGCCCTTAGTGTATGAGCCCACATTCCATTGCCATTCTGCACCCTTACCAGCTGAAACATTGGCAGTGCTTCCCTTCACGCTAGGACGATGGCACATGCAGATACAGTGTTACTGGCTGCATCTGCTTTAAGAGATGAAGGAATAGTATTGCTGGTGGCTGCCAACATTACTAGTGATGGCAGCTGTGTGTCCACAACAAATAGAGGGCAGCCACTAGACAGCGGTGCTGAGGCAAGGACAACTATCACTGGGCTTTAAGTCTCAGCCCTGGTCTACACTACGAGTTTAGGTCGAATTTATTAGCGTTATTTCGATTGATCCGTGCACCCGTCCACACGACGAAGCCCTTAACATCGACTTCTAGGGCTCTTAAAATCGATCTCGCCACTCCACCCCCAACGAGGGGATTAGCGCTTAAATCGATATTGCCGAATCGATGTAGGCTAGTGAGGACGCAATTCGACAGTATTGGCCTCCTGGATCTATCCCACAGTGCAACATTTGACCACTCTGGACAGCAGTCTGAGCTCCAATGCTCCACCCAGGTAGACAGGAAAAGCCCCGCGAACTTTTGAATTTCATTTCCTGTTTGGCCAGCGTGGTGAGCTGCAGGTGAGCGCAGATCTCATCAGCAGAGGTGACCATGATGGAGTCCCATCAAAAGGATTTTTTGCTCCCCCCTCAGTTGCTTTCACGGAGGGAGGGGGGAGCAAGGGTTAGGCTCATTTCCTTCTAGCTGCAGATGGTACAATATGCGGTGAGCAAGGAGGCGCCTTCCCTTCTAGCAGCAGATGGTACAATATGCTTGATATCCATCATCAGCTCCTGGCCCCCTCAAGGATTGAACTCGCAACCCCGGGTTTAGCGGGCCAACGCTCAGACCGCTGAGCTATCCCTCCGCCCGTGTTCCAGGCAGTACTGAATCTCCCTTAAACAAAACGTAAAAAAGAGAATGACCAGAGTCACTCTGGTCACTCCCATTTATGTCCAAGCGCCCCCGGCCAGCCACACCATAGGCCGCCGGCCAGGAGCACACGAATACCAATCATATTGTACAATCTGCTGCGAGAAGGAAAGGAGCTTCTGCTGTGTGGTCCCGCGACCACGACCATTTATGGCATATTGCACCATCTGCAGCTAGAAGGCAAGGAGCTCCTGCTGTGTAGTCCCGCGACTACCAGCCTCAGGCGGAATGACCCCCTCAAGGATTGAACTCGCAACCCTGGGTTTAGCGGGCCAACGCTCAGAACGCTGAGCTATCCCTCTGCCCGTATTATAGTGTGACTGAATCCCCACTAGACCTAATGTCCAGGCGTACGCTGGAGATGTACGGTAATTGTGAGCTGAGCAGGCTTCCGTAGCAAACACGGAAACCCCGGAAAAAAGGCGCGAAAAATATTGCTTTCACGGAGGGAGGGATGACATGTACCCAGAACCACCAGCGACAATGTTTTCTGCCCCATCAGGCTTTGGGATCGCAACCCAGAATCCCAATGGGCGGCGGAGACTGCGGGAACTGTGGGATAGCTACCCGCAATGCAATGCTCCGAAAGTCGATGCTAGCCCCGCTACTGTGGACACAGTCAATCGACCTCATGGTCTTAACGCTCTTTAGTGGGGACACACACAATCGATTCCATAAATTCGGGTTTTAAAATATCGACTTCTATAAATTCGACCTAATTCTGTAGTATAGACGTACCCTCAGTTAGTGTCTTGCCCATGTTTGTATTTCCTCTTGCTGCCCGTCCAGTCACATACAGAAAAAGACAAGTTCTTAGTCCTCTACTTCTCAGTTGCGTCCTTATCACCCTTCCCTCTCCTGCCCTAACACACAAAGAGGCTGAGTGCTCATTCTCAAAAACCAAAACAAAACTGAACCGAAACAAACCAACACATTGCTATACGTCTGTGCAAATGACAGCTGGCCCAGCCAGTGGCTAAGCTCCAAGGCTGAGGAGACACGTGGGAAGAGGCAGCGTGTGTGTGTGTGGCGGGCGGGGGGAGTTACATGTTTGCTTGAGAAATCAGTGGAGAGTTGTTTCTTTTATGACCATCTTGAACAAACAGCCCTATGGGCTCTACAAGAATAAGCTGCTCTCTGGCACGAAACATGCAACTCTCATCCAGTTTCCTGAAGTTTGGATAGATCTGCCTTGCAGCTTCAGTAGGAGAGGTGTCAAATTATTATTGTATTAGCTTTTCAGAGCTCTATGAGATCTGTTGAACCTGATCTGGGTCCAAGTTCTCAGACAAGGTGTGGTTCCAATCCAGCCCTTAAGACATGGATTCACATTCATTCGTCTTTTGTATTAACGATACTTTAAAAAACAGAGTATTAACTGAAATCAAAACCATGATTTTTATTACTGCTCTTCAGGGATAAAAAAAAATAGCTCAAGTGTGCTCCAATGAGCTGAGTTTTTTTAAACTTACTCTAGGGTATTGTTGACTTGATCCCCAGAGCTAGAAGATTTATAATTTTTAAAAAGAAAAACTAAGTTACTCGGCTGAGTGTTTGTTTATTCCTTGCTTCAACTTCTGCTTTGTGCCTATAAAAATTGTTGAAATATGAGATTTATACACAGAAAACGTCCAGTTCTTTAAGGGACAGGATGGAAACTATGACGACATAGCCAGCAAAGAGAATGTTACATTGTCGTCCAGTGAGGGTGAGGCTGAATTATCATAGCAAAGGGAAAAGACTAAGCCACTGTGGTGCTCTCATCTAGGTCCCCACCAAGCAGGGTTCTGAGCCCTGCTGGGAGTTGCTGCACAGGGTGGGCAGCACAGAGACGGGAGTGTGAGAAAGATCCAAGGAGGGCAGAAAGTCAGGATGTCTGGGTGGCCAAGGAGAGAGGAGCAGGAGAAGACAAGAAAAGGGAAAGTATGTGGGAGCCAAGTTGCAGAAGATGTTATAGGTAAAGACCAGGAGTGTCATTGGGTCAAATCCTTCAGTCTTTGCTCAAGCCACATTTCCCACTGATTATTTGGGAGAGTTGCTAACACTGTGGATAGGAGAAATTGCCTTGGTCCATGACAAATCTTTCCAGCTGATTAAAGAGCTTATTTGATGGAAACCTGCTGAATCCTTCCTGGCCTCAAGGGTCAGTGTGGGGTAGAAAAGTAGGAAGAAATTCAGTGATTCTTTAAGCTGTCACAGAGATATGAATCACAGGCCCTTTGAAAACACTAATTTATTGTAATCACTATTGTCAAACACTCACCATTGCAATAACGTCCATCAGATGCTAACTGGAAACCAGGTTTACAAATGCACTTAAAGCTGCCGTCTTCATTGATACACATCCCATTAAGGCACATGTTCCTTATGCTACATTCATCCATATCTGAAATTGCACACAATGGATACAAATGTTTACACTGATGAAATAGTAAGAGCTTCTGTTAACTACTTCCTCAAGATAATGAATCAAACCAAACTCTCATGTGGCTGTGTGACTCTATGATAAATATTAACAGGTGATGGAACCAAAATCCCTCTTGGCGGATGCCCCAGAGAAATTACTCATATTTGTAACAATGAATCATTTGTCGATGAAGAAATAGGTTTGAAATCACTGAAAAGCACAAAAAAGACATTTAGACTCTGGAAATCCTTGAAACTGCCACCTGGGAAAACACTTGTGGTTTTTTTAATTGAGAGCTAAACCTCCCTTGGTGAAGAGGAAGTATGGTTTTCAGATATGTGAGAGCTTGACTATAGGCAACCTCCAGGCTGAAAGGGAATCACATATTTTTTTTGTTATTAAGATAAGAACACCTACAGGTGAGTGGAGGAGAAGATTGTGTTAGGAGTGAAAATTTCTCTAACGCCCATTAGTGCCAAATTTGTGTTACGTAGACTCCCTAGGATGTTGCTCTAACTTGCCCAGGAAAATGCAATGGGGCTCTCTTCAGATGCTAACATTCTGATCATCAGCTTCCATTTAAAATAAAAATATCACTTCACTTTCTTTAGGTGACAAGTTGCCTATTGGAATACTTGCTGACTAACCATTGAACTGTACGAGCACAGGGTATCCTCTGTGACCTAGCTGTATGGCATAAAAGATACTTTGCTATTGGCTGTGAAATATCTAGGTTGTAATATGAAGAAAAACCATTTTAATTGACATTGATTTTCAATATTTCAAAACAAGTAATCTATTGGTTAATACTGACACACAAGTTATAAATACAAATACACATTAGTGTGTCGGCGGCAGTGTGTAGGTGTGTTGCGGGGCAGCAGGCATGCTCCGCTCCCGGGCGTGCTCCGCTCCCCGGCCGGGGCAGCGGGGCGGCGGGCATGCTCCGCTCCCCGGCCGGGGCGGCGGGCGTTCCACACTCCCCTCCGGCAGGGGGAGCGGGGAGGTGGGCGTTCCACGCTCCCCCCGGCGTTTTGGCGGAGCGGCGTTGTTGGGTGGGGGGGTGTTTCGGCTGGCATTGGGGGGGGGGGCACGGCACTTGTGGGTGTTTTTTTTGTTTTGTTTGGTTTTTTTGCTTTGGGCGGCCGGCCCTGGGTACTGCGCATGCGCAGTACGTGCAATCCGGGCGGAATTGATTCCGCGTCACTTCCGGTGTGTCGCGAAATGATGCATGTCTAAAAAGTGTGTCACCAACATGAAAAGTTTGGAAAGCTCTGCAATAGACAAATTCTCCACAACTTTTACATACATAGTAAAGTATTAATTTGGATATTAAAAAAGAGAGATAAATGGGGTCAATTTGTTGCTGTCCTGCACCTTCTGCAATCATTCACATCAATGCTCTCTTTCATTTTGGGAACATTTTATACTCATTTTTCATTTATTCTGCACTGGTATAAATGAGTGTGCAAGGTGCAAGACAGCAATGAACTGGGCCCGTTAAATCTCTCAAAGATAGGGACTGGTCATCAGTTTAATCTAAAAGGCTACACTTATAATCTTATATATGCAGCACAATTCCCATGGTCTTTAATGAGAACTGGATGTGTATCCCCCCCCGAGAGCAAACTTTGACCCATTACAGTGCAGCAGATGCAATGATTTTAGAAGTTGATGCAATACACAATGTTCAGATACATTCTGGCAACATGCTTAATGGAATGACAAATGTTTTATCAGATTGTCATATTTACTGCTCTGGTTCTTAGCACATGAGTTTAGTGGGAAAGGAAGAAGTCAGGCCCTGGGTAACAATGGATTTTCATTTGTATTTAGATGACGTAGTTACGTATTTGATATTTAAAAAGAAGTTCATAGTGTTAAATTAAACCTAAAGGGAGCAGGGCAAATAGATCCCTAAAATGTCTGTCTCTACCAAGGATTAACAAAAGCACTACTAACATAAAATCACTGGATCATAATGACATTACAATATATTCAGAATCATGCTATTTTCCTTAATTCTGCAGCTGTCTTGGATAGAAATTATACTCCTAGACATAGCGTGGTTTCTTTTTACTTACAGGCTAAGTCTGACCAAAATTATTTATGATTTTTTAAAAATTGTGTATCTGTCCCAACCAGGAATTTTGGCACTAAGTCTTTGAGCTGAATCACTGAGATAATATTCTGCCAAAAACATTTCTAAGAACAGTGCTTGAAATTCTTTTAACGTATGAATAGATCATTGGGAACTCTCCCAAGGACCTTGGGAAGCATGATAAAGAACATTCTTAATTTTTTTTCACTATAGGTCTATGAGGTAGGAACACATCAGTTAAGTTCACATTTTCAAATTTTGAAACACCTAGTTTTTTCCAGGTTGCACCAAACTAAATCCACATAAAGCAGATTGCTAGTCACCCAATAAGGTTCCTTTAAAGCGTGCTGTTAATCTCACAGTAAGATCATGCAGCATGTGACTTATGCTCCACTCTAAAACATACCACTCCCATCAAAGGAACTCTACATTTTGTGATAGTGGTATGTACTATTTCTTTTGCTGGACAGACATCCTGTTGCCGATTGCCAAGCCACGGCTCCAGAACTGGCTGCAAAGGATGGTTTACTTGCCCTCCCAGACACAGGAAAAGGTATTTAGAAATTTGATTCCCAGCTCCTTCTCTCCCTCCACCCCAACGACTTTTTATTATTTTTTAAAGTGAGTAATCTCTTGGAATTGTAATTACCGATGGGAAATAACTTCAGAAAAAACTCTTACCTTCACAGTTTTTTCCATCGACTGCCACATGAAAGCCAGCATTGCAAACACAGTGAAAACTGCCATCTGTGTTTATGCACCGTCCATTATTACAGATCCGGCCATTCTGTAAACATTCATCGATATCTGAAAGCCAAGCAAAAAACCAAAAATATAAGTGTGATTTCTTTTCCAGTTTTCTGACTCCATGTAAAAATTACCTTTGCCTGGAAAAGTTTGATTTGCATAACTGAACATTAAGAAGGTGGAAATAGTATCAAATGATCAGTCTGAAAGAAATTTCAATTTGCAGTAGGAACTGAGCCTTAGTTCAGAAAACACTAGACTGTAACTTGCTAAAATAGGGTTCAGGCTCCTTCTTACGGTTTCTATGTGGGTTTCTGCATTTCAGTTCCTTACAAAAAGGGTTTTCACGAAAATCTAAACTTACTAAAAGTGAAAGGTTAAACAAAACCAAAGGCTTTTTGTCCTTTCCTGCTGCTGTCTGAAGTAGGAATATAGTGGGAAATTTTGAGTCTTTCCCACCCCCAAAATATGTTTTCTGTTCATTTTTATATTTAAAACATCAGATCCTCATTTCCCTCTCTCTGCTGGAGGCCCTTGGCAAGATCTTGAAGGACCTGCCTAGTGGTATCACACAAGGCTGGCAGTTCTCCCTCTCCCCCAAATGAGGGGGGAGGAGATGCTGAGACAGACTGTCTAGACATTTTTTAGATTGCTCAGTGTTCTTCATCAAGGGCTGGATCATCTCCCAGAGATTCTTGCACTCAGGGGACTGTGCACAAAGATCTCAACCAGCTCATGCAAATGCCTCCTCCAACTACCCAGTCACTCTCCACTTCCCCAGACACACTGCAGATGCCCCCCGACAGGTGTTCAGGACCAAAAGGGCTCTGCTAGGGGTTGGGGATGAGTAGAGAACAGACTGCACTCCAGACTCATGTCCCCCGCTAACTATGTTGGTATCTGAGGCAGAATTATTGGTGCTTGAAATCCAGAGTTTTCTTCCATGGCAACCCATCTTCACTGAGCACCTGTAGAGGGAACCCAGTCAATGGTTGTGCTGCCAGGGAATGGAGGTACCAGCAGAGGCAAGAATCATCACATGGACAGTTTCTGCTTCAGCAGATCCCATTCCCCATGATTCCTAGGAACCGTGTGAAGACCTGGGAAGCCTCCCCTCAGAGTGACAGGGGTGATGGACAGGAAATGAGGCACGTGGAATTTTCCTGCCCCTTGGGCCCCTTCCTTCAGCCTCCTGGTACAAAGTTGAGTGTGGGGCTTGGTCTCGGGTAATTATAATGGCAGTTCTTAAGGCTCTTCACTTTTATTTACCTGCTGCTATCTGACTCGTGGTGAAGAAAATAATATTTGCAGTTTTCTTGTTCCTTACAAGCAGACAGCGGGCAGTAGACCCAACACTATGTTTTGTTCCACTTGTGGTTTTTAAATTATAACATTGTTGTTGATTTTTCTTTTCAGAACTATTAGCAACCACAAAGCTGCCTTTCACCTGAAAGGGTCGTGCATGTTCTTTAACTTCTACCCTTTCTATGCATGACCCATCTCCTCTTGCTCTTTGAAAGGTTATAGCATAACAACATGACGAAGTTAGATGACCAGTTTTTGGCTCTCTGACTCCCAGATACACATGCCTCTTATGGTTAATCCTGGTAACACTTCTTATATTTTTTCAGTGCTATTTTACTTGCCTCCTTATGTCACTGAATTAAGTTCTCTAGGTTTTAAGCACTAATCACAGAGCTGTCAGCTTTATTCAGGAAAATCTCTTTACTGGGCCCAAATTTGAGATCCTCACTGATTTTTACTCAGCGTTAACTCTGTCAAACTCCCACTGAAGTTCTTGGGAATCTGACTGAGTAATAGTTGAGTAAGTACTGTGGGGTCTGCCATGCTATGTTTAATAACTACATCAGTGTAATTTATGGTCCCACAAGGGCACCCACTCTAGGCTTCAGTCTCCCCTGGCTGTCACCTCTTCTGAGTGGAGACATGCACCTCACTCCCTTCTTACCAGGGTAGTTCCAGACTGCACAGCCCCTGACAATACTGTCATATCCAAGCAAGCAACTCTGCTTAAGCAAGCCTCTCTGCTTAAGCAAGCCTGCTTACTTTCTCTTTGGAGACTAACAATAGACTAATTATTCACCATTATAAGCACAGCACTTCCTATGCACGCCTATTGTATTCTTATGGTAAAAGCACTACAGAGAAAACAACAGAAGAATCTATATGCATGCTAATAAACCTACCAGAGATCACCCCAACCATAAAATGGGCTCTGGCAGAAGAAGTACTTCAAACCCCACCAAGGGCTTTCCTGTGGTTTCAAGTTCATCACAGCCTCAGCTCAGAACAAGCACACTATCTTATGGGGCCCTCCGTAGGCCCAGTCCTTCTAAGGCAGAGGTACTCAAACTGGGGGTCAGGACCCCTCAGGGGGCCACGAGGTTATTACATGGGGAGTTGCGAGCTGTCAGCCTCCACCCCAAACCCCGCTTTGCCTCCAGCATTTAGAATGGTATTAAATATATTAAAAAGTGTTTTTAATTTATAAGGGGGGAGTCACACTCAGAGGCTTGCTATGTGAAAGGGGCCACCAGTACAAAAGTTTGAGAACCACTGTTCTAAGGATTGGTGCCCTCTGTGGACCAGGAGTCCTGTCCGTTTGCTGGATCAGGAAGAAGGCCTACAGCCTGTTTAAAACCAGGCTGTTTAATCAAAAAATCCTTTCTTTGTGTGTTGGTCCGTGGAGAATCCAGTTTGAATCAGATGCAAACCTCTCCAAAGGGCTGATAACCAGAGGAATTACATTAGCACATCTTAATTTACATAAAATCATACAACACATAAACAATTGCATGTTTAATACAATGTACCCAAAAGCATTGAATCTAATTTAATTATATTTATCTTTATTCCATAAGGTTTGGGCAGGATATTATCATATCTGTCACAGATTCATCCCATGGTACCTTAGAACCAGGAATCTATAAATGCCCTATGAGTACTTAGGACTTTTCAGAAAGGGGTGCACCTGTAAAGATGTACATGCAACTGTACAAACTCACATTGGTAGGTGTAACAGAAATGCTCACGAAGGCAGAACAGGCCTTGCATGTGCAGTTGTTCACTGGAAATGCTGTTTTTTCAGACACAAAAGGAGCGTGCACATTTTGGCAAACACACTTTTGAATAACTGTTCCTTAAAGTCCTTCGTATAGAAGTGCTCCTGCCTGTTTTAGCATATTTTAAAACTGCAGCTAGACAAGCAGAGCTGTGATGGATTGCAAAGGGCCTGTTAAGTGACCACACACTAACTGCAATGGCCACCAGGCTTTAGACATTTATGTGTTTAATGATTCACAGCCAATCAAATTAAAGCAATGTAACAAACATGACTCATGACTAAATTCATCCCCTGAAGTGCACATCATTGGCATTTCTTCTGCATGCCCTACTGTTCTGCAGACAGCTGTTTGTACTGTTGCTGTCCTTTTGCGTCAGAAAGGAAAATCCCACACCAGTGCTGGTGGCTTTCTTTTCAAACTTTTTGGCAACGAGGCACGTGGTCAGAGCCTCTCTTGTCCTCTCACTGCTAGGACTGCTTGCAGATGATTTCTCTGGGCTTTGTTTTTTAATTCTTTGCTTCCGTCTCTGATCCCCTAATCCCACTGGGATTTCCGAACTCTGCTTTCTTCTGAGAGTCCGATAATATATCTTTAACCAAGCGTAAGAGCCCTGAATTACTTCTTCTTGAGGCTCTAATGTGTAACTGTGTTAAGAGTATTCAATTCTGACCTCATTAGGTGCTATGGTTCACCCATGCCATATATAATAAATTGCTGGTTTAGGTACCACTGTTTTTGGTGATTATCTTCAGTTCTTCATTTGGTCTTTCCTATTGCAGAATGTAGAGTACAC
This sequence comes from Macrochelys suwanniensis, assembly GCA_033296515.1. Classification (NCBI taxonomy): domain Eukaryota; kingdom Metazoa; phylum Chordata; order Testudines; family Chelydridae; genus Macrochelys; species Macrochelys suwanniensis. The sequence continues at coordinate 67,077,858 of CM065785.1, forward strand.
TACGAGCTGGTCTACACTGAAAAGTTATATTAGCACAGCTACATAGAATATCAGGGTTGGAAGGGACCTTAGGAGGTCATCTAGTCCAAACCCTTCTCAAAGCAGGACCAATCCCCAATTTTTGCCCCAGATCCCCAAATGGCCCCCTCAAGGATTGAACTCACAACCCTGGGTTTAGCAGGCCAATGCTCAAACCACTGAGCTATCCCTCCCCCCATCTTTTCAGGGGCATGAAAAATCCAATTCCCTTGAGAGACGTAGTTAAACTGAGCTAACCCCCCAGTGTAGACAGTCCTAGGATGATAGAAGCTGTAGGAAGAATTCGTCCATTGACCTAGCTACTGCCTCTTGGGGAGGTGAACAACCTACAGTGGCAGGAGAACCCATCCCGTTGCTCTGTTACGTGTCTACATTGAAGCATTACAGTGGCATGTCTGCAGCTGTGCCAATGTAGTGTTTTAAGTTTAGACACGGCCTACCTCCCAGATTTTCATCAGCAACTGGTCTTTGCTTAGCCATGTAGGGGGTTGAGAGACAGGAGAATTGACACCCACTCCTGGCCTCCCACAAAGGTATACAATAGTTCACCCTAAAAACAATCACTTCAGCCTTAGGTTCTGTAATGATCAACAGTAACCAGAAATACCCATCTCATTCATCTTTTGTGCCACTGAGTCCCTTCGTAGGGACTCCACCTCTTGGAAGTCTGATCATATTGTAATAGCAAAGGGGCTGGAGGGGTGGCAAGGATCCCATGTAGTCACCTTTTGGAGTAGAACTGCACTTTACATGAATTCACTTGTGTCTCCTTGTAATGTCATTCAACATGGTCACTAAATGTACCCTATCGGTTTGCTGAAGAAATGGTTCACAGGACTCTTGTGAAAATGAAACTGATGAGGCAGATTCTTATCCCAGGTAATAATTTGAAATTAATATAAAGAAAAAAAGTCTTCCACTTCACATGAGGACTTTTCAGTAGGCATTAAAAGCTACTCATTGAAGGCTGCGGAGAATTTGAGACCTTCCCATTTTTCTTTTTTGGTTTCAGTCATCTCCATTACCACACTCAACTTCAGAGTGGGTGTATGGCTAGGGAATCCTCTTCTCTGTACAAAGAGGGAAATATGATGAAGGCAAATATGGGTCTTTGAGCATTTAAACTCACCCTATTTTATTTGCAAGGCTCTCTTCCTCTAATATATCCCAATCATGCCCTCACAGAGTAGTCAAATGCTCTCTCAGTAGAAGTGTCTCATTATCAGTTAACTAGCAAGGGAACAGATCCACTTTAAAAGCCAAATTCACATCCCAGCACTGAGCAGCAATGTCTGAGAATGGTGAAAAATGAATCTTGCATCTCAGAGGTAGGTAGTGCTGCCAGATAGATTCCTCCCAAGCCCAAATGTCTTTTCACAATCCTGGCCTCCTCTGAGGGTTAGTACTTTGTGCTACCAACTCAACCATCAGGTAGATTTAGGTCAGCCTTTTTGAAAGAATATTTTTTACCCAAGTATTTAATTTATTTTTAAAAGTTCTTATTAAATGCATATGTTTAACTTTGCTTAAGAATAACAAATATTTTCCCTCCTTAGTGTGTATACAGGAGTACATCTAGGTATATAATACTGTACTTCACCTCGACACTCTGTCCTAGTTAGTGTACTCTGATATCCAGCACGACACTGGCATATGTAGGATCCTTGGGTATTTATACAGTCTCCACTAATACAAGGATTCTTCTCACAGTCATCAACATCTGTAAAATACAGACAGTATATTTTTAGTAAGACATTGCTTGGCAGGTATTCAGGCCTGAGGGCTATTTTATTAGTTTATTTTACATGAGCAAAACATAATTTTTTTTATAAACTCTATTATGCAATACTCAAACATTAGGAACATTTTTTCTCACCAAAATAAGTCTATGCTATGTAGCATTTCATATTCAAAAGTTCTAGGCAGGTACTGGATATTAAGTCAAACAATATTTCCCAGATAAATGTTGTAGCTTCAAATAAACTGAGCAAGCCTCAATGTAAATTTCTGCATTTACATTTTAAAATTACCGGTATTTGGACTAACCTCTAGAATTGCATGTTCTAAATCAGGTTGCTACTCGTAGACAAATGCAAAGGGACTCATGTAAACACACTGTTATATATATGTGGTTATTAGCAGCAGATCTATGCAATCTATACCTTCTGTTATTTACAATAACCTTCACTTTACAGTGAGCTAAAGCCTCCTTATTCATTGCTTATTTGGTTAAAATGCTAACAAATCAACAGTCATTGAAGTCACTAGGCATTCTGCTTTAGTAAGGACAAGATCTGACCCTATTTTTATAAATGTTACTTTAATCTGTGATTGTAAATTGCATATTTAAGCTGCAGGCAACTCTTTAAACTGATTACGTTTTAACCACAATCAACCACATTATATTTCTAAGAAAAATGTGCTTAATTTTGCATATTTAGAATAATTAGAACTTAATTTATCACAAGGTTTATTTGGTTTTACATGTAATACGTGAGAGGTAAAACTATTATAAATCTGCATTTACATGTGAAATCAAATTAAGTGTTACACCCATTATAAACATGGAGCCTGCTTTTTTTGTTTGTTTTTTGTTTTTAATAATTTTAATAAGAAATTAATGAAGGTCTTTATATCGTATGGGATAGGAAAACAGTTTAATACAATTATCACTGTCTGATTTACAGAGCACAAGGAAAATCCCATACCAATGCATTCCCCTCTGACATCCAGTTGGAATCCTTTGTTGCACTCGCAGCGGTAGCTCCCAGGAGTTGGAATACAACGCCCATTAAGACAGAGATGTCTGAATAACTGGCAATAGTCAGTGAAATTAACTGGCAAAACCACTGAAATGAAAGAGTTACAAAAGTAGATTAATAGGTTATAATAATGATCTTCTGTAATACACAACGCATGCAGTGTTCTCCATTAAAAGTTAACATTTACCTTCCATCACCACATAGATTAGAGAAGAACTTGGATAGCACTAAGTGTGTGAAAGCAGCGCTATGTCCCTGACAGCACTGTTTGGGAATGGCTGGTAAATGTTGACTTTTTGATGGTGACATCTATAATTCTGATTTCCCATCTTGCCGGACACAACATTTAGGGCTAAACCCATGCATAAGGAGTAAAGTAGGTGTGTGGTGTTATACAGGGACTATAAAAAGCCAGCATTAGCCAACAGCTGTGACACAGTACCTCAAATATCTCCATTTTTATAGCTAGGAATTGGACAGATACTCAGATTACTGTGGTAACTATGTGGTATCAGTTGGCAAGTGCTTACTGTGGGCTGCGTTGGCATTTTGCAAACCAGCCTGAGTAAGGGACAGGATAGGGAATGAACTGACACTCTGAAAGTCCGAGTTCTTTTCCTGCTTCCTTCTTGCACCAGACACACCTAAACCTTCCCCTGGCCTTTTCCTTGGCACAGTTTACTTCTCTATCCACAGTGGCTCACTTGCACGGGCCAGTGCACTGGACGAGTATGTGAGGATTGGTGAATTGGAGCTTTGGTTCCACCTTCTCCCCACACCTGTCTGCCCAATCCCCACTCACTGGCAGCAGCAGCTGCTTTCTCCCATGCAAGTGTGAGAGATACAGCAATTTCCTGCCATATCCTTGGGAGACCTTACTGCATTCAATTTAAGTATATTTGGGGTTCATTGTATCAATGTACTACCACGGGTAGGGATTTTACTAAACCTCTCAAGGGTGGGGGAGGGTGTGACAGATGTGAGACCTAGGGGTTCAATTAACTATATTGAACAATGTGCCTGACAAGAATGGACTTTTGGAACAAAACATGTTAAGTGGTTTTCCTGGTGAATATCTAGAGGAAGGTGAATGCTAATTCCCTACCTCCAGTTATACAAAATCCCAGCCTGGGGAGTGGGCCATTGTCTGCTGATCACCTGCTGGATGAGGCCAAGATCATAGGCCCCAAACTGTATAAAGGAAGGACTGAACTATTCATGGCTGTTCTGGTTCTGAATGTGAGATGGTTATGAACTTGTAACCACAGGGAAAACCCAGTTGTGGGTTTTGCGGGACTGACAGCTACCAGAGCCTGAGGTTGGAGTCAGGGTGACCTGTAGTAAGCTCTATGGCATGTGTGTGGGTTCTTTTATTGTTTTTAATATGTTTTCTCCGTAATGCTTTCAGTTTTAAGAATAAATATACTTGCTTATAAAGAGCTGGGTGCTAACTTATAGCTGGGCAATTACACTGTTCATAACTTCTGGAGAGAAAGCAAAAAGCAAATGCTGGCTTGCTAGGCAGTCTGGCTTGCTGGGGATATTACAGTGTAGCCTGGAAAAACCCTGGTCAGAAGGGAGAAAGATGCGGGTCTCTGCCCAAGAGAGGTGATGGCTGAGGAGCCAGTATCCTAAAGTGGGTGCCAGACCACAGAGGGGGAATACAGGTGCTGCTGCCCTGAACTGTGACAGCAAGGACTTGCAATATGAGTAGCCTGCACAGGGAAGTAAGGGAGCTCATTATAGTCCTTACTGCCCTGTGTAGACATGCAGTTGGGCTCAAGGCTGAGCCTTAAAAATGACAACCAGCACAGCACATAGGCCAGAGTAAAAATAATGTAGGCGTAAAGATGGTATCTAATTAAGAGGGGATGGTGTTACAGAGAATGCAAGTCTACCACAAGGGGCCTGGTAACAGCGAAAACAAGACACGGTTACCCTGAAACCCAGTCAGCGCACATGCAACCACTCAAAGCAAGCACAAGACAGCAGCAATAGGAATGAGCACACTGCTCCTGAGAAATTCACATTTTTAATGTGATAAAGACCCAGTATCCTGCAGGGAAAGGGCTAATATTTATTCTTACCATGTGGAGGAGGACCGCGTGATGGAGGTGGAAAAACAACGCCTGGCCGCGGTGGTATCCCAGGGATCAGAGGAGGATAAACATCAGGAGGAGGATAAAGATCAGGAGGAAGATAAACATCAGGAGGGCCTGGAGGATGATCAGGTCTCCTAGGCCCTAGATCAGCTACCACGCATAACTTGCGATACTCCTCTGAAACATGAAAACACAGCACTTCAGTCTGGTGGTAGTAAACATGAAATACCCTCCTGGAAAATGGAGACCAAGTGAACCTTTTTCATAACAGAGGACCTCATTCTGTGAACTGTCCTTCCAGTCCAAAGTAGAATTTAGTACACAGTTCATCAGAACCCTGCCAGTAAAGAGAGAACATATCATTGGAAATCTACATTTAAAAGCCATGAGGGGGCATCAGGCAACCAATCCTATTCTATTTATTTAGTCCCTTTCAGGCAAAACCTCTGCCGAACTCAATGGGCATTAGAACTTTTGGACAGGGCCCCAAATTAACTACCATCCTGAAGTCTTAAAAATTCAGCCTGTCCTGCAGGCTGACTTCCACAGAAAAACACTGAGTTTCTGTTAAAAGAAAAGAAAAGAAACAAAACAAAAAAGAAAAACCTTCTTTCCTGTATGTCAAGTGAAATATTAAGGGTCCAGGGTTGTATTTTTGTCTCTCATTAGCATCTCAAGTTGTAAATCCCTTTATTAGCCCAGAATAAGAAGAGTGAACTTGAAGGCTACATAACTTACATTAACAAAACCTATAATATCTAAAGTGATTTTACATATATTTTCAAGATATAATATACTGGTATAACTGATGATCACAAGGCCATATTTTCAACTGACCTTTTTAATCAAGTCCACAAAACATGTATATACAAATAGTCATTAGAGCGTGCAAATCTGAAGGCTTTGGGGCAATAATGAAGGGGTTCAGTGAAAATGATGCTACGAGATAAATTAATTCCTAAAAAAATAAAGTAGTATGTATGTACGAAACACTTAATATAGCAAATTATAACCTGTTCCTAAGGACACTGCCAGGAAAGTTAGACCGAATGCTTTAGTTTTCAGTCCAACTGTCCAACAGCTTATATGCTGTTCAATATGTTAGAGTAGATTTGTTAAATATGATTGTCACGGAGTGTGGGGGAGTCAGCGCCCTGCACCCCTCTTTCTGGGATTCACCGTGACTCTCAGGCAGCCAGTAAAATGGAAGGTTTATTGGACAATAGGAACACAGTCCAAAACAGAGCTTGTAGGTAAAACCAGGACCCCTCAGTCAGGTCCTTCTGGGGGGTAGGGTGCCTAGACCTCAGCCTTAAGGTTCCCTAGGTTTCCCCACCCAGCACAAAACTGAACCCAAAAACCCCTCCAGCTGGCTCTCTCCACCTCCCCCCTCTAGCCTTTGTCCAGTTTCCCGGGGAAAGGTGTTGCCTGGCCCCACCCCCTTCCTGGCTCAGGTATCTGTCTCCCATCCCCACTGCAGACAGTCTCAGTAAAACTAGACGACATTCCCCGGTCAATCCACACCGCTCCCTACTGCGTCACAATGATATTAACCTAAGATTCACTTTTCCCTGTCATGATCCACTGCATTTGCTTTGCTACTAGTGGACAACCAAGCTGCTTTACGTTTCACTGTATTTCCCTTTACTGGTCTTTAAAGTGTCTTTACCTTTAAAGTCTTCCCCAATAATTTTTTTATTAGATAAGAGATTTTCAGGTTTTGTTTTTTATTTAAGCTTGTAGGATTTTTTGTAACTTTCTTTTTCACTCCTCATTCAAAAAATGTGTTGGATTTGCTTTCAGTTAGTCTAACCAAACTGCTACAAAAATAACCTTTATGTTAGACATTCAGAAGGAATAGTGTGTGTGTGAGAAAAAGGTAGACACACACAGATTTAAATATCTGTTAATGACCAAGTGTATCTTTAGAAGAGGAGAGGTGACCAGGGGAAGTATCCAGATAGTGTTGCTCTTCTGTATCGCCACTGACTGCCCACTGGAATACTAGATAGCTTATGGTCACTGGGGCATAAAAGTGTCTATACTGAAAACCCAGAGAGACCTCGTTCCCCTTGGAAATACAGATTGTGAGCCTAACTTTCAAACATAGACATCTAAACTGCAACTCCCAATCCCTTACTGGTGTGCTCAAATAAGCAAATAAGTGCCCTAATCCCCTTTTTAAACACCTACATTTGAGCACCCTAATTTAAGTGCCCAGGTTAGAAAATTTGCTTTTGTGAGACAACAGGGAACTTCTTTGATGCTATGCGTGACTAGAGAGATTGTTAGTATTGGATCACAGTATTTCTGAAATTTATCACAGTTAGCAGGAATCTAGTTACGTGAGAACACCAATGATAGAAAAGCTATATGTAAGTAATTTCACCAGTTTCTGAGAGAGGAAATACTGTATTTTAAAGTCTGGTGGTTTATCAGCAAAGTAGCTGAGTGTAACACTTTCCTGGACCAGGCCCTCTCCACTAGAACAAATAACAGCACCCCTGTTAGCAATCTACCCAATGGAGCCAAGAGACAATACTAGGAAGTGTTTAGGTGAGAAGTGGACCTACTAGGCTGAACACTTTAGATACCAATTTAGAAAGTATTAATAGATTTAATGGTGAATCCTGCCCTTCAGTATAAACAATTATTGCTGTGGTATGCAACAGAATACAGTGCAAGCCTTTTTTATTGGAACTCTAATCTCCATGTATAATTGCCAGCAATAAACAGCCTATTTTATAGTAACAGCTGCAAGAGGGTCTGCTGCCCACATTGAAAAAGCAACTGCCTGGTTATGTGACCAGTGCTCTACTTTGTATTACATTAAATTTCCATATCAGAGTTGGAGAGACTTGGCTTCACCAATGCCATTCACTGACAGCCCTAAAATTCCTAGATTTGGGCTCACGCTTCGGACATATTTAGAAATCAGTGAGCCTGTAATACTATTGATGATCATGCTGTGTGTGCCCATGTGTGTATCTAGCCTCTCTCACCAGAGGATTTGAAAGCAGTTTAGAAAGGAAAGTATAAATTACTAATTCCATTTTAGGCTAGGTCTACATTATGGCTGCATGTACAGTACTGACACTTCACGAGCACCTGACGTGTATAAACAGCCGTGTAGAAGGTGAGACCGCTTAGGCAAGTAGAGACACGCTAGAATTTTAGAGAGCCGTGCAGGCTACGTACCCTACACATGACATGCTACATGCTTCCTACATCCACATTGCTGGTTTTAGTGTCCCAAAGCCTCCCCCATGCCAGAGCCTTTCGCCACCACAATGAAAGACTGACAATGGGGAAAGGCTCTGGCATGGCAGAAGTAACAGGGAAAGGCTCCTGGAGAATTTCTCCGCTGCCTCCCCACTTCCAGAGCCTTTCACTGCCTTGTGCAGCTACACACCACAGTGTGGATGCTGCCTATTTTTCACTGTGGCATTTAGCAACACTGTACCCACTCGCCGTTACTCTGTCTTTAAGGCCTTTTCTGGTAAGAGAAGCACAGAGAAAGTTAAAAAACTTGCCCAAGGCACCATGAGCTGTCAGACTTAGCACAGGTTTGGGAGTGAGGAAATCGTAAGTTCTCAATTCTGCTCTGCCATTGACTTACTATGTGGTCTTAGGCAAATCACTTTTCTGCCTCAGTTTCTTCAGCTGTTAAATGGGAATAATCAGGAGTTGTGAAAGGGAAAGTGGGCCATGTGTTAAAAGCAGAGGGGAGCTCCCATTCCTCCTCCCTGTCTCGGGAAAAAGCACTCCCCTACAACTCCTCATCCTATTTTAACCTACTTTAGCCAGGGGATAATACTACTTGCTTAGTACTAGTCTAGTATTCTAATCATTGTCTGTACACTGCTACGAACATGTAAAGTACTATATGAATTTGAAGTATTATCATTCAAGTCACTCAATAGGACAGTGACAGAGCCAGGAATAGAACCCAGGTTCTGACCGTCGAACCCTGCTCTCGTCACTAGATCATGCTGCCTCACTCAACTGGTTAAAAAATAGGGATCATAAACACTCCCCCATCCCGTGAACCAAACCTGCATTTTTTCATATTTACATTGCTTTGCAGAAAGAGACCGCTCCATCTCCTCTTTAGCCTCCTCTCGCTCCCTAGCTCCTGATCTAGTGTGTGCTCCCTCCCTCCCTGTAATTTTCCTCAAGTCTCTTGCACTCTTCTTTCCTGTGACTTTCCAGTAGGCCTTCAGTCCACCTTCTCTCGTAAACACCCTTCAACAGACCCATCCTCTGGCCCTTTCCAATCGGTTTCACAATCCACTTGTACTACTACTCTGCTGGGCCCTAGCCAGCTCTGACTCCATATGTCATGTTCTCTGGGACACTCAACGCAATGTAGGGCAAATAAATGCAGAGCGCATGAATTCAGTGACAGTCAGGACCAGCCGCGAGGAATCACATGGTTTAAATGAAAGGACCCTCAGTGGCTGCAGGCCTTCAGAGAAAAGGGGCCAATCAGAAGATTGAGAGACAGGACAAAGGGAGATAAAGACTATTGGAAGGTCATGGTGGGAGGAGAGATGGGAAGGAACTAGAGCCTACTACAGGATTATGGAGGGAGTAGCCTATGCCTATTGGCAGGGTTTTTGAGAAGGATGCCTACAAGTTAGGTTAAGACTGAACTTCCAGTCCTTTAGAGATTGCTCATCACCAGCCATAATCCTTTTCATAAGATTTCAGCTAAGTCTACACTGCAAACATTACTCACAAAACAGGATAATTGAATAGGAAAGTGCTAAACCATTACTGTAAGAATGCAAAATGATCCATACCAGTAGCTCGGATTGGGCACATTTCAGGGGCACTTGTTGCCCCAGGAGACCAGCATCGTCCGGTGTCACAGCAGCATTGCATTTTAGTTAAAACCTGGGGGAGCTGATTGCCGCAACGGCCATTGGTCAGAGAAGAGAAACAGTATCCAGGACGTACATCTAACAGGAGGAAAGAAATGCACATGGAAATATCAGCCCAATAAAAAATGCATCTTTCATTTACAAATCCAATGCCTATTGCTCCTAATGCCTTGACAGCAAATGTATTGGTTTGCTTGGTTGAGTAGGATTGATTCAGTATCAATAATATTAATTTTAAAAAGTTGAGATCAAAACAAGAAACTGGGTGAGATTTGGTAGGTTTGGGGTTTTAAAAACTCAAAACCCAGCACAACTTTCTCAAGTGTTGCTAACTCTCAGGATTTTTATTGTGAGTCTCAATACGTTTGGAGTATTCTTTAAAGCCCCTGAAGTCAGGTGTTTACGTGAAAATCTCAGCTTTCATTTTAAAAAACCCTAATTATCTAGCTCTAATGGTTGCAGAGTAAAGCTTAAAAACGTGAACCATAAGGACTCAAAATCCAGCAAGCAAATAAAAAGAACCCCAAAGGGATTGTTTTCAAAATCTCATGATTTTAAGCCAACCTCGTGATATTTGGGGCATGGCTCATGATTTGTGAATGAGGATGGCAATACTGAGAGGTTCCCAAACCTTTTGTATCAGCTTGGACCCACTTTTGAGCCATCAAACCACTGGCAGATTTATGGTTTCACTTCAAAACCAGGTGGCGTGCCATGATTTTCAGTGAGACTTTGCTGTGAGTTCTTAGACTCACGGAAACCTGAAAGCTAAAGTGCTGTTCAGAGGTGCAAACCCTACAGGAAGTAAAACCAAAGAAAATGTGATGTGAAAAAAGAACTCTTCAGCTAAGAGTCCCACATTGTAACAAAATAATAAATGTATAACAACACTGTGGGAGAGGAGAAAAAGGAGAAAGAAGAAAAAGTTTATTCAATATTTAATGTTTCAGCTCCTTCATAGAAAAGCCCTATGGTGCTATAATTGCCAACATTATTACAAGCAGCACCAAATCATTATTGTTTGAGCTTTAATTTAAAGGCTGTGGATGTACATTAACAAACAAACTACAGCTCCCCCGGCACACATTAATTTATTTTTCATTAGTCCTGACTTTCGAAGCTGAAGTGCATGATGACTGAAATTACATATACATGGCTGAGCAAGAAATTACAATACAATTGAAAGAGGTGCCATCAAATTGTTTATGGAGCTGTGTTAGCTTCATATCTAAAATGGGCTAGCACGTGTTCTACAAAGAACAGCTTGTACCCAGATTTCACCTTCTCAGCTCTAGCGACATTTTACAAACACCTCTTATCTTAGGGGCGAAAAGAAAAACACCCAAAACACCTTTTCAAAGTCTATGATACAATCTGCAGTTTTGAGCAATTCTTTCAGTGTGTCACATCATGTCAGCGTAATTCAACTTAAAACAAGCTGCAGCATGATTTGATACTGCACGATAAACCAGACTGATTTTAAAGCAGAACGTTCACTGTCAAAATGTAAAAGAAAAACATGGACATAATCTTATATCAGCATGCAACATTCCTTAAAGAAAGTGTTTCAGTTATCCAGGATGTGGCAGATTCTGCTGTTCATCATCTCAGTTATCCAGAGCTTAGTAGATGAGATACTACAGTTTGTATAAAAATCCAATGAAATTTCTTATTATTTTGAGGGAACTGATGATATTCAATGATCTGATGAGACAGTCTGTAATGGTTTTGCCTTTCATTAGCTGGAATCCTAGACAAGGATATTAGCGGTACTACTGCTGATGGAAACAGTCAGCCATTTCTTCAAGTTTTAGAACTAATGCAATTGAAATCACAGAATCATGAAAATTTGAGATAGAAAAGACTTCTTAGTTCATCTAGCCTATGGGTTCTCAATTTTTTTTCATCCACAACCCAAAAATTGTCCCATGATCTACCACGTTAAAATGAATCTCAAACTGGGCCAATACAAATGAAACATCTATGTATTGTTCTCCATGCTACATTAATTTCTTTGTTCGGTTTCATTCTGACTGCAGAATTATAAGGCTGGTAGGAAGTGTTGGAAGGATGACAGGGTGAGGATAGAAGTGGTTCTAATCCCTGCTCCTTAATCCAGGGCCCTTTATTTGAAGACCCAGAAGCCCCCTCTCCGTCTCCATTAGCTAACATTTATCTAACGCTTTTTACTTGAGGACAGACATATTGTAACTAAATCAAGGTTAGATGTTCTGACTAGCTCGAATGCAGATTTTGGCTATATCCTTGTTAATACTTCAAATGCACAGCTTGCAAATTAAGACAAAAATCTAATTAATTAACTGTGCTTAGCACATTTTTCCTTGGACATGATGCCGAATGTTAATGATGGCTCATGGCCTGGTATATCATTTACATTGCTTCTTATCATCACTTCAATACCCAATTGCTAAACTAAACTACTTCAGCCTGGAAATAGAGGGAGGGAGGGAGCAGAAAGTATGGTTGAAAATCTGTTGGAATCTAATGTGAGTGATGGCATCAGACAATCTTGACTGCACAGTATCTATACAACAGCAGAATCTGCACTAGAGTAGTGAGTTAAATTCAAAATATTATTAACTAGTATTATACGGAAGGGAAAATGCACATCTTATATCATCTCTATAGCAGTGTGCATTGCTTTGTGTAAACAAACATCTAATATATACAATAACTAGTGAGCAGCATAGTCCTTAAGGACCTATTTGTCCAAAGCAAGAAAAGCAATGACCAAGTGCATTCTGTACCCTCTAAATACCATCTAAGTACACAAACAAATACTGTGTCTGATAGTGGAAGAGATACTGTTAAAGGAAATGCATTTCTGAACATATACAAAAATATAATGGCAACCTTCACAATGAATCATGTCCTAAATTAATGTCCCCAGATTTCTAAGGAAAAGCACTTTTTGCTGGGAAAATTACTCTCCCTCCATACTTTCCTTTCAAGAGTTGTTTTTCTGCTCTGTCCTTTACCAACTGATCTTTTCTGAAAGGTGCTAATATGGTGAGACTGCCTTATTTCGCCTGGTTTTCAGAGTCGTTTAGCATTTTAAATTAACCAGCCAAAACCATGGAAATTTAATTGTCATTTAATCTGAAAATGACTATGAAGGCTCTGGGTTTCAGGACTGAATAGAGAACAACATACTTGCAATAAGTTTAAAGGACAGACAAGAAATAATGGTGCGTCCTAAAATACCTGATCCAGTTGGAAACACATGGGCCTTATTCTAGACTGGGGATATCATCAGTCACCACGTACCAGGGAGCAGGCAGACTATATCCTTCCCAGAAATAGTGTTACTCCAGTGCTCTGTACTTTGAAGACCATGACACCAAAGTGTCAGTCAGTGAGTTATGGCAACCCCCGATACCTTGTCTGGAAGCACAGTCGCAACTTCAGGGATACTACTTTGGGGCATTATGTGATGCAACATGACACAAGACTGCTTTGGAGGGTCATATCCATTCCATCACATTCAAAGTAAGACACAACAGCACCTCCACACTATCAATGTCACAAAATCACACTACTGCATGCACTTCAAAGATAGCAGCCAGGCTGATTAGAGTCATTACACATTATTTTCTTTAATGAAAACATTTGAATACAACCTATAAAGCCTGTGACTGGCAATGTTTCAAATTTCTGTCTATGATTTTATTACTTGGGGTTGTTTTTTTAAAATAACCATGCAGCGTAACACATGCCACAACAAAGATTAATGTGGGTGAAAAGGAAAATAAGGGGTACCCTGTAAAACAATTTCAGCTCATTTTAATGCAACAAACTTTTTTTTAACAGTATTATAGAGAAACCCTGAATAAGAAGAAGGGGATGGAAAAGATCACAAAAAAGGAGAGAGGAAAAGGGACAGGCTACAGTAAATACTGTATATCATCACCCAGCTTTTTAAGCTAAAAATATCAAATAATTTCAGAAAGGGAGTAGCCACATGGACATTGTGTTAAATTGCAAGAGTATCATTAGCTATAACAGCAAAACGAAAGAATAGAAAACTAACCTTTGATGATGGCTGTGGGCACTTGCTCTCAAGAGGGATTTCAAGAGAGCTCCTATGGTTATTAAATATATTTTTGTACATTATCTACTTTTATGGATATATACATGTCAGTTGCACCTACTACTCCTACACTTATGGTTTTATACTCACCTATACATCTTGTGCCATCAGGAGCTGTATAAAAACCAGGTGGACATTTGCAAAAATAACTGCTAACAGTGTTAGAACACTCTCCTCCATCACAGATTCCAGGAATGGTGCTGCATTCATCAATATCTACAATAAAGAGAGATCTGATCAGCTTAATTATTAAGATTCCAGCATTAAAATATTTCTCATTATTGTTATTTAAGGTCAAATTCTTTTACTACAATGGAGTTATGCCAGCAATGTTTATAATATGGTACCGATAGGTGGCCCTAAAATGGGAACAGTGTCTTATTTTGTAAGGCATCATATAAATACATATGAAATACAGTCTTATCCCTGGAATACTTTGAATCTAAGGAAATACCATATTTTCTAAATTCCAGAAGCATAGAGAGCACACTTCACTGTGTAACAATGATGGGTGCAACCCTGAAACTTGATTTAAAAATGTCGAGGGAACTTATTGAATGTAAGCAAAATGCAACATCCCACATTTAAATTCAGCTAGTGCACTGGAGTTAGCAGTCTAATTTTAAGAAAATAACCATTAATGACCACAAGTGGTCTGGAGCCCCGTTTTATGTCTCATGGTACTTCCAGAACTATAGTATGCTATTAACACCATGCTTGGGCACTAGTTCAACCCTGACGCAAAGGAAAGTGTACAACTTACTGAATCACCAACACCACTTCCTACCATGCCTAGGTTTTTCTTGGAAGCCTCTCACTCAAGTATTGACCAGACAGACCCAATTTAACTAATAAGATCTGTTAGCATTACAGCACAAGGCAGTAAATGAACATCAACCTTCCCGCTTCTTCCATCTTTAAATAACATTGCCCTAATGCTACCTGTACTACTCTTTACCAGCATACAATATTTGTCTGAAATAAAGGTTTTGATGTGCTATAGATTTCTAGACATAAATTGAAGTATATAGCACAACACAGATGGCAGAAGGCAGATCACATTTATGATCGTCTTATACGTTGATCATCACTTTTAAACAAAAGGATCATGCAATGAATGCTATCTCTAAGAGATGTATTGCCCATATACAAAATTTTCAAGTGGCAAACCATTTACAAGAAGATATTCACTGTCAGCATAAAAAAATGACAGCACATGCCTCCGTATACCTGATCATATCTGCTGACACTGATAACAGAGTCTGTAATGCTGAAGGTTCTATTCCTTTCACAGCAAGGGGCTTATGTGACCTGCAGTAGCATGTCAATATCAACCTATGCCAACCTCAATTGTTCATCAATTTCTAGGGGTAATCAGCCTATAGTACTTTGTCATCCCTTTATTTTTTAGTGGCTGTTCCAGTCTGCAGCTGGTACCACTTAGCACTCGAGGGAGCTCAAGCACACAGGAACTGAAAGACAGACAACTTTTTCCATCATTTGCCACATAAGTGCCTAAAATAAGAACACGTAACTA
Organism: Macrochelys suwanniensis; assembly: GCA_033296515.1. Classification (NCBI taxonomy): domain Eukaryota; kingdom Metazoa; phylum Chordata; order Testudines; family Chelydridae; genus Macrochelys; species Macrochelys suwanniensis. The sequence goes on from CM065785.1 coordinate 67,093,295, forward strand.
TCAGCAAACAGAAGAAAGAGTTCTGGCAGCCATAAAGGCAGGCTGTATTCTAGAAGATGCTCTGGAAACCAATAACAACCACCTGTCTAAATGTCTGTAACATCAACATGCAGCCTTTAATGTGATGAGAATCCAGTGGCTCCAAAGGCCCACATGAATCAAAAAGGTATAGAAAATAAGTGAATATAACAGGGGTCAAATTCAAGTCAAGTAGCTGAAGAAGCTTAACCCCAACTTATTAAGAGGAAGAAACTGTCCCTCTTATGTGCAGCAAAGGAAAACAAGGGATAATGTCCTTGGCCTCTGTACGTTTGATTGTGTGGAACATGCCAAGGACTATATTGCACCTTTCATACAGAGATATACAAATTGATAGACCAGTTTTATACACATATATATAGGAATCACTTCTTCCATCAATGAAATATTTGAGATGAAATATAGCAACTGGTTAACAGCTACACCACACTACAAGTTAGGGCACACTGTGAAAATATCTATTTTATGTATTACAAATTATTTGAGGGAAGTTTGGCCACAATAGCTGGGCTAACACCTTTACTAATTCCCACAGGATCTTTAATGAGCACGAATAGAGAGGACTTCAGCTGCACATCTCATTGGAGGTGTCAAGGCAAGAAAAAATACATGTTATTCATTTGTCTTCCTACCATTATCAGCCTGAAGAATCAGGTGCTTTAAACCATCCTATAGTGAGATCTACTTATTCTGCTAGGAGAATACAGACCATCTAAGAGTTTGATGGATTCATTCTAAAACCCTTCTCGTGTCCATCAAAAATGCATTCTTCCGAATATCTTAGTGAGCTGTTATGATGTCATTTGTGTGGACCACATTCCACACATGGGTGTATGGGAGAGGTGTGACTTCTTGTTCAGTGCTACTTAGAGGGGGTTGTCAAAGCCTCGAGTCTGAGCTCCCTGGGAGCAGCGCTCAGAGACTTTTGGCTTCTGCACCAGGATTATACTCTACAGGAGTCCCAAAAGTCTCAAAAACAAAAAAATGTGGAAATTGAATTTTGGTCTGAATAAAGCACTTAATTAACAGAGAAAAATGCAGTCGTAAATGAATCAGATTCAAGTATCTTCTGACTCAAGTTCACCACTGTTTAAAGTCAGTGTTGCCACGGTTTATATAGACTCTGACCTTTATAAAAGCAAAATCACCACTCTATTTTAGGTTGAGCCTAACCCAAACAGCATTTCACCGTTTATATTACTGTTGACATTAATATAAATAACAGTGTCATTGTTAAGCACGTGAGTTTTATAAAGGTAAGTATGTTTGAGGTACTTGCAGACATAAAGGTCACTGCAGAAAGAAAGAATAACCCACCATCACAACCACCAAAAAAAAACGTTACTTGGCTTAGCATTAGTGAAACTGAAATGGAGATGATGGCATGAAACAGTGAAACAATGTTCTAAATCTAATCTTCCATCACTTGTGCTGGTAAATAGCACAATAGCTAAAAGGTTTTTGGCTTTCCAACAGGGCTGTTGTCTCAAGCTACGAAAGGTCACAGTTGATCAAAACTTAGATGGAAGACCTCCATGGAAGAGATACGTACTGCGGGAAGTATAGTGTTGGTGAGTCAGTAGACAGCTGAACCAGATCTACTGTACAAATGCCAGAGACGGTATTAGGGCTACCACAGATGCTACTTAACAGACAAGATGTAGAACCAAGGACTTGACCTCTTGTGATAATTACTGATCCCTGGGGTGTCCTAAAAGTGATTCCAATTTGAGTAAAGTACATTTTGTTTAGCTACATGCTCCCGTCAGTATTTTGAAATGTGGTGTAATGACACTGTAAACTGTTCAACAGCCGTCCCCTTTTACACCAGAGGGAGCTGAAGTGTTATTTTTATTTATTTGCATCGCAGTCGTGTCCTTAGGCTCCAATTGAGAGTAGGCCCCATAGTGCTGGGCACTGTTCATTTAGTAAGAATCAGTCATTGTCTCACAGAGCTTCCAGTTTAAACACACAAAAAGGTGGGAGAAAGGAAGTATCGTCCCCATTTTACAGATGGGGAACTGCTTCACAGAGATATTAAATGACTTGCTCAAGACTACACATTAGGTCCACGGCAGAGCCTGGAACTGAACTTAGATATCCTGAGTCCCTGTCCAGGACTTTACTCACAGACCACCCTTCCTTTCAGCAAAGTGATTCCTGCATAAATATTTGTACTGTTTGTAAGGCATTTAGAGATCCTTTGGGATTAAAAAAACATATTGATATGCCCGTATTTAAAAGCCAGTCTCCTCTTTGGTGTACAAAATTTGTCAGAAAATTCTGTCATTATTGAATCAAACTTCAGGATAATGCTGAGGCAGCAGGCCACTAGAAGTAGGGTCTTTTAAATGAAACCTAAATCCAAGGGCCTGTCTGGTAACTCATGGTCATTAATGATTGTGACACACTGCACCCCAAAGTAGCACCTTGTAGTCCCTGTATTCATCATTGAGGCTGGTTGTGATATTCCATACAAAGCATGCCATGGAAGATATCATAGGAAAGGTCATAATCTGCTGAAACCCATTGTTCTGTCAAAATATGTATATTGTTAGTGTGCATGAAGTTATGAGATTTTGCTGTATGGTTGTTATTGAAATATGTTGTGAGTTTGGGAGTTGCCCACTGCTAGTTCTCCAGTGACAACAACAAAGGAGGTGACCAACGCCCAGGAGGGCGCTGAACAGCCATTAATCAGCAGGGGAGTTGTAAGCAAAGGATTTACAATTCTTTAAGAGAGTTGCACAAGACTACACCAGGGGGACTGGTCAACTCCGTGACTCAGCAAAGTCCACCAGGGGCACATGGACTGAGGGTATAAAATAAGGGACAATGGCATCATGTGATTACCTTTCTCCTCCCACACCTACACTGAAGGCAACAAGAATGGAGGGAAGACAAAGACTTGAACTGAGGTGACTGGTCGTAGGCTTAAAGGGAAAGTCTGTGTATTACAGTCTGTAACTTACCAGGGGTGAGAAAATCTGCTTGATCCAAATACTGCTTAGTGTAATAAGGTTTAGGATTTACACTGTGTGCTTACTTTTTATATTCTTTGGCAACTATCTCTGACCTTTTATGCCTACCACTCATAATCACTTAAAATCTATCTTTCTACAGTCAAACTTATTTGAATGTTTTATCCTTACCAGTGAGTTTGTCTAAAGTGCTTGGGAAATCTGCTCAGGTTACAAAGGCTGGTGCATGCCCACTTTCCTTTGACGAAGTGGTGAACTTGTTAATAAACTTGCACCACTCAAGAGAAGAGCTTGAGCAGTTCAAGGTGGTATATTCCTGCAGTGCAAGGCTGGGGGCTTCGGAGATTTGCTGGTGTGTCCCTGTGTATGGTTCATGAGGGGCTTGGGGAGCCTTCATGCAACTTAGCTGGGCGTGCCTCTGCTTGCTGGTGGTTGAGTGATAACAGCGCCTGGAGGGGTTCGCTGCTTGTTACTGGCAAAGAATTTTGATAGACAGTCCAGGCTGGAGAGTTAAGGGGGCACAGCGGTCCCACAGTCCCAGGCTGTACCTCAGGGATCCCGTGACAATGATCCCATGCTATCTCTTAAAAGTAGTGTGTTAGCCCAGAAGTACTAGCAAAATTTCAATGTGTGTAACTGCATTCTACCTATGGTATCTGCATTCTCCATGGTTCTTCAATGAGGGAGGCTGATAATATAAATAACTAAGTAATATTGTGATTATGTTCCATTATCTTTTCAGATCACCTATGTATTATGCATGCTGATTGAAGTATGGACCAACACCTAGCTGAGGAAAATATAGCAGACTCTTCACTGGTGTCAGAACCTGCACATGTCTCTGTAGCAGTCTTCAACAGAATTTCCATTCATTGCAATGTAACCACAGGATACACCAGGTATAGCATATGGAGGTGGGAATTTTTCCTACACAATTCATCATTGAAAGGCCTGAAAATTACAGTAGCGGTGTTTGCTGGGATGTCCAGGGCTACTAGGAAGATCCGAGGAATGGAAAACCTGTCTTATGAAAGGAGACTCAAGGAGCTTGACTTGTTTAGCCTAACCAAAAGAAGGCCGAGGTGAGATATGATTGCTCTTTATAAATATATCAGAGGGATAAATACCAGGGAGGGAGAGGAATTATTTAAGCTCAGTACCAATGTGGACACAAGAACAAATGGATATAAACTGGCCATCAGGAAGTTGAGACTTGAAATTAGACGAAGGTTTCTCACCATCTGAGGACTGAAGTTCTGGAACAGCCTTCCAAGGGGAGCAGTGGGGGAAAAAGACATCTCTAGCATCAAGACTAAGCTTGATAAGTTTATGGAGGAGATGGTATGATGGGCAATTAATTGATCATTGACTATCAGTGGTAAATATGCCCAATGGCCTGTGATGGGATGTTAGATGGGGTGGGATCTGAGTTACTACAGAGAATTCTTTCCTGGGTGTCTGGCTGGTGAGTCATGCTGATGGCCATATTTGGGGTCGGGAAAGAATTTTCCTCCGGGGCAGATTGGCAGAGGCCCTGGGGTTTTTTTGCCTTCCTCTGCAGCGTGGGACACGGGTCACTTGCTGGAGGATTCTCTGCACCTTGAAGTCTTTAAACCATGATTTGAAGACTTCAATAGCTCAGACATAGGTTACAGGTTTATTACAGGAATGGGTGGGTGAGATTCTGTGGCCTGCGTTGGGCAGGAGGTCAGACTAGATTATCATAATGGTCCCTTCTGACCTCAAAGTCTGTGTGTCTATGAGTCAAGATCTTCAGGTTTCAGTTTTGCCATCATTAATATTTCACAAGACACCAGTTCAGTCTTTATTATTCTCCATCTCCTCAGTGCTCTATCACCCAGAAGGAAAGCCAAACCACCAGCAGCCAATGTGAAAAAAATACTGTATGCAAATTCTTACAAAATGCCTTTCCATAACCTACAATTAAACTAAAATGTTTGTAAGGTATTTATTACTCAAAATAGGGATTTTTCCTTTTAAATGACTGTGCTCCAAATTTTCTAAAATGACTAGTGATTCTGGGTCCCTCAATTTTGTGATGTCCAACCTGAGATTCCTGAAAGAGGGATGATTTGTAGAGGATGGGTGTTTCTCAAAATCAGGCTCCTCTAAGATGTTACAAGTTGGGCACCCAAAATCATTAATCACTTTTGAAAAATGTAGACCTGGTTTCCTACTTCTGTTAACATGAATCTATTTTAAACTTAACGCCGTAAATCAGTGATACTCAGTCTGAGGCTCGTGAGCCGCAAGTGGCTCTTTAATGCATCTCCTGGGGCTCTTTGCAACACATGATAATAAAACACTGGTTAACAATTAAATCATAAAGTCTAAATTAACAACCAATCAGGATGTTATAACAGGATGTTATGTTATAAGCGATTGTAGTTGATAAAACAACAATACTTTGTCATTCATTTTGCTATGAGAATAATGTATATAAACTAAATATTTCCCCTGCCATACAGTTTAAATATGAATATATAGTACTATAGTAAATGAAACAATGAATTCATACTACTGTGGCTCTTTTGGGTAATGCTGATCGCTAATTTGGCTCCTCAACCACTGCGGTCTGAGTATCACTGCCCTAAATGAACATGGCCAGGATAAAGAGCTATAGGTAAGGAGGAATACATTAAAACCATATGCACACTATTGGCCTGTGTAGTCAACAGCCATATTTTAAAGGCCCAATTCTGGATCCCTTGTGGACCCAAAATTCCCAATGAAATGAATGGGAGTTTGTGTAAGCAAGAAATGGAGGATCAGTACTTCCACAGAAACGTACTACTGATGATATCCTTTCGGGCCATATTCGGATGCACTCGCTTACACTGAATAGTACCCTAGTGAAGCCGATTGGAATTGAACCACCTGTGGAGCAAGGAGCTCCTCAGCATGAGTAAGAGTATCAGGCAGGGTTGGTTCTAGGGGGACCACGTTGGGCACCAACTTTCATAAGAACATAAGAACATAAGAAAGGCCGTACTGGGTCAGACCAAAGGTCCATCCAGCCCAGTATCCTGTCCACCGACAGTGGCCAATGCCAGGTGACCCAGAGTGAGTGGACCTAACAGGTAATGATCAAGTGATCTCTCTCCTGCCATCCATCACCCCCCTCTGACAAACAGAGGCTAAGGACACCATTTCTTACCCATTCTGGCTAATAGCCATTAATGGACTTAACCTCCATGAATTTATCCAGTTCTCTTTTAAACCCTGTTATAGTCCTAGCCTTCACAGCCTCCTCAGGCAAGGAGTTCCACAGGTTGACTGTGCGCTGTGTGAAGAAGAACTTCCTTTTATTTGTTTTAAACCTGCTGCCCACTAATTTCATTGGGTGGCCCCTAGTTCTTTTATTATGAGAACAAGTAAATAACTTTTCCTTATTCACTTCCTCCACACCACTCATAATTTTATATACCTCTATCATATCCCCTCTTAGTCTCCTCTTTTCCAAGCTAAAAAGTCCTAGCCTCTTTAATCTCTCCTCATATGGGACCCGTTCCAGACCCCTAATCATTTTAGTTGCCCTTCTCTGAACCTTTTCTAATGCCAGTATATCCTTTTTGAGATGAGGAGACCACAATTGTACGCAGTATTCAAGATGTGGGCGCACTATGGATTTGTATAGGGGCAGTAAGATATTCTCCGTCTTATTCTCTATCCATTTTTTAATGATTCCTAACATCCCGTTTGCTTTTTTGACTGCTGCTGCACGCTGCATGGACATCTTCAGAGAACTATCCATGATGACTCCAAGATCTTTTTCCTGATTAGTTGTAGCTAAATTAGCCCCCATCATATTGTATGTATAGTTGGGGTTATTTTTTCCAATGTGCATTACTTTACATTTATCCACATTAAATTTCATTTGCCATTTTATTGCCCAATCATTTAGTTTTGTGAGATCTTTTTGTAGTTCTTCACAGTCTGCTTTGGTCTTAACTATCTTGAGCAGCTTAGTATCATCTGCAAACTTTGCCACCTCACTGTTTACCCCTTCTTCCAAATCATTTATAACTTTCAGGGGGTGCTGACCTACTGTGGCCTCAACTTTTTTTTTTGCGCTCTGCTCTCATTGGCCGAGTATTCATTTGTTTGTTTTCTCTGCCACTCAGGGGGTGGTGGTGCCAAAAACATTTTCCACCCTGGCTGGCAAAATGGCTAAGGCCACTCCTGGTTTGAGGACTGGGCCCAAATTAATGAAGTAACATAAATTGGAAACAAGCATTTTTATAGCTAGACAACTCAACCAAAGAGGGATGAGAAAGCTTTGGAAATCACCCTCCTGTCATTTAATTTGAAAGAAATCTTTTCTAAGGACTGGAGCCTGCAAGATGTTAAGTGCTCTCAACACTCATGGCCTCAGGACTTCGCAGCAGCATGTGAGGCCTGGTCCTGCATTATTAAAGCCACTGAGACAGTTGTCATTGACTTCAATGTAAAGGATCAAGCTACAGTGTTACTCAATAAGGCTTAGGATGAAAGAGGGGGAGGGCTTCCATTTTCAGAGTCTGTTTTTTTCCCTGATGGTGAAAGCTCTAAGTATCCCATTTTCCGGTTACATTATTTTAAGAAATGAGTTAATATTGTCAAGTCAGGGTTAAGCAGCAGTAAAATCCCCATGACCACATAACTGTAAGCATCATCAGGACTTGCACCCAGCCCTGAGGGTTTAGCAGGTGACTGGCATCTCCACGCTGCCACCCAAGGGCAGCTGTAACCAGAAGTTGAACAGCATCAGAAGTTCCACTTCAAGTGATCTGACTGACAGTTGTCTTAGCCATCCCTAATTGGCTGCTTGACCCTATAGAAGCCCATGAGGTGTACCAAGCAGTATACAGGCAACAATGCGGATCCCTAGCTAGCTGCCATGACTTCCCTGCTTCTCTGCTTCTGAACTCCTGGTGTTGACCTAGGCTTTGATTTGGATTCTGGCCCCTGATCGACCTCCAGAACCCCAACACTGACTATGATACTAGGTATTGACCCTCGGCTTGATTCCTGACTCTGTCTTCAGCTCTGACCCACGACTTGACTCCCAACTCTGACTCCAGTTTTGAGCCTCTGCTTGACTCTTGACCCTGACACTGGATCTGACCCCTGACTCCAAGCTCCTGCCACTAGTCCTGCCTCCTTTGCCCAAGCTCCTGACTATAATGCACATTTCTGCATTGCCACCTGCCACTCATCTACACAAGGAGGACCGAAGCACTGATAAAGGAAGACAAAACACTTTGTCTAATGTAAAAAAGAAAAAACACACAAAACATACAACTTCCAAGGACAGTTAGGTCTTAATCTTGTAGATGTTACTCAAGTTAAGCTTCCATTCATGTCAAATGGAGTGTTACCCTAAGTAAAGAGAGGGGAATTGGATCCTGCATGTCATATAAGCATTCTTGTAAATCAAATTGTGCAAAGACATGTGCCTCAAATATTTCTAAAGCAAAATATTAGTTCATAAATATTTTATGTTTTCATGTTTAATTTGATTCAGATGTACCTTGAGTTTTTAAGTCTGTAAAATGTTATATGAATAAAACTGGAAAAAGCTGCAGGGCCAATATTTAAGATTCTCTGGTTTAGAAGGAGAAAGACATATTGTTCATATGTGCTGTGTGCAATATCATTTGCATAATCAAGAAAATAAGAGAGACTGGAACATTTGTGACAATCTTCTAACCAAAGCTGGCATCAAACCAAAGATTTCTCCCCCTTACTTTGAGACGAAAGTTCTGAAAGTTCTTACCGTCGCATTTTTGTGTCACTTCATTAAACTTGTGTCCAGCTGGGCATTTGCACTCAAAAGATCCAACAGTATTAATACAATTTCCCCCTTGACAGATCCCAGGGATGGCTTGGCATTCATCCACATCTATCATATAATAAAGGAAAAACACCCACATTTAATTCATTCCTCAGAAAGAGCCGTAACAATTTGTCCATGCAGAAACTAAGTAAATATGCCTAAATCCATTGCTCATCCCATCATAATATTATGATTCTTGCCCGTGAAGAGACTGATTTTGTAATTACATTATAGGAAGAATGATTAATTACAATTCTCTAAACACTTTTCTGTAAGAAATTGCTTGCTTATTATTGTTTCACCCTTTCAGCTTATTGCTATAACATTTACTTCTGTTTTTCAAAATATTTGGGGCATTTTCAGTACAGGGAACACTGTCCTCTGAAAATAAGGTCCCTTTAAGTCTTCTCAAATTGGGCACTCAAAAATCACTACCCCCTTCTGAAAATCTTGGCAGGCATGTACAGTAGGTTATCCAAAATGAGGCATATGAAGAAATTTTGGATGGGCGAGAGAGTTGCAAGCTACAACCTGTGGGAGAGACCCTTGTTCTTCGTGGTATTAAGTCTACTATTGATGGGGAGTTTTTATTCTTCACTCTCACGGGGCAAGGGGCCAACTACCCTTAAATAAGTGGTGGTTAGGACCTGGTTTAAGAATCAATGACTGACATTAATGAACAATGTACTTAGACATTAATGATGTAGCTTTTTACTTTCCCTTTTTTCCCCCTCCTCCTTATATTTAATCTTTATTTTTAAGAAAATGAAACAGCAAAATTGATGGCACCTTGTGGGTAGGAAATTAAATGTGAACATTTCAAGGGATCCCCATTTTTTGTCCCCACATCAACCTTAACAAAGTAAGGCTGCACAAAATATTAAGATGCAAAAGTCTGGCTAGACTGTGGTTTTCAGCAGTGGCTGCATTTGAAAGTGGAAGGGAGAAGGAGCAAAGCAGCGGTGAGGGGTTCTTGGAGGTCTGATAGAGAATTCTTCTGGGAGCTGCATGGTAGTGCAAATCGGACCCTGAGCTCCACCATCTGTGGTAGCATTCACAATGGTCCTCCCACCCTTGCACTGTCCACACCCCCATAATTCTTCTCTTCTAGCCTCTCCTTGGGGAGTCTATTGCTGCTGGTAAAACTAGACGATTGCAGTGCTTGTGTTCCTCACCATTACTGGTTTAAACACAGGGACACAAGATGGAGAAAACTCTCTGTCGGCCCTTTGTGAACACCACAGAGCCAGCCACAATCTGGCCCATAACGTCAAACACAAAAGTACTTTGTCTACAAAAGGGCTGAGATTCAATTTATGTGGGGGCTACAGATGGGATTTTCAAATGCACCTAAGTGATCTAGGAGGACAAATCCCATTAAAAGCGAATGAAACTTGTGCTCGTAAATTACTTAAACACTTGAACATCTCATCCTACATCTTTGATTCCCCTGATTTCTAAGTGTTTAAAATCTCAACCATGACACTTCATTAACTTAACTTTCTGCATTTTTTAAAATATGCCAGGTAGACAGACAAAGAGCAGATTTGAACAGTGGGCAACAATTTTGTATTTTTCTCCATGTATTTATTTATATTATATATCTTAAATGTATGTCCATTTGTCTTACTGACTCTCGAACATCACAGGTTTGTTCTTTCTTCAGAGAAGCTGCATGAACAAGCCTGGATTTTATTGAACCTGCTTTCATTTTACTATTTAGATCAAATATGGATGTGAAATAACATCCACTAAGATTGAAGACATTTAAGTTATCTGATTTAAAGAGGATTTGATGTCATACAATTGCATGAAGAATAAAGATAACATATAGTTCCATAGCTGGTCTGTTAAAAGTATGGACACAGGAGAACAGATCAACTGGAAGTACAAGTCAAACCTACAGAGCCAAAACTGGATTGGCATTGCATGTAGTTGCGTGCTAAGAAACCTGCAGTGTGAAGAAGCAGCCTTGTTCTGGACCATACAAACCATCAGAGGTTGCTCTGCAGCATTCTTGTGACAGGAACAATGGAGAGGTGTAACAAGGTGTAGCCTAAGAGCTGAGGGCATGGGTAAAACATTTATGCACATACAGTCCCTGACCTGACCTGCCAATGACTTCAGCACTCAACCCTCTACACAATTTCTCCCTGCTCTTTCACAGGTAGAGAGGACAGTGCCTTAGGATGGCTGAGGTCAGAATATGGGCACATGTATCCTACAAAAGCAGCATTAACATGTGTCCATGTAGAGGTATATCAGGCCTGTTTTCAGGCACCAGACAGGACTTGGCCAGTGGTACAAGATGTCTAAATGTTTTAATGCAATGGAATGCCTTGAAGTTCTTCACAGGAATTTCACGATTAAATAAAATTAGCAATAGATTTATAATCTTTATCTTCTCTATTCTCAAAATATGTTAGAGAGGTCTAACTGAACAAGTCCCAAAGATACAGTCCTGGGAATTTATAATCCACACCAGTTCAGTACATGGCTGCCCCTGTTAACTTTCTCCTGTTTCCTGCCAGACATCCAGACAATAAAAGAATTTGTACAGCTGGAAGTATTAGAATAAAAGCCAAAAAAGCAGTGTAAGGACTTTCTAGGGTGAGGCATGCTCAGAAAGAAGCAAGCAACATCTGGATGGATTTTACAATTTGAACCAAATGCAAATGTATTTCCAAAATTGTTTAAAATGTATAATAGGGCATTTAATTTGGGCCTTTTAAATGGCACGACATGCAGTTTTCTCCAGGTCAGATGAATGTAGCTCAAAAGACAAGACATACAAACTGAACCTAATGCCAAAAAACTGAAGTAAAAAAAAATTAAGATAAGCAGAGAGAATAACATCTTCACAGGTTTGATTTTCTATCTATCTCGAGTACAGTTTGAAACAGAACAAAACCCTTCTCAGAGTGGTAGTGTGTGTATACAGAAACACCACTATCCAGTCAAATGAAGGAGCTGCTGGCAGTGAAAAATTCATTAAGAATCTGGCTGCTCTCACATGACCTAAGTTACTAATGCACTTACTTGAACATCATACACTTAGCAAACCATAAAGTAATGCATCTGACATGGTTTTTCCATTCTTCCCATGTACAGCAGAGAATGGTTTAGGACAGGTTATACAAAGCAATGTAACTCAATCAAGATTAAGCCATTAATAGTTTTAGCAGCTCTTGGTGAAGCTTTGCATCTCGCTTACCTTGACAGGCTCCTGTGCGAATATTTGGAATGAAACCCCGGCGGCAGGGATGAGGCTGAGCGGGACACATTTCACAGGGGTGGCCCCATGCTCTCCCAACTGTTGCACAGCAAAGGGTTTTTGTGCAGACTATTCCAGTGAGCTGTCCCTGGCACATCTGATTGGTTACCAGTGTGAAGCATGGGCCAGTCCTATAATCTGAATCAAAGAAAGGAAGTCTAGTCAGCATCACAGTAGAAAGACATTACATAACTCATAATAAAGCAGAGCTTGGTAAATAATTTGCAACCAATAATTTACCCCATAAAAATCCCCCAAAATCCCTCTTTCCAACATAGTGATTGTCCATGGGCAACTAATTTCTCTCAAGTTTATTTTTAGTAGTCAATATATTTGAATACAAAATAAACATCTCTGTGGATTGATCACGATTACTTTACCATGAATATTTGATATTCATGATGCTCCAAGTCTCCTCATAATTTTCAGGACTAAATGTAAGCCCTGTTTCTTTGGCTTAGCTTTCTTACCATTGCTCTTCATAGAGCCCACATGTGTTTGGGTGAGAGGGAGAAGTGAGAAGAAGAAAAAGAATTCCACTACTTTTTAAGGTATTCCTGAACATGATGAGGAGTGAGAGTTTTGTTGTTTTCTTTTATTTAATGGGAGATGCTCAGATATTATCAAGATGAAGCATACCTCCGTAAAATGGTAGACACTCAAACGTATTTGTAACTGGTCAGATAAGTCAGATAGTATTGTTTGTTCCTTGAGGGGACGCATCTTTGCATGGGTACGTTTAAAATCAGTCTCCTTGGTTATTCACCAATGCAGCTAAGCAGGTCCCACTCTGTGAATGGCTGTGTCAGTAAAATTCAATCCCTCAAATGTTCACAGAAAGCCAACACTATAATGCACATGAGCATGGCTGAAGCTAGTTCAGTTACAAATTTGATCGAATATTTGTGCGCCTTTTTTGCTTAATGCATGCCTGTATTTCAGATGGTCCCAGAAGGAAAACTCCTTACGCTGAATGACTCCCACACTTTGGGGAAGTTAAGCTCCAGATTTGGATCCACTTTGCAGCTTGGGATCATATCTAGTAATAACATCTGCGAGGTCTTTTCATCAAATTGAATGAAGTTTGTTTTAATATTTAGCACAGTACTTAAAATTACACTGATAAAAGAGGTTCTGTTTGTTTCCACAACTGTTGTTGTTAAACGGGTCTCAAGGGTATGTAGTCTACATGAAGTTTATTAAGCATAATTTTCATGGTTATACAGACATGTTCCGTACCAAGCATATGGGTAAACTTTGCCTACAGCTGAACTGAGGGCATGTGGAATACGTCTGCTTTGATTTGTTTATGGTAGGACAGGCCATTTATCCAACAGACAGAATTAAACTGGGATCTTAATAAGATATTAGTAGCCTTTATTTTGTTCCATTCTCCCACGGCAACAACGAAATAGCAACACCAATTCCTGCTGTCTCCGTCTCATGCCAGACCCCACTCGTCAAATAAAATTTTCATCTTTTTACAGAAGATTCATCGCTCACTTTTTTTTTTCTTTGAATGGAAAAATCTGGAGGCCAATAAAAAGGATTAGTAAAAAGATTAATTTGGATGCTCATGTTAACATGTGTTCACAGAAAAACTCATGCCTTTTTCAGCTCCAGTTTCTCATAGAAGGGCCTGATTGAATGCCCACTGAGGTAAATAGGTCTCTTATCACTAACATCAATCGGCTTTGGATTAGACCCTAATAATATATGCTGATACAGTACAAGGTGAATGCTTAGAAAAAGAAAGTGAAATGAGTTCCATTCAAAATATTAGAAGAAGAAACTCTAACTGTAGAACAAGTAAAGACATTATAAAAATCACAGACATGTAGGGCTGGAAGGGACCTCGAAAGGTCATCTAGTCTAGGCCCGTTCCCATGCAGAAGCCGGACAAAGTATACCTAACACATACATACTTATATCATTCACACTATTTATATTCCTTTAAAAAAAACATGTTTGGCTTTGTAAATCATGCTGATTTCAAGAGGTTATAAATCCTGTGCCTTCTTCTACAAGGCACTCAACTCTCAGTGACTTGGGTCTTAATCCCACAAACTCTTCCTCACATTCTATAGATAATCCATCCGAGCTCAAGTCAAGTCAATGCAGCTACTTCAATGAGCAAAGCACAAAAATAAGGGTCTGCATGATCAAGCCCTTAGCTAGGATTTGAGAGTAAAGCTAGTTGAAAAATGCCAGGTAAAAAATAAGAAAAAAAATCAAAAGTTTTCATTGAAACTTTTCACTTACATTTTTGAAAAATCTGACCCTTTTTATAAGCTGCTTGAAAAACAGGGGAAAAAACCCTTTTAAAATATATTGTAATTTTGCAAACATTTGCTGTTGAAAACACAAACATTTTCACCTAACTCTAGTTGATGGGACTCAGCACTTCACTGCAGATGCTCACCAGATTGTTGAATAGGGCCATTATTCATTTCATGGGCATTCCACAATTTTATACATTCTTTCATGTATCTACTAGTTACTTGCATAAGCCAGTTCCAATGACAGTTTGTCTCAGAGCATGCCAGCCCTGTAGCACTCCCTGCTGACCTAGTGTGGTGTCTTGGCCTTAGTTTCCCTTCTCTCAAGGCCCCTTAAGAATTCCACACCATCCAAGTGGGTATAAGATACAACACCCCTGCTGGGGTTCTCTCTTATTAAATTCAAATAAACCTGAAATAAAGTCTCTTCCTTTGGGTTCAGGGGGTTGTACAGTCCCCTTTTGGGGGGCCTGCCTTTCTCTGGGAGCGGCTTTCCCTTAGAAGAGCTTCTCTTTGTGTGAGCACCTACCTGCAACTGAGCCTTGATGGCCTTTTATCAGGCTCCAGTGCTCGTTATTCCATTAACTGCCTACATTGGCTCATTCTCCTTAAAGTAGCTTGTCATAGGTCCAGGCTCCCTTTAAAGGGGCCAGCAACCCCACGGCACAGCTGCATACAGTTCATAAAAGGATGGCAACTGTAACAGCACTTTTGCTCTCAGACATTGTCACAAAAGAATATTGAAGTCAATGGAGTTAGGCCAATTTACATGAGCTGAAGATCTGGCCCATTAAGTCAAGGGAAAGGAATGAGGTTGTGTTGCAATGGGTCACTCCTGCTCTGACTTCAGCAACTAGACAATTGTACATATTTCTGTAAAAGATCCCTTGTGTTCATCAAGCCACCACATTTGGCTGCTGAAATACATACCACTGGCAGACATGGACCAAAATGCAGCACTGTGATAAATAATGACAATTGGTCCAAGTACAGAGTGGATGGCATTGCCCGATGCGACTCGGAGCATTAGGTCACCTGCAACAACTACAACACCCAGATATGCATCACCCTGGGGTCTTTAAATGCTCACATAACATTAACCTTGATGTCTGCAAGTACAGTTTGTCTTTCTTAAATGTAAACATATTGTTTAAAGGTAAATTTTAAATGACTGGAGCATTGATTTTAAAATTCAGATCAGTCTAAGGACCAGAGGTGAAATCCTGCTTGCCTTACTCACGGGAGTTACCATCCTTAAGTTGACGGGAATTCTCATGCAGAGACTTTGCCCCAGTCTTAGAGGACAATGGTTCAAACTAAGGGCCTCATTCTGCATTATACTCGATGACCGTCCATGTAGATGTGTGGATAGTTTCAGGCATGGTTGATTGCCAAAGCTGCCAGACCCGCCTCCAATTTTATTTTTGGACCACTGATTTAAAAACCATCTATAGAAACCAAGACCCCTTTTCCACTTTTGCAGATTGGCAGTCTGATTATAAAGTACTACAATTTCACAAGGAAATACAGCCACTGAGGTTCATTGGAGTCACATATATCTAAATGCACATGAACGGCTTTGAAAATTACCTTTATATTTTAGCTGAAGATGAGACTAAAGACTTAAGTCATACTAAAGAAGTCGACTGGGAGAAGGAGTTTGCTTTAGTCTATTGTGAAGCAGGGTGGAGAAAGGGAAGAGGATTGTACACATTAGAGCACTAGGTAGAAAAACAAAGTCTCCAAAGGTCAGAGTAAATGAGCTATTCCATGTACTACTACAGCTAGCCAATGATCAAGAATTGTCAAATCAACCTCACCAAACATACAAGGAAACATGTCAAAAGAGAAGGAGTTATTGAACACTTGGAATCTGGGTAGTGGATAATTTGTTACAAAAGTATCAGAAGAAGGAAGAAAACACCTACTGATTTCCATGTTACAGTGTCACCAACCCAGGTTTCTGAAACAATGCAAGAAGGATAAAGGAGAAAAACAAAATATGGAAGAGGAAGGAACAATATGAGGAAATATCTTCAACATACTATTACAGCGTACAGGGAGAAATTTCTATTTTTGCCTTTCACATCAACGGTATTTGTAGCCTATATTCCTCCTGTCTTCTACAGGAACTTAGCGTTTTTCAACTGAATTCACTCTAAAAGGGCTGGGACTTTAATCAGGACTCTAGTTACTAGTAAAAGGAAGAGCATTTAATTTACTAGATAATGAAAATGGAGTGAACAGTAATATGATGGTAGGTACTATATGAGAGAGAGTTTCTTTTTTTTGTCCCAGTCCCCTTCTCCCTGGAATGGCAGAGGCTGAGAGTGCTATAGCCACACATCCAGTTCTGTGGAAGAGGGAAGTATTTGCGTTGCTCAAGAGTGTTCCCATCGGTTGAAAAGAAAAGTTGATGGATTCCAAAAGGAATTTCATCCAGTCCTTGTCTAGAAGTATGTGGCGGCATCATTTATTTTGGGGGAGAGAAAGGGAACACAAGCGAAAGGTTGGATAGGAGAGAAAGGGAACACAAGCGAATTCCTAGAAATCTGGAAGGGATTCCAAACAATTCAAGACAGTTTTGATCTGATTGAGTAAAAAAAAAAAAAATTCTATACTGTACCTCAACTGTCCAACAAACAAAGTTGGAATTGAGTACTTTGGATAAAATTTTTAAAAGGCCTCAACCCAGTTTCATATCTTGTGCCTGCAATTTTGTAAGCACAAATTCAGGGCATGCAAATTCAGGGCATGCAAATTAGCTGTGTCTAAAATTACAGCAACAAATTTAGACATTACTTTTGAAAACTGAATCTTTATTGGGAGGTGGGAGTACACAGAGTATTTTATTTTTCAATGAATTAATACTAAAAATATCCTTATTTCCATTATCTAACTATCGGTACAATGAAGATTCATGACACGATAGAATTTCCAAAGTCAGGACCTGATCCTGCAGCGCTTACATGGGCTAAAAAACTCCCATTAACTTAGCTGATGTTACAAAGCTGTAACTACATAATTATGCGATCATGTACTGTTAAAGAGCTTGAAACCAATGACCACATAGCAGCAGTGTGAATGCTGTAGTAAATACTATCTGTTACAGTTGTGATTCTTTGGGAAAACATTCTTTCTTGATAGGGTTGGAAAGTTTAGATCCTAAGGCAAAAAGTGTTAACTGGGATTATTAAGAGTCTCTTCCCTCAATTTTAAGCCACTTAAAATTGTTAAGGCCCATTGTTACTTCTGAGACAAGTACAGATGCTTTAACAAACATCTTATGTTTATATGTTACTATTAAATTATTTTTAACACTTGTAACAATGTAACACGAGCCCTCTTTTAATCTTCTATTTGTGTATAGCTGTGATGATTTGAAGATGGGATCACGATGGTTTTGATTGTAGCAAAGATTCCAGATCAGATGCAAACTTTAAAAAAGATCAGCATCGAATACATAAGTGCTGCAATCTAGAAATTGGTTGGAATCAAAACTTTGAATCCATATGCTAAGGGTCTTCAAAATCCAATCCTAGATACAGATCTTGATTTTGCAAATGAATCCTGGTCTTGTTAGTGGACCAAAGCAAAACTTTGCATCTGTAAACGTCTGAGCTTTGGGACATTCAAAATGCGCCTGTGGAACATTCAAAATTTGTGGCTTGAGCCCATCTCTACTGTAAACACTAGTGAAAATCTATCAACCACTGGACATCTCAGTAAGAACACTGGTTTGTGACAGCAAGAGGAAAGATCACTGAAAAAAGTACTTAACTTGACTCTTCCTACTGAAAGATCACAGCTAAACGCTTATGCCAAGATAAATCTAACCCTGGTGACCTTGCAAGCACAAAATGCTTCCTGTAATGAATTAATTAGCATCAGAAATGCAGCAGCACAGAAGTGGCATTTCTGGCAAATTAATTTTAGAGAACTACACGTATTCTGTAAGAACGAACACCAGTCTGTAAACTATCTCATGTGGCCTATGATGCCTATGATGTAGGGCAATATATTTACTCTAATTAAAACAGATGCTACTGACACCCCACAAAGAATGGAACCTACAAGAAGGTTTCTCTGGGTGGTTGTAACTGCCTCTCTCTAACAGTAAAAGCATGGGGCCAAATTCTGCTACTCTTGTTCAGACAAAGTTCCCAAAGAACTCAACAGGAATTTTGCTTCAGTAAAGATTGTAGGATTTGGCCCAATGATTGTAGGAATGGGCAATATATGCATTCCACAAGCAATAATATTGTTCTGAAGAACAGTAGTGTAGCCGGGGGGGAGCAGGGGGAGCAGCCGCTCCCCCTGTGAGCGGAAGCGGCGCCTTAAAAAGGAAGTGGCGGCTTTTTTTAGCAGAGCTAAAAAGGAAGTGGTGCCTTTTTTTAGCTGAGCTAAAAAAAGGCACCGCTTCTTTTTAAGCGCTGCTTCTTGCACTCACCCGGCAGTGCTTCGGGTCTTCGGTGGCATTTTGGTGGTGGGTACCACCGAAGACCCAGAGCGAGTGAGGACCCACCGCCGAAGACCCGGAGCGCTGCTCCTTACAGGGGGAGCCTGGGGAGGCGCCTTTTTATAGCGCCGCTCCCCCTGTGCTCCGGACCTGCCTACGCTACTGCTGAAGAATCCATATTTTATCTATTTTTGTGGTTTGTGACTCTGCTGTCAAGAAGATGCAAATATTTAATCAACTGGTTTATTGCACTGTTCACTCTAATAGATGATGTTAAGGTTACATACAGAGTAGAGATCCACTCTATTTACACTTGCTCTTAATTTAGAGGAATACTACTCTGTGGGGGTGAAACCTTACACATAAAATATAGGCGGTTTCTTATTTATTTATTTTTTTTGAAAAACCAAGAAAATTAAATGCAAATAACTATATGGATGTGATTTTTCTCTCAAACCAGTATAAAGCATTAATAACTCCACCTAAATCGTAGAAACCTACTTAGAAAAAATAATGGGTTTGCCCCATAAACTGCAGTATTAATGTTCCAAACTGTTGTTTTGTGTATTAAT
Source organism: Macrochelys suwanniensis (assembly GCA_033296515.1). NCBI lineage: Eukaryota > Metazoa > Chordata > Testudines > Chelydridae > Macrochelys > Macrochelys suwanniensis. The sequence goes on from CM065785.1 coordinate 67,112,738, forward strand.
CTTGTAGTTTATATAGAACACGGGGTATGTGTTATACAGAAGCATAACCATTTGCATCAAAAGTCTATTGGTGCACAGCTTGCTGATGCATAAACCAATACCTTACTATTACTCATCTGTTGTGGCTAATTTCTTAACAGGTCAATACCGTTGACTTACTTTTCTAGAAGTCTTGAACTGAGCATCCACCTGCCATGGGTATATTTGTGCTGAGTAGGCCTTCAAGACCAATACAACTTAAAATACTAGTTGCCTCACTTTAAATATACACTTACCTCCCACCAACTACAATATTAACAGAGAAACACACACCATACAACAAAAACACTAACCCAGGAACCTATCCTTGCAACAAAGCCTGATGCCAACTCTGTCCACATATCTATTCAAGTGACACCATCATAGGACCTAATCACATCAGCCACGCCATCAGGGGCTCGTTCACCTGCACATCTACCAATGTGATATATGCCATCATGTGCCAGCAATGACCCTCTGCCATGTACATTGTCCAAACCGGACAATCTCTACGCAAAAGAATAAACGGACATAAATCTGACATCAGGAATCATAAGATTCAAAAACCAGTAGGAGAACACTTCAACCTCTCTAATCACTCAGTGACAGACTGAGGTGGAAATTTTGCAACAGAAAAGCTTCAAAAACAGACTCCAACGAGAAGCTGTTGAACTTGAATTAATATGCAAACTAGATACCATTACCTTAGGTTTGAACAGAGACTGGGAGTGGCTCGGTCACTACGTTAATTGAATCTATTTCCCCTAGTTAACTATCCTCACTCACACCTTTGTGTCAACTGTCCGAAATGGGCCATCTTGATTATCACTTCAAAAGTTTTTTTCCCCGCTGCTGATATAGTGCCTCTTAATTAATTAGCCTCTTAAAGTTGGTATAGGTACTTCCACCTTTTCATGTTTCTCTGAATGTATAAATATCTGCTCACTGTGTGTTCCATTCCATGCGTCTGATGAAGTGAGCTGTAGCCCACGAAAGCTTATGCTGAAATAAATGTGTTAGTCTCTAAGGTGCCACAAGTAATCCTGTTCTTTTTAGAGAAACACTGTTTCAGTTACCCCCATGTTCCACAGTATTTCAGTCACTACTGTCTCTTTCCTGAACTCAAAGAGCAACAGAACTGCATAGAAGCAACAAAATGACGTAAATTCACCCATCAGTCTCCAATTATTTCGAATCCAAACCTTTATAAAAATTATAAACAAAAGGAGGCGCTATATATGTATACATGACAGAAAAGATCACAACATGCCTCCTTCCAGAAGGCGATATGTGTGCTGCAACTAAAACAAGATTACACTGCATTCTACAAATCACTATGAGGCCGAGAACGGATGGGAAAGTGACAGAAGACTGAGTGTAGTAGTAAACTGGAATCATAACTGTGGACAGTTAAAGAAAACAAAGGTTAGGAGTTGGACTCAAATGTGCAGTGCTCTTTAGTCTCTCAGAGTGCTTCTAGATATATCTCAGACATGCTATGGTAGAGGAGGGAGAGCTTGTATTTTTTTTTAAACAAATATTATGCTTCACACACACACCTCGCAAAAAAACCCAAATAATGTAATCAAATACATTTCACTGCAGTAGAGAGGTAGGGAAGGCAACTACACTGTGTTCCTGCTTCCCTTACACAATGTCCCTGTCCGTTGCTTGTATGCCACCACTGTATATAGCACTTTTAACTTGGTTATGTGACTCACCTAACTTCACAGACTGAGTCAGCAGCAGACCTAAGACTCAAGAGTTCCTGCCTTTCATCATCTAGCCTGCTATTTTGTATAAAGCTGCCCTTTCAATAGTGTATCAAACTATGTGACAAGAAGAATTTCAACCAATCACCCCCAGAGCACCCAATAACACGGATTATCCCTTCACAGGTGACATTGAAATTCTGCTTGATGATAACTGAGTCCAACCACAACACTCCTTTTTCTACATGGGCCATTTCCTCAAAAAAATATTCACTGTTTAACACTCACACTCTCCAGCACACACTCATCCTAGCCAAGCCCTAAAAATGTATCATTACTGGAAAATCCATGGCAGAGGCAGCAGGGGACTTTCATGAGAAAAGAAAACAATAACATTTTGTAAATATTGTTAATACTATTTCTTAGTATGCTTAGCTGCCTCTCATTATTTTCCTTAGTCATGTAATAGGAATAATGATCATGATGTTGGCACTCACAGTACTTGCAATAAGCTGCTTTTGCTGTTATTATATTGCTCTGTTTAACTTCAGCATTTAATCAGCCACAAAAGCTGTTTACTGCTTCATATACTGCAGCACCACAAATGTCATCCCATAATCTATAACTTCAGTGACCCCATTTCTCCATGTCTCCACCACCTTTGCTTGTTGCTCGTACTGTAGTCATATATTGCCTTGCTGGCACAGTTTAGCCTAAATTTATTTTCCATTCTGTAAGCGTCTTCAAAAATTCATCTTTGCAAGATGATCTTTTTAACATGTCTAGCTAGCAAATGCTATCTAGTACTCCTGGGTACTGGTTAAAGAACAGGACTTTTAAATAATAGCTTATTATCCACATAAGCCTAACTCTTTTATCTGATTATCTTTTATCAGCTGCATTTGATGTACAGAACAAATCAGGCTGACCATTTTAAAAAGTACTTTGGCAATCCATGTTCAAGAGCAAATACACAGCTCTTTTCATGCCAGTTCTGTTCTTGCAACTGACCCACTTCTCAAAGCCTGTCACTGAAAAGTAAAGTAATAAAATAAAAAATAATATTCAAAAATTATTATAGAATTGGAGTGATTTGTTGCACACATTTTAATCCAACACGCAGACTAAGCATTTCACCAAAATCAAGGTTTTAGCTCTGTTGGTCCCAATTATGTGCGGCAGCAGTCCAAAATACAGAAAATTGTTACCACATTTTATTCTTTTTCATGATGAAGAAAACAGTAAGCAATGCAACTAAACGGAGAACTTCGCATTTCTGAATAATCAGTTACCTGACACATTCTTCCCCTCACCCCTATTTCCTGTAAATCCTGAAAAGGAATGCTCTGTTGTAGCTTTTCATTTTTTCAATTCTTCTCAAAAGATTATAACAATAATGAAATAAAATTCAAACTGATTTTTTTCTCTCCTCCCTTTTGCAAAGAATAACAAATTTTGGTGACATATTTACTGTCGAGCCCAGATGACTATTAAGGAGAATGGGTTCAATTTAAATAGTCTGGAAGTTCCACTTAAAAAGAACAAGTTGGCTGCAGTTTTTACTTCTTTTTAAAAAGAGTTCTTAAGAAGTGCCACGTTATAGAAACTCTCCTAACACACCACAGATATTAACTATTAAACAGCAAGGTAAAGACAACACTAGTCTACACTAGTAGACTAACTCTTTGGGTCTGTTTTTCTATTTGGCTCCAAAAGACATTGACTAGAAAATAGTTTAGACTATCCAAAAGCAGTGCAAACTGTGTAAGAAAAATAGATCCTAATGAGCTACAGTAGATTAAGTAGAGCAATCGGTGGGGTGAAGGGAGGGAGGGAAAGAGGAGAGGAAATGCTCTTACACAGACAATATAACACCCAGAACTGAAAGGGATACATCTGCAATTTTTTTAAAAAAAGGTGTGGGGTAAGTTTTGTAAAAAAACCTGGAATGTTCTCTTCATTTCTTTTTAAAATATAAATATTCCTCTGCAGTGTGGTGAAGCCAAATGCAACTGTAGTGTACTGGGGTGAGACCCAGTCTAGAAACAAAACGGATTACAGAGACAAGGGGGAGGTGAGACGAAGGAACGGGCCAGTTTCAACGTCCAAGCTAAGTGAAATGCAAAGAATGAACGCACAATGGAAATAGTGGAAAAGAAATTAGAATATGTATTTCAGATTGGATAATTTAAAGTGATAGCAATAAATGTGGTAAGGACGTTGTTTGGTAGGTGTATGTTTGCTTCATATATAATTGCTTTTGTGATCCTCTCTCCTAGTGCAGGATTTCTAGACTTCTGGCAGTCCCTTAATGAGATTAGAGCAATCGCCAATTTCTTCTTACCCCATTCTAATGGCTGCCAAAAATCAGCTGGCTTGGGAGGAGAAAGTCTCTCCCTCTTTACCATAACAAAATGGAATCAGCACTCATGGGAAATTATGGCTATGGAAAAGTTTCCCCTATGCAGAAATAATAAGCATGCAGACTATACTGGAATGTGGACTCTCCCTGACACACAGCACACGCTCACCCATCCAACTCTGTTCTGCCAGGCACTTGTCAGATTTTCACGTTAAAAAACTAAGCATTTCAGAAACATTTGATTAGTCACAGATTTGATCTGCTGTAAAAATTAAAGTCCTTCATTACTCAATTTGTTCAATTATCAGTGCCAATAAGCAATAAACTATCACTATTTTTTGCATAAGGTAGTGGAAACATATAATTCCGTGCAGTAACTGGTTGGCTAACTGCACCAAACACACTATTTGGAGACAATAATAAATAATATACCAATATTCTATTTCATCTTCACAGTGTGTCCTTGATCATGATTTTATATCCACATTACACTTTGCATCCCACAATGTCTCAGAGCATCTTGTACATTTAAACTGAGATATAAAAAATCATTTCAGGAACCAATATGGTGCATTCAACTCAGCGGCTAACAGCACTCAGCAACACTGCACAACCCTTTATATCATGGGACCAGATTCTGACCTCATTTACAGTGCTGCAAATATGGAGTAACTCTGACATCAATTGAGTTATTCTGTATTTACATGGGTGTAACTAAGATCAATCTGGTTCATCATGTTTAGCCATCAAGGTGGCATTCATTTTAGTGTGTATTTTAACAATGAATGTATGTAGTAATGATACTTCAATTAGATTGAATAACTCTGATTACACCCTCACTGAGATTTGATGAGAAAAGTGTACAACAGGTATGAGAATAAATCATGTCTCCATCACATATGGTAATTAGGAAACACCTACTTTTCTCCTTGTAGGCGTAAGAGCTGATCCACCTGCATAACATTGTAACCTATAACTGTTTGGGGTTGAATTCAGGCTCAGTCACAGTAGCTGAGATTCCACTAAACTGGAAGCAGCCTATGAAACACCGCCAATTCCAACTTACTAATATTTGGTTGGAAAAAACTAAGCTCTGATACAAATGGAAAGTGGTAATGCTGCTTTGAAAGGATCCTAACAGTCATTCATTTCTTGGTCATGCATAGCAGCCATAGGGGAAGCGGTTCAGGGAGCATTCTGCTTGCGAACTGCTATTGTGGGTGTGGGTGTTCCAAAGACAGCGACCAGCTACAGTCTGCGTGATTGATGCCTGCAGCAATGCTCTGTGGGATGTTCATCGCCCCAGGGACAATGAAACTAATCGATTTCAACTCACAACGATGTTGTCACCTTTATATAAAAGCTACAAAATCCAATTTTTCTAAGGAATAAGAGAGGCATCAAGCTAGTCAAAAATAAACATCAGTCAAAATAGAAACCAAAACCTGGAATCCTTAGCCATAGGCTGTTACCAAGTTGACGGTCAAATTCTGCCTTTATAAGCATGCTGGGCGGGAGGTCTTACAGACCTCCCCCCAGGCAACTTAATGAAGATCACCGTTATTCAATATTTGTTAAACTTGATGTATTGGTTAAAGTACAATCTAAGTCTTCCTAAAAGGCTTTGGGCTTTTTCATGCATATCGACTACGGCAGACCTATTGTTGCTATTCAGTATGTAAAAATAATTCCACATATTGTTTAACATTTCCTGAATTTTGTATAACATTTGTGATGATGTAATTTGCTTTTCCTTAGTCTTCCTGCTAGCTATGTGTACATTACTCTAATGTAACAGGTACTGCAAAACTATTATTTATCTAATCATTCACATAAAAAAACAACCCCAATTCTTCTACCTCCTGGTGGGAGTTCCTAAGCTTCCATTTGTCCCATGCTTGGTGCCAGTACAAGCCTCTAAGTCTTGGAAGGCAGTTGTTCCCATGGGAAGCCTACAACATACATTTTTACCTTCCAAAATTTAATTTCCTCACTAAAATTAATTGCTGTAAACAAATGACTGATATAGACACAAATTTTCAAACGTGTCTACTAATTTGGGGCATGTCAGTTTCTAAAGTGCTCAGCTTTAGAGATCTATGGTGAAATTCTGGCCTCAATGAAGTCAATGAGAGTTTGTTGCCAAGACAATCATTTAAATAATGGCGCTACATCTTGATTTTCAGAGGTGCTTAGCACCTTCCACCCCATTTGAAGTCAATGGGAGCTGCCGCTGCTCAACACTTATGACAACCCAAGCCTACGAGTGAAACCCTGGCTCCACTGAATTCAAAGGCAGAACTCTCAGTGATTTTAATGGGACAGGATTTCATGCTCAGTGACTACAGTTCTGCATCCAAAAACAGACCACCACCACCACACCCAAAATTAGGAGCCTCTTTTGAAAATCAGGCCCATATTGGCTCAATCATAAATGACACGGTCCAATTGTATTTTACTAATGATCTGCTCTTGGGGAAGTGTAAAAAGCTTGGAAATCATAATTTATACCAAGTGGTCCATTCCATGATTTGCTGTTTCGTTCTGGAAGATTCCTAGCTAGTCATTTTGAAGATCCCCTCGCAAAAAAAATAAGGGCTTCTCTCACCTCCACACTGTGTAAATCCCAAAGCTCCTTCAAAGTGGAACTTTTTATTTGTTGCCAGGACAATCATTTAAATATGTCAATGTAAATATGTAAAACATCTGGATCTAATGGAGTCAAGCAGTTGATCCAGAACAGTGGTGCTCTCAGAATCCATGTCAATGTGAACTAATAAATAGGAACATTTTCTCAGAGGGGAGGGAAGGGGAGCAGAGGGCTCTAGCAGGCTGTCAGCAGAAATTCAATTACTACACTGACATGAACATGTAGTTCTGTTCATTCCTTGCGTGCTTACACAGAATACTGCTGTTGCCACACAAAACAGCATGAGATCCCTCTTGATTGGGAATGGAGAGCATATATGAAAGGGAGACTGTGCTGTGTTTCCTTACCCCTGTACTAGTTGGGGGGCGGGGGGGGCAAGTGACTAAAGCAAAAGCTTTGATTTTATTATATACTTTGTGATATACTATATATTTTATGCTATAGTATATGGTACTATTTATTTTACAGTACAGTATATACTATACTATATATTTTACTATGATACTGTGGGTATAAATATAATTCAATCTCACTTTAGTGTTCATAGCTAACATTGGAGAGAATATCTCAAATGTAGGCCTACGTGTTGGAAACCTCGCTAAATCCCAACGTGGGAGTTCCTAACACTCAAGTAGAGTGGGGTTAACCTGTCTCCCCTTTCTCTGTCTCTCTTTCTCCAGGGTAACATAACTGAGTGTAATGTACTACTTAACCAGGCATGATGCATCATGGTTAATTCATCATGAGAAATGAGCCGTGGCAGGAATTCATAATATGAACGTTACTGAAAGCCATGGAGTGTGTGGGGGGTGGTTGTGGTGGTGGTGGTCAGAGCGTATGTAAAATATATTTATATCTTTTCAAATTTGTCATAGTTAAATGTATTATTTATGGCCTACTGCTAAACTTTTTATAGATAAAAGCAGTTTGGGAAATTTTATTAACTGCATAGCGTACTCCTGCTAACAGGTAAAAGCAGATGCAGGAACTGAGGTCCAGATGCCTGTCTAATGTACATGTATCACTTGATAGTTTTACCAAGCACTGTATATAATAGGCTGGAAATTGCTTACTGAATCATTAGAGAGGAAGGATGCTCCTCAGTTTAAGACAGATGGCTGTGGGACTCAGGAGACCTGGGTTCAGCTCCTAGCTCTGCTACAGATTTCTTGGGTGTCACTGGACAAGTGACTTAATTTTCTGTGCTTCAGTTCCCCACCTGTAAAACTGAGTTAACCATACTTCCTTCATACACACACAATCCGTGAGTTCTGCCTAATGAGACTGTAATCGTGTCGGGGCAAAGATCTAGTACATGTTTGTACAGCCCTTGGCACAATAGGGCTCCGAGCTCATTTGAGTCCTCTTGGCACCATGTTAACACAAATAATAAATAAGAACTTTCATGTAACATTTTTTTCCTGCTAAGATCCTCTAACTTTCTATGCACAGTTGGTCATCAGCTTCTAGTCAAAGTCCATAGGAATTATTTCTTGAGATTTTCTGTGCTGTACAAGAGTACCAGCAATAGAACACATTCCTCAGAGGAATTCATGTGCAATCAATTAGATAGTCTAATTAATTTTCCAACTCAATAAGTTGCATGAACAATTTTTACACAAAAATGTACCTCATCTGGGCATATGCGAAAAGGCAATCCACAAGCCCTCAGAATCTGTCTTTTGGCAGCTGGACAAGGGATGTTCACTCACAGTAACACATTGCCATGTGGCAGCAATGCCCTCTCAAGTGGGATTCATATTTCTGACATGAGAGGTGGTTTAACACATCAAGGAGAAAGAAGAAGGTTTTTTCCCCAATACAGACAATGTTGAGAGAGTCGTCCTAATAGGACCCCTTAGGGCTGGATCCATCAATCAGTATTGATATTACTTGCATAGCTTTCAGCCAGATGGAAAGTGACGTGCTACACAACAGATAATAAGGGGCTCAATCATGCAGTTCGTAGGTAGGCAACATTTCCACTGAAGTCAGCGGGAGCTTTTGCCTGAGTACGGAGTGCAAGATTGAGCTTGAAATACATGAGAAAGGAATACTCTATGAAATGCAGCACCTCATCTTACTTGGGAACTTCTTTTTAAATACCAGGTTTTTCAGCAAACTTCTATTTAGCTGCCATGACATTTGCCTGTACTTCCTTTCCCATCATTGTGATCACTACAAAAGTTCTTATTCCACACTGACGTAATGAAGTGTTTGAGAGACCACAATTGCAATTGTAATGTCCGAAACAGTGGGCTGAAGCATTTCTAAAGGAATCCTGCAGGAGACAATAGCCAATTATAGAGGAGAAAAACTGTTATTTGATATGCAGATTTCTTAGTAAACAACAATGATGGGTAAGAAGACACAGAAGAAGTATGTGACATTTTAATAGGGTTTCTATCAGATGTATTACTGTAAGATTTGCTCTAGTGTAGACTGGGCTCATAAATCCATGAGGCTCAGGAAAGAGAGGCATATACCAAGGGGGAATCTCCACAAGCCACCAAAATAAAACCAGCAAAAACATTCTTAGATGGTGTTTTAGTAACAATGTAATTGCCTCTGTTTTAATTAAAGTGGTTGCTAGGTTAGGCTCCCCAGGCAGTGCCCCCAGTGCACGGGGAGGAGTGGAACAAATCTGAGGAAAAGGGGGAAAACAGGAGAGAAAAGGGGTTAGAGAACAGGTGTGAGGGAAACAGGGATAAACAGCCAACAAAGAAAGAGAGAGAGTAGGAAAGAGGGATGTAGCAAGGGAGAAAGGATCAGAGTGAATATAATGGATGGGGACGCAAACAAGAAGGTGGTCAGGGGAGCAAGAGAAGAGACAAACTACGGAAGTGAGGAGACCCATGGGGAGAAGTGGGGGGGGGGGGGGGGGGGAGAAGAGAGGAAAAAGAAGAGATGGGTCAGCCAGCCACGAGGGGCCAGCCAAACAGGAGAGGGAAGCTTGCCAGCAAAGGCCAGCCAACCAACTAGTTAAAAGGGAGGCACAGCCAGGAGCAGACAGCCAAACAAAGCCAGCTAGGAAGAGAACCTGAATACCAAGCTGACCCCAACAAGTCTTGGTTCCACCCTGGGAGTGGGGTGCCTTGCCTTAATGGATGTGATTTTTAAGGAAAGGGAGGGACAAAAGCAAGGTTCTGTTCATACTCTGTCCAGCAGAAAGGTATCGGCTTGAGAAATGCATGAGAATATAAAAGCACTGTGATGAGTAGATCATTAACATAATACACGAGACTGTCTCATCTGGCTATTTTCTCTGACATATTATGTACTAGCTAGCACTAGGCGACCACATATGAATAAACAAAGTTACATAAATTGCAGCTATTAACCTCATATTTTTCAAAAGGACCGTTTCCCATCTGCAGACAGTTGATTTCCACATTCTTTTTGGCCTGTTCTCCTCAAGCTGATGTGGTCCAAATGTTTTGCCCTGATATTACTCTCATACTTCATTGTCAGACAATAGGGAAAACAAATGCTTCACCAGATGAAGTAAGAGTTAAAGGGTTGCAAACTACATCAGGAATGGCTTAATCCAGCTGCAAAGAAGACATATGCCATAAATGACATAACCCCCACCCACCCACCTCACACACAGAAAATGCAGTAAATTGGCAAATGAAAGTAAACCTGAAGTCAGTGAGAATCTATTACTTCAACAGGCTTTGAATCAAGCCCATGGCGTTCAGTAGTTGGGAACCTGTTCCAGCCAAATCCAACTCTCCCAACCTCTCAGCCAATACAGATTCACACTCCGGAGCAGTGGACATTATGCCTATTAGGGGCCAATTTCTGTTTGGGATTTAAGGCAAGAGAACCATTAAGTTACATGCGAGTACAGGGGCTTCCCATAATTGTTGGGAGGAGAGTGGAGAAAATGGAAAACACGATGGAGTTAACCAGCAATAAACCAGAACTCTTCAAATTGAAGTGATAAGGAGAGTAAGCCTATAGAGTGCAGTATAGTATATACAGTTCCTCTGCGGGAGCTCTGGCATCAGCCTGAAATGCAAGGGTTAGTAGTTACGGTGCCAATTCGAACTTGTTCTTAACAAAAAAAAAATGTAACTATAAGTTTGAAAGGAAGTTTTTGGTTTTAATTTGTAATTGAATAGGAACATTTAGGGATCTAGATGGCCACTAATACACACACATCAGCCCCAGAAATGTTAATGGCAGAACAGATTATTTTGACTGATACTGAAAGTTACAGCTGCATTCACACCACTACTGTGGGAAAAGTTTTAGGTGGCTTTAAAAAGCGAAGCAAAACAAAAACATCCCATAAAACAATAGAAAGCCCATAATTTGGGACACTTCAGTGGCAGAGAAAACTTCCTCCTAATGATCACAGTTACTTTGCATTCTGTCCAAAAGGCAAGTTCCCAGAAAGTATCCATATCATTCCTGTTAGGAGGTGCTTGGGTTGGGAACAGCCATGAACCCTTATTTTAATAAGTAAGCTTCACTTTTCATGCTATACTTCTGATAGATAAATTGGAATTAGAAAAATATTTGTAAAGCATTAAATTGTTTAGTGTTATAAAATAAAATCAGCTTGATGTGGTTAGGCTGACCTTAAACACAAAGCTTTTATTAGTGTGTGAATATACTGTAAGCCTAAATTATAAAGATAATGTAGTTTAGCCCACATGTTTAAAATGAGATAACCACCAGACTGGAACTCTCATTTGGCAAGAAGACTGCTTTGACACCCCCTCCCCGCTCCCAATTCATTTAATTGGGAACTAGAAATTGAATCAGTATCTTTTAAACAGCTAATTAAAACCTTATTCATACAATGATCTTGTTGATTTTTCACATAATCTTCATGCTCCTGTTTGCAGGAAAATAAAATACAGCATACATGCTGCATGTCTGGGACCAAATACTGCTCATGGCTGGATGCATGGGGTCCCATTGACATCAACGTGTGCCCTGTATTTGTAGAATGTCCCTGTATGTGCAGTTGCAAACCAGGTTCAGGTTTGATTACTAAAAGATGAAGCGCCCTCACTGAAAAGAGAACTCATGACTTTTCCTTGCACCAAAGTCAGGGACTGATCCAAAGCTCACTGAACTTAATAGAAAGATGTAATGGGATCAGGACCCTAGTAAGAAATCCTTACATTCCCTTTGTAAAGTTAATGGGCTACCTGCTTTTCATTGGTAGCATTGTTTGGGGTACACATGCACACGCTGCATTCTCACATTTCTCTATGCAACCTCCAATGCATACATGAACAACCCAACATCCAAGAAACACCCATTACTAAAGCATACACATAACACGAAAAATACATGGTTTTCAAATGCAGGGAACTAAGCCCAAAATAAAGAGTAGACGGCATTATCAGCTGTAACAGTAGCATACCTACTTAGTTTGCCATCATTTTAATACAGTATCTTTCCCTACCCATAATGACCAATTTATTACAAGACCTAAATCCCCCTCTCCAGGTAATGACAATTCCTATCTGGCACCCTGAGCCTACAGAAAAAAAAGAAAAGAGAGCGTCTTCTTTGCTAAAGTGATTTCATATTTATAACCGAAAATGTCTTACGTGTATCCAAAATTATGGACTGCCACATATGCACAGGTGCCTGTGCACAGAACACAGTGCCTCCAACTCCCTCACACCCCTCACTGGAGTTGGCTAACATAAACTGACTACTCTGAAGTCAAATCCTTTCTTTGACTCATTGGGCTTTGGATCAGAGCCAGAATCAAAGAGAGGTTTTATCCAGGCTTTATTTCCCCTGACAGTACAGAATTTCTACATCTGAGTCTTAAAAAAAACAAAGTGCCCATGTGCTGTCATATATGATCAATTCCTTTGTGAAACGCATGTAGAATTTATCCTCTGGATATCACAAAATGAAGAGTTGTGGAATAAATGCAAGACAAGCCTGTGGGGTTTGGGCATCATTTTTCAAATGGCAAATCATTATTTCTTTTGGTGTTCACTGTTATTGTGTTAATCACCTTGAATTCTTTTGTGATTTCTTTGAATGCACATGCCTAGGAACTCAATTTTACTTAACATTATTTAATGCGGAGCCGGTATATGAATATTTTTACAAGATTACTCGTTTATTTATGAAGAGAGGATTAAAAGCTTCATATGTATAAAAAACTTGCCATTTATTTGAGTGTGTTCATGGGGACTAAAAGTAGTACCATTAAAGGGGAACTAGATAGTCATGAAGATATAGTGGCACTAACAGGAACACCTCAACAAGGCCACGTTCATGAGCCTGGCACTGAAGGAGTTAAAGTCAACTCCTGTCCTCTGAGCAAATCAAACCATCTGAGGTGAAATCCTCCTTCGCATCCCTCTCTGAAGTCAAAGACAAAACTCCTGTTGACTTCATTGGGGCCAGACTATCACTTCTAGTATGTTTAGAAGACAGCTGAACCTTTATAACAGCAGAAATACTTCACATCAGTTTAACAAAGAGAAATGTATCCCAGTTTGGGACTGATGTGAACAGCAATAATATATGCTGAGGAAAATTGTTATTATTTCTATTCAAAATTCTAAACAGCTGTTTTCAAGGCAGATTAAAAGATTTTTCAGCATTTGGACTTGACTCAAGAGCTTTATCTAATACATACTTTGCATTTGAGTCTTTGTTGAATTAGAAATTTAATAGAGCAGCTGAGTATTTTAAAATCTTTTGGAAGACGTAAAAAAGGGATGTGAACTCTAGCACACCCTGTAAAACATAAATTTCTTACCAAAAGAATATGTTATTCATGTGCACTGTACATTAGGTCAATTATTACTCACTTTCTTTGGAAAGCAACCAAGTGTCTCCACCCTTTATAACACAGCACACTGTAATCAACTGTAATAAGAAGAGCAGAATCATTCTCACACACATTGGTGCCTTAAGTCTTACCCTCAAGAAGTTTAATTAAGAGTCTTCATTGAATGACATAATTTTTACCATTTTAAAAAAAACAAACAAGGTAAATACTTTATTTATTATAAATAATAAAAATCCAGAGGATTTTTTTAACTGGCCTCAAATTTAAACAATCCAGTTATTTAATGACAAATGATATAAACACCTCTTCTACTACATTTCTTTAATTTCCACTAACCTAATTTACCCTCTCATCTTCCTTTCAGACAGCAGCTATAAGAAGTAGTACTTTTTCTTTCCTATATGGATGTCAGCAAATACTGTAGCTGACACATTGGTGCTAGATATAAGGTGGGATTCTAAAAACATGACTTCCTGGACTGTATTTGGAACTAATTTTGCTCCATTAATTTAGTACATCAGTTTTCTCTCATGTAGCCAAGTCTTATTAGGTTCCTGTTGGAACAAGGAGGAAAAAACAATGGGACTCTATTTCCTCAGATCATAGTAGCATGAGGCAGAAAGCATGCCCCCTCACTTTGCCCATTCTGTCTCAGGCCAAGAGAATTATTTCACATGATTTAGATAACCACACAGGTTAACTACCCAGCTAGGGAGCTTGCAGAGGCTTTCATCTTGTATTGCTTATGCTTGCATCTCAATAATGTTTTTAACAGAACAACCTTTCACATGAATAGAATGCACCTCTATTAGTTCCCCTCCCCGCATCTAACATTCAGTCTAAACCCCTTGTCCCTGTTTTCAATTAAATCTCACGAAAAACTTCCTAACTGTAAGAACAGGAGGACAATGGAACAGACTGCCTAGGGAGACTGCGGAAGCTCATTCACTGGAGGTTTTCAAAAGGAGGCTGGATAACCAGCTGTCTTGGATGGTTTAGACACAACAAATCCTGCATCTTGGCAGAGGGTTAGACTAGATGACCCTTGCAGTCCCTTCTAACCCTATGGGTCTATGATTCAAAGCTCTCTACAGCTCCGCCCCTGTTTATGGTACATCTACACAGCCTGTGGCAGCAAGTCGCAGAGCCCTAGGGAGGGGGTGGGCTTCAGAGCCCGAGCCCGAGCCCGAGCCCGAGCCCAAATATCTGGGGGGCAGGAATAGCTCAGTGGTTTGAGCACTGGCTTGCTAAACCCAGGGTTGTGAGTTCAATCCTTGAGGGGGCCATTTGGGGATATGGGGCAAAAATTGGGGATTGGTCCTGCTTTGAGCAGGGGGTTGGACTAGATGACCTCCTAAGGTCCCTTCCAACTCTGATATTCTATGATTCTATGATCTGCACAGCTATTTTTAGGACCGCAGCATGAGCCTGCTAGCCCAAGTCAGTAAACCTAGGCTCTGAGACTCACTGCCATGGGCTGACACTTGCTGTGTAGACGTGCCATGAATGTCAAAAGCTTTGGGTGTATCACTTCTCCCTCAGCCCCTCTGTTATTCATTCCACACCCTTTTGCCTCTCTTTCCCTCACCTGTTTCTGTGTCACCTTTATGATACCCCCTACTGATGGAATGACCTTCCATTTCCAGTCTGCAAGGCTGTGACATTATCTGAATAAAATATGACCATGTAAATCACTGTTGCTATCACTGTTAATTCCTTTAACCAATTTGAACTCTCACCTTTCTTTCTTCTGATAAATAAACCTTTAGATTTTAGATACTAAAGGATTGGCAACAGAGTGATTATTGGGTAAAATCTAAGTTATGTATTGACCTGGGTGTGTGGCTGGTCCTTTGGGATCAGAAGACCCTTTTGTTTGATGAAACTGGTTTTAAATAACCACTCATCTTTAAGTCTAGTGTCTGGATGTTGAATGCAGGACTGGAATGCCTAAGGAGACTGCTTTTCTGACTTCTTGTTAGCCAGTGTGGTGAAACAGTAGTTTACTTTTGTTGTTGGTTTGGTATATCTCATGGGAGAATAACCACCAGTTTTGGGGTGTGGCTGCCCTGTTTCTCAGCAGTTTGTCCTGAATTTGGTATTCTCAGTTGTGATCCACAGAGGCACAGTGACACAGACTCATAGGGTAAGTCTACACTAGGGTGACCAGATGTCCCGATTTTATAGGGTCAGTCCCGATTTTTGGGTCTTTTTCTTTTATAGGCTCCTGTTTTCCCCCACCCCCCCGTCCTGGTTTTTCACACTTGCTATCTGGTCACCCTAGTCTACATTGCGATCAAAACCCCGCAACACTCAGTCTCAGAGCCCAGGTCAGCTCACTCAAGCTTGCGGGGCTCAGGCCATAGGACTAAAAACAGCAGCGCAGATGTTTGGGCTGGAGCCCAGGCTCTGAGACCCCCGAGCCTAAATGATACACTGCAATTTTATAGCCCCGCAGCCCCAGCCCGAGTGCCACAAGAGCTGGCCCGAGCCAGCCTCAGCCACGCCACAGGTCTTTTGTTGCAGTGCAGACATAGCCATGGGGTAAGAAAGGTCCCCTTTGTTCTATTTGTTTGTATATTTGTAGCTGCCTTCACTTCCCCTCTAAATCAGGTCACTTTTTTTCACCATACCCTGGAGGATAGGTCTATGCTGCACACTAAGCCCAGGCTGTGGGACCCAGACTTGAGAATTCAGTGTTTACAATTGCTGGACCTGAGTTTCACAGCCATGCTAAAGTGTCCATACTGCACTACGCAGACCTTCTGACTTGGGTCTGTGGCTTGACCTGCATGCATACCTCAAAATGACAGGGCTTGCATAGTGGGTATGTCTACACTACAATGTAAGCCCCAGGTTAGGATAACTTGAGTTAGCAGACCCGGGACTTGTTAACCCAGGGCTTGAACATCTACATTCATTTGTAACCCTAGGTTAGGAATGGTTGAACCCTCAGTCCCAACCTGGGCTCTGGTGTCTAACGCTGCATTATGTGGGCCCTAGTCCAACCATCCATATCCAAGACTTCCTAGGGCCCTCGCAAAATGTGGCCACTCTAGCCCTCTCTTTGTGTTGCAGTGTGGGAAAACTTGAATGTCCCGCAAAGTTGACCATCCAAAGGACAAAGAAAGTTGGCCATAGGATTGTGGGATACTTTTGGCAGACTCCCAGAGAACGACTCCAGTGGGGCTGTGGCCACACTGCAAAGCAATAGGGCTTGAACTCTGGGTCATGGCTTGACTCAGGCTCAGACCCTCCACCCCTGTGGAGTCCTGGAGCCCTGGGTCTGAGCCCTGGTTAGCACAATTTGTGTGTGTAGATGGAAGGAGTGGGTAGGCTTGAGCCTGAGTTTGAACCCTGGGATTACACTGCTGTGTAGACACAGCCTGTGAGACTTGGGCTCTGACTCACCCCCCTAAGCAGGGTCCTAGGATCTGGGTACTGAGGGCTTGCTGACCCAAGTCAGATTGATGCGTGTGTGGACAGAAGGAGGACTTGGGCTCAAATCTGATTCAGAGCCCAGTCTTAGTGTGCAGTACAAACATACCCATAGAGTCAAGGATTCCAAAGGCAGAAGGTACCATTGTGATCATCTAGTCTGACTGCCTTTATAACACAGGCCATAGAATTTCCCCACAATAATTCCTAGAGCATTTCTTTTAGAAAAACATCCAATCTTGATTTTAACATTGTCCATGATGGAAAATCCACCACAACCCTTGGTAAATTTTTCTGAATTGTTACCCTCACTGTTAAAAATGTATGCTTTATTTCCACTCTGAATTTGTCTCGCTCTTTGTTAAGCTAAATAGATTGATTTCCTTGAGTCTATCACTATAAGGCATGTTTTCTAATCCTTTAGTCATTCTTGTGGCTCTTCTCTGAACTCTCTCCAATTTTTCAACATCTTTCTTGAATTGTGCATACCAGAACAGGACACACTATTGAAGCAATGGTCACACCAGTGCCAAACAGAAAGGTAAAAATCTCTCTACTGATAGTTGAAGGTCCCCTGTTTATGCATCCAAGGATAGCATTAGCCCTTTAGCAACAGCATCTCCCTGGGATCTCATGTTCAGCTGATTATCCACCACAATCCCCAAATCTTTTTCAGTCACTGCTTCCCAGAATAGAGTCCCCCATCCTGTAAGGATGGCCTACATTCTTTGTTTCTAGATATATACATTACCTTTAGCTATCTTAAAATACATAGTGTTTGCTTGCAGCCAGGTTACCAAGCAATCCAGATATCTCTATATACATGATCTGTCCTCTTCATTATTTCCCAATCCCCCCAATTTTTGTGTCATCTGCAATCTTTATCAGTTATGATTTTGTTTTCTTCCAGGTCGTTGATAAAAATGTTAAATAGCACAGGGCCAAGAACTGATTCCTGAGGGACACCCGCTTGATGACAATTCCCTGTTTACAGTTACATTTTGAGACCTACCCATCAGCCAGCTTTTTAATCAATTTAATATGCACCATGTTAATTTTATATTGTTCTAGTTTTAATTGTTCTAGTGCAATACCAAGTGAAAGGCTTTACAAAAGTCTAAGTATATATTATATTAACACTATTACCCTTATCTACCAAAACTTGTCATCTCATAAAAAAAAATAAGTTAAGTTGCCATAATCTATTTTCCATAAACCCATGTTGAGTGGCATTCATTATATTACCCTAACCTTTAACTCTTTATTAATTGAGTCCTATATTAGTTGTTCCATTATCTTGCATGGGATAGATATTAGACTGACCGATGACATGGGTCATCCCATTTACTCTTTAAATAGTGGCACAACATTAGCTTTCTTCCTGTCTTCTGGAGCTTCTCCAGTGTTCCATGACTAATTGAAAATCAACATTGTCCAGTGAGCTCCTCAGCCAACTCTTTAAAAACTCTTGGATGCAAGTTACCTGGATCTGCTGATTTTAAAATGTCTAACTTCTGTTGCTCCTGTTTAACATCCTCCTTAGGTACTAGTGGAATGGAAAGTGTTATCATCATCATGCGATGAGACTCTTGCATCTGTTTTTCCCCCAAATACAGCCAAGAAATATATATTGAACACTTCTGCCTTTTGCGAATCATTATGGATGATTCTACCATTTCCATCTAGTAATGGGCAGATACCATTGTCAGGACTACTTCCCCCCTAAATCAGGTCGGGTTTTTTTTAACCAATATTCCTCCATCCTTAATTGTAAGATTGTGGCTTTTTGGGTATCTAGTAAGGTGTTTTTAAATGTTTCCCAATGATCATTTACATTTTTCTGGTTAAATTCTTCCTCACAGCTGATTTGGCTCATGATTGCTTTCGTTTTTGTGAAGGTAGCCTTTTTAAAGCACTGGGGGGGCAGGGTGGGAGAGTGTTACTGATGTGCACTTTATTCTGTTTGCACATTATAAATGTGATCAAGTCATGATCACTTGTACCTAAGCTACAATTAATTTTTAGTTCTGTGATCAGTTCCCCTTTATCTTTCAAGAGAGGAGGTCTAATATAGACTTCCCCTGTATTGGTTGCAAAAAATGTTGAGTTAGAAATGGTCTTCTATAGTATTTAGAAATTCCAAGGATGCTTTAGTACTGGCAGCATAAGACCACCAGCATATGTCACTCAAGCTGAAATCCCTATGATCACACAGCTTTGTGTCCTACACATGTCCTAGATGTGTAAGGAGCTGGTCATCCTATTCTGTAGTGTGATTTGGTGATCTGTAGCAGACACCAACTAATAGCCCATCTTGGACTAATCCCCCTCCCTCTCCTCAGTCAAATCCCTCCAAAAGGCCCCCATAAGCACTAATTCATATTATTCACATCTCCTCTCCTCCCCAGTTATTATGGAATAGAGCCAGGGTCAAGGAAGAGGATAACTTAAAACGTTACTTCCGTTTTATGTCCAACTTCTGATCATTCAGTATGTTTTGTCTTTACTCTCCCCTGTGTACTAAAGAAGATGCACAGCCTCATCATCATACTGGTATCTTAAATCCAACAAGGCAGATTTCCACCTGCATTGCTTGATGCCTTGCTCCATCTACCACAAGCTTGTTCCTTGAGTTGTCAGGGCCACCAGGCAAAGGTGAGATGAGGTTGTCTCCCGCTCAGATTGCAAGCAGGAGGTCCCCTCATAGGGATGAACAAGTAGCATAGGAATGTTCAGCCAATAATAATGAGAAACTGAATGTATACAGCAGAGATTCGGTCAACAAATAATGCAAGATAAACATTTGAGCGGCTGCTCTGGTTCTTCTGGCTCTTAAGAAAAATTAAAGTTCCCACCCTTCTTTGTTCTTTCTTGACATCCTGACTCAGTTCAATCTTTCTTCTTTCCCGTGTGCACACTGGCCCTTACGGTTGCTCTAGTTTATATCGGCGCCAGCTCTGGACCCCAAATCTCCCGGAGATAGAGAGATGTAAACGTGGCTTACAGCCCCCTTTGCCTCTCCTCCCTCAGCTGCGTCAAGGGGGAGCTTGGCCCAGATGAGGATAAAGCCCCAAACATACAAACACATAGACTAACTACACAATAGCAGAAAGACAGACCTCAAATAATGCCAATAAGTCTGGTGTTGAGCAGAGTACAGGCTCCAAAACCAAGGTAAACATCAAGTAAAGAATGAAAAGTGAGCCTTTCCTGGCTTGTTGGCTTCTCTAACACACAGTTTCTTGCACGTCATTGGCCTGCATCTGACACTCTCTTCCCAACTGAAGAATGTTAGAAATGAAAATGAAAGGCTGACTACTTTCCCACTGGCTTTACAGTGATTACATGATATCAGTTGCTCACGCCAGCCAAGAATCACAGTAAGGAGACACCAGCCCAGCAAATCCAGGTAAAAGGAAGACTCAGAACAGTCTTTTTGTGTGTGAGCTGCAACACTGTTACATTTGCACACAACTCCACAGATACAGCCTACACCCATAGAGCAGCGAACAAGTTACAGTTGTATGACAATGTTGTCACTTCCATCTCCTTCTAATCTAAAAAACTGTCCATAGCATGAAAACAGGTCTTTAACAGGCAACACTGTATTTGTGTATTTTACCACCTACATGACCCTTATTTCCCTTGTAGAAAATGGTTGGGGTTGGCTTTCTATTCCCTCTCTGTGGATATAGTAACTGGAGGGCAGTTGTGTTAGTCTGATTTCTTCAACACATTGCTGTTCCTTATAATAATGGACATCAGTCACAAAGTGAGGAAAATAAAGAGATCTAAGTTCTTCTCAGCTACAGGATGAGTATGAACAATAATGGGAATCGCGCTCTTAGGAGAAGAGAAACACTTAATTCACATAGGAAATTCCTGGCCTGTCTACTTCTATAAAAAGCATCACCAAGAAGCTCACTCACACAGTCTCTCTCATCATGCAGGAGCTGCCCTCTGGGCATCTAGTCAGACAATTTAGGGAAGCTCTTTTCTTGTTTTATCTAGTATCAAGAAGAAGTGATTTCAGATAAGATTTCAACCTCCTTTTCAGGGCTTCTATAGATGGGGACACTTGGGAAAATTAATCTGAACTAATTAAGTGTGTGGATTAGTTGAACTGTATTAAACAGTTTAACTGTTTGTGGACACTCTCACTTAAAATTAAAGTGGCTTTAATTTGGTTTAGTTTAGTTCACTCTTTCACCTTTTGGTAAATCCTCCTTCCACCACCCAATGAGTCAGAGCCAAACACTGACTTGGCACAGAGAAAGTTTTAACCAGGGTTCCTGAAATGATGCTGATTTCTGTTTCAGCTTCACCAATTGCTGACAATCTTGGAGCCATTGTGAGCAGTTCTCTGACAACATCTGCTCAACGTGCAGTGACAGTCAAAAAAGGCTAACAAAATATTAGGAACCATTAGCAAAGGGATAGATAATAAGACACAAAATATCACAATGCCACTATATATATATCCATGGTACATCCTCACCTTGAATACTGAGTGCAGTTCTGGTTGCATCATCTCAAAAAGATATATTAGAATTGGAAAAAGTACAGAGAAGGGCAACAAAATGATTAAGATGCGGAACATCTTCCATATAAGGAGAGATTAAAAAGACTGGGACCATTCATCTTAGAAAAGAAATAATTAAGAGGGGATATGATACAGGTCTATAAATCATTAATGGTGTGGAGAAAGTGAATAAGGAAATGTTATTTACTCCTTCACATAATACAAGAACCTGGAGTCACCCAATGAAATTAATAGGCAACAGGTTTAAAACTAACATAAGGAAGTACTTCACACAATGCACAGTCAACCTGTGGAACTCATTGTCAGGGGATATTGTGAAGGCCAAAAGTATAACTAGGTTCAAAAATATAATTAGATAAGTTGATGGAGAATCAGTCCATCAAGGGCTATTAACCAAGATGATCAGAAAGGCAACCCCATGCTCTGGGTGTCATAGAATATCAGGATTGGAAGGGACCTCAGGAGGTCATCTAGTCCAACCCCCTGCTCAAAGCAGGACCAGTCCCGCACTAAATCATCCCAGTCAGGACTCTGTCAAGCCTGACCTTAAAAACCTCTAAGGATGGAGATTCCACCACCTCCCTAGGTAACCCATTCCAGTGCTTCACCACCCTCCTAGTGAAAAAGTTCTCTCTAATATCCAACCTAAACCTCCACACTGCAATTTGAGATCATTACTCCTTGTTCTGTCATCTTCTACCACTGAGAACAATCTAGATCCATTCTCTTTGGAACCCCCTTTTAGGTAGTTGAAAGGAGCTATCAAATCCCCCCTCATTCTTCTCTTCTGCAGACTAAATAATCCCAGTTCCCTCAGCCTCTCCTCATAAATCATGTGCTCCAGCCCCCTAATCATTTTTGTTGCCCTCCGCTGGACTCTTTCCAATTTTTCCACATTCTTCTTGTAGTGTGGGGCCCAAAACTGGACACAGTACTCCAAATGAGGCCTCACCAATGCCGAATAGAGGGGAATGATCACATCCTTCGATCTGCTGTCAATGCTCCTACTTATACAGCCCCAAAAGCCATTAGCCTTCTTGGCAACAAGAGCACATTATGCCTCTGACTGCCAGAAGCTGGGACTGAACAACAAGGGATAGATCACTTGAAATATGCCCTGTTCTGTTCATTCTCTCT
Source organism: Macrochelys suwanniensis (assembly GCA_033296515.1). NCBI lineage: Eukaryota > Metazoa > Chordata > Testudines > Chelydridae > Macrochelys > Macrochelys suwanniensis. The sequence continues at coordinate 67,135,385 of CM065785.1, forward strand.
GAAGCATCTGGCACCAGCCACTGTCAGAAGATAGGATACTGAGCTAAATTGGCCATTGGTCTGAGCCAGTTTAGCGCATTCTAATGTTCTTATGCTCTAATACAGCAGTTCTCAAACTTTAGCAACCCAAGGACCCCCATATTGATTTAAAATTTTTCGTGGACCCCCTAACTCCCCACTCAGCCCCAGGCCCCGCCCCCACTCCACACCTTCCCCCAAGGCCCCACCCCCGCCCACCTCTTCCCATCTCCGCTCCACTCCTGCCCTTCTTCCCCGCCTCTTTCCACCCCCTCCCCCGAGCGCGCCCCGTCCCCGCTTCTCCCCTCACTCCCAGTGTCTCCAGCATGCTGCTGAACAGCTGTTTCCCAGCATGCAGGAGGCCCTGGGAGGAAGGGGTAGGAGTTGATCAGCAGGGCCGGTGGACACCCTGGAGTACCCTTGTGGACCCCCAGGGGTCCATGGACCCCAGTTTGAGAAACGCTGTTCTAATACGTTAGATTATCAAAGATCCCAAAAATATATGGCTCAAAAGTAAAATCAATCGCACCACAAATGGGCAGTTTACAGGTGTAAATCTCAGTGATGCCAATAGGCGCTAAGACTACATCCCCTGCACGAGTCGGAGAGCAGGGTTCCCCCTCCCCCCTCCTAACTTTGTCAGCTTAAATTTTTTTAAACTAGCTGTTCCATTTTCAAGATTTTATTAGGCAAGCTCATTAGGTATTGTCAGTGTAACATGTGCTTTCCCTTCACAGCACTCAATTAATCATTGCTCCACTCACTGGGTAGCACAGCACATGCACAACAGAGAACTCAAAACAGTCTGGATTATGAACACTTTGACAACGTGGGCACTAGATCTTTCTTGGACTGCTAACGTGCTCCACTGATGCCATTAAGTTGGGTCACAAATGCACATTTGCTTCAGGTTCTCAAAAGTCAAAGTATTGTTTTGAAATAAAGCTTTCTCTCCGGTATTCTTCCAGCTGCCATAGACTTTTCGAGATTTATATAAAAAAGTCATCACATCCCTGGGATGGGCATCACCCCAGAGACCTGCGGACACGTATTTTTATTACGTGCTCGGTTTTCAGAAGAAAGGACAGCAACTCCCCTGGCCTGACACAAAGCTTACCAGCTAATAAATTAAATGGAGCTAGCATGGGCGAGCGGAGACAAGGAAGGAGTTCTGGGAAGGATGGTGACACTGAGACTGACTGAAGTGCAGAGCCGTGCAGGTGGACACCCTGGCAAAACCAGGAAAGATATTAAATACATTAAAAGAAAAGGTTGAAATGCCATTTCTTACCTTCCTGTTGAACTCACTACTATTGCTGCAGTGCCAGAATGTCACCCTGGCGGCCAATCTGCTCTTGCCGGTAGGAAGCGGGCAGCAGCTCAGGCTGGGAGCAGCAGTGCCAGGTTGCTACTCCCCTTCCCATGCAGACAGGCAGGCAGGAATTGGGAGTGGGTGGAGCCTTGGCTATACTCCTCTCAGTGCCCCAGCCAGCACAGCTGAACTGGTACAGAGCGGGGCTGGAGTAGCTTATTCCCTCCCCTCCACGTAAGGGGGAAGCAAGGACTGTATTGTTGCTCCTTCATTCACAGTTCAATCCCGGCTCTGCTCCTGGGCCAGCTCAGGATAAAAATCACTGCTGATAGCATTTGCGGATGACTCAAAGATTGGCAGAATGGTAAATAATGAGAACAGGGCAGTCACACAGAGCAACCTGGATCGCTCACTAAGGTGGGTCCATTCAGGCAAGATGTATTTTAAGACAGCCAAATGCAAGGGCATGTTTGAACAGGAGAAGTCAGTTTGCAGGGGGAGGGGGGGAGGAGAAGGAGGGGGAAGGAAGCCTGCCAGAAGAGTGGATCAGCTATCCCCTGACTCCAGCTACTAAGGGACTAGCTGGTAAACAAAGGAAAAAGGTCACAACCTCTTGGAGCATGGTTAGTAGGGCATCTCCAAGGGTGGGGACCAATTCCACTCCCAAGAATAAAGATAAAAAGGCATCAAACTCTTCAGTGCTGGACCCAGAGGGAGACAGCCACACCAGAGGGAAGGTGAAAATCTCTGCCTGAGGGCTGATGCTCACAGGGCTGCTTTTACTAATTGCAGCAAGAAGATAATCACAAGGAGGAGGATACCAGCCTATTCAAAGAACTAGGCCCATGCTGCTTGTTCAGCTCAGGACAGCGTGGGGACATTAATGCCAAATCAGTAGTGCATATTTTAAATGCCTAGGGATGTGTGGCCTATGTACCATTTTGGTACTGACGATATCGGTATGCTTGATACTACTATTTTTTGTTTGCGTAGTTAGAGCCCTGCAAATCTGGGGATATCAACTTAATATCCACGGACCATGTTTGCGAATCACGGTTCAGATGCAGATACAAATTTTGTATCCACCCAGGGCTCTATGCACAGTATTTGCTGTACTGCTGTAATGATAAGTTTGTGTTTAGATTTCTGAGGAGTCTTAAATTAACCCTCAAAGTGTCCTCTTATAAAGTTATATAAAGTTAAAGATTTGTTTTAGTCTGAGCAGCTTTGCTACGTTGTGGTGTCTTTATTCCAAACTGGAGCAACTCAGGGTACGGGCATCCACGACTGTCCAAATTTGCTTATTTATCTTATGTATTATCACCCACAGGTGGGAGCTCTGCTGTGAAAACCAGACTGAACCCACTCACTATTCCTGCAGTAAAATGGAATTAGAGTGGGTACTTGTGTAATCAAAGTTTAGTGGGTTACATATACATCTAGCAACAGGGAATACAGGCCATAGCTACACAATGGAGGGGGCTGTATACTGGAAAGCAGTGATTCTGAAAAGGATTTTGGGGTGATACTGAATGAGCAACTCAACATGAGCTCCCAGTGTGATGCTGTCACAAAAAGAGCTGATGTGAGCCTTTGGTGTATACACAGGAGATGAGCGAGTAGGAGTGGGAAGGTGATTATCCGTATGTACACGGCCTTGGAGAGACCAATACTGCAATACTGTGTCCCATTCCAGTACTCATATTTTAAAAGGCTCTTGAAAAACTGGAGAGGGTGCAGAAAAGAGTCAAAAAACAATTCGAGGCCAGGAGGAAATTCCTTACAGTGAGAGATTTACAGAGCTCCATCTGTGAAGCTTATAAAAAAAAAATAAATAAATAAAAAAAAAAAGACTGAGAGGGGACTTGATTACAGTGTATAAAGACATCCACAGGGAGAAAATACAACATATTTAAGGACTATTTAATCTAGCAGAGAAAGGCAGAATAGGAACCAATGGCTGGACTTGGAAGCCAGATAAATTCAAATTAGGAATAAGGCTCAGATTTTTAATGAGGGTGATTAACCATTAGAACAAACTACTAGGGAAAGTCCAAAGTCTTCAGCTCAAGACTGGATGTTTTTGTGGTAGATATGCTATAGCCACACATAAGTTATTGGGCTCCGTACACAGTAACTAGGTAAAATATAATGGCCTGTGATATGCAGGAGGTCAGCGTAGAAGATCCAATGGTCCCTTCAGGCTTTAGACTCATTAAATCTATTAACTATATGCTTCCCTTTAATAAGGGCAGATTGTAAGACTGACACAGAAATGCAATATTTATTAGTAGCATATTTTAAACAGTAAAAAGGCAAAACCCATTTGGGTAAGGCTTTGCCTCCTCAATGACTGGTTGGAGGCAAAGCCCTTTAGTCCAAGTGGCCATCATCTGAGAAGAAATGCTTGTGCTAGGGATCATTATTGCTACTGTCATCACCATCATCATAAGCTGAGCCATAAAATAAGAACATGAACTAAAAATAAGGTAAGGATTATTGTATGTGTTAATAGTAAAAATTATACTACCAATTAAACTGGGGATCAAACTTTCAAAAGCACCTAAATGACTTAGGAGCCTAAACCTCATTTTCAGAAGTGGCTTATGCAATTCAGAGTCTAAATCTCACTGAATTTCAATGGGACATAGGAGCCTAGGTGCCTACATCACTTTTGAAAATGTGACTTAGTCATTTAGGTGCTTTTGAAATTCTTACCCTAGATCCTCAGCTGCTGTAAATGTGTTACAGCTGAGGTACTGGCATCGTGAGGTGAAGGAATCCTGCACTGCTTGAGTCCTGTATTGTAGCTTTGCTGCGGAGAGAGGATTTTAGTCTCCATAAGTCTCTATCCAGCTGTTTCCTAACCACTATGTGCACTTAAAATAAATAAGTTAAAAGAAAATTTAAAAAGAGAATAAATGAGAAATGTGATTTTCAGAGTAAACTGTGGAGAACTGGTGTACTGCTACAGCACAGGAACATTCTCTCTAGTGCAGCGGTTCTCAAACTGTGGATGGGGACTCCAAAGTGGGTCATGACCCCATTTTAATGGGGTTGCCAGGGCTGGCATTAGACTTGCTGGAGCGTGGGGCTGAAGCCAAAGTCTGAGCCCCATTGCCCAGGGCTGAAGTCCTCAAGCTTTGGCGCCCCCCAGGGCGGTGGGGCTCGGGCTTTGGTCCCCCTTCCTGGGGTCATGTAGTAATTTTGGTTGTCAGAAGGGGATCACGGTGCAATGAAGTTTGAGAAACCCTGCTCTAGCGCAAAACCACACAGGTGGCAAATGGATGCACAGGAGAACCCTATGATAAATCCTTACATTAAAAGTACAATATATTGGATTAGGACTTGTATGACAATCAGTAAATGAGCTGGCTAGATAAGTAACTTAACTGTCCTATGCTGCCTGTGGATATTGATATTTATAGTTGAATTTTGCTGATCTCTGTTGCCCAAAGTTCAGTTAAAGAGTTATGGATATTTGTTTTAGAATAAACATGTAATTTTAAGACTTCTAGTGGTGTTCATTTTTAACAATTGTAGAGGTTTATTGGTTACTTCCCCCAATCCTTAGGCATTAAAACCTTTTTACAAAGAGAAATACTCAACCTTGCTTTCTTTACTCAAGTAAAATGCTTATTAATCTCAACAGGAGTTTTGTCTGGTTAAGGAGTGTAAAACTAGCTCTTTATTTTATGGCAGAGCAGAGTTTGCAGACAGATCTTTCTCTTAGGGCTCTTTCCTTTTCAGACCTTATTTAGGCCTCTTTTCTTTTCCTACAGCATTGCTCCAGAGTGCCAAACAGTACATGCTGTCACTGAAAAATATAAAAACCACTCAGTCATTATTCCTGAACTTCCCAAGGCTAACTAGAAGTGTGAATGTGGCTGTTGTAACAGTTCTTAAGTAGTTATTTCCTATCGTCTTTTGCAACTTTTATGCAGAAATTAAATTAGGAAATTATTTCTAAATGCAACATTTACTGTACAAAAGCACTGATTTTGATAGGGAAAAAATTCATCAACTTTATTACAAGTAGGTTTCAAGGGGATATGACGGGAAAGTTGCACTGACCATTCTGACCATCTCTGCTTCAGATCTGTTTTCACCACAGATAACCCCCATTTTGCAGCTGACCTACAAACAATCGTTTTATTTGGAAATGCCCTTGTCAGTTTATCCTTGCATCAAGTATGATCTATGATGTTTCAAATGAGGGTCTCTTTCGTTTATTAGAACTGATCATTATTCAAGCTTTGGATCATTAAAAAACAAAAAACAAAAACTCCTCACATACTCAACTATGTGGAGATCATATGCATTGGAATTTCACTACTCTGTCTCTTTCTGTTGCAGTTGTAACAAAACTTGCAGCCTAATGGCTCAATAAGGGGGAAAGGGGAAGTATGAATGGAAAATATTCACATAAAATTTCTTGGTGATTCACAAAGAAAACATTTGTTTTCACAGCAACAAATCAAGAGATTTTAGGTACTTGTGCTTTCTTATATCAAAACACAGAGGCCCAGAGCAGAACGAACATTTTTCTCCATAAATGGCTGCATGCATAGTTAAATAGGTTCTCAGCCTCATTTATTCATTCCTTTTATTATTTTAACCCCAGGAGTTACCATTTAGGAAGCCAAACACCTCTCCAGCCAAAGCTCCTACAGGAATTCCTTTTTCTCGGCTATTGTATGTTCAAGGAAATATGTACTGAACAGTAAGGTGAGAGGTACCTGAAATGTAGGTAACTGGGGACTATATTTGTAATGTTGGTGAAAAAGTCAAAATAGCTTGAATGCTCATGCTCATCATAGAGGCCAGAGATGCATCTGTATGGAGACAGCTCAAAAGCAAAGAATAGTCATTCCTGCAGTGCCTTCCGTGCATGAAACAATCTGTCCTTCATAACACAATACACTTCTATATAGATTCCTCCAAATTCCCTACAGGACTTCACAGAGTGCAAATCTAGCAATGCAAGCTCTTCAGGGAAGTTACGTTCTTCACCTATCTGCACTGTGTATGTAACTCGTATCAGTACTAATGTGAAATCCCACAGTCACACAGGCATGGACATCCCTTCTTGTATATAATCTCAGCAGAACCCATTGATGTAATTATGTCCTTGCACATAGATACTAAGGGCCAGATCACGTACAACAAAAGTCAATGGGAGTTTTGTCACTGCCATCAGTGGAAGCAGAATCTAATCCTTAAGTAATAATTATGAGTCACACACACACACACACACGTAACCCAAAGGAACTTGTAAATTGCTCAATCTTTGCAGGATTAGGCTCATAATTTGGGCAACAAAACTCCAAGAATTATTTCCATCCATTATTATTTTGAAAATATCTATATTACAATTTATGCAGTCTGTCTGCATAAATTGATACAGTTAATTGCTGATGATGGGTCCCATCTTTTCTACACTGACCACAATGTGGAAACCTTGATTTTCATTTGAATTTTTGCACACCACTACCAAAACAATTTAAACCCCCCCCGAAACCTAAAACCCAGTACATTATTACATATCTAGAGGTCATTGGCTTGACAGCCTGTAGATAAAGTAGAGGTTTTTATAATGAAAATCTTTTTTGCACTTTATTGTGGCATTTGTGAAAAAACACAGGACTTCTTGTTGATTTGGTGGTGGTGGGGGGGTTATTTGGTTGGTTTTTGTTGTTTGGGTCGAACGGTGTGTGTGATGGTTTCCCTTCTCCAAAGAGAGTCTTGACTTTAATGAGACTTTAAAAAACACCTGACACTATGCATGAAGAATTAAGCTCCTCTCAGAAGCCCTAAGTCCCTCCACACTGAAGCATATGTATCATGATCAGCTTTATGTATAACTCTAAATAAGCACTTTTTAAAGATGCTATTTAATATCTGGTGATGCACAAGGTATAGAATAAGTAACAATATGTGGCTAGTTAGATAATTATATCAGATACATATATGCAAGGAACAGAACAATGATCAAGTCCTTTCCCCACTCAGGAACTACTAGTGCCTAGTACAACTACCCCGTCTGAAGTGTGTTATTGCTTACTCAAAATCCTTGCTACATTTGTTGCTTTAAATAAATTCAGCTTAACACTCGGAGTTATCAAATTCAGGCCTAGAGATCCACTGATTATACTGTTGTGTATTTTATTTTAAAGCATCTTACGTTGGATGTGTTAATTGTGTAATGTGGACTATTGTCCACAGAATTAAGCTACAACCTCCATTCCAGAAGTGAAAAACTCAAGTGAAAACTCTTTCATGCACAAACACACTCCAAAGCACTAGCTCATTTGGACAGAAAAGCTGCAAACTGGGTTTTAAAATTGAAAACATTTTATAATACAGAGTTACAAAACTGTTTTCAAAATATTTTAAAGGGGGGGGGAAAAGTCACTCCAATGCTGAGACTGAATCGACTAAATTTTAGCCTGGGGCAAATTTTCATGATTAAGTTATAAACTCATGAAAATAAGGGTCTACAATAGCAACAGTTATTACAGACCTTCAACTACAGCTGTGTTAGAGTGTGCTGCCATAATACTGTACATGCATTAACATTACTGGGCTGCAGAAATTACACGTCTATGTCAACAGATGTGTTTCTTGGAAGCCAGCTACAAAAATCAAGTTTATTCAAATGTTTGCCAGCTACCATATGCTGCAATACTACTTTCAATGCGACATAAGGCTTTGAGAACATACTTTTACTGCTATCTACACTTTGTTATTTACTTTCCATGTAGACTAAATACCAGAGACGGGGCACACTAAGGGGTGCAGCGTCCTTGCTGTAAAAACATATTCTACCAGTTGTAATATTTAGAAAGATGAAAATATGCATAGCACTAAGGCCTGGTTTGAGCAGAGTTAGTGTTTGCACTCGCATAGAAGACCTCTGGGAAAGATAATTTTACATAGGGCATTCAATTTGGGAACTTTTAATAATGGCCAAACATAATTAAACATCATGCAAAAATCCCTGCTTGAAGACAGCAGTACAGGAATGACTCGATGTGCAGGAAAAGAATTCATTTGCTCATATTCAGAGTCCAGAAAAACCCCCCACGATACATTTTATATAATATTTGAACTACCTTGGGCCCAATCCTGCTTCATTGAAGCCAATGCCAAAAAGCCGGTAAGCAGCTGGATTGGGCCCTTTATGTTGCCATAAGGACTTGAACAAATAAACAGGGCTGTATCATGTTCTAAGAGCTTTCACTGTGTTTCTCCAAATGGGTCTAGGTAGCAAAAGCATGCTTTTCAGGTCGTTTTTGTAGTGCAAGTAGAGCAACCATGTACAGCATCAACTGTACATTATATACAGTTCACCCTATTAAAGTACCATTATCTTAATGTAACAGGGGAGAGTGATGTGTTCAGAAAATCGAGGGAGCTTTCAATGTAATTAGCAGGCAGTGGAGGGTCAAAACCGATTTTGGATTATAGGGGATTTGGGATCACTACGTTTGTACTGTCTTTTCTGAATTGAACTTTTTTGTTCATAAAGTTCATGATTCGTTGTGCTATTTTGAATGGCAGAAGGAAATCTGATTTTGGTTTATTAATCTATTATTTGGCATTTATTTTCATTAAGAACTTGATCCTGAGAGATTCATACGCTCAAAGTTAAGCATGTGCTTAAGGGCTTTGAGCACTTGGCTGCTTATCCAGCAAAGCACTTAAGCACATGCTTAACTGCAAGCATATAAGTCTCTTGGGTTTAAAGTTCAGCAGGTGTTGAAGTACTTCATTGGATCGGGGCCAGAGCACTTAGCACCTTGCAGGATGGAGCCCTAAATGCTGAAATCCTTTCAACCAAGCTAGGCTCCATAAAATATTCTCCTGCCTAGTTAATATATCTTAAATCTGTCTTAAATTCTTTTAGGAAGCTTTTCCAATTCCATTACCCTTGCATTGTTTAATTTATGCCATGTCCATCTTTCCAATAAACATTATCCCAAAGACATACCAAGTCAGTTTTATTCATAATGATGCATCTACAGATACTTGGCACTATGCCCAGTAGGCTTCCCCTGCTCTGGAAAGGAGTCAAATACTGTACTCAACAGCTTAGGAGTTATCGATACAGGTATATGACTAATGCAATCATGCCATAGCCATCAAATAAATCAGGCTCTAAGAGAATATACATCATTGGTGGCATAACGTACCCCCTCCCGCAATGTGCTGAAGATCTCCAGCAAAGTAGTAAGTAAACAACATTCCTTTTGGCCTTGTTTACAGTATTTTCTGTCAGGAAGGCTTCCACTGATCCACACAAAATGCAATTTGTATGCTCTAATCATTCAGGGCCAGATGCTGCCCCTTCCAAGTCAAAAGTACTCACGCCACAGATTTCGGCAGATCTCACTGCACTATCATGTCAACATGATTTCTATTGTAATAGGCCCTTTGATTTGCTTGGCTCGGTGCTTGAAGGAGCTGGCCTCTGGGAAGGGCTTGTAGATCTTTGTTTAGCAAACACATGGCCAGCATTTTACTCAGATAACACAAATCCAGCTTGTCTCATGTTACATATATGGACCAAAATATATGTAACAGAAATTCTATTTAAAACAGCATAATATTAGAGGCAAGAACCACGTTGCATACCTCGGGATCTAAGAAACGGACACAATCTTTGCTACAACAATAGAGCCTTTTCATTGTTTTCCACCTCAGATTATTCGGATGCTTCCAAACAATGTAGTAGATTGTCCAACAATACACTGTATAAAAATGCTATACACTGCAACATTATGTAGAAAGGGTTGCAGGATTCTTTGGCATGTGACATACATGAACTAAAAGGCATGCCACAAACATGCTTTTTTGACTATAACGATTAATGTTTGTAGAGAGAAGCACTGTATAATTTGTAGCCATAATACATGATTTAGACCATTGGCCCAACCCAGAAGTCAAACCACAGCCACACATGTGAGATGTGAAAGGCACATACCACAAAACGCAGCCACTCCATCTCCCATTGCGTTTACCTAGAAATGGTACTGTCCAACAAGAAAACTGGGTCTATTTTGCTTACTCCAAAATTGAGAAGTTTTAAAAGAATGCTGCCATGTGTAGTTCTCATTTTATTCATACTTAGATAAAGGTGTTTCCCCTTTGACATGTCAGGTTTGGTCGGAAGAAAATAGGTACTGTTTTACTTTACACAGTATGCATCTCACTGTAATCCACTCACTGGATCACATCCATCCATATACATATAATAAATCCTCCAGGGAGAGTCAAAAATCTACATCATGTTCCTGATGCTAGAGTGTGCATTTGGATCTCTGATTCAACTGACAGATGTGTAAAATCAAATGCAGCCTGAGTGCCAGACAACTCCCTAGCGACAACACAGGTGCACATGGTGAACAAGGCAAGTTATTCCAGCTAAGGTCGGCATTAGCTTACTCAAAATGTTCGCTTCAGAGTGGAGTTTTTCTGATGACATAGTATGACTCAGGGATCTGGAACCCCACCCTTTCCGGTGAACAGGAATGTATTAGCTCAGTTAGGTACAGAGGCTGCAGGAATGAAATACATGCAGCATGTATGAAAGAAGTCAAACTTCAAAGATCCACAGGGGGCAATATCATTTGGCCTCAGCTTTGCAATAATCATCAACAAGAACAATTAGGGTGCGTTAATCACAGTTCTCTCTTTCTTCTTCTGATAATTATGAAATCAAACACATATGCTAAGAAAATGCCTTATGGAAAAGGCATACAGATTGAAGACACTAGGCCAGGCCCTGGCCCCTGCTGTGGCTGCTTTGCTCCGGTCCACTGGCACAAAGTCGCATGGAGTTGGCTCAGTTGCCTGCCCAGGATTCCACAATGGCATAAAGGTTAGCTTAGCCAACTCTCTGGCCCCTCTTCCAGCCTGATATAGGGAGCGTGGCTGGGAATGTGGGGCATAGCCAGAACACCGCTTGGCTCCAACAACCCCCAGCTGGTGTAATGGTTTGCAAACTTGCTGCTAGACTGCTCTAACATGTGCTGGGAATCACACCGGCCCCTGGTGCAGGGGGCATAAAGGTGGCATACAGCCACCATTGTTCTCTCCCTCCTCAGATCCTGCACCAGATCCAAAGCTTGATCCCAATGGCTGCAGTAACAAGCTCTGTCTGCAAGGCTGTATGAATAGTCCCTGTCCAGTAACGTTCAGCACTCCCGAGTACAACGCAAACACTAAGATAATTTTATTTCCTTCAGATTTAGAAATCTTTAATCTCGGATCCTTTAGCACTTTCTGATTCCTCCCACTCCTCCCCACCTCACAGACTTGAACAGCACCTATAATCTGCATACCATCCCCACATGACGTACAGGGCCAATTTATCAACGTTATTGGAGGAACTGCCCATTGCACAAATCAGGACCCATGCAAACCCTATTTGTGTACATGAAGTTTGAAAAACTAGACCACAGTGGTAATGGTCAAATTCAGAGGTGGTAAAGTAAGATGCTGTGGGTTATATGTCAAGAATTAGGTAAACATGGTTGTACAGCCATCTATGGAGTTTACAGTGGCACATAATTAATATGCTGAGGAGCTGGAAGAAGGCATAAGAAAGAGTAAATTAGAGAAGCGCACTCCTTCTTTAGCCTACATATTCATATATCTTCCAGCTGTTAGTTGCTTTTCCTGTTACACTTGTGTCTTATAACCTCTTGGCCATGTGCAACAAAATCAGATTTGATGTGCAAGGGGATTCAAGATAAATTCTACACAAGCTTAGCGGTGTAAGCTTGTGCCGTTTACATGCAGAGGGCACCATGGGAAAATGCAAGATGCATACACTTTAGACTCCCCACAGAATCTGACATTATAGCTTCTTACATATCAGTATCATTCTCCCTAAAAAAATCTCCAGAAATCACCAGTTTAAAATATTGATGGCAAAAAAAACAAACAGAGGATTTGTATGGTGCACCCATACAGTTTGCAGAAATATTTCACCAGCAGCTTTAATCATAAGAGCAAAACCATACCCAAGTGAACTGTATGCAAGACTTTTCTTAATGCCAACTGTAGGAGTTCTCTCTGCCCTAAGCAAAGTAGGAAATACCTACTACTTCCCACCTCGTGACCAAAGACAGAACAAACAAACAGTCATATATTTTGCTGCCTCTAATATACGGCTGCTTTAGCCTTTAGGTAACCATCTATTCTGCCTGTATAGGAGAGCCAGCCACAATTAAGGGCCTGAAGGTACAAACACCCAGAACACCCACTGAAGTCTAGGGGAGTTTTGGATGATCAATACCTCTCAGGGTCAGGCCCAAAATGAGCTCTGTAGTATCTATAATACATGTTTCTTTAATATTATTGAGCATATAATACATTCTAACTTATGGGTGAACTAGATGAATTTTCAAAAGCTGCAAATTAATAGACCCTTTTATCAAATTTAAACAAATGTTATTTTCAAGATTACAAAAAGAGTTCAACATGAGAATTACAGTAAACAATGATGCCTGGCCTCTGTCCCCAGTGAGCCATTAAACTGATTTAATTTCCTTGAAACAACCCAGTATAGCAGATAAGGCAGTTGGTATGGCTGTGTTTTCCTCTGGAAACAGCTGTGCTTGTTGCTATGGATACGCTTAAGCAAAAGGTTTCAAATCAGTAACTACAAATTCATACAAGATGTAAAGAACTGCATAAACCTTGTCAAAAAAACCCAAAACAAAACACAAAGAGAGTCAGGATGCTGCTTATCATCATTATTTAAATACATCAGTCTGATTGATATGAAAATAACGGAGCTATTCTCATAATTTAAACACAGAGCTAACGCTTATGTAAAAATATGTCTTGATGCTTTTACTTGACAGCTCTTGGATCTAGGTATTTTCATGAGCATCACAAATGGAACAAAACATATGCCTTAATCAATTTCACATGTCTTTCGTTCTGGGTCCCATTTCTAAGTCAAACTTACATTTTTCTATAACTAACATTGAATATTTATTTTGAGTCTAAAAGTTAAAATAAGACTCATTCAGTTGAGGGGGAAACGTGACATCTCTAGATCCCCTGCAACAGTAATTAAATGGGGAGTTTTGCAACAGAAAAATAAAATGAGACTTGCAAAAATCTATCATCGGGCTGCATAAGGACTATAGGCCCATGCCATCAACCAGGTACATGGAATGGAAAGTTAAGAAAATAGGAGATTGAACTGTTAGTCCTATATAGAAGGTAAGGATTCCATCCATCAATAGATCATTCATCTTCAGAGATTATATCCATGAGAGTTAAGCTAATCTTACTCCATAATTTTGCATGAATGCATATAAAACGTTCACAATTCTCTCGGACTGCAGTTTTGCTTTCAATGAAAAATTTGCATACTATTCTTCAAGAAGAATTTTATTTACATTAATCATTCACGGTCAGTAATAAAATTCTACAGTCTAAGTTGTGTCACATCATCAGCATTTTCAATTTACAATTATAATAAATAACCATTAAACCAGTTTCACTAGAATGCTCACATATTCACCAGAGTTTGTGATCTAGAGCACTTACCTCTTTCACACTGAGGTCCAGTGAAGCCATATGTACAGGCACATCGGTTTGGAGCCACACATCTCCCTCCATTAAGGCACCCATTTTCACAGACAGCTGCAAGTGAAGGGGAGCAAAAAATAATCTTACATTGACATACTTTCATAATAGTTTTACCAGCTTCAGGAAAAACGGTGAAAACTGGGAATGTAATGAAACTGGATATTTTAGTTTAGTTTAGATACAAGATCTATTTTTCAATGACTTTTTAAGTCTATTTTTCAGTTTTTACACAACTTCACAGCCTTAATTGAGTGAAAAACATTAATTTTTCCAAGGGCATATATTGCAAACACCTTAAAAATCAGAATCTCTCTGGGCTTCTGGTGTTTCCCCTGTATGGTACAGTCTAATTGTGCTAGTTTCAAACATCCCTTTACATTTGCCATTAATCTAAGTAAAGTTTAATTACTAGAGAGTAAACAGATTAGGGCTGGGAAAACACATTATCTCTAAATCCTCTAAGTTCTGTCCATGCCTTTGTACAGTCCAGGAATAAAATTAACAGACTGATTTGTTCACTCAGACCTAACAGAAATACGATTAAATGTCCCAGGGTTTCTTGACGACAGCCAGTAAATCATGGTATCAGACAGAATAGTCAAAAAAGATATCAGCTATTCATGTTTCATTGTTTGGATCCAAACAGAGGTACACCAGGTCTTGCAGCCTCATATGACATGTCATGAGATATAGAACCCACTTCGCCTGACATGAAAGTCCAAAAGCATAGTTCCAGTTGTCAAAGATAATCAGTAAATGTAATATTCACATGAAACAAACCTACTGGATTTTACATATAATTTGTTTTTGCAGTACCAATTGAAAAGGCAACCGATCTCTTTCCAAATGGAGCAGCCCCACAGTTTTTGCTCTCTGATGTGACTCCGTTTAAGCAATATCTGTCTTAGTGACCTGGACTCTACTGAAGGAAACATCTATAACACACTTTGCAAGATTGTCCTCCCTTACCTATTTGCTATTTCACATCCAAACCACACACATTGATTCCACCTACTCAATCATAACAAAGTTCTCCCTCCCCTTCAAATTCCTATGGTGAAATCCTGGCCCCACTAAAGGCAATGGGAATTTTGCCATTGCCATCAATGGGTCGGGATTTCATCCCTAGTTCTTACCCAAGGAAGAAATGTTTTTGCCTGTATTTAAATAAATTTTCTTTGTAGGACTAATAGCTCATTGAATGGCAACATGACAGCACTGGGTTCAAAAGTGATCTCTGAGTTTATCAGAACTGTTGTAGTCCTGATGGGAAAGACACAATTAGCATCAGTCTTTGGTACTCTTCAAACAGTGGAGTCTGAAATGCTCATGAACAGTCTCCCATGACTACAATGTTCCTGGTTGTTACAGAGGAGAACAGGTGGGTTTATACAGGATCTCAGTAAACCTAGCAAATATCCTGTCTGAAAGAGGCAAAGGACTCTTGTCATACATTACAGAGATCTCACATAGGGCTGCCTAGATCAACTATGCGCTTCTTTAACAGAGCAGCACTTACATTAAAGGCGTTACCAGTTATTTGTATTGCCTAGTTAGTATAGCTCCAGTCTGAACACAACAGCGAAGAATAGGTATGTAATTCAATGCAAAATATGTTGGTCAAGGAGAGTTACTATGGCAAGGAACCCTAACTAATGCCAAAATGAACAATCTAGTTCTCAGGTACACTACATAATTCTATACTTAAAAATCCTCATATTACATAAAGATATTGCATTAAAAAAAAACCTTGAGAAACTCGACTGTATGGAAACTGAATCCGCTGATAATACTGAAATTTAGGGCCTACTGCTGCAATGTGTAAACCCCTGGAGGCCAATGTGAATTTTGCTAGTGTAAGAATTACAGGATCAGGTTATATCCAATTATGATGAATTTACTTGATGTTTATTTTAATAGTTCTGATCAGAAAGAATTCACTTGGCGCTTAATTCAAAGTCACGTGTGTTCCTGTAAAATTCCACTGTAGTCCACCAAGAGTGAGTCCGGTGTTAGCTGAGAGTTGGATTTGAATTGTGACTGATCTGTGTCTCTCAATATTGTGTACCTTTACAGTCTACATATGTAAATATTGGTTACTTACGCTGTCCGCAATGTGTTCCTGTGTATCCTTTCTGGCAGAGACAATGGTCATCACTGCAGCTACCTCCATTCATACACCTGATGTTGCAGTGTTGTACTTGAAAGAAAAATAGTAATTTTTCACAAGTTAGCAAAATAGTCAGGAATAGCTAAATGGCTTGGTGATTATTTTAGGGCTTCATTCTGTGAAGAGCTGAGCATCAAGGGAGTCATTAGAAATAGAGGGTGCTTAGCATCCTTTAGAATTAGGTCTTTGGTATGTAGAAAGTAGAAGAGAAAACAATATTAAGTTTCAGTATTAAGGGACTCAAAACATTGCTAGAAACAAACACAGGTACAACCTCCAGCTCCTATTCATTGAACTAACTAGAATTTCACATACAAGTGAGGGCTACAGGATACAGCCCCAGTTTACAGTGGTGAAACTAGGCCAGCAGAAAAGCGAAAGCAAAGATGTTGGCAGACACTACCAGGCAGTAGCACCAGGGGTTAGCATCAGCACAATGGAGGAATCGGCTCATGTGGGGAGCCAGCAAGACCCCCGTTCCTTCTAACACATGGAGACCAGGAAGAGGAGCTGCAACATTAGGACCTCTAGTGGGAGAAGGTGGAACTGCAGTGCAAATTCTCTGACCTGTCCATCTGGGGTCTTTACATCACCAGACAAAGGTGCTGATGTGCTGTGGGGGGGGGGGGGGGGGGGGGGGGTGGAGTTTAGGGCAGCAGTGCTCCCCAAGGCCAGAGAAAGGGGAAGCGCTCCCACATCTGTTAGCAAAGGAAGGGTGGCTGTATTTCATGCTCCTCCATACCTAAGCATTTGCCATTTACGAATGGTTAACATGCAATCTACCTCTTACGCCAATAAAGCTGAAAAGCCTGCACTGCACTTTTCTGATAACAAGGACAAATATGTTATTCAACTAATATGTCAGGAACCACTTAAACATCAGGCACTTCCATACAAATGAAGTGGAGAGGCCTCATGATTTAATTCTCCTCACAGTTCCCACTGTCTGATAGATTCCAATTGAGGCAGACATTCTGAATATGTAGCCAGGAAATGGTTTCCTTCATAATAGGAACCACATAAAAGGCTCCTCCCCAGATAGGATTACCGTCAGATTAACATTTTGGTAGATTGGCACAGAGCACAGGATACCTACTACGTTGTCTGAAATGCTCAGAAGGACTGAGGAAGAGAGATTGCACAAGCAATCACTGCATGTTACTGACAGATGGCAAATCACCACTGAAAGTTTGCTGCAGCCAAAGCTCCTTAGATCCCTTGGCAATTTAAGATCCACAAAGATGCAAGTGAGATGGTTGCTGGGTTTTTGTTGTTTTTAAGGAGAAATAATAATAGTATGTACCTGTGGCAACAAAAGCTACAACCACTCTATAATATATCCACCAATATAAACACAGATTGTTAATGTTTAAATTGTATGAGGTTAAAACTATAACTTATATTTTCCATGTTTCTAATAGTTGTGATACATCTTTGCTTTGCTATGGAAGTACTTTAGGCAACAAAAAGTGCAATAACATTCCTCAACAAAAAGTGAAAATATCTGAAAATATTCAGAGTAAGTGTCTAAGTGAAGGTTTTTGGACAGCATCCTAAGTAGGTCAGAAAAAGGTGTATAGTTACTTTAAAATGTGTAGTTCAACTTAGCTTTATACAATCTTACAAAAACAGAGGGGATTAGAAAAACCATAGGAAATGATATCATCTGTCAAGCAGGGTAGGAACTTAAAAACCACAAACTGATTTCAATTAGAGCAAGCCAAGCCAAAAGCTGATTTACATTCCCACATGAGTACCAAAGCCATTTAAATACTTTGAACTACATCTGAGATAAAAAGGTTAACAGTAGCTTAATTGCTAAGTTTTATATTATTTTTTCAAGCTGAAAGCAAAAGGATATTTCCCCATTTTGGGAAAAGGAATGGTTTTACATAGAATTCTGAAAAAAATAGTTTCCATCATTTGTCTTACTTCTCAAAGGCACTCTTCCAAAGTAAAATATTCCTCTCTACTTTTTAAAATATAGTGATGGGAGTTTGGTGGTACACACAGTCATCATTACTAAAATGGCCCATTCAAGTCAGTGAGCTGTCTCCCCTAGTGCTATACAGCAGAAACAGTGCCATACAACAGGGAATCTAAACACTGACTTTGCATCTTCTTTTGACAACTTTTGGAAATACTAGTAAGAAACCAATCTGGAAAGGGGGCACTTTGTAGGATCAAGCACAGGGGTATCAGAAAAAATATTAGTGGCTATTTTTATCGAACTCTGTGACAAGAAAAAACATTTCCACTCTAGCCCAGGTTTGTATAGAAGAGTTCCAGCCAGCAGCTGTAAATGTGAAATGAGATCTTCACGGCAACCCAAATGCAAAAGACACGCACATCCTAAGCATGCTTTTTTTGCAGCATGACTGACTCAGAAGACCAGAGTTAGGCGGTGGACACTAAACCATGGAATTATAACCACTGATCATGAGAAAAGGTGCACTCTGCCTCGCTGCATGTTATACAGAGCATGGTAGGAAAGTTGTGATGGCCCCAAAACCCTTGGAAACATTCAAAACTTAAGATGGTATCGCTTCTTCCTGATATCAGAGGGGTAGCCGTGTTAGTCTGGATCTGTAGAAGCGACAAAGAGTTCTGTGGCACCTTATAGACTAACAGAGGTATTGGAGCATAAGCTTTTGTGGGTGAATACCCACTTCTTCAGATGCATGCAGTGGAAATGTCCAGGGGCAGGTATAAATAAGCAGGGAAGAGTCAGGCTAGAGATAACGAGGTTAGTTCAATCAGGGAGGATGAGGCCCTCTTTTAGCAGTTGAGGTGTGAACACCAAGGGAGGAAAAACTGCTTTTGTAGTTTGCTAGCCATTCATAGTCTTTGTTTAATCCTGAGCTGATGGTGTCAAATTTGCAAATGAACTGAAGCTCGGCAGTTTCTCTTTGAAGTCTGGTCCTGAAGTTTTTTTGCTGCAGGATGGCTACCTTCAAATCTGCTATTGTGTGTCCAGGGAGGTTGAAGTGTTCTCCTACAGGTTTTTGTATATTGCCATTCCTAGTATCTGATTTGTGTCCATTTATCCTTTTGCGTAAGGACTGTCCAGTTTGACTGATGTACATAGCAGAGGGGCATTGCTGGCACATGATGGAGTATATTACATTGGTGGATGTGCAGGTGAATGAACCGGTGATGGTGTGGTTGATCTGGTTAGGTCCTGTGATGGTGTCCCTGGTGTAGATATGTGGGCAGAGTTGGCATTGAGGTTTGTTGCATGGATTGGTTCCTAAGTTAGAGTTATTATGGTGCGGTGTGTAGTTGCTGGTGAGAATATGCTTCAGGTTGGTGGGTTGTCTGTGGGCGAGGACTGGCCTGCCTCCCAAGGCCTGTGAAAGTGAGGGATCGTTGTTCAGGATGGGTTGTAGATCACGGATGATCCATTGGAGAGGTTTTAGCTGAGGACTGTAAGTGATGGCCAGTGGAGTTCTGTTGGTTTCTTTCTTCGGTTTGTCTTGCAGCAGGAGGCTTCTGGGTACACGTCTGGCCCTGTTGATCTGTTTTCTTATTTCCTCATGTGGGTATCGTAGTTTTGAGAATGCTTGGTGAAGATCTTGTAGGTGTTGGTCTCTGTCAGAGGGGTTGGAGCAAATACGGTTGTACCTCAGTGCTTGGCTGTAGACAATGGATCGTGTGGTGTGTCTGGGATGGAAGCTGGAGGCATGTAGGTAGGCATAGCGGTTGGTGGGTTTTCGGTATAGGGTGGTGTTAATGTGACCATCGCTTATTTGCACCGTGGTGTCTAGGAAGTGGACTTCCTGTGTAGACTGGTCCAGGCTGAGGTTGATGGTGGGGTGGAAGCTGTTGAAATCGTTGTGGAATTGTTCCAGAGTTTCCATAAATAACCAACCTTCCACACAAATGGACTTTACTAAAATAAGACAGGAGATCTACACTAAACACTTCACCTCTCTACAAAGGAAAAAGGACTGTAAGCTGTCTAAAATCCTACCTGCCACATGGGGCCACAACATTGGTACCCCCAACTCAGCCAGCAATATCGTCAATCTATCCAGCTACACACTCAGCCCGGCAGAAGAGTCTGTCCTATCTCGGGGACTCTCTTTTTGCCCCACCACCCCCACCAACATGATCCAGTTCTGCGGTGATCTGGAAGCCTACTTTCGCCGTCTCTGACTCAAGGAATACTTTCAAGATAACACTGTACAGTGCATAGATACACAGATACCCTCCCACCAACCGCACAAGAAGAACTCCACATGGACTCCTCCTGAGGGTCGAAATGACAGTCTGGACCTATACATAGAGTGCTTCCACCAACGTGCACAGGCAGAAAGAGTGGAAAAACAACGTCACCTGCCTCATAACCTAAGTCGTGCAGAACGCAATGCCATCCACAGCCTCAGAAACAACCCTGACATTATAATCAAAGAGGCTGATAAAGGAGGTGCTGTTGTCATCATGAATAGGTCTGACTACCAAAAGGAGGCTGCCAGACAACTCTCCAATACCAACTTCTACAGGCCACTCTCCTCAGATCCCACTGAGGAATACACTAAGAAACTGCACCATCTACTCAGGACATTCCCTACGCTAACACAGGAACAAATCAACATACCCTTAGAGCCCTGACCGGGGTTATTCTATCTACCACCCAAGATCCACAAAACTGGAAATCCTGGACGCCCCATCATCTCAGACATTGGCACTCTCACTGAAGAACTATCCGGATATGTGGACTCTTTACTCATACTGTACGCCACCAGCACTCCCAGCTATCTCCATGACACCACTGTTTTCCTGAGAAAACTACAATGCATCGGTGATCTCCCAGAAAGCACCATCCTAGCCATCATGGATGTAGAGGCTCTCTACACAAACATCCCACTCACAGATGAGATACTAGCTGTCAGGAACAGTATCCCTGATGATGCCACAGCACAACTGGCTGCTGAGCTCTTTGACTTTATCCTCACGCACAATTATTTTGAATTTGGTGACAATATATACCTCCAGACCAGTGGCACCGCTATGGGCACCCGCATGGCCCCACAATATGCCAACATTTTTAT
Source organism: Macrochelys suwanniensis (assembly GCA_033296515.1). Classification (NCBI taxonomy): domain Eukaryota; kingdom Metazoa; phylum Chordata; order Testudines; family Chelydridae; genus Macrochelys; species Macrochelys suwanniensis. The sequence goes on from CM065785.1 coordinate 67,156,554, forward strand.
GGCTGACCTGGAACAACGCTTCCTCAGCTCTCGTCCACTCACGCCCCTTCTCTACCTATGCTACACTGATGACATCTTCATCATCTGGACCCATGGGAAGGAAACTCTGGAACAATTCCACAATGATTTCAACAGCTTTCACCCCACCATTAACCTCAGCCTGGACCAGTCTACACGGGAAGTCCACTTCCTAGACACCACAGTGCAAATAAGCGATGGTCACATTAACACCACCCTATACCGAAAACCCACCAACCGCTATGCCTACCTACATGCCTCCAGCTTCCATCCCAGACACACCACAAGATCCATTGTCTACAGCCAAGCACTGAGGTACAACCGTATTTGCTCCAACCCCTCTGACAGAGACCAACACCTACAAGATCTTCACCAAGCATTCTCAAAACTACGATACCCACATGAGGAAATAAGAAAACAGATCAACAGGGCCAGACGTGTATCCAGAAGCCTCCTGCTGGAAGACAAACCGAAGAAAGAAACCAACAGAACTCCACAGGCCATCATTTACAGTCCTCAGCTAAAACCTCTCCAACGGATCATCCGTGATCTACAACCCATCCTGAACAACGATCCCTCACTTTCACAGGCCTTGGGAGGCAGGCCAGTCCTCGCCCACAGACAACCCACCAACCTGAAGCATATTCTCACCAGCAACTACACACCGCACCATAATAACTCTAACTCAGGAACCAATCCATGCAACAAACCTCGATGACAACTCTGCCCACATATCTACACCAGGAACACCATCACAGGACCTAACCAGATCAACCACACCATCACCGGTGCATTCACCTGCACATCCACCAATGTAATATATTCCATCATGTGCCAGCAATGCCCCTCTGCTATGTACATCGGCCAAACTGGACAGTCCTTACGCAAAAGGATAAATGGACACAAATCAGATATTAGGAATGGCAATATACAAAAACCTGTAGGAGAACACTTCAACCTCCCTGGACACACAATAGCAGATTTGAAGGTAGCCATCCTGCAGCAAAAAAACTTCAGAACCAGACTCCAAAGAGAAACTGCCGAGCTTCAGTTCATTTGCAAATTTGACACCATCAGCTCAGGATTAAACAAAGACTATGAATGGCTAGCAAACTACAAAAGCAGTTTTTCCTCCCTTGGTGTTCACACCTCAACTGCTAAAAGAGGGCCTCATCCTCCCTGATTGAACTAACCTCGTTATCTCTAGCCTGACTCTTCCCTGCTTATTTATACCTGCCCCTGGACATTTCCACTGCATGCATCTGAAGAAGTGGGTATTCACCCACAAAAGCTTATGCTCCAATACCTCTGTTAGTCTATAAGGTGCCACAGAACTCTCCTTCCTGATGGCAGCAAAAAGAAGAAAGGCGTGAGCTTTGGGAGGTTCTGTTTGGTTTGAACAAGGACCGGGAGTCAGAGTCCGACCCAAAGTCCATTGAAGTCAACGGAATTCTTTCTTCTTGCCTTGCATTTTTAAATGACATTTTAGTCAGGGCTTTTGTGGGATGGTTGCAATAATAACTGTGGACTGACCTATGACTTCAGACAATCTCAAATACCTACAGACCTGCTGACTGACTAGAAACATTTTTGATTTGGAGAATTCTCCAAGCCCAAAATGACTCAAAGGAGGAAGTTTTTCCATTTACAGAAAGGTGACCTAATCAAATCCCATTGGGTGATGTCACTGACCTCAGAATCCCCCATTCCAATTCACCAAGGGACTCCTGAGGAGATGTTCCAAGAGGGAGGAACCAGGCAGGTCAACATCTTAAAATACCAAAGAAAAGCCTTTGCTTGTTGGCCTGCTTGACTGCAATGGCTGCTTCCATTAGCGGCTGGCCTCAGGACATGAATGCCACTATGACTGACCAAGAAGCCAGTGTTTTCTACATTCTCCTAGCTAGCCACCAAGGGGCAGGAGTCCAGCAGCATGAAACATTGGAGATTTGACATTTATAAGGAAATAACCTCTAGTCAGTCAGCAAGTCTGTTGAGATTAAAACATCTAAGCCAAGAAAACCACCAGCTAATCTTTTCAACCATGTACCAGTTTCCTAAAGCGGAATGAAACCAAAAAAGAATTGGGACAACCCAACCATCCTGCATAAATAGCAACCTTTTTGGTTTGATTTTCTTTTCCAATCTTCTTAGTAGAGTAATTATTTGGGCAGGCTGCCTTAACTGGCAGCAGAGCGGTAAATCTCAACATTAACTTCAGTTTGGGAGCTCCCTGTATCAGCTATGTGACTAGGACATGACTGTATCCACTGAGATTGAGAATACCCTGCAGTTTGGGGGGCTGATAAACAAGACTGCTACCTTCCAAAATTATTACGTAGAGCTTACAGGGACCTGTTGGTTTATTTGATATGATCTAATCAATATGATAATTAGATTAATTTGATGATTTGATATTAACCTACTGTCTTTAAATTTGATTTGTTTGTACTTATTTTATGCTTTTGCATAGTTTAGTTCAGTTAATAAAATTTATACATGTGGAAACCTATGTGGTTCACACATTTCTTCCACAGACATCAAACCTGACCTGAAGAGTTCTGAGGTAAAAAAGAGTAACAACTCTATGACCCACCAAATGGTGATCCGCAGGACTGCTCTATAGTCCTCCCATAAGTGGGGCCCAAACACTGTTAGCTTTTGAAGGAAAGTTGACTTCTGTAAATACCATTTCTTTCAATAAGCAGCTTAGGCTCCAGAACCTTTGAGGGCCTGGGGTGCAGGATGTCAACTGATCAACATCAAGGCTGATCAATTCCCCATACTGTACACTCTCTCCTGCGCCCCCACAGGATGTATTATGGATGGAACATCAGTCTTAACTTTGAATTTTAACTCCTCCTTAGGTCTGTCACAACCTTAAATATTGTTGAATCAAACTCATGTTGTGAACAAATAAATGTCTTTACCCATGTTAATAATAGCACTTTAAGGGCTAGCTTGTGCATTCATTACTTAGGTTGGCGAGTACTGACTCATACAAGATGTCTCACTGAAATCAACAAGACCGCTCATGTGAGTGAGTACTCACCAGTGGTAAGGTTTGCACTATCCAACCCTACACTGTGAGAAGTCAATGTTTAAAATACTACATGCTTGCCACTGCATGTTTCCTTTTGCATATCTCTCAGGTGGGACAGTGAAAAACAATGAAATTTGTTTCACTGTTCTTTATATGGTTACGTTTCAGGTTCTTAAACTGCAGTATTTGGGTTTCAAAAATTGCAGGGCAATGATTATTGGTTTAAAAACAATTGTTTTAAATGAGAATTTATATTTATTTTGTTAGCATTATTTGCAGAACATTTCCATTTGTCTTTGGTTTTATAAAAGCTTGTTTTGACAAAATTTTAATTTGGAGCCAGATTTAAGTTGACAAAATTCCTTTAATGTTAAACAGGTTTTTTAATGTCACATTTCCTTTGTTTCTTAATGGCAACTCCAAGCTATTGTGGTCTATTGTGTACATATATATTCATGGAATCTGTCTATGATGCCAACTGTGCTAACCATTCACACAAAGTCTACCTTCTGAAGTCCTTGTGCAGTTGAAGTGCTTGATGATAAAAATTACTACATAAAATCTCACCTAAGCAGTACCCTGTATTCTAATTAACATAACTCAGTCACTTTTTATTTTAAACAGTGGTTTGCTTTACTGATTAAAATCAGTGTGACTTCCAAAAGCGTGCCTAAAACTACCATCCCATTTAAACAAGTTCTGAGTGATTTTTTTAACATGAGCTGCATGTAAAGTTAAAGTGTTAGCGTTTTATAGTGTATATAAGAAATCCACAATGTTAAAATAGCCAAAATATAAGTAACGCTATAAGGGAAAAATGGTCAGCACTGATTAAAAACGTTGATTAGTATAATACCCTAAGCTGTAACAGGAAATCACTTGACAACTGAACATTATTGGTCTTAACTGTTACTTTACTCAAAACTGCAGCAGAATCTCTGGCCTCCTTTAGCCATGCATGGAACTCCCAAGAAAGCCATTGGGAGTCTGTGCAGAAATAAATGGCAGGATACAGCAGAAAAAATTACTGGGTCAAATCCAAGTCTTTACTCATAATTTTTTAATTCGTGACTCAGAAAAAATTTCCACTGAAGTCATCGTTGCCCAAGTAAGAACGGAACGAGTGCCAAGAGCCAGATCGTGCCTGGCTCTTACACAGGTGTAGAAACATAAAACAGACTCAAAGACGACTTCCTTGGTGCATCTCAAAAGGGGCCAATGCACACGGTTAGGGAAGTACAATGCACCCTATGCAGGGAGGCAGTAGCAAACATATTCCCCCTGAGCAATGGGCACCTCCAAAGGAAAAAAAGATTCCTCCTTGAGGTAGAATTCCTCCCGGAGCTCTTCCGGGGCTGTGTGGCTCCAGATCATCCCCAGTGCAGGGCTCTACCTGCTAGGAATGATAGAATCCAAAGTAAGGACTTTGGAGCTTGATCCATTAAGAACAACATTTACTATTATAACGCATCTCTCCCTCACATTCCACATTTTCTTTTACTGCTACTACATGAAAAGAATGTTAAAACCACCAACAGAAACGCTCAGCTAATATTAAAGCTCTTACATCTCTAAAAACAAAAGGAAAGAGTGATGAAAATAAGAGGTGCCAAGCTGAAAATCCCCACTGAGGATCCTGAAGAGATATCCACAAAGTGGAGACTCAATGTATTGTAACACAAACAAGCAAGATAATATTGCAGACCTCAGTCAGACACAGCTCCCCTTGACTTCGGGTTTAGACGCTTGTGACAAACATGTAACTTTTACCTGAATATGGTCTTCAGGATCAGCCCCAGGAGGTGGACGCCGAGCCTGACTGCTGAATGCATTTAAATGGAAATGGCCAAATTCTATTTTCTGTTATACCTGGTTAATCCCTTTGTAATCAGTAGGATTACCCAGGTAAATAAGAACAGAATCTGGCCCACCAATGCCCCATATGACTTCACTGGGGTTACATAAGTGAGTAGAATTTGGCCCATTGTCTGCAATGACACGTCTATTGTGATGCATTTTGTGCTGTCGATGTGTGCAAGTCTAGTGTCTAGTAGAGAAGACAGGTTTCAGAGGGGTAGCCGTGTTAGTCTGCATCAGCAAAAACAATGAGGAGTCCTTGTGGCACCTTAGAGACTAACAAATTTATTTGGGCATAAGCTTTCGTGGGCTATAACCCACTTCATCATTTTTAGTAGAGAAGAGGAATTTTCCAGAAAGTAAAAAATGCTGGAATTAGTGTGAGTACTGGCAAGCTAATATGGTTTCTAATACAACTAATTTGGTTTTAATGTGGCAAAAAGGAGTATCTCCCATAGCTAGCTTCTGAGTCATTCTTCAGTTTTCATCACAGGGGACTAGGCCTTCTTTGCTGTGGCAAGCAGGTCTAGTGACTCAGAGGTTAGTTGTCTGAAACATTATTGACTGCTGATGGCTTGACAAACTGCAAACCGGAACGGAAGGTACAGCAGAATACTTACTTGACTTTGAACCACAGGAAGGTGCTATCTGGCCATTTGGACATGTGCACATGTTTGGTCTTGAACAAAATCCATCCCCACAGGAATGTCTGCAAATTGCTATAAATAAAATAAAAAAGGCTTTAAAATATGTTTTTAAAACCCCCATTAACACACAAAAGGCACCTGATTTGCAACACAAATAGAGTAGAATTACTAAAATATCTACAGAGACAAAGTGGGTGAGGTAATATCTTTAATTGGACCAACCTGGACACCCATAGCCCACAGAGAAGCATGTAGGGCACACCCTGAGTGTCTGTGTGCTGTACATCCCCAGATCAGCAACTCTAACTCCAGCAGCCTGCCTATGGCACAAGAACCCCACCCTGGCTTCCACCCTCTTTGGTTACTATTTGCAGGGTGACCCCAACACACTCCCAGTCCCAATGTTCCCCAAAACCCTGAAGTGTCCAGCCCTCTCCTTATGCAATAGATGATATTCTCTCACTCACCTTCTCTCTCTAATATCCTAGGACCAACACAGCAACAACAACACTGCAACAAAATCGTTGCACACAGAAGGCAGAGTCTGCGTGTGGGAATGGAGAGCAAAGTGGGCCTGTCCCATTATTTGTAGCGGACAGCCAGACTCGTGCTCCCTGAGAACAAGGCATGGTCAGGCATTAGGACCACCTGTAGTACTAGATGCCCAAAAGGGGACACGCCTTAGGAGCCATGTGACCATGGTGTTTCCTACCACATCACTAGTGAAGGATGGTGCTGATGGGAGTGCAAGCCTACACCTTTCATATAGCACCAGAGATGTACATGGCAATGTGGTAGTTGTCACCTCAGATATTACTTTCCCTGTCTCTGTCATCCACAGTCAAAACACCTCTGACAGCTGTTGCTGGTATGGTACGCCTTTACACAAACACACACGTACAGAAACTTATAGTTGGAGATATATTTTATACCCCCTACATATATTTCAGGACTAAAGTATAAAGAGGTCAAGCACTTGCACATAGCATAAATTCCTTTGCCATGTGGTGTTGCCTCCCTCCTGGATTATGAAAAAGCATTCGTGTTTAAATGGGGAAACAAAGGGAGAGATTCCATAGCTCCTAACTCCTGAAGAGCCCGAACATCGCTTGGCTCAGGCGATTTACGACAGACTCAAGAGGAACATATCGGTGGGACTCCCTTGTCCAAATATTGCCAACACATCAACTATATACATGCTGTACTGTAGCTCAGAGGGGTTTTTATATTATCTTGCATACATTACAATAGAAAATAAATGCGGTATGGCAAGTACTGAACTGATACCAGCAATAAATTCAGCTCTGCACAGTCAAGACAAACATGCACACAATGCAACGAGAAAAGATAAATCTTGGCCATAATGTTCAACGACAGTAACTTACGGACTATGCACTGATTTCCACCAGGTAGCGTTTTCCATCCAGGGCAACAGTAGGCATTGTAACGTGATCCACACACATTGGGTCTAGAAGAAAAATTAGTTCTTGTTTTTCTCCAACATACATTTTAATAAACAAGATTTGAAAATGTCAAAAATAAAATCAGTGTAGTACACATTATGGGAATCGGCTCTCAGCATAAATGTAGCTAGTGCCCCATGCATATTTAACAGGAAGTATTTATATTAGTTATTGGCTTTAGTGATGCCTACCCTCTTGTGATGCCAAAGATTATATTGCAAAAATGTGAAATTAATTAATATAATTAAAACTACTCAAAGCAAAAGAAAAAAATGTAACAGAGATCCAGTAACTCAGATGCTACTGAGTATTTATGTGGACACTGTTAATTTAACTTTGGAAACAGAATATGTACAGGGTTCAACCCTGTATTCCTCATGCCAGCAGAACTCCCACTGAAGTAAGGAGTGAGGGATCAAGCCTATGATCAGTGAGTAAAGAGAAAGTCTAGCGTGCTCAGAATAACTCCCGACTCTTTGCAGCTTCATGTACTTTTCTATGTCCCTACCCAGCTCTAAAATGCTATACTACTCCTATTTTGACCAGAATAACGGGAATGCAAACTATTACATTAGCCAAATTAAAAAGCCAATGCATGTAAATATTTATTTAGCAAAAATGTGTCGTTAGCAAAAAAATTAAAATGTGTGTGTTCTAGCGAGCTGAAGTGCCTGTGAACTAAATACTAAGGCACCTCGTATACTCAGAACCTATTATTGCTACTCACTTCTTAGACATAGGAACCAGTGGGGCAAATCTTTCAAACTCATACTTCCCAGCAGTAGTACCTTTTAAGTGAGTGGTAGGTAAGTTTTGCAGTAGAGGTTTGCCGGATTGGACACTGCGGTGTCATGTTTCTAACAGTCAGTGAAAATACACAACCATTCTGTCTCTCTCTAGGATCAAATCGTCCTTGTTTTACTCCCATGACTAGTCCCACTCAATGGAACTACTCCTGTAAGGAAGACTAACAGGATATAGCTCCAAATGCAAGAAAATAGATCTTCCTTTTCTTTTACATACCATAATCTTGCTGGGGCCAGATCCTACAACCCTTACTCAGGCAACACAACTTGAGTAAAGTATGACAAAATCTACACCTTGGTAAATATGGATTCCTTAGCATATACTCGGACATACAGAGACTGATTAAATGCTTGTTTTTCCTTTTTTACATTGTTTGACCTTTTTAAAAAAAAATTGACCATGAAATATAGATACAGAAAGTTCTTCAGCCATAGTATTACAATGTCTAAGGGCTGGTCTACACTAGCCCCCAAGTTCGAAGTAAGATACGCGACTTCAGCTACGTGAATAACATAGCTGAAGTCGACGTATCTTATTTCGAACTTGGGGGCTAGTGTAGACCAGCCCTAAGTAAACATCTGCCCTGCATGGTGAGACAACTCTAGCATGGATTTCCAAACTTCCTTGATATTTATAAAAATTTATTTGTGTGTGTGTCCCAAATTACGGCCTTATATTTATCTAGTAATATGCATTATTAATATAATCTTAAATATTATTATTTCACCAACTTCAATGGCATCACTCTGGTCATTAAGGACCTGACCCAAAGCCCAATGGCGTCTATGGCAACACTCTCATCAACCTCAGTGGGTTTGGGGTCAACAGCTCCATGCTCAGCAAGGTAAGCACAGGCTGTATAATTGGGCCCCGTTTCTCAGAACATCACACTGCTCATTTCTCTAACTGCTTTCACAGGTTTTGAAACTCCTCATTCATATATTTTCAACATATTCATTTGTAATTGTTTCAGCTACATCTCCCAGGGCTACAACCATGTCACTTTCTAGGAGTTCCCCTCTCATCAATACAAAACTGCTCCAGTATCTCATGCCAAATCAAGACTGGGAACCAGGCAAGTGAGATTTCCTTTCACCTTCTCCTGTCTGAAGAAATAATGGAACTTATTCATACAGACTGGCTGGCATTGTTGGTACCTGTTACAGCTGGAAACATAAATTGACAGTATCCAGTTTTGGTTGGTGATGACCTCTAAGCATAAGGCCACAAGACAACAGTTAGACACTGGGCCAAATTTTTATCTGTTACTCCAGTTAGAGCAGTGCAAATCCACAGTAAATAGATGGTCTTGTGGTTAAGACACAGGTTAAGAGTCAGGAATAGAGCTAGACAGAAACCGGAACGCCTGTTCCATGGGAAATTGTGAAATTTAACGAATAATTAATTAAAAGGTGTATCAATGGCAGCCCCCGCAGCCTGCAGGAGATTGAAAAAGAGCTACAGCAACTCCTCTCGCCTCGCCGAGGGCACTGTGAAGTGGACAGAGTAGTGAAGGTCTTCTCTGCTGCTCATCTAGCTACCCTCCCTCACCACAGTCAACAGATGAAATGGAGGAGCAGCCAGGCCACAGAGAGGGAAATGTCGAAGGGGTGAGCTGGAGAAGCACTCAGATATGGGCACAGCTATGGGCTTCGGCTGATATTCTGACTTGTTTGCATATTCAGCGAGCATGCATTGCTTCTTTTACATAAATCCTCATTACCATCAAATCCTTCAATTCCTTGCTCTTCCCCATCAAACCTATCATTTGGCTACTTGAGTTTCCCACCCAGCCCCCCAGCCCAGTTTCCTCTGCTCAAATTTCCCCCTTCTCCCTAGTCTGGGTCCTCCATATATCCCCCATCATGCTCTGGTTCCCCACATCCCTCCTCGCTACATCCCCCAGCTTTCCTCTGCCTAGAGCATGGTCACCAACACGCCCACAGCCATAAAAGCATGGCTAGAGTGACCCCTTACATCACTCTGCACTGCATTACCCTATACCTATATGAGTGCAGAAGGCTGGTGCTATGCTGTAGATATGATCTCTATAGCCAGAGTCCTCATCTAAAAAGGGCCTCTCCCACAAGTCTGCAATGTCTCCAATTGCGAGAATGAAGCCGCTGCTCAGGAACGCAGCACACAGGGAAGAGAAAATCCAGTCTCCCAGACAAATTGGGAAGCTGAACAGGTCTGGGTGATGGGGGGGTGGGGGAGGGCGGGGAGTCAGCCAGACAATCCACTAAAGCACAAATGACTTCAGAAAATGCACCACTTTCATGAATTTATACACACAAAAGGAAGCTACCTACCGCTTATATTGTACCTCATCCCCCACCTTTTGTCTAGCTCTTACCTTTCAGACTAAGTTTTCCAAGGCAGAGACTGCATCTTCCTGTGTCTGTATAGCACCTAGCACGGTTTGAGTACTACCCTTTTAAATAAATATAATTAATCAGAGTGGGAATATAAGAGTTTATGTACAAAAGAAAAAAGCCAGCATGGGCAGCTCATACATCACCCCAAAGCTGCTGTTGGCAAAAAGGGTGATTTGGATGGTCACCTTCACCACACCTCCTGAGAAACATGAAGACTATCCCAAAATCTTCAAATTCAGGGCCATATTCTGCTACTCTTACTTCCACCTTCCCCCTCAAGTAGTTCCATCAAAGTCAATGCAACCACCCACCCAACATAAGTAAGGATGGCAGAATCTGGCCCAAAGAGAGCACATGCATTTTGAAAACTCAAGACGACCACATTTTCAAAGCAAAAAAAAAAAAAAAAAAAAAATGGGAGGGGGGGAGACAGAAGAGGCTGCATTTTTCAGAGTTACTTATATACTTACAAACCATAAAAAAGGTTTTCCCTGATCGCATGGTGGTGAAAAAAGCCATGACTGAAGCCCACAGTTTTGTTCAAAGACTTCCAAAATAAACAAATTCTGTCTTCAATTAATAACATGCGGGTGAAAATGCAGTAGCTAGATGAGTTGAATTATTGTCAAAGGATGTTAGTCATCTCCTGGAAAACTGATAAATGTGTATGAAATGTTTTTCTCTCTCAGTTTCCATTAACTGATGAGACTGACATGCCTGGTAATACTTTTGCGTCGGATGCTTGAAGACAGTAGCTCAACGGAGAAGGTTGTTTCGATAACAATGCCATTAAAGAATGCAAGATGTATGCAAGATGTGGTTAGCAAGAAAGGGAACACGCCCCATCTAACACTGGACTTGAGGCTTCATTGCTCACCATCCTCAGCAGGCACTCTGTGAAGCAACAGACTCGATATGTCATGGGAGTAGTGGTAAATATTGTTAATTGAATATAAGTCAGATGGCTTCAGCATCACCAACGCTGTCAGTTTTGTGTACATACTAGGTACATTTCTATGAAAGACGCCTAGAGTGCTGGATGGATACTTTTTTCTTTAAATAAAAATCTCACCCTAGAATTTTGGACAGTAACCCCCTACCGCACATCATTAACAACACCTAAGCTCATTACATTGGACTAATATAAAACGTAGAGATCTAAACTGCAACCAAGTAGCTCACTGAAAAGGCTGGAGAGGCCTGAACTAGAACATGGTAGGCAGCAGAGCAAGCCACAGGGCCCTGTCCACATATCTCAGCTGTGTTCAGACCTCTGTGGGGGGCCCTGATCCTTCAAGAGCTCTGCTTCCCACTGACGTTATTTGGATATGAACATTTGTCAATGTAACCCCTTTGGGGTTGAGAGACCATGGTCCCTTTAAATCTTTTTCCTAATGGGGGAGGGGAAGCAGTGAGAAAAAGGAGGGAAACTCCAGGGGGTGGAGCTGGAGCTGGGGAGAAGGAAGACGGGCTGCAGTCTGCAGGCCCTCAGAGGAGAAAGAGAGAGAACCTGCCTGAAGCCCGAGAAGGACAGGGCGGCTGATCGGGGACACCCCAGGACAGGAGCCAGGAGGAGCACTGTGCCAGGGGGACATTGCCCGAGAAGGACAGGCTGGAGCTGGACCCAGGATCTGTGGCACTGCTGCCCAGAGCTGCATGGGGCTGTGAGTACTGGGGCTGGTGACTCTGCACTGGGAACAAGGAGGGAGGCTGTAGCTAGTTAAGTGGGGAGGGGGTCGCTCTGGGTGGCTTTGCAGAGAGCGGCAGAAGAGGGCACTGGCGGGGTTTGTTGGGGAAAGTTCACTGGCGCCGAAGGTTGACCAGGAGCACCCAAGACTCACCCCTGGACTGGAACTTTGCTCAGGACTCCTGCACTCTGTGTGCAGACACATTGCTCAGCGTCTGCCCTTTCGGCCTGTGCTACCACTGGGCCTGTGGGGCCTTGGTTTGGATGCAACCCTGTTTTACTGCTCCCCCTAGATCTCCCCTTGTTGTTTTTCTTCTCTCATCCCTCTGTAAATAAATATTTCCCTTTCTTATTTCCATTGTACTTTTCCTGTGGGTGGGTGTGTTCACTCTGGGGGGTTTGGAACAGGTGCCCCTGGGGTGGAAGGGACTTTCCCGGCTGCATTCCTGCACGCGCTCTCTCTTGGCCAGAGCAGCCTGCAGAGCAGACTCCATCTTGGCCACGAGGGCGCTAAAGTTACATCAGCTAAAACTGGATTGAGACCACCAAATCTTCACTGAGTTATCCAGGATGGCTCCCAGGTCTCATTTCTCAGAGGAGCAATGAAACTCAAACCCCATCAGTAAATATGAGAAATGGATTATTTTTGCCAATATGCCCTTAAACTATGAAGACTTACCTGGCATTTTAGCTGTGTAGAATCAAAAAGGCCAGTAGGCCATAGGCACTTAAGAGTCTGAAATGGCTTGATGGCAGTTAACTTGTCTCTACCCTAGACACTGAACTCTTCACTGTTTAAACTGGTTGTAAAACAACTTTTTTCTCACGGAAGAGGACAAAAACTCTCCTGTTGTCTGGGGAAAATATATGGGAGGGTGGGGAGGTGTTTTAGAGGGAAAAGGAAATCATGGTCCACATTAAAATCCATCTCCCATCTCTTGCTGCTTAATCTTCCTGTTTCTGAAAGCCTTCTGGAATTTGTCATAATTGTTCCAAGCAGGCAAATACTGACGGTTATTCTTGCTTTTTGCAGCATATTTACTACTGTGGACTCGCTGCAGCGATATGCACTCCTAACATGTGAAAGATGGAATTAAAGGGTTTTTAATAAGAGACTTAGGTATGTATGAAAAGCAACCTCAGATCTCGGAGATGGTATCTGTGAGCCCAATCCTGCTCCCACCTCTGAGAATCTGCCAGGACAGACACACAGCAGAACTAGTCTGGAAAGAGAGGGTACAGGATTTGGGTCAATACAGAGAGTCCTCCCATACTGCGTACAACCAAGTCTGGTTCTGTGGTGACTCCTTGCACAGCTGGATTGGGGTCAGATGGAGGTAAAGCAGTGGCAAAAAGACAAGTGGCAGGAGCAGAGCCGATAGACACACTGCTATGCAGATTCACCAGCTATTGACCTCTGTGGAGGGGTGCAGCAGCAGAAAGAGCTGCGATAGCAACAACAGAGCATTTCTACTGCAAAGTGAGGGTTCCTTCGCCCATCATCCCCACAGAACTACCTCGAATCAAACCCTCAGACTTAGTGCACGTGCAAAGACCTGGGCACTGATATACAGTGCTGCTTCTTCACAATTTTAACACAGGTCTAGGAGAGAAGTAACAAATCAACGACCCTCTAGCCAGTGCTCCTCCAATCATGATTATGCATGCACAACATATATGATGTACATGCATAATCATGATACATTAGGCATTCATGAATCCACCTTGTTCTTTTGTAGCATTATACCAATATTTTATTAATACTACCCTAGCATCAGCTTATTCTCATAGCCATGATTGTTCAGTGCCCCATCATCAATGAAGTCCTGTATAATACTACCTGCTAGTTCTGCTCCAGCTCTACACTGTGCAGCACTGTCCCATTGTTTTGTCTTCCTTTCATCAACCAGTTCCTCCTTTGCCACTTCAGCATCACCCTGAAATATCACCTTGGGGCAGCTGCCTGCTTTTTTCAGAATGGAACTTGCTTACAGAGAATCTGTTTGAGAATTTGTAAGAGACAGGAAGATTCCATGAACCAGTGTAGCAGAGTCACTCCAATATCAAACAGCGTCACCCAAGCACTGTGACTGCCAAATAGTGTGACAGGAGCTGGGGAAAGGGAAGAGTGTCCCTTAATGAGGCAGCAGCAGGACTGGGGAGAATTCGATTCCAGGGAAAGGTTGGTGGCATGTGCACTGCTGCCCTTCCCAGGGGTTTTGAGAGGGGAAGGCAGCTCTGAAATATAGCCAGACTAGTGTAGGAGCCCCATGGTGAAGTCTGCCTGGGGTAGTGCTGAATGTTCACATCCCCCAGTTGCCCTGGCCATGACCCTTCACAGAAAGCACAGCTCATTACTGCGGAAGACACTGCCCATCTGTGCATGAGAGTTGCTGGCATTGCTGGGAGATGTACCACAGACAGACAATCTGCCAAGAGTCCTGCCATACACTAGTCAAAGCTGGCGTAACCCAGGGATGAATCAAGCGTGGGTTTGGAATAAATTAGACAGAGGCTAGACAGAGTGGGCAGAGCAAGGCTGAGAGAGTAGCAGAGACAGTTTGCTTGCCAGATAAAGACTCAACTGAGATGGAGAAAAAGCAGTTAAACTGGACAAGGGGAAGGATGTTGTAATGATCAGATACAAGGTGAAATATCTAACCTCTCTGCTCCCCATTCTCCCCTACCCCAAAAAATGCACCTGGAATCTTATTTTCAAGGAAAAGTTTGTTGATGTTAAGAATGGTCTTAACTCCTTAGCTCCAACAGTTGGCATATGCTTCATGTAAAAAGGCAGCTTCCTGGTGCCAAAGATAAAAATCAAACTAATACAATAGGCCGGATTTTTAAACGGGCCTCCATCCAGTCTCCTTCTTTTGTGAGCAAAGTTAGTGCCTGTAAACACTGCACCCAAAAGTAACTGCAGAAACAAAACTGACCACTTAAACATGGTACTTAATTATGAATGGAAATGAGGTATTTGGCTAAGTGTCCACATTCACACATGCAGTTAGAAGTGCCTGGCTTTACAAATTTGGCTCAGTGTGTTAAAGTATATGGAGTATGCCAAATGCCAGTCAATGCCACTGAAGAATTCTAAAGGTATGCAGAGTTGGCTTTATTACCCTGTTTAAAGCTATCTCTAATCAGATTACCTTGTACTGTAAAACGGCTTTGCGAACACCTTTGTGTGCCTATCCACGTGCAGAGCTCCCCAGCTTCCTACGGTGGGGCCCGTTCCTCAGCTGATGTAAATTGGGGTAGCTCCATTGACTTGGCCCTGAAGTTTTAGTCCAGGCTTAACCTACTCCCTCAACTCCAACAAAACTGTGAAGCAATGAACTAGAGCTTTAAAAATCATATATTCCATGACAGCTGATTTTCACACATCCCACTGATTATTAAACTAGTTTTGCCAATTATCCTCCTCAATCAAAATGAGGCCTTTTTACCATTGTGCTTGGCTAACTAAGATCCTGGTCCACCTAAGATGCTGTTTGGGGGAGGAGGGAAAGGGAGAGAGAGTGTGTTGAAAACTTATAACAGCAGTGTAGAAGAGAAATCCATGAAAGCATTCAGGTCTCAGTACAAACAACCACAGTGCTCAGCCACAGTGCTTATTATCCCATAAAGAAGATATTAAGCATCTGCCCCATGTCACCAAAATCTTGTGCCATGTTTCATGCACATGTATGTGTGACATAGTCACAAGAGATCTTGTGACTGTCTGATTTTCTTCCCCTGTAGTGTGAGAGTGTGGTGTGTCTGTGCCATGCAGTGAGTTTAACATGATAATTACTCCTCACTCTCACAGGACGATACTACTGCCCCAGAATCTTGGCTCAGTTCAGCTGAGGAAAGAACAGACTTAGTAGCTCCACGGGTGTCCTTGGCTCTGCAGTCCTGAGGCCAATGCGCATGTCAGGAGCTCAAATGACCTGCAAGATCTTTCCTTCGGCAACACTGAACATCCTGCAAACCCCAGCTTCTATCACACTGTGCCCGCCAAATACTGCAATTGGGTGATGGTATTTGACATCACAAGGACTCTGCTACATTGGTTCACAGAATCTTCCTGTCATCATTTTGCAGGGACAGATTCATCTGACCTGACAGCCATGCATTGTTCTTATGCTTAGCCATAGAATGGCAAATTCTTAGGCACATTTTCTCATTGTTCTACATGCTAATGTCAGTGGGTCCAGCCCTAGACCCAATTTATATGGCGGTATGAGGCACATGAGCCCCAGCATGCCATGGAAACTAACGGCATGCTGGGCCAACCAAGCACGGTCCATAAAAGGGAATGAAGGGTCTCCCATACAGTCCATGAGCAAGAACTATAGACATGCTCAAGGAATAGCATACCCCAATACTTCCTCTCACCTTCTAGGGCCAAGGCAGATGTCTGTAGTCACCCCGAGGTAGGTCCAGCCAGGAAGAGAGAGAGAGGGACTAGGTCAAGGTTTCTGCACCATTGCCAACATTCACAATCTGATTGCTAGTGATTGGGGTCAATTGTGGGAATCTCTTACAGTCTCACAAGGAAACAAAAGCAGCTCAGGAATCTTGCGGGATTTGCATAGTGTTTCCCGCTTCAGCAGCTAGAGGCTGCAAGTACACATCTTGTGTACTCTGAGCGGAGCAGGCAAAGCATAACACCACTGAACAGCCTCTCTCTGAGGACAGCAGCAGCAGCCTCTCCTCCACCACAGGGCATGAAAGGGTGGGGGGGGGGGAGGAAAGTACTGGAGGAAAGAGTTCAAGGGAATCTACCCTAATCCTGCAGGCTAGAGACTGGTAGCACCTGTTGGAAGCTGGCAGAGGATTGGAGCTGCAGGATGTTGCCAGTGAGGAGTGGGGCAGGAGAGTGGGGGACTGGGGAGGGGGCCGAGGGGCAGGAAGGGTTCGTGGCACTGAAATGGAAGTGAGAAGAAGTAAGTCAGGGAGCAGGTGAACAGGGGAAAGGGGACCTGAATTTGTGCGCACATACTTTGTATGCTCTGAAGGTTGAATTTTCATGTTCCATTGTCGAAAACATGTTGGGGGCAGTGGAGAGGCAGGGGGCCCTCAAAATCCAGACTGATGTCCCAAACAGCATGATTTGGGGAGAGATTTTCAAAGGCACAACTGGCACTTGGGAACCTCCCTGCTGTTGAAAGTCAATAGGAACTAGGCACCTAACTGCTGTTCAGCCTTTGAAAATCTGCCTGAACTTCTCCCCCAACCCTTCAACTCCTGTGATTTTTAGGCCAATCTAAGGGTGAGAGGACTTGTGGTTTTTGAATTCCTGCAGTTAGCAATACTGTTCCTGTGGTTTTTAAAGTAAATTAAATACATCTGGTGTGGAGGAGTGGGAAAGTGCTGCTGCTAGTGGACACTTTACTTTAGCCCATCCAGGGTGACCAGACAGCAAGTGTGAAAAATTGGGACAGGAGATGGGAGGGGGGGTAATAGGAGCCTATATAAGAAAAAGACCCCAAAATCGGGACTGTCCCTATAAAATCAGGACATCTGGTCACCCTAAGCCCATCCCACCTCCAACAGCCACAGGAAGGGAAATCAACCATCTTTAGCTTTGGAGTTGTCAACCAAGCCATTGTAAGGAACCTGCTTTCCACACTCCTCCCTCCCCAGTCCGAGAACAAAGAGATCCATATGAAATATGACAATCAGTCTGAGATGAGTTTGTGGCCCTGGGAAGAGAGGCAGGGGAAGGATGTGCGGCTACATAAACATTATATGGACTCATTTTGGGAGTGCTTCCTTCCTCCTCAGAAGCAGTTTAGCCTCAGCAGCTGTGCAATCCAGGTGAATCTCTCACCTTTTGTGCGTTCCATTCTGTTTGACCCAGGAATGGGCCCAAAGTGACTTCCATCCACCAAACAAGGGGAGAATATTTCTCCTAAGGTTTTATGTCCTGTAAGACATCGAATGGTATTACAGAGTATAGTAGTTGGCCTGAGCTGGACCTCTCAAGAAAAGCTATTGAAAGGTACTTTGTAGTTCACTTCAGACATGGGGAGGAGAAAACAAAAACAAAAAACAAACAAAAGAACGTTCTATGCAGGAGGCTCTCACCTACATGTCTCAACCACCTCTGTGTATCCAGAGTTCCTCATGGATCTTCAGACATCTAAAGGTTTAGGGGAAGAAGATCCCACTTCTAGCTTGGTGTGGGAAGAATACAAATTACTCCCCTACCCCAGAATGTTTCCTGGGGGCCTGTATGTGTAGAAATTCACTAGTTCTTATGAGGGTTTTTCCAAATAGTGGTAGGACATGGCCCACGTGTCTTTGCTCAATACATTTCTATGAAAAGGAATTCTCTTCTGCTTCGTTATGCAAACAGTTCAACGGTGCTTTTGTTGGGTCCCCATGCTGTCAATGTGCTAGTAATCAGATGCAGTTAAATGCACAGATGCATCCAAAATGACCCCGATTAAAACTTTTGTTAAAGTCCATACAGAGTTAAATATGGAACACAAGTCAGAACAAACAAAACACTCTTTGTACTAAGTGAGCAACACTTTTGCTGAATGGCAGCATGCCAATGAGGGGACAAATGAACCTGAGCAGAAAACAAAGGCTTCAACTTTATTCCACAACAGTCAATGTAAGAGGGCAGATAGGCTGCCCAAGCCAAATGTCCCTCCTATCTCCTCCAAAGAGACTTATAAGGACCTAGGCCTACACCAAATTGCCAGGGTCCTTGAGCCCAAATACAGGCCCAAACTACCCGGAATAGGTGTGTTAAGCCCCACGCAGAGTTGTTTGCCTGGGTAATGAGACAACCATATGAGGTCAAGCTGAATTTAGCGAGCAGCATCCAGACTGGCCCCCAACCAAGAATGATCAGTATTTCATGTACCACATGCTGGGTAATAACATGAGAGGCCTCCATGTTTCTAAAACTAAACTGTCTTTATTAAAAACTATAAACAGGGGTGCTGCAACTGCAGCTACCACTCCAGCCATGTGCACACAGACTGGCTTCCTGGTGCCTTCTCCAAACTCTTCCCTCCAGCAACCTGTGCTCCTCCCTCCAGTTTCCTTGCAGGTTACTACAGTACCATCAGACTTTATTCTGCCACTGTTACTCTTCCTCCAGCCCCATTTCAACTAAGCGTGCAGTGTCTATGCACTGGTTATCACTCGCCCCTCTTTGGGTGAGCACTGCCCATCTGACCTAACATGGTAAACTGCAGCAAACAAACAGTCTGCAGATGGACACATATCAAAAGGGTACAGTCCTCTGGGCAAGGCAATACAGGAAATAAAAACGACACCAATACAAAATCAGAAGCTATAACACACACATGGATACCAAACCATGGAAAGCCAACATCCTACATATCCCACAGGAAAATAACGCAGTGGAACAGGCATGTGGAAACAGATTCAAGTCCCATTACATATCTAGCCCTGTAAACAGAAGTCATAGCATGACCCCACTTCTGACCTGCCAATCACTTGGTCACATGTAGCCAGCCTTGCGCATGAATCTTTCCTAATTCATGACAGACTCCTGTGTTTCACTTTCCAGGCTACAGGGCTAGCCAACACATCATGAAACCCCCAGCCTGTTGGACAGGCAGAAGGTGGTCCAATCAAATACCTTGTCCAATGGCCAGTTGTGACCCCCCACTTTGCAGCCTGCTAGGCAGCCTGCCATGGTCTATCCTGTGCAGTCAATTAAGCAGGCAAAAAAAATCTCACCCTGATCTGCACATCAAAGTGTCTTCCTGACAAAGTGGCACTTAGTGATCAGGCTTCACCTGATTGCCTGAAGCCAGTTTTACAATATTTACGTTGCAGCCATGTTTCATCCTGTATCGCATAGGCGCCAACTCTGTGGGTGCTCCAGGGCTGGAGCACCCGCAGGGAAAAATTGGTGGGTACAGAGCACCCACCGGCAGCTCCCCGCCAGCCCCCCCCCCAGCTCACCTCCGCTTCGCCTCCTCCTCCCCTGAGCTCGCCGCCGCCTCCTGCTTCTCTCCCCTCCCTCCCAGGCTTGCCGCCAAACAATTGATTCCGCGGCAAGCCTGGGAGGGAGGGGGGAGAAGCGGAGCAGAGGCGGCGCGTTCAGGGGAGGAGGAGGTGGAGCGGAGGTGAGCTGGGACAGGGAGCGGTTCCTCTGCCACTCCCCCCAAGGGTTACATCCGGCGGGCCTCCCCGTACCCCTCCCCCAGCTCACCTCCGCTCCGCCTCCTCCCCCGTGCGTGCCGCATTTCCCCTTCTCAACTGCCTCCCGCCCAGGCTTGCCGCACGCAAGCCTGGGAGGGAGGGGGGAGAAGCAGAGCGGCAGCGCTCTCAGGGGATTTGGGGAAGGGGTTGGAATGGGGGAAGGGGCGGAGTTGGGGTGGGGCCGGGAGCAGGGGGACGCGAGCACCCACCGGTGCCAGGTAAAGTCGGCACCTATGCTGTATCGCAGAGCAGCTGTGCTGTATTCAGTTTACTCTCTCTGTTCTAGTTACGATTTATTACTGAGAACCTATAGAATAACTTTAAGGTTTCTGGCTCAACTATCAAATAATACACAACCAGCATGTCAAAAGATATTTGTGCCCTGTCTCAGAGTCCAGTTAAAACATCTACATTTGATAGAAAAAAGACAGACATGCTGGAGAACACGGTAGCTATGGGGTTTGGTAATGGAATATAGAGCCTCCAGATCACTTGCTGGTTGGAATACAGCCCTTAATGGTATGGACTTGATTGCTTTTCAGTGATCTGCCTGAAATTATTTGGATGGGTCTCTGATCCTAAATTGTGATCCACACAGGGCCAGGAATCTGCCAATACAGATCACAAAGCAGGATCTTTGGTGTGTCTTGGGGATCCAGTTTATAGAGAGCTGATGGTCACACCACAATAATTAGAAGTATAAATGGAGAGCACAAGGACCTCATGTACCTGGAGACTGAATTACTCTCTCACCCCTAGAAGCTCCAGAACAAGACGGACATATTGTGGTGGTTATATCCGTTATTGTGGCAGGGTGGCGTGGGGATACTTGCACTGCTCCTGGCTGTGAATAGAGGATCCCAGGCTCTATCAGACAACTTTCACTAAATTCACTGAAAAATAAATATTTTAATTAAAAAAAAACAATAGACTAATTAAACACAGCACACAGAGGAAGACATCTGTATTATCAAGGATTAAATGCGATTTCTTGTTTTCTTAAATGTAAGTGCTCAAGAAAGTGTTGGCACTGGTTAGCACTAGCCACAGCAAAGGTAGACTTTGCACATGCTTTTGTGCAGGGCTTTGTATATGCTTCCCAATCCCACATCACACCTTTATCAAATGGTATCATACTCTGTTTTTTAGGCACGAGGGGACCCACGTGTGCATTAGGGACTAAGCCAAAAATCTCTTCACTCGTTTCATTCTGACCTGAATTAGACCTCAATTCATGTACAGGAAAATGTAATTGTAACAACCACCATCAATGGCAAGTAGACCCAGGAACAAATGTAGTACCTGAAACTACTTTTAACTGTCAAAGGCCTTAATTCTGCCTCAGGATATGCTAGTACTGGAATTCAGCACCCATACTGGATTTAAATGGCAAGATCTATGGGACTTGAACTATGCCTTCCTCTGTGTTTGTAAGCCACCAAACACAGACTGGTTGCTATCACATTGTATATATATATATAAAAAAAAAAATAGCAGCAGTTTGTTTATTTTTTTAATTGGCCAGATTTCAAGTTGATGGTGTTCTCTTAAATGCTGCAATTTACATGAGATATATACTGGCAAACATCTCTTAAGCCAAAAGACCCAATTTGCCCTGCATTTACATTCTTTTCACTTTGTTCCCAATTCAAAGTTTTCAGCTTTTACTTTCACACAGGTCCAGAGTCTGACACTGACTGGGTGTGGCATAAGTGGACAGCCAGAGGTGTGTAGGCCAGAAGTGGTAAGAAAAATGTCTGAGGTTTTCAGTATAAACCAATATTTACCAGTAAGGTAAGTCTGCTTTTCTTCAGCAGGTTTTTAGTGGCAAGTATTGGTTTTAAATGAAAACCAGAAGCCTTAATTATATATTAGAAAACTGGAATTATGTTATAGATTATAAGACTTATTTTATTTCAGTGAGCAGTGATGCAAACGAAAGACCAAATCCTGCCTGGTTTATTCAAGTTTATTTAGCCCCTGTAAAACCAGTGCATCTTGCTTTCAGAAGTAAGGCAAGCAACATTTAATCCCAAAAGGATAATAATCTGCTGTAGGAGAGTTTCATTTGTTTCATTCAGTTTCATGAATCAGATTAGTGCTAACTATTCTGTTCTGTAATATTCACTATCCTTTTCCAATTTTTTAAAAAAACAACCATACAGTTCTAGTATGAATTTATTTAATTATAGTCTTATTTAGAATAATCTGTTATCTCATGGTTCAGCTACCTCAAAGAAACCTTAGTCTTTTTAAAATTTCAGTTTCAACTGATTGTTAAGCTAGGTATTACCCTCTTCCACCATTACACTTTGAGAGGAAGCAAATAACCACTTGTCTTATTTAGTAATTGTTTCAATTTTTTTAAAGTTACAAGATCTTTGCCTCATTTTGGGGAGAAATTCTAATCAATGTAGATAACCATAATAAAACAAAATATATCTCTGCCATTAAGTCCAAAAGGGACCAGATCATAAGAAATAACTGACTTTTACTTTATATCCAAGGGTTAAGTTTACACATCATGTTCTTCAAGCGTATATTATTTAGGTAGTTTCCCATTGGAGGCCCAGCCCTGCAGTCCTTACTTGGGCAAAACTCCAAGTGACAACAGTGAGAGTTTTAGGAGTTCAAGGGTTACAGGATAAGACCCTTGCAATATAATATGCTAACAGTCTTTAAAGCTCTTGGGACTCTTCTGGATGAAAGATCTATCTATATACACATAAGGTGTTTATTATTTTAAACATGCTATGGGGTAAACCATAATGGATTCCAAAGATACTGCAACATGGTAAACAGACGTATGTATTTGGATGGGGAAACTGACACAGAAAAATCAAATTATACTTTCTGAAAGAACAGTTACTACCTTGATAATAGTTTTCTGATCAACTAATAACAATATGAAACTAGCATGTAAACATGCATGTTAGATTAGAGGAACTGATTTAAAAACACAAGGGATCCAGCTTTTGCTAAAATGCCATTTGCTCAATGGCATAATGGTTGAGTCAGAATTCTAAGTTACAGGACAAGCAGCAGGCCTGAAGTCTTAAAGCTCAGGCTAGCATAGAGGAGCATCTGCTCCAGTTAAAGTCCTCTTCTAGCTTTCAGCCATCTCATCGGCCTAACTGATGAAACAATGATAGTGAGAAAGAAAACAACCAACTTTAAACTTGCAATAAAATACAGAATTAGTATGAAATTAGATACAAATTAACAGTAAACCCTAATTG
The DNA here is from genome assembly GCA_033296515.1 of Macrochelys suwanniensis. Lineage (NCBI taxonomy): Eukaryota > Metazoa > Chordata > Testudines > Chelydridae > Macrochelys > Macrochelys suwanniensis. The sequence goes on from CM065785.1 coordinate 67,179,880, forward strand.
TATCCTTTACATATAAAACCAACATCTGCCCATAGAATCTTAATATTTTTTAAAGCTACATGCTTTTCAGTGTTAGTTTAACCAAACACTAACTAAAATTTTTCCTCTGAAAATTTTTCAAGAAGCTCCCATGTCCATGCACTGACAATCAATAGCAGAAAACATTGAATCTACTGATTCAGACTTACTTTCCCCCTCCGCCCCCCCCCAAAAAACCCAAACTATCTGAACTATAGTAACATGAAAACAAAGTCTACCATTATGATTTATATTATAATTCTCAGAGCTCCAAAGATATTTGTACTGATGGACAAATGAGAAAAATAATGAGAATGTGTCCTCTCCTAGTCAAGTGAATTTTATAATAATGTTTTAAGTTTATTTAACAACCACTGATTCTCTGTCTAATGTATATACAATTCCTATATACTTAGTGCCTATTTTCCATATGGATTTCCACAGAATTAACCCCAACCCTGTCTGTTAAACAGACAGCTCTTTTTAAGAAACTCATTTTGTACATTAGACTGCCACACTAAAGTCCTTATAATTTCCAAATTGGAAATGTCCAACAGGACTTCCCATAACAATGATAAGGATGTTTATATGGCTAACAGAAGAAAAGATTTCCAACTGCTTAAACAATTTGGTCACTTTTTACTGTCAGCCTTAAGTATGAGGTGCAAAAAAGGGACTAATAATGACTGAATGAACTAATGATTTGTTTTGCATTTTACTGGATCAGACCCGTTGGCAAAATGCTATAAGCTTGTTAAGGATCTGCTTTCCAGGGCACTAAATCAGAACTGTAATATTCCAAATAATTAACCAAGCCATGGTCAAATGGAATGTTTAAAACAAATGTTGCTGTTAACTCTAAACTCTCATGTTGTCTAAAATACATTAACTCACTCACAAATATTTCTTATGCAATTGCTGTAACATATTTTACAAATAAAAGATGTCTAACTCATGAAGCAAATCACAGGACTAGACAGTTGTGCTATTTCTTCAGTTTTCAGTAGTAATCAACACTTGCAATATCATCTTTGGAAAAGCTGTTGATTTCAACTGTTTGTTCTTTTTTATTACTTTCTAAACAACCCACGAAAAGACAGTGATGGTTATTTTCAACAAAGCAATTGTGTCTTTCAACGCACACATGCAACAACACATGTACTGGAAGACAGAATTTGGCCCCATGATTAAGTAGGGTAATAGTGTTTTTCAACTGGATACTTTAACTCAGAACCCAAATTATGCAAGGGGGGGGGAATGGTTGAAAATCATAGTACGAATAGTAAGTATCTGTCTAAAAAGTAATTCTCCAACCCTTTGAGAACTTTTATTATTTACAATTATCTTTGCTTGCAGTCTTGACATCAACAGCAATTTTGCCCAAGTAAGAAGTGCCAGAATATGCACTGCCCAGCTCTCTCTCTGGTGACAAGATACCTAGAAGTAAAACAAGAGGGCCTGACCATGCAAACCAAGGTTGTTGAGACTATCTGGGTGAGTAAACACTGACCACTTGAGTATGGTTTTTTTTTTTGCAAGAGGATGCCCAGAAAGGATAAAGTAACCCGAGACACCTCCTCACTCAAAGAACTATAAAATTACCACATTGCACACTTACATATAGATATACGTCATGATCATTATATGCATGATTTGGCAAAAGAATAAATTCCATGCATCTAACCATCTGAAAATAAAACTGTAATGTTTCCTTATTAGGCAAATAATCAAATAAGGAAAAAAAAATAGGGCCAATCTTGCACTTCTCACTCAGGCAAAACTCCCACTGATTTCAAGAGAAATATTTGCCAGAGTAAAGACTGCAGAATTCAGCTCATTCGTGGTGAATGCTAATACCAGTATAGCTAGACTTGTATCAGAACATTCATATAAACTCTATTTTCAACAGTTGAGAATTTTGCCCTGGTGATGGGGCAGGAATCCACATTACACACCCATACAGTGATGAGGTATTATTTTGAGGTTTCCCATTTAACAACACAATTAAGTTTTGAAATGTGTTGTTTCAGCATTTTTAAAGACATTTTGTTTTACAGGCTGAAATCTTTAATATTGAAAATAAACTACTAAGACTGCACCATGACATTTCACCATGATTTGATTACACTTAAGAGTACTTAGCGCATATGCCAATGTAGCTACTAATACTAGATATTAATAGCTCCAGAAGAATGGCATTGTGAGGATGGTACACATTTTATACCTCGGACCACAATGGTACCAAATGAGCAATGATACATATTACAAAATGGTCTAGATAGGCATGACAGCCCATAATTGATCTGAAAGGGTAAGAGTTATGGGCATTCTTTTTTAGGCAAATAATCAGAGTCCTGTGTGAACAAGGAGTGATAGACTGGCTCTAATTATTTTTTAAAAGGGAGGGGTGGAATGGGGGGAGTGGGTTTTTTTCTATTTTCTTTTCTGGAAGTTAAATTAACAAAACATTAAAATATAATACATTTTAATTTGAGTTAAAATTAACAGTTATCAAAAAAGCAAAGACTGGATTGTACAATCCTGGTTCATCCAAATCTCCCACTAAAGTTCCTGGAAGTTTTGGGCGCACAGGGAATGCAGGATCGGGCTGAAAGCTTGTCCTTACCAGTACTGTTGTGCTCGGTGCGTAGTGCACATGGTATGTCTACGACCAGCTAAGGACAGAGCAGTAGGGACCTCGACCGCAGCCTTAGCTTGGACTTTCCTTGCTTTTGTCAGCATGATCACACCCTTTTACTGTATTTAACAGGCGAGGGCAGGACGCTGCAGATCAATAGGAACCACTACCCCACACTCAGAGCTTGATTTGGGGGGGGGAGTATAATCCACCCCAAACCCTCCCTAAACATAAGAGAACAGAGACAGCCAGATCTTGCCTCCTTACAACTTCAGAGGCGCCCGGGAAAGTACCATCCCAACTGCATTAGGTCTCACCAGGCTGGGTAATAACAGGGGCTTTTCTTCTACTGGAACAATCCAATTTGTCCCAAACTCTCTGACTTCCCTTTCGCTGACGCCCACTGGGGGGGACTGGACGCTGCGAAAACACTAACAAGTCCCAAGGATGGCGCCACTTCACAGCAATTGCCCTTCTAGCTTTAAGGTGCACCAGGCTCTGTTATGTACAAACACCGCATGGGTCCCCCGGCCCCATCCAATTACCCTTTGAGCGCATCGTGCCCTCCTCCGCCTCCTCCTTGTCCTCTCCTCTTGGCTCTGCTGGCCCTGGTCTCCTTCACGCTATCAGCCTCCAAATTCCCTTCCGCACCTTCGCTCGTATAGGAAGATAAAAGCACTGTAAATCCCAGGGCGAGACTCCCCAGCCACATCGCGCCGCCTCCCTTCTCCGGCTCGCCGGGGCTCGGAGCGCTGCACGGGGCTTCTCCTTCCTCCCCGGCCGCCTAAGTCCGCAGGTCCCAGCCGGCCGACTCCCGATCAGCTGCAAGAGGAGAACGGAGGGGGGGGGGAGGGAGGGAGGAGAGGGGGGGTTTCAGTGACACGGAGCGAGACCTGAGCCATTCCCAGCCCGAGCCACCACAGCGCGCCAGGCGCAGCTCCTCCGCTCGCCCTACCCCGGCGGAGCCCGGCCACTGCGCCCTGGCTGCAGCCCGGCATAGCCCCGTCCCGCCCGCAGGCTGCCGGGGCTGGCCAGCGGGCTCCCCGGCGCTCCCGTTCCCGTACCTTCCCCTCCGACAGCATCAGCAAGGGCTGCGCAGCCCGCCCAGCGCACCGAGCGGCGGCGGCAGCTGCTGAGGCTGCTCTGGGGCTGGGACTGTCTCCAGGGCATGAACCTGGCCAGGCTTTGCAAAGCTGCACCAAAACCAGCGGCAGGAGAGAGGTGTCAGGCTGCGGGCAGCCCGGGCGAGCCAGGCACGGGGCGGGCGCTGACACCCGTGCCCAGCCGCAACGCAACCCGAAAGAAAAAAACCCCGCCGCCTTCACCCACTGGAGCCGCTGCTGCTGCTGCTGCGGAGGCTGCTGCCGCCGCTGTTCCCGCTGCTGTTCCAGCCGCGGCCGCTGCACCCACCGCTGCTCCGGCGGCCCCCTCCCTCTCCCCTCCTCTTCAAGTACCGTCCGCGCAGCTGTGTCTCGCGAGAGGCAGGTCAGCCAGCCTCCCCTCCCCACCCCGGCTCCTGAGACCGGCCGCGGGGCTCCCGGGCTGGGGCGCCCCCGGCCGCTCGGGCTCCTGGGGCGCGCTCACGTGCCAGGCTCGGGAGCCTAGACAGCAGCTGAACCGCTCCCGGGAGGGCGGCACCTGCGCCAAGAGCGCCTGCGGGCAGCGGCAGGGAGCCGCAGGGAAGGTGGGGATGCCCTGTGGGCCGAGGCCAGCAGCAGCTCCTGGCCCCACCCTCCCTCCGCGCTGGAAAGCGAGGACCAAACGCCAGAAGGACCCAGATGCTCTTCCCCCTGCATTGAGGGCGGAGAGGGATACGCGGCCTGCAGGGCGAGGTGCCTTAGGTGCCCCCACGCCATGCAGAAAGCATCAGGTTCATGCAGTACAGTACCTAACTGGGCCTGAGCACAAGTGCACGAGGAGAGGACTTGCCTGTTTGGCCAAGCCCCAGCCTGGTGTTAGTGTGCCATCAGGTCCCGGTCCCCGGGAGGGTACTGGGACTCAGGTGTCCAGATCACTTTCTTGCTGTATCAGTTTAAGGTTAGGCTGATCAGCAAAGCAATTTATAAAAACGGGGGAGCGGGGATGACAGTGATGCTCCTGCACCCCAAGGCTTGGAGTAGTAATAACAAGCACCAAATACATGCAGCAGCAGCACCCCCACTATAAAATTGTTCCAGCATCCCTGGGTAGGAGAAAACAAGACTGAAAGAGGTGGATTCCTCAGCCTCTGTCTGAAATCATGTATCCTGGAGGTGCAGCAGTTTAAGTCGGCTTTAGTGGCTTAAAAAACATAATGGTATTTAGGTTTCCCTTATAAGGGAAAGAGCACAGATGTTGATTTTACTTTGGAGGTTGCTGAATAATGAATAAAGCGCTTGCTATTGACTAGGGTCACTGGAAGATAGAGAAGCCCAAGTGCAGAAGTACAAGGCAAACCAGAAGACCAAAACTTCAGCAGATATTAAGAAGCTTTTCCTTGGTGGAAAGTCAATATCACATTCTTCCAAACTTGGAAGTGGCACAATCTTGGCCTTGATAGAATTATTCTTTTTGGCCCACAAGCAACAAATTAAGTCTCTGCTGATTTTCAAGCAATCTTTCTTGTAAAACAGAGAAGCATGATGACTGTGTGATTAATTATTAGTGCTTTGCATTTCTGGTTGCCTGCTTTACAATATGTACTTGTTCAGCCCTGGGTGTCAGATTTGGTGCAGAACTAGAATTGCTACTCTTGGGAGCTTACACGCTAAAAGATGGGTACAAAGAAGAAAGAATGCAGTGGGAAATCAAGAGCCAAGGAGATCAGATCATTATAAAACATAAATAATCTTATGCCAGGGTGGCCAACCTGTGGCTCCATAACCACCTGCGGCTCTTCAGAAGTTAATATGCGGCTCCTTGTATAGGCACCGACTCCAGGGCTGGAGCTACAGGCGCCAACTTTCCAGTGGGGCGGGGATGCTCACTGCTCAACCCCTGGCTCTGCCCCCACTCCACCCCTTCCCCTGAGCCTGCTATGCCCTCGCTCCTCCCGCTCCAAGCCTCCTGCATGCCACGAAACAGCTGATCCGGAGGGATGGGGAGGCGCTGGATGGGGAGGCGCTGATCGGTGGGGCTGCAGGTGGGCGGGAGGTGCTGATGGAGAGCTGCTGACGTCTTACTGGGGCTCTTTGGCAATGTACATTGGTAAATTCTGGATCCTTCTCAGGCTGAGTTTGGCCACCCATCTTATGGCACACAGCAACATACAACTAACCGATAAATCCAAGTTCCTATAGAAAATCACTGAAATGAGAGAGAAGAGCTGCACATGTTCTGTTGCATTTTAAGAGGAGTAAGAATCCTCTATGAACTCACTTCTCAAGTAGCTGCTTATTTCAGGACACACCATGTATGTTTATAATATTATGCACAGCTCCCACTGATGTTCTAAAAATGGAATTATACCCTTTTGATAGGAAGCCTAGATAGGCTTGATCTAGAGCCAGCAGCAGGGAACAGAAAGACTTCCATTGGCTTCAGTGACTTTAGATCAGGACCTAAAAGAGTAACAGAAGTCAGTCTCCCCTTTAATTTTAATAGCTCTGGCTGCGTAGCACTTTTGTAGCCACATCGGTGGTGGAAAAGGTCTATATTGTCCATTCATGCTCCTGTAATTACTTTTATTACTTCAATTTTCGTAAATCACCTTGCAAAATAAAACCTAATCTCACTCCCCCTCCCTAACCCACTGGAGCCTCTATTTATGCTGTTTTGGGTTAATTTCATTGTCCATAATCAAACAGGTCAGTACTGTAATTAAGCTATCCTATATATCCAAACTTCTGTACTTACAAAACATAACTGAAAGCACACAAGCATCTTAGGGCTTGTCTACACTTACCAGGGGATTGACAAACAGTGAGCGATACATCGGCGGTCAATTTAGCGGGTCTAGTGAAGACCCGCTAAATTGACTGCAGATTGCTCTCCTGTTGATTCCTGTACTCCACCGTATCAAGAAGAGTAGGGGGAGTCGATGGGAGAGCGTCTCCTGTCGACATTGAGTAATGGGGACCCCACTGTAAGTAGATCTAAGCTATGTCGATTTGAGTTATGCTATTCACATAACTCAAATTGCATAACTTAGATCGAATTTCCCCTGTAGCGTAGACAAGGCCTGAGTGTAAAGACAATAAATGTGAATGTATTCATCTCCTTGCTAATAAGTATTTTGACAGACACATTAGATTTTCAAACCTGAAAATATTCCAGGTTGTCAGTTTCAACCAGCTATTCCATTGTGAATGGTCCTACATTACAAAACTGGTCTTCCAAAAGTTTTGCTTTCAGTTGTGTTTTGTAAGTACAGAAGTTTTGATATATACTTTATCCTGTTAAGTAAAGTATGTGGGACCATTTTGCTTTAAGCCATCCAAACAAATGCAGTGTCTTTTGCTTACTCTATAGAAACAGCAGTCTACTCATTTTATTTTGGTAGAATTTTATTAAGGGGATCAATTAACTTTATATTTGTTCCCCACTCATTTCATTTTGAGCATTCCAGCATAACTAATCAGTTAACACTAACTGGACAGACAAGCACACAGAGGAGACCATATTCCAAAAGGTAAACATTTTTCATAGATTCATAGAACCATAGATTCCAAGGCCAGAAGGGACAAATGTGATCTAGTCTGGCCTCCTTACAACTCCCCAAAAATAATTCCTGGAACATATCTTTTGGACAAATGCAGGGCCGGCGCTACCACTCGGCGACCCTAGGCGGTCGCCTAGGGCACAAGGATTCGGGGGGCAGCATTTGACGTCCCTCGGCGGCGCCGGTTTTTCTTCGGCCGCCGGGGTCCCCGGCAGCATTTCGGCAGCAGTTTTTTCGGCTGCCAGGGAACTCGGCAGCATTTCAGCGGTAGCTTCTCCCAGAGGCGCCGCCTAGGGCGGCAAAGAAGCTGGCGCCGCTAGTGGACAAACATCCAATCTTTAACATTTGCTAGTGATGGAGAATCTACCACGATGCTTGGTAAACTGTTGTAATGGTTACTTTCACCATTAAAAACGTAGGCATTATTTCCAGACTGAATTTGTATAGCTTCAAATTCTAGCGATTGGATCATGATATCTTTCTCTGCTAGAAAGAAGAGTCCATTATTAAATATTTGTTCCCCTTGTAAATACTTGTAGACAGTAATCAAAACACGCCTTAACCTTCCCTTGGATAAGCTAATAGAACTCAATTGTTTTTGTGGCTCTTCCCTGATTCCCCTCCAATTTATCAACACCCTTTTGAATTGTCAGCACTGGAACTAGGAACAGTATTCCAGTGGCAGTCACACCACTGCCAAAAATAGAGGTAAAATAACCTCTCTGCTCCTACTTGAGATTCCCGTTCATGCATCCCAGGATCGCATTAGCTCTTTTGGCTAGCGTCACACTGGGTGCTCATGTTCAGATTATTCACCACAACCCCCAAATCTTTCTCAGTCACTGCCTGCTTCCCCAGATAGAGTTCCCCATCCTGTAAGTATGGCCTACATTATTTGTTCCTAAATGTTTATATTTACATTTAGCCATATTAAAACATGCATTGTTTGCTTGCACAAAGTTTACCAAGTGATCCAATTGCTCTGAATCAATCACGTGATCCTTCTCATTATTTACCACCAACTTCCCCCCCAAATTTGTGTCATCTGCAAACTTTATCGGTGATGATTTTATGTTTTCTTCCAGGTCATTTTGAAGTTTAATAAATCCCTTACACCTTGCAATTCAGATCTCTTAACCTGGACTCCTAAGAGAATACCAACCAAAAAAAGGATCTACAGGCAAGGTAGGCTGAATTTACAGGAAGGGTGTGAAGTCCCAATGGACAGGTAAAATACAGATACACATTGAAATATTATGACTGGCTGGCTGGGCAATGGAATACAGAGCACTGCACTTTATTGTAGATAATCGGTCTGATTCTGGCCCAGGTTGGTAGTGACCCAAAACTTATCACTACCATTCAGTGGCCTGCGTGAAAGAAGCTGTTTATGTACAATAAGGATCAAGTCTCTAATTTGAACCTTGTTGGCACTTTCAGAAGAGAGTCCCTCCAAGGAATGAATAGCATGGAGGATGAAAAACATTTACACTTCTAGAAATGCTAGTTTGGTTTTAGGCACGCTCATGAGGCAGTGGGGAGAAAACTTGCCTGGATGCCACTCAGACTGAACCCATTCTGGGGATAAAAAGGAAAGTAATTTCTTCAAAGCTGTTCATTCAGATTCCCCCCCACCCAACACTATCCTCTGAAACAGAAATGTATATATGTGTAACTGCTCAAGTGAAGAGAAGGCACTGTGCAAGGGATTTTGCACTCCTTTTGTAATGACAAACATTAAAAAAAAGGAAAGTTTAGGTGGGGGTGGCGGTGCAGTAGCTGAGTTCTTGCTACTACAGAAGAATACAGATCAAATGTGTGTAATGGGGCAGTCTTCTTTGGTTCCATTACTTTGGTCTTGCTCTGTGTGTAGTGAAATCTACACATTTACTAAAGTGACTCTAGAAGCAGAGTGCTTTTAAATTAGATTGTTGCCAAAACTGCTGTTAGAAAATGAGATTTATAATGAAAAAGACACAAACATATAGAATTCAAAAGTAAACAAAAAGGTAACAAGTCATGAAAAGTGTTACCTTAGTGAGGCACTTATAAACATTCATTTAGACTCAGATTTTCTCTTATGATTGCTTTCATGCTCCGGGTTCAGCTTCTGAAACATTATTCAGCCTGCATAACAGGTTAATTAGAATCTGATGACTGCTGATGAGACATTTATGATGTATTATTTGGTATCTTGCATGGTTACAGAAATGTAGATTACAGTACATGAGGTAATGTTACATGATACATAGGCTGCCCATCAATTAATATAGGGAAATATGGAGATCATCAATTTTTGGTGCATGGCATTTTAAAAAACCATCATCTTATACATACTAAGAGGGAATATTTATCTGATTTGTTTACAGATTTATAATGACGTCTATCTGGGCATTTTAGATCCTTTTAAAAAAAAGCCAAACCAATAACAAATACCTTCTCCAAATCAAAAGACTTAACAGAACTTCTCTTCTGTGCTACTAAATTGATTGATCCTTACTAGCAAACCAGAGACCTACAAAATGTAGAACTCTGGCACAGCCACTTGAAGCTTACCAAACCTGGACTCTAGAACACATCTAGAAGGAAGAGGTTCCTAGGCCCTCCAACTATGATGCCCTGCCATCCATTCAAGATTATTTCACTCCAAGAACAGACAGCAGGAATCATCCAGCATCTCTCTGCTACTGGGACAAGCCACAGGAATTAGCCCTGGCGCGCCATGGGCCCAGGCTGGGCGTCTCCTGGGGGGTCACAGTGAGGAGGGAAGGGATCGGCCTAGGGTGGACCCAGGATGTGGGAAACCTGGGTGCAAAACCCCACTGCCCCAGCAGGAAAGGAAGCCTCTCACCCCTCAGCCATACAGCGTCTCAGCCAGAGGGAGGGGAAGTCGGCAGGATGCTGGTGCTGGGGTTTCTGAGACGGCATCTCCACCCCGACGGCCCCCTCTAGCACCCACTTCTGCTTTCACATTCCTGTGCATGCGGCTTCCCCAGGCCCCGAGTCACAAACCCTGGGGAACCCGGGCTGCAGGGTCAGAGAGCCGGGCACTGGGCCCCTCTGCAGGTCTAGGGGTGAGTGGAACTAGGGTGGTGGATGGAGCAGATAAGTGGACTAGATAAGTTTATGGAGGGGATGGTTTGATGGGATAACATGATCTTAGTCAAAGGTCAATTAATTGCCATCAGTGGTAAATAGGACCAATGGTCAATGATGGGATGTTAGAAGTTACTACAGAGAACTTTTTCCTGGGTGTCTGGCTGGTGAGTCTTGCCCACATGCTCAGGGTTCAGCTGATCGCCATATTTGGGGTCAGGAAGGAATTTTCCTCCAGGGTAGGTTGGCAGAGGACCTGGAGGTTTTTTGCCTTCCTCTGCAGCATGGGGCACGGGTCACTTGCTGGAGGATTCTCTGCATCTTGAAATCTTTAAACCATGATTTGAGGACTTCAATAGCTGAGACATAGGTGAGAGGATTATTCCAGGAGTGGGTGGGTGAGATTCTGTGGCCTGCATTGTGCAGGTGGTCAGACTAGATGATCATAATGGTCCCTTCTGACCTTAAAGTCTATGAGTCTATAAGAAGACCTGATCTCTTGGATAACTGAGATCCAGACCTTTGATGACTTTTTAGAGCATAACCAACACCTTGAACTGCACCCAGAAATAAACCAGTAATCACAGCAGGTCTGGTAACACCAGTATTGCATGCGCATGACCACTTACCTCCCTCAAGAGAAAATGTTCCAGATGATTTTCAGGAGTAACCCCAAGTAGAGTGCATTGCAGGTAACAGTGGTGTGGGTTATGGTGGCAGGGTCCACAGCAAGTAGGGTGACCAGACAGCAAGTGTGAAAAATCGGGACAGGGGGGTAATAGGAGCCTATCTCAGAAAAAGACCCAAAAATCGGGACTGTCCCTATAAAATCGGGACATCTGGTCACCCTAACAGCAAGAAGGAACAGTGGCAGCTGATTGGGTCAGTCATAGGTTTGGGATGGGGAGATGTGTGCTGCCTCTGGCATCTGGGAAAACAGTAAGAGTGATAGATCCTATATAAACTTAAGAGTGGAAATTATTTTTGCAAAGGTCAGGACTGCATCTTAATAAAAGACACGCTCACAGCCACCATACACTGTTTTGGAAGCATCTCTGTGCTCGTCAGCATAACTTCCTTAGTGTCTGCTTGTTCTCCACTATTTCTTAGATTGTAAACTCTCTGAAGCAGGGACCATCTCTTTGCTGTATGTTTGTACAGTGCCTAACACAATACTGCTGGGGCCTCTAGCCTCTACCATAGCACAAATTGACAGTTATACATAAATGGTTCAGTTCATTTTATAAAGTGGCTGAGTTATTAAAATAATAATAGAATCATTCCTCCCTACCAGTTGTACCAAGCTACCTCTCCAAGTAAACACAATTGTAATTCCATTTTAGTTCTGTTAGGAGTCTGTGTGTCTGGAACTAACTTGCTGATTTTTTTTTTCACTCACATTGGCTAAGTCTGACAGATTCTTTTGCTCAGGCTGCTATGTAATAACTTTAAAAACCCTAGTCTATAATTGTGTTCTATAGAGTATGTTAACAGGAATTTGTCTTTGGGATTCTCATTGATAATTATTCTGGATATTAAACTCTCTTGGAGTGGACCTGTACATCTAGGATGGTCTCATAATTTGCCTAAAAGACAATTAAATTGCTCATCAATGCTCACTGTATAGTTTACCTCCAGACAAATACCCCAGTTTACCCTGCTATACACTTCTTATGAAGACACACAACACTTTTGGTTTGGAGTATTAGTGGTTCAGAAGTGCTTAGTCTCTTTGCACTGTCTTTCCCTCCATTTGAACTTTTACTGCTCAATTGATTTTGTTCCAGCATAAAAACCACAAAAAAAAAACCCCACCAAAAAACAACAAAAAAAACCCCTCTCCCCCCTCTTGTAGAGCCAAATATTGATTTAAAAAATGTTCACACTTTACACTGTAATGTTTTTTATTTGTGATAAGCAATGAAACAATCTAATGGGACAGAATTAAGTACTAGTCTCTAGCTAGCTAGCTGTATATTTTTTTTAATCCAACTACCTGAACTTCCGCAGTAAGTGAATATTTAGATCTGTAAATTTTGTTAATCTGTTTCAACCGACATGGACAGAAATAATATGTTCATGCTTTTGAAAAGGTCTGGATATCTTAGTTCAATTGGCTACATATTTCTTAGTTAGTAAAGGAAACCTTGATTATGCCAATGAAAACAAATAGTGTGGGAAAGATTTTTTTAAAAAATATAAGTATTCTAGAAGCACAAATAGTAATAACACAGGTTTTGCCTGAATGTAAAGTTAGATCAAGTGGCTGGTTTAAATCTACAAAAGCCAAAGTGAATTTTGAAACTCACCAATAAACCACCCTTTTTCGTGACAGTGTACGTAACTAGACACAAGGAGATATGTTATGGATGAGTTTCAGGGGCAATTCCTCAGAGACATGTGGCTCTGGGGCCACAGATTTCTATTTAATTTTTGCTTATGGTTTTCTTCTGAGTTTTCATTTTGGTTTGAAGTTTTCATCTCCCAGCTGAGTTGGTAAAGATGAAGGTGGATGAAATCCTAAGCTAGCTGAGCACACTGTTAAATTTGTTAGCCTGTATCTAGTAGGGAGCATGTCTGTCATTGCATGCCACAATGTCAGACCCACTAAGGGGTGTGCTGTGCACCCCACTGTAATACAGCAAAAACTAAAGAAGATTATCCCCTAGTTCACATTTTCTGGTCCTTATCCAAAAGCACACACAGGCCCCTAGTTCTGTTCCAGTTTGTAACCACAAAGGCCTGGCTGACCATGGAGCTGTTACACTTTGTACAGGCTCAAAAAAATCTCTCTCCTCTGCTATTACTTCCTGTGCAAGGTGAAATGCTTGCAGGGTTTGTAGTCTTGTATCCCTTCAAGCAAAACAATCCCTTAGATTTACAGAATTGAGAGACTTTGATGGCACCACACTGAAAACTGGAGACAATTTGGGAAAGAATCAGATTGCCCTCTCAAAGTCTAAAGGAAACAAATGTGCGTGATCCTCTAATACACCTGGCGTCATAAATCAGGATGACAAAAGAAAAGCAACAGAAAATAAAAAGATGCCCAAATTGAAACACCTTTCTCTACGTGTGTGTTATTTTTAGGGGTTGTCCATTAACACTTTAATTTTAAAATTGACCTGCCTTAGAAAAAGGAAAAAACACTAATCTTCACCTTCCTGAGAAAAGGGGAATGAGATTATTACCTTTTAGTGGAGATGTAATCCAAGCCCCTATTAACACCAACATAGTTATTCATGAGCACCCCTACACAAAAGATTATTAATGAGTCAGAAAACCACCAGCTACTGAGGCTTTTCTGATACCTCTGACCCCCAGGGAAGGTGGAGTTTGACCTAGTTTTCTTCATGACTGATGTCAAATGTAATACAACTAAATTAAAATAAAAAGTCTCTCCTACCAGGGATGCAGGGGAAGGCTTTGAAAGGCAACATCCAACCTTTGACGGTGGCTTAACATATTCCCAATACAGTGTAATGTACTTAAGGAAACGTATCTACCACTTGTGACAAAGTTCCTCCTCTACCTCGGTGGGTCCTGCACTTATTGGCGGATTCTGCTTGCCTCAGAGATCTTCCCCTCTAGTAGAATCCACAGTCCAGGTTAACTCCTCCTGTGTCTGATCAGGAGTTGGGAGTTTTGGGGGGGAACCTGGGCCCGCCCTCTACTCTGGGTTCCAGCCCAGGGCCCTGTGGATTGCAGCTGTTTAGAGTGCCTCCTGGAACAACTGCACGACAGCTACAACTCCCTGGGCTACTTCCCCATGGACTCCTCCCAACACCTTCTTTATCCTCACCACAGGATCTTCCAGCAGTATGCCCTCTTACTCTCAGCTCCTAGTGCCTCTTGCTCCCAGTTCCTCACACGCAACCTCCTTCCACAGCTCCTGACATACGCCCCTCACTGACTCACTGGGAGGCTTTTGACTAGTTTCAGCCAGCCCCCGATTAGCTGCAGGTGTCTCAATTAGCCTCCCTGCCTTCTGGAAAGTTCTTAATTGGCCCCAGGTGTCTTGATTAACCTGGAGCAACTGCCATAAGGTATCAGGGATTTGTTTAGCCTGGGGCTAACATACTGGTTCCTTACCACTTTCCTATAGCCCTCTGGCCTTGCCCCGTCACATATCCCCCCACTCTGCTCAACACCATAGAGTTGGGCAACTTGGGACGCCAGGCAGTGCGCTCTTGACAGACCATCAGCGTTGCCATGGTGGCATCCAGCCCTGTGCCGTATGTGGAACTGGAACGGTTGGAGGGATAAGAACCACCTGGTGACCCTTGCATTCTTTTCCCTATTCCGCTGCATCCACTGGAGGGGTGCATGGTCCGTCACAAGAGTAAATCGCCGGCCCAAGAGGTAATAACGTAGGGTCTCCATAGCCCATTTGACAGCAAGGCATTCTCTCTCAACTACTGCGTATTTCAGTTCTCTTGGGAGAAGCTTTCTGCTTAGGTAGAGGATCGGGTGTTCCTCTTCTCCCACCATTTGTGACAGAACCATCCCCAACCCCACCTCGGAAGCGTCTGTTTGTAAAATAAATTCCTTGTTAAAGTCCGGGGCTATGAGTACAAGGTCATTACAAAGGGCCGTCCGAAGGTCTGTGAATGCTCCCTCTGCTGCGTTGGTCCACTTCACCATGTCTGGACCTCGGGCTTTCACCAGGTCCGTTAGGGGACTTGCCCTAGCAGCGAAGTGAGGAATAAAATGTCGGTAGTAGCCTACCACACCTAGGAACGCGCGGACCTGCTTCTTTCGGGTCGGCCGGGGCCAGTTTTGAATCGCCTCTAGCTTATTCATTTGGGGCTTTACTATGCACCTTCCTACAATATATCCCAGGTATCTAGCCTCTGCTAGCCCTATGGCACATTTAGCAGGATTAGCAGTGAGGCCAGCCCGCCTTAAGGTGCGCAGTACTGCCTCAACTTTCTCCAAGTGGGTTCCCCAGTCTGGCGTATGGATCACTACATCATCTAGGTATGCGGCTGCATAACTAGTATGGGGGCACAGCAGCTTATCCATGAGGTGCTGGAATGTGGCCGGGGCCCCATGTAGCCCAAAAGGGAGGACGGTGTACTGGAATAGCCCATCCGGAGTGGAGAACGCTGTCTTTTCTTTTGCTTCTTTGGTCAGGGGAATCTGCCAGTATCCTTTTGTCAGATCCAGTGTAGTCAAGAATCGAGCACTACCCAGTCGGTCCACCAGTTTGTTGATGCGTGGTATGGGGCATGCATCGAACTGGGATACTTCATTCAGTCGGCGAAAGTCATTACAGAATCTCGTGGTACCGTCAGGTTTAGGCACTAGAACGATTGGACTGGACCACTGACTGTAAGATTCTTTAATCACCCCCAATTCTAACATTTTCTTCACTTCGGCCTTGATTTCTTCTCTTTTGGCTGCTGGGATTCGGTAGGGTCTCAATGTTACCTTGGCTCCAGGGATCGTGCGGATATGGTGATAGGTCTCAGTCGTCCGCCCCGGTTTTGTAGAGAACACATCTCGGTTGCGATTAATCATGTCAGTTGCCTCAATCTTTTGGATTGGCGTCAAGTCAGGTGATATCCTTACTTGCTCGTGTAAGTTATCCTCCTGGGGAAGGGTCTCCTGGGTGACTAAGCATGCCTCTCGATCGTGCCAAGGTTTTAGAAGATTGATGTGGTAGATTTGCTCTGGTTTCCTGCGGCCTGGCTGCCGCACCTTATAGTTCACCTCTCCCACGGCTTTGATCACTTCATAGGGTCCCTGCCACTGGGCCAACAGCTTACTTTCTGCTGTGGGCACCAGGACCATCACTCGATCCCCTGGTTGGAACCGTCGAAGCTTTGCTTGGTGGTTATAATGGGTTCGTTGGGTCTCCTGTGCTTTCTCCAAGTGTTCTCGTACAATAGGTGTAACTCGGGCTATCTGATCCCTCATTTGTAGTACATGCTCAACTATGTTCCTTCCTGGATTTGGCTCCTCTTGCTATATCCAATATGCCCCGGGGGTGGCACCCGTATAATAGTTTGAACAGAGAGAAACCTGTGGAGGCTTGTGGAACCTCCCGGATGGCGAACATGAGGTAAGGTAATAGGGTATCCCAATCTTTCCCATCCCGGCTCACCACTTTCCTGATCATGGCCTTGAGGGTCCTATTGAACCTGTCCACAAGGCCATCTGTTTGCGGGTGGTATACAGAGGTCCGTAGGGCTTGTACATGGAGTAATGAACAGAGATCTTTCATCAACTTGGACACGAAAGGTGTCCCTTGATCAGTCAATATCTCCTTGGGTAGCCCAACTCGGGCAAAGATCTGTACTAACTCCTTAGCTATGGTTTTGGAAGCCGTGTTGCGTAGGGGAACGGCTTCCGGGTACAGGGTTGCATAGTCCAGTATAAGAAGCACATGTTGGTGGCCCCGAGCTGTCTTCTCAAGGGGCCCTATCAGATCCATGGCTATGCGTTCAAAAGGAACCTCTATTATTGGAAGAGGTATCAAAGGAGCCCGGAAGTGTGGGCACAGACTATGTAACTGACACTCCGGACAAGAGGTGCAGTATCGTCGGACATCTTCATGTACTCCTGGCCAGAAGAACCTCCGCAGGATCCGTGCCTGGGTTTTCTCTACCCCTAGGTGTCCTCCAAATAGGTGACTGTGGGCGAGGCTCAATATGGCTTTTTGATGTTTTTGTGGCACCAGAAGTTGATGTCTCTCTTGCTCCTGCATTTGCACCACATGGTACAGGAGATCTTTCTTCACTATAAAGTAAGGTCCTGGACCCCGGACCTTCCCATCCACAGGTACTCCATCTATCTCAGCCACCTCTTTCCTGGCGTTATCATATCTAGGGTCCTCTGCCTGGTCCCGCCCGAAAGTCTCTCTGCCGGGACTAACCTGCCCGAGCTCCCAGGGGCCAGCCTCTGTTGCTTCCAATGGCTCACTTCCATCATGGCTAGGGCCAGCCTCCGGCTCACCTTCCGTGGTGGTAGTTTCTCTGGCTGCTTGTGTCCGTCTGCCTACTAGGGCGATCTTCTGGCCCTGGGTCAGGATCCGGGTTCCCAAAGCTTTTGCAGCCTTCCTCTCCCTTTCTGTCTTCTGGGTCTTTTGGGGGACTGAGAACAGATCCTGAGAAATCTCAGCGAACATCGGGGGTTGACATTCCCCCGGTGACAAGTCGCTGCCCTCAGGGTCCCCACCTCCCTCCAACCTCTCCGGGGGGAGTAAATTATCAAACCCTGGATAGTCCCTCCCAATGACTACAGGATACGGGAGTTTAGGAACTACACCCACTGTCACCTCAATGGGGTTCCCCTGAACCTCTATCTCCACCTGGATGGTGGGGTAATGGCTTATGGCCCCATGCACACACGTCACTGCTACGCATTTGGCTTGTAGCAGCTGGCTACTTTTTACCAGCTTACCCGATATTAGGGTGATTGCACTCCCGGAGTCCACAAGCGCTATAGTCTCTACTCCATTTATCTTCACAGGTCCAGTGTAGTTATGCGGGGCTAATGCGACGCCCGCAAGGTGGATAAGGGAGCATGGGACCTCCCAATCCCCCAAGTTACATTGCATAGGCTCCTCGGTGCTGGGACACTGTGCTGCTATGTGTCCCCACTCACCACATGCATAACATCTATATGGAACCCTAGGCGTTCCCCGGTCTCTTGGTTTGGGAAGTCTAACAACATAATCTTCTTCCCCCTCAGTGCGCTGACTCTTTATGGCCTCTGGTGGGCCTTCAGCCCCTCTCTTTTTCCACCTGGGCCCTCCTGGTGGCCCAGTCACTCGAAATCTGGGGCTTGGTGCTGCTAGTTTAACCCTGGGTTCCGCTTCCTTAACTGGTCGGGTCAGTTCCCTCGCCGTCCTTCGCCTCTCTACCATTGCCACAATCTCATCATAGGTGGAGGGTTCGTTCTGGCTTACCCATGCGCGAAGGTCTGGTGGTAGTCCCCTCATGTATCAGTCGATGACCAGAACCTCTAGTATCTCTTCTGGACTCCGGGACTCAGTTTGCAACCACTTTCGTGCGAGATGGATGAGGTCATACAATTGGGATCACGGGGTTTTGTCTTCCTGGTACCTCCACTCATGATACCGCTGGGCCCGCACTGCGGTTGTTACCCCAGATCTGGCCAGGATCTCTGCTTTCAGCTGGGGGTAGTCTGCTGCAGCCTCTTCAGGCAGATCATAGTAGGCCTTCTGGGCCTCCCCACACAGGAATGGGGCGAGGATGCCAGACCACTGATCTCGAGGCCAGGCCTCCCGTAGGGCTGTCCTCTCAAAGGCCAGGAAATATGCCTCTATGTCATCGTTCCCTGTCATTTTCTGCAGGCAATTGCTGGCCCGTATGTGCCACGTCCCATCATGGCCATGGTTCATCTCTGTAAGGGCCTTCACTTGGTTTACCAGTTCCCGCAACATAGTACGGTCTTGAGCGGCCTGGTCCATCAATAGGCGATTGGTCTCCTGCTGCAGCCGTACTGCCTCCTCTTGGGCAGCTGCCTGGACACGGGTAGCCTCCTGCTGGGCAGCCATGGCTTGTATCAGTGCCCGTACTACCTCTTCCATTGTGGTGAAAAATAAATAAACAAACCCGCTCCCCCCCGCTTTTTTTTTTAAACAAACACCTTCCTTCTTCCGCCGCGCTGTGCACACCAAATCCCACTTCTAACACCAGTTGTGAAAAAGTTCCTCCTCTACCTTGGTGGGTCCTGCGCTTATTGGCGGATACTGCTTGCCTCAGAGATCTTCCCCTCTAGTAGAATCCACAGTCCAGGTTAACTCCTCCTGTGTCTGATCAGGAGTTGGAGTTTTGGGGGGAACCCAGGCCCGCCCTCTACTCCGGGTTCCAGCCCAGGGCCCTGTGGATTGTAGCTGTTTAGAGTGCCTCCTGGAACAACTGCACGACAGCTACAACTCCCGGGGCTACTTCCCCATGGACTCCTCCCAACACCTTCTTTATCCTCACCACAGGATCTTCCAGCAGTATGCCCTCTTACTCTCAGCTCCTAGTGCCTCTTGCTCCCAGCAACCTCCTTCCACAGCTCCTGACATGCGCCCCTCACTGACTCACTGGGAGGCTTTTGACTAGTTTCAGCCAGCCCCTGATTGGCTGCAGGTGTCTCAATTAGCCTCCCTGCCTTCTGGAAAGTTCTTAATTGGCCCCAGGTGTCTTGATTAACCTGGAGCAACTGCCATAAGGTATCAGGGATTTGTTTAGCCTGGGGCTAACATACCGGTTCCTTACTACTCTCCTATAGCCCTCTGGCCTTGCCCCGTCACACACTATATAGGTATGTAGATAAGCCAATGGTTGCAAGAGAAATTCTGTTTCTTTGATTTAGATGTAAAAAAATTAAATGCAGGTTTGAGAAGTATGTAAAATATAAACAAGAAATGTTTATGGCATGTTCTACCTGGTCCTCCAGTCACCACTCAAGCATAACTCCTATGGACTGAAATGGGAATATTGGCCGAGTAAAGTCTGCAGATCAGCCCACTGAACTTAAGACAATGCTGAAGCCAAATAATAGATCACTGGTAGGGTCTTACTTTGGTCTCCTTTGCTGTTGCAAATGACATTTTGCATAATGACAACCATCAAAACCAAAAGTAAATTGCCATACCTATCGCTGGGTGAACTTTCAGACTGAAGTGCTAAGCAAAATGGATGCAGCTTCCTTTTCAGCTACAATGATTACAGGCCAAGTGGCTGAAAGCCAGCATCTACTAGTGTGTTCCTGCAGCTCTCACTCATGCAAAACTCCTCCCTGACCTGAGTAATGACTGTAGGATCAGGCCCTACATTCCTTACAATACTGTGTCAGCAGTGGGATTGGGCGTCTCTGCTGCGATATTCTCTCCCAGCATTCCTCTGGCAATGAGATGTTTCAGTTCAATGGGAGTTTCCCCACTGACATCGTTTAAACAACAACATGGCTCACAGAGACCTGGGATTAGACCCTGAACACACTGTGCTTTCTCTGCCCAACCTTTCACATGAGAAGCACCAGTGCCATGGCTTTGGCAATGGCACGCGTGCATGGCCGGGGTCAGTCTCCAGCCAGTTCAAAGCTCTGATGAATAGTTCACTACAGCTCTGGTCTGCCTGAGTCTGCACTTTCACTTATTCAGTAACAGTTTCCAAAGTATGACCTCATTTCCTCAGGTTTTCTAGATACCGGCTTAAACTAAGTGAGACAATCGGATTTGGAGTCCGTCACCTTTTACTGGGTGTAAACCCATTTGGGGATTATTTTTCCATGTCTGCCTTAACTGCTGATTTGCGAGTTAAAATAGCCAAGTGGTGATTCTCATTAAGAGGTTTTCATCAGATCCAGATTAGCCAGTCCTCAGAAATCATTAATTTCCTCAAACTGCACTGAAGATTATAAGAACTCTTTGCAGAGTACTAGAAAACATGTTCTAGCTTTATTATATAAAACATATATTTTATTATTCTGCATCCTTACATTGTGGGGTGCAGGGCTCAAAATACTGTCACCTAAGTGCATCTAGGGCCTGACCTAAAGCCCACTGAAGTCAATAGAAAGACTCCATTGACTTCGCTGTGGGCTTTTTTGGTTATTCATCCCATTCACTTATACACTAGGTTAGAGAAACACTTTAGGGTACGTCTGCATTTGAGCTGGGAGGTGTGATTCCTAGCTCACGTAGATGTAACCCACACTGGCTCTGCTCAAGCTAGCACCTAAAAATAGCAGTGTGTTCCCAGCATCTCAGGCTAGCCACTCAAGTATGTACCCGGGCCGTGGGCAGGAGTCAATTCAGGGCAGCTACCCTGAGTGGCCGTCTGTGCCGCTGCGGACACACTGCTTTTTTTTAGGCACTGGTTCGAGCGGAGCTAGTGGTGTGATTGCATAGGCATACCCACGTGCAGCTCAAATGTAAATATATCCATAAACTCACACTATACTGACTGTTTCTTAAGAATACTGGCATGAGAGGTGTGGATACTCTGGTAATGAAAATACTGCAGTTGCACACAGGAAAGAAAGAGGAAATAATTGGAGTCAGGACTGAAACATTACATTACTCGCACAAGTAGGCTTATTGAAGTAAATGGGTAAGGCAAGAGGAACTGGGTTCCAAATACTGAGCCTGAAACAGTTAGTAGTGAGAGAAAAAGCACATGTTCTGGCTACATGCAGATTTGACATGAATTAGATGTATACTAGAATATCTAGGCTTAAAGGGGATATTTTTAGGGTAACCTGGTTTGTACAATAATTTCTATTTAATATATTGCTGATATCAAGATTTTTCACTGTTAACACATTTGTGATACAAATTACTCAAAGACTAGTTTGAATGAGGAAAACAATTCTAACATGCAAACACTTCCAGTTTGGGGGACACTGGATTTACAAACAAACATTTTGAATTGAAAATTATTACCAGCACTAGGTCTGGTGTTCATATTAGTTTGGGGTGGGGGAGGTGACGGGGGCACACTACTCATTGCTGGATGGCATCTCCTCCTGGCTGCTCTGGGGATTAGCTCTGTGAAGCCAACACCCCTTCCTGCAATTGCATCCTGTGTCTCGGTCACTCTCTCTTGATCTACAGCTTCTCACTCACTCCAGGAGCTGCTGCTTGCTCTTCATGGCTTGTCCCTCTGGCCAGGTTATTATACAGGTTTTCCCCTTCCAGAATATCAAAGTCTTTCTTCAGCAATCTTGGGCAGTCTTCCCATTTACTGTCCCAAGTGCCACTCCCTGAGTGGCTAGTAGGGGAACCTGGGCCCATCCTCTACTCCAGGCTCCAACTCAGGGACCCTCTAGTCAGCAGCCAAGTTCTATTCCCTTCTGAACCTTGCTGCCTTTCCCTGAGCCTCTTCTGTACCTTCTGGCTCTCCCCGCTCCTCTAGGTTTCCCAGCCCAAATGCCCTCCTCCCTGGGAATAGCTGTGGGCTACCTGCCTCTGTAGCTTCCAAACACACCTCCCTTTCCCCTGGGAGTGTCTGTACCCTATTTTCCTGCAGCCCCCTTCTGTTGCTTTATAAGTCCAGCCCAGCTCCTCCCCGAGGTGGACTTCATCAGCAAATTAAGCCTTAGCACTCCCTGACTTTCCTCCAGGTCCAGCCTATAGGTAAATTGGTTGTTTACCTCTTCCGGCCTTGTGTAGGGTGGGCACAGGGGGAAGTTGTTATTATTTTTTAAAAAAAATCTTGATAGCCTGACACTTCATGAATTGTAAATAAAAAAGTGTTGAAAACAGTTTTTAACTTCGTGAACTCTTGTCCATACCAAAAAAAATACCACATTACTTCAGACGATTAAGAACAGAGCTTGAGCAGGCACACAGTCAACAGAGGAAGTGTCATCTGACACTCACAAGGGAGAGCCAAGTCAAAATACTCATGGGCAGGAGATGCCTGAAAGGGAAAAACATTTTTGTATATATAGCAAAGCAGACTTTTCTCATTCCTGTCCCTCAGGAATAAAGCCATAAGGAAAAGGAAGCCTAATTTATTGATGGAAAGGTGGAGATTATAAATAAATTGAATCGGTAGGTGCCCTTTCAATTTGAGAGGACATTGAGAGGCTGCAATCTGCATTCAGATTATAATAAAATGTAGAGGAGATAGCAGAATTTCTCACTCTTTGGTGGCTGTGAAAGGATTCACTGGGCAATAAGGGCCTAATACAAAGATCACCGAGGTCAAAGAAAGACTTTCCATTGACTTCAATGGGCTTTGGATCAGCCCCTATCTTCAGTATGGAGTACTTTACCCTACACAACCCTTTTATCTTACAGCAGTAGCGCTCCTGAAAATGACATCAGGTTGAGTCTAGTGCATTCTGGAGAATTGGAGATGTCCTAGCACAGAAGTGGGGTACTCTTTGGCCTATTAACAGATCATTCCTCACTTTCTAGACATTATGGTCTAGGCTAGTGGTTCTCAAAACCTTTCCATACCTTGACCCCCAACCCAAGAATAATTTCCCACTTAGCGGGGTTCCCTGTCCTATTTAATTATATGGTTACAACACCCCTGACTGGGAACCTATGGTCCAAGTCTTAGACTCTAAAAGGATGAAAATATACGTTAAACCAAATGCCTAGATAACTCTTCACACAGCTTATTATATGCAAGATACTTATCCCTCCTCTGATGCTGCTGCAATTTAGCTGGTAAATGATGAGTTTTCAGAATTAGCATGTGGATCAAACTGCTTGTTTACTTCAGACCTATGGTCAATGGACTAGCTAACTCAGATTTTGAAAATTTAATAAGTACTAAAATACCTGCCTCGCTATTATTAAAGTCCAAAAGGCCTACTTTAGAACGTTGGCTCCAACATTTTCATGTTTTAGTTCTTTAACATAGTTAAAGACACACAGCCACACGCAAACCAACCAAAGGAATCCCCTATTGCTTTGCTGCAGTATCCATAGGAAAGAACGAAAAAACTGACAGAACATACATTTTGTCAAGGGTAGCACAGCAAGATAATGTAAAGTAGCCCTGGTGGCAACTTCTATTTGCCCTGCTTTGGTTGGTTTGTTTCACAAGTTAAACCCTTTTTTTCCTCCCAATAGCTGTATGTCTATAGTGTGGTAAAAATCATATTATTTATGTATTGGTTTATGGCTTCGACTGAGGCACATGATACAGGAAGTTTAGCCACACGCTTAACCAATTCACATCCCCCAGGACAGAGTTAGTGTATCATGTTTGGAGCTAAATCCTGGCACAACAATGCAGCAAAGGGCAGAACTGGGCTAGAAAATAGGCATTCACCCCCCATGCAAGCAGCAGGGCAGCAGCTAGCACCGAAGAGTGCTGCAAGCTACTCCAGCAAGCGTGCTAGACTGTGCATCACATCCACAAAAGGTGTGTGGGTCTGCAGTTCAGGAGGCTGTTTAGCCCCAACCCCTGAGTTGACCAGCACATATGTTGCTCTCAACACTGTGCTAGCCAGCAGCAGGCAGAGATTATGTTACTGATTCTTAAGATGAGAGGCAAAATGCATTCTACAGTTGGCAGATTCCTACAGCAGAGGACACACTGAACAGTTTATGGCATTAGTACGTATATTAACATCTAGTGTCACCAAGCAAGACTGGGGCCCTACTGCACTAGGCATATTGTAAGAGACAGCCCCTGCCAGAGTGCTGGTTATTTGGTAATCCATATAAAGCCTAGGCACAAGCGAATGAGTTAAAGGAGAGACTTTGGGCCTTCTGTTCTTTTTCTAGCTTTTGCTGATTTCAGACAGCCTTTCAGACACAAAATTTAAATAAAATAGTTTTTTTAATTGAAAATGTCAACAAATTCTCAAACCCAGCATGTGCACTGCTCAGCTACCATTAACCTTGATCAATCGGTCCTTCAGTCCTCATAAGATTGCGCTGATCACAACACGTCTTCCGTTCTTCTCGTATCCTGGCCTTCCTTCTTCATGTGTGGCCGTGTCTTTTCACGATAAAATCTTCCCATCTCTTTGGAGGTTGGCCGAGTGGTCGTTTCAGTTCCCGTGGGTACCACTCAGTGACAGCTGCAGTCCATCGATTGTCAGTGAGCCTCGCTATATGCCCTGCCCACCGCATTTTACTATGCCTGCTCTCAACAACGATGCCCTGCACTCCACTTTGCTGTCTGATCACTTCACTGGGGACTCAGTCGCGGATTGAAACTCCCAGAATTCTTTTTTCCATCACCCTCTCCGTGACAGTTGCTGCTCCTCTGTCTTCGTCAGCGCCCATGTTTCACTGCCGTACAACATTGCTGGCAGTACCGTTGAGTTGAAGAGGCTGGCGCGTGTTGCCTCGTTGATTTTTCCTTGGAGGACATCCTTGATAGAATTGAATGCGCACCAACCTGCTTTCTTTCTTCGCGAGAGTTCACCTTCCTGATTGTGGTGCAGGTTAATTTATTGGCCTAAATAGCCATATTGCTCAGCTTCTTCTATTTGTTCTCCCTTTATTGTTATTTGCGCTTTTGGCAAGGTATCAGACCACATAAATTTTGGTTTTGGAGCAGTTAATTTTCAGTCTGGCTTGCCTGCTTTTTGTGTTGAGTTCTCACAATGTTTTCTGTAGTTTGATAGTATTTTAGCAATCAACACAATATTGTCCGCGAATCTGAGATGGTTTAACTGCTCTCCCTGGATGTTGATTCCACCCTTCCAATTCATCCGCCTCATTACCATTTTGAGGCAGGCTGTGAAGAGTTTTGGTGAAACCGTGTCTCCTTGTTTCACACCTCTCAACTAAGATGCGAAAGGGGGCATCAAATAAAGTAATATCTGTAGTGCACTCAGAATTTGCTTCCTTTAATAGTTTGGTATAGTGTGTGTCGATGCCCTGTTCTGCAAGAGCTTTCAACGCTGCATTGATCTCTACACTCGCGAATGCTTTTTCATAGTTGACTAAGGCAATACATAAAGGGACTTTGTATTCCTTTGAGCGTTCCAATAGCTGGTTTATAGTGAAAATATGGTCCATTGTGCTGAAATTCCTTCGAAAGCCTGCCTGCTCTCTCCGCTGCTGCTCGTCCAGACTGTGAGAGTCAGTTTGTTATTATTTTGGTGAACAGCTTGTAGACATGTGAGAGCAAGCATATTGGATGATAGTTCTTTAGATCTTCACAATGGCCCTTCTTGTACAGCAAAATGGTGTCTTCTGCATTTCCAAGTAATGGCTAAACCTCTGAGCTCTGGGTTTTCCAAAGGTCTTGGCCTCCAACTCTTATTTCAATTGTCAGTCCATCTTTACCTGGGGCTTTTCCTTCCTTCATTCAGTGAACTGCATGTCAAACTTTGCTGACAAGGACTGGGAGTACATGCTTGTTGGTCTGTTGAAGTGTTGGTACTGGGACATTTATCTGAGACACCAACAGTTTGGTGTAGAAATCTTTGCAAACCACTTCCATCCCTGTTCTGTCAATTACTGGTTTTCCATCCCTGTTCTTCAGCGCCATTATTGTTGACCAGTACAGTGTCAATTTCCTTTTGCATTTTTTGAGGCTTCTTCTGCGATCTTCAGCCGTCTTTAAGAGCCTTTCATTTTGATACTTCTCAAAGTCCTCCTTTAGTCATCTTATCAACTTGCAGAGGAGGGGGTACTCAAGTTTGTCCCCATCATTTCGCTTCATATTCCTCCACTCCTCTAGCAATTTCTGCGTTTCCTTAGAGATTCTTCCCTTTGCTCTTTTTGGTCTCTTTTTCTTGGTTAATTTCACTCATTGCCTCAATTTATCAGTGAAGTTTTTATAATCCTCATCACAGCTATCTATAAGACTCCAGTCTTCCTTGGAAATGTTCGCTTTCAAGATTACCTCATCGAATATTTTTGGCCGCTGTCTCTGATTTGCCATCTCTAGCGCTTTCTTCTCCACCTTTTCATTGAAGTTGAGCCGTGCTCTGAGCAAGCGATGGTCATGACCGGTGTTAAATGATGGTACTACTGAGATGTCTTGTACAATGCGGCACTTATACCATTAACATGCAATTAAAATCAAAAGGAACACCTGGATCTGCCTCTCCCTTCCAGCAGCCCTGCACTGTGCCCAGAATGACTAGCAGCAAAGGAATAACAATAGAGGAAGCACTTTTATGTAAGCAATATTGTCAGTCGTGTGTAGAATTATTCCCTGTAATAGTAAAGTTACAGTTTTCCTCATCACCACAGATTTTTTCATTAAACCCCACATCAGCCATTGGATGGTTCGAGGAAATCGGATCGTTGAACATAAATAGGTTTTTAGATTCTTTCTTACACATATACACCTTTGGTGCAATGCTTACAAAGGCACATTATACAACAGAAACAATTGCATGAGCATTTTAAAACTCTGTTTTCCCCACCTGTTGTATAAGTGGAATCAAAGAACACAGAGGCTTTGAGGGGTTGCTAGGATAGTTGCTGTCCACAATCTGGCTCCTCTGAAACCGCAAGAAGGAATGAGCGTTTCAGTGGCCTTGGCAACCACCAGGAAATTTTAGCAAAAATTTCCTATTGGTGCTACCACCAGTTTAGCTCTATCTGGCGGTAGCAATAGCGAGCACGCTAATGTAAACAAAGTGCTGGCATCTGGGTGTGTTCTAAGCACCATGTTGTGTGGAGTTACTCAGCAGTTAGCTGACACTGTGCTTAAAAAGTTAACAAGTGCCTGAAGCCCCTGCTACACTGATTCCACCCCCATCCCCTCTTGCTGCCAGCAGTGGAGCTGAACTGGTTGTAGCAATAGTGGTTATTTATTATTATTTTAAGATCCTGATGTAGACACACCCTAATGCATACAGTGTGAGGTAATAGTGACCTAAAGTAGTCAACAGCTGAAGGCTTCAGGGAGTAGCATGTAATTCACTAAATCTACTAGATCTACAGGCATAAAGGGAAGGCCACCTGCCAGGTTGTTACACACAGCCATCAGGAAGAAATGGTTCTCTTTTCCATTGAAATAGGATCTCTCAAAAAATCCTTGGTAATCTGGATTGTGCTTTTTATTTTGCTTCTTTAGGACTTGGTTAGAAGGGTTGGATGGATTTTTAAGGTTTATTTTCCTTCCCTCCCGTTCATTCCTCCTTTAGGAATATCAGGGACATTAAGTCCATTCTTTCCTGGGTTTTGGTGGAAAATGTGATAAGAGTTTCACCAAAATATGCGGTGAGCTTTCACACCTCAATTACAGGTGCAGAAGTTGAACAATTGAACAGTACAATTGAACCGTTAGCAAAGATGTCCTTTTGGTGAAGTGGTTATTAGGCATTGGAGTAAAATTGGCATTACCAAAACCCAGCGCATTTTCATCTCTTTGATTAGACGTTCCTTCCCTTTTCAACTGTTTAGTTCTCAGTGTCTTGTGATGTCAATCTCACATGTAACTCAGTCAGCAGGGCATACAACACCAGCATTTCTAAACAAACAAAATGAGTTTGTTTGTATAAAGGCACAAGCCCATTTCCCCCCCTTTACAGGTCATTTTTAAAAGAAAAACAGAATTCATATCCTGACATGCCTGCGAGCCAAGAAAAGGGGATCAGATATGGTAATAAAACCAGGACAAGAGGAGTACATATACAACCTATGAACACAATAAGCCAAACATGCAGCTTTCAAGATTCTGGAAACAATTTCTTCTGAGGAGAATAAAATGGTTATTTTAATTCATCTGTTTAGTTTAAAGCAAAGTATTTTCTTACTCTGCAAGGCATGTTTGAGAGGTTTCATATATGCATAGTTATGTTAAAGATACTTCATATTGGGAATAATCATTCTACATGGGTGTTTTGAAACTGCTGCACAAGGTACAGTAGAACCTCAAGTTACGTATACCTCAGGAATGGAGGTTGTTCGTAACTCTGAAATGTTCGTAATGCTGAACTAAAATGTTATGATTGTTCTTTCAAAAGTTTACAACTGAACATTAACATAATACAGCTTTGAAACTTTACTATGCCATAGAAAAATGCTGCTTTTAACCATCTTAATTTAAATGAAACAAGCACAGAAATGACTTTACCTTGTCAAATCTTTTTTTAAACTTTTCCTTTTTTTTTTTTTTTTAGTAGTTTACATTTAACACAGTACTATACTGTATTTGCTTTTTTTGTTTTGGCCGCTGCCTGATTGTGTACTTCTGGTTCCAAATGAGGTGTGTGATTGACTGGTCAGTTTGTAATTCTGGTGTTCATAACTCTGAGGTTCTACTATAATTGTTAGTTGCTTTGACATTGATATGTTAAACTGTTTAATTATCTGCTAAATTGGTATAAGTCCTATTCTCACACACATGCAGTGATGCAGGGGAGTCAAAACAACATTGGCTCATGTGTATTGGAAGTGTCTGTTAAAGACCTAAAGGGAATAATCTGGAGAATTTTGGCGATATTAATATTGGATAATCTACTGTGTGCAGGTATATAGGCACAGAACATTTATCTACAGCTGTGCAGAGGATAAAAATTCCATTTTGTGAAGGATTTCAAGATTTCTAAATTTGTTTTCATTCCAACTCAGAAAACCTCAAAATTTCAAAATCCTCTGAGAAGGAAAAATTCTGAAAAAAAATGTAGTTTCAGATTGCAAAACTGAAACAAAGTTTGGACCTATTTTAAATTTTCATAATACAATTTTTTTAAAGATTTCAAAAGAAAGTCATTTAAAAAGAAACATTGAAATATGGTTCCAAAAGTGTCAAAACAGGACATTTTGACAATCAGAAATTTATTCCCCCTTTTTCCTCTCCAAAATGAAATTTCAGCAAAAATAAATAAATAAAATCAACCATTTTATAAAGCATTTCAATTTCAAAGGAAATGCATTTTCTAATGGGAAATGGTGCCATCAAAGATTTCAGTTGTCATTACACCTCTACCCTTCTCCCCTCAATCCCTCCCAAAAAAGCCAATTCTGTGACCACCGATTACAGCCTCAGGCATGCAAGGAAACCTGGGTCAAAGATTTGTTCATAATACTGCAGTTGTTTATTAGGCCTGTGTTGCACGCTTCTTTACTGCATGTTACATCATCAGTGACTTAGGAAGGATTTTTATACCCGGTGAGGTATAAAAACTGCATACCTAGACATCTTCAGTATTTTCACGCAAGCTCTCGTCTCTCTTTGCCTGCTGGAGGGGGATCATGTTTAGTGTAAGACTAGGCGCCTCTGTTAAATAAAGTTTCTACAGCTTTTGGCTGTGCTATTTGAGCCATAGGGCTGTTAACATTAATGATGGCACCATGTGTAGTATTTAGCACAAAAACATATATCTCTGGAATTTATCTGCAGATTTTGGCCTTATAAATACATGCATACACTCGCACCTTTGATTATTAGCTATGGTTAAAATAGCACATACGGTAATAGTAGTTTTTAGGTAGATGGCTGTTCTACAGGGAAGAAAACTCCAAGAAACTTTGTGATTGTGTTTCACCCAATAGAAAGAAACAAAGTATGGAGGGGAACAGACATTTGTTCTTTACAATGCCTTGACTCACCATCTTAAGTACATTGCGATGAATTGTTTCATGCAATGCATCCTATAGAAAACCACTAGAGGGGAGTAAAGTAACATAAAAATGCAACTACTTCATCTCCAACTCAGCTTTGCTGTACAAATTGCAATTGCACAAGTTAATTAATAGCTATAGTAAAACCAGAGTGTTAAAGAATTGCATTTGCTTTACAATCAAAAGTAGAGTTGATTAGATAACACTGCTCTACAGCCAAAATGCTTCTGAAATAAATGTAGTCAAACTTTACTAATTCAGGGTCACTGAGAACAAAAATGATGCTTAAAATTGTTGATTGGCTCTAGTTTTCAAGACATGCTATTGGGTCAGTATATACGACCCTTGACTTGGGAATGGCGGAGGATGAGTGAGTTATAAAGGGAAGGGATCTCAATTTAAACCAGAAATGACTAAAATACATCTTTGACTGGATCTATGAATAAATCTATGACTGGGTTTGGACAGTACTTGCTTTTTAGGCAAAACAATGAATGATGCAATCTGAAGCTGGTATTGCATCATACATGATATGAATTGCATCATGTTATTCCTAGAAGTCATGGATGATGCAATCATAACGAAGCTTACATCACTCTGCTGAACAAATTGCCCTATATCAGCTCTAGAAATCATACAGTGTCATGCTCTCTTATTTGTCAGTGTTTGATTTTGCAAAGGGACACATTTCTGTTTAGCCAAAGTGAGCAGAGATGCCTCGTACTTGTGTGAACAGTGCAGATAACTTCTGCTATGTTTGTGGTGAAGTGACTTTTGCATCACAAAAGCGCAGTATAACCACTATGGATAAGAAAGCCTATCACCTTTCTTTTGGCTGCAAAATTGGAGATCAGGACAAGAGGTGGGCCCCACACATATGCTGCACCACTTGTGCAACAAATCTTTGCCAGTGGTTGAACAGGAAAAGGAAATCTATGCCTTTTGCAGTGCCAATGATTTGGAGAGAGCCAACAGATCATACCAGCAATTGTTACTTCTGCATGGTGCCTCCAGTTGGGAAAGGTGTGTCAAAGAAGAAAAAGTGGACTGTGCATTATCCAAACATTCCATCAGCTATACGCCCAGTACCCCACGGAGAAGGACTGCCGGTTCCTGATGCACCAGAATCATTCTCACTTGAGTCAGACGAGGAAGAGGATGAAACTTCTGGTCCTGAACCATCAATGTCACAGGACCCACATTTTCTCCCATCCTCCTCCTCTGAACCACACCTCATAACACAAGGTGAACTGAATGACCTTGTCAGGGATTTGGAACTACCCAAGAGTAAGGCAGAGCTTCTGGGCTCCAGACTACAGCAGTGGAATCTCCTGGCAGGTGATGTTAGGGTTTCCATGTTCCGTAACCGTCAAAAGGATCTTGTCCCATTCTTCTTCATGGAAGGTGATCTTGTAGCCTGCAACAACATCAATGGTGTGATGGCAGCCCTCAACATCGTTCACGATCCAGATGAGTGGAGAATGTTCATTGATTAAATCGAAGACGAGTCTTAAAGCTGTTTTACTGCATAATGGCAATGTTTTGCCATCAATTCCAGTTGGTCATGCAGTCCATATGAAGGAAACCTATGACAACATGAAACAACTTTTGAGGTGCATAAACCATGACCAACATCAGTGGCAGCTTTGTGGCGATTTGAAGGTTGTTGCTCTCTTGCTTGGTCTGCAGACTGGATACACAAAGTACTGCTGTTTTCTCTGCGAATGGGATAGTCGTGCAAGAGATTCCCACTACATCAAGAAAGACTGGCCACTCCGACAGTCATTGGAGCCTGGGAGGAAAAGTGTTCAGCATCCACCACTTGTTGAATCAAGGAAGATTTTGTTACCACCCTTACACATCAAGCTGGGTCTGATGAAGAACTTTGTCGAGGCCATTGACAAAACACAAGCAGCTTTCAAGTACCTCCGTGGAAAATTTCCAAGGTTAAGTGAAGCTAAGATAAAAGAAGGTGTCTTTGTTGGTCCTCAGATTCGTGAACTTCTTCGAGATGATGCATTTGACCATGCACT
Organism: Macrochelys suwanniensis; assembly: GCA_033296515.1. Classification (NCBI taxonomy): domain Eukaryota; kingdom Metazoa; phylum Chordata; order Testudines; family Chelydridae; genus Macrochelys; species Macrochelys suwanniensis. The sequence goes on from CM065785.1 coordinate 67,212,279, forward strand.
ACGTGGCAAGGAAAAAAGGCATGGAAAGCCTTCCAGTTAGTGGCAATACATTTTATCGGAAACAACAAGGCAGACAACTACAGGTTGTTGGTGGAAAACCTCCTCAAGGCATACAAAAACCTTGGTTGTAACATGTCACTAAAGATACATTTTTTGCACTCTCATCTAGATTTTTTTCCACCGAACTGCGGAGCAGTGAGCGACAAGCGATTTCACCAGGACATTGCAACAATGGAGAAAAGCTATCAGGGCAAATGGAGCCCATCAATGCTTGCAGACTATTGCTGGACAGTGACAAGAGATGCTCCATTTAAATGAATACAAGAGACAAGCCAAGAAGCGCTGAGTAGACACTGAATAGGACTAAACTATGTACATAATAGTTTTTTGCCTTTTGTTTCATAATAAATTTTATTTATATAACCCCTTTGCTGATTTTTAAAGTGTTACATAAACAGGACAGGTGAAATAGTATCATGTAAAGCAACCATAAACACATGAAAAGACCTAGGTTTACAATTTATGATTAAACTCTACTATCTACACAATATACATAGACATAAAATGTAAAAACTTAAATATCTTAGAAACAGTAGCCAGTTGTTTTAATTGTCATATTTGAATTCAGCACATCAAAATACATACTAAACAGCACATTTTATCTCTGAAGCAGACAACGTCTCAAAAATTGTAGACCAGTGAATTACAATATTGCTGTCCCCTCTTACTATGTTGCAAGGCTGATAGGGAACATTTGTCATCTGGACAAAGCCATAAAACCAAAGATGGCATTTAGCCAAAACATTTGTCAAAAGAGGTACGTTTCTTTAATTTCTTCAAGTGTTGATAAGGTTTAGAGGGAAGCATGCTGAGTGGGGCTACCATGAGCAGACGAAAAGCTCTCAGCTATAACACAGGCTCTCATGCTGATCACTGTTCCTGTGGCTCTCTGCCTCACTGTCTGAAATCTACACAAACAGGATAGTAGTGAGGGAGGGGAGGATTCATTAACAATGAAGCTAAAAAGGGCTCTGCATGCAAGGAGCATTATCGGGCGGAAAGCACTGATTTAAGTCTCACTACAGTCACAAGTATTGCTGGTGTTCCATGTCACTTTCAGGTTACCGCAACTTCTACTGTAACTCACCTACACCCGCAGAGATGAGGCAGATGGCACAGTGATGAATCAGGCCTCACTTCAGAGCAGAAGATAGTGTACGAAATAGCAAAAGAACTACTTGAAATACATTTCATTGGGAAGTCTGAAAAACTTCCATTGAACAAAGGGAAATAGGAGGATGCAAATTTTAGTGGAATGAGCTTCAACAAAAGAAAGCTCAAAGTCAGAGTGGCTCTCACAGCAGACTTTAAGAACAAGTGACAAAGAAGGGGGGAACTAAATGATATATATATATATAATGTAAGAACAGAAGTGAGACAGAAGTGAGAAAATACTGGAATGGACAGGACATAACATATATAAATTGAAGATGTTTTTAATTAATGCATTCCATGAAAGAGTATAAATGTTTGTGGCTTATTGTTGTACTTTGAAGAAACTGAGGCAGAGATGCTCTGTCAGCTGCATTTCTTCCCTGGCAATTGCTTGAAATAAAGCTGTCTCTGATTTTGTTGCATTCCAACCTGAGAGTGAGGATTTATTTTTCACCCACAATAATAATTGTTCCTGGAAAATATGCCTAGAAAGCTTCTAAACAAATTACATAAATGTGGGTGAGAGATCCCAACAAGTATCAGAGGGGTAGCCATGTTAGTCTGGATCTGTAGAAGCGACAAAGGGTCCTGTGGCACCTTATAGACTAACAGAGGTATTGAAGCATAAGCTTTCGTGGGTGAATACCCACGAAAGCTTATGCTTCAATACCTCTGTTAGTCCATAAATGTCTTTAATACAAGACCTTGCAAAGAAAAGCTTGGAAGTGAAGTATATAAACTTGTTGGGATCTGTAGAAGCGACAAAGGGTCCTGTGGCACCTTATAGACTAACAGAGGTATTGAAGCATAAGCTTTCGTGGGTATTCACGAAACAGAGGTATTCACTAACAGAGGTATTGAAGCATAAGGTATTCACCCACGAAAGCTTATGCTTCAATACCTCTGTTAGTCTATAAGGTGCCACAGGACCCTTTGTCGCTTCTACAGATCCCAACAAGTTTATATACTTCACTTCCAAGCTTTTCTTTGCAAGGTCTTGTATTAAAGACATTTATGGACTATCTTAAGAACGTTGCACTTAATTCCACATGTGGTCCACTTACCTATATAGACAATTAGCTACTTAAGGCTGGTCAGTTTGTTACATGGATGGGGATATTTCATAGAACATAGGCCCTGCAGACAGACACAGTATAAAAACAATAAAGCAACTAGAAAGTAAAAGGATTTTGTAGCATAGCATGAATGCCCCCACTGCAGTCTGCTATTAGGTTGAGGGGCTTCAGCCATGAATCTTTTTGAATGCACATGAAGTGAAATAGTATTGAACTGAAACAGTAACAGAACAGCTGTTGTGGCAGAAACAAAGCATTAAATTAAGCAGCAGTCTGAATAAGGAGCTGCTGGCAGTCTCTACAGAGCACAGCAGAAGGAACAGATTCACATAACAGTAAATGATGAGTTCTTGATTAGGGCAAATATGTTCTTTCAGCAGTACTATATAACCTAGTGGGAGAGGACACATGGTAAACTTACTTTGAGACATTCTCTTTTAGTGGCTGCATTACAAGCCTTCATGCAACTGTACAAATCCAACCACAAATTGCAACACTAACCTTCCCCGTCTCCTGGTGTCACGTAGTTTAGTTCCAAGAGCTGCTACTGTGTTAGTCAGTTATTGCTTCATTCTTCCCTCTTGATATTGGAGGAGCAAGGGCCAAGGAATTGCTATTCACAAGGGGGCTTAGATTTGTTGTTGTCTCGGCCCTCGGGTTCAAATCTTTACTCATCAGGAAACTCTTGTTGCTGCTTGTTTGGGACCATCTTCGCTTCAGTCTTCTGCAGTGAAGTCTCATTAGGGAGGCTTTAAAATCCCCTTCCAGGGTGGTGTTGGTGATGTCTGGAGTTGTCAGTGTAACAAAATATACCATTAACATTGAGCAGGGATTTAACTGGTTCTCCAGCTACACATACAATATTACTGTGCATGATTTTATAGTTGCTATGGATTAGTAGCTTATGTCTACTGCTGTGATACTTTATGGGACATTAAATTGTTAAACAGGAGAAGGTTGGTCAATTGATCTCCAATTTAATTATCCTTATTTTTTTAAGCTGTGAGAAAGAGGACTTGTATCTTACCTCCTATCTACATAAAAAATCCTTCTACTAGGTAGTGGAAAAGGCAGCGCATAAGAGGAAACCATTCCCAAACCCAAGACAAAAGGTGCTTCAGTTTGTTAAACAGAGTTTACCTGGTTTCCTCAATACTATCAGTCTGCTTTAGCCCATCATAGCTTGCTTGAAAGCAATTGTTGTTGCAGGAAGGTTGTCTCTGCTCAGTGTAGCTCTTTTAATCCAGCATTTGACTGAATTTTATCAGCTGTTCAGACTTGAGCTTGAGTTGGATGTTTATTACTTCAGTTTGAACTGGATTCACTGGGCCTTCAAAGAACTGCATAAAGCAATTTTTAAAAACTACAACAAAATTAGAATGCAAGTTGTATATTTAAGGCAATTTTTAAAAACTACAACAAAACTAAAGTGCAAGTTGTCTAAGACTGGTAGCTATATTAATAAAAGGTAATGCAATATGTCGTAGGAAGTTAGAAGTTTTGAAAGGATATTTAAAAAGCTTTTTTGCATCAGAATAGGACTACTGGAAGATTTAAGATTTAGAAAAAGTCTGGATTTGCGTGTTAAGCTTATTACTTCTGGAAAAAAATCATGAGAAAGCCACTTGAACCAGCATAGACCAATTTTTTAAACAGTGCTTACACTTTGGAACTTTTTGATCAATAATGGGGAAGATTAATTTAGCTGTTTTGCATCACAAATCAGGCAGATGCCCAGTTTGTGTGCTCACCTGCTTGTTTTGCAGAACAGCTGCATATTAACTTTTATAGACACAGGATTGTCTACATGAAAAAGGTGTTTTGGTATAATCTCAGGTGTGAATTTAAACAGACAGTTATTCTGTTACAAAGTGTGTGGGAACTCTTATTCCTAGTATAAGTGTGCCTTTTTCAGCTCAGTTTATTGTGAAAGAGTTAAAGCTAAACCAAAAAAAAAAGGGGGGGGGGGGGAAGCCACTCATATTGGAATAAGTGTTCAGATGGGAGGGTTATAGAGATAACTGGTAAAACTTTCCCCTGTACAGATGGCCACAGTTATTTCCTCAGATAAAAGCTGGGAATCTGGCCTTAGAGCTTAGGCACTGTTCATGCTGGTTTAGGCACAAGAGGTCTCTTGTGGCCTGATCTTGCTCCCATTGAAGATAATGACAAAACTCCACCTTGCCTACACAGGAAGCAGGATTGGGTTTATGGATAACATTAAAGGACCACCAAGAATTTCAGAATTCTCACATTAGAGCCCTTGACCTAATTTCAAAGCAGGGAGATGTAATGCACATCTGCCATGCCAACTAGCATGAAAGTTAAAATAGCCAATTAAAACATTTTTGTAGAGCAAATTAAACACATTTTTCATTAGAAGCTTTTGTTTTTATTTAACCCTGCTGTATCCTTCTTTTAAAGTGGACTATATTGCTCATAACTTTGTGCAGTTCAATTTTTAACCCTGAAGACTCAAAAACCAGTCTTAACCATAGCTGTATGTTGTCCCATTGTCCTTTTTCCACCCCAGAATAAGCAAATATGAGAGAGATAAAATTACTCCTAGTGAGCTTGTAACTCAAAAACTCTGAAGAGCAAACTCCTCATAGAAAACGGATTTGCTGAAGAGTGGCCTGCTTCTATAGTTCTATTCTCTAATTATTGCTGACATTTATACAGAAAAAGGATCGTTACTTAGACGTTCATCTGTGGCTGCTGTTTTATGCCACTCCGCAAGTGAATCCTTGGGTTATAACTGTACTATTAGTCATAGTGGATGTTGTATTGTCACAACAACTTTGGACTTTGTGTGAGAAACAAACAGCAGGAGCAAATGAAGCAAACAGAAAAATTCCTGTTTTCATATAAATATCCCTAGAAACAAAAGCAAATGAACCCCAAAAGTAAAAAATATGTTAGGGACAGAATGAACTAAAGAGTGTGTGTTTCAGAGAAACACAAGTAGGTCTTTAATGGAAGTTAGTAATATTTCTCATGATGCTTTGACAAGTCTTTAGTTTAAATTAAGAGGATAGTCAATGTTATCTAGGAATAGCTGTGAAATGAAGTTACCCTGCTTTACTGAAAACAAAGCTAAGATCTTTTTCCCAGTCAGAAGTGAACCAGCTTTCACTGTACATATGTTCAAAGAGAAGGCACATGCTTGGAGTTTGATTCAGAGTATAAAAGACTGATAATCATTTTATAAAAACATATGTAAATGTTTATGGTTATAACTTAAATATACACTGGCGCTTATAGGGATGAAATGCCTGAGCATTTTCAACAGATTCTGAAAAACATCTCTAATGCACACTAAACTTTTATACTGGTTGTAAAAGGGACCACAATTGAAAGTAGTTTTATTTATATATAAATAAAAAATTAACATTGCACTGCAAACTAATCTTAAAGTACAAAAATAGATTGTTTAAACAAAAAAATACACACAACACTTCTATAAAATACTGTACACAACTGTGAAGCCAGCTGACCAAGGTAAACAAAAGCCTACATCGATATTTCAAGTAATTTTATGATTGTTTTTTCATGTAACAGTCTCAAGTCACATAACATTGAGAGATCACAAAATGGATAAAACCCACAAGTTTCTAGAATAGGTTTTCCACACGCCCCAAGTTTGCATTGAAATAGATTAGTTTAGAAGAAACTAATGTTTGAAGAATTATTGATGTTAATCCAAGTTAGGAAGTGGGCTATCAAAGCCACTATCTTGCTGAAAAGATTTGGCATCCAATATTAGTTTCCTTGAATGTTGGTTGTAGCCTTTTCCTATATTTGAATATGAGGTTGCATTGCGTTGTTGTGAGACATCAGACTTAGATTTCTCAGAGTTCTTGTATGAATTGTGTCCTGGGTTTACGTTCAGTTGCTCATTACTGTAAAGTATGGCTTCACTTTTTGCACCAAGAATTTTGGCTTTGCTGGTAAGTTGCCTACAAAATGTACCAATATTTTCATCTGCATTAGGAAACAAGTTGGTCATAGGAAACTGTTCACAGGCCATATGTTGTGCTTCTGCATTAGAACTCGCTTTTTGCACGGGATACAAGAAAGGCATATCTCCACTATCCAAATGTAAACTCCCACTAACTGAACTCCAGGCAGGAGAGCTTCCGTCATCCCTTACTGGAGTTTCTTGAATATCAAACCCCTGAGTTCTCTCAGATGTTGCCTCCCCATATGCATTTGGCTGGTTACATTTAAATTCGTTTAAGACTGGTCTTTGAGTCTGGTTCTCAAACATTACATGAGCTGGCCCAGAGTCGGAAAGGCTATTTATAGAGCTGGGTGTATGCATGTTTCCAAACTTCACCTGAGGAACACACAAGGATGTCTTTTGAAGTGCTGTGGTGCTAGCAGTATTTGTCAGACCTCTGTCTGTATTTGAGACGTAGCCATTTCTATGCCTTCCTCCATCTTCAGCAGGACAAAATTCTAGCATAGTATCTCTTGAATTATCAGCTGGCTGTTTAGAAGTGCTTCCGCTACTTTGGATATTTGAAGTCACTCTTTCATGAAGCCCAAACTGTGTTTCAGCCTCTACTGCATCAAGCTGCTGTCTTAAGTTATAAGGTACACGTTTCTGAACAACTTGATCATTGGCTTTGTTGGCAATACTTTCGCCACATGATTTGCTTTCCATATGGGCTGGCCTAGTTTGATGAATGTGATTTCTTTTTGATTGCTCAACTCCAGTTGGCAGTTCAGAATTTAGTGGCAGGGCTAAGAGAAGGGGAGCGGGGAGGAGAAAAAAAAAAAGAAAAAAAAAGATTAATTTAAGGAAGCATTAATGTCGGGAAAAAGTCAGTTTATATAAAAAGAGTTGTCAATACTAGCACGGTTAAATCAAGTGGCTCACGTTTTTAAGTTACTGCCTATGCAAATGAAGGCAAAGCAAAGCAAAAAAAAAAAATTTCCTCCCACTGTCCACCTGCGTTTTCACTACTAAATGGATTAAACCTACAAGAGGGGGAAGGAAGGAAACCAACCTGTCACTCCAACTTACTTGAGTGGGCATTTTTGTTCTGGGGTGTGCTCCGAACAGGCGTTTCAAGCACTTTTGCCATTGTAACAAGCTTGCTAGCAGCATTCATTATTTTCTTTTCAGCCCTGTTGAAAACCCCAGAATATTTATAATCAGTACATTTTTGAAGCTAACTAGCTTTTCCTAGGCTGTTTTGCCAGTCTCACTGACAGCTCTTGTAGTACTAAATCTTATACCCTTTAACTAATTGGCCATTTATTAAAAGACACCTATAAAAAGGGAGGGAAAAAATGAGTACATGCCCTTTTTGAGTCTATGTTCTATAAAGGACTGAAATGTTGACCCTGAACCCCCATTACTGCAAAATGTTATAACTTTGGCGCTTTTTCTTCTTTTAACTATAGAAATCTAACACTAGTCTACCCTGGGAGATTCTATGAATTGGTAGGATTATAGCATCAAAGTTTAAAGGAAATGAAATCTGATGAAGATGGGAGGTGTTTTTTAATCCAGACTGTCAGTCACTTGTATTTCTTAATACCTATTTACCTCAGTTGCCACACACACACACACACACACACACACACACACACACACACACACACACACACACTCCAGAGAAAAAATGCGTTAGAAATTCAAATTACCCTGTCCCTTCAATTAAACCTGAGAAAAGTAACAGTATCTGAGACCCCCTCAGACAAGTCCTCCAGAAAAGCCAGAGGGGAAAAAAAATTAAACAAAATTTCTATTTTTGGTTTTTGTTTAAACATTCCACAACCTTTTAATATTTCAAGCAAGCAAGAAAAGGTACAAGCTCATTCCCCCTCCTTTTACAGGTCACATTTAAAGCCTGATTTAATTTTTTAAAGCTGCACAATTGCTGTGAAGTCACAACATGAGGTTTTCCTGTTCACCTGTTTACTTGACGGAAACTTTCTGGAGAATCAAGGGGACTTATTGAGAACGTATTAGAAAGGCTGCTCAGCTAGTCTCAGCCACAAAGTTCACTGAAGAAGATGCCAGGTGGATTGAAGGACCCACACACTGTCTATTTGATGGAGTTTAAAGCAGACCCAGCTGGGCTTGCGGATCAGCACAACCTCAGAATAAACAAACAATGGGCAACTAATTGGGGGCTTAATATACTATTTTTTATATTCTTGTATATTTCTATTTTCAAGTATATGTGCGATACAGTCATTTTGAATACAGCCGTTTGGGACTCACCCTTCGTATTTCCCATCATCATTGAGAAGTTGCTGAAGACAAATCAAGTAGTATTTGCGCATTTTCCGGGCAGTCTCTTGACGTTCCCTTAAAACCTCTGCTTTAATCATTTCAGCTGCTCTCTCTTTACTTTCATGGATATAACGAAGCATATCACCTACATAAATGTAATTTTATTAGTATGGAGTCTCAAAAGGAAAAAAGGACTTGAGACAACCTGGCCAAGGGGTAGAGAGATTGAGGGTAGAAGTGTTGCAATGGCAGCGTGGCACTCAACAGTAACCACTGCAGTCAAATAAGGAATGGCATTTGATATAGTCCTCTTCAGCCAAAAAGAGCGTGGTTAAAACACAGGGCCTGGAATGTGGTGACATAAAACAAGGGACAATTAAATGTCCCCGAGGACAAATTCTTTGGTAGGGAAGGTTGTCATTTGCTGAAAATTATAGTGCAGAAGAAACAATAGAGCCCAGTTATTCAACAACACAAAGCAGCCCTTGCCATTTATGAGAACAGCTTAAAACAATTTGTATGGGGCTAGATTCTGCCAGCCTCCCTCATGCTGAGTAGTATTGTACTATAAGAGTAGCCTCATTGCCATGTAATCATGTACTACAAAGTAAGTAAGGCTGGCAGAATCAGGCCCATACTTGTTGCAATGAGTTTTTATAGGATTAAAAGATCATTCAACTTGCATTCTCTCTATTAAGAAAACTTAATATCTACCAGGAGAGCACACAATGTGAGGTATGAGAGTGTGATCTTAAGAAACACTTGAGTGCAAGAAGAGAACACAGATGTCTTTCATATATTAGACATATATGTGTGTTATTTGGGAAGGGAAAGGTGAAAAGGAGCAAATAACTCCAATGAAATATTTCACTAGGCAGCAAATTTCACTCCTCAGCAGATTGTCAGAAATCTGACACTGGTTTGGATTCTTGCATGAACTGGCTGATGAGTGTGTGATTTGCAGTTGTGTGTGTGAACTTACTCTCATTAGCACTTACCCTTAATTTTGCCAACAGCTTTAATATACTGTGAACGCATTTCTTCCAAGCCTTTTACACCATCACAGGAGGTACAAGGTTTTGAAATAGCCCCCTCTGACAATGACCTAAGAGCACACAAAACATGCAATACTTTATAACTACAAGACAGGTACGATGACTTCTATGGAAGCCAGTTTGTCAGGCTTTTTAAAAATACCTGGGTGGTGTGTTGCATGTTTTCAGATCATTGAGTTTCATCTTCATCTCACAGTTTTCTTCCATTAGAGCCTCTAGAATGCTCTCATTTTCTACAAAAACCAAGACAGTTAATTGATCTGTATGTTTTTAATCCATTTAAACATCTTCATAGATGTAAAATTACTGCCTCTGTGATAAGAAATCAGTGTTTCAAAGGCAGCTACAGCATGCCATGCCATCAAAATGAAATAGTTAGGAACTAACTAGACCATAGGTCATTTGAAGTCTGAATATAAAAGCAGTATGATGGACTCAGTGGTGGTGTAGACAGGTTTTTGTAAGTGTAGTGGGGCAGCTGCCCCACACCCACAGAACAGGGGTTAAAAGCAGCCCTGGAGAGGGCTGAGGCTGTGAAAGGCTGATTGGGGGAAGTAGCCACAGCTGTGGCCAGCAGCTGGAGAGTCTCTCTCTAGCTGTAGAGAGAGAGGGCCTAGCTGCCTGAGACCAAGGTATCTAGAGTAGAGCAGGGCTGGGGGAAGGCAAGAGGAGCTGAGGAGCTCCAGCCTGGTAAACCCCCAGGCTGCAGGTCTTGATGAAGGCCTAAGAAAAGGTACTCTGGAGCAGTGCTGGGGAATAGGGCAAGGGAGCTCCAGCCTGCTAAACCCCAAGGCTGCAGTCCTTGGGGAAGGCCTATACAGGTACTGGGGTTGCAGAGGTGCAGCCCGGGACTAGGCAGAGGCAGCTGGTCCTAAACCCCTTGCCAATGATGAGTGGCCATTACAGACTGCAGTTTGCCCCAGTGAGCAGGGGCTAGATGATGACTGGCAGTAGCCACTGAGGCAAGGTGGGTTTAGAGGGTTGGGGGTTCCCCTGGGGAGGGGAGACCCAGCGTGTGGGGGTACTGCTGAGGGCAGAACCCAAAGATAAAGGAGCTCCCAGGGCCAGCAGCAGGCGAGACATCAGCTAGCAGAGAGCGCTCCAAGGCTGGAAAACAGCTAATTCCCTGGACAACCAGCAGGAGGCGCCACACTGGTGAGTCTCGCCTCATTACAGTAAGTAATTTTTACTCAGCTACAGGCAGAAGCGCAGGGATGTTAGAAGGAAAAAGTTGGGGAGGAAGAAAGGTTATTTATAGTGCAGTAGTTGAGCCTTCTTTGGGAACATGCATCATGGTATTTTTAACAACCACCAGCTGACATTCCAAAGGAAGATGGGAGTCACTGTGTATGTCTAATCTGACTGTATACTAAAAGTCATTTAAACACTGTCAGAGTTTGCACACTGAATATATTGGTGGTCCACAGATCCTAATCTTGATCTCTGACTCAATCAGTGCACATTGGGTTGTGCAGTTAAATATTTCAGTGGGCCAGGCCCATAAAGTCTGCAATGGCACAAGCTATATGCACAGGAATCATTGGCTCTGTGAGCAACGTATGCAGTGAGTGGGCATGCCTCTTGCAATAAGTGACAGACGTGGTTGTCTTGCTGGGGTAGACAGGTAAACATTCATAGTGACAAACATCTAGCATGCTTTTCTATAAAAAGGTGTTTAATGCGACAACTGTGACACCAGGTGGGGAGGAGGGATCAAGTGAAGCATGCTGAAAAACAGTTTACTTATCTTACAGCAACTGGAGTTTAGAGATGCTGCTGTCCATAGGGATTCCACTGTAAGAGTGGTCATGAGCCCGGATCTTTTAGCTAGCAGCGTCCATGGGGGATGTGCATGCACCTTGTATAACCTCAAACTCCTTACAACAAGGGTATGAAGGACAGTATAGAAGTTCTGCCTAAATCACGACTGTATGACAATGATGCCAAGCTGAGCATCTGATCTAGAAGCTGTCACAATGGAGTAATATATTTGAGTTTCATCTTCATTTCACAGTTTTCTTCCATTAGAGCATCTCTCATTGGTGCATCTTTGGCACCCTGGGATCTGGTATCAGCAGAGACTTAGATACCAGAGATAAAGAGACACATCAAGCAAAGGGGACTCCAGTTCCAGAGTGATGGTAGGATCTGCAGGAGATGTGAAAGTAGCCTTGGAGGACTTAGCAAGCAGTAGCAATATCAATAGTATCATGACTGATGGTACCAATGGAGGAGTCTCAGCAGAAGTCTTATCAAGATGAAGTACCAAATGAACTTGTAGTATATGGCACCGATGCCAATGGTGCTAAGGAAGCAATGTCTATCACCAAAAATAGAGAACAAAGTGCATAGCAGAAGAACATGATCCTACAGTCTTTGAAGTTTCATGTGCCAATGCAATTTTCAAAGGAGTTGGTTTAGGTAAGCCAGAGGGGTGATGACTTTTAGAGAAGGCAACTCATCCAAGCTCCATCCAGAGATTTTTGCTCCTTCCTACCTTGAGTATCATGAGCTGTTTGTGTGCACTTAGAAAAAGAGTTGTGAATGGCACACTTGCTAGGGGCAAGAGACTCCCCTAAACAAAGCAGACATTTTGTATGTGCATCTTGGGCAGGCATAACTGTTTCTAAAGAAGGGAAGATTCTAAAGCCGGTCCTCCGCCATTGGGAACTACTCAGTAGCAAGGTAAACTTCTAAAAAGAAAGGGAAAAAGAGTTGTGTGGATTTCCCCCCCTCCTTTTTTATTATTAGTCACTGGCTCTTTAAAACTTATTAAAACTACACTAAGACTAAAACTAAGCTATTAACTCAAACAATCTAAGGACTACAGCAAAGGAGGAGAATAGTGGGGTCTGACTCGCTACCACAGGCTGTGAGAAAGAAGTGTGTGGCAGTTGGGACCGCTCAGCTCCTTTATACCCTGCAGAGCACACATGCAGTCGCAGTGGACACTGCTGCTAAAAGATTATGGGCTCGTGCACACAGGGCATACATGCTTATAGTGGGATCCATGTGGACAAGTGCCTGAAGAACATCCGTTGTCAGTTAATTTTCCTAGAACAGTCCCATTCAGAGACCACGGAATGAATCGAAACGCTGATCTCTGTGCTAGTCCCCGGGATATAAAGGTTCAGAAGAAAGTTCTGTGGTGAATGATTACTATTAGAAAGTGAATTTATTAGGGCTGAGAGTTATTTAGATATGTACCATTACAGCAGCTGCACTCTACAGCTCAAAGATGAAGGACAGATTCATACAACCAGCAGGAAATGAAATCATTCAGAATTCTGTTTAGGTGAGTAGAGATACTAACCTCGGATTTGCTCTACTTTAGCTTTGTGTTCCCTTACTGCAAGCTGGAGGTGCTTGCAGGCTTTCTCCAGCTTTCTTTTTAGATCCTGGCATTCTCTCTCCTTTGTTTCAAGCTGTTGGCAACAGTGGTCACAGCAAAAATCTTCGTGAGACCAAAGGTTCCTTTTCTTACATTTCTGATCTGTAATAGTAATTACTACAAGTTACACATCCGCCATAGAATCAAGAGAACCAAAATCAAGCATATTATTTCTAGGGTTTTAATTAGATATTCCTTTACACCCTAGGAAAGTGTACACTATTTATCTAACTAAAACTCTCATAAGAGGCTATAGACACAATCCAAATGTAGTATTTGTTACAGGGTCTATAAATTTTATGTCTTTGTGCACTGCAGCCACAACGTACCCATCCCAGCAGTGCCAGAAGTGTAGAGGGAGGTCCCACTGAGGCAGACAGTGGGGTGGCTTTGGGGACTGTATTTTTTTTTAACCAAATTCTAACAGAGCTCTTGGAGCATCTCAGGGAGGCACTCCCAGCTGGAAAGGATCAGATGCAGCTGAGTCTAGTTAGGTTAAGAAACTTAAAGACAGGCTGGGCTACTTCCCGGAGAGGGAAAAGGGCTGCTTTCTACAGCCAGGCAAGGGAGCTCCAGAAGCAGAAGAGCTGCACTGGTTATACTATGCTGTGTTTAATAGATGGTTTGTTATTTTGGTGGTGAAGGAATGTAAGCCGCACTAAGGGCATAGGGCCAGAGATTCTCATGGGTTTTGTTGCTTTATGTTCTTTTGGTAGCATAAGAACTCTAAAAGGAAATATGAAACCCCAGAGAGGGCTTTGGGCATAACCTGGAGGCCTCCTGTGATGTTTCTCTCCAGCTGCACAGGCCCTGACCCTGCCACACTGTATACAAGACCTTTGGGAGTGAGCTACAGCATTTCTGTTTAACTGAAAATACTATAAAGTCTGATTATTCTAGAGCACTAATACCATGGTTTTCAAAAAAAATCTGAACTTTTATGTCACAAATCAGGATTCACCCAGCATGACAAAATATATTTAACACGAACATAGAATTCCTTGACTCATACTGCTATAGTCTGACCTCCAAAGCATTTGTTTTTGCACTATCCATACCGGAGGTCAGAGGTTTTGGTTTAGGAAGCATCATGTACAAACACAGCCCTATACAACCTACCCTACAGGGACTTAGATGCAAAACATGGAAGCTCTTTTGTCCACTTCTGCCCCCTTTGACTTATTATTCAGCTTCAGAGCCAAAGATGGCACCTATTTGCTGACATCCTGAAGACTGGCTTTAAAACCAGAAGGCATACAACATTTTATTAAAAATAAACACTTAAATTATGTCACTGGATCAATAATCTAGCGACCAAGTGCCATACACTCACTGCAGCTTTTCTGTTTCTAATGAAATAGAAATTTATGCAGTATTGAGACACTTTTAGTTTAAAGTGGAAAAAAAATCAAGGTACATATTAAGTGTGCTACATCATCCATATATTCACTAATAGTACAGTGTTTGCCCTTTGATTTCATAAGTCATTAAGGGCTAGATTCACAAAAGGATTTAGGCGTCTAAAGTGGCAGTAGTTATCTAAGTCCCAGAATCAGGCTCCCCTGGAATTCACAAAACCTCACACACAGCTGCTGCAAATCCCATAGGCACCTAAACTCATTCAGCCTCTAAATTTTCGCAGTAAAACTTCCCTAGGTGCCTATATTTCTGTCTCTGAGCATACGCACTGCAGCTCCACACCAGGCACCCAGACGCCTAAGCCCCAATGTGAACCACGAACCAGGGAAAGATAGGCTTTCATTCGCCTAACTCGCCTGCGGGGCCTGAGCCAGTAGGAATGTTCAGACTTTGCCTACTGGATTAGGCCCCCATTGGTGAGTTTAAACAAAACAGCTGGGGAGGAGAACATCCCTTGTTACCCTAGCCACTGGGCTACAAGTTTTCACCTGGGATTGGAGAGTGCCCTGGTTCAAGTCCCACCTCCACTTGAGAAGGAGAAGGTATTAGAACAGGGATCTGTCACCTCTCCAGTGAGTGCTCTAACCATTAGGTTACGGGATATTCTGATGTGGGGCTCCCTCAGTCTCTCCTATTAAAGCTGTTCCACTGTAGATAAATGTTTAAAGAGTCAGTGGAGCAGAGGGACTGGATCCTGGGTGAGTGCTTGCACCACCAGGCCACAGAGTTAGTCTCTCATGCTTGCTGTCTCTCTCTGGCCCAATAGCTCATTATTTATCCAAACTGGGACCACTTCAACAGGAGAGACTGAGGGAGTCTGTAGCCTATGTTAAGTAGAAATTAGGTTTGGGCCTAAGCATACAGGAGACTGGGAAACTGAGGTTGCTAGCGTGAGAAAGTTAGAGATAAATTGGAGACAATAAAATGGGAAAATTACAATTAGCAAAGACATGACCCAAGATTATGCTGTGGCTATGTTTTGGTTAGCTGGTTTTAGCAAAGTTTTTAATAAAATGTTTCAAAAAATGGTGAATGTTTTATTAAAATGCTATCTATATTGACAGTATGGGAAGGACATTGACGTAGATGTTAATTTAAATAATGTGTAATGTAAAGAATCAATAAGGAGGCATGGAAACATGACTATAGTAATGGTTAGACTAAATGTTAATTAGTATTATAACAGATTATAAAAGGAGTAATTTTGTTAAAATTGAGGAGAGCTCTAATTAACATTAAAAGAGTACCATTAGGTTCGAGGACTAACTAATCATATTTCTTTTAAATAAAATATGATTTGACCTAAGTGTCACCTAGAGGTCCTCTACTAAATTTAATTTTCTATAACCGACCTAGAGGCTCAAACCTAAAAACTAAGTTAGGTTTTATTGTACCCTTATTTTTTAACAACTTTATATTAATTGGAAACATTTCAACACAAAGGCTACAAAAGGTTACAAGCCTGAATCAGAACATCCCATAACCCAGTGGTTAGGCCACCCCGAGAGGTTCAAATCCCCTTTTTCCCCCTCAGGTGGAGGGAAGACTTGAACCAGGGGCCTCCCAAATCCTAGGTGAGTATCCGAACCACTGGGCTAAATGTTATCAGGGAGCTACTCCTACTCCTCCTTTTCCCATCCCCCACCCCCAGCTTCTTGCTTAAATGTCACAGGAGCCTAACACCAAGGGTTTGTTTGAAGCAGAGACTCCCAAGCATAGGGAGGCACCTCCCTGCAGCCTGGACTTAGCCAGCTACCCCCAACAGAGTGCTGGGCGTGGCACACACCCCATCAGGTTGGGATCTCCCATTGGCTATTTTAGGTGAGGAGCTACCTACCATGCTTGCTTTTGTGAATCCCATTCTGAGATGCCTACGTCTCCCCATTCATTGTATAATGAGCCTAGGCACCTCACCCAGGTTTTGTAGATCCCAGTAATTTTCTAGGAGCCTAAAATTTAGGCATGGTGACACTCAGTATCATGACACCTATGTTCCTTTGTGAGTCTAGCTACAAGTGACAAGTGTTATTACAGAAGACTGATGCTACCTAAAAAATACATTTTATATGCTGCACAATTAAATGTACAAGATTTAACTGAAAAGCAAAACCAAGAATACCATTATCCATTTCAGTGTCTTGCAAAGATGGCTGCCTTCTTAATATTCTTTGTATTTCTACTTGGAGTCCAACATCATACATAGGTGGTCTTGCCTTGTCCCCAGTTTCTCCTTCACCGTTTTGCATGCAAGAGTGCTCTGTTTCTTTTAAACTGAAGACTAGTTCTTCATGTTTCTGTAATTGAAACCAGATATTAGGAATATTCAGTAAGTAGAACAAAACAATGTTCATGGATACTTAGAAATAGCCACACCCAGAAACAGTCTGGGAAGCAAACACAAATGGATCATCCCACAATGCCTCTATTAGTTTTGAACAATTTTATTCTAGAGACTTATCAAGATGGGAAAACCTTTATTGTAGTTCTAAAATTGCACGTTCAAGGTAGAAGGAGAGAGGCTACCCTACTACCAGTTTACCACAGTGTTCTCTTATTCGTAGCTTCAGTTTTATTAGTACTTTGTCATCCTGATGGAATTTTTGGTAAGCTTCAATTAGTTTCTGAATAAGGCAGAAATAAGCAGAGCCTAAAACAAGCTGAAACTATTCAAGGATGTGTTCAGTGGAAAGGAATTGGATCCTATTTATAAAGTTCCTGCTTGACTAGGGATAGTGGAAGGGCAGAAAAAGATAATTTCACTCTTATTCATAGTTGTGGCAAATGTAATAGAAGAAATTGTTAAGGAATCCCAAGGAACTCATTGGGTAGTTAAGTGGTTCAAATAATCAGTAGTTTAGAAGTTTAATTGAATATTAATAAGGTTGATTATTTGCCCAGGGCTTTCACCAAGGCTTTTGCCTCTCAGGCTTGTCTACATGGCCCTGCAGTGCAGACTGTAGGGATGTGAAGTGCAGCATCCACTAAACTATTGCACTGTAACTGCCCCCTGTAGACCCGGCTAGCTTGAACTAAAAGATACCTAGTGCATGTTAACATAGTCCTGTTTGAAATGGGACTCATTGTTTAGGCCAGATGTACCAGGCATAAGTAAAAGCTCCTGATTCTATGCATTATCAGTGAGAATATTTTATGGCTACATCAGAAAAAACTTAAATTTACAAATTATTCATTTGATTGAGAATGGAGTGAGCTTTAAGCAGAAATTGGTTGCCCCACCACATACTGGTAGCAGCCTTATGACAAGTAGTTCCTTACTCACATTCCCTTTCTTGAAGGGATAAGATAAATGGCAAGATGCTATGCGTTTTTGCCATGTTCTTAGATGATTCCCCAACTGATGAATGCGGTATTCTATATAATGTTGGGTAGTTATGGAAGTTCCATTGGTCTGCTCCTCATAATCAAAAGTGACAGCTATGATGGGCAATGCAGGAGAGGCATTTTCCAAATAAAGAATAGAAAAACAAATAAAAAGGAAGACTGATAGAGTATTGAGAATTCTACTTGTGTGAGCCTTGTAAATTATGCCTATTCCCTTTTAGAGGAGAGGGTAAGATGATGTTCAGGGTGGAGACAGGCAAGACAAGAATTTTTACTATCCTGGTAAAGTCAAGTAAGACTATTTTAAATCTGTGACAGTATATTTTCAACAATTTTTCAAGCCTGTAGTAGGTTCTTTATATGACTCATCTAAAATTGCCTTCTCTAATTTTTAAATATCTGAGCAAGAAGCAGAAATGGGAGATATATGCACTGTCTTGATCTTAACAAAGCTAACAGAAGAAGTGTTACACAGGTGTCATTACTACAAACAAGCTTGGAGGATTTTTCCCTTTGGCACACCCAATATAGATCAGAAAAGTAGGAGAATTACTGGCTACTGACTAATCAGCCTGTTTTGTCCATTTGGCAATAGTCATATTGGGTTTGTAAGACTGCATTCCAGGATAAATTTCTTGATGAAACATTGTAGTCAGCACAAACAGGGCAAACCAGGATCCTTAGCAATGATAAGATGTTCAGATTAACAGTGTAGAATACATCCATCATCAAATGGATGGAATTTGGTAACATCAAGATGGCAACCTGGTTTTGTGGAATAATTAGACATTGGATCCAATACTGCTCATAGTAGTTTTACACCAGTATAATTCCACTGACTTCAGTGGAATTACTCCAGGTTTACAATGATGAGATACCAGAATCAGGATAAGAAGCTGTTGTCTGTGTGAATGCAGTGTTATCTGGGCATTTAATCTTCTGGTTGAGAGCCCAATCCAGCTGCAGTTATTTACTGTTTATTTTCTTTGTATTATGTTGCAATCCTCATACTTAAGGCCGCGAGTCTGTCATGGAGGTCTCGGAAGTCCCCCAGCATCCCTAGGGGTCCTGGCCACTCCCTGCCCTGGAGCACCCAAGATTTAGTCAGGGGTATATAGTACAGGTCATGGACAGGTCATGGGCCATGAATTTTTGTTTACTGCCCGTCACCTGTACGTGACTTTTACTAAAAATACCTGTGACTAAAACGTAGCCTTCATACTATATGTTAGAACAGGAGAGCAAGAGTAAGTATTTTGCTTTGTGGTTTGAAGTGTTTTGGGTGAAATCAATAGCATGTGCTTCCAGTATACCTTTTGTATACAGTTAGGGTAGGTGGCAGCTTTCTGGGTTCATTCTTTTAAACTTCTATTCAAAAGATTATACCAAGTCTATATCAGCAGTTTATAGGATATCATGCATAAGAGTTTGACAGCCTGTAAAATATGCAAACTGTGTTGTTAAAGGGGATATTTGATCCTGTAGAACACAGGATCCATTTCTTTGACTTTGGAAGACAATTTTTGGAATTCCTCCAGATAAACATTCTAAACCAACTTAAAATCTCTGAATGAATTTCTTGAGTTAAGGTCAGAAGGCCAGTCTGACCTCCTGGATAACGCAGGCTATAGAATTTCACCCAATTACCTTTATATTGAGCTGAAAAACTTGTGTTTGACTAAAGTATATCTTCCAGAAGGGCATCCAGTCTTGATAGCAAGGCATCAAGAGGTGGAGATTCCACCACTTCCCTTGGGAATTTGTTCCACTCTGTTAAAAATCACACTCTGTTAAAAATGTGTGCTTATTTCTCATTTGAATTTGTCTGGCTTAAATATTTAAAATGTCACCAAAGCTATACCTGTAGTCCTCTTTTTTCACTTATTTATTTAAGAGGGAATTTTCCATCTCTCTTCTAAAGATTTAGAAATAGATTAGTAAGAAACTCAATCGTTTTACTTTTTTGATCCACAATATCATATAATTTCTTGGGGGATGGGCAAAGTCCTATGACAGTTATCAGGCAAAGTTATATTTCTCATGGTTGGCAAAGTTATATTTTTAATTTATAGAACTGTTACCTCTCTCCATTCTTGCCTGGCTTTTTCTAGAATTGTGTGCACTGTGCCTCTATAAGCCTTCTGTAGGGAAGCCTTTAGCTTTTCCTTATATTGATGGTTTAACTGAAGGGCACTACTGGAACATGTATTCTGCCAAGTAGGCTCATTATTTCTGTTCTTGACTAGTTCTTCATGGATTTCTCCTAACAGGAACTCAAGTTCAATTAGAATCTTCTCCTCATATTGGTGAATTTCCTCTTGGAGTCTCTTTGTTTCCTGAGCTGCCCATTCTCGTTGCTTTTGGTCCAGACACATCATAAGTTCCGCCTCTTTCTGAATCAGCAATTCATTTTTCTGCTTCACAAGATCTTCCTTGGCTGTTACAAGCACCTCATTTATTTTATTTCTATGGTCATCTAAGAATGAACGGTAGTCTCGCTCATTTTGTTCCTGAAGCCTGAGGATTTCTTCTTGCTTTTCTTTGTTCCATTGAGCACGAGCCTGGGCTAGCTCTGCTTTAACAGTTGCAGGGATTTCTTCTCTCTTTAGCTCCAGTTCCCTTCTAAGGGAAAGGATCTTCTCTTCAAGCTCTTTGGTTCTGGCTCCAGATTTCTCTGTGTTCTCAAGTTGTTTCTTCCATTTCTCTTCAGCTGCTGAAAGAACTAGCGATAGCTAAAGAATGCAAAATATATTTTAAAACAGTGTCAACAAACCCTTAAGGATTTTCATGTTAGGTATGTCTGGCTATAACTGCCTAAACTTTAACAAACAGATGAACATTGTTTGAAAATGTTGATGCACACATTGTACTGTATTGCTCAGTAAGGATATATACACAGTATCCCTCCTACCTAATCAATGTGATATCCAGCTTTACTATATATTAAATATCTTGCAGAAGACTAAGGAAAACAAAAAAACCCCTCCAATTAAGTTGAAACATTAATGGAGTTGTTTTAGAAAGAACAATTACAGGTGTTTCTGCATTGCAGTCAGAAGAGTTTTGTAAGTCAGTCTAGATATCCTATTATAGATTTCAGTAACAAACTATTTGGCTCCAGCTTCCAGAAATTGGTTTCATCATTCTAATTCTGCTTATTTCCACTAATGGAGAAATCTACTCACAATTTTAAACAGAGTAATTTACTTCCTTAAGACCTCAGTTTAGCACAGCACTTAAGCATAGGCTTTGCTGAATCAGAGCTTTTTTTTTTTTTGGCTGGAAAATTGAATTGTTTTGAATTAAGCTTTTTTTTTTTTTCAAATTATATAAGCTAGTGAACTACCAAGCATCCTAATAAGTATTCTCTGCTACCTGTTTTGCTGCACTGATTTCATATTCTCTCTCCCATTTCTCTCGTTCTGCCTTTAGATTTGCTTTGTACTCTTCAAGTTCTGTTAATTCTTTCAGCCACCTGGCATGAGCTTTGGTCAAAGATGTTTCTACCTTCAAAAGAGGAATGGAGAAAGAAGAAGCCATTTTAACCATTGTGAAATAGTACATTAACACAAGACAAACTGAATTTCCATTTGAATTGCCAATGTTTAGAGAGAGAGAGTAGAGTACCAGGGTTACTGAATCTTTTTGTTTTTAAACAGTAAATCCCACTACATTATAGCTTGAGATTCCTTTACCAAAAAAAGGGGAATTAAGAAGCATTAATTGTATTTTAAACTAGCTAACTAAAAAAAAATCCATCAAGTGGTTTTGCTCAAAAGTTCAGGAACTCTTGTATTGACTCATTCTATTGAGTTACATTACAGAGTTTATAAAACATGTTAAAGTTAGTATAGCTAGAGAACCACTGGCCTATTAGATCTTTCATAACATTTTCCAAGTCCCAACAAAAATCCGTTAACTTCTATAACATCAGGCAGAGGAAAACAGAAGATTAAATATTTTTACAATTTTTGAGGCTAGCAAATACAATAATTTGAATTACTCAGGTATGGTACGATTAAACTTGCTTTGTAATAAATTTCCTCGGCTTAAAACATATTAGGGTCAGATTCTCTACGCTTTGCACCTTATGTTGTCATTTACTGAGAGCAAGTAACAAGCAAGCATAAAACATTACCATTCTGATTTGGTAGCACCCACTTTGCATACGTCTGAACGCTGTAAAACAATAAACAGAGTGAAATGTATATATTACCTGATTGGCAATATTTTCATGATGTTTCCTCTCCAGTTCTGTTTCAAGTTCTTTCAAGGCCTCTCTAACAGCCTTCTCCTTTTCTTTAAGTGCCTCCTCCAGTTGCAATTTTTGCTCCTCCACCATCCTTGCAATCTCCTTACTTGATGTTTCATCTGTTATAGTTACTTGGTCAGTTTGGCTGCCGCAATCTTGGAGTTCAACTAAAGCCTTCTTAGTTTCCTCTAGAGTTCGATCCAGTCTGCCTTGCCACTCTCTTTCTATTTTCTGGATAGCTTGTTCTTTGATCTATATAAAAGAGTATTTTTTTAGAAGGAAAAAAATTGCTGAAATTCCTAAAAACTAGAATTACTACTGGTCAAATATGTAGTCTTAGTTGATGTGTACACCCTTCCCTGTGAAAAGAGAGTGACATCCATGCTCAGAGGACATAAGAAAGTTGTTTCTGTACAGACAAGACGACCTCCATTTCTGAAGGGCTAGTGGAATTTAAGCTTCTTCAGACACTTTTTACCAGGACTCAGAGTGCTCAAGTTAAAAGTAACAAATCACAATACTTAGGAGCATGTAGTTAGTAACGAAGGCAGAGTGCTTTTGTGTTCCCGTGCCACAGTTTTAGAGAAGGTGATAGAAGATGTGCAAATAAGTTTGCATGGCTACTAAAGCAAATGGTAAGTAGAAATGTTGAATCACCCATTCAAGTGAAATATTTAGATGTGCTTATGGGTGCAGTTATTGTGAATTTTACATGTTAATTTTAAATTAAAAAGCCTGATCAAGATATACTGAGCATCTGCAACTCCCATTGATTTCAGCAACTCAGTACTTCTCAGGATTAGGCTTAAAGGGGCAGATCCTCAACTGTTTAAGTTATTGTAGTTCCACTGACTTTAAACTGAGCTATGACAGCTGAGGATCTGCCCCTAAGTGTCCATTAATACAAGCCCCACACCTCTTTCTGTTCCTTCTCCCACTGGACTTTGGCTAATGCCACTTCATTTTCCACTTGCTGCTTAATACTGACTTCTTTTTCTTTCAGCCATTGGCTTTTTGCTGTTACAATAGAATTCCTGTGCTTTTCTTCTAGTTCAGTTCTCAGATGGTTAAGAGATTCTTCTTTTTCTTCCAATAACTGTTTCTTGAACTAGGCAAAATTCAAGCATACAACTGAACAAACTTTAGCCAACAGTAACATACACCAGAAAGAAGAGCTTGGAATGTGAAAAGAGACCTGATTAATACTATAAAGTCTGCGCACTTTATTATTGACCTCTTGATGACAGATTTTCTTCTTGATTAATATTTTAAGTTAAAGTGTGATTATCATAAGTGACTATTGTAAAAGTGACTTTTCTGAGTCAACATATCTGCTCCCAGTGTGTTTTGAGTTGCATCCATTTATGCTGCTTTGCTAAAGAAGACAGTTTACACATCAATAGCTCTTTCAGAGTTAATACACCTATAGAAAAACAAAATAGATTGTATTCTACCTCATGAATAAAAAAAGTGGGTAGCTTTAATTCACTGTCATAGATGAGAAAGAGAAAACACTTTTCAGATCCCAGATGGAGCTTGCAGTGTACGCAGTTAGAAAAGTAACTCTAGCCTGTATGCTGAACAAGTCTGACATAGAATCAACTTCTACAGAGTCCCTTTTCAGATAACAATGCTAAATAGGATTGATGTATGCAAATGAGCAGATAGTGGGAGGAGCTACATCTGATGTCACAATTCTAACCATCCACTACATTTTTCATAGGACAGCTACGAGGAGGAAGAGAGAAAGCTACACTGATCATGCACCTTTTCATGTATGCTATCAGCTAGTGAACACAGCATTTTTTGATAGCTGCATTTGTTAAATTTCTGATATAGCTGCACACCTACAAGGTGAACCACCACCATAATGCACAGTTACTTTCCAACAAATTACTTTCCTCTTCATGTGCAACTCAAAACACAACGGAACTAAATTCATATTGCTGAAAAACCTCAGGTCAACAGAAGTGAATTTCCATTAGCTATATTAAGCTATATAATTGCTTAAATAAATGTATATCGTTATAGTCTACCCTCCTACGTAGCAAAAAGATGTACCAAATCGAGTGTAAGGACTCTATTTAGCTGGAAATCAACATGTTTTAATGGTTATATCAACCAATGAAAATGCACTTTTCTTTAGCAAATAACTGAAGTACAAATGGAAAAGTTGATTAAAATCAATTTTTTAAATTGAAGCTTTCCACTTAGTGATTTAAACCACTTTGATTTAAATCTGTTCACCCCTATGCTGGCAAAAACCAGAGTGTAGACACAACTATGCCAGCATACGAATGCTTCTGTCGGCATAGCCAATGTCATTCAAGGAGGTGGTGTAGATATGCCAGCAAAACTCCTTCTGTTGGTTTATGGTGCTTCTCCACTATGAAGCTATGCTGGAATAGCTATACTGTAAAGGCTCTGTAGTGCAGACAAGCCTCGAGTAAAGCCTACATAGGGATGTCTGCCCTAAGTGTGCAGACAGCTTCAGAACAAAGCTCGAAAGCGTGAACTCCCCTGTAGCCTTTTAATCTTACTGAAACATCAACTTTAAAGTCTAACCATGGCAATTCAGTGTCAGTATTAACTATTTAACTACTGATCTTTTAGCAGATGGAATGGGAAAGGGGTATGAGTGAAGCCCACAGGAAGGTTGGACTTGGAAACTGCTGCAGGGAGAGAAATACAGAACAGAACATAAATGCAAAGAAAGATGAGGGAGATAAACAGAAAGGAGGATGCGAAGGAAAAGGAAATAAAGGCCAGAAATAGCAGTGGTCCTAAAGGGGAGCATAACTTTTCCATGGAACAATTTTAAATGTGACAATAAGGTATGAGTAAACAAATAAGGATAAGTTTAGGTACTATATAAAGGCTATATTCTATCATTTCTCTCTGTGGCAACTTCCCATTGACAGCAGGTATTCTGCTATAGCTCAAAGTTTGTACATACTTAGATTTATACCCTGGCTCATGGACAAGAACCAGAAGTGGAACTCAGCCCTTCACTCCCAATATAATGCATCAACCAAAAGGAAAAGTAATGAAATTCAATACCTTTCCCATACTTTTAGTTTAGATACAATGCATTCTCCAATGTTAATCAAGGATATTTTCTCTTCTACCTTCTCTTCCTTTGACTGGTGCTCTTGTTCAAGTTTCTTCCTCAAAGTGGTTTCCAGCGTGTCTTTCTCTCCACAGACTGCTATGTAACATTCCTTCACTGCAATCATCTCCTTGTTCAACTCATCCATGTCAGCCCTTAAAGTCATTTTAAATTGTTATTCTTTAAATTCACAAACACGATCACAAACTGTTCATAATTTTAAAAGGAAATTATTTCAAGTGTGACTGAAAAGGGCAACTTCACAGTAGACCCTCAGACTAATTAAGGACGTCAAAACTGAGAAGAGGCTTACTTTAACTGTGAGATGGTCTCTTCATAAGCCTGAATTAGTTGTTCTTTTTCTGCAGCATGCCTCTCCATGAGGTCTTCCCGAAGGTGGGCTTTTGTATCTTCATGGTGTTGCTGATAGGTTCTTTCACACCTAGGATGGAAGTTAAAAAAAGTTAAAGCTTCATTCAACTGTTTATGTACAAGTGCAGTTGAATATTACCCCCCAAAAAATAATAATAATACAAACATGAGGTCTAATGCTGCCATCTCTGTACAAAGGTGGTACAAGAGGACCTACACAGGCCATGTGGTTAAAGTTGGAGATGAGTTTAACAAATTTACCTGTCGACAGCTTCCTGTTTATCCCGATCGAAATCCTGAATCATGTGTCTCATTTGACTACACAGATCTTGGTTTGCAGTTTTCAGTTTTTCCTCACTTGCTTTAAGCTCTCGAATACATGAACTGTAGTTCTATACAAATGAAAGTTAAAAGGCAATTTTAAGGAATGCATTCTAATTTACATTTTGGACAATTTGGCTGGTCTTTAACCTTTTCCCCTTAGGGCAAATGTGACACACTTACCTCAGCTTCTTGTTGTAAATCCTGATTCACCTTTCTAAGTCTCAGAAGCTCTTTTTGAAGATAATTATCAGAAGCAGATGGAGTGGACCACAAGGTTTCAGTCAGATTTTCTATACTACTTATTTTAGGCTATCAAGAAAACAAAACTAAGTTGGAACAATTCTTCAGGCATACATTTAGACATACTTGCCTTAGAAGTTAACATGTTAAGCAAATATTTTTCCTTGATACCAAAAAAAGCAGTAAAAGGCAATGGCTTCACTGCAAAATACAGGATACTATGACTAAGTATTCAGCCCATATGAAAATCTTTATGCTTTTTTGTAAGGTCTTCGGGGTTCATTCTAGAAGTATACGCTCAATGCCCTGTACCAGAGTTGAACGCCAACTACCATTTAATTGAGACATCAGGCCTTTGCAGGGTATAATTTCATTCCCCACCATTGAGGCCACGGTTTGCACACGTAATATGCTGGGTAGTAATGTCTTTCTTCATATTACAGCAAGTTTGTCTGATTTATAAAAGCCACTTTACAGATTAACATTCAAGATGGGGAAAAAGGTAGTATGGAAGAAATGCTACATTGACCCAAATGATTGCTCCTTCCTTGTACAGTTTGCAGTTTTCAGCTAAAGGCTGTGATTTACTTTCCTCCAAGAAAACAGAACTCAAGAGGAGTTTAAAGTAATCAATCAATAAAGCTTGCAACCATTTGTAAGCAAGTCCTCATACCAGAAACTCATACCGGAAAGCAGCACAAACTATCCAAGTTCTGGTGGTAGTTTAAAGACATCTGCCAGTTATTTCCAGTTTCTCTGATGCTACTTATTCTATTTCTGAATAATAGTAATCCCTTCCTTAAGGTTAAAGACAGCTTCATTTACTGGTTGTAAATGTAGTTCAAAGAAATTGCTTGTAACTGCTGTTCTCAAGAGAAAAATGAGAGATCACTTATCAGTTTTGCTTGGTTTACTTTAAATCCAGTGAGTTTTTGCCTTGTTCTATTAAGTCCAAATGCTCAATGGTATATTTAAATGAACAAACCTCATTCTCGTTTGCGGTTTTATCTGTTTTCAACAGCTGCTTGAGTTCTTCTGTTGTCCTCTGACAGTCGTTAAGATTATTTTGTAACTGAGAAATCTGATTTCTTTTCATTTTGTTACTGCCCAATAAACGTTCCATTTCAGTTTTCAACTCTAGGATGAGCTCATCTTTAGAATATTCTTTATCCACATCTCTATTCTGCACAGTACTGTTAGAGAAAATATAGCCAGTCCAATTTTGTTAAAACCTGTAGACATCCAAAAGCTTAGAATAGAACAAGCAGCAACTCTCCTTTACTTTATTAAATCTACCAAAAATAGAACAGTTAAAAGAAGTTTAAGAAGACCGCTCACCATGAGCGAGTACCTCAAGCAATGCTAGAAACTATGTTTGCTTTGTTATTATGTTACCTGGAAAGAACTTCAATTATACATTTAATGCATTATCATTATAAATATCTTTCAGCAACTGGTCTATGCAACTGATTAGAAAACAAGTAGCTGAGTTTCCAGGATTAAGTCATTTTCTAAAACTGCTTTACCCCTGCACAAATTGAGCTAGAACTAGTGATTAGTTGGTTAAAATATTGTTTAAAACAAGTAAATAAACAGTGCCATTTTGAGTGTCCAAGTGTATTTGTACAGATCTTTACAGGCTGTTCTTGAAAACCAAGAATTTCAACAGGTAAGGAATGGTTGTCTTTTATCAGCAATAATACACTATGCTCAGTTTACAGCTTTATCATCCAAATATTTTCCTGTACTCCTAATACTACAGATTCTGCAGACTACTTCTTCTGTAGGCAAATATCAGAAAGAAAGATCTGCAGAACTGAGCAAAAGGTGGGCACTGTTTCCCATGTTAGAATAATCTATGGTAATTTATTAAATATGCTGAGGGGACCAAAGTGAAGAAGAATTCCACGTTTGTTATAAGTACTCTGCTGCTAATTTACTGAGGTTTTTAAAAATTATTACATATAATAATTTTGTACAGACTGCATCTTCTACTGTAGACTGATCTGATGCATCATTTGCATAACCTGTTTTAGTACTTTTTTTGCTAGAATGATATTCACCCAATACCTCTGAAATCTTGATTTTTTCCAGTTGACTTTTTTAATACCCAAATCCACATAAGAATCAGTCATGTCCACATGAAGTTCACCACTCGCATCATTCAGAAACACCCCAAGCTTGGCAGCAGATTCGTACAAAGCAATTTCTTCCTTTAGTTCTGTTAGCTCTTCCTAAAAAAGGCAAAATAGTAGTATTCTAGATAGCAGGTCAACGAAGTCAAAGCAAACCAGGAAATCAAGCCTTTTAGGCCCAACAAGAATTTCCCCAGATAAGTCACTAAAAGTAAAACAAATTTCTGAAGTTACTAAACTAATTTCAGTATTTACAGGCCACACACATTTGAACCCCAAGCATTGTTTTTATTCTAGAAACACACGGTTTGCTTTGCTAGTACCAGTTATTACTAATCACTTATGATAGCCTCTCTACTATACTATAAGTTGCATTAAAAAACAAGTGGGGAATATTTCTTATACTCTCACTATATGTCCAGTATATTACAGAGTTCTTAATATCACAGCTAGCATTCAGGCAAGGGATGGTTTCAGACTCTTATGTCCTTACCTCTTCCTTTTCTTCTCCCAGTATAGGGGGAATGCAGTTTAGCTGCAGTAGCAGCTAGAACAGTGAGAAGATTCACAGTTTCAAATATGGCAGGATTTTACAAGTTAAATATCTGAACTAAAATGAGAACATGGACTTCCAGATATAATTGGTAGAGGCATTCTCCCCCTTAAGCTCATGATGGTAATACTTGCTCATGAAGATAAGCTTCAGAACCATATTATACTTCCAATAGTCCCTACTTATCCAATTAAATTTTTCTCCTCCCTCTGGAAACGGGATTTGAATTTTAAATACTTTCAATTCTTCTCCCACCAGCACCTAGTTAAAAACATTACGTAAAGTTTGCCCTGCTGAGACACATGTATCCCTGTGTTTTAATGAGCAAGTCTGGCATGGAATATTCACTGTGACTCTGGAGAGTCATTCTCCTTTCAGTAATGGAATACCAACTGATACATTCAACTTCCATGACATGTCTGTAAAGTGCTTCAGCCCAGCAGATGCTTACCCTTTATGCCCCCTCCCTTTTCTAACAAAATATTTTTTCATAAAATAAATTAACCTGCAAAGTCTTGTTCATGTTGTTGCTTATCAGCTGTGCAGACTGGGCTTGCTGCAGTTGTAATCGTAACTGATTGGTCTCCTGTATTGAGCCTATAGAGAAAGAGAACCCTTACCATAAGGAAGATTACTACTGATAATATATTTGCTTTTAATGGTGAATTGACTATGGCAGTAGCTCTTACTACATTTACTATACTCATGAACACCGCTATTTTTTAAAATACAACTTATAAAGATGGAAAAAAGTTTTTTTGGCTACTTGGAAAAGGTTATTATAGTTATCAGATTTAAACAGCATCTTATTCAAGGCTCAGAAAACCCTTATTTCTTCAGGGGGGTTTTGTTTTTAAACTGGCAGTTTTAAAATAAAAATTAGGAGGAGTAAGACATGTCAAATGTTTGCTTTTCTTGTAACTAACCAGGAGCAAAAAGGAAATTGTGTGACTATGCCAAAAAACAGCAGGAACAAGGCTACCTTGGAAAAGAGGTTTAAAAAATTCAAAAATAAAGACGCCAATTTAATATTACTTTTAAGGGTATTCCACAGTATTCCATCACTCTTTGGCTAGCCGACTGCATCCCTCTTAATACTGCCCGTTACTTCATAATTACTTATTGCTTTATTTTATTTACATTCATAATTACTTATTGCTTTATTATAGAGAAACAACAAAAAAAGATTTCCCCTCTCCATTTGGACCTTTTCTACCATCTCATCAAGAAGGCCTCATGTACATCAGAATTCTCATTTTCATCAGGTTCTTAAAATGGGATCCACAGGAAAAGGAGAGGCATGTACCTAATTGTTTTTTTAAGTAAAATAATATACTATTAAATAAATTCACCATGAGACATGCTGGTCAAAAGATGGAGAACTTCAAGGCTACCTACAAATCACTTACAAGCATGGAAGCAATAGTGCAAGCTTCCTTACAATGTCTGGCTAAGGCTACTCAATGTGGCACTTAAGGGACTGCCTGGAACTGAAAAGTTGGTTTGTTTTTCCTTTAGTTTCAAATCCTTAACTCTTCTATGGAGATAGCATTCAATGGTACTCTTTTTGGCAAACTACAACAGGGATATGTTGACACCAGTCCACTAAGAACTGAACTAAGGTTGTTTACACAAACAAATGCCAAAACAATGCCAGTGTATGTTGTGTTTGCTTAATTAGTTTGGTTAAACCAGTGCAAGTCTGTGGGCAGGCACTCTTATTTTGATTTAAGAGAGGCTTATTTTGACTTAGCTTCATTCACACTTTTATTTTTAAATAAACAGTATTAACAAACCCAAAATAAGCCATTCAAACCAAAACCTGCACACAAACTTGCAGAGGTTTAATGAAGTCCGTTTGAAAACACATCTAGCTAAACCACTGAAAGTTTGTGTGTAGACAAGGTCTGAAACCACCAGCCACCAATTAAATACTCATGGCTTTGAGTCATTATTTATCTGGGCCAAGTGACAACACTATTTCATCACCAATCTCCTAAACCATCCAGTGCCCTGAGGCACAGTTTTTAAGAAACTGGACACAGCCATACTGCTAAAGTTAGTGGTTTAATCAACAGTCAACTGTGGAGTAGTACAGAGGACAAGTTTTACACATTCATGCTATGCATCTTGCACTAGAAGTTGTTTGTCCTAACATTTCACTTCAAATCTAGAATCGTTTAATGAATTTCAAATATATGGTTAACTTATTTCCTCCCAAAAAGTCTAATACGTGTTTATTAATCATACTGCACCTGTTATGCAATTCCATCCTTATTGGAAGTTGTTTCTGTCATAGCAGATAAGGTGCATGGACAAGACTAACCTGTTTGCAGTAAGTTTGCACACTGCTTTTGACTTTCTTCTAGGCTCCTTGTCAGTCGATTGATTATCTCTGTTTTTTCTAGTTTGCTTTCTTCTAGCATCCTCTCGAGTTGCTTCACATGTTCCCTTAGATTACAGCTAAGATCCTTCTAATGAGAGATTTTTCAAGTTACAAATCCATCACTCTCACAGGCAGTAGTCTAAATAGTCATTCAGTAAAATTTAAAATACAATTAAATTAAGCATATATCAGAGATATTGAGATAATACGGATCATGGTTTTCCTTAGTACATAACCACAGTAGAGAAAGTACGATCTAAACGTTTTTAAGCTACAAAATCTACCAGAATCTTTTAGAAAGGTATCATTCAAGTCATTAAGTGCGAAACATCAGCCTCATATCCCATAACCTAAACACTGTCTTGACTGGAAAAAAAAGTTTGTCTTATCAAGAACCTACTTTGATATAAATGTTAAGACAGGTAGTTTTTAATCGCACCTAGCTACATCAAGGTAAGCCCCAGGCAGGGGTCATAGGATTGACCTCAACTAGCTACACACTGAGGTAAAAACTACAGCACCTTGTTCCTGCTAAAAATTTTACATTGAAATAGCTATCTTGATGTAAAAATACACCTTTTTATTTTGCAGTGAAGACAAAGCCTTAGCGGCAGAATGCTTGTTGGAGGAAAGAGTGGTGACACTAATATAGTGCCTTCCAGTTCACAATCAGTTACCAGTTAATCCTCAAAACGCCCCAAATGAAGTATGTTTTTCAGTATTATTTTTACAATTTAATTTTGTTTCCCACCTGCAAGAGAGTTTAAGCGAGGGAAACTAGTCAGTTCCTGATTTCCTGGGGCGTGCTCAGACGACACCTCAGTTTAAAAATTATACATCAACTATAGGAGCCAATTCCTTAAAAGCGTAACAATGCAAAGAGTTGATTAATGTGTGACCCTATCATGTGCTATAACTAAAAGAAATTAAAGAAGTCTTAGGTGTTACTTGTAGCAATAATAGTTAAAATCTTTTCATGTAGAAGTATTGGGTGGTTTGTGTGTGTGTGCGCGCGCGTGTTAAATATCTAACTAAATCACACTCAAATGGCTTTGTGGACACGCATGGCAATGTTTATAAACATATCATATATTGTGTTCGTTTAAAAACGTTGTGACTTTTGTCTCTACTTCTCTCTGTTCTGTTACCATCTTCTGGAAGGTAGGATTGAGATTTACAGGCCATTTGGAAGAATGGTTCCAGTCTGGTTTCAGAAGGAACTGGATGGGGAAAAAAGTGGGGCTCTAGAGTTTTCTATGACTTAGGCAAATATTCAGTGTTCTAAATTCCATCCTAACCTGCTGCTGCAGTGCAGAGTTTGTAGCATCAAGTTTCTGTTCTAATGACAATACTTGCTCTTCATACTTCTGCTTCAGGGCTGCAACTATGGTCTCATGCTGTTCTCTGGCTCGCTGAAGAGAGTCAGAACGCCGAAGCTCTAACAGCTGCTGCTGCATGCTTTCCATGGCTAACTCTGCCACTTTGGATTGTTTGAATAGCTGCAAAAACCCACAATATAGAACACTTGAGTTCAATTACAAAAAGCTATGTACATATAAAGGCTTCAAGAGAAGTGACTGCACAGTTAAGAATGCCCAAAGTTAAAAATACATTTTCATAGCTTCATAAATTTCAAGGCCAGAACAGACTACTGTGATAATATAGTCTGACCTCCTGTGTAACTTCCCCAAAACAGTTCCTAGAGCATATCTTTTAGAAAAATATCCAATCTTGATTTAAAAATTGACAGTGATGGAGACTCCACCATGACACTTGGTAAATTGTTTCCATTGTTAATTACCCTTATTGTTAAAAATGTACACCTTATTTCCAGTCTGAACTTGTCTAGCTTCAACTTACAATCATTGGATCATGTTATACTTTTCCTCCATTAGACTCAAGAGCCTACTATCAAATCATTGTTCCCCATGAAGGTACTTCTTAGATGGCAATCAAAATCAACCCTTAAACCTCTTTTTGTTAAACTAAATAGAGTGAACTCCTTGAGTCTATCACTATAAGGCATGTGGTCTAATCCTTTAATCATTCTCGTGGCTCGCCTCTGGAACCCTCTCCAACTGATTAACCTCCTTCTTGAACTGTGGACACCAGAACTGGACACAGTATTCCAGCAGCAGTTGCGCCAGTGCAAAAACACAGAGGTAACATTACCTCTCTACCTGAGTTTTCCCTGTTATGCATCAAAAGATTGCATTAGTCCTTTTGGCCACAACATCACACTGGGAGTTCAAGTTCAGCAGATTATCCACCACGACTCCCAAATCTTTTTTCAGAGTCACTGTTTCCCAGGATAGAATCCCCCATCCTGTAAGTAAGGCCTACATTCATTCTTCCTACATCTACACAGTTACATTTAGCTGTATTAAAATACATATCGTTTTCTTGCGCCCATCTTAACAAGCGATCCAGATTGCTCTGTTTCAGTGAACTGTCTTCTTCATTATTGGTTAGAATTGGGGGGAGTGGTAAATTATACCCACCTTTAATGTGGGGAAACAAGTACTCTAATAGAACTGGTGCTCTGAAGGAACTCCGCATTGTATAATTCAAAAGAAGCCAGTGCGAAAACATCATGCCATTTAGTTAGCAGGATACAATCAAAGTCCCAGCACATCAGCCTTTGTCAGCAGAACTCGTACGGAGTCCCAGATACTTTAAAGATCCCTAGAGACTTTGCAAGGGGAAGGTAAGTTGCCAGCACTGCCTCCTGTGGGGGATGTAGGAAGAGCCCCCACAGAGGTGTGTGCTCACACATCTGAGAATGTAATCACAAGAAGAAGTCAAAGTTTATCTGATTTATCTTACAACACAAGTCAAAAGTAAATATGATTCTCCTGAGTCAGCTGGGACTGCATCTTCTTCTAAGAGGAGATCAGCCCCACTGGAAATCCTGTGCGTGTGCACATACAAGTGTGCATTATAAACAGCTCTTGCCAACTCCATTTCCAACCAAAAGTATATGTTTGTTACTAAAAAATGCAATATTGCAGGATCCATCCCTAGCAGGATGAGTTAGCAGGAACCAACAGCAGGTTGGAGCACAGGTTTGTCTCCTTGGGTGTGTTCTAATCAGTTGTTGGGGTATTCTGGCTGTATATCTTTATCAAAGAGAGTTTAGCAGGGGAGGAATTTTATGAAGAAACTTTAAAATTCTCCGAGGTTGTCCCAGTTACATATATTTTATCTGTACAGCAGTCAAAGTACACTAGACAAGTGAGACAACCCTAAACCAAACATTTTATAAACTACCACCATTGCTTCTGCAATCCTTACACAAGCGTAACTCTCATTGACTTTTAGAAGTCACATTCCAGACTGATTCACAGTCACCCTGCCCTTTGCACCAAGTATGTCAGAGCAATAGGGCAGCAATGCAACTATAAGAGCTCCCAAAGGAATACCTCCAATGCAGGAGGCCTTCTGTATCCCTACACAAGAGCTCTCAACAAAGGGGGCATTCTTGATTGTGCTCTGGGAAGAAGGGGACTTTCCTGGTCATGTCCCTTTCTGCTGTCGGAAAGTCCTGTGCTCTGTTTATTTCCTGGTTGCTGCAAAGCTGGGGGAAGATAGGGTACCTCTGAAGGCTGTCCTAACCGTATTCTGGGATCAAACGGCCGCAGCAGCCTTAGTATTAGGGGAGAGTTGGGGTGCAAGCCACCTCATCTCCATCTCTTAGCCAGGCTCTGGATGGTACAGTGATGACATATCCATTTAGCCAATCAGTTTTGCCTTGTGTAGGATATTACCACTTATGTTTAAGCAAATCCCTCCACCACAAAAGAGTAAATTGGAAGCCAACTTCAAGCTTTCAAGTGATTTGTCAATGACTTATTTGGTCTAGAAGTATCTGAACAGTTCACTTTCTTAAGTGATAGGAGCATCAGGGAAAACTCCTGGCCTTTTAGAAAGCTTGGGCTACATTCCACTTAAGTTTCTTCTACCCACTATCCACCAAAACTGAACTAAAATAAATGACTATGGTCTATGAGTAGATTGTTACACTCTTGTTCCTGGATTGGATGACATGAAATAAGTGGAGGAAAAGGAGACCAGCATCATATGATATGTAAGGAAGTTGCTATACTTCCTAAAACTATTCTTTAGTCACTTTTGATGTTGAGGAGTTGCAAAATCCTCAGGTTCTGCATATGTTCTATCAGGTAGTAGACATATGCCACACACAAAAAATAAAATAAATCTCACTGGATTATCTGTAAACTTTTTAATGATCCAAATCACAGCAATGTTCCTCCAACTTCAATAGCTGGGAGGCACTTAAAGACCATTACAATCTGATTAATGATATTCAAGTGCGTCACAACCAGTACAAAATTCAGAATTTCCAATGCATTTATCTTTGGGAAAGTAAAAACATCCTGTTTTGAGTCATGGAGACAGAGAGGTAACAGAGAAGGCTTTGTAAAGCATCCAGAGAGGTATGCCAGAGGGGAAATACACAAAAACAAACAAAGTGCTCAAACGAATCCTTATAAGAGATGCTATTGACATCTTTTTAAAAGGTTCTGATAAATCAAAATAGTTTTTTCATTGAGGTCTAACTCCCATCAGCTAATGTGACTCATTTGAGATCAAGAATATTGGTGATCTGAAAACAAGATGTTAAACAATATTCTTTTCATTATAGAAACTTCATCTTGAACACGCAGCAGTGAAAGAGTAACACTCCATCTTAGCCACTGTATCACCAGAAGAACCAAGACATCTGAGAAACTATGGATTTTATACTTCTTGACTGCAATTACAAAACTACAGAATAAATAACTATGTAAATTAGTGAGGTCATAGTTACCTTTCTTACTAGGGCCTGTGTGTCAACAGTTGATAAGAGTGGGGAAATTTTGCTAATTCCAGTCTGGATAATAGATTATACATTATAATCTATAATTTTTACACTAGAAGTTCCAACTCATCAGTCATAAACTCTGGGTTTTAAATAATCCTGGCCAGCATGCCCATAAGAGTATATTAATCTTTGTTAAACTTAAGATTCACTTTTGCATTGTAAGTACAACTACAGAAATTTCCCACAGTTATAGACAATAGTTACAGTACCTGCTCCTCGTTGGAAGTAAGAGTTTGAATTTGACCTTCAAGTACTTTAATTTGACCTTCAAGATGTACCTCCCGTTCTTTTCCATTTTGATACAATTTTTGGGATTCCTGGAGGCTGAGGGCCAAGCCATCCTTTTCATCTTACAAGAGAAATAAATATTTAAGCATCCTGGGAGCTATGAGAGGAGTTCTGCAACAAGCCTTTCTGGGGGAATTTTCATTTGGCAGCTGGATCTGGGAGTATAACACCTTAGTGGACCTCCTCCCTCAACCTAATGGGTTGGAGGAAGCAGAGCAGACTCCCCAAGAGTGCAGCCAGCAACAACCAGACCAGCAGAGGAGCAGGGAGAGGCCCAGCCAGGACCCCCTGCACCCTCAACTTCCTAGTATAAAGAAACACACTCTACTTGCACAAGCAAGCAGCACCATCGCATGCGGCAGGGGACGGGATGGAAGAAACAAAATAGGACCTCCCTGAAGATGAACAACAGGGACTTGCCTAGAAACAACCAAGGATGTCAGCAGACCGGTTACTGTTTGAACTTTGGCCATTATTTTCTGTCTGCTGCTTGCTTTTTTTGCCCAACTTTCTTCCCACCCTTTTCCCCTCCCTACCCACTCCAAACTCCTCTCTTCTGTCTTTCCCTCCCACCTTGCTACAATTCCCCCTTATGTCATTCCTGCCCCCACACAAAAAGAGATTAAGATGACAAAGTGTGTACCCATCATCACTGAACACTGTCTGGGTTGTGTCTCTGTCTTCTACCCGTCGCCCAATTTTTTATTTTTAGACTGTTTGAACTCTCTGGGGCAGGGACCACACTGCCCTGTATGTTTCTACAGGGTCTAGCACAGTGCAGCTCCAGATCCTGATGGAAGCCTTTGGATAATACTGCATCCATTCTCTCCAGGATGCTCTCATTAGGTATTACCATGAAGTTTAAAGAATTTCACTCTAGGGCTATAAATATAAATGTTTTTAAAAGTTAAATAAAAAAAACCAAAGAGGTATTGAGTTAGGCCCCAGTTTGGGAAAGCACTTAAAGTTAAGAATGGTCCTAAACAGAACACTTTCCGGACTCAAGACCTTAATATAGTAATAATAGGCACAAGTAGTTCAGCAATCATTGCTCACTGCACCCAAGTTAACAGATCTCTTTGGAACCAGTGGGTGTACTAACAAATCTAGAGGAAGCACTTGGTTACTATCCAGCTGAAAGTAAAGGTACTACAAAAGCAGCAATTTAGCAGGAAAAAGATGATTCTCTCTTCCTTTCTACACATACCCCTCCTTTCCCCCCTGCTCTACTATTATTAAAATGACAGGAGCTATTTAAGTAGATCAATAATAAACCAATATTTTAGAATTGGGCTCCAGATTAGTGTAGTGTAATTTATTTAATAATCAGAGATTAGACATGGTGGGTAATGTGTGTCAAACAGATGAGAAAGTACAGCAGTATTTTATTTGAATTTGGCTCGTTTACTGAATTTCTCTTTTTCTTTAGTTATCCATTTATTGGATTTCTTGCACTTTCCTCTGTATTAGCTGGTATTGGCCACTGTCGGAGATCACTGCTCTGATCTAATGTGGCCGTTCCTATAGTATTTTAAAAAGTACTATAACGAGTAAAAAAAGTTTCAGTGTAACTGTAAGCCTTCAGCTATACACAAGGGGGCTAAGTCTCTGCAGCGTTGCACCTGTTTTGAGTGAGTGCACAGGGGGCTTAAAATACCAGCAAAATAGAATTCTTCAGTTGTTTGAACTGCGGATAGTGTTTTTACACCCCCATTGTGTAAATGACTACAAAAGGTACAAAGGGGGTGGGGGAGGGGAATTAGGCTCAGGCTCTGAACCCAAATCAAGTTTGCAAGTACAATCAGTGTATGTTGGCGTGTGTTAAACAGAAATTGATGAGCACATTAAAAGCTGTTAGATCTCAGTAAAGTCTAGAAATTAAAGGTCCATATAACCTTTTGTTTTACCTCTGACCATTGCAAGCTGATGATTCAGATATCTAATCTGCTGTGCACTCTTTTCCATCTTTTCAGTAAGTTCTTCCAGTTGTCTCTCTCTTGCTTTATTCAGAACCTGAAGTTGAAGAATCTGTATATTGTCCGCAGAATCTGTCGAAGTTTAAAATATAACTAACTTTCAAACAAGCTAGCTTCTGAAGAGTTCATAACATTCTTACAGTACATTTAACTAGTCTGAAATAGATAATAAGGTCTTTGGGGTGGGAACCATCTACCTTCTGAACAGTGCCACATTCACTGTTGGTGCACAAGATGCAACTCCAAAACAGAGAAAAATTATAAAACTTGCTTAATTAAATAAAAGTGCACCAGCTCACAGTCCCACCATTAGGCCTAAATTACATCAGCTAAAACTCCACACAACTATCAGCAACTAACAGAGCATTAACATTAGTGTACTTACTGTAAGTTCTCAGAGTTCCATTCCTAGTCATCGAGAGACTTTTGACATTTCTCCACTAAGCCTACAGATTTGACATTATAAACATTTATTGGACAGGAAGGCGAATCATTCAAGGCCCAGTCTTGTAAGCAGAAAAGTGACTCCGAACAGGTGCTGAGCACCATTAGGCCACATCTACACTACGAGTACTACAGCTGCATAGCTACAGTACTGTAGCTATGCTGCTGCAACCCCATAGTGTAGACACAGACTACAATGATGGAAGGGGTTTTTCCCATCACTGTAGGAACACCACCTTCCCCAGCAACAGTAACTAGGTAGACTGAAGCATTCTTCCATTGACCTACCTGTGTCTGCACTGGGGGGTAGGTCAGCATAGCCACAGTACTCAGGGGTATGGATTTTTTACATCCTTGAGCATGATGTCAACCTGTTTCAAGTACAGATCAGACCTTAGCTCCTCCCAATGCAATGAATGGTACAAGAGCCATCAGCAGAATAAAAGAATTCAGCCTTTACTCAGGCAAAATCCTACTGGCCTACAGTGAATATTATGAAGCATTTAAAGCTGAATATACTGATCAAAAGAAATGGTCTATTCTTATTTTCATTGTAATAGGAAGAAACTAGTACCACCTCAACGAGCTATCCCTCGATAAAAATGTAGAGTAAAAGTTAGGATATGTCTAAGGTATTGCTGTATTTTTCCTTTGTGCGCTTGTTTAACAAAGCCTAGGATAAAATCAAGGCTCCACTGAAGTCTTCAGTGGGACCAGGATTTCACCCCAGGATACTTATCAAAGCTTGAATAGATAATACTTACTCTCCTCAGTACCCAAAAACTCCCGTTGCATCTCTTCAAGCACTTCATTTCTTCTTGTTGCATCTTGGGTTATTGGGACTTTTTGCTGAATGGCATTTTGATATGGTTTATATGTCACTTTGTAAGATTCCACGGTTTGGCCGTTAGCAACTTCAGATGCACCGAATTGCTGTTGTGACAACAGATTAAAAGTAAGGACAACAGTTTTTAACCTACCCTCATCTTGCACAGAAAAAGTATTTCCCTTTGTGGATTTACAAGGTTTGATATTAAAAAAAGAAGAAGTTGCAGAGGCTCATTATTTAGACTCCAGTCCAGCAAAGCACTTAACTTTGTGTGTGTTGTCCCACTGAAATCAGGACTACACACGTGCTTTAGTGCTTTGTTGAATGGGGCCTTATTGGCAAAGTTTACACAGTCAATATGAAATCAGCACATCTAGCACCACTTTTTGCTAATTATTCTATAAATAAAACCGAACACTACATTTTTATGCTTGAAAGTTAAACTAACTCTAAGTTACTTTAATATGATAAATTGATTGCAGAAGCATATCATGTTGTAACAACTGGAGATAGAATCAATGAAATGTAGGACTGGAAGGGACCTCGAGAAACCATCTAGTCCATCCCATTGCACTGAGGCAGAACTAAGTATACCTAGACCACCCCGACACACATTTGTTTAATCTGTTTTTAAAAACCTCCAATGATGGAGATTCAATAAGTAATGGAATAGGTTACCAAGGGAGGTTAGCTATCCTTATAGTTAGAAAGTTTCCCCCCATATTTAACCTAAATCTCCCTTGCTATAGATTAAGTCCATTAGATCTTGTCCTATCTTCAGTGGACATGGAGGACAATTGATCACTGTCCTCTTTAAAACAGCCCTTAACATATTTGAAGACCTCTCTCTCACCAACAGAAGCTGGTCCAATAAAAGATATTACCTCACCTACCTGGTCTCTCTAATATCGTGGGACCGACACGATTACAACTATTCTGTATACATCGCACCCCCCACTCAGTCTTCACTTCTCAAGATTAAACATTCCTGGTTTTTTTAACCCTTCCTCTTAGGTCAGGTTTTCTAATCCTTTTACCATTTTTGTTGCTCTCCTCTGGACTCTCTCCAATTTATCCACACCTTTTCCAAAGTATGCTAGCCAGAATTAGACACCGTATTCCAGCGGAGGCCTCACCAGTGCAGAGTAGAGCAGAACAATTACCTCCCATGTTTTAGATACAACTCTTCTGTTAATACCCCATAATATTAGACTTTTTCACAACTGCATCATGTTATTGGCTCATCTTTAATTTGTGATCCACTATAACCCCCAGATTCTTTTCAGCAGTATTCCCCAGTTATTCCCCATTTTGTATCTGTGCATTTGATTTTCTCTAAACACAATACTTCGCACTAAATCCAGATCTTCTAAACTGAAAGCAACTAAAATAATATTCTAGCATCAACACTTGAATCATTAAAATATTTACAAACAAGATAAAGAAATACATCAATATTTTAAATACCTTCAGATGTTCCGTGGGAGCATCTGGAAACTTTACTATTTTGTTTTGTTGGTTATTTAACTCCTGTGTATGGCCATTTGTGTATGGTCTAAAATTTTCTGGTAGATGATATACATTGTTCTGTTGGCAATGACTTGGTGCTTTATACCCATCTCTGCCGAGATACACATCAGGATCCTCTTCACTCTGTCTATCAGAGTAGTCCTCTTTAATTTCGTAAATGCATCTTTCCTTGTCCACATTGTGCTGGTCAGTCCAATTACTGGCATGTGTTTCACCATGATTATTTCCTTGGTCATACAGGAACTGTTCAGGATACAAATTCTGTCCCTGTTCATAGCCCTATGAACAGATTAGAGATTTGATATTCTTCCTTACCTGAACTGTTGTCTCATGTTTTTCCTCTTCAATTACAAGCTTGTCAGGATAGGCAATGTGCATTTCTATTGGTTTGTAAAGGACCATATAAATTAATACTGTACCCTATAAATTACTAGATCAAAAACAAGTTATTCTGAATGACAAGACACTATTACTGGGTCAGAATTTTGTCGAGGACTTACACTTTGGGGATTAGTTATCAGCAGATGATCATTCCACCTGGCCTTATGCTCCCAGGGTTCATGGGCTCTATAGAGAGAGAAAGAAAATATCTCATGAAACATTAGTAACCATACTGGATATGTGTGTGTGTATAGTTATGTCCATGTTTTCAGAAAGAGAACTAGATTAAACTATTTAGCATCTACTCCATTTATTGTGGAACCTAAGGCCTG
Source organism: Macrochelys suwanniensis (assembly GCA_033296515.1). Lineage (NCBI taxonomy): Eukaryota > Metazoa > Chordata > Testudines > Chelydridae > Macrochelys > Macrochelys suwanniensis. Next base: position 67,254,066 of record CM065785.1, read on the forward strand.
ATTAAAGATGTAGTATATTCCCATTGTTTGTCAAAAAGTTAAGTTAAAGTTGTTTGTACACCATTTGCCCATAGATGGAACTTCAGCTTCACCGCACTCTTTTTTAAAGCATGCAAAATGACTACCAAGAAAAATTAAACTTTCTTACTGCTCTGCATCCTCATGTATGCTACAATCAGAGTAATTAGAGAGCTGGTCTCCACTATCATCCAGCATGTCATGGGGAAGGTCTGTTAATAGTTGTTGCAACTGAAATCAGACAAATAATACATGTTACATATGCACACATTAATACAGTACAATTTACTCATGCTCTTTTGAAAACATATGCTTAAACTAAAAATGTCATACACATCTTAGAGACTGAGGAAATACCAAAAATACATGTGAAACCCAATTTTCCCTCCATTGAGAAGATGCCACTCAGTTACAATGGGGCTACCATGGCAACTCAGACACAGTTAGGTTAAGGATGCTTATTTGCTGGTGGAGTTACTACCCTAGTGATTTCTCTGGAAGGTACTTGCAGGAAGTGACTTGTGCTGAAGAGTCATTGGATCGGGCGTCATAGAACAGAGTCTCTTTTTGGAGGGCTAACTTGCTGGAACCTCTCCCCCCATGCTAAGATGCACTCCTTGGGTGCTGCTCCTCAGCAGGATTAGTTAGCTGATAATAGGGAGGATTTAGCAGTCCTTCACTTGCAGCTATGAAACATACAGAGTGGAGTGCTGATTACAGAGAGTGTTCTACCCAATGCTAGTATATACAGCAGATCTGAGTGCTGCAGTAATCAAAGATGTTCAAGCAGAAGAGGGGGCAGGGCAGTCAGGCACTAACTGAGAAAATCCAACAAATCCAGGAAAGAGAAAGTTGTGTTGCCCTTGCCCTACTGGCAGCCCAGAAGGAGAATAGAAGTGGTGATGATTAATGTTCTCAGTTACTGTATATTGAGAATATACAATGAAATCAAAATTGTAACATGTAAATGTGTCACTTTCCCCACGTAATAGCAGTTCACTACAGTACACTTAGCCTCAGAGCCTCTATTTCACAAGACAGATTTCAAGGTGAGCTGACTGATGGTGAGAAACCATCAGTTAGATGGCTGAATACATCAACATCCTAGGGAGGAAACTAGTACAGCAACAAAAATGTTCTTCAAAATACTGGCCAGTGATTTTACTGGCAATAACTAATCTTGAAGGTCAAGTACACTATCCCCTCCACCAGGTGGAGACTGCTGATAGAACAGTAGCCCGCTAGGTATACAATATATCTGGAAAAATACTTGTGTATAAATTGTACATACTGGCACATAAAATGAACTTTAGGAAAAAGATTTGTCCTTATATCTGGGCAAGATATCTCTTATGAGAGTCAAAAAGGGTCATTCCAATGCATTTAGTTTAGAAGAGCATCGCTGATGTGGGCCCAAGAGTTGTGGTTGCTTGTCAAAGGCAGTTATTGTTCCCCAGACTACAGTTGGTAGGTGCAACAGTCCAAGGATGCCATACATGCTGTTTATTCATAAGACAAGGCTATTTTATTTAGAAAGTTGACTGTTTAGATTAGGGCATGGGGAGGTTATAATGTAAATACACACCAGTCAAACCAAGAATGACTGTCAGCTAAAAATTTAGAATAGCACTTATATTGTGTTTTACACTTCCAAAGTACTGTACAAACATTAACTAAGCCTCTCAACTCTCCCCTGAGGAAGGAGTTGTTTATACTGCTGCAGTCAGTGCAATGATTGAAATAATATAGTATAAAAAGATGGCACTCTAAACAATATGTCTTAAAAAAAATAAATCAGGAGATCTCCTTTAGCATGTTAGCTAGCTAAGCTACAAGCTAAATCCTCAAAGTTTTTAGAAGAAGGGCACCAAAACGCATTTTAAATATTCACTGTCATGTTATCTTTCCCAAAGCAGTCTACCCTGACTTTCCCATATTTAGTCATTCCCTTTGCTCACATAAATTAATTCTAAAACATAAAATAATCTTCTGTACTTACTTGGAGTAAGGAATCCTGTATAGAATGTACCTGTTCTTCCAAACCTTCAGAAAGGTTTCTGTATATAGCCATATATTGACCCTCAATTGGTAGATCTGGGCAGTACATTTTCTTTTTCTCAAAAGGATACTAGAAAGCTACACAACATATAATCAGTTATTGCATCTAGTGCCTGCACCCAAACTTTGTTCTTCTCTAAACTAGCAAAGTCTACACATACTTGTTAATTAGAGCAGAAACATCAGCTGCTATACATGAAGTACAAAAAAAAAAAGAAACTCTCAGAGTAGCAATTACTACCATGACAAAAGATAAAATTAGTGTAACCTTCCCCCACCAAAACCCCAACAACCTTTCAGATCAAACTCTCCCAAATGTCTAAATCTCTGTTTTAAAAAACCATTAACGTACTCAGCTGCTTCCTTTGACTTCACAAATACAAAGAGGAAGGCTGGAAGTGAGGGGAAACATCTTTCTAAACACCACCACCTCATGACTTAAACCTTTGCTTGTTTCCTGACATTCAACAATGCTATGGACTAGTTATATGAATCAATCACCTTTTAGTCTTTCAACCTGAGACAATACCATGTAAAATGATAAGTAATAACTCTGAAGCCTATAGCAAAATACCAAAGAAAAGGAAGAGAGAAGAGATACCTTCTGCAGAGTTTTGCCTTATTCAGATTGAAAGGACAAACTTTTACTTCTCTTCAAAACTGACTGGACTTCAGATATTTTTCTAGCTTTATTGTTTCCAGCAGCAGATCAGAAATGGAAAGCAGCAGCATTCAAAGTAGCAAGACTTTCCTTTTCCTTAACTACAACCGGGAAGTACTACTACATCAGCAATTTTACTGGGCTCACCTTGGGGCTGGGACTTAAGTCCGGCAAAAGGAATTGAAGCGCAGTGAGCGTATGATAATATACTGATGGGTGCTCAGTTTTCTGCTGCAGGCTATCAAGAGTTAGTACAATGAGGATCTCTGGTAACGCTTATAAATTAGAAAGTCATAGGACTCCAAGTAGGCTGAGGTAGTGTAGCATGGCAGTGGGAGCAGCGAGAACAGTAATTTGATGTTAATACCTGACCTACCTCAAGACAAAAATCACTCAAAGATAAAGAGGACTTTATAGATCCAAAAAAAAGCAGGTAAAAATAGAAAGGTTGTTTGTCTCCCTGTGTTATAAATATGAAGGGAAGGGTAACAACCTTTATGTATGCAGTAATATAAAATCCCTCCTGGCCAGAGGTACAGAATCATTTACCTGTAAGGAGTTAAGAAGCGCAAATAGCCTAGTTGGCACCTGACCAGAAGGACCAATGGGGAAAGAAGATACTTTCAAATTGGGGGGGGGGGGGGGGGGGGGGGCTTGTGTGAGCTCTTTGTGTGTTCTGTCTCGGGACAAAGAGAGAGAGACCAAGCAGGTAACCAGCTCCTACTGAAATGATGCATCTAAAAATGACAGAAATTGTAAGTAATAGCAACGAAATGCGTTAGATTATCTTTTGTTTTAGCTTGTGAATTTTCCCTATGCTAAGAGGGAGGTTTATTCCAGTTTTTGTAACTTTGAAGTTGAGCCTAGAGGGAAACCGTCTGTTTTTTAAATCTTTTTATTACCCTGTAAAGTTATCTTCCATCCTGATTTTGCAGCTGTGAATCTTTTACCCTTTTTTTTTTTTTTTTAAATAAAATTCTTCTTTTAAGAACCTGATCGATTTTCAGTGTCCTAAGAACCAGGGATTTGGTCTGTGCTCACTTTGTTAACCTTTTGGTTGGGATATTATTCTCCAGCCTCCCAAGGAAAGGGGGCGAAGGGGCTTGGGGAGATTTTGGGGAAATAGGAACTCCAAGGGGTCCTTTTCCTGAATCTTTGTCTAAATCACTTGGTGGTGGCAGCAATATCCGTCCAAGGGCAAGGGAAGGAATGTGTGCCTTGGGGAAGTTTTTAACCTAAGCTGGTGGAAGATAAGCTTAGGGGGTCTTTCATGCGGGTCCCCACATCTATATCCCAGAGTTCAGAGTGGGGAGGGAACCCTGACACCCTGTGTGCCTGGTTCAAATACAGACTGGGACTCTTAGTGACAAAAATGACTGCCCAAAGTTTTGAGAGTCTACCCCTTGCTTGCTGCACTGACGGGCATATCCCCAAGAAAAAGAGAGCAACTGCCTTTTTCCATTTTACCTGCCACATGTGCAAGACAGAGCATGTGACTTAACAAGATACTCAGGGCAGTAAGTAATCTTAGCAGGGCAGGGAGGTAAATTTTTTGCTAGAAGTATTTTTTTTTAAGCTTACTCCATAAACTTGTTAAAAAGGTGTCAAGACATGATTTATGTCCAGTTATGAGAAGTGCCATGTCTATGTGTTCCCTTGCCCCCCACGCCCCCACCCTTTTTTTTTATTAAGAGGGAAAGGACCACCATATTCAGTTAACACCTAAAGTAGAAGAAAATCACATTCCACATGCAATAAAGTCACAGAAAATAAGGCTAATTACCTTTAAAAAGTCCTGCTTGCCCAAACCTAGAGTAAGCAAAGCCATCCAGGGGGATGGGAAGACCCTCACTTATAACTATGTCTGAAGAAATAACGACATGGGCAATTACTTCGGTCTGGTATTTACAAGTTTTCTTGTTGATGTGTTCTCTAATGCACAAGGAAAGAGAACTGGGCTTATAAAACAAAGCTATGGCATTAAATTGCTAGATTAAACAGATGTCAAAGCATCCTAAGAAATATCTAACACCTAGTGGGAGATGAAGGAAAGAATTCTGGAGCATGTGGAGTTAAAACAGAAAGGAACCAATAAACTGTGCTTATCTTTTCAGGCCTATAAAAGACTGGGTCCCATTGCTCCAACAGCCTCTTCTCCCAACTCCAGTAGAGGAGCTGCTCACCAGCAAGTGCTGGAAGAAAATTTTGGGTTAGTGTGACCTCACACCAACAAAGACATTTCAACAGTCTAGATCAGAGGCTACATCACCACAATCACCCTTCCCTGCCAATATCTACAGCAGCAGAAAGCTCTCAGGATTTAAACACCAAACACAAGAAGAAAACAGCCCTAAATAGCCTCAATACAAGGAAAAGGTCATCTACTAGCAGCTCTTCTGTACACTCTTCATGAAGGCTTTGCCAACTCTGCCCCTTCCCACATCACAACACCAATGCAGCATCCTGGAGAATCCCACACACCTGCCACACCCTAAGTATCAACAGCGTTGATAGATTACCACAACCATAAAACACCACCCCTGCCCCCATTATCACCTTCAACCCAATTCTGCTCCTTTCCAATACAAGTTTTATCTAGAAGAAACATCCACAAGAAGTGCAAGCACAGTGTCTCATTAGATACTACAGCCAATCCAGAGCAATTGCACATGTATATGCACACAGATAAGGTCAACTCCAGAACTTAAGTTCCTCTTAACCAATGCAAGACCACATCACACTTATGATCTCATCACCTGTGAGCACCCAAACCAGATGTGATTTATCAGAATTTTGTTGCCGAACACTATGGGCCCAGTGGTAGCTCCCCTCATTTCCTCAGGCTAAATGAGTACATCACAGATTCTAGCCAGAATAAGTAGCCATTCTATTCCAAGCTGGCCTCAGATACAAGTCTAATCAGAGTCTTTCAGATGCGCCTAGTTACATCTGCAGTTCTGGAGATAAGACTAACATGGGTATCTTGCTAACATACAAGTCTTTAACCAGAAGAGGTTTCTTCAGAGAGCTGACTGAGATGCTGTCTAACATGGTACTAAAGTTCCCAAGACTCAGTCAAGGAGGTCTGCAACATCTCACTGCTAACACCTCTAACATGATGGCCCCAAACCAGCTCTCTCTCACAGGCAATTTCCAGCTTACACATAGCCATTCACACCACAAATCTGACCTTATATACAGTTCCAGTCCAATAGGTGCTTCCAGTCCTAGATAGATCACCATATCACACACGTAAAGATCATAACTGTCCACAGTTTCAGGAAAGAAGCAGTAACCATCATAGTCAACTTCCAAAAGCTCATGGGTACGTGAAATTCCAAGTCATTAAAGAAAGCTCCACTCAACAAAGTGGCCAAGTAATAAAATTTGTAGTGAGACACTACAAATACTCTGACCTCTGCCTTCAACCCTCTGGCACCAAAGCACCCTCTAGCCACATAGATCCCAGCAGTTCTGAGGCAGAAGCAGCAAGTAGTAACAAAAATTAAGAGTCAGTGGAAACAAACATAAGCTGACACAAAAAGAATGACACGCAAGGAGTTCTTTCAGATAATACACCTTAGCCATAGCATACATCAAGAGAGATTACATCACAATAGAGACCTCTTAAAAAAAAAAAAAAGAAGATCACCCCACACTGAAGTATATGGAACATTAATTGCTTTGTTGATCTCAGAATGTCTTCTCTCAGTTCAGGAACACAGCATCTCTCACTGAAATACTATCACTATCCTTATCCAAGGAGAGTGGCACAGAAGCTACTGCTACAAAGAGAAGCAAAATATTTTTTCCCAAGAGATCATTGTTTCCAAGTCTATTATGGAACACCGCAAAACAGATGTGACCAACACTCTCAGATGAATTTTGAGAATAGTTCAACTGCTAAACAACTATAACAACTGCTGTCATAAATTCTCTTCGCATAACCCAAACACACACATCTTTAAATAGCACAGTTCACAATTCTCCTAAAACAACTGACCTTGGAAAGTCAAAAAACATGCCTTCAGCTAGAACAAGAGTCCAAAAAAATAAATAAATAAAAGGAACTAAAAACCCGTCAGCTGTTTCTAGTGAGATCATAAGAGACACAAAAGTAAACTCAAGCAGATTGTGATGTCACCATAACCTTATCTCCTCAGGCAACATTAAACCCTATTTTAAAAGTAACTGGTGATGCTTCCAGAAAGAAATAGAAAGTAACTTATAACGAAGAGAGCAAAATTTAAGTTCCCTACATTTACGTTTGGCTAGGATACTGAAATTAACACTCCTAATTCTTGTGAAACGTGTCGCAGTGATCAAAAGGACCAGACATCAATTAAGTATTATTATTACAGAAATGTAGCAACTGTAAAGGTCAGTCTGTGCTAGGGAACTTTGGCATTTACCATGAAACGTTATTAGTGTCCACACACACGAGTGCTTGTAATACCTCATAAGGTATCACAAGAGCCCATCATGTCTTTAGATAGCAGAGTGGACCCCAAAAGGAAGTGGGGTGACACAGCAAGAGACCCGCAACAGGGATCGGAATATTCCCTGATTCTCTAGATACTGTATGCAAGCCATGTGGCTATTTGTTTGTGCTACGTGTGCTTGGGCAATGAGCTATCTAGACATTTATACTGTACTTCTCTCTGTGGGATCCAGGTCCTAACCTTCCACCAGTTCAAGATCTCACTTTTTTTTTTTTTTTTTTAAACCTGGCAGCAAAGATTTGCTTCTTAATATTTTGTATATTTAATGTAAATCATGTTAATAGATTATAAATTTACACCTTAGATTGTCAATTTCAAATTTAATTTGTAAATTGTTTTTTAAAATATAAACCTGTATTTAAATTTTAAAAGTTTGATGATTTTGACTTAAAAAAAAAAAAAAAAAAAAAAAACACAACCCATCAGTTTTCAGCCACTCTGAAAGCATCCAGCATAGCCAGACAAAGGAGCACCTCAACTTCAAAATGAAAATATTAAAACATATTTTTTCGTCACACCATCAAGCTGGTGCCCAAAGTAGGAAATATTCCCCCAACTCCTACCAAAACTTTAGCCTCCTAAGTAAGTAATCAATCCTAACCAGGGGAGAGGTTGCTGAGAAATAACCACAGTTCTCAGGTGACAGAGGCCTTTAGCTTTGTCTCATCATGTACTGAAGGTGTGCAATTCTCACAAATGCTGTGCACACTGTTGTGAGCTTCCTTCCTTAAAAAGTAGGATCTCATCTCTTCTTGACATTTGGTGTAATTCTTTTAAAAACCATGTACTGTAATATTGCATGCTGTGCTCTCACGAGAGCTTTGGGAATTAAAAAATTCAAATTTATAATCCTTCAGAATAATTACAACTGTGGATAAAAGAAATGAAAAGGAAAGAGTTAAACAAGCCTTCAGATTTATGTCATTTATTTGCTTTCACCTCTTGCTCTCTTGCATAGTCCTCCTGGTCATATTCATCTTCTTCTTCTTCATGTTGAGTTTGCAGAGCTCCACTGTCAAAGTCAAGTGACATTGTTGTCTAAATAAAGTAAAGTTTTTGTTGTCCAACTTGTTTAAAACCTATCACAGGAGGAAGAAAAAGTTACATATGAGCAACAACAAAAATTAAGTGGCCATGCAACACAATGTTTACTTCAAAACAAATACTGCAACTATCAGTGCATTAACTTGATCTTCCACTGTAGCATCTCAATGTATTAGCAAGACTTTTTAATTTCTAAGAATTCTGTGTTTTAGCAATTAAAACATTTAAATAAATAACATTTGGACGTTAAAGTGTTTAACCTTTAATCATTACATGAACATTCAAATAAACAGTTTACTTAAGAACATAAATTATTTCAAAACATTGGGCCTCAGGGAGTTAGCATGTATTCACTCACTATAAGTGGATAAATACTACCTTCTATTAGTGCTGCGGTTTGTTTTTTTGTTCATGTAAATGATGTAAAAAATGCTTGAAGTATGCTGCTGCCAGAGCACTGACACTAACCATAATAGAAGCAAAAAAGGTCCCCAGTCAATTAAAGACTTCTGACCAGCCCTAATTAGCTGTTTAAGATTTAAATCTTCTCTGATCAGCTGTAAGTGGCAATACCAGAACTACTACAGCAGCTTTTACACCTAGCCTCTCTCTTTTTTGGAGATATAGTTGTAGCACATGTTGCTATTCCCACCCCATCCCCAAACAATAGGTTTAGTAAATGCGTCATTCCCAAATTAAGGAAAGCAGATGACATCCCATTGGAATCAACAATATAATGTTTTGTAAATAATGACTTCAAAGGTGTTTGCCTACTTATACTTAATCTGAGTATTACCTACAGCACAAATAGCATCCATCCCCAAATTTCCTTCAAAACATGCATAAGGTTACTTGAGCTTACTGGTTGCAGCAGTCCTCATCTACTCCTCCCTTCAGCCTGTTTTTAAATCATCTCTACTAAATAGCTCTTCCATCTGCCTCTGCAGCTACTGATCATTTTCCCCAAGCAGCAGCAGCTGAAATTGACCCAATTCTTGTCAGTTTTCAATGCAGCTATTCAGAACCCTGCTGGTACCAGTAACATTGACCAAAAAAAGTAGGTGAGGTAATACAGTATCTTTTATTGGACCAACTTCTGCTGGTGAAAGAGACAAGCTTGGGAGCTGTGTGTTACACACAGCTCTTCTTCAGGTCTGGCCAGTTTTCATTTTACTGCAGTTGACAAAAGCAATAAGCAGTAAAAAAAGGCACTGAAGCAGTCTGCAGAATTAGGAAGACAGCAATGCATTAGTTTAGCTTAATTTCAGGAAAGTGATCTTTGTAACAATATTTTTCTCTAAAAGCCTATTGTATTAATATTTAGGTTCTAATACCTTCCACACCATATTATGACATTTATATCTGCCCCTGGACATTTCCACTGCTTGCATCCGAAGAAGTGGGTATTCACCCACGAAAGCTTATGCTCCAATACCTCTGTTAGTCTATAAGGTGCCACAGGACCCTTTGTCGGTTCCACACCATAGCATCTGGGCAGCTTCCAGCAATACATAAATGAGAGGACTAACATCTGTCATGTGTGGTTCAATTCCTCAATTCTTCCTTCTGCAGAGGGAGAATTGTGTGCAAGAGGGTGTTTTGGTAGAGATGTTTTATTTGTGTTAATATGTACATGCTTTTTTTTTTTTTAATATTAGAAAAGATCCACTAAGCACACCTTGCACATAGAACAAAAGGTAGTGAAGTTTATGATGGTCATTCCAAGCTCAAATCTTGCATAAGTTGCTAGCACCTACTCACCAAAAATACATGAAGTCCTGTGCACATAATAAAAGTGCACACACACTCATCTTTTAATCATAAACACAAATATGACAGCATCTCATCATACACATAGTACCAGATCCATTGACAAGCCTCCCTTTTCTAAAGCTACTTCAGGGTTGGCAGTACTAGTTAAGAGAAAAACTAGCAGCTTGAAAATTACAGCTGGGATTTGCAAGGAGTCCTAGGGGTGGCACCCACCACATATTCAATTTCAGAGACATCTATATGACCTCTGAAATCCCCAGCGTACATTTCTAACTGAAAATTTCTTTACCTACCATAGTTACAAATAACAACCAAGATGACAACAACTGAAAGGTAGCAGGAAAATTCTGTTGTTGTTCAGTTTCTTTATTTTGTGAATTTCGCAGTACTTTGTGTATAAGCAGGTTCCCTCTTTTGACGATGGTCAGCTGTGATTCCTTCCTGATGCAAAGTTCATAAGAATTTGGTGTTGTTCTAACTTGCTAGAAAGATGCTCATAAACCACCGTGTGACAAGAGAGGCCGATTTCAAGTTTTTTTTCTTTTGTAAGGACTCAAGATATCGTACCCAGAAGTTAATTTGAAGAACAATTTTTTAACTAAAGAAGAGCGAATCCCGTTTGCTCCTGCCAGAGCAACTCTCACAGTCACGACACAGCAATGAGAAAACATCCACTGCTGCCATCAGTGGCACTCTACGCTGGCTGCAAGGTCACGACTGTGTTTCATTAGCCATTGGCCCTAAACAGGAGTCGGGTTGAAGGCTCTTGAGATTCCAGCGGCCGGGGACCCTGCGAGTGGCGGTGGGCGCGCCCCATCCCCACCCTCTATTGACTTCAGCGGGGCCCCGGCAGGCTCAGGCTCCGCTCACGCGAGGGGGAGTCACTCGTAGGATCAGTGCCACCCCCCGCGCGCAGCCGGACGCACTGGCATCCGGGGGGGCGGGGGGATGATAGGGGGCTGCCAGGAGGCCCCACGGCAGAACGGTGGGACCCGAAGGCTACAGGAGACAAGCCCGTGGCCGGAGCTTGGTGCCCGGTCGCGCATCCCTCTCCGAGTTCCCATGGAAGGGAAGGCGGTAGGAGGCGGCCCCCGGGAGGGGCGAGGCCCCGCTCGCTGTGGCCACTAACCAGGGACCGGACCGAGCCCCTCAGGCGGGCTCGTAACGGGGCTCGCGCGCCCCGCGATGGGGGCCGGGAAGAAGCAGAGCCCACACTCGGGGGGGGGGGGAGAAGCTCCCGGTAGGTCCCCAGGAGAGGAGCAGCGCGCAGCCCGCACCGGTACTCACCGGGGGCCGAGGACGCTTCAGTTACTCGCCTTCCACGAAATCCCACCGGCAGCCTTCCGCGTGACACAGCCTAACGCCCCCCCCCCCTTGAGTGATAGCCGAATCCTCCAGCCAGCGACCAGGCCCCTGTTCTCCGCGCAAGCATGCCCTGCTCTGGGGGCGGGACTTACTTGTCTCTCCTCATTCAGGTTCAGTTGCGCCGCAAACGCCAGTGTTTGCTGTTTGAAAGCAGGCGCGGGAGGCCGCGGGAAGCGCTGCCGCTCGATGATTGGCTGGGAATCTTAGCCAATGGCTTGTAGGGGCGGGTTCTAGTGGACCTCTGCTGCTGGCCAGTCCATTATCCCCCTTTTTGTCCCCACTGTGCATCCCAGGCCTGCAGCTGGGAGGGACCCTAACAGTAGGGGTACGTGAGACAGGCACCCAGCAGGGGGTCTACTATGTACAGTTATGAAAGCAACATGTGATGCATCACCACAAAACATGGTGGTGCCATAGCAACATGATGGCATCCTGACATGGCAACAAGACATGACATCACAGCAAGAGCATATGACCATGTTAGGCTGAAATGTGCTGGCATCATATAGATGCCATGTGATGAGAGTTCTGAAACTGATTTTAAGATTAGCTGTTTGAGTGCAGCTTATGGTTGACTATTAAATTGATTATTGCTTGATTTCTGAATAAATCTCTGTGGGAGATGGGTGTAGGAATAATGGTGCATATCACATGCTTGTATTGTAACATTTCCCCATTTACGGATATCACTAGCTGATTTGGACATCTATGTTGTCCCTTTGCCGAATGGCATTAGTGGCTGGAGCCTTACAGGTTGGCTTCCCCATGGTGGACACATCAGTCAACACATATCAAGCCTGGAACTAAGTGGCACCAATTCAGATACTTTGGGGGCAGAATTTGAAGGACAAATTCCAGTCCTTCTCCTGCAGAGACCCCATCTTGGTCCCCTCTCATCCCCTTCTTCCTTCCGCAGGGACCCACAGTCTCCCTTAGGCATAGTCTCCCTTCTCTCTTATCCATACAGTGCATGTGCCAGTGCTCCCAGGAACTGAGTTCTGAGTGGAATCCTCTGCATTCTGCTGTATTAGAACACATTCCCCATGTGCCAGGTCACACCACCATTTGGCTCGGCTACCCCTCCATCTGGACAGAGGGGCACCTGCCAAATCTGAGTAGTATTTTGATCCCTTGGGCCAGGTCACAATCCCACTCGTGGAAATTTCCTGTTTTGAGGGGTGGCCGGGTCAAATTTCTATGAGGGTGCAGCTAAAAGGATACTCCGGGCTGCTCCAGCAGCAGTCATATTGATTTAGCACAGGCCCACTGCTTAAGAATGGTCAAGCCACGGCTTCCTGATGTCATATGAAATTTTGAGCAATTACAAAAATCTTGGGGGGAATATTTGCCTCCCCAAATGGTGCAAATTGCTGGGCATATTTTAAGTGTAGCTGGTTTTATTAACACATATACACTAGTCTGAAGTGATAAAACAACATTCAGGGCAATCCCCGTTTTCAGCACACCACCATAGCTTGAGTCTCAGAGAACAACTCTGCTTCAAGAATTGATTATAATCAGAAACCCATGACAAAAGCCAAATTCTGCTGCTCAAGGAACTCCACAGGTACTGCCTATACCATAAATTTGCATAACAAAATTAAGAACACCCAGGGTCTTCCCAAGTATGGATCATTTGCTCATCTGCTAAGAAAAAGAATATATGTAACTGCACCACCCGTTGACACCTTCCATAAACAGTATAATTCCATTGCTTAAATCAGCATTAAATCATATAAACGTTGGAAGTTCTGATAGAGACATATTGAGGCAGATAAGCACACAGATCATTGTGTGTGTTATAACATTTTATTTATTGAAATTATCCAAATACAAATTTTAATTTGTTGAATCAAATTTCTATTATTTGAGTGGAATCTGCATGCACTTTGATAAAGGGACTGAAATGCTCGGCCTTTTCAATGTGGCTTCCCTAAGTACATCTGTGTCCTTCCTAGTGGAGCTAAGAAACATCTTAATACTTAACACAGATAGAGCCACATACATTAATCAATTCTTACAACTTCAGTTGCAAAGTAATATCCCCATGGGCACAGAAAGGTGAAGTGACTTGCATAGGCATGCTTGCCAATTAATGCTACAGACTTTTCTCAGAGGCTCCAACATTGTTTTCAGGGAAACTTTCTAGAATTCTGCCACTGTGCACAGGATAATGTACTTTGCAAGCAGTAGCTGGCCCACAGAGAGGGTCAGGGACCTATTACAACACAAATGATTAGAGGCCGCTCTGTTTTTTGGAGGAGATGAACTGGAGTTCTAGTGATGTAACCTAGAAAGTATGTCTGTTGTCAACAGCATATGGATGTATTACAGCAGCACCTGAGTTATATCTGTAGTCTTCAGGATTCTTCCATTTTCTCCCTTCCACAGCAACAGATTCTGAGATATTACTTGACTATTCCATCACTGTACATTTTAGCCAGCTTCTTTTCCCATTTTTCTCTCTCAATTTTGCTTCAATGATACCCAAGAGAAGCCCAAGCCATAAAGTTTGAGCCCTGAGCCAAATTTTCCCTCAGGCTAGGGATGCTCCATTTCAGAGTGGCAGTTTCAGTCTATTTCTCATCAAGCTATAAATACCATACCCATATGCTAGATATTTTCTGCACACATCTGTCCATCAAGGAAAAATGAAAGTCCTAGGACAGTTGTTCTCAATATCAAATTCAGACAACTCTTCTCCCATGGCCGCACAACCCCAAATGCTTTGTTTTTCAAGTCTTAGCACTTTGTTTTTCATGTCAATTAATTCTGGCAGAAGTGGCGTTCTACACACACTCACTTTCTACCTCCTTCCTGGGAGCGGAAGAGCTCCACTCTTCTCCCCTTCCCAGAGGTGAAAGTAAGCCGGCGTACCGGCAAGAGCCTTTTTAAGCACCGCCCAAGCCCGGCTGCCGGAGCCGGGCTCAGGCAGAGATTTAAAAGGCCCACAGCTCTTGCCACTGCTGGGAGCCCCGGGCCCTTTAAAGCACCACCGGAGCCCCAGGGCTCTGGCAGGGATTTAAAATGCCCGTAGCTCTGCGGCAGCCGAAGTCCCAGGCCCTTTAATTCGCCCCGGGGCTCCCAACCGCCTCTGGGCCTTTAAATCGCCTCTTCCGGTCAAGGCCACGCCTCTTCCGGTTGAGGCCACGCCCCACCCAGGACTCCAGCATACCGATAAGTCCTGTACATTACTTTCACCCCTGGCCCCTTCCCCACCTCCAACCTCCAACTTTGAAGAGGAAGCAGAGTAACTGCACCCAGTTCTCTTTCACAGAAAAACAACCAAAGGGTTCTCTCTGCTCCCCCTTTGGCTTAATGTGCTTGTATTGAGAAAGTTACACGGTGGTGCTCCAGCTAAGAGGGAGAGTGTGCAGAGCACCAGTCCAGAACCTGACAGCACTTTGCCAGCAACTCTACAGAACTCTTCAGTGACTCTCTTTGGGGCTTTGATCCACAGATTAGAACCTTTGCTGTGAGCAAATAGAAATAACATAGGTCTTCAGTGCCGAAGGCACAAAATAGGAACCATGCCAGATAGTTATCAAGGCAATCAGCTACAGTGACATTTCAAAGCTTCTCTTTGCTTCAAGGTGTGTATGTGAGCTTAATATTCTAATGACTTTATTACACAAAACAAAAGATTATAGCGTTTTCAGGCCTGGAAACTGATGAAAAAATGGGGGAAGTCATTTCACACTGCTTAAAAAATTGCTCTTCAAATAATCAGATTTTCCCTTCAATGGAAGACAATGCCCTCAGTTACCAGACCTTTTATCCTATATATGAGCCTTTTTTCTTTCAAGAAGCAAGGATCTCTCGCTGTAATATCCCATAACATGTTCATATTGAATGGAGGACACAGAATTTCCTTGTTTTTAGTGAAGCTTATTTACCACAGGATAATGGAACTGAATTTGGCAAGGGGTGGGTGCAGTTGATTGTGTCAAAAGGCATCACTTATTTTAAAACCAAGCAAGGATGCCCTTACTAGAGCTGGGCTAATTATTTTTCACAAGTAATTTATTCCCCTAAAAATGCAGTTTTGGTTGACCCAGAGCTATTTGTGAATGTGTGTATTTTTTTTCTACCCAAAAACAAAATGTCGTTTAGATTTTTCAGAATTTTCAGCAAACTGAAAAATCTATTCGGCCAGCTGTAACCCTTAGATAACTCTCCACAAGGGCCTTCAGTTCCACTTCCACCTCCTCTCTCCTATTACTCATTGAAACCCTCTCCTTAACTATCAAACTATTGACTCTCTCAGATATGCTGATTACAGGTTCGTTCAGATTTACAGCATTTATTGTGACAAAACAGAATATATTTTTTTTAAAAGACATTTCCAGTGTTTATGATCAAATGGAATCTAAGTAAGCAAGGGGAAGATATCACATCATTTTGGGGAAAAGTTTGTACAATAATCTCTAGAACATGCAAAATTCAATTTTTTTTTTAACATTTCCCCCCTCAAAATGTATCATTTGTCTCATTCAGTTTCTCTAATCTGTAAATATCTATGGAATCAATGAAAAATATATTTAACCTAGTTTTAAAAAGAGACATTTCCAGTAATTGTTGGCAATAATAGTAAAATTATATGCAAGACACAAAAATATTAGGATCTAGCATGCTTGCTCTTTGATACATTCTATTCCAAAATTACACTTCATTTACATATCTTTATTTCAGTTTAGTAAATGTTGCATAATCTCAAATCTTTGAGCAGTCAGACAGATTAAAAAACTGATTGTTACTAAGAAAACAGGCAACCTTTCTGTATTGTGTATGCAATTAATTTTAAACATTATTTGCTATTAAAGTGCTGTTATAAGCAAAATGAAATAAAGTTAGTGTTTACTGTAAGCAAGTGACATGTTAATAATATTCAAATAATTTGTTTTGGCAAATAGTTCTAAACCTACACATGTTCATGTATCCACTTGAAACTAATCCAATATAAATAATATTTGTTTCCAATAATTTCATGACTAAAAGGCACATACTAATGTCCCAGCAGTTTGTTCAAGTGAGCTTTTACATGTATAAGTTTAATTGTGCTTTTAAATAGTTACTGATTCAGTATGACCTTGAAAGTGATATCTGTGCATGTCTTTTTTTCCCAAATGGATCTCTCACTCTCCAGGGGTTTCATTTTGCTAAGATTAACACTATATATATCTATATAGCTATGCATATTGATCTCTATAGATCTACACAGATATACATCTATTCATACATACACATGAAAAGAAGTCTTCTGTAACAGCAGCTGAAAAGTGCAGTTTATACTTTCCGAGTTGGCTTTGTAGTAATGAAGTTTAAGAATAATCAATGCAGTTTTCACAAATGAATTGCCGTGAGAATTTTGAGATCCAACAGTATTATTTGTTGTATTGCATGTGTCCTGTGTTACTCTGTTTTCTCACTGGCTGTTTCAAGCTCACTTCACTTCCAGAAGAGATGATTGGCAGATTATTTTCCATGTGGTAGCAAATAAGATGACCCACACTATCAAACACGTGGTCTTTGGTTCTCACCTTGGAAGGAAGCAAAATAACTGATTGAAGTTTATTTTCAATTAAAAATTATCACAGTCCTGAACCCGCTCCTTTGAAGTCAACAGGAATTAAAGCCACTGAATTCAGCAGGATCAATAGGCAGGGTTCCAGAGACACACACTTTAACAGAATAGTTTAAATATTGTTCTGTCATCTGTTTCTCCACTGGTTTTCCTGTGCGCCAGCCAGAAGTAACATCTGTGATACCCTGTCTTGTGTCGGTTACGTATTCTGCTGTGGTGCCGTCATACCCATTGCACAGGCAAGGGAGAACAACTGAGGGAGAAAGGGGAAGTTGATGGAATGTGTGCAGAACTGTGCACAGGGGCACACAGATGTGAAAGGGGAGCAAAGCCACAATTTTTTCTCCCAAGAGGCATCTCCTCTCGATCCCTCTAGCAAATGCTCTCTGGTTCTCTCCCACCTGTAAGAAATATCACTCAGGGAAGCCCCTCAAGCAGCTGTACAGAAGTCCTAAAAGGTTAGATTTCAGGTTATACAACTGACTCTTTCCATTATCTTTTCTGCATCTGGAAACCCTTTGCTGGTCAATTTTATTGCTGGATGCTATCAGCATTTGATTATAGCTACATTTAATACTCAAAGGATGTGTTAATTATACAGCCATGTGAGACAGCTAATTACAATAATGACCTAGGGTGACTAGAGAGCAAGTGTAAAAAATCAGGACAGGGGGTGGGGGGTAATAGGAGCCTATATAAGACAAAGACCCAAAAATCGGGACTTTCCCTATAAAATCAGGACATCTGGTCACCCTATAATGACCACACTCTTAAAAGTCTTGGGGTGAAGTCCTAGCCCCACTGAAGTCATTGGCAAAACTCTTGTTAACTTCAGCAGAACCCGCATTTCATCCTTGGCAATTTAATATGCACTTTGCCTTTGAAATGTTGGAGCAAACCAGTACCTTTTTATGAGATAACTTTCCATACATGGATTATCCATACCTTGCCTTCAGGATCCACCAACAGTAAATGCTTTGCTTGCCCTCCTTGCAATCCACTCAATACATATTGACCAGGTGACGTTGCACTCTCTCGCACCAAAAAATCCCCATCGTTGACCAAGAGGGTCTCTGCTGCTTTCCTGTTTAATTTGCCATGGTAACAATCTTCATTCCTTAACTGTTGCTTTATTTGTGGCAGAACACATACACTATCCATGTTGGTTGTGGCACGCTGCTGAACAGCTTCTGGCAATTCTAAAATTAAATGAAAGGAAAGATGTTGGCCCCTTCACCCAAAACCTCGGCATAAACGCAAGAGATATTAAATTTTTTATACCACTGAAACACTTGGAGAGTCAAATGATTCACATTTGAAGCTGTAATCAAACCAGTCTTCCAGATAGTAATAATATTTAACTTTTTCAAAGCCTTATGCACACAGTAATAGTCACAGCACCCCAGCAAGTTAGGTAAAACTTATCACCCCCGTTTTACAGATGTAGAAACTTTGGAAAGTGTGAGATCCATTATATAGTTAGTTAATTCTCATGTTGCTAGGTAACAGGAACAAGGATTAGCCATTAAAAAGTTTGTTCTGATATTGTAGTGTTTGGGTTTTGTGTTGCAGTGGTTCAGTGGGGTGGGTTTCTCTGGGAAGAATCAAAGTTTGGAAGCTTAGAGGAGATTCCATCTTGCAATTGCACATCTGAATGTGGCATGTATTAGAAAGCTGATGTTTATGTAGTTCAATGAACTACATACAATTATGAGTGGCACAAAAATACTTCTGTAGAGATGTGAGTTGTAAAACATTTTGTCTTATACCAAAATCTACTGACAAAATGCTTGGTTTGTTTGTTTGCACGGTTACTTTTACCTATTGTATTATTAGCACATGAAAAATGACAAAGAACACAATCTGATTATTTGTGATCTGATAGGTATTTTGTTAAAAAAATTAGATCTTTCCTGCAAAACAAGTTTGTCTTTTGGCTACATTATTTAAAAAGGTCTAATTTTTCATTCTTCTTTAGCTGGCACTGAAGAGCATGCCACATCTAATCGTGAGGGTCATGTTGAATGACTCCAGCTATGTACTGGAGTATAAGATAATATGACTGATACAGCCAGAAAGGAAGCATTTACAGCATGATGCTAAGCAAAACCAAAACGTTACCAAACACAACAACAGTATAGGTGGGTTGCGATACAGCCAGTCAGGCCGCAAATGACTAATAGGCAACATTTCTCTTAGAAAACTGACTGGTATCACTGCTTCAATGCAGTTTTGCTAGCAGGGCCTCCTCTGGCCTCTTTAAAGAGGGATTCTCCAGCACAGAGAGGACTCACAGATCCAAGCTGGGAAAGTCTTCATGGCCAGATGGTGTCTCTAATTCAGGCCTCCCTAGTCTCCATCCCCTTCTCTCTGTGTGGATCCCAAGCCAACCGCATAAGTGGTTCAGGAAGGGAGAAGATAGGAAATAAGGAGCAAATTTTTAACAGTCAGGGTAATTGACCATTAGAACAACTCATCTATGGACGTGACGGATTCTCCATCACTTGAAGTCTTTAAATCAAATCTGGATGTCTTTCTGAAAGACCTGCTACAGTTCAAACCAAAGTTATGGGCTTGATGTAGCAATTACTGGGTAAAGTTCTCTGAGCTGGTTTATGCAGGACATCAGACTAGATGATCATAAGGGTCCCTTATGATCTTAAAATCTATGAGGTTGCCGCAGAGGCAGTTGACCTCCCCTGGGTCAGAATGGGTAAGATTTACATGCGGAAGACCATCCCATATCTTGGGGACATAATATGGCCCTATGTTTTCAAAGCAGCTTGCGGGTGTAAGCAGAGTCAGGATGAGCTCCACCCTGACATCTGGTGGTGAGTCATGGCAAAGCACTCCAGGGGCTGATCCAATTTGCATAGGCACACCCACCCTGCCTGGTACGAACCATAGTGGCCCAAATGGGCATTTTGGGCTGCTGTAGGATCCTCAGTTTGCTGTATTGGGGCAGGAATTTCTGTTACTGGGGCAGGAAGAATAAACTGTTATACTGCTTATGTAAATCATGGCCAGTGGAACTGTACTTGGCCTTTTGTCATGTTAAAGGGGAACTTGCCATGAACTAAACAACACTCGCCAGCCAAGGGACATGGGTTCCAAAGCCCAGTGAATTGAGAGAGGCTGCGGACAGGGGATTGCCTCTCGGCCTTTTGGCTAAGATCAAGCATAATACCTGGTGGTGTAGGACCCTTGTGAGGGTCTGAGACACCAATTGCAGCATCTCTGCCTTTCTCCACTGTGGAATATCAGAGCTAATGTTGAGTTCCTTGAGAGTCTGGTTTCAGACTGCTGAATTGAAATCACTCTGGGCTAATAGTGCAACTGAGCACTAGGGCTCCCCTAAACTACAAGCTGAAATCACTAAAGTGCTAACAGCCTTCTGAGCTGAAATCACTAAGCTGAAATCACTGAGCACTGTGTTAAGTAGTGGGGGAGCCTGAAGATAAGTGGCTGGTGGAGCAGTTGGCAAGACAGCTGATGGTGTGGTGCTGCTGGCAAAGCAGAGCAGTTCGTGAGGACAGTCGGAGTGGTGCTGCTGGCAGAGCAGAGCAGTTCGTGGTTGCAGTTGGAGCAGCTTGCAGGACGGCTGGTGGAGCGGCGCTGTTGGTGGGACAGAGCAGTTCGTGGGGACAGCAGTAGCGGCTTGCGGGACAGCTGGCGGAGCAGAGCGGCCAGTGAGACGGCTGGCGGAGCAGAGTGAAGCCCCACGGAGGGGTGAGGCAATCATCTTCACGCCACGTAAGGTGCCCCTTACCCCCCGCCCCTTCCCATTGCTGCCCAGGCGGGTGGCGTGTAGCACCCTGCAGATGAACTTTTGAACTCTGGGACTGGACTTTTGGGTTCGTGGACTTTTGGGGACTTTGGGTGACGTTTGGGTTGCTGGACTCAAGAACCCAAGGGACGGGGCATGGCCCAATTGGCTGGGGTTGGTCTTGCTCACAGTTTGGCTTATAGATCCTAGTTGCGGTGTTTTCCCAATTTAAGGCTGGTATCGTTTACCTGCTGCTATTAAAGATTTCTGTTACACTGAGGCTCTGTGCTTGCGAGAGGGGAAGTATTGCCTCTTTGAGGCGCCCAGGGGTGTGTATAAGATTTTCCCAGGTTACTGGGTGGGGGCTTGAGCCGGTTTTGCATTGCATTGTTGAGAAGGGAACTCCTATGTGCTGAACCTGGCCCTTGCTGCTGTCAACTCATCCTGGCAGAAGGGTTACATTTTTGGGGGCTCGGCCGGGATCTGGGTCAGTACCCCTCGTAAGCACATCTTGGGTGAGCCATTAAATTGGGAAAACCCAAAATTTTGTTGTTGTCTTGATCTGTTAAATTTGGAAAAAATTACAGTTTGTATAATGGCCCTACACTTGCTAGAGGATTGGTGCAAAGGGATGACTATTGACCCTAAGAACTGTCTTCTGGTGACGGGGGTGTCAGAGGCGTTCAATGAGGGATCAATAGAACCTATATTAAGGACATCCACTGAGTACCTGAGTAAGTGCAAAATGCGTGGGCGCATGTTTGTGAGGGAGGAGGGGGCTTTTGCTGTACTGTGTGAGCTGCCATCGGCTGTGGACCCTCTACAGGTTCCAGGCACGATAGCAGTGGAAGATGGTGTGTGGAGGGTAATAGCCACTGGGAGTCAGCCCTCACCAGCCCCTGCCTCCAATGTAGAGTTTTTAAAGAAAATGTCAGCCTTTTTGGGGAAAGAGGGAAAGACTTTGGCTGATATGCCGGGTCTGTTGGGCCTTGACCCAGGAGTCCCACACCTGGAGCCTGCTCCTTCACCTGATGAGTGGGTGAAGGCTTTGGGGAAAGCATTAGAGAAGGTGGTGCTACCCCACCCTGAGTCAAGCCCGTATCGTAAACTGAGGTTATTTTCTGGGGGTCCCACCCCAATACCAGGGGAGGAAGCATTTGAACCCTGGCTTGAACACACCACTGAAATGCTGCAGGAGTGGGCAGTGCCTGATGCTGAAAAGAGACGGCGACTAGTAGAGTGCCTCAGGGGGCCAGCCCTAGATGTGATTCGCACCCTGAAGCTCAGTAACCCTGGGGTCAAGGTGAAGGATTGCCTAGAGGCCCTTGATCATGCCTTTGGGAGAACCGAGGGCTCAGAGGATGTTTACTGCAAGTTCCTCAATGCCAGGCAACAAAAGGGAGAGAAGGTTTCTGGCTATATCCAGAGGTTGGAGAAATTACTACAGAGAGCCATCATGAGGGGAGCGGTAGTGGTTGAGCAAATGGACCGGACTAGATTGGCCCAGATTGTGAGAGGAATTCAATATCAGAACCCAATTCTTCTCCACCTTCGGTTAAGGGAAAGGCAAGACAATCCACCGAGTTACTCTCAGCTGATAAAAGAGGTCCGAGAGGAGGAGGAGAGGCAGGCAGCTAGCGAGGTCTGGGAGGCTCAGCCACACCAGGCGACTGGATCAACATCCATACGAACGCCCAAGGCACTGATGGTGACTCCTCAAGAGGAACTTACTCAACAAGTGCAGGTCCTGACACAGAAAGTGGCTGAACTAGCGAATACCATCGATTCAGCAAAGACTTCAGGGTACAAGGAACCCCCCACTACTTCAGTCCTGAAGACCACATTTGGAACCTCTGCCCCACCCAGGCGACAAGGGAAAGGACAATCCTTCTTCTGCTACCGGTGTGGCCAGGGTGGGCACATTGCTGCAAGGTGTCAGAATACAGAGAATCCCACGCTAGTATATCAAAAGCTGAGGACCACCTGGGGGAAGTCGGGAAACGGCCCCAGGGCCTGGGAAGGGAGCCGCCTAGGCCTGCAGGATTTGGAGGCTCCCCCAGAGAGAACCCTGCTGCCCGAATCCCACCAGGATTGATAGGACCTCGAGCGGAGGTCACTGTAAGGATTGAAGGGACAGAATGTAGAGCAGTGCTTGACACGGGATCCCAAGTGACTATCATATTCCAGTCTTTCTACCAGCAGATGCTTGGGCATCTGCCTATACAGCCCCTGACAGGGCTTGGCCTATGTGGCCTCAGCATGGATGACTACCCCTATCAGGGGTATGTCATAGTACACCTGGAATTCCCAGAAGAGATCGCTGGAGTAAGACAGGAGGTGGACACTGCTGCTTTAATTTGCCCCGACCCTAAAGGAGTCTCTGACGTGTCCGTGCTCATAGGGACCAACTCCAGCCTCTTTAAGGTACTGGCAGATTACTGCAGACAGCAAGCAGGGGAACAATACCTGAACACCTTGGTGATACACACACATTGTGCCGCAGCCTACAGGAAAATTGAGGACACAAGAAAAGTGATGCCTGATTTGCCGGTGGGAGCATTGAAGTATGCGGGCCTGGTCCCCTTAGTGGTGCCTGCAATGACAGAAAAGGAGGTGATTGTCATGAGTACCTGCCTGAAAGGCAGTAAGGGAACATTAGCAGTGGTAGAGCAGCCGACCCAGGGAGGGCTCCCTGAAGGAGTGCTGGTCCTCAGTGGAGTCATAACCCTACCTGCTGAAGCCCAGGAAGAGGTGACTATACTTATTGCTAATGAAACAAGCCAGAGTGTGCTCGTAAAACCAGGGCAGAAGATTGCAGACATCTTTGAGCCTGAAACCATTGTGAGACCCCAGTGTGAAGCTGAAGTTCCGGCGATGGATCCTGCAAAGTTAGACTTCGGTGACTCACTGTTGACTGAGGAGTGGAAGGATCGCCTGAGGAAGAAGCTTTGTGAGAGATCCAAGGTATTCTCACTGCATGAGTGGGATGTGCCAAAGGAGTGGAACACCACATCAGGCTACAAGATCCCCGACCCTTCAGAGAGAGATCTAGGAGGATTGCTCTCTCTGAGATGGAAGACGTACGTCATCACCTGCAAGAACTGATCGCGAACGGTATCATTACAGAGTCCTGTAGCCCCTATGCCTCTCCCATTGTGGTGGTTCGTAAGAAGAGTGGGAAGATCCGGATGTGTATTGACTACCGCACCCTAAACAGGCGCACTATAGTGGATCAGTACACCATGCCTCGAGTACAAGATGCCTTGGACTGTTTGCTGGGTAGCCAGTGGTTCTCTGTGTTGGATCTTCGGAGTGGATACTACCAGATCCCTCTGGGAGAAGAAGATAAGGAGAAGACAGCCTTCATCTGCCCATTAGGGTTCTACCAGTTTGAACGCATGCCCCAAGGGATTTCTGGGGCACCTGCTACATTTCAACGTCTTATGGAGAAAGTTGTGGGAGACATGAATTTACTGCAAGTGCTAGTTTATTTGGACGACCTGATTGTGTTTGGAAGAACCTTGGAGGAGCATGAAGAAAGACTTCTTAAAGTGCTTGATAGGTTGGAGGCATATGGTTTGAAGCTTTCAATTGACAAATGCCAGTTCTGCCGAACCTCTGTGAAGTATGTGGGTCACATTGTGTCCCAAGAGGGTGTGAGTACTGATCCCGATAAAATAGAAGCACTCACTACCTGGCCATGCCCAAGTAACTACAGAGAACTCAAGACCTTCCTTGGATTTAGTGGCTACTATCGTAGATTTGTGAAGAACTATGCTACGATTGTAAAACCTCTGAATGATCTTACCAGGGGATATCAGTCCAACAAGAACAAATCTAAGACCAAGAATAAGAGGGGCCCCCGAAAGCCTCCTGTGCAGAGACACTATGGCCCCTTCGAAGCGTTTGGGCCACGGTGGAGTGAGAGATGTGAAAGGGCTTTTCAGGAAATCATTACTCGCCTAACTCAGGCTCCAGTCCTAGTCTTTGCTGATCCAAGCAAACCCTTTCTCTTACATACTGATGCCAGTTTGGAGGGTCTGGGGGCAGTACTGTACCAGGAAGTGGAAGGCAACCGTAAACCTGTAGCCTTTGCCAGCCGAGGACTGTCTGACAGTGAAACTCGCTATCCCATCCACAAGCTGGAGTTCTTGGCCTTGAAATGGGCCATCACTGAGAAATTTCGAGACTACTTGTATGGTGCTCAGTTCCAGGTGTGGACAGACAACAACCCACTGACATATGTGTTAACAAGTGCTAAGCTGGATGCTACAGGACAAAGATGGGTGGCCGCCTTGGCTGGCTATGAGTTCAGCATCCAATACCGATCGGGGAGAAGCAATGTAGATGCTGATGCATTGTCCAGGCGTCCGCAGGCTCCAGAAGTTGCTGTGATACCCACGGATGGAGTGAGAGCTATTTGCAGTGTGAGTCGTCGAGAGCCACAGGCCCAGGAGAGCCTTCATGGATGTGTTGCAGAAGCTCTGGGCCTGCCCCCTGAATGCGTGCCTTCTGCTTCAGTGAACTATATTGCATTGGACCAATCTCCTTTGCCCATGCTTAATGCGGCTGACTGGCAAGAGGCCCAGCTGCAAGATGTTGACATTTGTGATACCCTACTGGCCAAAAGGGAGGGGCGAAGCCCAGCTGTGGTTATCCCACCTAGCCCCGAGGGTAAACTACTATTAAGAGAATGGACCAAACTAAAACTGATTCAGGGAGTGCTACACCGAATGACCACTGACCCTTTACAAAAGCAACGAGCACAACTAGTGCTGCCAAAAGAGTACAGAGCCCTGGCCATGAGGGCCCTGCATGATGACTTTGGACATTTAGGGATGGAAAGGACCCTAGAACTTATTCGTAGTAGGTTCTATTGGCCCCGGATGGCTGAAGATGTTCGCAGGAAATGTGAGACTTGCGCTCGATGTGTTCAAAGGAAAACTCTGCCCACAAGGGCTGCATATCTCAAGAACATCACCAGCACCAAACCTTTGGAGTTGGTATGCATTGATTTCTTGTCCTTAGAAGTAGACAAGAGGAATGTTGGGAACATTCTAGTAGTGACCGACCATTTCACGCGGTATGCACAGGCATATCCCACACGTGATCAGAGGGCCACCACTGTCGCTCGAGTACTGTGGGAGAAATATTTCTCAGTTTATGGATTCCCAGCCCGGATACACTCGGATCAGGGGCGGGACTTCGAGAGTCACCTTCTGAAGGAGATGCTGAGGATAGCGGGAATTAAGAAGTCTAGGACAACACCTTATCACCCCCAAGGTGATCCTCAGCCAGAGAGGTTCAACCGAACCCTATTAGATATGTTGGGGACTTTGCGACCAGAACAGAAGGCAACCTGGAGCCAACATGTCGCATTTCTGGTGCATGCCTACAACGCCACAAAGAACGATGCTACAGGAGTCACCCCATATCTCTTGATGTTTGGGCGAGAACCAAGATTACCCATAGACTTGTGCTTTGGTGTATCAGAGGATGGTGATAGCTATGAAACTCATCAGCAATATGTATCCCAACTACGAGAAAAGCTGCGGGATGCTTATCACTTGGCTACATCTGCAGCTCGGAAGAACGCAGACCGCAACAAACATCGATATGATGCTAGGGTACGTTTGCAGGAGCTCCAGCCAGGGGACAGAGTCCTGCTGCGGAATATGGGTATTGCTGGCAAACATAAGATAGCTGACAGATGGAAGGCAATACCCTACCTAGTGATGGAAAAGCTAGGAGATCTGCCGGTCTACAAGATCAAACCTGAAGAGGGTCCAGGGCAAATAAAGACGGTGCATAGAAATCTTTTGCTCCCTGTGGGGGAGTTGGTTGGCACCCCTTATGAGATGGGCCATGACAGGGCAGCCAGGCAGAACAGAAGTGCCAGGCCACAGCCGCCATCCAACACGGACAACAGGTCCTCCGAAGCTAACCTACCCCCATTCAGCACGTCAGAGAGTGAGACTGAGGAGGAAGACATGACCCTGGTGTATCCTGGAATGAAGACAAGATTTCAGTCTCGATCAGCTGAGCCAATAGAGAGCTCCCCCTCTCCAGCCCTCAACCCCATGGCAGAGATATTTAGGCCTGTTCCGGGCACTCCTGTGCCACCGATGGGACCCCCCGTTGATGACACCCACAGGTTATTGGACAGTGGAGAATTCCAGGTGGAGGGGGCCCTAGACACGGTGGACCTTCCACTGTCGGAACCAGAGATGCAGGGGCCTATGCCAGTAGCCGAGGGACCCTCACAGGAAACCTCTCTATCCATCACTCAAGAAGATGTCCCTCCTACCCCTGCAACAGAGATTCTCAATAGAAGGGACAGGGTAATAAGACCAGTAAAACGGTTAACTTATGACGCACCTGGGGTGACTAGTGAGGAGCCAATACATTTAGCACACAGGCTGGTGGAAGCTAAAGTGGGCTTTCTGAGGCCCTTTGGAGGAAACCAATGAGTTGGTATAAGGGGAGTGTGATTTGTCGGGACGACAAATTCTCGGCTGGGGGGAGGATGTAAGCAGAGTCAGGATGAGCTCCACCCTGACATCTGGTGGTGAGTCATGGCAAAGCACTCCAGGGGCTGATCCAATTTGCATAGGCACACCCACCCTGCCTGGTACGAACCATAGTGGCCCAAATGGGCATTTTGGGCTGCTGTAGGATCCTCAGTTTGCTGTATTGGGGCAGGAATTTCTGTTACTGGGGCAGGAAGAATAAACTGTTATACTGCTTATGTAAATCATGGCCAGTGGAACTGTACTTGGCCTTTTGTCATGTTAAAGGGGAACTTGCCATGAACTAAACAACACTCGCCAGCCAAGGGACATGGGTTCCAAAGCCCAGTGAATTGAGAGAGGCTGCGGACAGGGGATTGCTTCTCGGCCTTTTGGCTAAGATCAAGCATAATACCTGGTGGTGTAGGACCCTTGTGAGGGTCTGAGACACCAATTGCAGCATCTCTGCCTTTCTCCACTGTGGAATATCAGAGCTAATGTTGAGTTCCTTGAGAGTCTGGTTTCAGACTGCTGAATTGAAATCACTCTGGGCTAATAGTGCAACTGAGCACTAGGGCTCCCCTAAACTACAAGCTGAAATCACTAAAGTGCTAACAGTCTTCTGAGCTGAAATCACTAAGCTGAAATCACTGAGCACTGTGTTAAGTAGTGGGGGAGCCTGAAGATAAGTGGCTGGTGGAGCAGTTGGCAAGACAGCTGATGGTGTGGTGCTGCTGGCAAAGCAGAGCAGTTCGTGAGGACAGTCGGAGTGGTGCTGCTGGCAGAGCAGAGCAGTTCGTGGTTGCAGTTGGAGCAGCTTGCAGGACGGCTGGTGGAGCGGCGCTGTTGGTGGGACAGAGCAGTTCGTGGGGACAGCAGTAGCGGCTTGCGGGACAGCTGGCGGAGCAGAGCGGCCAGTGAGACGGCTGGCGGAGCAGAGTGAAGCCCCATGGAGGGGTGAGGCAATCATCTTCACGCCACGTAAGGTGCCCCTTACCCCCCGCCCCTTCCCATTGCTGCCCAGGCAGGTGGCGTGTAGCACCCTGCAGATGAACTTTTGAACTCTGGGACTGGACTTTTGGGTTCGTGGACTTTTGGGGACTTTGGGTGACGTTTGGGTTGCTGGACTCAAGAACCCAAGGGACGGGGCATGGCCCAATTGGCTGGGGTTGGTCTTGCTCACAGTTTGGCTTATAGATCCTAGTTGCGGTGTTTTCCCAATTTAAGGCTGGTATCGTTTACCTGCTGCTGTTAAAGATTTCTGTTACACTGAGGCTCTGTGCTTGCGAGAGGGGAAGTATTGCCTCTTTGAGGCGCCCAGGGGTGTGTATAAGATTTTCCCAGGTTACTGGGTGGGGGCTTGAGCCGGTTTTGCATTGCATTGTTGAGAAGGGAACTCCTATGTGCTGAACCTGGCCCTTGCTGCTGTCAACTCATCCTGGCAGAAGGGTTACACGGGGACTGCCTGTCATTCCCTGTGACAGTTATAATCCTATGCATTTTATTGCCATTGATCAACTTCAGAAGACAGAAGTTAGATCTACTCATTGCTTGTCAGTATTTCTAATCTTTAGTGCTGCTTATCCTGAATTTAACAGCCAAAAGGGGTGCCTAGCACAGTTACAAGAATTTTTCCCCTCCCAAATTATTATGGAGAAAATGGATTCCTTCCCCATGCATTCAGATGACAAGATCCTCATTTCAAGGCTTAGAAAAAGATGTCATTGAAATATGAACCTACTCTCATGACACAGCGGGCTCCCATAGATCTGGGTTGATGCAAGGCCTCTAGCTGTGTAGGCTGCAGTTTGCAGGGTCTGAGTGTTGATGTAACAAGGGTCATCAAAAAGATCCATTTTGCAAGCAGGTTTCAGTAAGGATACATCTTTTTTTGCCTTCAGTGATCTTTCACCATAGTTACCTGTAATTAATGGCAATATACATTGTATCTTCTTTTTTACCAAGCTGAAAAAACAACAGCTGCATCTGAATGTTGCAGCTTTGACATTTCCACTTAAACCCTCCACGGACAAAAGAAAAATGTGCCAAATTATCTCATTTGTCTTTATTTCTAAAAAGCATAATGTTCAACATCCTAACCATTTTAGAGTTAAAATGGGGTCATCAAAATTGCTCAAGCCCTTGGCCTAACTCTGCTCCTACTGAAGTCAATGGTAAACTTCCCATTGACTATAATGAGAGAGATTTAGGCCAAAGCTGAGTAATCTTGTCCCCACCCTGAAGATCTCTGTAGGGTTCGCTGAAAATTATAGGAGTGGGTATTTATTATTATAGGAGTATTTTATGTATTTATGGTAAAAATACATGCCGTTTTTCTTAACTTTTCTTTAGGTTTCTCATCTCCGGGTTCCTACTATTGAGTATGTGGCTGATTATTTTTACTGGCCCTGGATAATTCTGAATAAATAAACTTTTTCCACACTTATTCTACCCTGATTCATGTGTAAAAACATCCATTGAGTTAATAGGATCTCTGATCTCTCCTCATTCTGGGAGCAATTTGTATGAGAGGAAACTAAAAAGAGCTTGGCTTGTTTAGCCTAGCACAACAAAGGCTCGGAAGAGATCTGATTACTGTCTGTAAATACATCAGGGTACATGACCAGGGAGAGAAGTAAAGCTATTAAAACTAATGAACAATGTTAGCACAAGAACAAATGGGTATACATTTAGGCTGTAAACTAGAAGGTTTCTAACCAGAGGAGTGACGTTCTGGAACAGCCTCCCAGTTTAAAGATGAGTTTATAAATTTATCAATAGGATGACTGGACTTGAGGACTCAGGAGGTGCATTCCAATCCTAATGTGTGTCTTCATGGAGACACACTGCACATGCTCAGTTCTGTTGCATAATCCTTTCCCCTCCCTAGGAGCATGTTGGGAAGGAGAGGGATTTCTTCCTTTCCCTGCCCTTGAAGGGTTGGGAGGTTGGAGCTGTTTGGTGCTTTGTAGCTCTGCCTGATGAGCCAGGGTGTATCGCTCAGCCTAAGGTCCTAATTCAGGAGAGGGTTAACAGAGCAGCTGGGTATTAAGGGAATGCTATTCAGCTAGCCAAACAGCAGCCATGTTTGTGCTATTTATCACGTTTATTATTTGATTTATTCATCCTTCATATGTAGAAATTAGTTGCTTCTCTTTTAAACATGGCAAATGCAGAAATACTGCAAATAAAGAAATCTACCACCACCATGTGGGCAGTGTAATACAGTCCCCACCAGCAGGGCAGATGGGATTTTTAAAAGGGCCTTGTTGTATGAGGAAGAGGATGGAGCCAAAGAAATGTTTTCCAGTGGCATCGACAGTGCCACATGAAGTCTAAAAAAGGAAGGGAAGCCTACTGATATATTGGGATATCAGAGAGCAAGTTTCCCCACCACGAAGGTGACTTGGAGCATGTAACCAGCCACACGAAGGGAAATAGGGGAAAGCTCAAGTGAAGAAACAGAGTTAAGATCAGATTTCAGACTAGGACCCTTTAACACTGGAATCAAGGCCACAAACATGCTCCCTCTGGGAATGTCACAGGGACGCTGACAGTTCAGACCCTGTAATGCATGTGTATATTCTGTAGGAGTCGGGTCAGAGCTAGTTAAGCAGGGGAGCATCTTTCTTCCTTGCAGGCGATGAAATCAAATAAAGTAACAAAGGGCTACTGTATGGTGTCAGGACAAGTAAAATTGGTAAATCCTCCAGCAGGCATAAAAATGGATTAACACCTCTTTGAAAAGTTGTAAGGCTCTTTTGTCTGCCCCTCAGCCGGGGAACTAGTCATGACCTAATAAGCAGAACACTTTTCTTTATTATATCAAAAGTCTCAGCACTTCCAGACAGTCTGGCTCAGTTGAAATCTAGATATGCAGGGGAAGGAAGACATAGCACTTACCCACTGATTTGTTTTCTTCTGGACAGTTTTCATATATGTTGATGCATTTTGGGCTGCCAGCCTGGAAGAATCACACAATTTACTCATAAGATGTCAATTGCTAATAAAATTCAGATATCATTTCAATATGTACCATGCACTCCAATGATCCCTGGACAACAAATTTCCCCACCCCTCAAACAATAGTCAGTGCTGATGCTTTACTTCCCATTGGCTATTCCAGTGATGCATACATGCCCCAATCCCTGTGAAGAGTCCAAGCTCCATGGTAGTCAATGGAAGGCTTAGAAAATATGGGTATACAGCTAGCCTCTGACAGGGTGAGGGAGAGAAGCTTGGTTCTATGTTTGCATTTTATGCCATGTTTGTAGCATGTTACAGAAATGGTCTTAACATATTGACTAGCAAAGCATTAATACTCAACACACTGGGAACACTAACCTTTCCTCCTCTAATGAATAACCCCTTGTTTTGATTTTATTCCTAAGGAGATTTTCGTGAAGACAGAATCTTGGTTGTCAAGCAGCAGCTCTGCTTCTGGGACCAATTCCTCACCTGAAATCATAACCCACTGTTTGTAACATCACAATTAGTTGCTAGGGAGATGACTATGATGTCACAAACGGGAATCAGATGATTTCATTTGAGGAATATGCAACAGGATTAGATTAACGCCTAGGCAATGAAGATCCTGTTTTCATGCAAACGTTTCTTGCAATAAAAACAGGGAGAGAGAATACAGACAAAGTGGCATGGAAACAGAATGCTCACACTGTTGTCTGAATAGCATTAAAGAATTTTTAAGATTGAAAGGAAGTACTGAGAAAACAACACCTGGGTTGGGGGTACGAGAATTACAGTCTCACAGCAGTGAACCAGAGTTCAGTTACATCTCCTGGGGTTGGATTGTCCCTCCTCAATAAGCCTCTGCTACAAAGCCGCAAGCATACCTGAGACATCCTCTCCCAGTCCCATTCCTGGAAGTCTTTGAATGCAGACTCTGAGTTCCACAAGCAGAGCCAGCTGGTGGTATCCACTTCCCTGTGCTTGGGAATGCTGACCAGTATACTCTATAATCAGGAGAACTAACCCAGTAAGCTCCGAAGTCTGCTGGTTTCACTCCCTGATTTTCTGAGTCCTGACTATGCCTATGTTCAGGGTTTGTCTACCCCCTAAAGTCCCAGAGACCTTTGGACCATTTGAAAGCATGCTATATCTTGAAACACACTAGAATTACTGAAAACTGCATCTCGTACATGCAGAACGTAGTGCGGAGTGACAGCCATGGGCCTGGGAGCTGGCAAGTCCTGAGGGTTTGCAGGTGTGTGGTCTTGAACAAGCCATTTAAATCTACATCCCACTTTCTCCCCATCTCAAGAAAGAGATGATACCTGCTCTCCCGGAGGTGTTGTAAGGATGAATCAGTTAATGTTGATAAAGTGCTTTGAGATTCAAATAAGTGCTAAGTGTTATTAAAACTGGCCTAAAAACCCCTTCCCAAGCCAAGTAGGATTTGGTTGTGTTCATATGCTCTCCACCACAGTAAGTTGTTTTTCCTTCCCCAGAAAGGTAGTGAATAATAATACCAGAAATAGACATGCTTACCAAACAGTATTGCTTTTCACATTGTATGGGACAGTTTGCCCTTTGGTCTGTTTGCACTTTCATTCGCATGTCTAATAGTCCACCTGTAGGAGGTTCTTTCCCTGGAATTTCATTGTAATATTCATGATCCTCCTTCTCCTGTATATTCCAAGCTGATCCATCAAGATTCATCACTTCACTAAAAAATGAACCAACACATGAAATGACCCATGTAATCAAATGATTCTCAGGGTAAACACGTTTCATGAATCTGTCCACAACAAAATGGACAAACTAGCCATACAAATGCCATTGTTCCCAATGTTAAAATCTGTCTGAGTAAATCCTTTCACTCAGCTACTTCTTTATTTTTCCAGCTATTGTGATTTGTTTTAATCACCCATAACTCAGTTGGCAGGGTGGCATAGACACTTCCTTAACATTGGGACGGTCTGCATTCTCTTAGCCATGAAAATGATACAAGAGCCACTTTTGGCAATGTTTTACCCTCAGAGGAGACACTGTTCATTAATGGATTCACATTATAGACTCTGGGCCCAGTTCCTTTTGCCTCTTATCTTGTCTGTATAAAGCAAGTGTGTGGGACTTATAAAGGGAAATTAAAACCTCATGTGGCATTTGGGCAGCAGTTAGGCCTGGAATTGCTTCAGGAAATCAAATATAGCTACAACAAATATAGTTTTTCAGAGTGGAATCTAGTCTAATTTTTAAAAACAAAATCAACTGAACAAGACTCTTGCAGCTGGAAGCAAACACTAAAGGCTTGTCTACATGGTGCAATAGTGCATTTAAGTGGGGTCTGAATTTTAGTGCGCAATAGCGTGTCACATACTAACTGGTGCGTGCTCAAAGGTCCCTAGTGTGTGTTAACATAGTACAGTTTAAAATGGGACTCCATAAACGTGCACTAGGGAAATCTGAGTGCGTGCCAGCAGGATCTACATGGGCTAGTTAGAATTCACACCCCAATGATGTGCATCACCTCATCGTGTAGACACGCCCTAAATGGCATCATCAACGGTGCACAACATTTCCTGCATGCCGTGAACCAAATGATGATGGCTTCAATATTCAGCTGATACACTGCAAAAGCAGGAGGTGTTTCCTGCACTATGCCGCTCCTCCAAAAATAACAACGCGTTTGGAAACTTACTTCTCTGTGTAACAAGAAGATAATTGGATAAAAAGGCCACAAGCAGGAAAGAGATAAAGTTCAAGTACTTGATTATGTGATACACAGCTCAAGTATTTGATTATGTGATTCACAGTAGTTTGGAAGTGGGTGACTCAGTCAAACAGCACCATCGGAGGGAAGTCTTCTGTCTGGGGACTGTTCTCCTGGACTGGCTGAGGGCTGGGCTAAATAATCTAATCAACCATTTCCATTTCTAATTTCTGTGATTTACATATGATGTAACCTAGAATGATTTCACAGGGAAGATCATCTTTATACTTATTGCCCAATGAGGTAGCAGGTTAGTATTAGAATGTGGAGGGAGATAAATACTCTATATAATAAAAGAAAAATATAATTAAGGTGGTATTGTTATTATTGTTATGGGTTGGGTTAAACCTCACTGAAGCTGTGGGTATACAAGCTGCCTTTCTTCAGGATAATTATAAAAAGCAATGAAGCACCTTTATGGACTAGATAGCTGAAACTATAGGGACTTCTACCTAGACTAAAGCCACATGCAAGGCTGGAGTAGGAGTTAGCCTTGTGCCCAAGGAGAGTTCTGCTGTGATTTGATAAACTTGACTGTGGGGACTGATTGTACTGGAGTGGCATGTCTGAGTGCATGGGACATAAGCAATGGAAAATACAACAGAAATAGACACAGAGAAGGAGCAGAAAGCCAAGGAGGCAGCAGAACAAGCACTGGGAGTGTGGCCCTGAGAAAAAGACTAGGGAGAGAGGTTTTTGGGAGAGTGCGTGTCTGAAAGAGGCTTGGAACTGTGAGCAAAGAAACTATCCCCTGTTGTTTGAGTCTTCCTGTGTTCAAGGAAACAGGACTTTGTACATTCTTTGAAAATAAACAGGACTTCATCAAAGAAACACCTGGCTCCATCACCAGCTTGTCTTCCTAACTGAAACAACTCACAAGACCCCACATTTTGTCCGACAGCCCAGATCAAAAGCGGGTAACATTTTTTAACATTTGTATTGTGGTAGCACATAACGGTCACAACCTGGTTGGGTCTCATTGTGCAAGACACTGTACAAAACATAGTCCTTGGCCTAGGAGGGCAATGTAACAAAGACAATAGGATGTGTGCAGTTCTCAGCCATTCAGGAGCAGTGACCACAATTTGCCACCTGCCTAGTGACTACCAGCTTGCAGTTTCCTTTACGTGTTGAAGCAGAGGTGAGTTTTGAATAGAGAGCTGAAGGAAGATAAAGCGGCAGCTTTGTGGATTCAGACTGGGAGCTTTTCCCACTCATGATGGATAGCATGGGAGAAAGCATGTAAGTGCTTGTCAGAGAAGCAGGTGATTGAGGCTGACATCATGGGCAGAGCAAAAGTGTGAGTCAACCTTGCAGTAAGATAGTGGGTTGGAGAGGTGGGCAGGGGGCTAAACTGCAGAGGGCTTTGAAAGTAAGGACAAGAAGTTTGTGTCTGATGCAATGGAGAAGGGGGAACCAATGGAGAAACTTAAAGATGGGCAGGGGGCAACAAAGTCAGAGTAATAAGCCAAGATGATCTTCACAGCCATGTTTTAATAGATTTTAGGGAGATGAGGTTGCAGGCACTGAAGGCAGACAGCAGGAGGTTAGAGCAATGAAAGCATGAGATGATCAGGGCTTGGACCAGAGTCTTGACAGCATGGGCATGAAGAAAAGGTTGGATCTTGGAGATGTTGTGCAGAAAGAAGCAGCAAGATTTAGACATGGCCTGTAACTGTGGGCATAGGAGCCAACTTTCGTCACCCAGGGGCGGGGCCCCGCAACGTCGCCCGGCGTCGGGGGTGGAGGTGAAGTGAGCTGGGCGCGGGCGCAGGGCTAGCGGGGAGCTGCCGGTGGGTGCTCAGCACCCACCAATTTTTCCCCGTGGGTGCTCCAGCCCTGGAGCACCCACGGAGTCGGCGCCTATGACTGTGGGTCAAAGTCGAAGACTGAGGCAAAGATAAAGCCAAGATAGACTCATTGACTTTAAGGTCAGAAGGGACCATTATGATCATCTAGTCTGACCTCCTGCACAATTCAGGCCACAGAATCTCACCCACCCACCCCTGGAATAATCCTCTCACCTATGTCTCAGCTATTGAAGTCCTCAATTCATGGTTTAAAGACTTCAAGATGCAGCGAATCCTCCAGTAAGTGACCCGTGCCCCATGCTGCAGAGGAAGGCAAAAAACCTCCAGGGCCTCTGCCAATCTACCCTGGAGGAAAATTCCTTCCCGACCCCAAATATGGCGATCAGCTGAACCCTGAGCATGTGGGCAAGACTCACCAGCCAGACACCCAGGAAAAAGTTCTCTGTAGTAACTTCTAACATCCCATCACTGACCATTGGTCCTATTTACCACTGATGGCAATTAATTGACCTTTGACTAAGATCATGTTATCCCATCAAACCATCCCCTCCATAAACTTATCTAGTTTAATCTTGAAGCCAGATAGGTCTTTTGCACCCACTGCTTCCCTTGGAAGGCTGTTCCAGAACTTCACTCCTCTGATGGTTAGAAACCTTCGTCTAATTTCAAGTCTAAACTTCCTGATGGCCAGTTTATATCCATTTGTTCTTGTGTGCACATTGGTACTGAGCTTAAATAATTCCTCCCCCTCCCTGGTATTTATCCCTCTGATATATTTAAAGAGAGCAATCATATCTCCCCTCAGCCTTCTTTTGGTTACGGTAAACAAACCAAGCTCCTTGAGCCTCCTTTCATACGACAGGTTTTCCATTCCTCGGATCATCCTAGTGGCCCTTCTTTGTACCTGTTCCAGTTTGAATTCATCCTTCTTAAACATGGGAGACCAGAACTGCACACAGTATTCCAAATGAAGTCTCACCAATGCCTTGTATAACGGTACTAACACCTCCTTATCTCTACTAGAAATACCTCACCTAATGCATCCCAAGAACGCATTAGCTTTTTTCACGGCCACATCACATTGGCGACTCAGTGATCCTGTGATCAACCAGGACTCCGAGGTCCTTCTCCTCTTCCGTTACTTCCAATTGATGTGTGTCCCCAGCTTATAACTAAAATTCTTGCTTTTAATCCCTAAATGCATAACCTTACACTTCTCACTATTAAATTTCATCCTATTACTATTACTCCAGTTTACAAGGTCATCCAGATCTTCCTGTATGATATCTCGATCCTTTTCTGAATTGGCAATACCTCCCAACTTTGTGTCATCCGCAAACTTTATTAGCACACTCCCACTTTTGGTGCCGAGGTCAGTAATAAATAGAATAAAATTGGTCCCAAAACTGAACCTTTCAGTATGACCCGCTGTAGTCTCACCTTTAACCAGTTCCTTATCCACCTCTCAATTTTCATATTGATCCCCATCTTTTCCAGTTTAACCAATAATTTCTCATGTGGTACTGTATCAAATGCCTTACTGAAATCAAGGTAGATTAGATCCACTGCGTTTCCTTTATCTAAAAAATCTGTTACGGGCTTGAGCAACAAGGAGGATGGTGGTGTTGCTTGCTGTGATAGGGAAAGGGGAGAGCTTTTGGGGAAACATCAGGCACTGGGGTTCTGGCCATGTTAGGTTTCAGTTGACGAGTGGACATCTGCAAGGAGTTGTCAGAAAGATAGGCTGAAATTTTACGTGCCCCTATGATTTCTCTGCTGTGTTGTTCAGGGTGTATGGAGGGGTGAAGCTAAGTCTCTGCCAATTCCCCACCTACTCCCTGCCCAGCTGCTGTGGGGAATGAGCTTGTGCTTACTCCTGTGTGCCCACACCCAAAGTCTACACAACACTTGGAGAAGCATTCTTACTTGCCCTTACTCCCATGTGCAGGCATATAGTCCAAGTAATAATCTAGCTCCTCTTTTTTAATAATGTAGCTAAGTGCAGAACTCCAGGTACACCCTTCACACATTCAAATTCCAAGTTGCACTTGTGTTTATTTCAGTATGTGAGGCGGCTCTAAGTTGGGAGCCGAAATTCTATCTGGCCTAATAGGGCCAGGATCAGGAGAGCAGAAAGATGGTTAAGAGTTACCTTCCCCCCCCCCCCCGCCCCCCAGAGCTGCACTGAACATAAAACTTGGAACAGATGAGGTTGGAGCTCAACGTAAGCACAATATTTAGAGAGCAGAACTTATTCTGCCCTTATTTGGAAATGCTCACTCAGTTTACATGCATAATTTAAAATAAGTCTATTTGGGGAAGGGAGAATAAGGCTAAATTCAGCTCTCAGTTACACCTGTACAAATGGGAATGCACTAGAAGAAGCAGAACTTGGTCTGCTATATATTGCGTGTACAGAGGGTTTTTTAAAAAAAAAATAAAGTCTGTGCGTGTCCAAAAGAACGCCATGCACAATGCATCTTGTTTAGAGGATGAGTCCCTATAGCATATATTCATCCTTACAGTAGAAGAGCAATATTCGGGTTACTAGAAAACACCATACTGACCTTTCATTGGAAGTAATCAGAGTAGGAGGATTCTTCAAGTATTGCTTGAATCGGAGCTCAAAAGCCTGCCCTATGGTATTTATTACATCCTGAGCCATTCCGTTGGGACATTCCAATATATGGCAGGCTACAAAGTGATGCAAAAATGTTTTAAAACACTCTTATTTATTATTTGTATTATAGCACCGAGGACCCTACTGTGCTTGGCGCTGTATAAACACAGAACAAAAATAAACTTTCATAAAACATGTTCACTTAGCTTATAAGAAAATATTCAGAGAAAGTTCTATCAGTCAATCCAGAGGTGAAGGATAGAGGAAATATCTAAGTAATTTGAGGAAACCATGCTGATTTCGCTTTTGATGTGTTAAGAAAACCTCCTTGCATGTGTTTTAATTTTAATATAAATCTACAACTTTACAAAAGAATCTAAACCTGTGTTTGTGTTTTCTGCTTTGTTTTTCTTATACCGTCCCTTTTCTCTCTTCATCTCATAGTGACTGCTGTGCATTAAGAGCGCCAGATTTTCCAATATCATTCAGGTTCTTTTTAAACCAAAAGTCCAAAATAAGTGGCCAGATTTGCTGAAGACTTCAGCATGTTAGGCATACACAGGGCATAGAGGTCTTCTGAAAATCTGGCCCTTATTTAGATGCTTAAAAGGAAACTGAAATCTTTGAAAATCTGCCCCCAATTTTGGGTGCTATGCATTTAAAATCTGGCCCTGAACTCCTGAAAATCTGGCAGTAGGTCACTAGATGGCAGACCAGTCACTAGATGGCACTGTGAGATCACTCTGGATAGTATAGTACACTACAGCCTACACAGGGAACTGTAGACCTTGACTGCCTCAGCTGCTACCAGCCTGAGGCCTAAAATTCAAGCCTCAATCTAAAGTCTACTTTCCAAATGGTAGTATAATTCACTAGTGCAATACAAACACAAGCACTGATTTTACAGTGGTTTTTAATATGTTGCTGTATTCATACCTGAATGCTTAATACTAAATGTCACTGAAACCACAAATGAATAGATTTTTGGAGTGTGATAATTAATTGACTTAGTCATTTTCTCATGTATCAGAATAAGGACGAGACAGCTACAAAATGAGGGTCATAAATATCAGCCCAGCCTTCCCTGGAAACGATTCCTTAACCATAGGAGACATCTCAGTAGTCAGCTATTTTACATACTGTGATCACAGAGACTTAGTAGTCATAAGCAGTGATGATACCCAGAACCTCCAGCTCTAATAAACATAGCTCCCTGCTACCTGAACTAAAAGGAAATTAGCTAGAGCAGTGTTAGGGGTTTTTTCTTCTGTAGGACAGCCACTGAAGGGACACATGCTCTCACATACACCTGCGCAAGTCTCACCAGTCCATTTGCTAGTGGGCTGCTGTCAGGGCTGGCTCTTGCTTTTTTGCCGCCCCAAGCAAAAACAAAAAACCACCACCCAGACTGCTGAAGCAAAAAAAAACAACTGGTGGCCGAATTGTGGCCAAACAATGGCCGGAATGCCGCCCCTTAGAATGTGCCGCCCCAGGCACGTGCTTCCTCGTCTGGTGCCTGGAGCCGGCCCTGGCTCCTGTACAAATTAGATGCTAGTCAGTACATTGCAGAAGGAAATAGAATTACTCTGACCACTCCAGTCCCTCTTGCCTTGTCCCACTGTCTGCTTTTGCACTGCCCGTGAGATGTTCCTGCATAGTTGTGCTAGTCAGTGTTTTGCCTGTTGCAATGCCACCAGGAGAATGGGGCTCTTTTTTCTAAATCACAGTATTCTGTTAGCAATGGTCATCAGTTGCTGGCTGGCTCCAAAATTTTACTGATGTGACCTGCTGTTGACTGTATACCTGTTCTCAAATAAGTAATACAAAGGATGCAATTATGATCTCCACGGATGAGGCAGCAGACTGGTATTTAAACAGACTAGGTGAATAAAAGTGAATGCAACTGAATTAAGGGATTTTGGGAACATCATCAATTACGAGACAAGATCACCAAAACTTTTTCCTCTCCTTGAAATTTCAACCGGAGCAGCTGAGTTTGCAATGGTGCCAGCGTAAGTTCCCTTCCTCTCAGCCAGCACAGAGGTTGTGCGCAGAGCTGTCAGTCCTGCTTGGGAAGCTGGGAAAGTGGCAGGACGCGAGTGTCCTCTCATTCGTGGAGTTTGATAGTTAACAGGAATTAAGTCACGCCTGAAGATTCTCACTGTGGGGCATGAGTAGCAAGGTGTCTAGTGCTGCAGTCCAGACAACACTATCACCCCATTGACCAAAGAGTGAAATGATACAGCCCTGAAATGGACAGACTATCAAGCTGTTCTGTATCACAGGCACATTAAAGCTCATGTAATTGCTTAGCAGAGATAGGACAAAATACTTTATCTGAAAATAATTTCATACCTCGCTGATTAACAGGATCTTTAGCTACGTATGCAACATAGTCTGTTGTATCCTAAAAACAACAAAAACAAACAAATGTCTTTCAAGTGAGTCATTAAAGCACCATTGTCAACAAAATAGTGTAAACGAGCACAGACGGATAAATAGTGTAAACGAGCACTCCCTTCAGTTTCAGAAATGATACTTAGTTTAGATGTTTAGGAAAAACAAACAGTCGTCCGCCTAGTGCATTGAAAGAAGAGTAATTTGTTGTGTATACTGAAGTGCTAATTCCCCCCCTCCCCTGGCCAAACATGCAGGAATCTCTTTGACATTTCTTTGTGTATTAAATAAATTATATTCTGCATTCTCGATTCTGTTATAGAAGCAGCAGTCATTCAAATTGTCCTCTTTAATTGTTATACAGGGTTCTAAAGCATATTAGGCCTAATCCAGGAAAGCCAAGTGCCCTCCGCTTCAATGGAAGTCAGTTAGCTCACCTACCTATGGAAGTTCAAGAGCAGAACACAAACTAGCGAGCCCAAGTACTGCAGAGGGCAGACTAGAATTTTGCCCATTATGCAGACTTTTTAAAAAAGAACATCTCAATGAAGAACTAAAATATGAAATTCAATGGGCTGCAGTCTGATCTCTATTACATCACTACATAAGTCCCAGGTAACTTCACTGAAGTCAAGCGGAGTTAGTCTGGATTAACACTGGTGTCACTGAGATGAGAAGACAGGCTGAAGTATTCAGTCTCGCTGTTCCAGACTCTGGTCACGACTAATATTGAAACATTTTTTTAGTACAAAACCAGCAAATGGTGACTGACGTAGCAAAAATAAAATATGTAGAGAATGTACAAAAGCAAAAGAGCCAGTTGATAATTCAGTGCTACAGTAAAATGGTGATGTAATTAATAGCATTATTTTAATAATTAAAGATGCATTTTGTTATCTTGGATCTTTAAGGCAAGGGTGGGGAGAGGGAGAGTGCACTTTGCAGTTCAAGGCATGGGTCTCTACAGAAGATGCAATCAACTGGCAGGAAATAAAAGCCCGTGTTTGTACTGCCACAAGAATAATAATTTAATATTGCACAATTAATTATGAAAGAAGTAGATCTTGGGGCCAGCATAACTTGTCGATGTTTATTTTAAAAAGCACCCAAATTAACTGTTGTGGATGCAAATGAAGCCAACATTTTCTTGTTAAATAAATTTTGTGAACTCAGTTTCCTCAATTTCTCTCTCAGATTTTTAAAAGCTCAGACATAGTCTGAGGTACATTTTCAATGCAAATTAGATGTGCAACCACAGTTAGCAATTAACTAGAAAAATACCAGATGATTTTGTTGTATCTTTACAAAGTTTGCACGCATACATGAATGACTTCACTCAACACTGAAATGCAGCTACCTCTGGAGTAGAACACAGCTGCTATTTCACAGTGCATAGCAACATTACACAGTTTAGATGCCTAATCCTGCAAACTGCTGAACACCTTCCTATATAGTGCTAAGCACCTTATAGGATTGGGCTCTGGGACAGGAAGCGAGGAATACCATATCCAGTTGAAATTGTAAGAAAAAATTGGGTTGTAATTACCCAAAATGGCATCTGGCCACCAGGATTCACATCCTTATTCTTAGTGACCTCAAGTGGGCTGGACCTCCATTTGACATCTCATGCAAATGACTCTGGTTCACGGAGCCCAGTACCTCTCATCCATACTGGGGGCATTCCTTCAGCTCTGACTGAGGCCACGTCTACATTACGGACACTACAGTGGCAGAGCTACAGTGCCACAGCTATGTTTCTGTAGCACCATAGTGTAGACACTTACTACAGCCATGGAAGAGGGTTTTCTACTGGTTTAGGAACTTCACCTCCATGAGCAACAGTAGCTAGGTCAACGGAAGAATTCTTCCATCAACCTAGCTCCATCTACACCAGGGTTTGGGGTGGTATAGTTATGGTGCTCACTGAGCGCTGTAGTTATGTTGGCCTAACTTTTAAGTGCAGACCAGGCCTAAGAGGGAAGAGTGTGACCTACTGAATCACCAGCATCACCTTCTACAGTACCTTCTGTAGGTGTTCATTAGAGCTCTTCCCTCCAAATACTGACAACACCCACACCTGCTTATCCTGTGAGATCTGATGACTTCCCAGCACAAAACAGCTTCAGGCTGAACAAATAAATAAGGCGGCCATGGGAATTCTGCATCTAATTTGCTGAGCAAAGCACTGAAAATGTATCCCAATATTTTCAAAATGGAAAGTTATGCAAAATAAAGAGAAACTGTATTTAGAAATCTAAAACTTACTATAAAGTATACCCTATCTAGATCATCGAAAGATGGGCTAAAGCCAGTTTTTAAAAGTTAAACTATTAAGAAAAGCGGTTACACTTCCATGTAAATTAGTTAAATAATAGTGCCCTCTCCCAAATCCACCCAACACCCTCCCCAATCAAATTAACAAAAAGCCATAAATCAGTTCCCAAACCAGGTATTATATTATTCCATGGACTCTTCCATTTGAATTCAGGCAGCATGTGCAGAAAACTACAATCCAGCATACATGGTGTGTGACCTTTTCTGGCAGGCAAAGAATTTGCATGTTGCAGCAAAGTAAAGTAACTGCTGCTGCTATGATTCAGAGTGAACTTTAGTGAGCTGTGAACCTAAATTCAATGTGTTTTAATTAAAAGCAAAGAGGGACCTAAGCGGCAACATTTGGATCTGGATCTGAACTTTCCCGAAGTCAGAAGTTAGGATTTAGGTCTTTGGATCAGTCCCATCTCTAATGATTCAAAGAACTTCAGAACAAAGAGTCTTGGACCAAAGAATTCCCCCCACCACTCCTCCTCCCCTATTTGTTTTTTTTTTAAATACAGGCAAGGTAACATTCCTATTCTCATACCTCCACTATTACCTTATCAGATAGGTGGTACAAGCAGAATTTCAAGGGCCAGATCTGCTCTAGAAAAACCGTGCTCATTGCCACACCAAAGGTAAGGGGCAAGGATGGCTTTAAAGCCATCTGATGGCAGCTGGAGGCCAG
This sequence comes from Macrochelys suwanniensis, assembly GCA_033296515.1. Taxonomy (NCBI): domain Eukaryota; kingdom Metazoa; phylum Chordata; order Testudines; family Chelydridae; genus Macrochelys; species Macrochelys suwanniensis. The sequence continues at coordinate 67,297,911 of CM065785.1, forward strand.
TTTGGCTCCCAGACATGGAGTAGCCTCAAGGTTCAGTTACCACTGTAGTCGTGGCACCCGTAGGTCTACTCTACTTGTCCAGGATTGCCAGAGCACGGCCTTCCCTGGCCACACCACTCCAACCCCAGAAATCCCCTTACACCAAGGGGGCCAGGAGCACGTCTCAGAGTACTAGCTCTGTTGGCTTTATACCACCCAGGGATTCTTTACACAAGGGGGATGCCCAGCTTCCCACTTAGGGCAGCCTTCAATCTGCTTTATATTGCCTGATCAGTTTACATTTTCAAAGCCAAAAGGGAGAGAATGGACATTTTTGAACGGAAGCGGAGATTCTGGTTTACAATTAAACAGTACTGAGAAGGCGGTTCAGGAACTTCTACTTTTCCTGTCTCATAATGCAAGAGTCAGGGGACAGTCAATGCAATTGAAAGGCAGCAAATTCAAAACTGATCAAAGGAAATATTTGTCCACGTAATTCAGTTACACTGTGGAACTCATTGCCACAGGATGCTGCTGAAGCAAAGAATACAATGATTAAAAGAGACATGTATACGGATAACAAGAATAAATCTTTTAAAAGAAGTTTGGGAAAGGATATAAATCCTCTTTTGCTTAAGGACCTAAGCCAGACTGTAACTATTAGGGATTCAGAGAAGACCTCCCTCTCCCAGGCTGCACAGATTGTCCCACTGCTGCCTACTGCAGGGTATTTTGCACCTTCCTCTGAAGCCTTTGGTGCTGGCCACAGTTGATGACAGGAGACTGGAGTGGACGGACCACAGATCTGATCCAATTTGGCAATTTCTATGTTCATATGTTCCCATTTTTAGGTCCCCCAAATCAGGGCAGGGGGAACCATGGCTGCTGGCTTCATAGACCTCCAAGGGCAGGTTGAGCTCATTTTGAAGACAGAGAAAAAAAGATAAAGACATCATATTAAGTGTCCTATATATACAGCAAGTCTACGGCAGAGCCAGGAATAGCACCTAAGAGTCCAAAATCTCAGTCCTCTGCTCTAACCACTTTCCTTGTCCTATGTGTAATGACTCAGAAATGTTAAGTACTGTGTAAGTGCAATTTAACCGGAGATAGGAGGGGATGAAGTAAAGTAATTGCAGGTACTTTTAGTCTTGTAATTAATCCTTATGCTTACAGAAATATATCTTGCAAATCTGTACTTACTGGATCACCTCCAGAGGCAAATGAGATGGACTGCATGTGGTGGTTGGCAATAATCTGAGAAATACAAGCAGTCAGTTAGAAGTGTCCATGTGCTGTACGTATAGAAAATACCAGATAATAACCCCGCAGAGAAAGTAATATAGGGCCTAGCTCATGAAAACCTCATCCGATAATATGCGAATCATATAATTTTCCTATGAGAGAACTTAAAGATGGGAATACACCCAGAAACATCAGATTCACATACAGTATAGTACGATCTTTGACTTCTTAATCTCCAGCAGCAGTTAGGGATTTTTCAAACTGAATTCAGCTGTTGATTTTTTTATATGATTAATAAACTAAATATTGGGAACTTGGATATTAGGAGAATTGGGGCTACCTGAGGAGAGAGAGAGGTGGCTTTACAAATCTGGGATTAAAGTTAAAAGCCAACTGAGTTCAGTTAAATGTCATTGACAGTTATCCATAAAGGCACACAAGAAGTCAGCTGATGGAAGAATATTTTTATGAACAGGGCTCTCCGGTGTTTGTGGTCTGACGCTATTCACTCTCCACACTAGTACAGTTCTTTTATTTGTCATAAATCTCTCTAGCTGGATCAGGCATCAATTTTTCTTAGGTTCATGCATTACCTCATCGCAATTAACACAGAGTTCTTTATTAGAACCAACTGCAATTGATTAAGCAAGCAGGCAAACAGTGAAATATGGTAGAAATGAGAAGTGAATACATTGGATTTTCAGTTTACCAGCATCCAGTAAATAGGGGCTAAAAAGAACAGAGAGGCAGTGCCCTGAATTCCCATAATTCAAATTAACTGAGAAAGCATTAGTACATTTGGGGCCAGATTCTTTAGCTGGGATTTGGGCCTTTTGCACTCCTGAATGGTGCAATTCCTCTGGGGTAAAGGGAACTCTCCTGGTGCCCTGCACCTTTGCCTCTCCCCGGGAGGAGACATCCAGAGTGGGGGAACTGTGTGATAGTCATGGGCAGAATGGAGCTCTATCTTTCACTTGCACAGGGTCAACTCTACTAGACATGCTTTGGCAATGGCACAACTTAGAGCTGCCTGGCAGCAGCTTTACAATGTGTGACAGCCAGGGCTGGCCCACAGAATCAGGGAGTTAGAACCTAGCTCCTGGACACCACCGGGACTTCTTCAGTGAAGAAGAAAACTTAGCCCTGTATCAGAAAATACTAAAACAGCTGAAACCGGTACAAAAAGGTTAAGCACAACTAAGGTGGTCAGCTTAGGGAGCTGTGTTGCTACTGTGATCCAAGAATAGAATCACATCACAGCTCTACATATCCTGCAGAATCAGCAAATGCATGTGATAAGTAACTGACAATAAATTAGCACAGGCTTAAACCAGCTTTGGACAATTGTGCACTAGCCTAAGGGCTGCTCTAAGTTTTGCTAGCTGCCTATGGCCGCAGGATCACTGAGGCCATACCCGGGCATTTCCAGGAGGGGGTGCTATGGGAGATCCCCTGGAAGTCAGCTAAGTAACTCTAGGGCAGCTTTGCTCCAGGGGAACTGCCAAACCTCCCTAACATAGGCCAGTCGTATGACTCATTATTGTTATTAAATATTTATTTTTGGTAGTGATAAGAGACTCCAGTCTGCACTGCAGCCCTATTAGGCACCATACAAATGAACAGGCAGAGGTATACACATACATCCACAGAGACACTGTTTGTCAAGTGCTTATAATAGCGTCTTTCATCTGGAAGCATCCCTAAACACAAAGTACATGCGCCAAATGTCAAATTTCTCCACCACTTTTCCCCCTTCAAATTCAGAGGCCAATTCTGGCTAATCTGTACAAGGCTTACAACCTAAACCTGAATAGTTTTGCTTTCCATCTTGAGCACCTGTTCATTCTTAAACCACAGCTATCTGCATCTAAAGAGGAAGAAAACATATTAACATGGATGGAAGGATACCTCAGAAAATAACTGACCTATAAAGATCCTACCTGCTGGGTATCAACATTCATCAAAGTAAGGCTGCTCATGGAGATGATCAGTTTTATATTAATGCCGGAAAACTGAAGGTTACTTTTGCCAAGCACAGAAGACAGAAATTTAACTGGAGGCTATAAACAAACAAAAAAAAGAACCATACTGTAAATTTCACACACCACAGACAGCCTTATACCAGGGTCAAGTCAATTTTATAGCCTACAATCATCATGTCCAGAATTTGTACAAAATAAAGACACAGATGATGATAAGATGTTGATCACACTCAGATGGAGCTTTTAAAGGTAAGAAATACAGGCTATGATTAAGATTTCTTAATATCTGTATGCAACATTCCTGTATGTTAATAATGATAAACTAAAAACTTTACAAAACAAAATACCCAAGAGCTATATTCATAAGTGATAGAGCTGAGTGAATAATTCATAATGAGTAATTTATCCATTTAATTCTGCTTCTTTTCTTGGGGACAAAATGTTTCTGAGTCGATGAGGAAATTCTCCAATGTATTTGTTTCCCAGGTTATAACAAGAATGTGGTCAGTGAGGGTTACCGTCCCTACAGCACTCTATAGTTCCCGATAGAAATCTACAACTTCCAGTTAGCATAGTGCAGCACAACACGGAGTGCTAATATCACTCCTCACTGAATCAATGAGTGATGGTGACCACTGGCCACTGTCATCCTGGAAGTTTTAAAACTTTTAATCTAAAGAAGATCATCAGGAAAAAGCCCCAATTAACTCAGTCTCCATACCAATCAAAAACTCTGTTTTGTTTTTTAACCAAAACCTGGTTATGGCAAAGCACTGGGAATTGGGATATCTGGGTGCGAACAGAAGGGTCAGGCAGGATATTAACCTTTTAGGGCTTCAGGACACAGTACTGTTATTGCTCATCAAATAATGAGTAGTTTTAAATAGTGTATTGTAAATACTCTTGTTTATAACATATAGTTGAACTGAACTTGCATGAATTCCATGGTGGGCTGAATCCTGCTAGGGAATCATCTAACCCATAAAAAGCAGCTATAAAAAGGAAACATGTCCTACTAATGCAATATTTACCTTCCGCTTTTTTATAGCTCCATTTGTTCCTGTTACAGCTTCGCACAGTCGGCTTATTGCTTCCCTGCAGAATAGAAAAGACAGCACAAACTATTGACCATTTAACAAGCATCCGCTACAAAAAGGTCAGGAGACTGGTGATTTATAGTTACAGTTCCACCCTTAAACACTTAAGGCTCCTAGCAGTTATTTTGGTTTGTTTTTACTGTAGTGTCCACAGTACATGGTGAACATTTCACAGGAGCAATAGTTGCATCTGACTAGACTCCAAAACTGTCCCAGCAAGTTACACTCCCCCACCTGATAGCCAGGCGAGCTAGTTTGGGTGTATGCTGTACCTTACCAAACTCAAATTGGGATTCTCATGGGCAGCTTCTACACTGGACATTTTGTAGCCCTTTCCCAGGAGTGGTGGCATCAATAGTGCAAGAGCTATTGTCAGCCGTGCTAGATTTGTCTACGTAGGAAACTGCTCTCTGTAAATCTCAGATGAGCCTCTCTCTGTTTAAGAACAATGTGCATGAGTCACAAAATTGGAATCTGGATTTCAAAGCCTCTCTACTTCAAATGTGGGGTAGTTTGGATCTTGAGTTTTGATATGGTGCATTGTAGAAATAAGGGCCAGAGGGGAAATCCAGAGCCTGCTTCTGCTTCTACTTGTCCTCTCTTACGGTTTTTCAGCTCTGGGGTAACAGTTCAGATTTCTTTCTCTAACAGGAATTTCCCATGGTAAAACCCTTTTTCTCACTTTCAAGTATTCTCTTTAGGCACTTCCCATTTATGAAAGCAGAACGGAAGGGTATAACTCATAAATCACTTACAGTGCTTACTGGCCTACATCAAAGACAGATAAATTACACACTTCATATAGCAAAGTGGCGTTCTGTATTTATTTTCCACACTTCAACAAAGAAACTTCTGATTTAAAATCACTCCGATTATCACTTTTAACATGCAATGTAGCATTTAATTATCCTGATCCAGGATGGCAGAGTTGCTGGGCAAAATAATGTATCTTGCTGAAGGTCATTAACTTCTCACTTACTGATGCTGAATGTTTTGGAGCCAATGGGGAAAAAAAACCCTACTACAATGAGAGGTATTCAGCACAAGCACATCTGACTTATTGACCTTTTATTTGGGGACTGTTTTAGACAGTGTGAATATGACAAAATGTCAGCTCAGCCTCAAAACAGCAAACATTCAAAAATCAAATGGAATCCCCTTGTCTTGGTAAACAAGCAATAGTACATGTGAGTACAGCAACTTAGCTATTAAAAGGCCCGATTCTGTGAAGTGCTGAGTGCCCTCTGGTCTCATTGACTTCATGGGACTTAAGGGAGCCAGATACATTGCAGGAGGTGCTCAGCTTCTTGCAGGATTGGACTCAGTTACTTCCATCTCCAGCTGACCTCTGGCATTGGGATCACAGGGGAAAGATGAGCTGTCACCCTAGAATGTTATAAACTAAAGATGTGTGTGTTGGTGCCTTTTTTGTATTGCATAGCAGATATCTAAGTGCAGAGCTGTACTGTGCAGAAGGAGGAAGCTAAAGCCCCCTTGAATTGCTTATTCTGATTACTGCCAAATCAACCTGGTGTGCTTGTCATCTTCGGCATGTGATGACTTTAATTGGCTCCTAAAATGAGGCCAGTTTGTTCAGGCATTTTCAGAACATTTATCTATCCAAAAAATCCCAAAAACATATTAATCACAACAGTGCTCAGGGCCAGATTTCTAAAGCCCACACTTCCTATATGGGGGCAGGATAAAAGTCAGGCCAGGGGCTCATTCCTGACCCCAGCTTCTTTAGGACCATACACTGTAGCTTGTTCTGTGCTGGCTCTAAGGGTGTTAGTACTTGATGTTAATAACACAGTTGGCTTGGTATGGCTTTTCCAACGGTTTCATTTTTAAGGACTCCTTGACATATTCACACAAGAAGAACTACGTGAAAAAAGGATGCTTTGAGCTTAGGTGAGAAGAAATGTAGATGGGCTCTGATGCCAGAGAAATTCACAAGGTGGTCACAAATGGAGTCCTATTGATAAATGCGGCATTAAAAACCATTGAACCCACATGTCATTATGCAGAAGAAAAGAAAATCAATAACATTTCCTTCCATCAGTCTCTCCTCTTTACTGTACATTACCTACCCTGATTAGAAGCACTGATCTCGCACCAGCTTCTTAATGGAAGCAATGAAAGTAGATTTTTTCCCCTCACACGCCTGCTTTCCCTCTGCCAGAAATGCAGCTAAACTGAAAGCTACATAGCTCTGGCCCAGAGTGTTTATAACTCCTAAAGTACTCCAGGAGTAATTTGAACTCTAGCCTTCTAGTTTTCGTAACCTAAGACAAAGAGGGCGACAGAAGCTCATTGTAGTTTATTGCTTTTATAGGTTATTTCACCAGAGCTCATCTTTTTAATTGTGTCTTAGTACAATTGTTTATGATGTACTGTAGGTGATGTGTGGACTTAGTGCACAGGTAAGGAAAGCATTGTGGGTCCAGTGGCTAGGGTACAGGACTAGGTCTTAGAAGACCGGAGTTCTGTTCTATTTGCTGTATACATTCTATGTAACCTTGGACAATGCACTTAACTTCTCTGTGCCTGTAAAATGTGGATAATGATCCTTAGCCACTTTTGAGAAGCGTTTTAAGATCTATTGATTATAAGCCCTGTATCAGAGCTAGGTATTATTATGGTTATTTTTTATTAGAACTTCCTACTTCAAGGCTGAAGAAGAGAGGGATTGAGACCTGTATACTTATACCCCATGGGGCTCATTATAGCACCGACACAAGATCCTTCCCCTTCTCCTCAACTCTTTAGACTGCAACTAGTTACAATGTGCTGCATGCTCCTTTTCCCAGAGACCTAATTAAATCAGTGGTAAGAGTAATTCAGTTGTAGGAGACCACATCTCTCATGTCAGATTTTTGTAAATGCCTACTTTAGTACATCAGCATGCTGGTAAATGAAATAGCTCTTATAAATTAGTTCTAATACATCATCTTCTATAGCAAATGGCAAGAAGTGTGATCATTCAGTCATTTCTTCATTAACATTACTCCTAAGGTCTTGCTTTAATGCATTCTTGTCATGTCTATGTCATATGTATCTACCCTCCGCCCCACAATCCTTTACTATGACAGTCAGGACCTTAGAGGTGGTCCTGGATGAATTATAACTTACATAACTGAATTTCTATTCTTTGTTATTTCTCCTACACTCTCCCAAGAAGCAAATATATGAAAAAGCCTATTGGATCCTTTCTCCGTTCTTGTTGTTTGGATCTGGCCTCTTTTGACCATTGTCAGGAATGCACAGTCTGTAGCATAAACACCAGCACTCGCATCTGGGAACTCAAAATATTCCAAACCACGGAGAGACTTTTGCACCCAGCAATGAGACCCACACATTAGCACATGCCTGAACGTGCACATTTGTATGAAAGCCCAGATGAAAGCAGAGAAGGTTCACATTATTTAAAGACATTCAGGAAACCCATTTACCCCCTATTTGATATGTAAAAATCCAAATGACCCATTGTAATGGTGAAGCAGCACTTTTTCATGATATACCTATGTACACACACTAGGCCTCAGGAGTCAGTGCATGCAGCTAGAGAACCACTATTCTGATTCCAATGAATCATTTGACACTTCACTGCTGCATATACATTATGCCTGTATTCTTTTTTTCACATGATTATTTACTAATCATTATCTTATGAAGGATCATTTTCCATTCTACCAATTCTGGTTACAAAGGCATTAGACTCTTGGTGTGTCGCTCTGCCTTGGGTAATTTTCTTTTTAAAAACTAACAACAAAAAAACTGTTGTTACAGGCTGTGTCTCATCTAGGAGAGATTAGGAAGTAAATTAAAGCTTGCAAGTTCAATTTTCCCATAGTCAAAGTTTATTATTCAGAAAGGGACAAAGCAGCTAGGAAAGTTGGCTACCTTTAAGAGAGTGAGAGAGAGAAAGAGTGTGAGCTCACATTCATAGAATATCAGGGTTGGAAGGGACTTTAGGAGGTCATCTAGTCCAACCCACTGATCAAAGCAGGACCAATTCCCAATTTTTTTGCCCCAGATCCCTAAATGGCCCCCTCAAGGATTGAACTCACAACCCTGGGTTTAGCAGGCCAATGCTCAAAGCACTGAGCTATCCCTTCCCCCCATTCACAAATATGTGCTGCAGAGTTTTATTCCCTGAGAAAGCTCAGTTTCAAAAAGAAAAAAAGAAAATACAAATTAAAAAAAAATTCAAGAGAGTGAACATCAATAACAGCCAGTGGGTTTCAGTCTAGTCCAATGAGTGCTTGTGGTCCATTTGCATTAGGAGAGAAGGCTATTGGTACAGCAATAATGCAAATATAGAATTAGTACCAATGAAGTACAGTCCATCGGATAAATTGCCTCCTGGAGAATAGCGTAATGTCAATGATGGCTTTCAAGCTAGAGAAAACCTGACACACCACTCAACACTGCCAATGGAAGCCTCAAAGGGTGAGTAGCAAAATCCCAGCGTTTAGGGACAGCAAGGAAACATACACGGAAACAACCTGCTGCAGAACCTACACTTCAGGAGGAGATACACACTTAGGGTACGACTTGCAAATAAGCTGAGCATGATACCTAAATGGGCCAGATCCTAAACTGGTGTGAATTGATACAGCACCATTGCTTTCAATGGAAGTATGCCAATGTGTACTAGCTCAGCATCCAGCCTTATGGGTTTTGAACATTAAATGTTCAACTGAACTTTCATTGTAAAGGAAATCTGGAGTAATTAATTAAACTGAAAGTGTATCAAGATTAAGAAGAGAAGTAAATTCAGCTGATAAAGTCTGCACGGAATGAAAGACTTTGGACGGATGAAAGTGGAAGACAAGCACATGTGCATTACAGCAGGCTAAACAATGCATTGCCATAGCACGGGCCAAGCTCTTAGCAATGAGACTTGCCAAAACAATCAACTAGTTTAGAAACAATCAGCACTAAACCCTGCAAGCAATGGCAAGAAATGCAGTTAGGGAGGCCAATAAATGATTAATATGAAAAAACTGAGATTCCTAGCCACAAAATCAATCTTTAAAATGGTAAAAAAATGTTCATCTTGTATTCTAGGTCAGTACTAAAAGAAACCAAACCGGGCTGACATTGTATAAATTAACCAGTCAGGGTTATTAGCCTACCCCCCAGTAGCCCCGGGTATCGCGGGACTGTCCACCTTTGAGCCCAAACCCCCTGTCCTAGCTGAAGTGACTCAGATCCCACAAGGCTGGTTCAGCTTACCTCCCGGCATTGTGACCTGGGCCCTGGAGCATGAGGTTGCAGTACCACTCGTTCAGATTTGGCCTGGCCCACTGTCAACTCCGTCACGGGGCCGGGCCAGCCCTCAGCAGGGCTGTGACCATGTGCACAGCAATGCCTGGAGCAGGGAGCCAAGCTCAGCCAGCCATGCCGGGCAGGAGCCAACACTGCAGGGTGAGTGTGGAGTGGGCTCTCTTTGCAACTGCCCCCTCCGCCAGAGCCTCCCATCCCCCAGAGCAGGACCCATCCTGAAATGTGAGAAGGTATGGACTAGCCCAGAACACGGAGGTTGGTTGTATAGCAAAAGACAGAGACACTGCCTAAAATTAAAAACAAGATTTGGCAACAGATGAATGATTGGACTCTTCAGCCAGGACAGTCTATACAGAATGAAGGAGTCCAAAGCAAAACTGATAATAATAGATCCCAATCTTGTACTAGAAAAGAGTACCCATCCACCCAAGCAATTTTCAGCAAAGGGGAACAAAGCAATAAGAGGATAATTACTCAGCAGTTTCCATTACCTGTACTGTTCAATGTAAAACACCTACTCCCTTGTCTTATGTATTGGCTGCTGGGTATCCATGGATGGCATTTTAGATGATCTAACAACCTTTCCAATACATAAAATAGTTTCCTCAAGCTAGCCATATGTCTGGCTTTAATTTGAGTAATGACATATTTTACAGCTCACTAATATTGTGCTAAGTTGCATATTTCAAGCACATCTAATGTGTAAATTACATAATAATGACATACTTTTAAGTTAGTAACAAAGTTTACAGCATATGTGGCTGCACATTTACTTTGATAGTTATGAAAAATAAATAATGGGATAACACCTGATTTATATCCTAAAGTATGTCTAAGGTACAGTACAATTCAATAGGGCAGATATAATTACAACATAAATTGCACCATAGATTAGAGAGAAGAAACCACCATGGATATACCCCTGCTATGATGAAATGGCACTTGTTGTATTGATAGATTTCTAGAAACAAGTTGATTTTAGGTTGCTCCTTCAGGACCAACCAGCCTCCAATTTTGTACCTGCCATATGACATACACCCGACTTAGTGGATGTAGATGTGCTAGTTAGGCTCCCAGCAATCCAGTCCGCGTGTGCAAAATGGATGAATGTGCAGTTCTGTGGACACAAGAACTCATATGTACATTTTTACACTTAAAATCTGAGGCTGTGCCTGAGAATGTGGTTCTTATCATCACATTCAGAATGAAACGATGTGATTCCACTCTATACTCTACTGCAGTTTTTCCTCAACTGGTGGGTCACAAAAGGCAACCGAGGGCTTGAGAGGGCTTGAAAATTTTATTAGTCAAAAGCAAAGAAAATCTTGTTCCCAACTCCCTGCACACCCTTACCCTTTCAGGTTAAATATTCTCTATCAACCTCTCGAAACACACACACAAATCAACTCGATAGGCTTATCATCATTGACATGTTTTTAACTCTCTCACCTTTTCTAATAAATATAACAAGGCTGTGGAAATATATTTTTTACTTCAAATCAGGGGTAGCCAGCCTGAAAAGGATGAGAAATGCTGTTCTACGAATCCTGGGGTTTCAGCAGCTCTGCTGTCTGCTGGATTGGAGGAGACTGAATTTCTAGGAAGCTTAACAACAAAAAGTTCATGCTAGCTGGCTGCTACAAACCTGTTGGGTGGAAGGCAACTTCCCAGCTATGTGGGACTTGTTCTCTGGAGTTTGACTCTCTAGAAGAAAATTTGTTGCAGAGTTTTATCTTCTTTTTTTTCCCCCTTTCAATTTAAAGAGAAGAACTCACAATAACAATAAACCACTTTGTTTATTGTTTCTCCAAATGAGAGCAAAAGAAGAGACGTGGGCTGATGTAATCGAATAAGAATGCTGTTGAAATGTGCTTTTAAGCATCTAAAGGCCTGCCTACACCATCTAACAGAAAGGGATTGTGTGGCTCAACAAAGTAGAAAGTAATCATCCAAACAAAGTCAGCCTTATTTAGCCAGCCATCCCTGTCACCCCATTGCAGATGCCCTTAGCCCTAACAATGTTGCCTGACCATTTTCAAGTTTGCAAGTTAATGTAGCAATCTAAGATCCAGAATCTCTTCCCTTCTTCCCATAAATGTCCAAGTATAATTTCTAATAATGAGCTTGATTTAGGAGTGTGAGCTAGGAGATGCGTAACAGGGAACTAGCCAGAGGGCTCAGTGAAACCATGAAAATGCATGTTTATAGTAAAACATAGATGGGGCAACCGGTTCATGTGAACAAATGACACAGATTATTCACTTTTCACAGAGTGGGGCCCCCAACTAAAACCGTGGATCTGAACGCTCTTGGACCTTTGAGGTGATTCAGTGACAGACACATTTTGCACACAGCCCTTATTTTTATAATGAGGAGAACTAAAAACCCATTGTAAGCAATGCTGAACTTTGGGGGTGTTTGCATTCTGGATCCAAATAACTTGATTTGAGCACAACTCTAATCTCCATTGGGGAAAGCACTTTGCCCTGGAGAACAACACGCACTAAACCCTTATAGGGTAAGCACCAAAAAGAAGCAAGGGGCAAACCCCCCTCTATTATTATTTTGGTTTAAGTGTGCAATCTAAATATAATTTTAGAGCACAAATATACATAACATTTTGAGGAGCGTAAGAGGTCATCTGAATGTGTCAGACATTTTTTCATTTTTCAAACAGGCCAAGAGATTTATGATTTGGGGTATACATCAATACCATGAGAAATCATCCTGTTTCTAACCTTCCAAGCAACTGATGACATCTACCCCATATCCTGTCCTTTCAGGCATAAGGCACATGACTTGCTCTGTTAATTTCAGTGGAACTAAAGAAGTCATCCAAGATACCCTGCAGTCCCTTAGAACATGCCATATGGAATGTTAGCCTTGTTGTGTGCAGTGAATTCAGTCAGCTTCTGAAAGCAAGTTCAAGCCTCTAGGTTATACGCTGACCTTGATGCAGAGTAAAGCGTGCATGGATAGAAACAGAAGCTAAGCATGAAAGTCCAGTCTCACAGCATGCACATGTTCACTTTGTAAAGGAGCAGCAAGGGCTTGTCGATATGCAAATTGCCCTGTGTGATGGGGCAAGGCCAAATGGCTATAGGAAAGTGGTGAGGAACCAGTATGTTAGCCCCAGGCTAAACAAATCCTTGATACCTTGTTAACCAAATGGCAGTTGCTCCAGGTTAATCAAGACACCTGGGGCCAATTAAGATCCTTCTAGAAAAAGCAGTGGAGATGGCTAGATTGATTGGGACACCTGAAGCCAATCAAGGGCTGGAACTAGTTAAAAGCCTCCCAGTTAGTCAGTGAGGGGGGGGGATGTCAGGAGCTGCAGAAGGAGGTTGCATGTGAGGAGCTGGGAGCAAGAGGCACTAGGAGCTGAGAGTAAGAGGGTGTACTGCTGGAAGATCCTGTGGTGAGGATAAAGAAGGTGTTGGGAGGAGTCCATGGGGAAGTAGCCCAGGGAGTTGTAGCTGTCATGCAGTTGTTCCAGGAGGCACTCTAAACAGCTGCAGTCCACAGGGCCCTGGGCTAGCTGTAAGGATCCCCAGACTTTTCTTTGCCGAAAGCCGCTGAAGAAGTGTTTGGAAAAGAACTGAAATACTGCCATTCTTCTCAATGAGTCCAAGTGACACACACACAACATACTGCCATTCTTCTCTGAAGAGTCCAACTAACACACACACACACACACACACACCCCATACTGCCATTCTTCTCTGAAGAGTCCAAGTGACACACACACACACCCCATACTGCCATTCTTCTCTGAAGAGTCCAAGTGACACACACACACACACCATACTGCCATTCTTCTCTGAAGAGTCCAAGTGACACACACACACACACACACACACACACACAAAACATACTGCCATTCTTCTCTGAAGAGTCCAAGTGACACACACACAACATACTGCCATTCTTCTGAATGAGTCCAAGCGACACACACACAACATACTGCCATTCTTCTGAATGAGTCCAAGCGACACACACACAACATACTGCCATTCTTCTCTGAAGAGTCCAAGTGACACACACACACAACATACTGCCATTCTTCTCAATGAGTCCAAGTGACACACACAACATATTAAGGCCACGTTATAGAAACTGAGAAATCATTTGTGAAAGAAGATCATATGGAAATGTGTCTGTGTGTGTTTAAGTAGAGAAATGTAAATATCATGGTGAAACCTTGCATGTAAATACAGTATATGTAACAAAAGCAAAGTGGGAAAGTCTATATAAGAAACAGTAGATTTGGTACCTTATAGATTTTATTTAAGATGTTATTCGTAAATGATTCCAAAGACTATTTACAATGTGTTTTGCGTATTAAATATTTGATTGTAAAGAAACTGTATGGTTCCCTCTCTCAAACTATCTGGGATCTATTACTGCCTACCCACAGGGCTTTACATAAAATAGCCCTGAGGTTTAACTCTGTGTAATACTTTCGGAAAAGACAGAGCTCTAGCCTATGTTTCAGCAAAGAGTTAAGCTGCTGTACAGGAAGAAGGGGAGCGTAATAGGTTATACATAACATTGCCGGAAACCAGTGGGTACGTACTCAGCTTTGCCTCCACTGCTGCTGTGTGCACTACCACGGATACACTGCTAGTTATAGTTGCACTAGCTTGGTGAGCTAACCGTTAGTATGAGTACGTGGAGATGAGCAGGGACTCTCACCCCCAAGCCTGTAGTGTAGATGAAGCTTTAGACACACATTTTGGGGCTGCCTGGGCCCAGTTTTGAAAAGTGCCCCTTTGTGTAGAGGAATGCTATCAAGGTAGAAAATCAAATCTATTTTCCCATGTTGCAGATACCTCAGATGATTAAAACTGAAAACATTTAAAATAGCCAATATTTTTGTACGTTATTTATACTAGTTTCTCAGCTAGGAGGAGAAGAATAGACTAATCAGTTTGATGTTTGCTTCCCGCCAGTTGCTAATCTATTGAACTTCAAATTCTGCTGCACTAGCCCAGCATTAGGGTTGCAGACATGTTTTAGGTTTGCACGTCTCTTTCACACACACTGCAAGGGGCTGTTTTATGTTTTTTTTTAAAAATGTTCTCACTGGAATTTTTTTTAAGTAATGGAAACATTTGCATTGTTCAGTTTTAACATTGCTCATGTTTACAAAACCTAAAGTTTGGGCCAAATTGGACTTGGTGAATTTCCTTTAAACAATTAATTGCTCATTATTTCCCAAACAATCCATCAAGAGCTCTATTTTGTCAGTGTAATGACATACTCCATGGCATGCAGTTGTGAGATAACCTCACTTTTTGGCTTCTAGAGCTACTGAAGCAGACAATTTATTGGTCTGAATGCTAAATGCTGACTTCTATGAGCCAACTGAACAGCACCTATTTTTTTGATCTGTGAATAATTAGCGCTAGGGAATTGTATTAATAGCACAATAGCTTTTTTTATATACAAAACCAGGAACTAGGCTGGTTGTGAGCATAAGTTGATTATAAGTGCAAACAGCTTCTAATTTCAAGTATACACAAATCAAGGCTGTATTAAAATATGGTCCACAGGAGCTTTAATGATAGACTTTTAACACCAAGACAAAAACCAAACTTGGTTTTTGGAACGTACGGACAATATATGAAACAGGGAAGCTAGCTCAGGTCACAGCAGAGATGAGATGCCACAGCTTACATAGCCTGGGTGTCAGCGAGAGCAGATGGATAGGATCAGGAAGATTAACAGCCTCGGGAGAAACTTTGCTGTGTTCTGGATGGAATGATGGACAACACCATGAGGGTGTTACCATCCTTTTGAAGGGAGTGGAAGTCCATCAGCATCAGACTTATGAGAGCCAGACTGAAAGGGAAATATATCATCATCACCCTGATTAGGTGCTATCCTCCGAAAAATGACAGTAATGAAGAAGTAAAGGACAAATTCTACCTTACACTACAGGCGGCATTAGAAAGAGTACCAAGCCATGACCTAACTATCATCATGGGAGACCTGAATGCCGAAGTCAGTAAGGACAACACAAACAACGACAGAGCAATGGGAAGACATGGGTGTAGCACCATGAATGAAAATGGAGAAAGGCTTGTTGATTTCTGTAATATGAATGACCTAGTCATCGGTGGAACCCTATTTCAACACTGTGAAATCCACAAGCTGACATGGAGTTCTCCAAATGGCAGAGATAAGAATCAGATTGACCATATGATGATCAATGGCAAATGGCGACGCTCACTGCCAGATGTGAAAGTGAGAAGAGGTGCAGATATTGGCAGCGACCACCACCTTCTGACAGCCTCCATCAAGCTAAAACTGAGAAGTGTGGGACATAGACGTTATGACATTGACAAGCTAAAGTCCCCTGAAATACAGAAAGCTTTCATTCTGCAGTTAAAGAACAGGTTTCAGGCACTTGCAGACCTTGATGAAAAGGAGAGGAATGCAGATGAGGAGATCAACAAGAAGCAGGACAAAGTAACAGCGATTTATAAACAGAGCAGTGAAGCTTATCTAGGCTACAGGCAGAACAGAAGGAAGGTGTGGATTACACCCAGCACATGGAACGCCATAGAAACCAGACGAGCCCTGAAGAAAAAAGTTTTAGACACAAGAACCCAGAAGTTAAAGGACAAATACACAAGCAGTATAGCAAGGTAATGACCCAAACAGTGGGAGTGGCTGGGTCATTACACAAACTGAAAACTATTTCCCCATGCTAGTTTCCCCCTACTGTTACTCACACCTTCTTGTCAACTGTTTGAAATGGGCCATTCTGATTATCACTACAAAAGTTTTTCTTCTCCTGCTGATAATAGCCCACCTTAACTGATTAGTCTCTTAAAGTTGGTATGACAACCCCCATCTTTTCATGTGTATATCTATCTTCCTACTATATCTTCCACTCCATGCATCTGATGAAGTGGGTTTTAGCCCACGAAAGCTTATGCCCAAATACATTTGTTAGTCTCTAAGGTGACACAAGTACTCCTCGTTCTTTTTGCTGATACAGAGTAACATGGCTACCACTCTGAAACCAGTCACCAAGTCAAACAGTTTTTGTAATTTTTCAAGTCCCCTTTCCTTAATCTTGTTTATAATAATCCCAAGGAAGTTTAACACGTTTCCTTCATGTTCCTGTCCCTTCTCAGCCCTGCGCAAACACAAACACGCTGAGGAGCAGAAATACCCCTTGGGAATTCCCCCAATATACAGGTGGTATAGTTGGGTGCCAGAGGCCTAACTCACATTCCCTGACTACCCAACATAAACTGGGCTGGGGAATGGCTTGGGATGGGAGGGAGCATATCTGGGTCACAGCCAGAATACTGTGGCTGTTGTGGCTGCAAAGCAGCTCACTGGCAGCTGGCCTTTCCAGCAGCCCAGAATCTTAGGCCTGGTCTACACTTCGTGAATAACGGAGCTGAAGTCGACGTACTTAGATCTACTCACTGCAGCGTCTTCACTGCAGTGAGTCGACTGCTGACGCTCTCCTGTCGACCTCGCTCTGGTGGAGTACCGGAGTCGATGGGAAAGTGCTTGGTGATCGATTTATCGCGTCTAAACTAGACATGATAAATCAACCCCTGCTGGATTGATCGCTGCCCATTGATCCTGCGGGTAATGTAGACAAGCTCGAGAGGGGCAAAGGTTGGGTGGGCATAGAGCTACCTGTCTGCACACACCTAGGCTGTGCCTCCAGCATGGGGCAGCACAGAATCTAACGCCAGCTGTTAAAGGGCTTTTCATGAGCCACGCTGCTTCCCAATAAGGAGTTTCTTTTGAAAGAGAAAAGTAGCATTTATTTTGAACCTCACCCTCAAACGTGCACTCACTTTACACACACAAATATAGAGTAATATGGACTTCACAAATAGGTAAAATTAAAATAAAAGAAAGGAAATTCTGGGCCTTTCCAGTCCTGTCACGGTATCTTTTTAAAAACACTGTAATGCCTTCCTCCAGAAGACTGAATATCGACACCCAGTCACTTGATCTGTAGAGGCAGTTACAAATTTACGAAGATAATATAACACAAAGTATTTCACATTTAGACAGCCCTGAGGGAACTCTACTGAACCCTGATGAGTGATAACATGGTGGTTTTTCATTATTGGCCAAACCCAGAGGTTTAGTATCTGGGAATAAACTTTTGCTGATCTGAAGCCTGGAAACTAAGGCCTGCTGTGCATTAGAAAATGGACCATGTTTCATACCCATTGTCCAGTCTAACTCTTCTCAGACTCCACGTTCAGCCCTGCTTGGCTGCTGGTGCAAACTGGGCCAAGCAATGCTACCCACCTAATAAAGAATTCAAGACTGGGCCTTTGCTAGAACAAGGGACCCATCACACAGTCCATATCGGGTGTTGAACACATTTTGGTCCCATCTGCATCCAAAACCAAGCGTGAAAGAGGAGAGACCTCAGGATGGGGGCCCTGTGTGGTGGTGAACACAGTTTATTTTCTAGTGCAGACACAGCCTATTTTAGATTACCACTTGAGAAAACACAGAAGTCTGAAGAGAAAACCCACATCTAAGGCTTTGTATAGAAATGAACATTCAGACTTTGTATTAAGCTGGATGTCAGACAGTTGCCTACCACTTACCTGGTGACTTGTGTCCTGGTGCCAAAGTCCAGAGACCTCATTGACTGCAACACTTCAATACAGCCCATGTACTAGAGTAGAAATGGAGAGCAAAAGAAATCACAGCTATTTAAAAGAACACCTTGAAAAAACAGAAAGAGGTTCACAACTGGGTGCAGACGTAATTTTGACCCCTTAAGGACATTAAATAGATGTAGAAACATTTGTACAACCATTTTCAAATCTACTCATCAATACATATTTCATGTGATTTAATAATGTAATTGACGAAACAAGGATTGCATTAAAAGAAGGCAGGGCAATTAACACACACAAAAATCTAACCACCTCCCTCTCCCCAACCCTACTTATCATTGGTTATCTTGTTTCAGTTTGTGCCAGTCCATAGGTTTACCATTGGATCATGAGGGATGCGTGAGAGGCAGTGGTGACATTTATGCATTAGCAGAATGGCCATATGCCTTAGGAGTGTCCTGCAGAGTGGCCAGGCAGGGCGGGAACTGTGTGTCACTCCAAATAGGCCAGCATAGAGAGAAATATTGGTGGGTGCAAGAGGAGGGGCCTTTGGATCCATACCTGTGCAGATTCAGTGGCTGGCAACCCCCGTATAGGGGGTTGGGAAAGCAGTGGCTGCTATTCCAGTCGGCAGCAGCACGTGTGGAGGGTCTAGGGTGACCAGACAGCAAATGTAAAAAATCGGGACAGGGGGTGGGGGGGTAATAGGAGCCTATATAAGAAAAAGACCCAAAAATCAGGACTGTCCCTATAAAATTGGGACATCTGGTCACCCTAGGAGGGACTGTATCATAGAGCACCAGCCTGCCCCTGGATCAGTGGATGAATTCTGTCCCTCCAATCTACAGTACACACTTGATTTCCTGCAACAAAGCTCATTCACATGGGCTTTGTACAGCGGTAGGGGTGAAATAAAGAACAGTGTCAATCAGAACCTATGTGGAATCTCAGGATGTGTTAGCCTAGGGATTCCTTTGGTGGTTACGTATGAACATATGGACATTTCTATCTCAGTACAAACATGTAAGTCAAAGCCACTGACTGATATTACTTCACCCCAAAACATGTACAGTAGAACCTCAGAGTTACAAATACCCGAGTCACAAACGGACCGATCAACCACACACCTCATTTGGAACTGGAAGTACGCAATCAGGCGGCAGCAGGGACAAAAAAAAAAAAAAAAAACAACAAAAACCAACCTAACAGTACAATTGCAAGTTCTTCAGGTGAGTTAGCCACATGACTGTCTCTTCCTGAATTAAAGCCTCTGTTTGGAGAATGAAAAGTACTATAGGAAGGAAATTATGGAATATTCTCACAGAAGCTACAGCTGAAACTAGCCTAAGGATTTCTGAAATTATTGTTACAGAAATATTTTTAGTGTACCCAAGTTTTGTTCTGCTTTTTAACTGTACAAAGTGGTATTTCTGCTGTTGGAAACTGTGACATCGTCGAGTAGGGCTGTTATTTAAAAATTAAAGCGATAAAAATCTCTGAGTTATACATTGCAGCATTTATGGAGAATCATGTGTTCCCTTCTCATTAGTTAGCACTCCATTTTCTCTTAGGAACAGAAATCCAGCGAGCTGGCTGGCGACACTCTGCTACCCTGGATAAAACGAAAGATTCAGAGGAGGGAGTGAGTCATATGCTGAGATCATATGATGATGAGTAAGTTCATCCTTGCATCCTGAACAGATGCGTGGGAAGCTACTCTAAGCAAAGATGAAAAAAAATCAATACTAGGTTTTTGCAATAAATTACCCTGACTGGAGCTGATCTTATTCACAAAAGACGACTCCTTATTTAAAACCTGGGTAGAGAAAATGCATTAATATGGCAGCTTTCTCAGTTCCCTGATTTGTTTACTGTCCATGAGTGACCTGAAGATACACGATCAATAAAGGCTGAGTCTCCAAATCTCAGGGGGGAAAGAGCAGGGAAAAGTGTAGAAAGAAGATAATGGCCTGGGTCCCGGAGAAGCTGGCCAAAGAGAATGGGAGAAGCTGATCAAAGAGAATGGGAGGGAAACGGAAGGTTGTGCCCCAGTCTTCAAGAACTTGTGCTGAAGAAGAGACCTGTGGAGCAATCAAAGAGGGACTTAAAGGAGACTGGAACCCCTGCTAAATAAAGCAAAAGAGACTGCCCTAGGAAGTTAAAAGTGTGATGACTTTGACTTAGGGTCTGTCTACACTGGAGTTGCAGGTGTCACTTCTAGTTTAGGAAGACATACCCACACTAGCGCTGATTGAGTAGTGCACTACCAATAGAAGTGTAATTGTCATGGCATGAGCAGTGGGATGGGCTAGCCACCGAAGTACATAGGTAGGGCTGGGATCTTACCCAAGTGTTGCCCTAACTACCCTCGTGTGCCCTCTCCCGCACCAAACAAAACCCTCTCACCTGAGTTTACTGGTGCTTGCAAACTGGGCTAGCTGGCGTGGCTGGGGGAGTGGGCTAGAGCCCAGGTTCTGCTTTCGCTCAGGCTGGTAATGATTTCGCAGTGAGGCTGCAGGCTCACTCACCTGAGTACCAATAGTCATCCACTGCTGTCCCACAATTCCCTTCATGTGCCCAGAAGGACAGGCAAATTCTCCCACAATTCACTGGCAAAGAATAATTGAGCCACTTAGCTCACTGTACCACAAGGAACCATGGAATATGTCCTCAGAAGGCCTAGTGATACTTTCACGGGAGCGCAGCAGTAGGAAGACCAGAGTAACTCTGGTAGGGCTTTCACTGTGGCAGCTCAGACCCAGGCTATTCTAAACCAAGGTTCAAATCAGCTGAGGTAACTCTGCAGTGAAAAATGACTGACTGACTCAGTTTGGAAGTCAGGGCTGGCTCCAGGCACCAGCCGACCAAGCATATGCTTGGGGCAGCACCTTCGGGGCGGCCAATCGTGGGGCGGCACTCAGGTTGTTGTTTTTTTAATTTTAATTTTTTTTTAAATACACTTCGGCACGGCGGTGCTCGGGGGAGAGGTGGGTTTGTTTCGGCTGGGCGCTGGGGTGTGTGTGTGTGTGTTGCGGCGCTCGGGGAGGGTTGTTGCGGCTGGGCAGCACGGTGGGGCGCTCGTGGGAGGGGGTTGTTGCGGCGGGGTGGCGCGGGCATGCCGCCCTCCCCCCGCCGCTCCGGCCAGGAGAGCGGGGCCATCCGCTCTGGCCGGGAGAGTGGGGCCGTAGGCATGCCACGCTTAGCCCGCCACTCCAGGTGGGAGAGGCGCTCGGGGGGCGGGGGGCTGTTTTGGTGGGGCGGCGGCGCTCGGAGGGGTTGTTTCGGCGGGTGCTGGGGGGGTTGTTTTTTTTGTTTTGGCGGGGTGGCGCTTGGGTTTTTTTGTTTTTTTTGGTTAGAAGTGGAGGTGGAAGCACTGGCTCCATGAAATAGCCACCTTTTAAAATGGGGCATAGACATGGGATTAGCCAACCTACCATCTGGTGTAAGTGTTTCGGGAATCAGAAGGAGTGGGATCAAGCCCTTGTGAGTATGACATCCTAACCCTAGTGGTGTAATAAAATACCTTGTAGTACAAGTTATAATATTCTATATATTCTTTCCCATGTTATAATATGCTTTTGCATATAAAACTTTTAACACCAATGCTCCTGGGTTAAGAAAGTAGTTAAAATCCCAGCAGAGCTGGCTAGAAGAAAGGATGCCTACTTGAACAACAGCCTGGGGCAGGGGCACCTTTAGAAATAACAATGAAATGTGCTACTTCTACACCAATTCAAAGTTAAATCTTGGAAATGTGCTTTCCCCCAGTCCCTCAGTGACTGGCTGAGATCAGCAGCCAGGTGAAGAAGGGCTGGCAGATGTTAAACCCTAGCAAGGTAGAGTGGTTATGCTTGAAGAAGAGTTTGCCATCATGGTAAGGCTACAAATGGTCAGAGTTCCACAAATTGTCAAGACAATGTGCAATTTAGGAGTTCTGGACTCCTTGTTGTTGACACAGGTCTTTAATGAAGCAGCATTCCCAGAGACTCATCCCACCATTTCCAACTGGCTAAGAGACTACATCCCATCCTTGCAGATGATCACCTATTAATGATAATGCTGGCAATGCAATTTATTTAGGCTTGAAAGCATCAGCCCTGAGAAAACTGCAGCTACTGCAGAATACTGCAGCAGACCCACACAGCTTAATAGGTTACTGAGAGCATGTTGCCCTGGAGCTCTGGTCTCTACACTGGACCTGTATAGAAAACAGTGTTAAATTTGATGTCTTGGTCCTTATTTCCATGCTATAAATGGTCATGGCCTAGGACAGGAATCTCAAACTCAAATCATCACGAGGGCCACATGAGGACTAGTACATTGGCCCGAGGGACACATCACTGACATCTTTTCATACAAAGATACAAAAGCCTCCCTGCCCCCGCCCCTGCCCCCCACTCCACCCCTTCAGTGAGGCCCCACCCCTTCGCTGTCTCTTCCCACCCCTTCCCTGCCCCCCATTCCAACCCCTTCCCCAAAGTCCCCACCCCAACCCCGCCCCCACCCTCCCTGTATTCCAACCCCTTTCGCAAATCCCTACCCCTGCCCCGCCTCCTCCCCTGAGGTAGGCAGAAGAGTGGGGACACGGCATGCTGGGGAGGAGCGGGGGCAGGGAGTGAGGGGCGCAAGAGGAGGAGCAGGGGAGCTTGGCGGGCTGCAGCAAATAACTCCGCGGGCCACATGTTTGAGACCCCTGGCCTAGGATACTTAAAAGGCCACTTCACTGTTCAGGACCTCAATACTGTCGACTGCTCCTCTCCTCAAAAACAATCAGACCATCTACTGCCAGGGTGAGGGCATTTGCTGAGGAGACAGGCCTTTCTCAGGGGCCCATGGGGACTGTGGTCTCTCCCACAGGAACTCAGAGCTACTATACACCTTACCATGGTCCAGCTGAAAAGCAAGAAACACTTTTTCAACCCGGTCTTCCCAAACAACAGAGAGCACTTTACATTATTTGCAATATATATATTTCTAGCAAACTACCCATGCTATTTTTCCCGTGCAGGACAAATGGAAAGGAAATTACAACTGCAAGATGGTTCAAGTCTAAATTTGGAAGGATTTAATGCCACAATAATTGGCTAAGTAAAAAAACGTAAATTAAATAGGCCAGAGTAATTAGCTTACTCGAGGTTGCTGCAATAAGAGATACAAGTATAAGGGCCAGTTACTTGTATGCAGGCTTTTGAGCTAAACAGCTGATGTAGCACCTGAATATGCCAATAATTGCTTGATTCTTGATTTCCAAAGCTGTATAAGGAGGTACTTGTCACTGATACTCAAAGGCCAAAGGAACGCAGTGGAGAGAATCAAAGCTGAATCAAGGGTACTGCACGGAGCATGAACAGTAGGGAATGCAGATAATGTACTGTCCTGTCTACAGAAATACTCTGCCCAAGGAAAAGCACCATAATTAAATTTGAGCCCTAGGCTAAGAACATGAGTTCTGCGATTAGGGCTTGATCCTGGGGCCACGGAGGTCATTAGTAAAGTTCCCATTGACTTCAATGAGGCAGGGTCAGGCACATACATGGTAGTTCCTCTTTCAGGTATGAGGGCCAGGATTTGATAGTATGTGCTAGAGAGGATTGTTCCCCACTACAGGAGAAGCCAACAATGCTTCCAACAGGTATGGGTGTGAGAATAACCCCCCGTCTCCCTATATTGGGTGGGGGAGGGTATTCCTGGATAGCAGGGACTAGACATCCTTATGCAGAAGCTGATTTGGGAACAATTCCTGTGTAACCGAGCTGGTTAAAGGTGCAACCTTTCCCCTTCTAGTTACAACAGTATGATGCAATGTCAATGAAAAGCAGGATGAAAGGTTGTGTGGAAGGAGGCGTCAGGATGCAGCAATATAGGTTATGTGAATAGGACTTTGATGACCCTCTCAACTACAGCTCCAAGTCTCCTGCCTTTCCTTAACACAACTAATGCTTCCAGTACTAGTTTGAATGATGAATGACTGCAGTGATTCACCTAAACAAGTGAGACAGGGAGCAAAATGCCGTGCTCCAGATTAAACCATTCAGCTGAAGCTTTACAATTTTACTTATTAGCTAACAGAGGAAACTCACTCCTAGGTCAGTTTCAGCCCCTGCTAAAGGCTGACTAGCCAGGAATTGGCACTCTGTGCTTTTAATAAAAACAGTACTGTATTATGCTGCCACCAAATAGCTTTGTTTGTATCCAATGTATATGAGTTTAAGTACTGACCTTAAGTTCAATTCACTATAAACATAATGTGGCTGTGTGGGAAAAGAAAGC
The DNA here is from genome assembly GCA_033296515.1 of Macrochelys suwanniensis. Classification (NCBI taxonomy): domain Eukaryota; kingdom Metazoa; phylum Chordata; order Testudines; family Chelydridae; genus Macrochelys; species Macrochelys suwanniensis. The sequence continues at coordinate 67,322,397 of CM065785.1, forward strand.
ATCATAAACATTTGGACTGAATGCAAAAGAGTATGCCAACAATCCTCCTCTGATTCAAATATGTCTGTACCCAGCATTGCTCTAACAAGGAGCTTCTGAACAAGAAAAGGTTTCTGAGTTTCCCACCCCTGCCTCTTCCTCCCTTTTTGGGTAATGGTGCCCAGTGTTTGGGACTGCCTCACTCACAGGACTATGTCACCTGGGGGGTGCTCCAATCGCAATGTCCCCATCCCCAGTGCTTGAACAAACTGATCTCTACAGCTCATGTGTAGCTGGGCTAAGCTTCTTCATACCACTGGTTTTGTTTTTTTACAACGCACCTCTGAACTTTTAGTGGAGCCAAAGGCCAAGGAAACTGTCACAAAGCCATGACCATAAATAACAAGCTCCAGTAGTCACTGTACCAAGTCTGATTAATCCAGTGACAGCGCTGCCTTCCTGTTGGTTTATGTATTGGTCTCACTGTTAGAAAGGGGCAGGTACTGTCAACAAAACTCTGTAACCATAGCAACACACCGTTCAAAATTCTATTTTCGTCAATGCAGAAAGGTGGCGGTTTGAGGTTTGGCTGTGTTCTTTCTTCTTCTTTCAGTTTTCTGGTTTATAATGTCATTATCAGCCACCACCTCAGGCTGCTAATGACCAGCTGAACCTTTCAGTTCTGCCCCAGGTTCTCAGTTCCTCCAGAAGTTCATTAACTGCCTGTTCCCCAACCTGCATGGTGCTGCGTTCCTCCTGCAAAGCTCTGAATACCTTCCAGCCCCAAACCAAACCCAACAGAGCAAACAAAACACTGCACTACATACACAATTCTCCCCCTAGGGAGAGGATGAGAGAGAGAAAGAATGGACCACATGTGACAGATGTTAGTCAGGTTGCTTCATGCACTACTGGCAGGTGCGCCGATATTCCGGTGCTGAGGGCAGAATAAGAAGCCATATAGACTAGAATAGAACCCAAATGAAAGCAGATGGTTCTCAGCACTAGAGCTAGTCAAAATCCTTTAATCCAAAAACATTTTGGGATGAAAAATAGCTTTCACTCAATGCAAATTTACCCAAGAAAAAAATATATTTTTTGTTGCCATTTTTCATCTTTTCATTCAAACTGCCCTCTTTCCTCTCCTCCCCATTTTTTGACAACAAAAAACTCACCTGTGAGGAATTTCAATGAAAACAAAATATTCACTTGTAGATTTTTTGTGGAAAATCAAATGCATTTTTCAACTGGCTGCACTGGGCACCCTTGCAGGCTCTAGCCCTAACCAGATTCTTTCAAAGCTCAGCCCTGCTTTGAGCTACCAGCTTCAGATGAGGAAAAGGCCTAAGCGGCACTATTTTCTGTTAGAAACCACTGGCTACAATAAAGAGTCTGGGTACCAATTTAAATGCGGTCAATAAGGAGTTAAAGTTGGTAACAATTGATGGCTATTTGATGGACTTCTGTCCATCAGAGAGGATGCTATCCATCTCTTCTTGGCTGTCGCAGCAGAGACCATGGACAGAGTTTGTGTTACCCTCCTGCCACTCATCGCTAGCAGTGGTACCTTCAAGTCAGGGTGAAATACATGACCAGAGCATTGAGGACATTTGCGCTACCACTGCCCAGCTGAATCTGTTCTGTGGATGGAGGAATTTAATCCCTAGGGCTATCAAATAGCAGGACTGCCCAGCATTCAGTAATGCACACACTGTATTTTATAAGCCATCGCAGAGAAATTGCTGTTTAGTTGCCATGGGTCACTCCCTACCTTAGAGGGGCTGATGAACCTGCTTCTGCCATGTTCCCATCACCAGCACCTTCTACTCACGCACAATCGATAAGCCCCTGGGCCAGGCCACTATTGACAGGATACACAGGAGCATGATTTATGGGAATTACTAAGCGGTTACAACTGCTGCCTGCACGCTTGGAAGCTTTTGGCCCACAGGGGCGGTTCAACTAAACACCTGTGTTCTTATTCATTCTGCCATGGATATTATAATAAAATACTTGCACCTAGTGCTATGCCTGTCACAGCAAAAGAGCTAAAAATACATCCTGGCTCATGAATCATAGATGAGGCTGCGAAGCAGTGAGTCACTGAAGTTAATCTACTTCCCAGGAGAGTCTTGGATTTTTCATTTTATTTATTTATTTGTGGGGTAGGCTTGGCAAAATGCCAAACATATTTGTGTCCATCCTATTTCTGAGTGAATCAATCCATGCTTTTGGGACTACATCTCTATCTCCAAAAAACCTCAAAAACCAGAGCTTTAGCTGCATGAGACTTTACAGGCATAACAAAAACATTGCCACTACCAAAACTGCATGTGACCCGTTATTTTCCTGCTTCTAGCCAGATCCTGGCATTTACATTACTAGAGTGTTAGGGGTTTATCAGTTTTCACCAAGTTACATGACCTGAGCTCAGTTCCTGGCTCTGACACAGATTCACTGTGTGATCTTTGACAAATCATTTAATCTCAAATCCCCCTCTACCAAGTGGGAATGGCCACTCTTTCCTTTCTCACACCCTTTGCCTACCTTGGCGCCAAACCTGCAAAGACTTAAGACTGTGCATAATATTACACACCTGAGTAGTCCCCCACTGAAGCCAATGGAACTACTCAGATATGGAAAGTTGTCAGGGGCGGCTCCAGGCACCAGCGCAGCAAGCGTGTGCCTGGGGCGGCAAGACATGGAGGGCGGCACTCTTCCCCGCCAGTGCCCGGCCGGGGGAGAGCGGGGCCTGCCGCCGCCCTCCCCGCGGCGCTCCTCCGGCCGGGGGAGAGCGGGGCCTGCCGCCGCCCTCCCCACGGCGCTCCTCCGGCCGGGGGAGAGCGGGGCCTGCCGCCTCCCTCCCCGCGGCGCTCCTCCGGCCGGGGGAGAGCGGGGCCTGCCGCCTCCCTCCCCGCGGCGCTCCTCCGGCCGGGGGAGAGCGGGGCCTGCCGCCTCCCTCCCCGCGGCGCTCCTCCGGCCGGGGGAGAGCGGGGCCTGCCGCCTCCCTCCCCGCGGCGCTCCTCCGGCCGGGGGAGAGCGGGGCCTGCCGCCTCCCTCCCCGCGGCGCTCCTCCGGCCGGGGGAGAGCGGGGCCTGCCGCCTCCCTCCCCGCGGCGCTCCTCCGGCCGGGGGAGAGCGAGGCCTGCCGCCTCTCTCCCCGCGGTGCTCCTCCGGCCGGGGAAGAGCGGGGCCACGGGCGAGCATGCCGCCTCCCTCCCCGCGGCGCTCCTCCGGCCGGGGGAGAGCGAGGCCTGCCGCCTCTCTCCCCGCGGTGCTCCTCCGGCCGGGGAAGAGCGGGGCCACGGGCGAGCATGCCGCCTCCCTCCCCGTGGCGCTCCTCCGGCCAGGGAAGAGCGGGGCCACGGGCGAGCATGCCGCCTCCCTCCCTGCGGCGCTCCTCCGGCCGGGGTGGCAAAAAAGCCAGAGCCAGCCCTGAAAGTTGTGTGGGTGTTTAAATCTTTGCAGGATTGGGGCTCTAGCGTGTGAGCTCTTTGGGGCAGGACAACTGTCTATCCAGTGCCTAGCCCCACAAGACCCCAGTCTCAGCTACTACTGTAATAGCAATCATAATGACAGAAGAAACAAAATGAGAGAATAAGTTTTAAGAAGATATAGAACCAAAATATCCTCAATTTACAATGTTTTGCAGTGTTGAATGTTTGTTTTGTTTTGGGGAGGGGGCAGCAGTTGGTAGTGGTCCCCCATACTCAATGGGAGCTCATCCCCAAGTTGGGATGGTTCTGTAGGGAGCCAATTTGATTGATTATTTTTAAAACACAATAAAATGTTGTATAGAACATCTATAAAGTTAGCTATTATTTGACGCAAAATACACCAAACCCTGCCCCCAGACCCTCCTTATATACCCTGGATAATACAGCCTGGATCCTCTCATTATTTTTCTCATGAAGATTTCAGTACGACAAATCACCTGTGAGTAAAGGCAGGATTGCACAGGGTAACATGAGAACAGCCATACTGGGTCAGACAAATGGTCCATCTAGCCCAGTATCCTGTCTTCTGATAGTGGCTGGTGCCAGATGCTTCACAGGGAATGAACAGAACAGAGCAATTACTGAGTCATTCATCCCCTGTTGCCCAGTCCCAGCTTCTGGCAGTCAGAAGTTTAAGGACATCCAGAGCAAGGGGTTATATCCCTGACCATTAAGGCTAATAGATGGACCTATCCGCCATGAAATGGAGTAGGGTAGAGAAGCTCCTGTGCATGATCTCACAGGAAAAACTTCAAAGTGGACATGGTATTCCTCACTTCTTGCCTTAAGGCCAGTCTTGCAAACCCCCTTACTCAAGAGACCCCCAACTTATTTCATAGAGGTTACCCAAAAGCTATGAGATGAATAGCACTCATGTTGGTAAAGTTCTCAGATCCTTCAAGAGAAAGAGTGCTGTGAAAAAATTTAAGCTACTTGATATTAGTACATTATAGAATATTAAATTCTAAAGTATCTGACAATTTCCCCTTCAATATTTTTGATAGGGGACTCCAGTAAATAAAACTTGTTACAGAAATGTGCTTAACAAAGTCATTCAAGATTTTGCAGACTGTTCATACTATTGATTTAGAGACTGAGCTTTTTTGGTACTGTTAAAGTACTATTTTATGGCCTGATTCACTGACCATGGAAGTCAGCAAAATGATCCCTAGCAACTTCTGTGGATTGGGCCTTCGGTGTTGGATGGTGTTAAGGAAAGATACTATTTTCACCAGTCTGTATCCTGTTATGAATAGAACGTATAGCCAGCCTGGCTTTGTGACTGTTGTGCATAGTTATAATCACTTCTTGGCAAGCCTTGTGCCCAGTAATTATCAAATTGAGAATAGCAAATATAGTACAGTAGCTCATTGTGTAGTCTTCAGTCTGATTATAATGAATACTGACAGTCCCTCACGTTCTATTGGCAAACAACATATAGACAGTTCATGCTGTCTAGTTACTCAGTCTTTCTATAGGAAGACACCGATTAGGCAGTACATGAAAAAAAGGATATGTAAATACATTTCCTTGAATATTCTGTAAAAGATCAAGTACCAAACATATTTTGGAACACAGAAACATGGAAATTGCTATATCATCTGAGATCTGTGGACCATCAAGTCAGTATCCAGGGTTTGTCAGTGGCCTGAACCAGATGCTAGAGCTAAACTTGGAATTTCTAGTTCACAGGAAATTCTGACACTTTGAAATTTGTTTTCGGTCTGAATTGCAACAAACTTTCAGAATTCCCCCAAATGAACTGTTCCCAATTCAAAACAAAAAAACTGGTATTCTCTCCTGGTTTCTGGCCAGATTCTGTTTAATCTCTTGCACATGCTGTGCTATATTTTGCCACACTGAACCATAAGGTTTGATCCTGCAGCCATTCGTCACATGAGCAGGCCCACTTGGGCTACTCACATGAGTTAGATCATGCAGTCAAGCTCGTCATGCTGAGATCATAAGCTAAGGAATTCATTCAAAATTGGTCACTGATATAAATTGGAAAACTTGTTATCTATTGCTCCAAGTGAGCGCCTCAGAACATCAGAGGGGACACGTGACCTTTTGTCTCTGGGGCTGACAGTTGATTATAAAGAGAAGGATTGTGGTTTGGTACAGGATGATGGACAGCCGTTTCTGATTGTGGTCATGACAGTAGCTACAAATGGGCCAGAGAAAGCCTTTCCTTGAGAGAGCTCTTCTTAAAGATTCTCCCATGAAACATACTCAGTTTGAGAGAGATTGCTTAAAAATATATATTTAATCTGGTAGGTAACAGAAGAGGATAGTGCCTTTTTAACCTTGCATTCCTCTTTCCTCTGACCATCCTTTGTTCTCTTTTCTACCTTTTCTTCTTGCTTCTTGTTCATGTTCAACATTACAACAAGAGAGAAGGAACTCAAGCTAAAATAGGGAAAGGACAAGTTCAAGAAAATTTAGATAAGTTAGATGTATTCATCCTACGGTGCTTAAGGAACTATTTGAAGCAATCTCAGAACCATTAGCGATTATCTTTGAGAACTCATGGAGGATGGGTGAGGTCTAGAGGACTGGAGAAGGGTAAATATAGTATCTATTTTTAAAATGGGGAATGAGTACCAGGGGAATTATAGGCTGGTCAGCCTAACTTTGATACCTAGAAAGATATTGGAACAAATTATTTAATAATTTGTAAGCACCTAGAGGATAATAGGGCTATAAGGAATCACCAATTTGTCAAGCACAAATCATGCCAAACCAAAGTACGGAAGCCATGGCTTTGCCCAGCCTCTTAGGCCATTACTCCTGAAGTAACTTGAAAACATTTTTGCTGTAATTTTCCAACAACATAAGCTGGCACCCCTTTCTCTGTGCCTAATGTAGACGGTCTTCCATTTTGGAAAGCTATTAGACACAAGATGAACCTTAAGAAATTAAAAGGTCAGGGCCAAAGGTCCAGAGAGAAGAATGGGAAGCAATTGTCAGTTCTTTTCACAGTGCAAGAATCAGGGTAACAATTGTAAAGTCTACACTGGGAAAGAAGAAAAAGAAATGATGCATGTGCCGTGGGAGGAGGGAAGCAGAAAATACAGTTCGCAGGGAATCATTCATGCAGCAAGGTTTCCTTCCCACCAGAGAGTGAAAAATGGAGAGACAAAATGTAACAGTGCCAGCACAGCACTGAAAATGAAAGATATTGGGGTGAAGGAGATATCCTCCATAAATGTACAGCTTCTAAAACATAAAAGGGGTTCCCGCATGCACTGGTAGTACCAGAAAAACAGACGCATTGCAAATGCCACTTTAGGACTGTAAAACATGCTGCATGAAAGCAAACACCCTCAGTGTTTCCAGGAGAGATGATGCAAAAGAACTACAGTTTGCAGCAGGATTCTCAGGAACTATTAAACACCTACAGCAACATGACAGCATTACGACCCATTTGAGATTTTGTGCAGCAGGATTGCTGTAAAGGGGATAAAGAAATTATTTAGTGTTCAGCTCCCTCAAACACGCACTTCCTTATTCTTATTTCAAATCAGTTAATCTGCTTAAGGAGCATTTATTATAATAAACCTTCAAGGAAATGCTTTTGGAAACTACTATTACGTTATTCTTTTGGATTACTTATGTACTTTAATTCCCCTTGGTATAATCAACACGTCACTTATACAAGGCCTCAGGAAACACGCAGTACACAGTGATTTTCAGTACCTAGTGAAGAAGTGGGGAAAGGAAGGTTATGTTGCACAAGCCTACACAATTTGTTTTTTTAGTGGAAAATCTGTGAGAAGCTACTTACTCGTACACAGTAGGTCATGCCAGTCTTCACAATGTCGTCTCCGCTCTGCACCGGAGGTTTGTCCTGTTTGCTTAGAGGGGCAGACTCAAAGCCCAGCAAGATGCAGTCATCTTGAGATTTTGTATTTACATCGAGTTTATCCGGGTCCTGCCGTGGATAAGAAGTAGGCAGGCAGCTGATTAAACTGATTTCTGGTGAGGTTGGGCTGCTTGGAACTGTAACACACTCTGTGAGTTTAATTCTTGGCACCTCTTTTGTTCCCAGACAGAAGTTTTTAAAACCAGGCAGATTAGATGGATTGGATAATTTAATATTAGCCATTCGGGGTATCAAAGTGCACAAAGTGGTGGAGCTGTCCTGTGTCCCCAAGGTGACATCCTCAATTGGTAAATGAGGGGTTGAGGAACGAGAAGATGAAGAGGAGCCTTTGATATTTAAAGAACTACTTTGTGTACCTTCCTCTAATGATGTTATAAAATCATCCCTAAAGCGACTGTATTTAGCCCTGTGAAGCATTCCTGGGTGTCTAAATCGTCCTACATACAGTACGTGTCCACTGAGACTGTGGTGACTGCGTTCTCTCATAGCCTTGGAAGTTCTGTAATTGGATACTGTTGCATAAATTGGCTTTCTTCTTGTAGATAAATGACATGGAAATTAAGCAATTCAAACAATTTTAAAAACAGACGCCAATTGGATATTTTTTGTTGACTGCTTCACACGTGGCTTATTTTTCTCAATGAACACAGCTTAAGTCTGCATGGTCATCTGTAAGTTACGCCAAAGGAAACATACACACAGGTATAACAATGCTACAGCAGGTTAACCTGAAGAGATGCTATCCATATCTAAAATCACTTTTGCCACAAGCAAGCAAGCAAGCTTCTAAATCATTCTCAGCTTTGAACACTCACTGTTATAGCCTCCATCATTAACGGTGAACTCCTGGCTGCAGTAAAGACTAAAAAAATATTCCACAGAAAGCAATTCAAGATAGCTAGAATCTCGAAAGCATCTTTAGCTTAGCAAGAACTGAAAGAGATACCCTACAAGCCCTGTCCTTAGCATTTTGTATTCAGCTGCCCAACTGGAAAGAAAAATCATGGTTCTGCAATTTGCACATTCTTTATTCATACAATATGATTTTAAAAAACATGCAAAATAATTATCTGAATGTAGTCAGCAGTTCTTAATACAAATCTTGCTAGTTCTTGTCTTTAAAGTAATTCAGCATCACAATCTAGAAATACACAATATTCGTATGGTCCAGCACAATTTTACTTCAAATCTCCAGACTCATCATCATCATCATCTTTGTGCAGCTTCTTTGTCAGTCCTTGAGTCATTTCTAGCTTTTTCTTAAAAGCCAAGTTACAGCAGAGTTTTTCTGTTCAAAATTCTGAAGAGAGTGTTGCCGTTTTTGTGAATGAAGTTTTCTGAATGAATTTCTCTGTGTGCAAGCTAATAAATCTGTGAATGAAGCTGAGAATGGCTATAACTGACTGACAGCCCCAGGGGTGTTTAATTTCCATCCAATCAGAAGAAAGCCTGGTGACTCATACACCATAAATACACTAAAGGAGTAGCCATGAAAAAATGACTTCTTTTTTGGGGGGGGAACCAGTTTTAATGTGCCAGTAATGAATGGACAAACACATCAGTAGTTACAATATCCATAGGTCTAATACAATTTTTTCTCAGAACATAGCAAAAATTCTATTTTGCTATTATGTCTGCAAGGCCAATAATTGAATCTATTGTTCCATTGATATTAGGACATATGGTACAATTCCTGTGGGAAGATGTGATGCATCTTTCCTAGAAACTGAGGTCTCTCTTTTTTTTAATTGACTGTGGGTTCAATATCCGATTTATTGCAACATCCTGTGCCTATCAAATTTACTCTAAAGTCATGATGAAAACTGCATAAGCCTAAGCACACAGGAAGCCAGAATCTGAAAAGGCAATGGTAAAATGTAATCTTTCCTCAAATTGCTGAAATAATGAGCACATAATTCATAGAAACATGTGTTTACTTATGTACTGTGCAGTTGGATTCAGTCAATACCTGCATCCAGATATTATTTTCAACTTCAGAAAGGATGGCACTCACATTTCATTAAGTATCACAGTGACTCCCGTGCTGTCACTACCCCCAAACACACGGATTTCTTCTATTAGAGGGGTGGGATTTTTACTCCACTTCAAACCTGCTTTCACTAAAACTCACCAATGCTAATAAAATCATGATGGGTAAACATCTTATGCATTAAAATGCTAGCTCCAATATCACTGTGTAGGATAAGTGAAGGACCATCTTATGCTACTTCACAGAAACCACATAGCTTTTTTAATAGATATTGTCAAACCCTTTTCAAATTCTTACCTCTCTTGAAGACATGTATATGGGCCTCAACAACACTCAGCTTCTTGATATCCGTGATTAAAAGCCCAAGAGCAGAGATTTGCCTGGCTGAGCCCTCACAGGTTGTGTCTACAAAGTGGACTCTGTTTCCAAGCCTAGTTTTGAGTGTCCAAGCTTCTTCATTGTAAACCTCGTCCACACTGAAAAATTGCAAAATGGCTCCAAGTCACTGCAGGACTCGGGCTCTGACCCACCTTGTTAGCAGGGTCTTTGGACCCTGGTCAGACTGATTTGTGTGCGGACGGAAGTAGGGTTTGGGCTCAAACCTGAGTCAGAGCCCAGGCTTAGTGTGCTGTGTGGACATACCCTCAGACTCAACGAGTTTGAGAATAATGCAGTTAGAACTCAGTTCCTCCAATCAGCAAGTCTGTCCTATCAGTTCCTTGCGACACTTTTTTTAATCACTAACGTTTAAAGTTTTCAATATTAAATTAATTTTAAGATGATGATATTGAGCCTGATTCTTCTCTCCTGTATACTTGTATAAACCAAGAGTACCCTCCGAAGGAGAACTGGATTCCTAGCTGATAATCTTGAGTAGAACAGCAGGAGTGAACTAACAGTGTATGGGTTAATAAAAAGAGAACAGTCAACGCTGCTATCGGGTTACACATGTCGCACAGCATCTAGCAGTAATCCTGAAAGTAGACTGAGAGGTAAAATTAAAAGAGCTGTATTCTAGTACCAGAGCAATACTTGCTCCAGGGGACAATTGCTTCTTTAAATCAACCCATTTCAGGAGGATTCATCATTCATTTTGAAACCAAACACTGACAAAACCTAGCCAAACTGACAGTTAAAACAATGCCCAACTCCTCGTGAAGAATTATATTTAATAAAGGCTTCTAAGCACTTTCTACCTTTTGGTGCTAACAAATGATGAGTGCTAATATTTATTGTACACTTTGAGCAAAGAAACTCTTACAGCATAAGTATCTGTCCTTTTAGTTCTTTGCTTTAGACACTATTTTAGGACTCTGACCCAGCGTTACAGTGACTGTTTGCAGCACTGGTCACGCCAAGAAGCATTTGCAAAATGAAAATGAAGCTCTTATGGGACAGATCTTCAGCTGGTGTAAATCAGTGTAACTGACATAAATGGAGCTACATAGATTAACACTATGATTCTGACCGGTTGTGTTTGTGTGAACTGAACGAGCTGGGAGTGGCTGCTGTGTTGTTCCACACTATCAAAAGACTGCACAGAGTCACCAAACCAGTAAAATGCCAAGATAGGCCAATTACACCAGGAGAACAAACTCTCATTGGCTTATCATACCCTAAGGCATGTCACTTTCTACCAGCTTCTGAAAACTGCCTTTTCCATTGGATGTCACATACATTCCACCTGTGGACAGTAGCAGACCGGGCTGGGTTAATGCAGATCCCACAGGCCTGAGTCCCAGATCCTGGAGCCAAAAGGTTCCAGCCCTCATGATTGCAAAGAAAATCTGGTAAACAATACCCAGGCACAGCTGCTGCCATGATGTCTGCCTGAGTCTGCAGAGAGCCTGAAACAATAGCTCAGAGCTGGGAACTGCCCCCCCATGCACTTCAACGAGGTGTTAACGCCAAGACACTGCTCGGCAGGGAGGTGGGGGAGAAGTCTGCCACGTCACCTCAGTAGAAGACTCTGATTTTGGCAGGAAGAGAAATGCCCAACCAGTGCGTGAAGAGCACCTAGTTGCAAATGGTCACAGATAGAACAAACAACATTTGTTGTCCACTTCCCCGCCTCCTGGGGTAGAGCAGACAATCCAAATTGCTGCAGGAGGCAGGCAGAGCTCCCTCCCTCTCCCCTTGGGAGCGGAAGCTGTTCTCACAAGAGCCCAGCAGCTCCACCATCTCATCTCCTCTCCCCTCCTGCAAGCAAGGGGATGGATTCTCTGCTCCGCCCCCCACTTTCTGTAGCAGCAGGCCTGGGATAGGGTGGCGGGGGGGGGGGGGGGGGGGGCGGGTGAAGAGCTCCCCCCACACACATTTTTTGCAGACCTCTTTAGGCACTGAGTGCAATGGGCCCAGTCTGCCCACCCAACAGATCCACCCTACTGCTCCTGGGAAGAGTGTCCCGCTGCTGCTGCTAGGAGGCCAGGCCACAATGTGGGAGCAGAAGCAAGGTGGGTCCCTGTATCATAACGTGCCTACATCCCTGCCTTGCCTGAGTCCAGCCCTCTCTGCAATGTCAGCCATGCAGGAAGAGCAGGCAAGATGAGGTGTGAAAGAGGCTGCTCTTGGTTTAGCCCAGTCATCAGCCTGACCTTGCTTAGCCGCTCCCTGCTAAGCTGCAGAGCAAACATGGAAGCAGGCCTATTAAGAAAAAAAAGCCCATCCTAATCAATGGTAGGGTAACAAAACATGAATGTACAGTACAGCTCAAAGAGACCTGCCAGTGGCCAGCAGAGGGCAGACACCAAAGTCAGATTGACCTTAATGGTACAGTTCTAGGGCAGGAAAGCTTTGCGAGAGCCCCAAATCTCGAGTGCAATGCACTTAGCCAAGATACATTTGATCCGGTTGGATTGGATTGGATTGGGCAGTATCAGACATCACAGAGCCAACTGGGTACGGGGAAAAAAACAAACCCCAAATGACTGTCTGCATTCACCAGTCACTGTGCAAAGGGGGCTGCAGGAGCTTGGGGAATAGCCATGGAGGCTTTCCCTGCAAGGTCATCAGTTCAAATCCAGTCTAGATGGTAATGTTCCGCCCTAAGCCACATGTGTGTTATGGCCAGCCCCCCTGTGCACAGACAGCTACCTGCCATGCAAGGCAGTTATCCTACATTGGTATCTGGGGCTCCCCCTTCTCATGGCCACTGGTTTGGAAAGGGTTGGGGAAGGAGCCCCAGGGCTTCCTGTTCCCCTGACCACCTCTGTTATTTTTATGCACATAGAGGCCTCATTGGAGATCAGGACCCCTATTTACAATCTAAATAGGCCAGCCCTTTGGGACAGGGATGGTCTCTTTTCTGTGTTTTGAGCACCCCTTAACAGCAGGACCCTAATCCCAGTTGGGCTCATCAGGCACTACCATCATAGAAATATTTACAGGACAGACCCAGCCCCATGGTCCTTTTGGTTTCCTCGGTGCTACCAGATAGCTAATGAGCCATTGTAGCAAGAGATGCCCAGTTCCACCTGCAGCTGGCCTGGAGATTGCACCCCATGCGATCATATACAGCCCAGGGCAGGCGTAATTATTGCAGCTCATTCCATCTAGGAATGAAGCCACACACAGAAATAGCTCGCACTGATACAAAACCCAGCAACCTGTCTGCTTAGCAACATGTCACCATCACCACATAACCCCAGTGCCGAGGTCTCTGCACTGGCTTCCTGGCGAATACAAGAGGAAGAGACACAATTGTTACTTCAGTTTTGAAAGTGCTCAGATATTTATGGTGGGGGTGGAGGGCGCTGAGGCACATAAGCAAGAGAAAGGATGGGACAGTGAATGAGGGGGTTGGAATGGATGAGGTCGGAGAGTGAGTCAGGCAAAAGGGCTCACCAACCCAAGGCAGGGCTTAGAGGATGCAGGAGAGGGAGTGAGAGCAGGGCAGACTGTGTTCAGGCCTTGCATACACTAAAACCAGACTCAACCTTCCTCACAGCTGCTAAGACCAATTCACTTGCACTGGGGTTAGTAACATGAATCCTAACATAGGCGGGTCACTTGGGTTTTTAACACAGCTTCCGTCAGACCTAGCCTGAGCACCATTACATAGCTGGCATTAAAAGCTCTGGTGACTCATCCTACTACAGCTCCCAACCTTGTTAACACCGGTGGAGCTGAACCAACGTCAGCAGCAACGGGAAATTAGCGTAGACAGCTCCCGAGCGTGCTCGTCCTCCCTTGACACAAATGAGGTATGATCCTTGTGAAGGGAAGTGTCAGAGATTACATAGGAGCAAGGTAGCAAAACAAGAGGGAGGGGCTGGTGGCTAGGCACAGAGTCTGTAAACAGGTAACTGAAATACTAGTGCCAGTTGTATGCACCTTCCCCCTGATGCCGATGGTGCTAGTCTGGCAGAAATTGAAAAATCCAAGGAGGAGACCTGCTGAGCTTTAGCATTGTCTGTATCTTACACACACATATGCACACACCCCTTTAACTCCTGGGGAGCAATGACACACAGGCTTTCTTTCAGAGGCCAGGGATGTGGACTGGCCCCCTAAGGCTTTTGTCTTTGTAGAATATTACAGAAGGGAACACGCTCCAGAGGGAGGAGGATGTGATGAAATTGTCCAGCCCTCTCCCCCCACTCCTAACCCTGATACATGGAACTCAAAGATCAACACCTCAGCAAAACATGTTTGTTGACATGGGGGCTGGGAGAATTGTCCCATTTCCCTGAAGGCCTAGCCTCCTAATAATGCCTGAGTCATGCATGACAAGACTTTGAACGTCTGATTTCCCCCCCGGTGATGCTAGAGAAAGGAAGCAGCATTAACCAGCACTTACCTAGCTGGTGGCACCATTGAGTGGGATTAAGGAGTAGGAGGGATAATAGCTGACTACTTTTCAGAGCCTCAGAGCTGCAGAGCACAATGGAATTGTAAAAAAGCCCTGTTTTCAGGAACAAGAAGAAATAGAAGTTTGGCAGCAAGAGCCAGAACAAAACTGCAGCAGGAAAAGAAACATTGGCCCTTGTGGAAGGAAAAACAACATTGTGCGTTTCAGTTAAAGAGCTCTCGTCTCAAGGCAAGGCTGCAGTTTCGAACTAGTGGGCCGTCAACCTCTGACCACCAGGGAGCACAAAGGGCCTTTTACCATTGGAGAAATGGAGCCGGCAATCTTGTTTAAATTATAAAAGGAGGCTGTGTCTCGCACACCACTCTGGCTCACACTGGTCTCCTATGTTCGTGTCACAGGGAGGTTATGGCATGATGCAGCAGCTTATTGCACTCCAGTTCCTCAGGCCTGTTGGGGAGGAAGCCAAACCCTTGCTCGGAAACAGAGGACAATTTCCCAATTTTCTTGGCTGGGGTCTGCTTTAATGAAGTGGTGCATATTTCCTGAAGCCTCTATCAGGACTCATTTCCTCAGACAATAAGAACATCCTTGTAGTCCAGGTATTCTGCTTGGATTGCCTGTGGTGGTTTTGTAACACAGATTCCTGTGCTGTCTGTATAATACCATGAACTCATTAAACCAGAACCCAGCTAAATGTACGTGCATATTGCAGTTTCACTACAGAAGAAATGTGCCTACAAAGAACAAACTCTGCCTTAAGAACATAACACTTTTCTTATTTACTCCTTCTCATAACACAAGAACTAAGGGTGAACAAATGAAATTAATAGGCAGCAGGTTTAAAACAAACAAAAGGAAGTATTTTTTCCACACAACGCACCGTCAACCTGTGGAACTCTTTGCCAGAGGATGTTGTGAAGGCCAAGACTATAACAGAGCTCAAAAAAGAACTAGATAAGTTCATGGAGGATAGGTCCATCAATGGCAATTAGCCAGGATTGGCAGGGATGGTGTCCCTAGCCTCTGTTTGCCACCTGGGAATGGGCGATGGGATGGATCACTTGATGATTACCTGTTGTGTTCATTCCCTCTGGGGCTAGATGGACCTTTGATCTGACCCAGTATGGCCATTCTTATCGGCTAGATCAATGTTTCTTCTACACTATTATCCTGCCTTTGATACTGCGGCAACTGCTTCCAAAGGTGGTGTAAAATTCCCAAGAGATGTTCTGTATTATGCTATAAAGGAAGATCCTAATGACCTTTGCTGACGCTCCACCTATGCTCTGATGCACAACAATAGAGAGCCGTTGTAATCCTATCCTGGCTAGGGTCATCTGCAGCGGCTCCAATTCATAAATGTGCAACCAATGTTTTCAACTTTAAACTACTTACTTCCATTGCATCAAGGAGCTGTGAGTTCCATTGCTTAAATCTATTGTGCACAGAACATTTATTTACAAGAGCAAGCATAACACCTCTACAACATTTCAATTCTATCAGCTCTTCTGGGAACAACCAACGCTGCCCCTGGAATATTACACCTTATCTCCAGCAGCCTTGGGGGCAGGCAGGTATAGTTAGATTGGTCCCTTTAGGGTTAGCATTCTAGCGAGCTGTTCTTATAACAGAGGGTGAAGGATACTCAGTGAAGAATTTCAGTTAATATAAGACTAGCTGTATAAAAATTGCATTTTATACACAGTAGAAACGGGCAGGCATTAATGTGAC
Organism: Macrochelys suwanniensis; assembly: GCA_033296515.1. NCBI lineage: Eukaryota > Metazoa > Chordata > Testudines > Chelydridae > Macrochelys > Macrochelys suwanniensis. Next base: position 67,338,289 of record CM065785.1, read on the forward strand.
CTGCATAACTATCTGCCCACAAACCCCTCTTCATAGTCCTATCAAGAAGCTGGAAAGTGGGAAATAATATAGTGTCAAGTTACATCTCTAAGGTGTGTTATGTAGGCGAGATTTTCGATTGAAGTGCGCATCTGGAGTGGCATATGTCATAAGGACAGTCCCAGAAGTGCCCTTTGGAGGATGCTACTTTCAGCGGGGATAAGATCATTTGGAATGTAGGTCTGGCCATCCAAATGTTAGTAAAGCAGATAGTACAAATATTACTTCTATCCTCCTTGGCCGGCCAAACATAATGTTGGTAGGTAGTCTCTGCACCAAGGGTACATGTTTTACTAACGTAGACAGAAGCACGCAGACCGAATAGGGTTTATTGACCTCTTCCCCAAGACAGCTTAAACTGCAGCGGATGTTTCCTGGCGCATGCATTTTCTCTCATTAATTCCCTGTCTCACCCACACACTCACTACTATCACATTCATCGACTTGTGAATGCAAAGCACCTGTAAGCAGTGGTTATAGTCTCTCATGCACCAGGAGAAGGTTAAAAGCAGCATTACACGTGTCTTGTAATCAATGCACAAATAACCTGTATTTCTGCTAGAGCACAGCCTCTAACAAGACAACAGTTTAATATTTTTGGAAATGTGTATTAAAACCTGGTGAATGTGAGGAAATAATGTGAAGGGATTAGTTAATGAGAAGAGATGAATTAGCAGCTTGAGTGAAACAGGCAAACCCTGAGGTTTTTATCTTGGCTGCATAGCAAAAGCAGAGTTACTACAGAAGCGACAAAGGCTCCTGTGGCACCTTATAGACTAACAGACGTATTGGAGCATAAGCTTTCGTGGGTGCATCAGAAGAAGTGGGTATTCACCCACGAAAGCTTATGCTCCAATAAGTCTGTTAGTCTATAAGGTGGCACAGGACTCTGTCGCTTCTACAGATCCAGACAAACACGGCTACCCCTCTGATACTAGAGTTACTACAGTCACAGTGAGTGTGAGACAGCTGTCTCAATGCAGGGGAAAACCTAAGTACTTTTGCTTCCTCACTGATATGCATGGTTGACAGTAGTGTTCTACCTTTTTTCATTTTCAGATCCCTAAAAATTGTTGAATGCAGGTGTGGATCCCTTTGGAAACCTTAGACAGTCTGCAGACCCCCAAGGGTCTAACCACTGACTTAGGACGAAATACCACAGAATTCTGCTATAGAATGATAGCAGAAATCTTTAATTTACTTTGTAACTAGCAATTTATTAAAATGCACAACATTTGCTCCCAAGCACCGATGGAGTTTCAGTTCAACCGAGTCTGGTTCTTATAATGTGTCCCCGCAATTCTTTTTCAAAGCTAGTTATTGAAAGGTTTAACCCACGCGGTTTTATTTCCATTGCAGTGTACCCTACAGCTATGGCCTCAGGAGAGGGGAAAGTTCCCCCCTTCACCCCCCATATACATAAAATATTCTTTCAACTGTTCGATATTGGTTCCATGTATTTTTCCATCATTACAATTCAGTAAAAAGCCAACTGTACTTTATAAGTGTAGGTTAAGTTTCAGATTTCATACAGGCAAGGGACTGATCACATGGACTGAAGACAAACTGTCAGTCACCAGTGATTGTAGGTCAAATTTTCAAAAGCCTATGTCTCTTTTGAAAATGGCACTTGGGCACTTTTGACATTTTTATCCTAAATACACAAGCAAGGAAATTCAGAGTTTAGGCCAACACTGCTTTTCTTAAACACTGGCTATCAAATGCCTGCAAGGGGCCAAGGCCATTACATTTAGACATCTTATAAGATGCTTTATAAAGAAGCGGCACATCTTCCTCTGGAGCTCTGCGTCTAGTTTGGCTCCCCCCACCATAAACCAACTGAAAAGGATATATTCTCGAGAAATATAGTTGAAATTGAGAAGTTTGAGAGTGGGCAACAGAGATTGTTAGAAGTGCAGTGGAACGGTCATAGGAGATTGCAAGAACTAGGATTATTGAGTTTGGAAATGAAGAACACGACTGAAGCCAGTTGCTAAAGGTGAAATGATTTGCAAAGCTGGCGTTGCTAGTGGAGGGTGCACGCGTGAGGCTTCGGCGAGCAGAGTTAGGCAAAGCTGGAACTGAAGGCGAGTTTCTACTCCTCCTCCTTGCCTCACAACCACATTTCCTGCCCCCCCCCCCCAAACACTTCACCTAAGACCAGGTGTTCTTTTCATTTCAGGGAAAAGATGGACAAATAGCCCAGTTGGACAGAGCTGCAATGTAGGGAAACAGCAATGGGATGGAGACATTCACCACTGAGCACTAGTTCAATCCAGCCCTAGCCAGCAGCTGTAACCTAAAAGTCTAAGCCAATGGCTACACTGGAGAGCTTGCAGCTGCGCCACTGTAAGCTCTTGTGTAGCTGTTCTAAGCGGAGAAGAGGAAGCTCTCCTGTGACTTACTTAATCTAACGAGCAGCAGCAGCTACAGCAGCAGGAGAAGCACTCCCACCAACATGGCGCTGTCCACCCCAGTGCTGAGGTTGGGGGGTGGTTTATTCACACGCTTGAGCAACAGAAGTTATACCGCCATAAGTGGTAGTGTAGATATAGCCTTTGGCTATGCCTCTCTCTATACGTAAACGACGACAGTGGCTCAGCTGCAGCACTTCCACGTAGACACTCACTACAGCAATTGGAGGGGTTCTCCTGTCGCTGCAGTTCATCCCCCTCCCCGAGAGGCAGTAGCTAGGTTGGTGGAAGAATTCTTCCATTGACCTAGCGCTGTCTACAGCTGGGGTTAGTTTAGCATAGCTCCGTCTCTCAGCGGTGTGGATTTCTCACATCCCTAAGAGTGGTAGCTATGCCGATCAAAGTTTTCAGTGTAGACCAGCCCTAAAATCCGAAGCTTGCTCGCCAGCCATTGTGAAATGAGTGAAGTTCACTTACGTTCAAAGAGGAGAAAAGTGTTCACATTAAACACCACTTTTAATAGGCACTTGGAGAGAGAGAAGCCAAGTATCGAAGAGGGGTGGAGAATCAGCTACCCTTTTGCATCCTAGTGGTCCCTCCAGGCCCAAGTTGAGGCCCATAGACAAGGCACGTGAGGAAAGTTTGCATTGTATATGCCCCTTCTGCAGATATGACAGTACTGCTGTCAGATTAACCCCGTTCACAAACATTATAACCACTTTACAAAGGGAGAGAGTTCCAAATGTATTACAGGTAACAGGTTTCTTGGGGCTGCTATTTGAGGCCAACAAGAAGCAACAGAACTAGCCATATAGACCCAGACTCAGACTTTAAGGTCAGGTAGGGACCATTATGATCATCTAGTCTGACCTCCTGCACAATGCAGGCCACAGAATCTCACCCACCCACTCCTGGAATAATCCTCTCACCTATGTCTCAGCTATTGAAGTCCTCAATTCATGGTTTAAAGACTTCAAGATGCAGAGAATCCTCCAGCAAGTGACCCATGCCCCATGCTGCAGAGGAAGGCAAAAAACCTCCAGGGCTTCTGCCAATCTACCCTGGAGGAAAATTCCTTCCCGACCCCAAATATGGTGATCAGCTGAACCCTGAGCATGTGGGCAAGACTCACCAGCCAGACACCCAGGAAAAAGTTCTCTGTAGTAACTTCTAACATCCCATCACTGACCATTGGTCCTATTTACCACTGATGGCAATTAATTGACCTTTGACTAAGATCATGTTATCCCATCAAACCATCCCCTCCATAAACGTATCAAGCTTAATCTTGAAACCAGACAGGTCTTTTGCCCCCACTGCTTCCCTTGGAAGGCTGTTCCAGAACTTCACTCCTCTGGTGGTGAGAAACCTTCGTCTAATTTCAAGTCTAAACTTCCTGATGGCCAGTTTATATCCATTTGTTCTTGTGTCCACATTGGTACTGAGCTTAAATAATTCCTCTCCCTCTCTGGTATTTAAGGACAAATGCAAAGTGCTCCACTTAGGTAGGAACAATCAGTTTCACACATACAGAATGGGAGGAGACTGTCTAGGAAGGAGTATGGCAGAAAGGGATCTAGGGGTTATAGTGGACCACAAGCTAAATATGAGTCAACAGTGTGATGCTGTTGCAAAAAAAGCAAACTTGATTCTGGGCTGCATTAACAGGTGTGTGGTGAGCAAGACACGAGAAGTCATTCTTCCACTCTACTCTGCGCTGGTTAGGCCTCAACTGGAGTATTGTGTCCAGTTCTGGGCACCGCATTTCAAGAAAGATGTGGAGAAATTGGAGAGGGTCCAGAGAAGAGCAACAAGAATGATTAAGGGTCTAGAGAACATGACCTATGAAGGAAGGCTGAAGGAATTGGGTTTGTTTAGTTTGGAAAAGAGAAGACTGAGAGGGGACATGATAGCGGTCTTCAGGTATCTAAAAGGGTGTCATAAGGAGGAGGGAGAAAACTTGTTCATCTTAGCCTCTAAGGATAGAACAAGAAGCAATGGGCTTAAACTGCAGCAAGGGAGGTTTAGGTTGGACATTAGGAAAAAGTTCCTAACTGTCAGGGTGGTTAAACACTGGAATAAACTGCCCAGGGAGGTTGTAGAATCTCCATCTCTGGAGATATTTAAGAGTAGGTTAGATAAATGTCTATCAGGGATGGTCTAGACAGTAACTGGTCCTGCCATGAGGGCAGGGGGCTGGACCTCCCGAGGTCCCTTCCAGCCCTAGAATCTATGAATCTATAAATCCCTCTGATATATTTAAAGAGAGCAATCATATCTCCCCTCAGCCTTCTTTTGGTTAGGGTAAACAAACCAAGCTCCTTCAGTCTCCTTTCATATGACAGGTTTTCCATTCTTCAGATCATCCTAGTGGCCCTTCTTTGTACCTGTTCCAGTTTGAGTTCATCCTCCTTAAACATGGGAGACCAGAACTGCACACAGTATTCCAAATGAGGTCTCACCAATGCCTTGTATAACGGTACTAACACCTCCTTATCTCTACTAGAAATACCTTGCCTAATGCATCCCAAGAACGCATTCGCTTTTTTCATGGCCATATCACATTGGCAACTCAGTCATCCTGTGATCAACCAGGACTCCAGAGGTCCTTCTCCTCTTCCATTACTTCCAACTGATGCGTCCCCAGCTTATAACTAAAATTCTTGTTATTAATCCCTAAATGCATAACCTTACACTTCTCACTATTAAATTTCATCCTATTACTATTACTCCAGTTTACAAGGTCATCCAGATCTTCCTGTATGATATCCCGATCCTTTTCTGAATTGACAATACCTCCCAATTTTGTGTCATCCACAAACTTTATTAGCACACTCCCACTTTTGGTGCCAAGGTCAGTAATAAAAAGATTAAATAAAATTGGTCCCAAAACTGATCCTTGAAGAACTCCACTAGTAACCTCCCTCCAGCCTGACAGTTCACCTTGCAGTATGACCCACTATAGTCTCCTCTTTAACCACTTCCTGATCCACCTCTCAGTTTTCATATTGATCCCCATCTTTTCCAATTTAACCAATAATTCCCCATGTGGTACTGTATCAAATGCCTTACTGAAACAAGGTAGATTAGATCCACTGCGTTTCCTTTATCTAAAAAATCTGTTACTTTCTCAAAGAAGGAGATCAGGTTGGTTTGGCACGATCTAACTTTTTACAACATGGTTTTACAATTGTCCCAATTGTCATTGGCCTCAATGTCTTTAACTACTTTCTCCTTCACATTTTTTTCCAAGACCTTGCATACTACAGATGTCAAACTAACAGGCCTGTAGTTACCGGGTCACTTTTTTTCCCTCTCTTAAAAATAGGAACTATATTAGCAATTCTCCAGTCAAATGGTACAACCCCTGAGCTTAGAGATTCATTAAATTTTTTTGCTAATGGGCTTGCAATTTCATGTGCCAGTTCCTTTAATATTCTTGGATGAAGATTATCTGGGCTGCCCGATTTACTCCCATTAAGCTGTTCAAGTTTGGCTTCTACCTCGGATATGGTAATATCTACCCCCACATCCTTATTCCCATTTGTCATGCTGCCACTATCCCTAAGCTCCTCATTAGCCTCATTAAAGACTGAGGCAAAGTATTTGTTTAGAGATATTGGGCCATGCCTAGATTATCCTTAACCTCCACTTCATATACCAGAAGGACATGCAGACACCCTTAAGTAGACGTTGCAGATAGGAAATCAACTAAGAAGCCCACAGATTTGCAGTGACAGCTGGTGATATAACTTCAGCACATCCTGTGAGTAGGACAGCCACCCAGGCCAGCCAGACACAAAATCTAAGCAATGAGGAGCCCAATCAAAGAGATCAAATTAAAACCAATCTATGTTGATTGTCACATGCCAAGTGCTGAATGTAGCACAGGCTTCCTGCAGAGCAAATACAGCATCTACTGCCTGGCTAGTAGGTAAAATCGGAGCCTGTCTGAGCCTACCCCTGCAGTGTACTGTGAGGCCATTCATACCCTCTTCACTTCTTAAATCTACTACAGAGTTGATACACTTACAATGCCGTCCAGGACATACAGCCCAAGCCAACTGGAGGGCACATAGGACTGAAGGACAAAGAAGGGCACTACAGGTTGGGGTGTGTTTTTTGCTTTTTTAGAATTAGCTATCAGAGCTCTGTTACTGGCTAAAAAAAATAACAATCCTGAAAACAGGAACAAATTCAGCAGGATGACAAAGTACCGTACAGCTTCAGCTAGGCAGTGTCAGCTCCACAAGGGAGCAAGGTTCAGCAAGAGCACTACACAACTGGGACCAATTCAAAAGGAAATGGGAAACAATGATTTCCAAATAACCACCACTCACTCCTGCATTGGTATTTATTTGATGTTATACAGGTAAAGTGCCATCCTTGCTTAGAGGTGACCATTAAAAATATGCATAATCTCTTAATTAGAAAAATACCTCAGTGGAAACTAACCTTTCCCAGTGTCCAGGCAGCTGTGCCGGTGATGGCTATCTAGCAAGTGCTGGAGAATTTATTCCCAGTGCAAAGGACTAGTCACAGCACCTCCCATGCCCCTGGGGGTCAGCACGTGTGCTGTCTTAGCCCTGGGGTTGGGGTTGGTTTAATGCACTGTAGATACTTATCAGAAAGATCACTGTAATGGCAGGGAAGTTTCAGAGACTGCCATGTTTTTCCTCTTTTTGTTCCCTCTGCTCCTGTAGAACCATTCCCGTCACCTCATCCCTCCACAGCCTTGTTTGGTACAAGAGAATTGTTTACAGCTCCTGCCATCTGGAGAAGCCTCTCTTTTACTCCCAAGCAGCAACTCACCATCTGTTTAAAAAAACTCTTCAGGCAAGGTTTTCAAAAGGCACAAAGGGTAGCTAGGCTCTCAACTCCCATTGAAAGACAATGGGAGATGGAGCATAACTAACCTGTGCACCTTTGGGGGGAAAAAAAATCACCCCATGAGAAAACAATTCCCCCACTCCCTTGCTTATACCTTTAAATTCATTTTTAAAAATCTGTGTATTTTAAAGCCTTTTCTTGCAGTTTGTCTGAAAGGTGCCATCCAAAGAGAGCTCTTATATTGAAAATATTTTTTTAAAATACACAAACATAGCACAGATTTCGAAGTACCATGCTGTTAAAAGATCAAATGACTAGTGAGCTCGGCTGTACTGTTGCTGTGTAACTGTGATAGCAAGGAACAAATAGCCAAGTACACAGGATGAAAGGAGGAAGCATTATAAAAAAATTAAAGCGATCGCACCACACACAGCCAATATGCTTTTTATACTATAAGGCATGAGAGCCATGCCTGCATGCATGGGGTTATTACAATAGCCTTACAGGAAGTCTCCAAGGGAACCTAAAGACAAACAGCACTTTTGTAAATATAACTACAGGAAGTGCAGCGTGCTCCATTTCCTCTGTTTGTCTTCGTGTAAGAGCAAGTCTGGTATCAGCGTTCCATGATTACTAGACTCCTCTTTGCTCATTAAAGTACTGTCCTTGGGAACTAACCTTGTTACAGATAGCTGGATATTTTAAATAATATCCAGATGGACACCCACACACATCCGCCTGTCAAAGAGAACGTGCATTAATGACTTCTGTACTGACAGAAGGTATCAAGTAGCTGTCAAAGAAAAAGGTTAAATATAGCACTTAACTGTATAATTCTGTTTTGTCCAAATTGTACAGCCGGACATTCCAACTTGAAAAGTTCCCTCCTGCATTTCATAGTTAACTTCGCAGCAATCTAAGAAAAGAAACCAGGAGGAAAACCAGTTACCTGTTCTGTGTCTTTCTTCTGAGGAAGTTGAGCACATACACACAAAAAAGGAGGTACCAGAATTATACAAATAGTTTTCTCATTTGCCTGTGCCATAATTGAAAAAAATCTGAAAGAAAAGCCAATAGCTAGCCACTGTTGCATAACTACAGAGATTTGAATAAGTGAGTTCTTCACCACACATCTCTGACATGCCAGTTTAAAAATTCTCATGCCAAATCCTCAGCTTTGTCAATACAATAGTGATACTTAAGATACTAACTCAGAAGGGTTTGGTAAAAATTTTCTGCAAGGGTTAGAACTGGCAGCTGGTCATAGTTTTTAGATGAAACTGAGACAGTACTATCCAACTGAGAATTGCTTTGCTCTTAATATTGGCTAGTGAATTAATTGGTTCTTTATGAAGTATTTGCAGGTATTCTACCCTAGTCCAGCATCAATGCCTACACACCAATCTCTTCCCCACAAAAAACAAACAGTACCGCTCTGGCAAACCACTATCATGTTAAAAGCAAAAGCTGCATTACTGCAACATTATAAGGGAGCATTTACACAGAGAAATTCAGAGCTTATTCCCATAGCTCTGCCACTTTGCACACAGTAATAAAAAAAGTCAGATGCATGAGACGTAATTTAAATACTTTCATATGTAGAAACATACAAAAATGTGGAAGACTTCTTGTTAACATAGGAATAACTTGCTCCCTGACTTCTGAATATAAAGCGTCTCACCTATAAATGATGTATTATGTAGTTCTACCCTGCCTATGTTTAAAGAAAAAGAAAGGCACTAGCATGGATAGTGCATGCATGCTGTCAAGTAATATGCATGTTGATTATTGTTAATGAACATTCATTAAAATAGATTCTAGTTTCTTGGAATGTGAGCCCTTAAGAGCAGTGGTGGGTCAGTGCTTTGAGTTATTCTTTGAAGTACTGGGATACTTGAAGTAGATGTCTCAGGAGTGTAAATTCAAACATCTAATTAAACAGGTGTGGGGTTTTTTTTGGAATGGCCATTGCAAATATTTCAGTTTGGTGCTCCAATCTGGAATTGCATTCTCAGAGCAATGCTAAAAGACTAATCGGAAGTCATGTTTTGGTTTTGTTCATATTTCATGCCCAGATTTGATTATTTTCAGAATTTTCTCAAAAATGTTATTCTCATCGAGGACTAAACCCATGGGAAGTTTGGGCTTTCATTTGTAACATTTTGAGTTCTCTAAATAATTGTCTTGAACTATGGAAATAGGGTGGCAAGTCATAATGAGCCAAATAGTCTCTGGGGACTTTCCAAAATTCACCTTTGGGTTGAGAACATACATGAGAAATTTCAAAGCATTATTTTCTGCAGAAAGTTACAGAATTTGAAAATTAGGGTTTATAATGGAAGTTCTTTCAAAAGCCATGAAAAAACTGCAAGAGCAAAACTACAGTATAACTTGATATTATATATAGAAAATCATTAATTAATGTTGTACTTCAAATCTCACAGTACATGGGAGTAACACCAGTTAGGGTGCAGTTCCGATAGCTGAGATGAAGTGAGCAGTTGTGATGAGTCACAGGAAAGTTAGGAGCTCCCCACATGCAAGCTGCACAAATTTTCAAAAGGATATTTAGCACAGTATCTTCAGTAATGCAGGCGTAAAGATCTCGGCAGGTTAGATGAGAACAATACAAAATCCCATGTATGTTACCACACTATGGTACAAAAGATGACAATGTTTGGAGATGTTGACATTATCTGCGGCCTTTTTTGTTCCTTTTACTCCTAAGCAGGAAGTGAAATTCATCTTGGATTTTGCACACCCAGTTTTATTTCAATTCCAAGACAGCAACATCCACTAGTTCCATTGCAGGAATTTCTGAACAGTGGTAGATTTTACGTACTATATATGAAACCTATATTTTGCCTTCATGCCATGGTGATAATGCCGAGACATGAGCAGATTAATGGGAAGTGTTAATGAGTATCAGCTGCTGTTTTTAAATGCCTTGCTTTATCTGTCTGGGTCACACTCATTGTTGTTTGTATGCATTCAAGGTCAACTTTACGTCATCCTGAAAATGTGTAGTTCAGATTTAGGACTTGTCTTCAACAAGATGTTTCTAATGTTTCTTTCAAATTTGTAAGTTCCAAGAGTTCTACTAAAACTACACTTTATACAGAGAACTTCTGCAAAGGACTTAACAGTTTTCACTTGAGTTTTCTTTTCAAATTTGTAAGTGACCAAAATGTATGTCTCCTATGATACAAAATCTTTAAACAGGTTGTTTTACCTGGAAACATTTCAGGTGAAGGAAACCAAAGAGAATCAACCAAGTGACTGTCCCAGTAATGAACTCTGCACTTGGGAACAATGTCTAGCTGGTACACGGTTTACTTCCAAGGAGGCAAACTGTAGAGATACCATGCATACTACCACCTGGTGGACAAGCTACAGAAAAATACTGGCAACTGCCAGGAAAAGCAGCAACAAATCTTCATACTTAAATCAGAACTACAATACTAGGCAGCATATGGCGCTGGTGAAGTTTTGGAACAGACATGAAATAAGGACATTGCAATTGGTAAATGAATATATCACTGTAATAAGAGATTTCTAAAATCACTTTTATTAGTTATGGAAGAATCCCCACTAGTATTTACATAGTGCAAAAAAAGCTATTACTCCAAAAAAGTATGGTAGATAGAACCATTATCCTTCATACAGCAAAAAAGAAAACAAAACCCTTCATCTTTTATTTTATAATAATTTTCTACTGTTTAACCTAAGTGTTGCTACAAATGTTAAGACATTAAAGATTAACAGTTTATCTTATTAGAATCTATTAAAAATATATGAACATTTAGAAGGTGGGCTGTGCCAACTGTGTTGCTAATTTCAGTGTTATCACTCGGTATAAATTTCAAGTTAGAAATTCTTACATTTCATTGTGTGTGGAAGGGATGGCTAAAAAACCCACATAGGCTGCATCTATGGCTTTCTTCTGCTGGTTTTTGTTTTTGTAAACAAATCTTCACATTGAATTTTAATGATCAAAATATGATCAACATTAAAATCAACTGGATATTTTGATTAGTTGGCACAACTTCACAGAGAATACTTAATGACAGTTTTAGCAAACAGCAGCTTTTCAAACAATAAAACTTTTTTGCATTCATATTTAAAGTAATGTTATTAAAATTTAAACTTCAGGTTAAAGAACTGGACCGAATCATGTGAAAATCCTCACTCACATAAGCATTAGACATCACCCGCCTTTATGTTAAGAAATCATACAAGTGCATCATTGAAGAACGTTTTCTGTAGTTTAATTTTAAAAATATGGGACAAATCCTGCATTGTTTGGTTCCAATCCTGCAAACACTTTACACAGGTGTTTAAATTAAGCATACCAACAGGTCCGCTGAGATCAGTGGAACTACTCATCTTCCTAAACTCAAGTATGTAAGTAAGTATTTGCAGGACCAGGGCCTTCATCCTTACTCAGACAAAAAAATAATAATTCTTTGGTCTGATGAAGGACTACGTTCTCCAGCTTTTTTCCCCCTACATTTATTTTTACACCAATACTAGAAGTATTATATAAAATAATTTCTATGCATAGTCACCTCTATCAATTCATTGTAAAGATGCCCTACCACACATTATTTTTCATGTTTTGCCAGATGCATGAAATCTAAATAACCCAAGTTTTTGAAAGAAAAAAAATTGATATTTGTTTTCTGAATAATCTTCACAACAAAAAACCATATATATATTCATATAATTCCAGAAACATATGTTTTTGGAGTGTAACAACCTGTATAATAAATTGTATACATTTTATAGTGAAATAGAAATCCAGCTATCTTAAAATATTAATCATGGCACTATAAAGTAACCTATCGGAAAGGTTATGCTTTTTTATTTCTGTTGCTGATAGAAACAAGATTACCACAAGATCAAGATTATACTTCTTAAGTGCTGCACATTGCAAGGAACTTCCCTAATTTTAGATGCAAATGGACCTCTTCCCAGACACACAGTCATTCCATTCGCAATTATATCTCATTCTCATCTTATCAAAAGGAAATGTTCTAAATGGACGGTTTCCTTTACTCCGCTTTAGTTTGCCTCTCTAGAGGTGATCATTCATATTTTCAAAGATTCTCCTTGTTTGCTGGCAAATAGAGAGGTACTAGATGAGCTGTATCATCTTTAATGAACTCATAATATACTTATGAAATCTGTAGCAAAATTACAATAAACAGTGGGTTGAAAATTACAAGTAGATTTCCTGTTTGATATAAATGTCAAATCTTAAAATGACTGTCAAAGTTCAGAAAAAAGACAAAAAAGAAACCTTTGTAATGCTACTACCTCAAGATCAAGAGTTATTTGAATCACTGGCATGGAATAAGGAAAAGGAAATGTAGATGATTATAGTTTTTTGTAATTCCACTTTCCATTTTTGGAAAATCTAGGTCAAATTCTATCCTTAGTGTGCACATGATCTTAGTTGTTGACGGAAGCTGTGCTTACACATCCAAGGGCAAACATTGATTCTCTGTCAGCAGTTCAAACCCCTATCATTTCCTAAATCAACTAAGCCTTTCAAAATGTATGCACAATAAAATCTGCAGTACAAACAATTGGGGTTAATATTTAGGAAGCATCATTCTTTACTCTTTGTATTCCTATAAAATGTCTGTTGCTAATATCTAGGAAGATTATATCAAGGAACTAAGAACATAACAGGACAGCCAGCAGCTTTCTTCAACTATGTCCTGCATAGCATTTGCTATGTCTACAGATACGAAAGTGTTATTTACATAATACTCAAACTCTTTGTTTCTATAATGCTCATTACCATCTGAAAGACAGGACTAGATATTTCCTAAACTCGGAGTCTGATTTTCCCAGTGCAACATGAAATACCGGTATTACAAATACTAAAAAAGTGCTGGTCCCAAGTTGTTAAGTAAACTAAGTGTGCAACTAAAATGTCCATTTATTTTGTGTTACTGAAAGTTATGTTAAATGGAAGTGGCCTATAACAATGAAGTAGAATTAAAACAAATCTATGTTTGTCATGAAAATGTGTTATTCATGAAAATGGATCTTTGGCTACTCTTGTAGTCAAGTCCTTGGTGCTGATGGCTTCAGTACATTTGTTGCCAGTACTGGACAAAAAGTTAGAAAATTCAGACTCTTGGTGTGCAAAGACTAGACATATACTCCATCCCCAATCTGAAATAAATTAATCACCAGATAATGGATTTAATTTCAACAGTAGGAACAAACATGGATAATTCTATGGCAGCTTATTCGTTTCTTGCTTTTTTTTTTTTTTTTTGAACCACTGACACCTCTCAGAACTCCAAGGCACTTTCCTGCCTTCCCAGAACAACTACTTTACAACTCTAGAAGTCAACTACTAGGCTGCTACAACTGAACAAGAGTTCACATTCTCAATGAGAATTAATCCTAAAATTGATCCTGAACTCAATATAAAAGTGGCCAGAATCAAAGCATGCAAGTGAACACAACAATACACTTAGCTGTTATATCAGTCACACTTACTGTTAAATACTCAGATCACTTTTGCCTGTTTTATTTAATGTAAATAAAATTATGCACATCAGCATTCCTGAGGTAAGTGAAAGAATAAGGAAGCAGTCAGTTACTAAGAACATGGATGGTGGCCATGGTTAATGGTTCCCTTACTGTGACTCCGCAAACTGATTTTTTTTAAAAAAGTATTTCACTGGAGAAAAGCAAACACATACATTCACTACAATTATTTTGCTATTGTGGTTTTGGGTTAAAGTTATTCTAGCATATTGTAACCACCTCATTACAGTCTTTTGCAATATACCCTCACCGACACAACTAAAAAGCTACACCTATCCTAGCATAAGAACCATGCATACATTTCTCAATAATCTCCTTTTCCTTTTGACTGCAAGAAAAATGTTTTTGGATTTTTCTGGCTTCTCCTTATAGAGAAGCCAGTTGTTTTTTTAATTATTTCCAGGTATAATTCTAAAATTGTGGCCAATCAGGTTAAAATGATTGGGGTAACAGCAATGCAAAATGTTGGTAACCGTTGCAAGTCTTGAAACGTAGATCAGCTTATGTGTTGAAAAAAAGATAGTCAAATTTAAGAAGATTTTTGCTTACAATTGGTCATTTATAAATAGTTTCTCCATTTACAAAAGAAGCTCAAGTGAATATCTATTAATTGAAATTTTTACATAGATGGTTTCAATTCTGGGAAATACTGAGATACTGATTAAAAGCTAAACTATAGGTTTTAATTAAACAATTAACAAAAGACAGCTACAAATATTTGTTGTGAATTAAATACATACACTAAATGTTACACAGTGCAAAATGTTGAGATGAAGCATACAAAGTAATGGCTGCAACCCTTACAACAGTTAATTATAATTTTAAAGAGTTCCTGAGTTTGTGCTTATTTTTACAATATGTAATTGGAATCTGTGTGTTCTTTATTCAGAGAATTGTTGATCGTGGGTTTATGTTGGGCATTACTTGCGTGCTTATCAGTTGTCCATTCCTCACTATCAATTACTGGATCTACCTGCTCAGGAGTTTCTCTCTCTTCCTCTTCACTTTGTTCTGCATTGTCTCCCTCTGCACCACTAAGGGTCTTCCCAAGTTGAAGAGTTTCCATAGTTCTTTGGGTCTCTGAGACCCAAGATTCAATTCTGCTATTAAGCTGAACCTCTACCAATATAGGTTCATGGGTGTAATCCTCATCATCTTCATCGTCATCCTCCTCCTCTTCTTCAAGCATTCCTGGTACAAGAGTACTGGTGGTACTGGTCATGGAGGAATTCAAAAGATCACGACAGCTGCCATCCAAAGATCCTGTCTCTGTACTCTGCTGTGAGGCCCACTCCAGATTGTCATCTGGCTTCACCTCCTCTTTGTCACTTGGCAAGGATTTTCCATGACTTGCAGTTGAGGTAGTTCCGGTTGTAGCTATAAGTGGCTGTTTATTAACAGTGGCTTTTTCAATTTGAACACTGCTAGATTTTTCTGGTACAGTGGTCTTAAATGAGGACTCTCTCTCATTTTCAGAGGTTTCTAACCCATCAGATGTTTCCACCATGTTTCTCCAGTTTGTTTCTGCAAATCAAGACAACACAAGCTCATCAGAAAACTGACATCTTAGAGAGTTTTTAAAACATTTACACAATTAAAAAAAAATCCTAAGATCCTGTTCAAGTAAAAAGCATAAAAGGGAGACATGTGCATGTAACACTACACTTGTCCAAAACACGATCACACAGTGAAAAACAATTTGAAAAAAAATCAAGAGCAGAAAAAGCTGTGAAGTAAACGGTTTCATGCTTAAAGAGATTCTCAAACACATTTTGTTCTGAAATCAAAAGGTGTTGATGCGCTTGCCTCAGCCAGAAATGGCATGGCTGATGGTGTGTGGAGAGACCATGCAGCGGGGTTTTACTGTCAGTGCCAGAATCCCATCATAATTTGCCAAATAGTATTAATCACCATTCTGCTGGTGTTTGTTAATAACTGTTGAATTCTGAACAAGAAGTATTAAAAAAAAAAAAAAAAAAAAAAAAAAAGCAACTTCTAAGGTAGATCATAAAATTAAAAAAAACACACTCCAAGTAATCAAGGCATTTTGAGTAAAGGGGGTGCTCAGGAAAAAAATCAGCAATTCTATTAACCTGACGTACGTTAGACAAGTATTTCATTCTCAACTGGTACGCAGTGTGCGCTCAAGAGTTGACGCATAAATCAATCTTGTAGGTTGCTCAGACCACGGCAACTCTTCAAAACCCTTCACTGGCTTCCCTTCAACATCAAATTTAAGCTAACTGCTCTAGTCTTCAAAGACCTAAATAATTTAGCTCCTGTCTACCTCTCATCTCTTCACTTCCCCAGTCATCCCCCTTCATTCTGCCCTATACACACAACCCCCTGTTCAAATCTCACTGCTGGCCTTCATATACCAGCTCAATACACAGAGAATCCCTGTGCAACTGAAGTGATCCTCCTGTGGTTGACTTTATGGTTGCTTTGCATCAACAGAGTATTTGGAACACATCTGAGAATTAGCGCCAATGCCATTATTTTTATGTGGTCAGGTCTAGAAGAACTTCCCCGGAAGACTACTCAGTCTCACCCTAACAGCCTAACCAATTTTGGATCACCTTCTCTAAAGTGTAGAATATATTCTAGACTGGGAAGTATTGGGAGAATTTTTTTCTACCTATAGTTTAATATTTATAGCTATTTCCACTTTATGTAATATAAATATACATTTTTAATACTTACCATATTCTTTTTCATTCACTTCAGATATGGGCTCTGAAATAACACTACAGAATGAAATAGCACTTGCCGCAGAGGGATTACGAGAATGACCCATGTGATGGGGTGCCTTCTTAACATTCTTTAAGGCCTCTTCTGCCTGTTCCTGCTCCATTGATGCAACCATATCTCTGTATGCCTTTCTGGCCTCCTCAGTCAGTGAGACCAACTTATTAAACAGGCTCTAAATATGAAGAGATTTTCATATTTGTTAAGTTTCTTCACGAACATTTTCACTTGACACATTTTCCCTTTTATTAACAGGTCATGTACATGCAACCCTAAAGCCTGTCTAGTCAAAAAGAGTGTGCCCTTTATTTTGGGCAATAATCAGTCATGCTCTACGTTTCATTTTAAGGATGCCTCCGCATTTACACAGCTCAAGTTTTTGCTGGGGTTATTTCTGATGAAGCATGGGTAGGAGGGAAAGAACACTGCTTTCCTGCATTGTTTGCAGACTCACAGGAAGATTTCACTCAGCTTAAAATCCCAAATGATCAAACTCAGTCTTGCAGAATTTTCCTTTTAAAAAAAACACTAGTTACTAATTTTGGTCATCTTAAGCCTCTTTGGTATCACTACCAGTCTTTGCTTCCCAATGGCACAGATCTAATCAGGTTTTAGTTTGTGCAATGATTAATAGGTTTGAGCCTATTATATTAAGGCACATTGAGATATGGATTATCTCCAATATCAAGTCTATAGCCTTTTTCAGTGGGATGTCAGAACATCTTACAACCTAGGCTTAGCAAAAGATGGAATCACATGTTCAAGGAAACCTCTGATTAGAATAGCAGTCTTACTTTTGCACCAAAGAAACCACCATAAACATTTGGAGCCAGTAAAATGAATATTTAATGAAGTTTTCCATTACTGGCCCGCACTTGATATTGAATCTCTTTCCAAATATATGTTAGAACAAAAGATGAATGACAACTTAAGTATTTAATGGGCACTTCCTTCCTTAGCAGGTAACAAAGGATGCAACATGATCTAAAATTCAATACTGTCTGTGGCTAGCTGTTTTAGCACACTCATTGCTGGTAATTTTGTTTCCACCCCATCAATATTTGTTTTATTAAAAACTTTACATCTTGAGAAAAATATTGTTAACTGCTTAATTGTTAAGTGGTTTAAGTTACAGTACACAGTTACGCAGAAATAATTACATGCTCAATTTCAAAGAGTCACAATGTAAAATTAAATAAACATGCTCAACACAAATTGGTCATGTTACACATAACGTTAACAGGTTCATGTAATGTCGACAACAAACTAAGAATCCTTTATACTTGACTCGAAATTGGAAGAGAGAAAGGTTAACACCAATAAGTGCCACTATTTCTATTATCGTGAGGACAAAAGTGTGGTCACCTCAGCATCTTTAACTCTTTGATGCCAGCATTCATGGTGCAATCAATGAGGTGCCTGTCAAAAATTCCAGGCCTCTGGCATCAAGAGCCATCAGTAATGCTACAGTTTTAGTCAGGGATATGAAAAGCCTGTTCCATTCCCCCATGCTACACCCTCCATTCTATGCAGAGAATACACAGCCAGTGGGATTTTGGGTTGAAGGAAGGAAAGTAGACTAGAAATCTACTGTCACTAGCAGGGGTGCAGGAATGATATTTATAGTGGGGGTGCTGAGAGCCATTGAACCAAACGGTAAACACAGTACAGGATGGAAATCACTTCAAGTCAGGTGGTGCAGCAGCACCCCCAGTTCCAGCACCAGGTCTGTGGATGGTACTGTGACCTGTTAGAGGAGACTGGCTTCCTAGACACTCCTGGCAGGTGGCAGGGAGGAAGAGGAGGGCATCTGATTACATATAGTTCTATAAGGAGTAGGACAACTCATCTTATTTTTCAATCTACCAGGTGTTAAATTCAGTAAGTGTCTGTTTATCATTCTGTCGTAAATGTGAAAGCTGCTGATCAATACTATAAATGGGTGATGAGGTTCTAGTGATTACCAAATGACCCAAAAATGGATGCTAGCATCCATACAGGGAAGATTGTGTTCCTACATCTGAAAAGAGAACGTTCAAATACTGTGCCTAAATTGCTGAAGATGCCATCCAAGAATGAATATAGGCTTTCCTGTTTGCTCAGAAAATGAAAATAAAATGAAATGATGGGAAAGCTTCAGGATGACGGCCTTTGAAGTACATGGGTGTTTAGTGCACTATTTAAGCCTTGTTTAGAAAGTAGCAACACCTAATATAGTCCTAACACACATTGTGGAAGTTTAAAGTTCTTCTGTAAATATACCCAGGCTTCCCAACAACATTTAGTGGAACTCATAGGAAGATTGTGTCTCTACATTTGCATCCAACTACTTTAACTATGGTGAAACTTACACTAAGAATGAGGGTGAGGAGGACTTTTGATCAGATAGTAGCCGATGGTTTATACAACAAGGGACTACTAGAGAGGCATACTAAAGGTTACAAAAGGAAATGAAATGTCAGAGTGATATGGTCAGACTGCAAGCTGAAAAACTCTGTCACAGACTCAACCTCTGACCTACTTTAATTTTGTCCTGGGTTTCTGGGTCTAGATTAACTAAAAAGTTATTCAAAGGAGGTGAGACATTTCCATTACCAAGTCTCCATATTCTGAGCTCAACCCATGACCCTGATACACAACATAACCAATTCAAGCTAACAAAAATTATGCTAATTCAACTTCTAGATGGAGTTACTGTAAGGTGGGTGCAAAACTGGTTGGATAACCGTTCCCAGAGAGTAGTTATCAGTGATTCACAGTCATGCTGGAAGGGCATTACGAGTGGGATCCCGCAGGGATCAATTCTGGGTCTAGTTCTATTCAATATCTTCATCAATGATTTAGATAATGGTATAGAGCGTACACTTATAAAGTTTGTGGACAATTACTAAGCTGGGAGGGGTTGCAAGTGCTTTGGAGAATAGGATTAAAATTCAAAATGGGCTGTATTAGGAGTGTTGTAAGCAAGATGTGAGAAGTAATTCTTCCACTCTATTCTGCGTTGATTAGGCCTCAACTGGAGTATTGTGTCCAGTTCTGGGCACATTTCAGGAAAGATGTGGACAAACTGGAGAAAGTCCAGAGAAGAGCAACAAAAATGACTGAAGGTCTAGAAAATATGACCCATGAGGGAAGATTGAAAAAACTGGGTTTGTTTAGTCTGGAGAAGAGAAGACAGAGGGGACATAACAGTTTTCAAGTACATAAAAGGTTGTTACAAGGAGGAGGGAGAAGAATTGTTTTTCTTAACGTCTGAGGATAGGACAAGAAGCAATAGGTTTAAATTGCAGCAAGGGAGGTTTATGTTGGACATTAGGAAAAATTTCCTATTAGGGTGGTTAAGCACTGGAATAAATTGCCTAGGCAGGTTGTGGAATCTCCATCATTGGAGATTTTTAAGAGCAGGTTATACAAACAACTGTCAGGAATGGTCTAGATAATACTTAGTACTGCCATGAGTGCAGGGAATTGGACTAGATGACCTCTTGAGGTCCCTTCCAGTCTTATGATTCTATGATTAATCCTGAGTTTTTCCCATTATCGTGTAGCTTTAAAATGGAACAAATCACATTTATACCCCAAATCTCTGTTGTTTGTCGCAGTTTGTTGCATCCATCAAGTAAGTAAAGTCACGGATGTTAGAACAGATATTCAGACTTCTCAATTTTTAGAAGACTCTTACATGCCTCTCCAGGCAACTTAGTTATCAACTAAGCGTGTTTTTGGCACACTCAGACTGCTTTGGTTGAAACTTCATAGGCATGAAGTTGGACAAAAAAAATCTGTAGGTTGTGGAAACTGATCATATCTGAGAACAGACAAAAAACAGAGTGGTAGGCCTAATTAGTTTGAACGAGCATTTGATTATATTTCCCTTAGAACTGCAAGCTTTTCATTTTGGACAATGAGTGCCCTTTTTAATTTCTAAAGAATAAATGTGTTTACAACATGAGATACAGTTTTTGTTCGGTTTCATTTTCAAAAAATGGCTTTTTTCCCCTCACTATTTTTCCCAACAGATGGAGGAAAAGCGCATCACCCTAGTTTTAGTGCCGGCAGTAGATGAGCTGTACCTTCGGGGTTGGAGTGGTTATATCACAGGCAGAGACGAGCCGGCATAAATAAGGGCAGAGTGAGGGCAGCAGCTTCAGCAGATGTTACTCAGCATGTTCAGTCTGTGTGAGCATGCTCAGTACAAGCCAAACAGTTAAATCAGGGGGCAGGGAAGGGAATGGACGGACACGTGACCCCACGTGCCATCTCACTCGCACCGCATTGCCTCTGATCACAGGTCAGGATGATATGATACATGCACAGGTCACATCTAATACAATGGCAACCCACAACCCTCCCAAGGTGTGTTGACCCAATGAAGCAGAAGCATACACCTTTGATGAAATATGGGGATTTTAGGTAGCTGGTAGATGCCCTTGATACCAGTGCTCCTTTGAGGACTCCTACGACCTCCTCCAAAGACCTCCCAATCTTTGTAACAGGCCAACTGTTGCCTTACTTCAAGATGCTGGCATGCTCTACAGTCCCTGGACATTCTGGGTCATTTCAAAAGACATCTGCCAGCATGTTCCAAAGATTTAGAAAAAGGGGTGACAAATCTGACATCACAGAACTAACAGCGCAGCATGTCAAAGTTAAAGAGATAAGCAACTTTAGAATAAATAGGCCAAGATAAAATTGACATCCAATGCCAGTCAACACTCTGTATGTATGCATGCATGCATGCATGCATTAGAGTCGGCTTGTAAGCCCAAGGGCAGTGAACAAAGTTTGTAAACACGTATTACAAGAGAAAAAAATTGAAACGGCATTAACTATTTCAGCCATCTATTCAGAAATGAACTGCTTACCTCAGCACCTGAATAGTTGAAGATTCCCACCACACTAACAGGAACTAGTTTGTTCACACAACGACCAAGAGCTTTACGTCCAAGTGCAAAGACAAAAGGAATCTCTTGCTCTCGTGCCATGGCTATTACATTATACAGAGCTTCATCCAATCCACCTTAGGAGAAAAAAACAAAAAACACAACACAAAGCTAAAGCTTAGCACAGTCATCTTCAATAGTGCACTTCGGTCCAAACCAGTATTCCACAGTTTTTGTCAGTGCCTATCAGTTTAAACTTTAGTACACATAGTTAGCCACCAGATATTTAGATTAAACCATGTACTGTCAGAAAGCAGCAAGGCTTTGAATGCAGTGCACATGCAGTAAGTTAGACTTGATTGTACTTGGATAAAACAAGCAGTTATTTACTGAATATGATCAGTTAATCTGTACACCTAACAATGCTCTGAACCCTCTAATGGTGCTGTGTTATGCACCAGGAGTACTAAAGCAGTAACTTTATGAAACTGGATTCTGAACAGACCTTTTCCTTCTCTTACATATCTCAGGAAGTTATCATTTGCATTCCCGTAGTGTCTGAAATATACTAGGCACAGTTCCCAGTCCCACATTCAGGAAGGCACAATTCCTGCCCCACTACTTCCTGTAGTTAAAGAAATGGGCCCAAAGCAGAGTGTGGCAGCTTTACAATGGAATTGAAAGAGGACCTGTCATGCTTATGGGACAGCATAGAAGATGCTTAAAATGACTGAGAAGTCAACATCATGGATTAACAAGGTTAGCATCACTGATAGAGTTGGGGGAAATGCAATACACATAGCATTTATACATTAAAATATTTCTTATTAAAGCACTTGTACCTTTTGACTGGATTTTTTCACAGTTAGGAGAAATGATCACACATTTTATCTTGTTTAACTTCATGTGCTTAGTAACCTCACGCAAACCCATAACAAGCCTTCTCCTTGCTTTAGCTCTCATGGGATCCTTTTGGTAAATGCGTTCCTGGAAGCTGACAAGCTCTTGCAACAGCAAAGTCACACACTCGTCTATTTCTTTACTTAGAACTTGATTACAATACCTGTCAATTCAGAAACCACCACATTTTAGCATATAGCAAATTCAGCAGTATATCTCGTTGCTGTGCGCCTTTAAATGATTTTTGGCAGAAAAATATTTTGTTACTTGTTCCAAGTATACTAAATACATTTATTTAGAAGTTAAAGAACTGTACAAAAACAATATAAGTATATTCTGAACGTGTTTAAAATGAAACAGTGAAATACAACCCACCCACCCAGACCCCACAACGGAAGAGGATAGCTCATACACACCTATATTTTACAATTCACTATTCCTTGATCAAATTTGACAAGCAATAAGGGATGCTTTTGAGCACTGGTTAGTGGTAATTCCACTGTAGTAGGTGTGGATTGTAGCAGAGTTTCCAGCTCCCCAAACCCAAAGTTGCCCTTCATTTGAAATGACTTTTCTGCCTACTCCATTTCTTAAAGGCAGCATCTTAGCTGAAGGAAATCCCCCAGGAACATTATAACCTGCCCCATGACAAGCAAGTAAGAAACAGAGGGTGCAAAGTGCCAGGGAGTAGTACCACTATTTTTTTTTTTTTTAACATGGGGGATAGGCTAATTTACATTCACTGACAACTTATAAGAGTCCAATAAATTCAAATACAGTTAGAAAATGCATTTGACTAGAATACACTTTTAGAATTCAAGTTGAGTAATTCAAAGCTCTTACTCTCTGAATCTCTTGCTGTGAATTTTAGTGATTGTTGAAGATGCCATTGGACTACCTATCCCTGAACTGGCAGGTGAGCCTTGTGACACTGGAGTCATACAATATGGAGAGTTCTGACTTGCTGGAGAGAGTGACGTATCACTAGGCATACTTAGCCCCAGTTCTGAAATAAATGAAAAAAGCTTTGAAACGTCTTAAGTATGAAATGCATTTATATATAAAACCAGTACAGTTTAACATAGGGAACTCATCTGGCACTCATATGTCCCTCTCTCTGATTTTTACATATACAGTCTCTCCCGTCTTATGCGGGGGTTCCGTTTCGCGCTGAGCGCGTAAAACGGAAACCGCGTATAGTGAAACGCCATTCACTTGAATGGCGGTTCCGTTTCCGGTTCAGTTTTTTTTCTTTTTTCTTTCAGTTTTGCCGATCGCACAAAGCTGAAATTGCGCATGTTAAATGCGCGTAAAACGCGGGAGACCTGTATTACAAATTTCAGGCACCTAATATCTGTCAGGCAAACCCCTTTAATGATATTTGAATATGCATTCAATTATCACATTTGAGTTTTGGGGTTTATTTTTTTTAAAAAGGTATTTGAGAATATGAGTGAAACAGGAACTACCCGAAGAGAATAATTTCTTCCAAAAATTAAACTTGTGTGACATTCAAATTATGCTGTCTTTTTGCTGCTTTACTTTACAGTGATCTCCAAAGAGTCATTACCTACTTTTAATATTAAATACGTACTTGCTGTCCTAGCAATCTTTAGGTATCACTCATTACAATTACCACGGTATCACAATGTGGGTCGGAAATCTCCATACCAAAGAGGTAGTAGCTGACAGTTTTGGATGTTCCTTTGCAGTTCAAGAATTAACCATAGTCTTAGCAAAAGTTCAGATAGTTTGCGTGAGTTCAAATGACTTGGCACTGTAGAAAATCCCCCAGCCCCTTTACACTTTACTCATGTAGAAACTGCTGTGCCCAGGATCCACCCTGTCTGGGTCCAAAGGCCTTTACAAAGCATGGTATGTAAGGCAAAGGTCAGAAGAGGAAGTAGGGTACAGCGGGTGATAAGCAGACAGCTCAGCTAGAAGTATAAAAAACCGCAATGCTAAGCTAAATTTTCTGTGATCTACAGTTTCACCACAAGTTTGCTTTTTAATGAAAAATATGTTTTGTTACTCAATATTCCATATAAGGAATAACTGTTTGGTCTGGTGGAAAACTACCAAAGAGGAAGTCTACTGTTTGAATGCAAGTGAATGCAAGTGAAAAGTATATATAAAGATGTACCGCCCTTTGTAAAAGTGGGGGCCACGATGGATGTCTCTCATACAGCCATGTGTTGCTTCCCCGCATATATGCTTTATTAATAAAGGAGCCTCTGGCGTTTTTGATCCAAACACAACGTGTGGTTAATTTTTCACAACAGCACTAAACTTGCATTTTTCCCCATATTGCATATGCCTCCGTACTTGCTGATTCTAGACAGAAGAGGGAGCACTAGAATGTGATTTGAAAAGTCTGGGTTTTCATGCTTTTTTTGGCCCTACCAAAAGGAGGAGGACTGGAAGTGTCATGAGAAAGCCTGCTCTAACAAGATTTCCAACCCAAATTTGATGGGCACAACTAGTCCAGGTAAACATGTTAACTGGATCGCTGCACTTTTTCAAGTTCTTCTATCCCAAGTTCATGCCTTATGAAAGCTGTGTCAGGTGCTTTTAACTACCGACTAATGCTCAGAAAAAGCACAACATATTACTAATGTACATTTGGCATCAGATTCTCAGTTTGTATAAATTGGTATAGCAAATCTGTGGTCACTGAAATAAATAAAGCTATGCAAATTTACACGAGCTGATGATCTGGACCTTGAAATTTCTATTTTAACTCCGCAGGAATGCGATAGCAAAGTCAGAAGTATTAGTTAACAAAAAACAAACAAGTAGACTACAATACTCAATTACCTAGGACTGTGAGAACTATAAAACTAACAAGAAATTTAAGTATTTGTTGGAACCAATTTGTAAATAAAAGATTAAAAGTTTGGCTAAAAGGGTAGTTTTAATCATTTACAAAACTCCAAAAACCAAAGAAAAACTGACTCCAATGTCCCACACAGCAGAAATTCAAGGTAAACTAGGAGTAAATGGGTGACACTGAGTAAGTTTAGGTTATGGCCAAGATCTATTACAGATAAAGTGTCTCAAATGGAAAGTGGAAGACTAATTTATTTGAAAAAAATAGACTGGACAAAGCACATGAGAATCTTGAATAGCTGAGGGATGGACAAAAAGGCCTCAAATAGGTCTTTTTCAACTAATTTCCATTCTTTCATAAGGGAAATAGCTGATCATATAATGTATAACAAGCTAATGGTAATGGACTGTGTTACATGTTAAAAATAAAAGCCATCAAGAATATTTTTAAAAATGTATAGACACTTCAATTTAAAACAATCATTTAAAAAAATCCTAAAACAAGAGAAGACTCTTACCTTCTTGAGAGCCTAACTCCTGAGACTGGTCATCAGCCAAACTTACAGTCACCTCTTTCTGTTCATCAGATCCCAGAAGACTGTGATCTGCAGATAAGCGTCCTTTCTTTTCTTCTCTCTCTTTTAAAATAATCTAGGAACAAGATACTAGTTTTCAATCAATTAGCAACCTGAAAGTATTACAGATTGCTACAAGGTGAAAGGCTTCCCTCACACAGAAATAGGAAAACATTATCAAGTTTGTTTTAGAGCCTTTTTCTTTCTGAAAGTGAACATAAACACCACATTTTAAATCTGTATGATGGATAAGAAATGGCACTCTTCATTTTAGTGGTTGCAATAAGGCATAAACACAATACCAGAGTATTTTTAGAGTAGTAGTGCTGCAGGAAGGGTTTTTTTCATAGCTTTTGTTTAAAATACTTTCCAAACACTCTTTCAAACTTCTATTTGGTAAAGAGTGTTCATCTTTGTCACCACTGCCCACCCCCACTCTTGTAAACACACCTGATGCAAGAATGAAATGAAATTGCAACAGAATCTTACAGCTTCTTCTGGAAATAGTTTTGAAAAGCATCAAAAAGCACCATAATACAAAGTGCTGAGACTACATGGCTATTAGCCTTTAGCTTTGATACAGTAAATGATAAAATATCAAAGTATCAATGACAGATGCCAGTACTGTAATGAATAATGAAAAAAATGGGCTAGATTATCTGCCTTGTTGAATTCCCTGGACAGTCAGTAGCCATCTATATATCACTTGCTTCCGTTTCCTCTCCCACCCTTCACCAGACACACAACCCAGTGCTAGGTCTGTTCTAGGGGTATGTCAGAAGCATGCTGTACTCCAGCAATCAGCAAGAGCTGCTAGAGAACTATTTCTTTAGGGGCAAGTTGGTCCCCAGCTGTCCTAAAGATCAGGGCATCACAATTCAGGAGTTCATGAGTCCCAATCCCACTAGACCACAACTAAAAAATTGTTAAGAGAATTGTTAGTCATTGTTATTTCTTAATCTTGAACTGGATCAAGACAGTCCCAAAACAGTTGCATAGTTTACCTTTTTAAGTGCAGTAGGGCGTTTTAGTTTGGAAATTTCTCTCTCTTTTCCTCTTTTTACTTTTGGAGCAGTTGAGTCCAAAGGATTAAGGCAACCCACAGATGGCTGTCCTTTAGTTAATGACTTTCTGTTGGTAGATTCTTTGGTATGAAAAGGTGCAGCACCACCAACTAAATATAGACAAGAAAGATAGCCTCACTAAAAGATACTACTGAAAGAAAGCCTGCACACTTTCAAAATTTCCACTAACGAATTCTCACAAAGTACATTTTCCTTCCTTTTGCAGGGGAAGGGGGAAGTTATGACAGGAAAGTTACATCACCAAATGTTGATGTTTTCACATTTACATGTTTCTTGAATTTAGCCTCATGTTTTAGGCTACTCATTCCAGGAGAAAAAGAAGGCTATACATCACAGAACATTTAAGAGTAAGATGGAGTTTGTCTCAAATGACATGTAAATATCATTTTCCTAGACATGAATATGTAATCTGTAAATACTTCTGTTAGTTCTAATAATACAACAGATGAAGAAGGAAGGTAGAATTTAACTGACATTATTTGGAAGAAATAAGACAGGCCAAAAGAAATGCATTTTAAAATGAAGCCTACATCAAAGTTCTTTCCAGCACTTTGTTAGATACAACCTTGCCGGTCAGTATTTATGAATGGAAGACTCCTTGCAAATTAGGGAATACAAAAAGTGCATTTTGTTCATTTATTTCCCAGAGGTGATTCATTGTGTGATTTATAGTACTTTATACAAACAGCACTTTAATAAGTGTTCAGGCAAAGGGGGCAATTGCCCAGGGGCCCGGGCAATTTAAAAGGGCCGAGGGGCCCCCAGTGGCAGCGCAACGGAGCTAAGGCAGGGTTCCTGCCTGCCCTCACTCCGTACTGCTCCAGGAAGCATCCAGCATATCCCTGTGGCCCCTGGGGAGGGGGTCTCCGCATGCTGCCCCCACCCTGAGTGCTGACTCCACAACTCCCACTGGCCGGGAACTGCGGCCAATGGGAGCTGTGGGGGCGGTGCCTGTGGGCAGCAGTGTGCGGAGACCCCTTGGGCCCCCCGCCTAGGAGCCGCTGCCAGAGGGGTGTGGCAGTCACTTCCAGGAGCCGCCCGAGGTAAGCGCTGACCCCCTGACCCTCTCCTGCACCTCAACCCCCTAACCCAGCCTAGAGCTTGAACCCTATCTCCCTCCCAGAGCCTGCACCCACTCCCACACCCAAACTCCCTCCCAGAGCCTGCACCCCGCACTCCTCCTGCACCCTGGCCTCCTGCCCCAGCCTGGTGAAAGTGAGGGAGGGAGGGTGGGGGAGAGCAAGTGATGGAGGGAGGGGGAATGGAGTGAGCAGGGGCGGGGTCTCAGGGAAGGGGCAGGACAGAGGGTCGGGCAAGGGTCTTTGGGTTTGCACAATTAGACAGGTGGCAACCCTAGCAGGTGGGCATATAGAAGCCTTAGCCGTGCTGGACGAGCTCGCTGGGCCCCAGCCAGCGCAGGTGCAGCACTGCCCAAATGTCAGGTGGACCACATCCGTGCGGGGCCCATTGACTGTTCTGCCCTGGGGCCCAGAATTGCTGTCAGTGGGCCTGTAAGTGTTTGCCTTAATTTCTAACACAGAAGTCCATTATAGTAGGTTACTATTGAATCTTTGAGAATTGTCATGGTACAGTCATGTTCTGTTAAGAAACATGAAGATTAAGAAATTGCAATTTCAGTTTTACAATAATGTATTTTGAGTTTTATTTAAAATATCCATAACCTTGCAGAAGTGCAAATAGAGAAAAAGTTGGAGAAAAAGTTAACTAGATTTTGAATGATCAGATTTTCGTCTTATGTTCGCAAAAGAGAAGCTATGGAACACTAAAGTTAGATGGAATTACCAGTGTATGAGAGGGGCCTGGTATTGGTGAGCTGACGGGCTTTCATTGCTTGTTGCTGTTTCTCAAGCGCTGCTAACATATCTCCTAAGTCTAGCTGCACAGGAGTTTTACTCTTCTTCCCAGCTGCTTTTGATAAAGCCTCCTGTAACATGAACATAAGACACAGTTCACCTTTATGTCTATTTACCAATGATCAGTAGAAGACAGCATCTAGTTTAAACAGACATTATTGCTAGAATAGTGTATGAAGGAATGCTGTCTGATGATGGTTATTCCTCCCCCACCAATTACTACTTGAAAATGTAACAGACCTGGAGTTTCTTCTGCTCCATACTTATTTCTGAATATTCTTGAGCTGTGGCAAGTGCTGCTGCCAAGGCTTTCTTCTTTTGACTTTTTGCACGTTTGGGTACAGATGTTGTAATAGGAATTGGAGTTTGGACTATATTGATTGGAGAATTTTCAGGTAAATCATCCAGCTAAGGTTGCAGAAGAAAGAGAATAAACGTAATTACAAGCTGTTACAATAGAAAAGGAATTGCTTATCTGAGACTGTAGCAAAAGAATTATGCAAAGGTAGAGAACTAGTCCATTTAGCAGATATACTACCTATCAAACAAGTAACATATAGCTGTGACACAACAAGTCACAGTATGCATGAGGATACAGCTAAATTAGTTTTGTGGAGTACTTAATCTTTATAGTGAAAGAAACATGTTTCATGTCTTAAACTAGGGAAATTCAACCTAGATGGAGCTACTATAAGGTGGGTGCAAAACTGGTTGGAAAACCATTCCCAGAGAGTAGTTATCAGTGGTTCACAGTCATGCTGGAAGGGCACAACAGGTGGGGTCCCACAGGGATCAGTTCAATATCTTCATCAATGATTTAGATAATGGCATAGAGAGTACACTTATAAAGTTTGCGGACATACCAAGATGGGAGGGATTGCAAGTGCTTTAGAGGATAGGATTACAATTCAAACTGATCTGGACAAACGGGAGAAATGGTCTGAAGTAAATAGGATGAAATACAATAAGGACAAATGCAAAGTACTCCATTTAGGAAGGAACAATCAGTTGCACACATACAAAATGGGAAATGACTGCCTAGGAAGGAGTACTGCAGAAAGGGATCTGTGGGTCATAGTGGACCACAAGCTAAATATAAGTCAACAGTGTAATGCTGCTGCAAAAAAGCAAACGTCATTCTGGGATGGATTAGCAGGAGTGTTGTAAGCAAGACAGGAGAAGGAATTCTTCCGCTCTACTCTGCGCTGATTAGGCATCAACTGGAGTATTGTGTCCAGTTCTGGGCGCCACATTTCAGGCAGGATGTGGACACACTGGAGAGAGAGTCCAGAGAAGAGCGACAAAAATGATTAAAGTTCTAGAAAACATGACCTATGAGGGAAAGATCGAAAAAATTTGGTTTGTTTAGTCTGGAAAAGAGAAGACTGAGAGGGGACATGGTAACAGTTTTCAAGTATGTAAAAGGTTGTTATAAGAAGGAGGAAGATAAATTGTTGTTCTTAACCTCTGAGGACAGGACAAGAAGCAATGAGCTTAAATTGCAGCAAGGGAGGTTTAGGTTGGACATTAGGAAAAACTTCCTGTCAGGGTGGTTAAGCACTGGAAAAAATTGCCTAAGGAGGTTGTGGAATCTCCATCATTGGAGATTTTTAAGAACAGGTTAAATACTTAGTCCTGCCACAAGTGCAGGGGACTGGCCTAGATGACCTCTTGAGGTTCCTTTCAGTTCTATGATTTTTGTGTTTTCCATCCTAATTACTACTTCAGGAATTTTTTCCCCCCCAACATGAGCTATTTAGCAAATTCCCAGATTCTCAGGATTTGACTTTCTACCAATAGCTGATGACCATACAAACAATTCTAAATACATGATTTTGCAGAAAACAGCAAACGAATCAGTAATCAGAGATCAATATTGAGGGTTCTCATGCAAATTTCTGCTTCAGAATAGTTTCAGAGGCCAATAGGTTTATTTATTAACTGCTGACTTCATTTTCGCTTCAGAATTATATTTGCTAAACTGAACTATTACATTTTTAGTTCATGACACAGTTGAGAGAGTTCCATTAAAATATTCAGTGTATATAACATACATAGACTGGATGCTGAGATGGCCAAAAATTGATGACTTACGAGGTAAGTATTGACTGGTTTATGAGGTCAGTGAGTATTGATATACACCTCTAAAGAAGTCGATATAAACATAATATTGGAACAATCATAGAAGAACCACCCTCTCAAGGAGAATAGCAGGTTCTTTAGATTAACAATTTTTGATGAATTCCTTGTGTAACTAAACTCAAAACTTATTGTTTGCTCGGGCCCTACACAAACAATAGCTGTTTAAGTTTTAAAGTAACATCTTTGTGGATTTTTTTTATTTTTTGCACCAAATTGATGCAAATTTGCATCTCTTGAACCAAACAGAGAAAGCTGATTATGCACCAGAGGAAAAGCCCCATCCTTGAACATTGATTGTACTTCAGAATGTGCACTTTAGAAAATAATTTAAAATGAATATTTAAAAAAAAGTTAACTATAACATTTTTTTTTAAATCAACACCAGCTTTCTTTCATGATTTTTTTGCTTCAACACTTCCACTTCATTTTAAATTTTTGTTTTTTTACATAACCTACCAATGATTTTTTTCTCCCACCAATGTTTTTGTTAAATAAATAGGTATTCTATACACATGTGGTCCCTCCATGGTTATGAAGTAGCAATAAGGAGGGGGGAGGGAGGAGAGAGGAGAAAATCCAAGTCTTGGCTTCTTGACAATATGGTTTTCCCTGACATTGCTATTTTAGTTAAAAGAACATTGAAAAAGGATTTCCATAACAAAGTCTATAGTAATTTGTATTGTATGTGCTTTTTAAAAAAATTCCACCATTGTGACCTTGTAAATACTGCAATAGACCAGACAGATTCATGCAAGCAGGAAATGCAAATTCAGGTAACACTAATCAGAAATTGTCTTCACCTTAAAAATAAATATCAAGAATTAAAAAAAAAAAGTCTTTACTTACTACTTTTGGTGAAAATTTTTGCTGAACGTTACCACCTTTGCCACTTCCACTGTCACTATTTAACTCTGGAAATTCATCTTCATCCTAAATGAAGGATTGAGGATTAAAAGTCACACAGGCCTACAATTTGGGTAAAAATCCACCACACACCAAAAGACCAAGGGCATTAACTTGAATGGCCAAGGCTGGAAGTGAAGTATCCAGTACTTGTATCCAATGGTAAAAATATTAATCAAACTGTACTAATTTGTGAGATAAAGTATCCATCTGTACATTAAGTTCTTATGTTAAGTGTATATTGGCAACAGCTTTTAAAATACTGTACATATTTTGAGTAGTCTATGTTAAAGAAATCCCTGCAATATTAGAGAAAAGCACTGGATGTAGTTAACTTTTACATTCTATAAAAATTGCAGCAAAAAGTAAACTGGAAATCTACTACACTAGTTTCAAAATTTAACTGAGTTTAATATAAAAAAATCAGAAAGTACACATAGTAGACCTAAACTACAGAGGCAATACATATAGTATTGTGAGAAATCAGTATATTTTATCACATTGTGGAACTTTAGAATTAGTTTTCAGCAAGAAGAGATGTCACGAGGCAACTATCACCAGTTCAACATGTTTTATTAGGTTGTGTCATATTGAAATTCTAACAGTGATATGAACACAAAAAAATACCTCAAAGTACAAGGGTTCGGGACTTTGTTCTGCTCTGCTTGATTGGCTTGTGGTTAAAGGCTTCTCGTGTCGCTTCTGCAGCTTTTGCCTTCTTTCTGAAGATGTGCTTTGCCCCCTGCATCTGAAACCAGACTTACAAAACAAGGAAAGAGTTCTTAGTGTTTTAGAATTAAAAGTGGTATAGATCTATAAAAGCGACAAAGGGTCCTGTGGCACCTTATAGACTAACAGAGGTATTGGAGCTTTTGTGAATACCCACTTCGTCGGATGCACCCACGAAAGCTTATGCTCCAATACCTCTGTTAGTCTATAAGGTGCCATAGGACCCTTTGTCGCTTCTACAGATCCAGACCAATGTTCTCTCTAATTTTTGACAGGCCGTGTGCGTAAAAAATTTATTCTATGCAAATTGTTGTGCTTCTGTGCAAATTTTTGTGCGCGCAGTGTTTTGCCGTGTGCGCGGGGTTATGGATCTGTGTGCGCGCGCACACACGCACAGCTTAGAGGGAACAGTGATATTCCAGACTATCACGGCTACCCCTCTGATACTATAGATCTGTAATACATTCATGCTAGCTACTCAATTATACTAACGGAAAAAAAGACAACTCAAGTTCAAATTGATTTTTACAAAATAAGCTACAATTCCTATGGGGTGTGTGCATTTTTTAAAATAAACATATTTGATTGAAAGGCACAGTTTATAATTCTAAGCATATACTACAGGTGGGACAACAGATTAAAAATTCTTTGGAATATTAAAATTCTAATTTTATTTTTTTAATCACTAAAGCTGATTGTTTATATTTTGCATTTCATCCTCTGAAATATTACACTAATGCATGAAAGAAAGTGAAATTGACTGATCTTTTCGCAAATCACAGGATAAAATTTAAGAACGAAAACCACTAAATTTTTTTATAAGCACTCATGGAAACTGTCATGGAAGTCATGGAAACTATAACTAGACAACATCCCTTTAAAAGTATTCATCAGCTGAACAGTTATCACAAGTAAATAAAGATTACAAATGAATTAATTTCAGCAACACCTACATACATAGTATATATCTACAATGTATATTTTTTACAACACCTTTTATGGAATAAACTAAACCTTTTCAAATTCTATATTTGCATTTGCAAGGAGATATAATTCATCCATTATATGCTTCTCATACATATGCAATTAGTTACACAAGGTAACAGAAGCAAAGACATTCAAAGCTCCACTTTAAACTCTTCATATTCACCCTGAGTATTACAGAATAGGTGATGTGAGAACGAAATAGTCTGAGCTGTCACTCCTTTTGAATACCAGTGAACAGGACAGGCCTTATCTAAAAGACCACACTTGTAGTCTTCTGTGGGCTCCTCTGATATTGGAGACCAAGAACTGTAAGGAAGAAAATCAGCTTTCACTCATTTTGTAGACCTTTTCCTTGCTAAAATGGGTTTGAAGATAGAAACCAAATGCTCCAACTGAATGTATTTTTCCTGATGTGTGCCCTCCAATACAGCTGCCCAGGCTGGGCATAGAGGTATAGGCTGGTTCTACCACTGACTAGTTGACATAGGAATATTAAAACTGCAGACTTAACTGATGCAGTTACAAACTTAGTTGAAAGAGCCATTGTGATGTAACATCTAAATATACGCAATGCTAAACATTGTTCCTGATGAGCTAGCAAAATGTGAGTGGTGATGCTGTGAACTTTGGCACTGGAGATGCAAATCTGCCGCTGACTTCAGAGTTTTATCCTTAAGTTGGTGAAGGTTTAAGGCGCAGCGATGAGAAAGCATTTTCTTCCAGGAACTAAGTATGATAATGGCATGCTGAACATGTACAATACACATGTTTTAAAATTAAGAGCATTGTAGCCATCTCAAAAACAGCTCCTCACCTGATCTCCAAGGAGGAAGAGTTTGCTAACAGGGACCCTTCGGAGGGAACTAAGAGGCGGTAACTACAGGAGGTCACTCGGTGACTTCTCAGAAGTAAAGGATGGGGATCCTCAGAATCGTCTCTTAACTGACCATGGTTGGACTAAACAGACCAAAAACACTCACAAACCTATTGTATTGGACCCTCCCCACCTTTCCCACAAGCCATTCTATGTGCACAAAGGGCTATATTCACAGGAAGCTTACAAGGGCATGAATGTGCATAGAGGTCCCTTGGGGGTGGGAAACTGGGTTGCAATGGCATAAAAACTCCTTAAACTCCATTTATAAGTCTGAAGTTCAGCACAGTGCCAGGCATGGGAGGGGCTGGCTAAAAAGGAAGCATGCCATAGATTCCAAATACATGACCATTTTGTGACTGAGCTCTCACTGCCAATGGACCTGGGTGCGAATTCAATCTGCCCTCTTGGTGGAACAAAGGGCAGAAGATGTTCCAAGAGCAACTCCTCCTTCAGTTGCAATGAGCTTGGCTGGCAAAGTGAGGTGTATTTTATAGCTCCCTGAGCTTAATTTGGCACTTAGTCTGTGGGATTAAATAAAAGTGATGTGAAATGTCTGTGGGATTAAAAGAAAGCCAGTTCTCTTCCTGCTCCACCAGAATATCCAAAAGCACCAGTCCATGTAAAATTGTGGCCAGAAAAACTTGAGCTGACTCAAGTTGCCAGAACAGATAACAATTGAGAACTGCTGTATCCCTAGAAGATTATGGAGCAGTCAACTTCTACAGTCCCAATTTTCACATACACAAAGATTAAGGTATTGATTAATTGTATAGCAAATTGATTGATTACACTTTTGATTTATGAAAATGTTCAAGAGCCCAAATAACCAAACCTAGCCAAATGTATTATCTAAAGACAAAACAATACAAAAAGAAGACATACTGTACATGTCCTTGTTTTGGGAAGAAATTCTTATTTCACAGCATGTTCACCTTCTGCGTAAGGTGTACTTCAAAGATACAACAGTCTTTGGGTGTATTTATAGAATGGTTGCTTACAAGTTAGAAAACACTTCATACGTCACCCAAAATTCAACCCACCAGTCTGTACCAGTTCCTTAACTTGTCGTTTTGTACCTTTCTGATCTTTGTTTTGGTTACTAACTAGCATTCCAAGTACTGGTACGTAAAGGTGCCTCCCCGGATTGTACCAGCACAGAGTATCAATGTATTTGATCTTTGACAGTTTTCCTATTCACTTATGCTAAATGCTGGGTTGTCCGTTCTAAGGTATTGTGGGATATACCAGTGAACAGCATTGTGGGGAAAACAATATAGCTTAGTTGGCATAATTGCCCAACCTTCATATGTACAATATTTATATCAGGTGCTTAATACATATTAATGTTGGGTTAGCAATATGTATGACCAACTTTGGCTGACAAAGGAGAGAAAATAGTGAATCCACCAGTGTGCACCAAACAAGACTAAGTATCTTCTTGTGTACACACACTTCGCTTCCAATACCTACAGTAAATGTAAATGAGTAGCCATTTTAGGCCACACATGAAGGTCTGTGCTGTTGGATCCTGATGCAAGACTGCTGCCTTAGCAAAGACAGAAGCTTGTTTCAGATTTCAAAACAAAAACAAAATTGCAAGATGGTCAAGGTTTAAAAAGGGCATTCTCTTTTTAATATAGTTCCCACAAAAAAATCCTATCCAATACATATCTATTAGCATTACCAAGTAAAGTTTTATAAGAATTTCATCCTAGGTCAAGACCTTGCACAAATTTTAGCATAGAACAATTTTTGGTTTAAAACCCATCTACTTAGATACCAAAGCAGCATAAAGAAAATGTAATGGAAATGCTGACAATATAAAAAGCACCAATGTAATATATCATGATGGCTGCAAACAAATCGACGAGAATGAGAACATAGAATGTAAATGCCATACCAAAATTTAATAATTTTAAAAAATCCCAAATATTTTAATCAATTTTCAAAGACTAAAATTGAAGCATTTTCCACTCGTTGTTTAAAGCATGTTAAATTATCCATATAGTACCTGAAAATTGTTGCATTGATTATTCTGTTATTAAATTGTACACTTTCTAGATGTCTCTCCATTTCACACACTACTGATATGCCCAGAATAAATAGACCCTCCTTCATTGGAGATTATAGGCAGAATATTGCCAAATGTGTACTTGCAGCCAAAGTATGAAGGCAATAAACAGAATACATAGAGTGATTAAATCATGATATAAAGTTTGCTTTCCACTTCCATTTTCCTTTTAATGCATTGCTTAATGTACGTTAATTCTTAATAATTTGAGAGATGCAATTTACAAGAGATGAAGGTGTTTTAATTTTAAAACATTAAAAGGTACCTGTGAACTATTTCTCTGTTCAGCTGGTCTTCCACCTCTGGAAAATGTCTGAGGGTTTTCTATCCAAGGTTTTTTCTGAGTTGCCTGGGAATTTACATTAGTCCAACTTATGGCAGCTGAAAGAAATAGAAGTTTCAAAATAAAATATATGAAAGAAAAGTCAGTAAGTATAGCAGAAGTTGTATTACTTTGATTGTATACACCACTGAACATTTGTCACTTCAAACTAAAAGATCACACCAATATTGTGATGTGAATCTTGCAACAGTTTTTTCTCTGCCAAAAATTCAGTTCCATACTTATGATTTCTAGAATTTGGTAAAAAACTCTTTTGAGATTAGAATTCAGCCACAGGCACTCAACTGCCAATAGTGAAGTTTGATGATCTTGGTAAACATCTAATGTAATAGTGGGTTCATTAGAATAGTTGCATATTATGGACAATGAGCCAATCCAATTGACTTTTCTGCCCACTGTTTTCAGGGCAGAATTTAGTACAATTACTTTACAGTTATTTTTAATTATTATTACAGTAGGGTCCAAAACTCCTGATCAGGATAAGAACCTCCTTGTTCTGTCCTGTACAACATAAAATAAAAGTCACTGACCCAAGCAGCTTATGTTCTAAATAGCAACGAAATACAACAAGTAAAGTAGAACACAGCGGGGAAGGAAACGGGAAGCCAGTGTGAAATACAAGGTTGCATGTATTCTTAGCTAAGAATATCATCTGAAAGCCTCAACTTTTTTTCCCCCCTTTAGATAGAGGCAAGTGCAATTAAAGAATCATTACCAAGCGACCTGCCTATTCATTATCATTGAGCAATTGATCACAGGTGTGGCAGTACAGATAGGTCTTGAGAAGAGATCTGAAGGAGCATGGGGTAGTGGCTATGCTGATTTAGGAAGGACACAGGAATATTCCTAGCAACATGTAAACAGAGATATAATATGACACAGCAAATGTGACAGCTTCAAGATTACGTTTAAAAAAAAATAAAGATGTACCTGCATTTATTGATGGTTCTACATTCTGAAAAGGAAGAATGAACATTTTAGTAAATATTTTTATTATCGTAGCATCCAACAGCAGCCTTGACACTTCACAAATGTTCACCTACATTCATTGCACCAGAATTTGTATTTTTTGAAGTCATGGCAGCAGCAGCCTGATTGTTGCTATGTTTAGGACTGCAGTAACCACTATCGCTGTCAATATCGGCTTCACTGGCCCCTTGTTCACTGGAGGACTCTGCAGCAGGATGGGATGCACGTCTTCGCCTGCCTTTTGACTTCCATAGCATTGTACTAGAGCTCTCAGAAAGTGACTTATTAGCTATCTCTGAAGGAAAATCTGTAAGAAAGAAAGTATAACTATTTGTGTGGCAGATGTTGGAAAGCTGAAAATATTACTAATGATACATTAACATTTGTGATGAAAACACAAAAGCTACTGAAAAGAAATCTTAGCACCAGGTCGTTTCAAACTAGTAAAAAGAGAAATGTACTGACAGTGCTGGATGAAGTAAGCAGCAAGATCCAGTTTTCAGACTATTACCAGATCTACTTGTGTTGTACTAACCAACTCCTTGATCAAGATGCAACCTATTTTTGGCAATGGGATTTGCCAACAAACAGGTTTTGTTGCCAACAACAAGACTCTCAAAACAAGGGAGTTAGGTAACACCATGTAGGTTGTCAAGCCAAAATTCTTATTAAGTTGCATTCTGGGTCTCTAAATATTCATACAAAACAGAATTCTTGCAATTATTGCTTTAAATACAGATGTGGAACAGGCAACCACAGTGAAGAAAAACCATTCCAAAAGATACATAAAGCTGAATTTATGAAGAAAACCTTGCAATATTTTTTTTCTGGATCACATCCAATGCACTGTGTGGCTTTTAGAACTGCTCTTATATCTAGTCTGAAAAAAAAAGAAAAAAGTTTTGAAGACCAGTCTTGTAAGAGATTTAGCCTTCTCCCAACCCAGTGAATTTTAAGACTCCTGAAAAGTTCCAGATTGATGCCACTACAAGTTTGCCAAAGAACAGATAGAACGAAGACACCAGAAAAGCAATTTCTTCACACTGCCTCAACATTAGTCCAGTGGGGGTATCTGCTGCAATTGCCAACAAGAGTTCTAATTAGCGTGGAATGTGATAATCATTAGAAACCACACAGATTACCATTAATTTCATATAGGCCCCAGGCAGCCAGATTGTTCTTTTGCGAAATTCGTACTTTTTTAAAGGTAGGTCATTTTTTGAACTTGATGTTAACTGTTTCCCTTCAAAACAGCCATGGAAAGGAAGACTATATGAAGTATTAGATAAAATGATAGGCTCTAGTTTTAACACATGCCTGCCAAATCTTACCAAAGTTTAAGCTTACTGTCATGTAATTAATAGTTCTTGTTTAGAACTACTTCTCTGCAGAAAGTGGCGTTAAACCTTCAATATTGAAGTTTTTATCTAGTTAGGTCATATAACTGATTAAAGTTTCAAGATGATAAATCACACCTGCCCTGACTCACTACATGCTATAGCAGGGGTCGGCAACCTTTAAGAAGTGGTGTGCCAAGTCTTCATTAAATTTAAGGGTTTGCGTGCCAATAATATATTCTACATTTACAGGGGCCAGCGAATGGAACCCCAAACTGGCAGCGGGCTGAGTGGGGCCAGCGGCTGAGACCCCAGGTCGGCAGCATGCTGAGTGGCTCAGCCCACTGCCGGTCTGGGGTTCCATCCACCGGCCCCTGCCAGCTGGGGTCCTGGCCACCGGCCCCGCTCATCCCACTGCCGGCCTAGGGTTCCATTCAGCCAGACCAGCAGCGGGCTGAGCGGGGCCGGTGGCTGGGACCCCAGCTGGCAGCAGAGTGCCGCTAAAAATCGGCTCATGTGCCGCCTTTGGCACACATGCTGCAGGTTGCTGACCCCTGTGCTACAGAATGTTTACAGATTCAAGATTTCAAAAACTTTCTAACAACCAGCCTCCACCAAAAATATATCAGGAGGCCAATTATTAGTCCTGCCACAAGTCTGACACACACACTACCTACCTTTCTAGCTGTTTGGAGAGTCCATTACATTGTTTACAAGGGTTTTCCTCAACCCCCACCCAAAAATTTACCAATATTTCTATAAACAGGATTCTTACCTTAAACTGAAAGTAAAATCAGTGTCTGCAGCCTACCATTCATTAGCAGCCTTACAACAAATAAAACGCACACAGTGGAGAAGTTTGAGTGAGCAGGTGAGAAACGAGGGGAGATTTTCTGTTCATAAAAAAACCTGCAGTTTCAAGCTTCAGGAAGTTTTTCTAAATAGTGATTACAAACATCTTTTTCTCACAAGTTTTGAGAGTGTCTTTTCAACTTCAAGTGAATAATAAATACTGCTGGCTGGAGTCTCCATATCGACTCAACTCAGCAGAACTTAGTCCTAGAGAAGCCACCTGTCAGTCTATAAATTGAGATTCCATGAGAGGGGACTTCAAAGTCTGCAGAGCCAGTGCCCTTGAACATCTAAAGGTTTTGGGTGCTCTCTCTTATCTCTGAGGCCTTCAGATAATCATAATTTGTTCTATTGGGATCACAACTGCCATTGATGGCAGTCATTTTGGGGATGAAATGTAACAGCAGCTCAAAGACAATACAACTACAGTTTAGGACAGGAAGCAAACCATACCGTACAATTTAAAATTACTAGAGAAATTAGGTAGGAAGATAAGATTCCAAGTCAAAGTTAGTCAGGTCTCTAGTGGTGCATCCCAATATTTCTTTCCCAAAGAGGGTTAAGGAGCCTTTAATAATTAGGAGTAGTCATGTGTCTCCAGCAGCATTCCTATGATGTGGCACTGATTAAGTTCTGAGAGAGTAAAAGAATGCCAACTAATGAGTCAACCACGTTTTCTACAGCACTTCTTTGGTTCTTGAAGTTCTCCATTAGACATCTTGTAGGTCCAACCCTCCTTAACTTATGATCTGACTAGATCATATAACATGGTGGTATGGCTGCAGTTCCAGTTAAACAGACACAAAAAGAGACAACATCTTACCTGTTTGCTGAGATGCATCAACCAACAGCACAATTTTTGATCTGTTCTCAGGGCCTGATGCACTGGTCTCTTTTTGGATAGCTACACTTTTCACTGGAACCCTTTTGCTTTTTATATGCGTCTGTAACTGTAGTTGCTGTTTTAAAAGATTAGTCAAATATATACATGAGACATATTACTTAAATACAACAGTTAAAAATTGTTTGGTTCATGCTATTACAATTATAAAGTTCTAACAGATTCTTTACAGAAATCACCTGTTTGAAACAAGAGATTATGGGTAATGTTCTCCAATAATTCATAAGGTTGATACTATTTTGGATCACATCCTAGCATCTATCAGTTTGAAGTTTTCAATATCTTCCATGCATCTTAGTTTAAGGAACTACAAATACTACATTATACTGTAAGCCAAGAAGTTTTGAAGACTATTACCTAAGCAACTAATGCTAGACAACTACTGGGGAGCAAGAGAGGAGAGTTTTGTTGCAGGTTTAATGTAATTAATATATTTCTACAAAAGCAAAATGACTACACA
Organism: Macrochelys suwanniensis; assembly: GCA_033296515.1. Lineage (NCBI taxonomy): Eukaryota > Metazoa > Chordata > Testudines > Chelydridae > Macrochelys > Macrochelys suwanniensis. The sequence continues at coordinate 67,379,610 of CM065785.1, forward strand.
AGCAGAGTGTCTTTTAGCTAAGCGCAACATATTTAATGGACTTCTACTTCAATATAACCAGTGCTTCTTAGGACATACATGTACCTAAAATGTGTTCCAATAAAGCCCTCAGAAATGCTGTTGGATGTAAACAGCCTAATGAATGTGGCATGACAAATCACCTACTGCAGTGGTTTTCAATCTGTGGACTGCAGACAAGGTCTAAGATTTCCAAAGGGGGCCACACCTCCATTTGAAATTTTTTAGGGGTCCGCAATTGAAAAAAGGTTGAAAACCACCGACCTACTGTTTAAAATTACTTATGCAATATCCAAGAGCCAGAGAGAAAAAAATCCTAGGTGGTAGTCAACAACATCCAATAAAAGTAGCTGTTGGCCATATACGATCCTCAAACAACCTGTCTCCCAACTCCCTAAAGCATCACCCCTCAGATATTCTATCTAGGTTCTTATAGTACAACAGTCACAACAGGATGATCTTGTTAAGTCCTTTGAAATACTAATTGTGCAAAATTAAACCATCACTGGTATACTTTATAACGATATAAAGTTATACTGCTCCAGAAGAAACCAAGGGTAGAGAAAAATCTTATACCTATTTGTCCTCTGCTGTTGAACAAGAATATATAGGACAAAAAAGCAGTTCATTTTTTGTGCAAAAACATTTTCACATGATTCTATTATTTGCTCTGTTAATTAGGGCTCAAAAATAACACGCTTACCTTTTGCGCAGCTGGTCCCCTATTACTGCTTTTGCTTCGCTGTCTGGATAATGGAAAGACCTGGCCTGGCTGGTTTGGGCGATCAGCGCATTCTGTTGTAACTGTACTTACAGCACTTGCTGTCTGAAAGGGTGCAGAGTAGGGTGCAGGAAAAGGATGATAGAAACCCATGACTTGTGCACATGGTGCTGGCATAAACTGGTAATACGTATACTCTGTAGAGACAGGTGGTTGAGCAGATATAATAGGATAAGCAAGGTATGGTCCTGTGGGGCTTGGGTTTGGCTGCTGCCATCTGATGTCATTATTATATAATGGAAATTGTCTGTAAAACCAAAAGACAAAAAGAATAAAATTGCTGAATAGTTACACATAATTGGAGTGAGTTTACTAGTAACTTAATCCTTTATTCTGAAAAAGAAATTAGTGCAAACTGTTTAATGAACTCTTAAGCATTTGAGTTAAGCTATTCAAAGCTAACTGTTAAAAATTCCTAGTGTGCAATAATATGTATTTTGAGGGCATGACTGAAATAATGTAATTCCAACTGCATTCAAGGATACTGTACAAAATACACAAGATGGTAAACAAAACTGGCCAACCTAAAGATTGACATTCTTTTGCCGCATAAAAATTTCAATGTTATACTAAGCAATTAAAAAATAGGCCAGAAGAAACTAACATCTTATGACAAAATAATTGTCAAGAAAAAATTTTCATCACAACACAGAAAGCTCTTTATAACAAATTTTCAAATTAGAGGCACTGATATATATTTATAGTTTGTTTATACTGTAGTTCAAATTATTTCAACACATCAGAAAATGAAAATTAATTCAATACTTGGAAACACACCAGATAAATTTACAGATAGATATGGTAGCAATAGTTTAGTCTTACATTCACCTACTTATCCAGGACAAATAAATGTTTTGATAGACAAGGGAAAACAAGCCATCAGCTCACATTTTATCCCAGGCTCCTAGGTTCCCTAATGCAGACTTTGAGAGCGCACATGAAGACAGACACCTACCACTCAAGTGAGGTCTCTACTCCTTGAAGCACTGAGAACAAGTGCAGTGAAGTGCAGTGGTCTCCTTCTCCCCTCCCCCCCCCCAAACTCTACTGCTGAGTACAACCAAAAGAGCCCCACAGGAACGCTGACCCAATTCCCCTCCTCTCCATAGGACTAGGGAGACCATTGTGTAGGGAAGACTGCAGAGATGTGTTAGAAAAAGGAGGGGAAAGATAAGGGTAAAAATTTATGATAATTGTGCAAATCGCACAAGCCAGTTCCTAGGAGAGGGACAGTGGTGTAGAACCCTGCTGCGGGACTGGGATCCCATGGGTCCCACTGCCATAATAGCAAGAGTGGGATTAAAAAAAGTATTTTTAGCAATTTATACACTGTAGCATTTTAAGGTATCAAGGTGCCATATAGACACTGACTAAGCCTTGTAACATTCCTATGAAATAGTAAAGCATTACCCCCATCCTACATAGGAACACAGATATGGAGAGGATAAGGGTTTTCATGACTACAGAACTAGCAGATGGCAGAGCTGGGACTAGAATAAGGTCTTCCAGTTTCTAATCCCTTCCCATGCTCAGTTTAATGCATCATGCAGTCTTGCACATGCACTATGCAAATAAAGTTAGCTATGGGAAGGCCTCAGACTGCTAACAGCATACTGTTCTACCACTCAGGGATCCAAGTTAGACCCTTTCTCTTAGTACCTTGTTTTAGAGGTGGCAGGGTACAATTCAGAGACACTCGTTTGACTGGCTCTGGAAGGTTTAAGAGTAGAGCAGATGGTTTCAAGAAGGATCTGTGGTCAGTCCTCTGACCAAGGCAAGAAAGAACAAGGAATCTAAGAATGGAGGGGATTAAAGGAGAAAAATGGGAAGATTATCCAGGGTCATAGAAACTCTATCCTCCCCAGGAGGGGACAGAAGAGTAACTAAATGCAGTGAGGAAGTTCTCAAGCTTACCAATAATTATATGAAATCAGTGTTTATATAGCTACTTTCTTGGTTCCAGGCACATCTTTGACAGAAGGGAAATTCAAATTCTTATTTAAAAGTCAGTGTCTTTTTCCATATAGGATCACAACCACAAATTACCTGTTGGCCTGGTTTTCCTGTACAAATGGGTAGCAAGTAATCAGGTAGCTGGGAATAGGAGTTGGTTCCACTCCATTAACACCTCCACTGTCATTAGGGAGAGCCATAGATATCATAAGTGTATCAGGACCCTTCTTCTGAGGAATAAATGGTTCTACTTCAGCTGACAGTTTAACATTCTGAAGAAAGGAAAAAAAAAACATTAATAAAGTATAGAACATTTATACAGTCAGTGGTTAAACAAGTTAACAATTGGTAGCAGTTATCCTGAAAATCATTAACAGATTCTCTTTACTTAGGGCATCTGACACATTAAAGATTTTTAAATCATATAAGACTTTAAATGAGCAATTCCTTAAGTGATGACCAAGCTATTTACACAAGTCAACATTTACACTGGGAAAATGCATTTTAAAAAGTACTAGCAGTCCTAAGGCTGTTTAAACAATCAGGTGCTTAAGGTTGCATTTACAGTCCAAAATAAACTTGAAGACCAGTGTAAGAAAAAGCAGCTCAATAACACGTTCAGACACATTTACTAGTTATAAATATGAAAAATGTACGGTCTTTATGAGAAAACCTAGTCTCATCGTTGACTTCCCTTATATTCTTTTAAGGAAACCATTCAACCAATATCAAGTAAACACAGGCAAACAGCACTCCTCTTTCCCCTCTGTTGATGCCCTGTGGAAAGATCATGGTTGGTTGGTGGGAATGCAACATCCTCTCAAGTGTAATATCACAAACCAAAAGGAATCACCTTCATCCTCTTTTCCATTTCTCCCTTTACTCTTCAGGATTATAACTCAAACATCCATCATGTCCATTAAATAAGGGCATTCTCCTGAAGAGCTTACCATCTTAAAATTCACAAGGATGCATTGCAATTAACACAAGCACCAATCAGGAGATCAATCAGCCTGTTGGAACAGGTGGATATTTGGAGTGATTTGAATGAGCTGGAAAACAATTGACAAATGCTGATTGGAAGGATGCAGCAAGCACAGGAGCTGGCATGGAACAATAACATGTGGCATTTATGTTGGCCTTCACATTTTCAAAGCTCCAAACAAACACCAATTAATTTAAAAGGACTGGAATTGGGAGTTTGCAGAGGAGGCAATAGTCAGGAGAGAGGGTAGGATGGAGTGTACAAAGACACTAGGTTAGAGATGTAGGTGGGGCACGGTTGTGTAGGCTTTCATAATAATTGCATCTTAACTGAAAACATCACAGAATATTAGGTTTGGAAGAGACCAAAGGTCATCTAGGCCAATCCCCTGCACAAAGCAGGACCAACACCAACAAAATCAAGCCAGGCCTTAAAAACCTCTAAAGATGGGAGATTCCACCACCTCCCTAGGTAACCCATTCCAGTGCTTCACCACCCTCCTAGTGAAATAGTGTTTCCTAATATCCAACCTACACCTCCCCCACTGCAACTTGAGAACACTGCTTCTTGTTCTGTCATCTGCCACCACTGAGAACAGCCTAGCTCCATCCACTTTGGAACCCCCCCTTCAGGTGTCTTAAACTCAATTTACCTTAGGGCCAGTGCCAATCCTCAAATCCTCCCAGCGGGCCAATGTCACTGAAGATGGTGTTCAGAAAAGAAAACATTTTTTATTTTGAATTTCTTAGAAATAATAAAACTGTCATACAACTTTATACAATTCTTCGTCTGCCAGAGAGCTTTTAGTGTTTGCCAGATACCTGGCAATGCTTCAGTTCTGTCAGTTTGTTGATGTTTGGCCTCAGTGACTGAGCAGTTGAAACCTTCAGAATTGCAGCAAGGTGTACATCAGATAGTTGTGTTCAGTATTTTGACTTGTTTACATTCATTCCACAGCTGCCTATGCAGAAGTAAAATAACCTCTCTACTCCTACTCAAGATTCCGCTGTTTATGCATCTCAGGATCGCATCACACTGTGAGTTCATGTTCAGCTGATTATCAACCATAACCCCCTACATCTTTTTCAGAGTCACTGCTTCCCAGAATAGAGTCCTCCAGACTGCAAGTATGGCTTACATTCTTTGTTCCTAGATGTATACATTTACCCATATTAAAAACACATATGGTATGCCTTGGCCCATTTTACCAAGTGATTCAGATTGCTCTGAATCAGCAATCTGTCTTCATTAATTTCTCTCTTCCCCAATTTTTGTGTCAAACGGAAGACCAAATAAACAATCTCCTTTCTCTAACAAAATCTCATGATTTTGGGGGGTTCCACATCAGGATTTTTAAACCTTTGAGACTATCAATACTGTAAAACATGTCTTATTTTATAGGGAAGAAAGTTTTGCCCTTCATGCTGATGTTCAGTTTTAACTTACAAAACGTTATGCAGTAGCTCATTATATATTTCAGTCCAACAATTACAACTCTACCAAGATGGCATATATACTGAAGTGACCCTTTGTCTTCTATATAAGAGCTACTGTAGTCATCAACAGCTGCAAAGAGAGAAGATGACACTAGCAGGACCAGACTGGTAAACTTTGTCCTATAGTTATAGCACTGTATGTTTAATCTTAGAAAAGTTTTTGTTCATTGTAATGTAATGGCATTCAATATTATCCATTAAAATAGGATCTCTTGTCTTCTATCGAGGAAAGCAATGTTAGCTGTCAGATATTTTTTCACCATCTACAATGTGAGAAAACAGATGCATATGCTACATTTCAGAGAAACAGAATTAAGTTGCTTGTTTTACTATTTAAAGCCTGGAAACAAGAAGTTTAGTTGCAAAACATAGTAGGGCAACAACGTAGATTCTATAATTTTTAAAGCAGTTTTTCCAATTTTGCTCCTGAATCTTGTGTGTCAAATCTTCCATAATAAACTTAAGTATGCAGACAAGTCACACACTTCATCTATTTTAAGACCAACTTTGCAAACACAGAAACTAGTGTTACTATAATTATTTGACTTCTAAGTGGCATGTATTCAAGGAACAGTAAATATGCAGCCTAACTGGATAACATCAGGAACAGCCCTTGTAATACTGTCAGAAATATAATCATACTCTGACAGATATAAAATTGTATTTTCAATATAGCACTATCATGCTCAGGTAAACTGGTCTCCATTCAAATACTTATGTTATGTGGACTTATTTTTCCCCCTACAGATCTTCCACCATCATACATCCTTAAAAGGTACTAGGCCCAAAGAACACACAGTATAGAGTAAAGGGCTATAGCTGCAGAATGAACATATATCTGAAATTCATATTCAGGTATGAGTTCAAGACTGCCTGTTTTATCACAGCACAAGCTTTACACAAAGTTGAAAGTTTAATTTTCTACTTATTCACTGAGTATTTTAGAACAGGTGAAAATCTAATCTTAACCTGTCTTGATTTTGCAACTGGTATGCTTTGGTTGGAAAGATTTTCTTTAGTTGACATGATAATCCCCACCTCGTTTATGATGAAAGCCAGTTATATATGCAATAATGGCAAGATAGCATTAAGGCTGAGATGCTACATATTTCTCTGACACACACAGTAGGTGAGGTAATATCTTTTATTGGACCAACTTCTCAGATACTCTGATTCCTTCTCCAGACCTGAAGAGGAGGCCTGTGGGGCTTGAAAGCTTGTCTCTCTCACCAACAGAATTTGGTCTAATAAGATATTACCACACCCACCTTGTCTCTTGAAAATAAGAATCTTACTATTTTGCAGTAGGATTATTTTAAAGAGACACTCAATTTAAAATTCACATTTTTGCCAGGATCCATACACGAACAAAACAAAAAACCTGAATACTTAGATTACCATAGTCGAAAGATCAGAGGAAAACGTTTGTCTTTTTCAAGTGTGATTATTTCATACTAAGTGTAGCCCAGTCACTTTCTCCTCAGTTGTGTGGGCTTCCAAAGAGCAACAGAGAGAAAAAGAAAATATAATTACACAAGACAGTCAGATTCATACATTGATAAGGCCCTTTGTTTTCAATATTTACTGAAAAATTCCCAGGTTTTACAAAAGCTATAATTTGTTTTCTTTAATTGATTTATACCAAAATTTTGGGCCACTCAGGTACATGAAAATACTGATTATGTTAAGAAAAATTCAATACATTACATTAAGTAGATGTGTTGATGTTAATAATGTTATTCTAAGAGCACAAATAAGAGGCTGCCTGTTAAAGTAAGGCAATGTAGAGGAAGACAGATGCACATGAACGTGTGTGTGCGCGCGCACATCTATGTACATTCTGTTAATGTACAGTTCATTAATAAACCACAATATTAAACTACGTTATCTTTTAGTACTCGTATCTTTCTCTATTTGTTGCTTTTTTCTGTCCTCCCATCTCTCAGCATTAACTCTGGTATTACTCAGAAAACCGTGAAGTTAATTTTTTGCACTGATTTTCACTTAATTTTTAATTTCTGAAACAACACTGATAAATTCCTGAGAAATTAAAAAAACCCAAAAACTGAAAGCAAAGGGACTTGTACATTGGGAAAGGTAATGTAAAATAGCAGTTAGAGGAAGGAATGGGAAATCAGGACTCGTTTCTTTTCCAAGCTTTCATTGACTTGGAGAATGACCTTGGGGAAATCATTTAACTTCTATGTGCCTCATATCTACTCACCAGTAAAATGAGCATACATACATATATGCTAATACACACCCCTTAATATTTATAAAAGTGCTTTGAGATTCTTGCAGGAAAGGCATTAATGCAGAGCATTACATAAGTGGGACTTTTCCCATTGGTCAACAATAAATCTGTCTAATAGCCACTAGAAGACTTATGGACATGCTTACCTATTGCTGCAAAACAATTCTGATTCTCTTTTAAACACACTGAAGACCTTGTTCTGGTTATAGTTCAATCATACGAAAATAAGAATCCTTACACAAACCATTCTTCTGGCAAGGACAGCTTTGTATTATCCTTAAGTGACTTCAAAGTTTAAGAAGAGACAGTGTGTGTAAGTTGGAGTTTAGGCTAGCTCTTCTTTTTCCACTATAATAATAGACAAATCTCCCAATGTTCATATCCTCAAAAGAGAGAAATGCAATTGGAGAAATTGGACAAAACAAAAACAGCACACCTACATCCAAATTACTTGGGTAATAAGCACTCAGCACTATAATAAAACCATAACTATCTGTTGGCGCTACTTTCCTTGCACTTTGTTCAAGCAGACAACAAATAGGCTGTTTTTAAGTAACAAATACCGTAATGTAGGACATGTCCATGATTCATGTTTTGCAATTCCACTTGATTTCCCAACTGTGCTAATAGAGTCCAAGGCCTTAAGCATGGCTCTAAGCAAATAAACAATCCTAAAATAAATCCTAATTTTTGAATCTGAAAATAGCATCACCTTATTTAAAAAAAAAAAAAAACCAAGTTGTTTCTCTTCTTAGTTTCCTACCATCACTCCCTTCCACAGAAAACCTGCAAAAAACTTAGTGTGACCTTGTCTACAGTAGGGAAATAACCCATGGTTGACAACAGATGTCATCCAAACATGATTTTTAACTGCACTTGAACACATTAACTTCCGGCACTGACAGAACCAAACCATTCCAACACCCATTACAGAAATCACAACAAATCCCAGGGTAGAATAAGAGGTTTAGAACAACTTTCTGTAACATGTTTCTCTCTATATTAGTAACCCAAACTATTTAACCACAGTAGAGAGGGGCTCAGATATTAGAGTGATACAAACCTAGCTAGAGGGGAGCTAAGGGAATGCACAAATGACACTTTGTCACTGTAAGTTGTTTTGTTAGTGTAGACAAAAAAAAAATTAATACAAGATGTGTGATGGCTCTCTTCTTTCTTTAAGACAGGTTTTTGTTCAAAGAGATTAATTACGTTAACACTGACAATCCCTTTTCACCCCTCAAATATTATACATATAACATGCAACACAACATTCGCTGTTCTGACACAGTTATATTCTAAATCACATTAACTGTTCTTATGAGATGAGAAGCTGATTTTATTCTAGTTAGTAGCATTACAGCTTATTTGGGACTTTTTCCCTCCCCCAAAAGATTATTCACCTAACCACTTTAATCTCACGACTGTTGACTTTTACACAGATTTAGCAGTTGTCCAGTGCCACTAAGGAGAAAGGTGTGCAAATCAAAGAATTTCCAGGACCCGCACCAGCACCTTAAAACTGTGATTAAAACCAAAGTATCTTACATTGATAAAAGCACATTTTAATGTTTTTATTAAACTTATTGCATTTGAACCTTTTGTTCAGAGTATTCCTATGCAGGTTACTACTGGCTGATCAGAAAGCATGTGAAGCAAGACAGTTACAGTATTTCAGAAAGTTACTCCCCAATTATTCACACTACCATACTATACCATAGCATCTTGGAGCCCTACTCATGGACCAGGATCCCATTGTTCTAAGCACTGTACAAATAGGACAAAAAAAGGCAGCCCCTGCCCCAAAGCTCTTAATTGTGCTGCTTCTGATATGAAAGGGGCTACATAAAAAGGGTATAATCATTACTGAGAGCTTCACTTAACGGGGTGAATAACCCTAGTGATTTTTAGCCCTCTCATGAGCCAGGAAAAAATGCTTAGTGTGTGTGAAGTCATCTGTGATGAAGAGTTCTAGCAACAATCTTCACAATAATACCACAATACTAATTAAAGTGAACAAAAGAAATATATAAAATAATTAACAAGAAGCATAGAAAGAAGTTCCCAATTTGGCAGAAAAGCCTAATTTAATTTTAGTTAAAAAAAAAAAAGAAGATTGTTCTATTTCTGTACACGGAGTCAATCTTTTCATCCTTTCGCCGTACCTATCTGATTGCTTGAAGTTATTACTCATCATAACACACAGCCTGCTAGGGAAGATACACATTGTTTACTAACTGATCCTTAAAATCTATACACAAAATGAAACAATTATTCTTACAAAAATAACCCTTTGTTCAATGTTTACCGTATTACTGAAGTTTAGAATAAAGTCAATTGAGAGGATAACCCTAGAATTTCTGAAGATTTTTCAAAACTGAAAGTCATAAATGGACTATATTTGAATTCCTGCAATTAGAGTCTTTCAACACAATTAGGGTCTTTCCTTGAACAGCAGCTTAGTAATAACACAGATCCTCTATGTGAAACTTAATAAGAATTCTTTAATTTTGGATTTTTAAAATCATCTTCTTGTGATGAAGGATTTTACTGTGTTCACATCAATAAAACATTAAACAATTGTGATTGAGTGAGATTTGAAAGGCTCCTTCATTCATGTCACAACAACTTGAAAAGACCCTGAAAACAAGGTAAATTGATTATTCTGTGGCCCTCCAGTTAAACACGTTGGGGGGGCGGGGAAGGAGGGACTAAAATTGTTTCATGTGCTATCTAAACCTTTTACCTGCTACAAACTAAGGGTGGGGAAGGCTAGATTGATTTAAACAAATCTACATGTTTCATACACTAGGAAAATGACACATTATTCATTTTGAGGAAGTTTTTAAAAGTCTCTCCTGCTGATTTTGCATATGTCAAATGAAATCTCACTTATTCCAATTGTCCCAGCAACTTGAAACATGTCAGGGAAAAGAGCAGAAAGGAGGATCACAACATCTTGATACAACGTTGTGAATATGACAAACAACAACATCGACTTGCATAAACTTCAAGTTAATATAGGAAGTGGGTAAGAAGGAATGGGGTCAGACCTACAGTATTTTAGCTGCTATTTTAAAGCCCCCACGCACACTTCACAAGACCCTCTCCAGCCTCCCAGCCCAACAGAGGGAAAGATGGCTGGGGGGGGAAGAGGGGGGGGGGGTTAGGCATGTGTTGTCATCCCCACTCCAGGATCCCTGTTTACGAATGAAATGTACCCCAAACAGACATGAAAAGATCGAGTTTTCTCTTCCGACAACAGCAGCTGGGCCAATAAAAGACATTCCCTGCCCCGCCTTGGCTCGCTCTAGTTTTCTAGAGAACTTTTCAAGACTAAAGTCCAGTTTGAGACTGTTGCGGGGGGGGGGGATAACTTTACCCCCCCCCCCATACAAACACACGCCGTTACAGCTCTTCCCCTGAACCCCCAGGAACCCAGCTGCTTGGAGCGCAGGCCCGAGGACTGCAGCCGGTGCCCACCAACCCCCCTCAGCTGAGCAGATCCACTGCCCCCTCCCCCGCCTCCGATGTACAGCTCTGTCTCCCGGCTGCCGCAAAGCCCTGATACCCCTCGCCGCGCCCGCGCCCCCCCGCCTCGTCCCCCACGGACACCCGCGAGCTCCCCGGGCCCCCTCGGCTCGCGCACACCCCTCCACCCCCCATTGTTTACAGCACGCGCGCTCGCCGCCCCAAGCCCAGCGCCCCCGCCCCTCCCTTACCTTGTCGGCTTTGTCCATGGCTCCTCCAGCTGGGCTGGGGAGAGGCGCCGGAGTGTCAGGATCAGCTACTTTGCGGTTACTGGGCATGCGCTAAATCTCTGCGCACGCGTATTAACATCCCCGGAAGCCACTACCCCTACTTGCCGTCAGACGCTGCTACCTGTTAAGAACTGGGGGTAAACACGGGGCCGCTGCAGCAACGTGTTCCCAGGGGCGGCCGAACGGGACGGCGGGCGGGCGGAGAGGCAGCACTGGGGGAAGGGTGTGTCAGCGCGGGGGGGTCAGAGCCGCTTCCTCCATAGCTGTCCCCTCCCGGCCCGACTCGTTGAGCCGCTCCTGCAGATGCCGGAACCGCGACGGCTGACACGGAAACCGGCTCCCAGCTGCGCCACTGATGGGCGGGAACCAGCGGGCGGCATCGTCTAGGACGGAAGCCGGGCGGACCCAAGCAATGCACAACGCGTTGGCCAAGTGGACTTGCTGGCCTGCGCCTGCAGGAATCAGAGGGGCCTAGTGGTTCGAGTGCAGGACTGGGGGCCAGGACCCCTTGGCTCACGTCTCAGCTTTGTACTTACGCATCTGTCAGGGGACTCTGAGGATTCAGTGATTGATTAACTCATTGAAGTACTGACCTAATCTAACTGGTGACTGGATCTAAGTTGTCTCTGTGGTTACTCTGTAACATGGACATTTCCACTGCTTGCATCTGAAGAAGTGGGTATTCACCCACGAAAGCTTATGCTTCAATACCTCTGTTAGTCTATAAGGTGCCACAGGACCCTTTGTCGCGTCTACAGATCCAGACTAACACAGCTCCTCTGATATCTCTGTAACATGGAGGCACCAAAACCCTGATCCTGCAAACACTTAAGCAAAGGTGTAATTTTGTATTTGCAGGATTGGGGCCAAGTTTATAAATTCCTTAAATGAATGGGGTTAATAGAGGTACAGGCCCAAAGAAGGGCAGCTTAGTTTTTATATCATGCCCCCCCCCCCCCCCAAAAAAAAAAAAACCACACCAAACAAACCAAAAAACCTAGTAAGTGGAAACTGATGTTGTAGCTCAAGTCACATGAAGAAGCAAGCTAGCCCTACAAATGTTGTAACAGTTCCTGATTGCCTTAAGAATAGGGCTTGAATTGAACACTTGTGCTTCAGCAGTGACAGCACTAGCCTTTACCACTTGAGCTAATAGGCTGAATTCAACAGCTGTGGGCTGTATCACATTCATAAGCTTGTATGAGCTAACTGCTAGCAGTGGGTTACATTATGCTGACTTTTTTTAATTTTCCATTTTATCTCATTAACCCAGTCAGTAATATTGGATGTAGTGACACATTTTACCACCAGCAGGTCTGCAAAGTGATCATCCTCTCTATAGCAAACACTCTTCTCCAGCAGCTTTTGTTGTGGGAAGTTGTCTCTACAGCAATTCCAATGGAGGCATACCTAAAGCACACTGGCACCCATGAGAAAAGGGATGGTGCAAGGATTTAAGAACAGTGGCAGTGTGAAACGGTGACTAATAACTTTTTAGTAGCCACTTGGCTTTCTTTTTAAGAACCTAAACATACAATGGAGGAGTGTGAAAAAGATGATAAAATACATGGCATAACCCAGGAAATACACCTCAATCTGCCCACTACATTTCTGCTGTGTGGCTGGGAAAGCTGCAAAGGAAAACTCCACATGCAGGCAGGATTTAGTTAGGGTTAAGAAAGTCTGGGGGACTGGCCTGTGGAGTTGTGGCTATGCAGACCCAAAAAGTTAAACTTCCATGAAGGAGACGTACAGGGGTTGCAGCAGCTATTACAAATATGTATTTGCCTTGGTTACATCCAGCATCACTTGGAGATTGTTTCATACAATGTTGAGGGTTTGTAAAATAGCCTATTTCAATATTTCATGTACTTTTCCTGCCATACTAATTCTTTGTGACGTTAGTTGGGTAGTTTTGCCTCATTTCTCACAGGTTCAATGTTTAATATTGTCTGATTCAGATTATAATGGGGTCACTGCTGTCTGTATCGTTCAGAGGCTTTCTGTATCGTTCAGAGGCTTTGTGGTATAAGGTACCAAATAGCTCAGCGGACTGGCATTCAGGATAAAAGTTTATATCTCTAGATTACTGCTTAGAAAGTGATTAAAAGTATTATGGCAGTACTCCACTGACCTATTTGAAATGGACCGGGGGTTTGTTTAGTTCTGGTATACAGATCTCTACATAAAGAAAAGAAACAAAAATCTGCACTGGTACAAATTGTAAGACAAGCGCGTGAAGGCTGAATGTATATTGTGGCCGTCTGCTTATTCACAGGAAATTGCTTTGGGTCACATTTGAAACACAAACTCTTAATTTAGATGCACACAAAATAGGCTACTGGAGCTGCATAAACTTTGTGGTGTTAAGGGTTGAACGTAACAGTGATAGAAGCCAAGCTTGATTTTCATTAGTCAATGTCAGTACAGTAATCACTGGTTAATGGAGCAGAAAACTGACATGATTGTGGTATTGCTTCCTATTTTTGCTACTTTCATGTACAAACCTGGAGATTTCTCAAGTCTTACCACAACACATACAGAGGCCAAGATTTTCAAAAATAGGTTCCTACATTCGTGCTTTGGCTCCTAAACAAGGTTTGACTTTTTTGTAAAGGGCTGAGCACTCAGCCATTCCCCATTGAAGTTATATATGTGTGTTCAAAAGGTGTGTGTTTTTGCTTTCCTTCAACTATTACTACCTAGGTTATTGTGAAGGTCTCTTGTTACAACCGCAGAGTTAGGGTTGCATTCTAAAACGGTCTTAAAATTGGCAAAATTCCATTTTCCTTTTAAAAAAAAAAGAGGTAGCCCGTCACTGTAAAAGTTGTTAGTTTTTGTGTCCTTTGAATTTAGTATATAGGCTTTGCTCATTTATCTTCATACATTTTTAGTAGGAAAACTTTGAATTTGGTCTTTGGTGCACTTTTTTTCTCCACAGACCTACTTTTAATTATTGACCAATCTTTCTTTAAAGCATTGCCTATCTACACAAAAATTGGTAGAGAGGTAGGTCCTGAGGCAGTCTGGGGTGACAGGTAATTTTAAAAATAAACAAAGCAACAACCTTGGATGTAAGGTCATTTTGGGAGTTTATTTATGTTCTAAGTTATGTACTAGGCACACAAACATGAATGACTGATAGGGTTGCCAGGCTTGGCTTAGTTTTACTCCATTCAAATGCAGGAGAAGAGAGAGAGTTCAGTCTTGTTCAGAAGAATAAGACACCATTCAGATAGGGTTGCCAACTTACTACTCACACAAAACCAAACACCCTTGCAACCTGCCCCTTCTGAGGCCCCACCCCTGCTCACTGCATCCCCTTCTCCCATCACTTACTCCCCCCACCCTCACTTGCTTATTTTCACCAGCCTGGCTCGGGTTTAGGGTGTGGTAGAGGGTGAGGGCTCCGAGTGGAGGTGCAGGCTCTGGGGTGGGGCCGGAAATGAGGAGTTCAGGGTGCAGGAGGGGGCTCCAGGCTGAGGCAGTGGGTTGGGATGCAAAAAGGGGTGTGGGCTATGGGATGAGAGGCTTAGGGTGCAGGAGGGGGCTCTGGACTGAGGCAGAGAGTTGGGGCACGGGGGGGGGGGGGTGCTCCAGGCTGGGATTGATGGGTTCAGAGGGTAGGAGAGGGATCATCAGGGTTGGGGCATGGGGGGTGAGGGCTCTGGCTGGGGGTACAGTCTTTGGGGCTGGGAATGAAGGGTTTGGGGTGTAGGAGGGTGCTCTGGGCTGGGATCAAGCGGTTTGGAGCGGGGAGGGGGATTAGGGCAGGGGGTTGGGGCACAGGAGGGGGTTAGGGGTGTAGGCTCTGGGCAGCGCTTACCTCAAGCAACTCCCAGAAGCAGTGACATGTCCCCCTCTCTGGCTCCTACACGGAGGCACAGCAGGGTGGCTTTGTGTGCTGCCCCATCCGCAGAAGCTGCCCCCGCAGCTCCCATTGGCTGCGGTTCCTGGCCAATGGGAGCGGCGGAGCTGGCGCTTGGGGCAGGGGCAGCACATAGAGCCCTCAGGCTGCCCCTACACCTAGGAGCCAGAGAGGGGACATGCAGCTGCTTTCGGGAGCCGCAGAGAGCCTGCCTGCCTTAGCCCCACTGCGCCATCAACTGGACTTTTAATGGCTTGGTCAGCAGTGCTGACCGGAGCCACCAAGGTCTCTTTTTGACAAGGGTCCCTTTTTGACCAGGCGTTCTGGTCGAAAACCAGACACCTGGCAACCATACATTCAGACCATATCTTGTACTAGATGGGACCCTGCCCTCTATTATTTAATTGAAGCTAGCAAATCCTGAGCCATGTTTCAAGTTTGAGCCACCAAAAGAAGTTATAAAAACAGCAAAGGGTCCACTTGGCAATATAACAAAGCACATGAATAAAATGTGAAACCAAATTATATATTAAAATAAATGTGGAATCTGAATCCTTTATCTATGGTTGGCTAGCTTCATATTAATTTAATTATTTTTACATTCACAATATATTGTTTGGTTTAATTAATATTTTGCATTTATTTATTTTGGAATCTGTTTAGTTTGCTGTAAATGTAATATGAGCAATAATATACAAACCAAATGTGTATTGTATTTTTCAAATGGATGATCACTATGACAAGGTGATCTGAAAAACAAACATTGTTATATTGATGAAAGTTTTCTTTTTTGTTAAGTTTATTCAAAAATAAAACTTTTTATATATTTCTCTTGTCCTGTCCACTGACTGTGTGCTTCAACCAGGGGATTAACAACTCTGGTCCTCAGGGATCTCCAACCATCCCGGTTTTTGTTTTAACTACCAAACAATCATTTTTATTAAAATCTACTGGTTTGCATTATATATAGAATTCTCACGTGCCCTAGTTTTTAGTATGAATTAGGATATTTAAGAGTTTCATATGCACTATTAAGCAGTGTACATTTTAAAACCAACTATTAAATGCTGGTTGGATTAAAACCCTGGACTATTGGATGTCCCTGAGGAACAAAGATGAGAATCTCGGTCTTAAGCAATGACCTAGAACACCACCTAGAAAGTCTCTCTCTTTGGCCTTGAATCTCACTCTTTGGCGCTGTAAATCTCACTCTTAAGGACAGCCAACCCTTTGCAGGGGCTACATTTTTTGTCAGATTTCATCCCATAACAGAAAAAGGTGCAACATGCAGCTGTTGAAGATTTATGTGCAGCTGCGGATGGATAGTTTATCCATCCGCAGCTGCACTTCTGCCTCCCCAGATGTGACACCCTCCCCGCTCCCAAAGGCTATATGTGTGAAGAAAAAGCAAAATCAGTCAGAAGCCTTGTATTTCCTTTGCCCTTAAAATCCTCTTCTCCTGTCCCTCACATATATATTTGTAAAACAGTTTGAGAAAACATGCTAAAGTAAAGTTTTGCATTGTATTGTAGAAGGCAGATTCAGCAAAGAAAGCTAACAATTCTGTACAAGTGACTACAGCAGCTCTCTTATGTAGTGTTGGCAATACTAAGACATTCCATGGAACTACAGAGCACTGGACTCCTCCCACTACAGTCACCAAAGCAACCATAAGACTAAATCCTACTGAAAAGTGATAGGTCTTGCATTGTGCCCTGAAGACCCACAAACTTGAGCTCTTTTGGGCTAATGCAAGATATCAACAGAGTCTTCCCCCAAGCCACCTGAGTGCTGAACCCAGTCTACTCTAGCATCTTGATCCATTGCAGACAAGGATTCCTAGTAAGAGAGTCCCCTGACCAAGTGCTAAAAATGGTACAGGTAGTGTAGATGAAATCAACATGGGCCTATTCACAGGGCATAAAGTTAAGCATGTGCATAAGTCTTTGCAGGATTAGGAGCTAACCGTTGATAATTTGCTGAGTGTGACTATGAGATGGAGCTATAGAAGTTCACTTTCAAGAATGTGTTTAATATGAACATTTGATTCACCTAATATTTCTGTAGCAAAGAAATTAGGCTAGGGGGAAAAAAAAACAAGTATACCACTTGAACTTGGAAAAAAATAATTCTGAGTGACAAAGATCAAATACCTAAGAGAAAAAAAAGTTGTGTTAAGATTTACTGGATCCTCAAGTACTCCCAGTCAAAAGTCTTTATACATTTACTAATAAAAACCAGGCAGATTTGAATCTGATAGAAGTGCATGTGAAAAATGAGTGTTATATTTAATAAACAATCAGCACGCCTCCATCTTAATTTCAACATTAGGTTAATATTAAACTAACAACAGTATTTTCACAAAGCTATTTTGCTAAAGCTTCCCAGACGTAACTTTTATTTTAGTTCTTTTATTCTTCATTTAAATTGCACCTGCCACATACCAATCTGTTTTAGACAAGTGTTTTGTAGCTTGGACTCACTGAACAGATGCACTCCCTCTTTCCATGCATAACACAGCATATTATCTATATCCAACATTTTACCTTTAAAAAGGAATACACAATGTATGGCATTTTGCATATGGACTATCACATTGTACATTAAGATCTTATCTTCCAAATTGGTTATCTAGGGGTAGACTTTTACAACTATGCAGACAGTAAGTTCAGTAGACTTCACACGGGCATAAGAATCATCAAGATCAGATAGACCTAAGACGCACTTCTGCATAGCTGTCTATAGAACTGCCATTTGATAACATCTTGGTAGCTGGCTTGCTTACATGCACAAGTAGTCTACATGAAAACATGCCTGCAGTACTGTTGCCTCATCCTTTGAATCTGATCGTTAATCAAGATTTTTGAGCTCTTTAAGGGGCTGGGACTGTCTCCATTACATGTCATTACAGCACCTAGCACAATGAGGCCCTGAAGTGGACCTCTTAGGTGTATTGTAATAATTAGTGCCAATAATGTTAACAACGTGATTGCTGTATACAATCATTAATCCACTAGACTTTAGGAGCAGCAAATATCAGAGATGATAACCATGCCTAAATTAATGCAGCATTTTCATAGACTCCACGCCTTAAATCTTGTCTGAGTTGGTAGCCAACAAGATTATAGCCCCTATAGGAATTGGGGAAACAGAGAGCAAAGTGAAATCATGACCCCATTGACTTCAGTGGAGCCAGGATTTTAATCACAAATGAGCAGTAGAGGGGTTGGTCCTCCCCTTCCTCACAAAAAGCCTCTCCACCCAGCACCTGCAGCCTCTGAGACTCCTTCCCAACACCTCCTTCAATGAGATTAATGAAAGACTGCAAAGGTGCTTCCTTGGTCATCTCCCCAACTACAGTGTTTTCCAATGGAATGTTCAATAGGGACACTAGAATAGTAAGGGTCTTCAGTAGAGCTAACCGAACCTTTTTTAGGTTCTTTTACAAAAGGGAGACAGAAAAATGGATTTAGCTAATTTAATGAAGATTATGATCCAGACATGTGAATGGATGTTTCCATGCAATGAAGTTTGTTTTTTTAATGACTATGGTATTGTTATGCAGGTTATATTAACAGTATCCAGCTGATGCAGTTGAACAAGTTTCTTTAGTCACTAGCAGACAGCTGGGTATGAGATATAAACATACATTTCAAGTTATTGTATTTCATTTTCCCCCAAAGTAAGTCTAATTCAGTGTATATCTACACATCTTTACAAAACGAAGTTTATATTCCTTCCCATTATTGTATTTCTTTTGCTTATTACTGCCAAGTTAAGTTGACTTATTTTAAATTTAGCCATTTCACATCTCTCCAGTAATGTGGGAGAACTTGCCTGACTGGCAGAAAACCCAGTGAAGAATGCCACTGAGAACAATTCTGAAACAATTGCCTTCTTTGTAATGGACACCAGAACTATAGTGTGGAATGCAACTTAGCTAATTAAGAATCCCACCCGAAATAACGCTGGCCACCGAGTATGTGTTAGGACATTTTCTTAAGATATTTGCTGGATGTTTTTTAAATAATGAATCATTATGATAAAAATAACTGTTCATTGTAAAATTCTTCTTGTGTTCCCAAAACACATACCAACATAAAGGTCATGCTTAAAAGGGCCATTATTCACAGTAACCAACAAGAAGAAGTCTTCAGATCTAAATTGGGCAGTACTTTTAAAAAGTTGGATCTATATATCTAAACAATATACATAATGTAAAGGGTCACACTGGATGACCTGAGATATTGTAGGGGTGGAGGGAAAGAAACTTAAAACCTTCCATAAAATTTATTAAATCTCTATTTCACTGAAAAAGGAGGAAAAGATGCAAAGGCATCTAACATGAGCTATGTTAGATGCCCACCCCACAGCTATTACATCTATGCCAGGGCACTTGGTTACAACAGTTTGGTTTTTGCTTGTATAGGTGGGACCAAATAGGATTACAGTCATATTAAAGGATCCATGTCAGGAAAAAAAAAATCCAGCTATTCATTCTAGATATGCAAATAATTGTGGGTGCAAATTCAGTGGCTGTTTTTGAAAATACAGTCCTCATTGTCCAATAAAAAAAAAAAAATCACAGGTTCTAAAATCTGACATTTCAGGTACAAACAATTAAATGCTGCATCTTTCTTTTGTAACATGGCAAGAGAAAAATACCCAAAATGCCAGTTCGGAAACAACAATGGCTAGGTCTGGCCTTCAACCACATAGGTGCCAATTTAACTTAGTTTTTAAAAGTTTATTAAATGTATTGCCACATCTGCAAGGGAAGCCCTGCTTAAAACACTGCCAGTGCCCGGAGGGTGACAGGAGAGCTGCAAAACAGGTATGGCTCGCCCACAAAACTGGCAAACATGCAAACTGCCAGAATCAAGTGCTAGCTGGCACAGTTACAGTGAGCATGCAACTCCTATTGAAACAAGCAGCAGAAAGTCCCTGCAGGATGGGATCAGCCAAACATGAATGATTCTGCCCTGAAATGCCTGTACTGTATAGTCAACAATGTGCCATTACTCCTGTTGTACAGGCTTGCAGCCACTAAGAGCAAGATTTATCCTCAAATATGAAATTATGATGCTACAAATGCACTTTGCAGTTCATTCTTCCATTGATTTTGAGGGATACAAGTGGGCAAAGAAATCCCTCATGCCTCAATTATATGTTCCCTCCTAGATAGTAACATCTTTATTAATACTGTTAAAATATTATATTATGATCAAGCTAAATGTTGTCCAGTTCCCTGGCCTAAGAGTTTTCTGGGTCTATTCTTCTGACATATAGACATTTTATTGTTCTGCAATAAAATAAAGAGCTAAAGTTACTGACCTTCCCCCCCCAAAAAACCAACAAAAAACCCCAACAATGTAAATTACAATTCAAGTTTATTTACACAGAGTAACTTAACGCACTACTCCTGAAATGTCAAACAATTGCTCTAGCTTTGAGCGAGCAAGAACATTTGAGGGTAAATTCCAGAGAGATGTCATGTTACTGTCACTTAACACAAATGGTGGGATTGTTGCTTGTGTAAACTATGTCAGCAAAAGAAAAGTAAATCTGAAAAATATAGATCATCAAATAGGATTCCAGCATTTTACAGTGAAGTAACATTTCCAGGTAGTTGAAAGAGCTTTAAAAAAAAAAAAAAAGACGTTTTGATAATCGACTGAGTTTCAGGCATCTTTCACTACACTGAAATGCACCAACAGGGAGATTCAGCCTTACTTACTTTTTGATTTTGTGTAAAATGCTCACTTTTCTTCTTGCTGAACCTATACTCTTAAATGCTATTATATCTGGCTAAAAACAAACACCTGTGCTGATGGGCACCATATAGATGACTAAATTAGATAAACATAATGACATTCTTATCTCAAGGAGATGCAGTACAGTATATTATAATACAACTGGATTCTGATTCTACACAGAAATGCACTGATTTGGATCCCAATCCTCAACTCTGGTTTCATTAATAAAGGTAGGTAAAGTGAACATCACTGGGCAGGGAGCACAAAGCGTACTGTGGAAGCAGGATTTACTGCATTCTGCCTTCCTTCCTGAGAATTACTAAAGGCCCCCTCAACAGACATACCTAGGTTCGGGAAGGCTCTGTGGATTAGGAAAAGCCACGCTTTAAGCAGTGTTGGCCTCCAGTTAATGCTTCCTCTCTCTTTTAGAGGAGGGTTCAATTGTTCCTTCTCACAGGTTGGGGAACAATTGTTGGGGAAATGGCAGGGGAGACAGCCTATGACAGAAGGGCTCAGCACCCCACATTGCTATGGGAAGGTGACCCCTAAAGAAGGAATGACACTGGATCTGTAGATATGGATCCCAGGCTTGCTGAGTGGTATATTTATTAGCTGGACACACATGTATACATTTGCTGTGACGTATAACAAATTAATTTGATTTTGCTAAGTGCAGCCTCCATCCTACAAACACCTACTACCTGGCAGTGCTTCCTACTCTGAGTAGTTCCAGTAATTGTTTTTCAGTGGGATTTTTTAAATGTAAAGAACCTGTACCATACCATAGTATTATACAGAAACATAGTGCGTAATAAGAACAATGCATCTGCTAGTGTTATCTGAAGATATTTTTCAAAGAACGTGAAAAAGGACTTTGCCTGCTATAAGGACCAACTCCAATTTATATTCACATTTATCTGTACCTCCGAATACTCAGTGTAGACTGAGTAGATTAAAACATCTATTGGTTAAAAAGAAAATTCTATCATGGAAGGAAATTTGCATGTCAAGATTCAGCCCCATGTTAATTACAAGAATTGAGTTTTGTTTCATATACTTTCCCTTGCATTTAATACAAACCACACTGGACACTATAGAACTAGAGTTGTTCTTTGCATGCTATGTAACTAATCTTTCAAATGGTTTTAAATAAAATGTATTGAAATGACTGAGAAGGGTGGTCAAGTGGACAGGGCACAGGACTAGGACACAATTGCTGGGCGCAGCCATATGCTTGCGTATGTCATCTTGAGCAAATCTTTAATCTACCCTGTCTCTAAGTTCTCCACCTGTAAAATGGGGGTAATACTGTCTGATCTTGCAGGGATGTTGTGAAAGTAACAAACAACAATTGTGAGGTGCTCAGACAATATGGTGAAAAAGGCAGAAGTACCTACCCTAACCTGTGAGACTAGCTATCTGCAAAATTTAATTGTTTTAAATTAAGTCTTAATTTGCTAGCAGCTCACATACAAACCCAATCATCTGAACTCAAACATGTGTTTTGGCTTTACTATAAATGATAAGCCATGTATGTAATTGATTTGTGTAACTTTTAATGGGGAAAAAAATTCATTTGAACAGACAAGATGTAATCTGAAACACCAACTACAGGATTTCAAATGACAAAAAGTTAAGCAAAAAGGCACAGCTGTGATTTATTTAAAGTGATTTAGAAAACTTCTCCTTGGTATATTGACTACTATTAGAATTTCTTTATGAAATCTATACTTATGTTTCATTTACTTTAGATAGTTATTTGACTTAGTGCAGCTGTGCTTATCTGATAGGCATGAGGGAGAATTCAGCAAATTATTTTTTTCCTAATCCTTTGCAGTCTCCTATCTGAATGCTCTATCTGCTCAGGTTAGGCACAGAGTACTATTTTTACCAATTTTCTAAAGTCTTCTACAATCTTCTAAAAACAGGCAACTGTAAGAGCCATTTCATTTTTTGTTCTGTTGAAGAGCACAATTAGCTTTTCAATCTCTAGATAATATAGGTGCTTTGCTTAATACATTTTCTGTATGTAATTCAGGCATCTGTTGAAGGTAACAAAGGGTATTCACATCAATACAGAGAAAAGAACATGTAAGAATGCACCTTCAATTTCTTGCTCCCCAGACTAGGGATTTAAAGTTTACCTAAATTTGACAATCTCAATGTAATACTTAGCATTAGCTTATTGTTTCAATAAGACTCTGGCTAGAGAATTGCATTCCAAAATATCTGATATATGATAAAATACTATATTACACACATAAAAATAAACCTTTTTCCTATAGCCTTTAAAACCTCCAGCAGTTCAGCCAGAGGCCTTGTTACTCAAGGCCGTGAGGTAAAATTTTAGATACTACAGTTCCAGATCTTTTTCTTTCAACTCTGTCATTCACAAGCCGTCCTACATTTGATTTACTAGCTGGTATCTCACTCCCCTGCCTCTCCTCTCACAGAAAGTGACACAGCATTTGCTATCTGTTGCTCTCATTTGTGTTTGAAGAGAGTTTAAATTGTTTCACTTTTATTCTTAAATGTCTTCAGGTGTTTATTGCTTTAAGAATATATTCACCCTGTGAGGAGCGTGCCTGGCATTGCCCTTTGTACCATTTAAATCATGCATCTGTCTTGAACAGAGTGAATGGAAGTGTGGACAAAGTGGCCACACAGGAAGGCTTCCACATCCCCTCCCTGTGGGCTGCTAGATGGGTTCTGTCCTGGCAACAGTTAAATGGATCCAGTGGCCCAGAACTCCTGGGAGGGGAGAAGTTTGCTGTGCTCTGTCAGGGCTTGAACAGTGGCTGTGAAGGGACTGCACTGCAACCAGTCAGAGGGAGGAGATGGACTCCATCTCCCCTATCACTGCACAAAGCCCTATTCTATACCCATACTGCAGAAATCTCAGTATCACTCCCAAATTTTGGTATTCTACTTACATAATGTATTACAGTTAAATTCAGAACCAAGTCAGAACATAAATCTAGTTTAACAAGGCACAAACTTAAAGTCAGCTATGGTGGTCTGAATTTCCCCCAGGCCATTTCCTACCAAACATTTATTTGAAATACTGAGATCAAAATGAGGACCTGATAATCAGAAGTGCAGACCCCCCCCGCACCACCATTGACTACCACTGGAATTGCAAGAGCCCTGTACCTCTCAAAATAAAGCCTTAAAATCAGCAAGACTGCAAGATATCAGTTCTTAAATCTCTAATATTCGTACATAAATATGGCAAGAAATAAACCAAAAGCATGCACCAAGGTTAAGATTTAATCTCCAAAATGTTCTCAGTATCTGAGGTGAGGAATACTCACTTACCTACTTTTCTAAAAAACAAAATGTAATGAAAACACATCAAGAAACAAACTGTACAATTTCTGAACTGCACTGTTTATTTTGCTGCTTGAAACCTAAGTGACAGTATGCCACTATAATTACGGGGTTTCCTCTAAACCTTTACTACGCTGCAGGTACAGAAATATACGGACACATTTTTGGAGAGTTGACATTTTGAAAAATGCAGCAAACATTTCAATTTATACATGAGAAAAGGAAGTGTTCAAAAGGGTATGCATTTCAAGTTATTGCAGGTTATTTCTGTGAGAGAATTTCTGCAGGTAAAACATGTTTAAATTTAACCAACAGTAACGTGTCAGTGTATTTAAAATCATGACAAAAATCTTCTCTCTGGTCATTAGTTGCCCTTGACAAATTACTATCATGTTGTATGTTTAGGGCGAGATGTCAATACAGCATAAATCCCGCGGCATTTTGGTTTTCTTCTGGAGATTAAAGCTGTTTTTCTTGGGATAAATGCAGCAGCAAAACACAAACCAGCTGATCAAAAAAGCACTTCTGCCATAACTCCAATAATTTCAGGGCACATCAACCGACAGTAGTTTTGCCATTCCCAGTTCTTTTAAGGTTTACATCACTGCACTGTTGCCTTAAGTACGTTTTGTAAAAGCTTGTTTTCTGTTAAGCCAGCTTGCTGACTACAGCCTGGTTGAGAGAATTTAGTTGGTTGGTCCATTTATCTAATGCAGTATACCGTGCTCCACCCCTTTTCTGATGATCCAGTTCAAGGAGCTGGTTGACTTGATCAATTCGGCCATGAATAGTGCTAGAAAGATACAAAAAGCCCTAATTAGATACATCTGTAATGCACATTAAAAATCTGAAACAACAGTGATTCACTCAAAACACACACTCAACTAATGCAAAACATAGACATTAGGATTTATTTGAGAGCTTAACTGGCCTAGGAATTTAACATCCCACAATGTAGGTGGGAAATTATGATAAGAGGTTAAATTGCAGACCCACTTCCCCTCCCAAACACTTAAGGATAGAGACACTAGGACCAAAGTGCATGCAGAGCACTTGGCTCAGAGGTGCTTGTAGGAATTTAAGGCCACCTGATATAAACAGCACTTTAGAGAACACCTGATCTTTGTTTTACAGTGAATTCACTGCTTCCAATAAGGTTTCTCAAATATAGGAATTAAAGATAAATATTTTTTTAAATTCAGAAAACAGGGAAAATTTTCTTCTCTTTTTATCAGTAAAACTTCTTATAAACTCAGCAAACTAAAAAATAAATCAATACGAAAAAATTATCTAGTTGTTTTATAATCTATGGCTGAGATTTGCAAATTAGCTAGGAGGTCTGGACACCATTCCTTTATAATGAAAAGGCTTTGAAAATCTCAGCCTTTACATATTTATAGATCTAAACACTAATTAGTAATATATAACTTGTATACTTTGGCATAGTGATTCAATGATATGCTATTATAAAATGCAAAAGTAATGTAAGATCATACCAGTCAAACTACTTAAAACTCTTCTGAATTCACATCTTCTAATGTGACTCATGTTACTAACCCAGATAGCTCCAAAGGACTTAGCTTACACATTATCTTATATAATTGTAGAATCAAATGGCATTTTCAGGGGAAACATACACACACTATTTGCTGGTGTTTTTTTTACAGTACACTTTTAAGACATTCAATAATCAGAAATAGGAGGAAAGTACATACTTATCCAATATGCACTGCACAAGCAAGCTCTCCACGTCAGCTACATCTATGTTTAATTCCTAAGACAGAAAACTCGTTATGTTGCCATTGTACTATTTTGCAGCCAACATTTTTTTATTTTAATTTTCACATGTAAGTACTGAGTTCAGTTTCTTAATGTCAGAATATAGTACCAAGTCAATAATAATAGGAGAGAATAGAAAAAGAACAACCAAGATATACACTGTCAACAAGCTCAGCAGCATCTCAGAAGAGCTCAAGATGCCACTCCTAAATTTCAGTGAGCACTCTTTCACTGATTGCAGTCATAAAGGAACTGATCAGAAGATTATGTGAGGTCTAATACAGGGGTGACCAAACTTACTCACCCTCCGTGCCTCATATGGCAATCTGCAGAAGTTGGAGAGCTAGGGCGCACCTGCCGGGGCTCAGGGCTTCATTGCCACTCCTGCTGAAGCCCCGAGCCTCGGCAGGTGCACCCCGTGGAACTGAAACCCTGAGACCCTCTACTGGGTAGAAACTGAGGTAACACTTGAGGGGGGTCATGTGCCCCCCCAGATTTCTGATAGGGTTTGCTGGCCCTGCTCTGTCACATGGTGCCACTGGGCCCCCTCCCTGCGTGGCAGCTGCTGGAGTCGGCAAGCTGGGAGCTGCAGTTGTGGGGAGAGGTAGTGGCAAAAAGCTGGGAGCTGCAGGGAGAGCCGTTGCTTTTTCTGCTGCCTCTCCATGCAGAGCTAACACCTGGCAGCTGCAGGGTGGGGCCACTGAGGTAAGGGGGGCATGCCTGAGGGGACGTGACTCAAGTGTTGGGGAGGAACGAACCTTTAAACTATACCTCCCCGCCCCCCATTTTCAGCAGGCACCGGTCGTCTCTGGCAGAAGCCCTTAGCCCCACCTCACCACTGCAGGGTAGAAGCTCTGAGCTCCTACACACACACACGCACCCCAGTCTGATAGGCAGAGAATGAGGTGCCGCAAACAGCTGACTGGCAGCTGGGGGAGAGGCTTGGGGAGGACGGAGAGCAGCGAGCAGGCAGGGATCTGGGGGAGGAGGTAGAGCAGGGGTGGGGCCTAGAAAAGGGGCTGAGTGGGGGCAGGGCCTGGAAAAAAAGGCAGAGCAGGGGCGGGAAGAGGCAGGGTGAGGGCAGGGCCTCGGGGGAAGGGTGGAGTGGGGGTAGGGCCTCAGGGCAGAGTGGTGATGGAGCACCCCCTGGGGAAAAGAAAAACTCAGCGCCTCTGCATGTGTTCACTAGCAGTGCCTCAGAAGACCAAATATGTAAGTAGTAGCAGAGCTCCTGGCCTATCTTGTGCTGCAAATTTGATGAATTCTGTGCAAATGGCATCTTTAAAACAAATGTACACAGATTACTGTAAGTAATTATTTAAAAGACAATTTTATCAACCTTAGATTTTGTGCTTATATTATAAAACCTATGCTTAACTCTTCCTTAGTACCTCATACATTTTAGCATGCTGTCAATTTAATCAAACATTAACGAAGGTCATAAAAGTACATGTCCCCCTCACAATAGATGGAAATTCACTTCAGTTTTGTTATGCAGGAGGTCAGACTAGATAATCATAATAGTCCCTTCTGGCTTTTTAATTTATGAATTTGTTATTCCACCTCTTGTCAGACTTGCAACTCTGACGTCACTGACTTTTAATGATATCTGCTAGATAAGAAGGGTTTAAAACAGCTGAAATTTCATTAGAGTTTGTGCATGCTAGTTCATATTTATTATAGTTGCCTAAGAGGAATTATGCACTTTAAAGTTTTTTTTACACTTCCCTCTAAGCAAGTGCATCTCTATGCTGCAAAATTGGCAGCTAAACATCTTAAACATTTACCATAGCATTAATAAGAATTATTCAGATTACATATAAATTTACAGTTCCACACTGCAAAACTGTCAGCATTCTATTAACTGCATTTTGGGGGCCATGCTATATTTTCAGATGTTCCATTTAGGGACGTGCTGTATTTGTTTGACAGCTATGCTGATTCATAATTGTTGTTAATTTAAGCAAATACAAATCTCCTCTGATAAGTACCTTAGAAATAAAAGGAATATGTATTCTTGTATAAGGCTTAATTAATTTTATAAGCACTTGTGTTCTGATGTTTCGCAAAAGCTCTGTAAGAGAAGAAAAACAAATAAGTAACTATTGTAAGAACAATGGTTACATATTCAAATGATCAAGTGTGCAATATAGTTCCATATTTATATCTAGTAGGTCTTTTCCATCTCTTGACTGCTATGATCCTATATGGTAATAAGTACTCCCACATTATAAAAATAAGCCAACTTTCTTCACTGGTTGTTTCACAATATGTAGCTCAGCCTGGGTATTAGCAGGAGTACTGGATAATGTTAAAACTTGTTTAAGCTTGAAAATACAGTTTTCAAAATAGTTTGTAACTATTTTAAAATTATTCTAAGAAACTGGATAAATGGTACACAATATTGCACAGTATCTTTACCATCTCAGCTTACTACAGAAATACCTGTCTTTCACCAAAATGTGAAAAGTTTAAGGCACTAACACTGCAAATATTCATATGCTTGATTTTAAGCACAGAAGTAACCCCACTGACGTCTGTTTGCAGAATCAGAGTTAAATAGCCTTACAAGACAAGGAGTTGACGCATAGTTGCAATGTAAAGAATCTATGCAGCAGCTAAGAATGTTTTTCATTTTCTTATTAGATAAACTGCAAGTTTAATAAATTAAAAATATGCATGCACGAGCTGTTAATAAAAATGTATGGAAGTTCACAAAAGAAGTTTGCTAGTCACTAATATTTTTTAAGCCTGTTCTGTTTTCCTTCACTCGGCCAGCTGACTGTTTTACTGTTGTTTGTATGCTTATCATATCTCTCACATGAACTGGGTGAAAACCCAAACTTAACACTATATAGGAATATACTACAATACTTTTTATTTTAATTAGTAACAATTAATGGCATAATGGGCCAGATCCTCCAATGCAATGTAGTCACATTTCACGGCATTAATCAATCACATTTGGCTAAAAATCCATATTAATTGGTCGAGGAAAGATCACCTCCGCCTAAGGATGATCCTTCAGTGATAAAGAGCTAATAGAGATTCTAACCCCACATACTCTCCCTGCTTCTGGTGTAGCAATGAAAATGGAGTATGGCTTGAGAAACAGTGGGGGTGGCTGATGGGTCCCTATACTATGTCCTCAAGATACAACACAGGGGAAAGGATGGATGACCTGCACAGAGCACCACTAAGGAGCACAAACATTGAGTTTTAAGACACCATCACATTTTGCATAGTTGGCTGCATCACAGGATCTGACCCACTAACTTCTATGCAATTATGTATCTTTTACGAACAACAGTTTTAGTCATATTCAGATTGCCCTTATGAGCTGTTAACCACACATGCTTTTCCTCAGTAGGGGCCTCATCCAAAGCTGACTGAAGTCAGCTGTAATTTTTCCATTACTTCAAATAGATGAGGCTCTAGGTTTGCTGCTTGTTTTATTCATAAATCTGGTTGCAAGTGTGCTCCTTTTACCTAAAGCAACTATTGTTTTGGTAATTTTCACAGTTATATAGCAAAGCATCTCATTAACACTGACTTCCAACGATAGAGTTTTTAAACACTAACTGTATTGTTCACAGCAACAACAACTTATAAGGAACATTTATTTTTATTATTCTCCCAATGCAGAAGAAATATCTGTTAGGGTATGTTTACTGAATGAAGCTAAACTTTGAATTAAGTTTAACATCTTTGTGGTCCATTGTATTAAAAATGTAATTGTTTGTGTGTTTCTGTGGAACTGAGTGTATCTATCTTCTATAGGAGACTGACTGAAGTTCCTAATACCATTCAGAGATTGCATTAAAGGACTTTTTGGACCAATACCTGTGAAGTGAATGCAAATTACTCACTTTGAATCCTCCTTTTTCAAGCTACCCTCAAGAGAGGAAAGCCCATGGTCAACCTGCTCCTAGAAACTTCAGGTCAAAGACCCCTGAACTGTATAAAGGGTGGACTAAACATGTTATGAGTGTGCTAGTTCAGAGTTGGAGCTATAATGAATTGTAATCACAAACTGAATCTTGTTAGGTGGGGGGAGAAGGGGATGAAGGATGATTCCTGCCAGAATCCATGTTAGAGTAACATCTGGTAAGCTTATTAGCATTGGTGTAGGTTCTTTATTGTTTTTAATAGGTTTTCTCTTTATTGCTTTTTGTGTTAATAAAAAAATAGGCTTGCATACAAAGAACTGTGTGTTACTGTAGCAATTACACCTGTTAACCGTTTCTGAAGAGAAAGCAAGCACGTGCCTTTGGGCAACTTGCCTGTGCTGGAAAGAACCTAGTGAAGGCAGGGAACCGTGCAGCCTGGAAATACCCTGGTCTGCAGGGAGAGAGACATGGGTCTCCATTCAGAAAGGCAAAAACTAGGGAGCTGGAAGCCTGAAGCTGGTGCCCACTCAGGGGAAATACAGGAGCAGTTGCCTTGAACTGTGACAACAACCTCCTGTGACCATACCTTCAATGTGCTCCCTTATGAAGGGATCGTCCATGATGTTGCTGTGATTTGTTTTCAGAATCTTCTCAAATTCAGTGATGTCATTATTCTGATAGGCACTTCAAAAAGAGAGGAGAGTGAATTACAGTTTTGTTAAAGTAAAAAAAGTCTCAGATCAGGATAAGATTTCCAGTTTCAACATATTAAAAAAATATATTAAATATTGGTAGCAAAGAATTACAGTCACAATCTTTCTGATAGTTAGAAATTGAGGATGCTTAAGATAAAAGGGTGTTGAAAACGTGCATCTTAAGATAACATTGTAGCTCCTTCATTTCTTCTACTACATATTTTGTTAGTGTTCACAGAAGTTTAATATGAAAAGTTCTGCCTTTTTGAAACTATAAATTGGTCTTGAATGATTTGTATTATTAAAAAGTTATCCTATTTATAGTATATATCCTATTAAAAAGTATATCCTATTAAAAACACTAAAAATAGAGTCACTCAAAGTTACTTAATTGTTTTGTTATGTTAATATGGATGTGTCCTGACGCACCTTATTGGAACCTCGTGTGTTTAAGTGCCAAGAGGCATCAGCAGTGTATTGTCCAGTATATACATTCAATTGCTGTTAACTGTGTTTGTGAATGTGTGTTTTAGTAATAACTTTCTCCTTCATAGTGTGGATATTCTTTCTGACAGAACCTACAGCAAAGTCATCTTTGTGCTTATACACATCAAAGTCTATGACAAAATAATTATGATGCCATAATCTCAGCATTAAGACTTCATTGTGGATCAACTCTGAGGAGACGATAAACAATGCGGAAGCAAATGTTTGTAGTAGTTGATAAACCTAATATGAAACATCTCATAATTAAATGGCATTTAAATTATATATAAAATTTCAAAGGGCACCCCACAAGCAAAGTTGTTTTACAATGTACAAAATGGGTTAAGTTCCCCAGAAAATCTAAATGCAAATTTAGTTTCTAATTATACTAGAAATTAAGAATAGCATTGTAACTTTAACAAAATTGATGTTATCTGCTGCAGCTTTGCCATTTGTGCTATATTTTTTACTTGCTTTCATATTTTTGATAGACAAATACACTCAGATCTAAAGATAAAGAATATAAATTAGGTAGTATGAATGAAAGCAGGCTTGCTAAAGCCACATGGGAGTTCCTTCGGTCTCAAATTTACATGAAAGCATGAAGCTAAAGTAGAAAGGACGTATATGGAATTGAAATTCTCTAAAGTAATCCCTCCACAGATTGACAAATCCTTTATTCATCATTAGGTCAATAATGCATATGCGTCTTTGGTTTCAGAAGGAATGTTGTTTTTGAGCAGCTGATAGCAAACAGTAGTTGTATCTGAACAATGTTTGGCCCAAAGGGTTAACTATATATTTCAAAATTTGGACAGAGGAATTCCCCATCTTTTGACTGCAAAAGAGAACTGAACACAGATTGCTTCTTATTTGTCAAGACTGAAGCTGCTTATAGTGGACAGGAACTGGTTAGTTTCACAGCAAAACATGGAAGAATTGCCTCAATACAATCTGCGTAAGCTGATGGTCTTGATACCCTAGGGCCTAAACGCTGCTGACCACATTCTCTGTAAAAAACCATGTAGCACTTTGGATCTTCATATGTTTAGGGATGCACATGCCCGCAGGATTTGAGATTTGAAAGCTCTATTCCAAAAACCCTGCCTTTAAACTCCTTTCGTACACATGCCTTGATGAGTGAAAATACTGCACATCAATGCCTCCAAATCATCCTACTAATAACATACCATATCAACCTTCAAGAAAAGCTTAATGGGCCTGATTTTCATAAGTCCTGGGCATTCCCAGCTGCCACTGGATTTGCAGGTGGTCAGTACCTTTGAAAAATCAGACTCTAAATGACCAAATTTGAATTTGCAGAGTCAGCATTGGCCATCCTGGAAACTTTAAATGCCTTGAAACATCAGTGACAAATGCAGTTGCAAAATGTTTTAAATACCCTCTATTCCAGGATTATTAAATACCCTCTATTCCAGTAATATCTTGGCTGCTACTATCACGCAACATACTGAACTTCTACAAAGAAGAGCACTCATGTTATTTCCTAAAGAAAAAAACAAAACGTGAATGTTCTTTTTAATATTATGGTGAACTATAAGAGTGAAGGATCAGTTCATGGAAAGAAAAGAACAAAATTTGCAGCTTTTGTATACAAAAAATAACAAATATAATTATAATGATTATAAATATACTTCTTGCTTCTGAATACAGGGTTCAATCAAATTTTCACTACATAATCACAGTAAATAAGCTGATAGTTGGAGGCTATTTAGCCATAAAACCAGCAAACAAATGTGATCTCTCGGATGTTCAAACCTCAAAGAACATCTTTTTAGTCAGTTCCCCGGTCTTGCAAATAAAATCTCATGATTCAGAATTAGGATATTTGGAAGACACTTGCCTTTAGGGAAAAACAATAACATTAATGACACCAGATAGGAATTCAGCATGATCTATTGTTTTAGATGTAAAACAAAAAAAGTATATGTTCTTACTGGGGTCTTTTAAAACTGGTACTGTAGAGAATTTTATATAGATCAGTGATACTCAGACCTCAGTGGTTCAGGAGACAAATTAGCAATCAACATTACCCAACAGAGCCACAGTAGTGTGAATTCGTTGTTTCATTTACTACAGTACTATATATTCATATTTAAATGGTATGTCAGGGGAAATATTTAGGTTTTTTATATTATATATACATACATACACACACACACACCAAAATGACTGACCAAGTATTATTATTTTATCAACAATAATTGGTTAATAACATAGTGAAAGCATCCTGATTAAATCACACAGTGTTTTAATATCATGTGCTGCAAAGCACCACAGGAGACACTTGCAGCTCGTGAGCCGCAGTCTGAATATTACTGATATAGATCACACTAAATAGAAAGCTTCTCAACAACAGAAACACTGAAAATCCAAAACCAAAATGCTGGTTGGATACCTATGAAAAAGTCTGTTTGTATTATTTTCAACAAAACAAAAAAACAAACAAACAAAAATATCTGTTTTACGGTTAGGAGCAAATGTAGCTTTGGCCTTCAGGAAAAATAAAATATATCTTACCTTACTAAATTTGTCATTGCTAGAATCTCTGGATCATTTTTGTATGGTTTAGCCTACACAGAACAGAAACCATAATAAGTACATTTAGGTAGTAAAAAAAGCTATTTATGCCAATTTCCCTATTAAACTGGAAAAGCAGCAGCTAACCCGACTTGTGCACATTTATAAGTATACCTCCTGAGAGTCAAATGGATTTATTCCGGACTTCATCAGCATGTTTGCTAGGACCAAATATTTTAAGCAAGTGGTTCTTCTAGGACTCCCTGATTCATCATAATTCTTGAATGCTTCAAAAAAGTCAGTGTGTGCCTTTTCAAATTCTCCTTCCCTTAAGTGCATTTTGCCTCCACATTCTGAAAAGAAAACAATGATGAAAGGAGAAGCGGTGTGCTTGCAGTCATTTATCACAACGATTCTACTAAATGTACCATGCTATGTCTAAACTGATTCCTGAATATATTTTCAGGGTTATTTTTAAAATTCATTAAAACTGCTGAGAAAAAGCATTAGCATATCAATATAAGGCGGCTGCTTCTTTTTTGGTTTTCCAATTCAAATACTATTAAAAATAACCACTCCTAAGATCACACAGTGACTATAAAGAAAAGTAGAAAGGAAAGTATACCTTTGCAACCTTTTTGTTAAAAGGTTGCAGTTAATACTTTTACTCAGTTGGAATTTATCCCAATGACAAATTTCAAAGAGAATACATAGCAACATTATCTATTTATGGGAGCTATCCAACATATTTTTAGAAAAACTATTTAGAAAGTCAAATGAGAAATATTATTTTCCTTTTACGGCTCTAATTGGCGGGCTTCCTGTCAGCAGAGGAGACAAGTGATAGCCATATCCTGGTGAAAGGTGCTTTCAGACATGGTACATGCCCTCATTACAATTCATTCAACCTTTACTGGCCAGTAAATAGGTACTTCCAGTGAATCCTAATGCTTTTCTAGTTCCCAATGCAATTCAATGAGATCAGATATTTGGAATGTTTTCTGTAATGTATTTTCAGTTGAAGCAGCATAAAAAAGTAAGATACTTTTATATTTAAGTGACACTGGTCTGAACAAAGGAATTTTAAAGTAGTAATATCAAAAAAACTTGCCTCTGATGACCCCCATGATCAGTGGATGAGGAATGGCAGACTTGATGTGCAATGACTGTTCATATAGTGCTTTAAGTTTTTTGTTATTTTTCTGTGCTGTATACATTTGAATTTCCAATGCATAGATTTCCAATAGCTGGGTGCCCTTTTTTAAATCATCTTCTCCATCATCAGTCTAGGAAAGAGTAAGAATGAATACTGTGAATCTTGAAATAATGCTGAGGTCACCATTCTACTAATATACAAGTGTGTTACTAAAAATTTTCAGAAATCTCTTGCCAAAAATAAGGAAGTTTCTAAATACCATATTTAATACAACCAGTGAAATTAGGTAAAAATACTGACTTTACTATGAGTTTTGCTTGAGTAAGGACTTCAGGAGTTGACCTTCTGTACATTTCATATCTTATGAATTTCAGTATACAAAAATTAAAGCCACGTAACCACTGCAAAAGAGCAGTGATGTATTCATGACCATACTATTGCTAATAATGGGCCAGATTTCCAGCTGTACATCATCTTTGTTCAGCATAAAGATGTAGAGAATAGGCAAAGCTGGGGGCTGATTTGGCCAATGTACGTGGCTTAATATATTTTTTCCACAATGAAAATAAATGAAATAAAGGCCATAGTTTTCACCTACAGTTAAGATTCATTTAGAATTTTTGCTGCTCTGTTGGTTTAAATATAGTTTTTTCCCCCCCAAACAGTTTGTATTAATTTTAATAATACATTAGAAGGAATAATAATTCACAAATGCTTCTCATTCCCACACCCAAGTGAAATGTAACGATAATGCAGTCACTGTCTGATGGTTATAAAAATTCACCTTTTTACCAGCAATTAACTATTCTATCATTTTTATTTCAAGTTACCAAACAGAGAAGGAATTAAAACAAGCATTAGATTTAATTTCTATTTACAAAGCTCAATGATATGCCATTCTCATGGCCTGAAAACTGGATGTGAAATTAGTATTAAATACAAAGTTATAGTGAATGATTTTACAAGTAGTTTTGGGGTAGTAAAGTATTTTTAAAAAAATATCTATTGTACTGTACCTGGCATGACTGATGCAACTGGCGCAAAATCTTCTGTAATTTTCCATATTCTTCTCGTTCTAAATATAATTTGCCAAGCTGTGATTAAAGAATTAAAGCCATTACGACAATTAGGATTTTGGAAGTTATAAAATTAAGACTTGCAATTTAAGAAAGTTATAGCAAGCAAAAACTAAAACTAAATATTATTTATATATTTTACCTTTGTGTTTGTCTTAAACCACAATCTATCATTCTTAGCATCTTTCAGAGCTTCAAGTGTTGTTTCATAAAATTCCTGAAGCAAATCCATCTGGCATAAAAAATCAGAATTCTATAATTGTAAACAGCAAATTTGTACCTGTTAATATAGTCAGTTTGAACAAACTAAAAGTGCATGTTTGAACTTCAACACAAATAAGATACAGAAATTTGCATCTTATTGAACAATTACTTATAAATAGCAGAAATTGCAACTAAAATGACAAAACTTAAGCATAATAATCAACAGCATTACCATAAAATAAAAGATTTCACTGAAGTTTGGAACTGACAAAAGCATTTAGAAGCACCCAGATGTAAGCTTTTAATTCAAAATAAGTTGCACGAGGTTTTAAAATCTGCAATTTTTTACTATATTAGTGAAGAACCAAAACTACTTATCCATCTTAAGCAGATAATAAAATCATTGTTATGTACGTATCTAAGAAAAATATTAATAAAAAGCTAGCATTACTGTTACTGGAAACTGAAAAAGAGAGACGAACACGGGTAAAACGATAGGAGGGGAAGGGATCAACAAAAGATATTTCCTCCCTCCTATCCAAATACTGCATGAAATAAGAATAAAAATTTTTATGACTGTTTTGCTCAGAGCAGACAAGATGTTCCTGTATGGAAACAGACTGTAACACCCAAAATTGCAGAGCAGTTTTAAAGAAAAATGCTATTAATCAGGTAATCTAGAAAGTTGAGAGAGAAACTTTCTGTACGCTTAATGGCCAGATTATCTGCTGGGTGCAGTTGGGATAGGAGCACAGTGGCTTTCAGGTTGCAAGTATGAGTCCCTGATTCTCTCCAGTCCTAGCTCCTGGCACAATTTAGAACAGATACTCTAAACTGCCAACTAGGTATGGTCCTAAGGCTAGCCATCCTTGGAACTGCCAGAGTATATCACACTCCCGCCACTTCACCTGTCCCTCCCCATGTGTTGCAGGAGGGGAAAAAGACAACTCTGTCTGCTGGCGATTCTCCACATGCTGGGTATCCCCAGCCAGGAGCTCAGGGGAGCTTTCTTCTTTTTTATGCTGCTCCAGTAGCACAAAGAGAGCAGAGCGTGGCCATGGATCTGGTCCCATGTACCTAGTCTGCTTACTTTACTAGTCAGAAAGGTAGGCACATTTCTTACCGTATCTGAATGCAAAATTAATGAGTATACAGAGTTATTTTAATTACAAATTACATTTGAGAACCTATTGATGGTGGTAGCCACTCTGCTGAAAAACATGTCATTTGTGACATTTAGCTGTATAGAAATCCCAGATAAGAGAGACTAAATAGTTTCTAGCCTGCTTTAATCTTATGTAGATGACATTAAAGTTAAAGACAAGTTATTTTTTAACATATGATCAATAAATTGTGGGGAACAATATTTAGCATACTGTAACAAATGTAATATTATAATTGTTCTCCAATTATACCAAGAATCAGGTTTTCAAAAGGCAAAAAGTCCATGCAAAAAAATAGATAGGTGGAGGAGGACCACCAACATTAAAGGAATGGTAATCTAACCTGTTTGGAAGTGGAGATATAATCAAGAATAGAATTGATGGATTTTTCAGAGTAATTCCTTGTAACTGCACTCCGTATGTAGGTCAATAGCTGTTTATATCTGTTCATCATTTCAGGAAAGTTAGTCTGTGAGGAAAAACATATATAATTCATAATCATGAAAAATTGTTCACTGAACGTTGCCATTAGATATTAACATCTATAAATATGCACAGAAAACCCAAAAACATTACAGTAGAGAGACTATGCAGTGATGCACGTCTGTGATTGCTCTAAGTTTTCTGTCACCTATTTAGGATGACCATATTACTCATGAGCGGCAGAGTCAAAAGTGAGTTAAGTAGATCTTCATAGAACAGAAGTTTAAATAGAGAAGTCTATTTGAAAACTAGCATGGCCACTTTATTTGGTGCGAAAACATATTTCCTACCAACACATTATAGTGAATGA
This sequence comes from Macrochelys suwanniensis, assembly GCA_033296515.1. Classification (NCBI taxonomy): domain Eukaryota; kingdom Metazoa; phylum Chordata; order Testudines; family Chelydridae; genus Macrochelys; species Macrochelys suwanniensis. The sequence continues at coordinate 67,417,595 of CM065785.1, forward strand.
TGTTGTGACATTCTATACCTTGGGGGAGCGTCCTGGAACCCCCATATTCCTTGTTTTTATATAATTGTGATCTTACATATAAAGCATGCCTTGTAAGATATCACTTGCTGAAAGTTATGAGAATTGTGTTGTATGGTGGTCACTAACACTTGCTGTAAGTTGGGGAATCAGCGAGACATTAGCTCCCCAGAGGCAACAGCAAGGAAACTAGGCAACACCCCGGTGGGGTATCAACCCATCAACAACCATTGTCCAGCAAGAAAACTACGATGCAATGACTCACCTGCATGAGGCCACACTAGGGGAACTGCTTAACCTTGCTTGGAGACTCAGCAATGCCCCCAGACATGCCTGGACTAGTGTTTTCCAAGCACATGGACTGAGGGTATAAAACAGACAGACAGGACACATACTGGGCCCTTCTCCTGCCCCCACCTATGCTGCAAGCAACTAAGACACTGAGAAGAAGATAAAACTCCAACAGAGGATATTGGCCCAGATTTCAAGGGTGAAATCTGTATACTAAGGACTGCAATATCCAGAGGGGTGAGAAAAACTGCTTAATCTAGTTGTTGCCCTAATAGGATTGACAGTTTAGACTGCGTGATTATATTTTATTTCTTTTGGTAACTAACTCTGACTTTTCAGCTATCACTTAAAATCTACCTTTTATAGTCAATAAATTGGTTTAACTGTTTATCTTTACCAGTGAGCTTGTATAAAGTGTGTGGCAAATCTCAGGTGTTGCAAAAGCTGGTGTACAACCACTTTCCATTGCTGAAGTGGTGAACCAATTAATAAATCTGCACTGCCCATCTTGAGCAGTGCAAGACAGTATATTCCTGAGGTACAGTGCTGGGAGCTGGCGGGGATTTGGCTGTGGTGCCTTTTTCTGTGTGCTTCATGAGTGGCTCTGGGAGCATTCATGCAATCTAGCTGGGTGTGCGGGGCTCCACATGCTGTTGTGCTGAGTGATCACAGCGCCTGGAGGGGCTTGCTGCTGGTCACTAGCAAGGCATTATGAGAGACAGCCCAGGCTGGAGAGAGTTAAGCGGGCACAGTGGTCCCACAGCCCCAGGCGGAACTCTGGGGGGGGATCCCGTCACAAATGTTTCATGTTAGCTACCTGTAATTCATATAGAAAACTGAACTTTATAAGACACTCTAAAAATTCTGTTTGCTGAGCTTGATATGTAAAATGTCATTTGCCCATTTTTTTCTTTAAACAAATTTTCAAAACTACAAGGTGGCACTCTGTACCTCAAAGCATCACCCTGGAAACCCCATATCCACCCCTCTCATATAATTATATTTCATACAAAGCGTACCATGTAAGAGATCATATGAAAGGTCATGGTATGCTGAACCCAATTGTTCTGTCAAAATATTGTGACAAAGTTCCTCCTCTACCTCGGTGGGTCCTGCGCTTATTGGCGGATTCTGCTTGCCTCAGAGATCTTACCCTTTAGTAGACTCCACAGTCCAGGTTAACTCCTCCTGTGTCTGATCAGGAGTTGGGAGTTTTGGGGGGAACCCGGGCCCGCCCTCTACTCCGGGTTCCAGCCCAGGGCCCTGTGGATTGCAGCTGTTTAGAGTGCCTCCTGGAACAACTGCACGACAGCTACAACTCCCTGGGCTACTTCCCCATGGACTCCTCCCAACACCTTCTTTATCCTCACCACAGGATCTTCCAGCAGTACGCCCTCTTACTCTCAGCTCCTAGTGCCTCTTGCTCCCAGCTCCTCACACGCAACCTCCTTCCACAGCTCCTGACATGCGCCCCTCACTGACTCACTGGGAGACTTTTAAACTAGTTTCAGCCAACCCGATTGGCTGCAGGTGTCTCAATTAACCTCCCTGCCTTCTGGAAAGTTCTTAATTGGCCCCAGGTGTCTTGATTAACCTGGAGCAACTGCCATAAGGTATCAGGGATTTGTTTAGCTTGGGGCTAACATACTGGTTCCTTACCACTTTCCTATAGCCCTCTGGCCTTGCCCCATCACAATATGTATATTGTTAGTGTGTATGAAGTTATGAGATTTTGCGGGATTGTTATTATTGAAGTATGTTGTGAGTAGGGCTGTCAAGCGATTAAAAAAATTAATCACGATTAATCGCACTGTTAAACAATAACAGAATACCATTTATTTAAATATTTGTGGATGTTTTCTGCATTTTCAAACATATTGATTTTAATTACAACACAGAATACAAAGTCTACTTTATATTTATTTTTGATTACAAATATCTGCACTGTAAAAATGACGAACATAATAGTATTTTTCAATTCACCTAATACAAGTACTCTGGTGCAATCTCTTTATGATGAAAGATGAACTTACAAATGTAGAATTATGTACAAAACTATAACTGGATTCAAAAATAAACCAATGTAAAACTTTAGCGCCTACAAGTCTATTCAGTCGTACTTCTTGTTCAGTCACTCAGACAAACAAGTTTGTTTAGATTTGCAGGAGATAATGCTGCCCGCTTCTTGTTCACAGTGTCACCTGAACATGAGAACAAGCGTTCTCATGGCACTATTGTAGCTGGCTTCACAAGATATTTACGTGCCAGACGAACTAAAGATTCATATGTCCCTTCATGCTTCAACCACCATGCCAGAGGACACGCGTCCATGCTGATGATGGGTTCTGCTTGATAACAATCCAAAGCAGTGTGGACCGACGCCCCTTCATTTTCATTATCTGAGTCAGATGCCACCAGCAGAAGGTAGTGGTTTTCTTTTTTGGTGGTTCAGATTCTGTAGTTTCCTCATCGGAGTGTTGTCCTTTTAAGACTTCTGAAAGCATGCTCCACACCTCCATCCTTGTCAGATTTTGGAAGGCACTTCAGATTCTTAAACCATGGGTCGAGTGCTGTAGCAATCTTTAGAAACCTCACATTAGTATCTTCTTTGCATTTTGTAAAATCTGCAGTGAAAATGTTCTTAAAATGAACAACATGTACTGGGTCATCATCCGAGACTGCTATAACATGAAATATATGGCAGAATGCGGGTAAAACAGAGCAGGAGACATACAAGTCTCCCCCAACAAGTTCAGTCACAAATTTAATTAATGCATTATTTTTTTAACAACCATCATCAGCATGGAAGCACGTCCTCTGGAATGGCGGCTGAAGCATGAAGGGGTATATGACTGTTTCACATACCTGGCACGTAAATACCTTGCAATGCTGGCACAAAAGTGCCATGCGAACCAACGCCTGTTCTCACTTTCAGGTGACATTGTAAATAAGAAGCAGGCAGCATTATCTCCTGTAAATGTAAACAAATTTGTTTGTCTTAGCAATTGGCTGAAGAAGTAGGACTGAGTGGACTTGTAAGCGCTAAAGTTTTACATTGTTTTGTTTTTGAATGCAGTTATGTAACAAACAAAAAAAAATCTACATTTGTAAGTTGCACTTTCAGGATAAAGAAGTTGCACTACAATACTTGTATGAGGTGAACTGAAAAATACTTTTTTTTTTTCATTTTACAGGGCAAATATTTCTAATAAAAAATAATATAAGGTGAGCACTGTACACTTTGTATTCTGTGTTGTAACTGAAATCAATGTAGAAAACATCCAAAATATTTAATAAATTTCAATTGGTATTCTATTGTTTAACAGTGCGATTAAACTGCGATTAATTTTTTTGAGTTAATCGCGTCAGTTAAATGAGTTGACAGCAATTTATCTACAGCCGTCCTTGTGAATTTGGGAGTTGCCCACTCCTAGTTTTCCAGTGACAACAAAAGGAGGAGATCCACTAACAGGAGGGTGTTAAATGACCATTAATCAGCAGGGATAAGGGATTTACAATGCTGCAAGAGGACTGCGCAAGCATCGCACAATGGGGGATTGCTCAACTCTGTCTCTCAGCAAAACCCACCAGGACATGTCTGGGTTAGGGTTTTCTAGGCACATGGACTGAAGATATAAAATAGGAGACAGTGGCATCATGCTTTTATCTTTCTCCTCCCCCACCTATGCTGGAAGCAACAAGAATGCTGGGAATAGAAAGACTTGAACTGAGGAGACTGGTCCCTGCTTAAAGGGAAAGCCTGTGTATTAAGAACTGTAACATACCTGCAACATCCAGAGGGGTAAGAAAATCTGCTTGATCCAAATACTGCTTAGTCTAATAAGGTTTGAGATTTAGACTGTGTGCTTACCTTTTATTTTCTTTGGTAACTATCTCTGACCTTTTGTGCCTACCACTGATAATCACTTAACATCTCTCTTTCTGTAGTTAATAAATCTGTTTTTTATTTTACCTAAACAGTGTGTTTTGGTTGAAGTGCTTGGGAAATCTCAGCTCAATTTACAAAGGCTAGTGTGTCCTCTCCACACTGAGGAAGGGGTGGACTGGATAATAAACTTACACTAGTCAGGCTTCTGACCAGGGCAAGACGGTATATTCCCGGGGTGCAAGGCTCGGGAGATTTGCTGGTGCCTTTCTGTGTGTGATTTGTGAGTGGCTCTGGGAGCATTCATGCAATCTAGCTGGGTGTGAGGCTCCACATACTGTTGTACTGAACGATGATAGCACCTGGAGGGTTTGCTGCTTGTCACAAGGAAAGCATTGTGAGACACAGCCCATCTTGGAGAGTTAAGAGGGCACAGTGGTATCCCAATTCCAGGTTGTAACCGGAGATACCGTCACACACAGCTTTCTAGAAAAATCTGAGTTTGGTCAATTTAAGGCAAGCTCATCGATGTTATTTAAAAGGTGTCAATATACACAGTAGCTGTATTTACACACAAGCAATCTATCCCAGCACCTTGGGATGAGTGCAGAGGGAAAAGCGGGTCTAGATTTCAAAACTTCTTAATCATGAGATTAATTTTAATCATGACCATATAAGTTCCCTGTGGCAACTATAATGACTGCTTATGTGGACATTATTAGAGAATTTTATATGTTTTAGCTTTCTTTCAAATATAATTTTGGAGATACAAATAAGGAGAGGACAATTTAAAAACTGTGAATCAATCCAATATTAATGCAATTTAGCATTTCCTAAAATGATAGCTGTAACTCCTACCAATTTGAAGTTTATTTTAATCATCTGTTTCAGTGCTTTGAATCCCCATTCTCCTTTTTCACCTTCAAGCTCCAAAACCTGAAATAGAAAAAGAATTCTTCATCAATATCCCAATGCTATAAAGCTGACATGCAAAGGATTTAAAAAAAAAAAAAAAAAAAAAAAAAAGAGCTAGTGTGTTTTTAAAAAATTAATGAAGGTATAAAAAGAGGCCTGAAAGCTTTTTCCTGCTTGTTTTCTAACTTAGAAAGAAACATCAATTCTGATAATCCCTGATTATGTTAGGTGACTTGCCGGAGATCTCAGGCTGTTAATTCACACACACTAACTGATGGGGGAAGGGTGATGGATTTTTATCAAAGACTTCATTACTCCAAAATGTTAGTCACTGAAGTTAAACCAAAACTCAAGAAAATAGACCTTTTTAAAAAAATCTGACTAAAAATCCCTTCCTCTCTCAATTGCACATTTCACTCTTGACTTTGTGATGTAATCATTTCATTAGTTCTTCAATCATCTTAGAGTCTTCCAGGATAGACAAGAGCTGAATATTTAGTCACTAAATTTTAGTGTAACAAAAAAGGAGCATTTCCTCACCATCAATTAAAAAAACCCACCAACAAAACAAATCTCTTTAGAGGCTTTCTTTATACACCATAAAGAAGCCCAACAGGCCTAATGTTTTTTTCCTTTTCTGATCATCTTTAAACACACCACTTTCTGGTGACAGTATGCATCTATTGAGAATTTATAATTAATGTGAATGACACAACTCTTCTACAGGTATTCTGTCATTTGGCATTTATACACCTGAAGCCTTTTACTCAGGATTGTAACCAATGGTAATGCATTATGTAAGAGTAAAGAAAATGTTTTTTCAATTAAGAAAAGACAATTGGATATGGTCTCTACAGTTGACAAACAAGCTGACTGAATAAAAAAATGTATTTAAAATTAACAGTTTTGCAAGAATTAATAGTTTCGCAACAAAATTTAAAAAATCAGTTGTGCCACTAAACAATGAACAATATATTTTCTCGGTATGGTATTTAGAAGTTTGTAAACAGTCTGGGAGTCAAGAAGTCTGATAAAAACTTATTACTATCTGCACTAATAAGTTGCACTACTACAAAAAGTTTCTCTCAAAATTCCTGGAAACAACCTCATGTGGTAATATCAGTGGGAATTATTAATGCATCTTCAATATCAAATACACCAATAACTTGAATCCAAGTAAATATTTCATAGTAGATCAAATGTAATTGTGGGTTATAGCATCAACATAAATAAAAGGGAGAACTTAAAAACGAAAAACCTTCTGAAAACTGCTCAATGCTGCTTTGGGATCATCCTCCTTTAATGCTTTGGAATTGTAGTACTGGTTTTCCAGATCCACATTTGGCTCAGAGTTACTATCTTCAGAGTATTCCTACAATTTAGGGAAAAAAGGAAAAACAAAATGTTATCACTGAAAACTGATATAATATGATGGTAAATCAATACACTTTCACTAAGCTTAGATCTCTCAATACACAGAAACAAAAACAATCTTGGTTGATATGAAACCAGTCATCTCACTAGAGCATCACTAGAATTCAGCCACCTCTGGGGTGAAGGGAATCAACTTATTAGCACATTTATTTGCAGTGGGATGGGGAGTCGGGGGGGGGGGGGAAGAGGACGTGGTTAGAAACTCTGGCCAAGGCAAATTGCAATTCTTCTAAAAGGTGCAATACGATTCTTATTGTCCATGCACAAGACACTGCATGAGTTGCTGTCCAAGTAGAGAGTAGAATGAATCAGCAATGGAAGATACAAGAGATTTGTGCAAAGGAAACATTCCTATCCTTTCTACACCATGAAAATTCACACCAACACATGGAGGAAAACATTAATCGTGATGATGACCCCAGCTGTTTCTTTGCTGAGAAGCAGGAAATAATTGGGAGTGTGCAACAGTTGCTGAAAGGAGGAAGTGAAGGGGAATCTGGACACCGAACAATTTAATCCAATGAATCACCCATAATGTGCACTGGCAGACACACAATTTTCTTTCTCCAGTTATGCTATTTGCTTACTTTTTACATGCTATTCAGTTTTTACTGATGACAATATGCTAATCGGTTTTCCCTTCAGCTTCTTATGCACTAACACAATGCTTGTGACAGTTACAAAATAAAAATAAAAAAACTGATTTAAAAATATTATGCAAACATTTAATTTTATTTTAAAATTGGAATCCAACCTCTCCCAACACAGAGGTTAAATGCTGAGGATAAACGGCTTGACACTGTCTGTTTAAACCCTAATGACAGTCACCAGCACATTGCAGTGAGATGAAAATACTTTTTTTAATCCATTTTTTTAATTTGCAAAATGTTGGACTTCTCATCCCTCACTGTAACTGCCTCATTTCCTTCCCCCATGTTCATTATTTTGTTCATTACCATGTTATCAGTGTTAATGAAGTCCTTCAAAAGAAAGGGAAGGGAAACAAGGAAAAAAACAGACAAAAGACAGAAGCTTAATATGTCTATATTCAGCTCTCTCGTTCCTAGAAACTCAAACTATTCCAATGTATGCCTTTTTTTAAAACCTGAGACTTCAGAACACTTACAATTAAGTTTTTAAGTAGGGAAAGGAGCCATAGGTAAATTACTAAAACCTACAGCCAGCCCAACTGTTTTTAAATGTTTATATATAGCACCGAATAAATCCTAAATCTTCTTACATTCCAGTTCATTTCTAATTAAAATAATTTTTTCTCCTAATGGAGCCACTGAAATGGATCACAGCTAGGTGTGTTTTTCTTTTCACTCAGTGAATTTTATTGCTTTCCGAGTACTACTAGTTTGACAGCACTGGAAAATGAACTGCTCTATCTCTAGATCAAATATAAGGTGTTGCTGTCGATCCAGAAAGCCCTAAATGGCTGGACATTCCTGGTTGAGGAACTGCCTCTCTCCTCGTGCCATACAGCCACAGTGGAGGCACTTGACCTAGATCCCTCTCAATGTAAAAGAGAAGAACCTCATGGCAGAGCATTCCCTGTGAGAGGCCCTCTGTGCCAGAGCAAGCTCCACCTGCCTCAGTCTCTAGTAGTCCTGGTATGGGGACCTTCATGGCACATTGCAAGATGCATCTATCTCAGGGGTAGGCAACCTATGGCATGCGTGCCAAAGGCGGCACACGAGCTGATTTTCAGTGTCACTCACACCGCCTGGGTCAGGGCCACCAGTCTGGGGAGCTCTGCATTTTAATTTAATTTTAAACGAAGCTTCTTAAACATTTTAAAAACCTTATTTACTTTACAATAGTTTAGTTATATATTATAGACGTATAGAAAGACGTTCTAAAACGTTAAAAAGTACTACTAGCATGCGGAACCTTAAATGAGATTGAATAAATGAAGACTAGGCACACCACTTCTGAAAGGTTGCCGACCCCTGATCTATCTGAATGGGCTGCTCCTATTGGGATCCCCAGGAGGTGGGCGGGCGCAAGCCCGCCCACTGCTAAAAGCCCCTCCCCCAACCTAGCGGGAGGGACCACTAGACCCAGGGGCCAAGTAAATCCGGGGGACAACTAAGGAAAAAACAGGGATCAAGTGAGGGTCAAAGGTTCAAAACAAGGAGACCGGATGGGGAGACCGAGCAGAGAACCCCGGACAGCGCCCACTGCTCCTCAAAGCTGTCGAGGGAGCCAGCGGACGCTGCCCAGTGGAACTCTGCCCGGATCCGTGACACGAGGGAGGATCGGAAATAGGCCCCACAGTCACAGAGCTCCCCCTCGTCTAGCATCCTCCTCCTGGTCTTGTAGATGGACACTTTAGCTAGGGCCAGGAGGAGGTTGACGAGGAGGTCTCGCGACTTTGTGGGGCCACGGACAGGGTGTGCGAACAGGAACAAGTGCGGGGAAAAGTGCAGCCAGAACCTCAGCAAGAGGTTCTGGAGGAGCCGGAATAGGGGCTGCAACCTGGCGCACTCGAGGTAGGCGTGCGCCAGGTCTTCCCTCACGCCGCAGAAAGGGCAGGCTTCGGGGATTGGGGTGAACCGCGCCAGGTGTACGCCCGTGCTCACGGCTCCGTGAAGGAGCCTCCAGCCAATATCCCCGGCGGGCCGTGGAACCAGGGTGGAATACAGGCTGGCCCACCGCTGAATGGGCTGCTGCTGAGGATTACATAAGGGAAGTCAATTGGGGGAGGATGTTTGTGTTTTAAAGGGAGATAAGTTCTGTTGGCAGTAAACTGCTGCTGAATTTTATTTTTGTAACTAACATCTGGGTGCCTAATGCTCTGGATAGCCAATCCCTTTTGTTATTGTTAAAAATCCAAATAAATATATCCACAGAACAAGCAGGGGCGGCTCCAGGCACCAGCGCAGCAAGGGCGTGCCTGGGGCGGCAAGCCGCGGGGGGGCGGCGCTCTTCCCCGCCAGCGCCCGGTCGGGGGAGCGGGGCCACGGGCATGCTGCCCTCCCCGCTGGCGCCCCGGCCGGGGGAGCGGGGCCACAAGCAAGCCGCCCTTCCCGCAGCGCTCCTCCAGCCGGGGGAGAGTGGGGCATGCTGCCACCCTCCCCGCTGCGCTCCTTCGGCCAGGGGAGAGCGGGGCCGCGTGCAGGCATGCCGCCCTCCCCGCGGCGCTCCTGCAACCGGGAGAGGCACTGGGGGGCGGGGTTGTTTCCGCGGGTGCTGGTGGGGGGCTGTTTTGTTTCGGTGGGGCTGCGCTTGGTTTTTTGTTTTTTGTTTTGCTTGGGGTGGCAAAAATGTTAGAGCCGGCCCTGAGAACAAGTACAGCATGAGTAGAAAATGACAGGCTAGCATGTAGTGTATTCCTCAACTGCCACATGCAGGGAACAAACACCACTAGGAGTGGGGACACGTTGGTCTTTGGCATCAACTGTGACAGTGAATTTTGTGATGTAAACACACTGACCAATTTAATCCAAGATGCTCCATTTCACTACATGCAGACCAGCATAATTTCTAGTCCTTACTGACCTGGGTTGGACTTTAATAAGCAACCCAGAACAGAAAGGCTCAGTGTCCCCTTACCTGTTCCTGAGGCATCCAGATCTTTGATTTGCAATTCATATAGAACTACTATGGCAAATTTAAAAACTCTATTATTGATAAGGAGAGGAAAGATCAAGTAACCGATTACATATACTGAACAAACTCCTTTACTGACATTTGTACATATTTTCTATTCTATCTAGGTTTTTATACAGCACTCATCACCATACTACTGAGCAACTTCCAATAGTGCATTAAGCAACTTGACAAGTGTTGCTTGTTCCCAGAAGGAGAAGAATCTTGGTTTGGTAGGGTTTTTAAATTATTATTTTAAATATAAATAAACCTGTTGCTGTGTGTTTGCTAGAGAAGGCAAGATCAAAGAAACGTGCCTTACATCTGGAGCAGAAAACGGTAAGGGTTGTGCTGGTCCGTAGTTCTTGGGAGAGTTAATTCCATAGTCTCACCCTGCCCCCAGAGAAAGGTCTGTCTCCCACACAGACAAGCTTTACATTTTTATGGAAGTTCCATTGTGCCAGAGGAGCATATTTACTTCAATTTGGGGGCGAGAAAGATGAGAAGGAACTTTTCCCTCATCTACAAAGGCTAGGGTGGTTTTTTTGGTGAAAATACAGATATACAATTTTATGCCCAGAGGTGAATTCAAAATATTGCAATGTGAATTAACCTAGTTATATCCTGTGCAAGACACCTTTGAACAGTATGTTCTCCATGTCTCCTGTTGTCATCTATGAGAAGGATGTAAGTCAGATCCATTAAGAACCCATAAGACTTGCCCATGGCTTGTATGTGATATAATTCCAAGCAATAAGCATCTCATCATACCCAGGTCCAGTGAGATTATGCAGCCACATAAATTGTCACATAATTGTGTTTTTTTTAAATTTCAATAACTGTGCTAGATAATCTAAAATTTCATTTTAAAATAAAGTCTTCAGCCCTCGTACCTGTGAAGAAAACCTTAAAAATGTGACACAAACGTTAACTGATGCCAGAATATCTGCCTGAGTTTTTATACAACCGGAAACAAAAGCTCAGACACGCAAATAACTAATCTCAATTTAAATGCCAACATTAACAATTTCAATGCAGATCAATTAAGTACAATCATCATAATTTGTTAATTTTGGATGTATTGACAAGTGTTGGGGTATGGTGTGTAGTGGAACGCCAGCTGTTCTCAAAAGTTGGTGGAGCATGAGAAACTCAAAACCGTCTCCCCAAATTTAAAAATAACAATGAGATTAATTCCCTTCCCAATACTAAAAGCAAATACCTTTTGGACACCAAAACTTGAAACTTCTCTCTTATGCCTCCAATCCCCACCCTGCCCTAACAACTTCTACAATTAAGTTACTTATAAATATAAAATTAACTGCCCCACATTTAAAGTTTGCTACATGAAATAAAAAGTATCTAAATAAACTGCACAACATTGTATTAATTGGACCGGGCATAGGTTGGGGAACATCAAGCCTACATAATTCTGGAGTTCCTGTTCCATAATTTAGGCCTAATGTTCTGCACAGGACAAAAAGCCTTCACTATAGCTTTAAAATCTTTAAAAATGCTCCTATGTGTCTTCTTTCAGCCAACTGATACCTCGAGGAATACCCTAAGAAAATACAAATTCCCAGTGACTTCTTAACAGAATTAATCTTACCTCTTTCAGTATAATAAATAAAATCCAAACAGAAGGGAAATGGTGGTCTGAGCACACATGTACGGATGCTCTCAGACCACCCACCCACTCCCCCCCTTGCTGGGGGGGGGGGATTTTAACATTGTCTAGAAATCAGAAAAACTTTAAACAATGGATTTTTTTTAAAAAAAGTTTCATGACATTAAAGGTTGCTCAATCAGAAATTTGAATTTTCTGAAGTTAGCCAATTAAAAACAGGTTAAATTGACCATGTCCCTCTGAAAGTATCATACTAACCCAATTTATCATGATGAAAATAAAAGCCCTATTTGGCGTTTAGTCTGACTGGGATGTGGTTCTTTCAAACAGCATTAATTTTATAAATTAATTAAATTACTATCTATTACTACAAACAGCCATTTTAAAAAAATATCTTATTAAAGTTAAGTATCAGAGGAGCTGTGTTAGTCTGGATCTGTAGAAGCGACAAAGAGTCCTGTGGCACTGTATAGACTAACAGACGTATTGGAGCAAGAAGTGGGTATTCACCCACGAAAGCTTATGCTCAGATACGTCTATTTGAGCATAAGCTTTCGTGGGTGAATACCCACCTTCTTGCTCCAATACGTCTGTTAGTCTATAAGGTGCCACAGGACTCTTTGCGCTTATTAAAGTTAGTGATTTAATTTTCAGAAAATTAATTTCACCTAGTAAGCTTGAAAAAGTTAAGCTTCAGCTTCTAAAATTAAGGGTGATAGCAAATCTGTGGTGTTTTGGAAGAATGAAGCAGCACATTTATCTAATAAAAATTAAACGTATGCAAAAATTAATTTATATTTTATTAGAACCATGGTTTTACTAATCATGAATTTTTACCAAACTCCCATTTCTTTCCTTACCTAAAAGCCATTGCTGAAATTACAGCCTTTACAATCTGTAATTTAATAAGATTTTATTTGGACATATGCATAAAAAATTATTTGGTACAAAAGCTATTAATTCTGCACTTTGGCTTTATTGTATATTGTTTTACTTAATGTATATAAAACAGACTCACACTTCGTAAAACTTTTTTAAACAAAAAAAGAAAAAGATGTAGACAACTTAGCTTTTATGTAAAACTTGCAAAGTATGCTCATTGCCCTATGGGAGTGAGAGCTGTTTCTGGGTAAATTCGTTCACCAAGAAAAATAGGCAACGCTGGTAGTGATACCTATAGTTGAGTATGCCCAATGCTTTCCACAAGAAGACGTTTTCAGTTGCTTGTAACTTTACCAAACTTCCTCCATTTGGGCTGAAGTTTTCCATGCCAGGTGTTTGCCTCAGGGTGAAATTAATTTATGTTTTAGCAAAAGTGGTTTAGCTGTTTCAGAGAACGCAGTCAGGAAAATTTGTTGTTATGCCTATGTTAAAATATTATTAACCACCATTTAATTGAGAAGCTGTAGTAACGCCATACTTTGAAACAGGGTCTTGAAATTTGGCGAAGGGATTACTGCTAGTGTAAGGGATGTGCTTTTTGCCACACCCATGAAAAACTCATAATTTGTGCAACTGAAATTTTTAAATCGATAAATATAAAAAAAATGCTTAAAAATAACCAGTCATCAAAATTATATAAAAAAACCTGACTTCTTCCAACCCTATTTATAAGTGTTTTAATAAACGGTTACCTACCTTTCATAACTGTTGTTCTTCCAGATGTGTTGCTCACGTCCATTGCATTCTTGGTGTGCGCGCGCACCCACATGCACAGTCATTGGAGGTTTTTGCCTTGGCAGTGGCCATAGGGTCGGCTGTGGCATCCCCTTGAGTGTGTCACACACATGCTATGGTATATTAGGCGCCACCGACCCTATGCTCTCTCAGTTCCTTCTTGCCTATCAACTCTGACAGAGGGGTAGGAAGGCAGGTAATGGAATGGACATGAGCTACACATCTCGAAGAACAACAGTTACAAAAGGTAGGTAACCGTTTTTTCTTCTTTGAGTGCTTGCTCATGTCAATTCCATTCTAGGTGACTCACAAGAAGTATCCTTGGAGGTGGGCTCAGAGTTCACTGTCTAGGTAGGGGTAGTCTATTTTTTGTCAATGTCCAAATTTCTTGATCAAAGGTATAGTCAAGGTCCAGCCTCCAGAGAAAATAATAATAAAAAAAATACGCTAACTGTAATAAGTAAATAAATGAAAAGATTTCTGGGTCCATTCAAAAGCATCTGGCGGTCTGGATTTGGCCCATGGTCCACTTATTGACTACTCCTGGTAGCAGCTTGCAGTACTCCTCTACCAATGCCAGCATCGTCCCAGGCCTGGTGGGTAAGTACGTAATGGGACGTGAATGTGTGGACAGACGACCAGGTGGCCACCTACAGATGTCCTGGATAGGTACTTGGGCTAGGAAAGCTGCAGAAGAGGCTTGTGCCCTGGTTGAGTGGGTGGTAATAATCGCCGGAGGTGACCCCTTCGCCTGATCGTAGCAGCAGCGAATGCAGGCAATCATCAAAGACTAAATTCTTTGAGCGGATACTGGACAACCTTTCATCCTATCGGTCACTGCAACGAACAATTGCGTCGACTTGCGGAATTACTTGGTCCTTTCAATGTACAAGGCTAGCGCCCTCCTGACGTCTAGGGAATGCAACCTATACTCCTCTTTCAACTTATGCGGCTTTGGAAAAACGACATGTAAGTAGATGTCCTGGCGCGTATGAAAATGTGAGACCACCTTGGGCAGGAAAACCGGGCGAGGCTGCAGCTGGACCTTGCCTTTGTAAAAGACAGTACAAGGCGGTTCTGAGGTAAGCGCTCTAATCTCAGAGACCCGGTGGGCAGATGTTATTGCAACCAAGAACACAGCTTTCCAGGAAAGGAGAAGGAGACAGCAGAAAGCCAGAGGCTCAAAGCAGGGGGTCCAGTGAGCCACAACAGCACAAGATTCAGGTCCCAGGGAGGGACGGGGTCCCTGACGTGCAGGCAGAATCGCTCGAGGCCCTTGAGGAACCTGGCAGTCATGTCCTGGGAGAAAACCAACCTACCCTCGACCGGTGGATGGAAGGCGGAGACAGCGGCCAAGCAGACCTTAATAGATGAAAGGGACAGGCCTTGGATGCAGAAGGTAGTCCAAAATTAACTGCAGCGAAGCCTGTTCGTGCCGAATGCCTTCATCCGAGGTCCAACAAGTGAACTACTTCCATTTGGCCTGGTAGATCGCTCTGATAGAGGGCTTTCTGCTACGCAACAGGACCTATTGGACATTGGCCGAGCACTCCTGCTCCTCTGCATTTAACCATGCAGCAGCCAAGCTGTCAGGTACAGCACCACCACCAGGTTCGGATTCAGAAGACTGCCGGGGTTTTGGGACAGCAGGTCCGGCCTGAGTGGTAGCTGTAATGGTACAACCATCAAGAGGTCCGGAAGCATGTCGAACCAGCGCTGGTGCGGCCAAGCCGACACTATGAGGATCGCCTTCACCCTGTCCTACTTGATCTTCATGAGGACCCTGTGAATTAATGGCACTGGGGGGAAGGTGTACAACAGAGCCCCCGACCACGGGAGTAGAAAAGCGTTCAACAGGGCGCCTCTGTCGTTCCCTGAATTGAGCAGAAAACGTGGCATTTCCTGTTCTTCCTGGACATGAATAAGTCCGCCTGGGGAGTCCCCCCACTTCTGGAAGATAATTCTGACCACTTTTGGATGAAGGGACCACTCGTGGCGAGACGAGAAGGTCCTGCTGAGGTGATCTGCCAAAGCATTCCTGGCCCCGATGAGGTGTGCAGCTACGAGATGGATGTTGTGTTGTACACAGAAGTTCCGGAGCCTGAGGGCTTCTTGGAAAAGGGCAGATGATCTGCCTCCGCCTTGCTTGTTGATATAGAATATAGCCGTTATATTGTCCGTCAGGACCTGGGCCGTGCTTTCTATGTGAGGTAGGAAGGCTTGCCAGGCCAGGTGAACCGCGCTGAGCTCCCTGACGATGCGTAGGGAGCAATCGAGACTCGACCAATTGCCTTGCGTACTGAGATCACCCGCTCCAGGTTCGAGGCATCTAAGACAAGGATCACCTATGGGGATGGAGCCACGAAATGAACTCCCTTCAACACTGATGCAGGATGTAACCTAAAGATATTACTTCAAGCACTCAGCAGTCCAAGGTCAGCCGAGACCAAGCCAACTGGAAGGGGCACAGGTGGTCGAGGAAAGAGTGGGCGGGTGGATCCTGGGAAGTGACTGGGGCACCGTCCTTGAGTGCACCCTCAAAATGTCTGCTTCTGGCCTCCTTGGTTCCTGGAAAGGCCAGGTTGAGCAGACAAATGGGAAGACGACGGGTGTCATTGCTTAGACCCCTTGTCTCTATCCTTTCTCATGTAGGTGCTCATCTGGGTAGTCCCCCAGGACCTAGACTGGGGAGGCAGAGCACAGAACAGCTTCCTGGCCTGCTGAGGGGTATGAAGGCCCAAGGAGCGGAGGATGACACGGGAGTCTTTAAGGCCGTGGAGCCTTGAGTCCTTAAGTTCAGAGAAGAGCCCCGCCCACTCAAACGGGAGGTCCTGAATGGTGGCCTGCATCTCCTGGGATAACTTAGAGGACTGCAGCCAGGCGCTGCTCCTCATGGCCACCCCTGAGGTGACCACCCTGGCCGTTGAGTCTGTAGCGTTCCAGGCCATCTGGAGGGTCTCTCTTGCCACTGCTATGCCTTTGTCGACCAAAGCGGCAAACTCCTGGGCTTGGTCCTGTGGGAGGGCCTCCTTGAATTTGCTAAGGGAGTCCTACAGAT
The DNA here is from genome assembly GCA_033296515.1 of Macrochelys suwanniensis. Classification (NCBI taxonomy): domain Eukaryota; kingdom Metazoa; phylum Chordata; order Testudines; family Chelydridae; genus Macrochelys; species Macrochelys suwanniensis. The sequence continues at coordinate 67,434,098 of CM065785.1, forward strand.
TAAAATTGTACCTGCCTAACAGGGGCTGGTGGTTAGACACCTGATATTGCAGGCTGGCCCGTCGAATTAACTTTTCTGCCAAACAAATCCAGTCTCTTGACATCTTTGTTTTTCAACGTTCCACTGACTTGGCCTTGCCTGTCCCTTTCATTAACAGCGGACACAACCAGTGACGCTGCTGGAGAGTGTGTACACAAATATTCGAACCCTTTTTCAGGGGCGTAATACTTTTTTCTGCCTTCTCAGGAGTAGGCGGATGGGAAGAGGGGGTTTGCCACAGCGATTTGGCAATCTTAAGGACCCCTGGATGGATGATCAGCGCGACCCAGGCCAGGGTGGAGGAGGATAGAACATTAAAGAGGTCGGACTCCTCTGCAGGACTCCTCAATTTTTAAGTTCAAATTGGTAGCCGCCCTTTTAAGGAGGGCCTGGTGCCCCTTGAAGTCACTGGGGGGGGGGGGGGGGGACGGGACGGGACTGCCCGTTTGGGAGGGACCTGCCAACAATTCATCCGAAGACGACAACGACGACTGCACCGTCGGGTTAGGGGCGGGTTCCCCTTCCTTCTCCAGGGACGGTTCTGTAGGTGTTGGAGTCTGCTGCGTTGCCCCCAAGTCGGATGCGGTGCCATGTTCTGACTCCGGTGCTGGCAGTACCGGAGGTGGCCAGGGAAGACTGGTGGGAATATGTGACCGACATTACGGGCATGCCCCAAGGGTTTCAGTATGGCCATTGAGCGGGCCACTGTCCCTCCTGCCACGCCGCTACTACAGATCCCACACTGGCCTTGCGGGTCAGCAGCAAATCACTTCTTCTTGGCCAGGGGCTGAGCTCCCAGTCCGACTCAGACCATTGCCCTTCTAGCGATCAGGGCGGGGCCATTGAGGTCTGAGTCTGACTGACTGACCCTGGGCAGCGATCGGTGATATGAGGGCAAGGATCAGTGCCTGCCCGACGTGCGGTACCGAGGAGATGGAGACCGGTGCCATGACGGGAAGCGATCCTGCTCCGGTGGGGACCGACGTCTGGAAGACTGTCTAGGCGAAGGTGACCTGCGCCGCAGCTATGTTTGGCGGGAAGCTTGCCAGTACCGGGGGTACCTGGTGCCTCGACTCTGGTGTCCCATTCCTCACAGAGAGAGAGCATGGCGTCGGAGACCTGGGCCTTCTGACCGGAGACCAAGGGTACAGTGCAGAGGTCCTAGGCCCAGAGATGCGGATCTACGCCTGCGGTCCGGGAACCAAGTGCGCTCCACTGCCCTATGGGGCGGTCCCATGACCGACTTGCCCTTAGGTGTTGAGGTCTTAGCCGAGTATGGGGCCTGGTGCAGCGACTGCAGTGCCGGTTGGCTTGCTTGTTCCTTAGCCGCTTCGGACAATGAGGATCCTGGGAGAAGCTGGGGTCCCCTGCTGCTCCTTGGGGTCAGAGGCGGATCCCTGGCCGGGCTGGGGGGGGAGTCTGACCACAGCAGTACTCCCATGAAGCCCCGAGGCGGGCACATGGCCTGGCTTAGGTCTTTTGCCCGAAGCCCCTTTTCCCCCTGGTGCCGGGGTTTTTTTTCTTCTTTTGCCGCTTCTTAGGCACCGGTGAGGGGGAATGGTGCTGGGCAGAGCACTCCGCACAGATGCCGAGGTGCTCGGCGTGGGGTCCAAGCAGGAGGGCTCTTACACAGGACGAAGCACAGCCTCCATCAGGAGGGCACTCAAGTGGATATCCCACTCCTTCTGGGTTCTAGGGAGAAATTTTTTCCAGATTCTGCACTTAACCTTTCTATGGGACTCCCCCAAGCACTTCAAACAGCTGTCGTGGGGGGTCACTAATAGGCATCAGCCTGTTACATGACGAGCATGGTTTGAAGCCGGGAGAACGGGGCATTCCCCACTCTGGGGTGAAGTCCTAGCTGGGACTCTGACTACCAAACTAAGCTAACACTTAGCGGCTAACTAAGTAGCTACAAACTACATACAAAGAAGATGGACAATGGGCTGTAAAGAACTGCTATCATTCTTGCAATGAAAGACCAGGCACTCTGACCAACCATCACAGGCAGTAAAAAGGAACTGAGGGGGGTAGGGTCTGCAGCATCTAAGATACCAACGCATGAGTGCAGCACTCAAGAGGTGCCACAGCCGACCTACAGATACCATTAAGGCAAAAATCTCCAACGACTCTGCATATGGGCATGCACACACCTTTGTCAGCTCAAATAGCAGAGGTTTATGCCATGGTATAGATCCAAAGGTTTTAATCGTGCTGGTGCCCATGTGAAGGTCAATATGATTCTATAGGATTATATTTGTTTTTCTTTTTAACTTAGGAAGTCACACACAAAAACACAACGTTAAAAGAAAGTTAATTTCGCAAAGTCTAGCACTCACAAATTAAGAAATACCAGAATTAAAACTGAGCGTGCAGCCTTAATTCAGACCCTTTAAGTGTATGCATTTGTATAGTCTCTAATCACAGGATCACATACTATTTTCTCCAGAGGATACCTGGGTCAGTCAATGCATAGGACTGATAGTGTTCAAGAAATGAATCAAGATTTTATATTGAAAGTGGCAGGAGACTGGGGCGGAGGAGGAGGGGGAGGATTCTCTCCTGTTTAGGACAGCTGAATGCCATCTTGGGGAAATGGATTCTATCCCAGTCTGTGCCACAGAGTTAGCGTGTGATGCTAGGCAGATCACTTAAAACAACTTTCCACAGGTGGCCACTAGTGTGTTCCTCATTTTCCGAGTGCCCAATATGGGGGACCTGATTTGTACAAGTGCTTACCAATCACAACTGATAATGAAGTTGATGGGAGCTCTATTCTGAACATATAAAATAATATAAAATACTAAATACTCTGATAAAATAAATCAGACCTTAGGCCTGACTGGTAGATGAACTGCAGCAGATGGGCACTCAAATTGGGTACCCAAAGTCAAACAATTTCTCAATGCCTTAATTCCTCATCTGTAAAAGAGGGATAATACCATTTTACCTCACTGGGATGTCGTGAAGATAAATCCCCTAAAGTTCACAAAGCATTAAGATACTATAGTAATGAGTGTCATAAAAAAGCCCATGTGGAAATTAATAATTCTGTATTCAAAGCAGGGTGTGCAGTAAATAACACATAATGAAGGAGGATAAAATAAAATATTGGATACCCCTTCAGTGAGGACTGTCCATGCTGTGCCCTGAATGAGGCAGTCTTCTTTGGAAATAATAGGATGTGATCACGTAATTAAAACTATCATAATGCATATTCACAAGGGGGCCAAATTAAGGTCACAAGAGTCATCTTAATCCTGACCCTTCCTAATTTAGGAGTGCATGACTTTACAACTAGTTTTAATGTAGGGGTTTTTTAAAATGAAATACATATGTTTAAAATCATGGCAATAATGAAGACTAAAGACTGGGACATTTAAAATGTCAATTGTTTTCTATAAAGAGGACTTGGCAAATCCATTCAACCACTTGCCAATGCAAAATAGGCAACTTTCCCTGGCTACTGGGACATCAGTTTCAGTAGAATTTAAGTATTCATTTTCAAACAAAATATAGCTCTTATGTTTACAAAGACAGCACAGCACTGATTCGCACCTATGAAACTGCCTTTCTGAATCTATATAAAGACAGCCTGAAACAAAAAGGATGTGACTGCTTATCTCCAAATCTTGGCCACAGTGCACAGCTTGTGGAAAAGGAATCCCTAAAGCCAGGGGACACCACTCTCAGACATGGGTTAACCCTTGACCCATGTGGACTTGTGGTTTCCCTAGTTGGGTGTAAAAAGATGGCAGATCTGTGTACTGTTAGTCTCATTGGCCCTTTGAAATTCCAGATGTACACCAGCACATAGAGAACCACCACAGGACTTTGCTCTGAGGCATAAGGCTGTATGTTGTCTGAACAGACCCCTGGAATCCTTGCAGGAGATGCGTACTACTCCGGTGTTTGAATTCACATTGAACCACATTAGGTACTCCTGAACGAAGCTTGGTCCTTGGAAACCAAATGTGTGACACACTTGCAAAATGCTGCAAGAAAATGAAGAAACTTTATTTCTTAATATACCTATCCTTAACATTTATGCACTTTCATATTGCAGGACACAATGTTTTCTTTAGCACTACCCTATAAGTCTGGGTAATTTTATAGTATGGGCCCAACAGGAAAGGACAATGGGTTAAGTAGACTGTAGATGTATTAGCTGATTGCTACATATACACTGATTGTAAATAATCCTTTGCCAGTGGAATTTCTTCCCTATCACCTCAATACCAATCCTCTCCTTCACCTGGGAAGTAAAATACCAGACAACATAATGCAGATCCAGAGCTTTTTAAAAAAAGATTCCTACAAAGACATTTACAGATGAACAGCACCGACTCACCCAGTATGAGCACGTCTATCGCCAATGGGCGGTCAGAGTCAAGACTGAAGCAAAGTTAAATAGAGGATAACTCTAAAGAGCATTTGCTAACCCTTAGTCATCTTAAAATCCAAGTCTACACCAAGGCTGTTATAAAGCTGAATCACATCATAAGTGAAATTAGCCAAGATCATAACAACCTATAGCAGTGCAATGCAGTATAACAAAATCAAAAGGGACACTGCCAACTTAAAAATATATATACATTTAAGTATTTATTGTATAGAAATTAATATTTTAATAACTAGGTTTATTATAATTGAAAAATGAGAAAAAATCAATTTGTCACTTTTGTGCATTTACAACACCTTGTTTCACTGCACAAAACACTGAACATTGTTTTGGTTTTGTCATCACAATTAGTAGGGAGACTCAGTAGCATCTATAGATACCTGAAGCTAATTTAAAACTCAGTTTTTGAAAGATTAGATTTTAAGATGGTTTTCTTTAAAAAAAAATCCCCATAAATTTGTTTTAAAAGTTATATATGATTTCATTGCAAGGGTTAGTATAGCCTCACTTTTAACAATATCATATTTTTGTTTCCCCTTTCTCTCTGGGGGAGAGTGGCAGTCCTTCCTTTAAACATTTTGCCCCAAAACTCAGAAGTTTTAATGTTTCATTAGGTTTAATGAAAAATAAGTTTCATTTCAAGATACACAGTTTAAACACATACATGCAAGAAAGACTGCCTTACTAGATCAGTGGTAAAAGGGTTCAATTAGCGAACTGATAACACGAAACAGATCTCTGATAACCGTACTAGAGAAAGCATTTCCCTCTGAAAATGAACTTTTTTGCAAAATCCAGGGAAGACTTACATATGGTAAGATGCATACAGCAAATAACCGCATTGGGTATGAAGAGACTAACATGGCTACCACTCTGAAACCTATCACCATGCAGTTAGAGTTATTTGGTACAATCTGACACAAGTACAATGATATTGTATCGTATGGAGTGAATGAGAATTTAATTCAGTATGCTGCTCCTCAAACAAACATCTGATTCCAAGACCAATATTTTAAGGCCTAGACAACAATAAATAAAAAGAACAAAAGGTTTCAATCCATTAGGTTCCCATACATGAATAACCATAAAGTCCTAGATATTTGGACAGCATTTGAATACCTATAACACAGTCTTATAATAAAGGTGCCTTTTGCTGTCTAGGATATAGGACCTATATCCTAGACAGCAAAAGGCACCTTTATTGTAAGACTGTGTCCTGGTTTGAAGCATACTAACAAATTAATCATTTCTCGCTCTCTCTCTCATACACACTCATGCACCACTTTCATAAAAGCATTTGAAATCTATTACCAACCGCCTGGGCTTCATGGGTGGATTTCAGGCAGAACGTACCAATTAGATACCATATGTCTCTATTCAGGAACAAGCTGCTGTTGTGAAACTGAGTATCAAGAAACAGGGTTCTAGATCTTGTTGGCTACCTGGAATACTCCAGGAAAAAGGCAAAGAAATATGAAGTACTGAATCTGTTTCCTGATAGACAAAAATACTAAAGAAAAGGGAGTTTTTTTCTCTAACATTCAAATAAAAAAAAAAGTATTATACAAAATAAATCTTTGCTGGGCAATTAGACTATATTGCATTAAACAAATTTGGCTATCCTCCCTCCTAATTTTTAAGTGAATTTAGGGTTCCAGATAATATCATCTGCCTATAGAGTTCTCTATTTATAACCAAACAAAACAAGCCCCCTCAGATGTGTTACAAGTACTGCCAATACAAGTTTTCCCACATGGCGATGTCATTGTGCATGGAAAGATCACTCCCAGACAAGGATAAAGTTCAGTCTCCATGTCTATTCTAAACCAGCTGTGAAAAAGGAGGGCAGTTGTGATTCTTCCTGCCCCCCTACACGGGCAGCTCTTTGCTAGGAACTGGACTGAGACCACTGATTAATTTCAAACAAGGAACCAAACAGCATCAAGGCAGATTTTGAGAGGACTTAAGATTTAATGCTTTCCATAGTGACGAGTAACTATAGTCTTATTTACTGAGTCATAAAATAGAATAATACATGTTATAATCAAAGCTAGCACTGCATGTTACTAATAAATTCCAAATCTAGGTTTATCCTTCCATAAATAGAACTAAAATTATTTGCAGATATAAAGACTTCCAAACAGATATAACAACAACTATCTATCAATGTCATAAGACATTTATATACAGAAAGTTTGACCATTAAGACAATGAAAAGCTAAGCAGAAATAGCAAACTATGATTTTATGATATTACAAGATGGTAACCCCATACCTGTTTATCACAATAATTACCATAGTGATATTACCAGCTCGATAAAAAACTCAAGATGGGAAACTTGGCAGAAGCAGAGACTTTGGAATATACATATTCCAGTTCTAGGAAAGTGCACACCACTTGGATACATCAGAGAGAAGACGTGATTCCCCTAACTCTACACATTTTGTCCTGCCATGTATATAAAAGAGGGAGTAACGGTTTTATTTTTTACAAAGTCTGTTAAAACTGTTGGCACCTCAAACAAGTTACACTCACTTCACTTTACTTCTTTGGCCTAGTAAACACTGTTTTCTCCACTCACTCAGACCTACACTATAAACGTACATCAGTATAACTACGTCGCTCAGAGGTATGAAATATCCACAGCCCTGAGCAACACAGTTATACTGACCTAACCCCTGCTGTAGACAGCACTATGCTGACAGGAGGGCTTCTCCCATCAAAACTGCTACCACCTCTCACGGAAGTGGATTAACTACACCAATGGAAGAAGCTCTCCCGTCGGCATAGTAGCATCTTCACTGAAGAGCTACAGTGTTTTAGGCGTAGACCTGCCCTCAGACTGAGTGCTATTGAGTCTGTCTTCCTTTCTAATCTTCCAAAATACTCTCCATAGTTCAGAGTTGCCCTTTTACTTCTAGTGCTTCATTTGTCTGAATCTCTTGTCCTACTTCCACTCTTCAAGACCTCTTTCTATACTAGTCTTTAATTTGAGCTTGGGAACCATTGGCCTCATCCTCGTCTTACACCAGTTTAATTTCAACAGGTTCTCCTGTTTTACATCAACATGGTGGGGGAACCAAGTCCCAGGTTTAGAGAAAGCACATTTAACTAATTTCTAACATAGCCTACATCTATACAGTAGATAGCAAAACTAGAACACATTTGAAAACATTGTTCTTGCATTCCATGAACCCATCCATGCTGATCAGCCCACGCATGCAAGAAATTAATTTAACTGGAATAATGTTTATACTTGATTAAAACTCTGTCCTTCCACCTAAGCCAAAATTACATCTAAAAACTTTTTCACTCTAATTCAATATTAAAGTGTCCTGTGATGCATTATATCCTAAAAAAGAGAACTTGTACTAACACAAACCCACCCGATAGTTAGTTAAAACAATATCCAGTGTTTTTAAAGTAGTTTTGGAATAATTCAATTTTTTTTTATCGTTTTGATAAATAATATCAATGTTCATTTTAAAGCTTTTAAAAAGATTTTTATTAACTCAAATTTTCACAAAATTATGAGGGAGGTGAGACATTTATTTAATGACAGTAGACATTGAGCTTCAAAAAAGTAAACCTTTGTAAACGGTTAAAACATTGTCAACATCATGTCAAAATGCATAAAGTCAATATCCTTAAATCAAAAAACCATACCCGTTTTTACTATTCACTCATTAGTCCATTTATAACAAGCCTAATTCAGAAGTTTAAATCACTGGATTTTTCCTCTAATAAGTTCTCAAGCGGCATTTTTCTTATTTTGCTATCTGTAAATTTCAATTATTATTGATGGAAATATTTTGTCAGTTTGTGCACGTATGGCGACATCAACATTTACCAATAAAAACTGAATCCTTCCAAGCCTTGTTTTAAAGGAAAGGTCTGAGAAGGGGTGTTCAGTGATCTGATGTTGAAAATGTTATTTTGAAAATAAATGTTGTGAATATTTGTAGTCAGCCATGGGAATAAGAATTCAGAGAACTTCCTCCTGTGACTAACCAGGAAGCATACAGAAGCAAGAAACAGCAGTTATTTCTCCCAGCACATTAGCAGTCAATAAAGCATAAAATTCAGATTTAACATAAGGTAAAATTCAACTGCAGCCAGTGGAGTTGCACTGACTTATACCAGGCCTACATTTGGGCACTGCACTTTAATACAGCCTTCCAATTATTTTTTAAACCTCTCAAAAACACAAGTTGTATATCTTTCGACACACATACATAATGATTTGGTATTTTATTCTGTAATATGGACAAAATATTTCAAATTAAAATCTGTTTTTGCTAAACTTGTTTATGAAAAATGGCTGCTTACTAATGAAGAAACAAATTGACCCACAGTATCTTTTTGAATATTCTGATAAGAACAATTTCCATTTTATAAATTACATAATTAAACTCAATTTCATTTAAAAACATGTTTCTAAAATAACGTGTGTTCAAATTTAGGAGGTAAGTGAAAGGCTAGAAAGACAACGTGTATACGTCAACCGCTCCATCTCAATTAAAAATACATGCATAAAACTAGACTGGAGAAATTTTTCTAAATTTAAGATGTCAATCATGCACATATCCCAGATCACACGGAAAACTGATGAGAAGCAATACTGAACAAAAAAGTTACATTTTAAGAACTTGTTCTAAATACTAAGGAATACTACAAGACTTACTACATAGAAATTCTTCTCAAAAACTGAGATTTTAGGGTTTTATTTATAAAATTAAACAGTATATGAAATGCAGTTCTAGTTTATACTAAGTGAAATACACATCCCAGAAAAACTTTTGGAATACAGAATACTCAACTCTTTAAACAAAAATCTCTGTTACCATTCTACCCAGAATTTAAAGAAGCAAAGGCACAGAAAACATTGAATTAAGACCGATTAGACGACGCAGCGAACGTATTTTTGGTCCAATCATTATTTCTCAATACAACTGAGTCTTCTCTCTTAGAAATGTTTTTATTCCTCACATTTGCTTTTAACAGTTTCAAAAATATCACTATGAAGCCAGATAGCCCTACTAAACACAAACTCCCCCAGACAAATCCGTTCCTATTTTTTAAATAAAAATACTTTATTGTCCAGCTGAGAGCATAAGGACAAAACAGAACCAAAACAAACACTGCCAACAAAATCACACAAATTACAAAAGCAAATCCCAATTCTACGTCGACAATAAGGAAGTTAAAAATAAATACATGAATGGTATATTGCACCTGAAGTGATGTGTGTAGCAGGCAGATCTGTCTCCCAGCGCCTCCTGCTATTCCCCTCGCCTTAGTCGGATCCTAGAACATGATTACAAACCTCCCCCCAGAACCTCCTCCCAACCCATGGGTACCGTATCCCTTTACTTCGCGTGAGCCACTTTGCTGGGCTCCAGTAAGAGAATTACAACCCCCCTAACCCTGCCCCCCGAGCTGAACTGAACAGGGGCCCAGACTTGTTGGGCCTGAAGGGGCAATTCTGGGGCCTAACTAAGTTCCTATGGCTCAAGTGGCCTGTTTCTCAGGGGGGGAGGCGGCATAAACACTGGTGAGGCCTGGTCCAAAATCAACGCCAGCCCACCCCCCAAGCCATGTCCTGCCTCCCCTGGCCCCCAGAGGGAATGGGGAGCCAAACTCGTCCTGTCACTGCACCCTGAGAAGGCAGCGCCTCGGAGGGGCTGAGGCAGAGACACGCACGGGGGGGGGGGCGCGCCAGAGAACCCCATCGCCCCCCAGGTCCCGCTCGCCCCCCCAGACCTCACCAGGTCATAGTCCTCTTCATCATCGCACATGAAATCATCCTCCATGTCAGACATCTTGGCCGGAGGACGGGCGGGGGGGAGGGGAAGAAGGGGGGCAGGGGGAGGGACGAGAGACCCGAGCCAGCCCCCTTCTCCCACAAGCCTCCGCGGCTTCTGCCCAATGTGACTCCGCTCAGCTAGGAACCGAACTTTCGTTCTCCCCTCGCTAGCCCCGCCCGTGGGGACACGGAGCCGAATAGCGGGTGCACCGCGCGTGAGTCCCTAGAGCGGCTGCCGGGCCCTTAGCAACCAGGCAGGGTAGCGAGTGGGGCCTGGTCCTTCTCGGCACCGCTTCCCTCAAACGCCGCGCCGGAAATCCTCAGGGCTCGCAGGGACAGCGTTGCTTCCCCACGAAAAATCAGCAGCGCCCATGGGGCAGCACTGTCCCCCCGCACACACTGTAAGGACGTAGGGTACTGGGCCCTTAAGGGCAGCCTCGCTTCTCCCGTAAATTGGTAGGGCCCATAGGGGCAGCACTCCTCCCCATTGCCATCAGGAGGACCCTTAAGAAGAGGGCTGTCCCCCCGCCCCCTGAACATAAGTGGAGCCCGTAAAGACAAGTATCAGTTGGGTAGCCGTGTTAGTCTATCCACAAAAACAAGGAGTGCGGTGACACCTTTAAGACTCACAGATGTATTTGGGCATAAGCTTTCGTGGGTAAAAAACCCATCTGAAGAAGTGTTTTTTTAACCCACTAAAGCTTATGCCCAAATAAATCTGTTAGTCTTTAAGACGCCACCGGATTTCCCGTAAAGACAGTACTTCTCCCCCTGTGGTGTCACGGGAGCACATCTTTGGGGCCCCTCTTGGGGAGCACCGTTTCTCCAGAGACATGAACAGGGCCTTGCAGTAGTGCTGTGCCAAACGTACATGAATGTAGGACCGTGAAACGCAGAGAAACTTATTCTGGGATCAGTTGTACTAGTTCTACATTGATATCATGTCATTGATTTCACTCGAGTTGCTCCTAATTTACATTGAGATGAGAGCAGAATGATGCCCAGAGTTCCCATGCCCTAAACTACCTGCTATACACTGATGAGGCAAATCAACTACCCCAGACTGGGGATTCAAACTACTGCCCCGTTCAAAATCTCTGAAAATAATAAGAATGCAAAATGCCTTATATATATTAATTGATTAATCAATAGTAAGAGGCTAATTCCTGTTCTTTTATTTTGTTTGCTTCTTTTAGAATCATAGAACTGGAAGGGACCTTGAGAGGTCATCTAGTCCTGTCCCCTGCACTCAAGGCAGGACTAAATATTATCTAGGCCAGGGATCGACAACCTTTGGCACGCGGGAAGCGGCAGCCAGCACATCCTTTGGCCCACACCGCTTCCCCGCAGCCCACATTGTCCTGGAGCAACGAACCGCGGCCAGTGGGAGCTGCGATCAGCCAAACCTGCAGATGCGGCAGGTAAACATACTGGCCCGGCCCACCAAGGGCTTTCCCTGATGGGTTGCGTGCCAAAGGTTCCCAATCCCTGATCTAGACCATCCCTGACAGGTGTTTGTCCAACCTTCTCTTTAAAATCCCCAATGATGGAGATTCCACAACCTCCCTAGGCAATTTATTCCAGTGCTTAACCACTCTGTCAGGAAGTTTTCCTAATGTCCAACCTAAACTGCCCTTGCCGCAATTTAAGCCCATTGCTTCTTGTCCTATCCTCAGAGGTTAGGAAGAACAATTTTTCTCCCTCCTCCTTGTAACAACCTTTTATGTACTTGAAAACTGTTATCATGTCCCCCCTCGGTCTTCTCTTCTCCAGACTAACAAACCCAATTTTTTCAGTCTTCCCTCATGGGTCATGTTTTCTAGACCTTTAATCACTTTTGTTGCTCTTCTCTGGACTTTCTCCAATTTGTCCACATCTTTCCTGAAATGTGGCGCCCAGAACTGGACACAATACTCCAGTTGAGGCCTAATTAGTGCAGAGTAGAGCGGAAGAATTACTTCTCGTGTCTTACTTCAATACTCCTGCTAATATATCCTAGAATGATGTTTGCTTTTTTGCAACAGCGTTACACTGTTGACTCATATTTAGCTTGTGATCGACTATGACCCCTCGATCCCTTTCCGCAATACTTCTTCCTAGGCAGTCATTTCCCATTTTGTATGTGTGCAACTGATTGTTCCTTCCTAAATGGAGTACTTTGCATTTGTCCTTATTGAATTTCATCCTATTTACTTCAGACCATTTCTCCCGTTTGTCCAGATCATTTTGAATTGTAATCCTATCCTCTAAAGCACTTGCAACCCCTCTCAGGTTGGTATCGTCCGCAGACTTTATAAGTGTACTCTCTATACTATTGATGAAGATATTGAATAGAACCAGACCCAGAACCGATCCCTGCGAGACCCCACTCATATGTCCTTCCAGCATGACTGTGAACCAGTGATAACTACTCTCTGGGAACGAATTTTCAACCAGTTATGCACCCACTAGACCCGCTAAATCGACCGCCGGTGGATCGATCTCAGAGTGTCGATCCCTGCCATAGTGTAGACCTGCCCTAAGTAATTTTTGATTTGTTCTTTCCCTATTTTAGATTATGATCCTACCTCATTTTTGCTGGGATTCACTATGTTAGACTTCCACTCGCCACCAACCTTCTTGGTGAAAACCGAAACAAAACGTCATTAAACACCTCTACCATCTCCACATTTTCTATTATTGTCTTTCCCCCCTCATTGAGTAACAGGCCTACTCTGTCCTTGGTCTTCCTCTTGCTTCTAATGTATTTCTTTGTAGAATGTTTTCTTGTTTCCTTTTATGTCCCTAGCTAGTTTGATCTGGTTTTGTGCCTTGGCTTTTCTGATTTTGTCCCTACATACTTGTGTTATTTGTTTATATTCATCCTTTGTAATTTGACCGAGTTTCCACTTTTTGTAGGACTCTTTTTTGAGTTTTAGATCATTGAAGATCTCTTGGTTAAGCCAGGGTGGTCTCTTGCCATACTTCCTATCTTAACTATGCAGTGGGATAGTTTGCTCTTGTGCCCTCAATAATGTCTCTTTGAAAAACTGCCAACTGTCTTCAGTTGTTTTTCCCCTTAGACTTGCTTCCCGTGGGATTTTACCTACCAACTCCCTGAGTTTGCTAAAGTCTGCCTTCTTGAAATCCATTTTAGTACCCTTCCTAGGCCCTGAGTTCTTTACACTTAATCAAAGCAAAGAATATTTCAGTAAAAAATTTTTAAATCTATAATTCTTAAACCTTCTAAAGGTCAAAAAAACAGGGCCCTTCAGAAATGAACTTATTCACCATGCTGGTTTGTTTGGGGGATTTATGTACCATCTAAGCATTCTCTGGGTGCAAGCTTAAAAAAGCAAGTTTGCACAAAATATATTAACCACTCAAGCTAATTTATACAATGCCTTCCATCTGCTTGGGAAGGACCCAAGAATGTCAATGCTAATATCAGATTTAAAAGTCTGGGAGGAAATTCATGGCATTGGTATAAAATTAGGTTTATGTCAAATAAATCTCATTATGGTTTTGGCAGGGCCAGTGCAAGGAAGTTTCGCGCCCTAGGCGAAACTTCCTTGCACCAGTGCTGCGGTCCCCCCCCAGCTAACCCCACTCCCCCGTGGCAGGCAGCTTCCCCCCACTGCGGCAGCTCCCCGCCCCCCGCGGCGGCCAGCCCTCCGCCCGCGGCAGGTAACCCCCCCGCCCATGGCAGCTCCCCACCCGTGGCGGCTCCCTGCCCCTCCTGCGGCGGCCAGCCCCCCGCTCGCGGCAGCTCAGCCCCCCGCCCGCGGGCCACGGCAGCCTCCCCCCTGCCCGTGGCGCCTCCCCCCCGCCCGCGGCGGCCGGCTCCCCACCCACCCGCAGCAGCCAGCCCCCCCGCCCACGGCAGCTCCCCAGCCCCCCGCGGCAGCTCCCCATCCTGCTGTGGCAGCAGCTCACCTCCGCCGGTGCCAGCAGCTCCTCTGAAGCTGCGTTCTCGGCGGCCGCTTTTATTGCCGCCGAATCGCCGCCGGGAGTTGCCGCTGCGGAAATGCCGCCTCCCAAATCCTGGCGCCCTAGGCGACTGCCTAGGGTTGCCTAGTGGAAGCGCCGGCCCTGGGTTTTGGTCTATGTTTTGATGTTTTTCACTCTTAGTGGTAGTGACTCCTTCATCCCCTCCACTTGAAAATTCAACTAGAACCACACACAAAAACATGTGTATTATGCCCCCCCCCACTTTCCTCTGGATATCTCTTGAAGGATCTCTTATTTTCCTTTTTCTTCCTGTCATCCCCTCTAGGCCCCTGCTGCAACTGCCCTCCTCCCCCATAATGCTTTCTTCTACTGACACAGGGAAGCAGACATCCCGCTAGTGCCTTTTCTGCCCCCTTCACACTATATTCTAAAAGCTAACCTATCAGCCTTTATTGTTGTTATTTGTTATAATGGCAAGAGTGTACTATATGGTTCCTGGAATGGTAGATCCAGGCAGCACCCTCCAACTCCCAACAGGACAGGTGGTTTGAAAACAGCAACTGCTTCCACGTAGCCACCAAGCAATACCAGCAGCTTTGCCAACTAGAGTCTATTTCCTCTTTGTGTGAATCAAGAGGAGGGAATAGACCTCAACATTTATTTGACAAGTTGTAGTACAAAGTAAAACAAAGCACTAAATCACACATTTGTATTACAGTGTAAAGTGTATGATCTTTTGAATGACTTGCTGAAATACAGGATAATATATTGATTTAATATGAGGTGAAGAACATTAGAAAGCACACAAAGGCTGTCCTTTAAAATAAAAGACAAATACCATGCTAATACATAATAGTGAGAAGGGAAATTTCTTGATATGCCTGTTCTGTGTATTTCATTATAATAACCCCATTCCTTTTTATATATGCTCTTCTTTACATAATTTACACCTCTTGACCAACAGATCTGTAGTCATATTTCCATACGTTCCAAATCGCATATGTCCAGGGCCTATTGTTCTGGAATTATTTTTCCCTTAGCTTATATAAAAGGACTTGTGGCATAATTGATAATTATTTATGTTATTTCAGTTGGTATGTGGTCCTTGGTTTTGTGTTGCTTGTGGGGTGTTTTAAGAATCTGTTCCTGCTCTGGAATTTAATCTGGGATTTTTCCGGTTTATTTTGATTTATGGTTTAGCTCATTCTTGATAATGTGCCCATGCCTTCAGGCATGGATGCCTAGAAATTAAAGTTTAATAGTATTATAATGTGCTGACTGGTGTATGTATATTACTGACCTCTATTTGACAAACTCAGAACTGCACAATGGTATTCATAGATCCTGATATTTCTAGTTATACTTTTGCTCAAGTGCTAGAGACCTGAGTCCACTTGGAAAAGGTGGCCTTGAATTCTCTCCTTCTGCAACCATGTAATTCCCAGATGGCCACGGATTTGGGTTGGTATATATGATCTGCTGGCTACTTCCTGCTCTTTCCCAGCAGGCAGGATTGTCTTTAGTTTTATGTTTTGTGCAATATTAAGCAACAGCATTTCTGTTACTTCACAGATAAAATCTCTTTGATTTGGACATAGCTATCTGCACGCAAGGACACAAAGCACTCTTATGAAGACAAATGTAGGGTTTTGTCTGTTGGACTTTCAGAAACAGCCACTTACTTAGGTTCTTAAGTTTCTGGCAGTTCTTCAGGCCACCACCTTTCATTGTACATGTCCTTGGCCGGTTAAGACCCAAGCTGCAGCTGACGCTAAGATAACTTTTTTCCATCTGCACATGATATAAAGAGTGAGATCTTTTCATTTGGATGTTGATCTTGCTACACTTATCCATGTCTTTTGTCAGTTGAGACTAGATTACTGTAATGCACTCTGCTTGAGGCTACATCTTAAACCACTTAAGTCAGTGCAGGATGTGACTATCCACTTATTAAGATCATAATGAGACCTCATAAAACCAGTGCTCTGTCAGCTGCACTGTCTCTTTCTAGGTTGAATTCAATATGTTTGTCTTGACCTTTAAAGCCTTAAATGATTTGGGAGCAGGCTACTTGAGAGTGTGGTTCTGTTATGCAATATTGCAACAACTGATAATGCAAGATTGACCTTGACAAAAAACTAGGGTGACCAGAGAGCAAGTATAAAAAATCGGGACGGGGGTGGGGGGTAATAGGAGCCTATATAAGAAAAAGACCCCAAAATCGGGACTGTCCCTATAAAATCGGGACATCTGGTCACCCTACAAAAAACTGACCCACATAAATCCAATCCTGGAGAATTGTGACCTCTTCGTGAGTGGATACATCCAAGACAGGGGTGGGCAAATTTTTTGGCCCGAGGGCCACATCTGGGTATGGAAATTGTATGGCGGGCCATGAATGCTCACGAAATTGGGGTTGGGGTGCAGTAGATGGTGAGGGTTCTGGCTGGGCGTGCAGGCTCTGGGGTGGGGCCAGAAATGAGACGTTCAGGGTACGGGAGGGGACTCCGGGCTGGGGCAAGGATTAGAGTGTGTGTGTGGGGGGAGGGCTCCAGCTAGAGGTGTGGGCTCTGTGGTGGGGCTGGGGATGAGGGGTTTGGGGTGTAGGAGGGTGCTACAGGCTGGGACTGAGGGGTTTGGAATGTGGGAGGCAGCTCCAGGCTGGGACAGGGGATTGGGGCATATGGGGGGGGGTGAGGGCTCCAGATGGGGGTGCAGGCTTTGGGGTGGGGCTGGGGATGAGGGCTTTGGGGTGAAGGATGGTGCTCTGGGCTGGGATCGAGGCATTCCAAGGGCGGGAGGGGGCTCCAGGCTAGGGTAGGGGATTGGGGTGCGGGAGGGGCTCAGGAGTTCAGGCTTCGGGAGGTGCTTACCTCAAGCAGCTCCCAGAAGCAGCGGTATGTTCCCCCCTCCAGCTCCTACATGGAGGCGCAACCAGGCGGCTCTGCGCGCTGCCCTGTCCGCAGGCGCCACCCCTGCATGTCCTATTGGCAGCAGTTCCCGCCCAATGGGAGCTTGGGGCGCTTGGGGTGAGGACAGCGTGCAGAGCCTCCTGGCCGTGCCTCCGCATAGGAGCCGGAGGGGGGATATGCCGCTGCTTCTGGGAGCTTGAAGGCCAGATTAAATTGGCTGGCGGGCCGGATGTAGCCCATGGGCCGTAGTTTGCCCACCCCTGCTTCAAGAGGTATATACATTGAGGATGTAGAACTGAGCACATACCAGGGTTTACTCCTGTGCTAACTGCCAGATATAAAAAATACCAACAAATGTTCCAATGAGATCCTTTCTTGGAAAACACTATCACAGCAGGGACAGCCCTAACTAACAAGCTTCAAGAAGTATCAGAGGGGTAGCCGTGTTAGTCTGGATCTGTAGAAGCGACAAAGGGTCCTGTGGCACCTTATAGACTAACAGAGGTATTGAAGCATAAGCTTTCGTGGGTGAATACCCACTTCTTCGGATGCAAGCAGTGGAAATGTCCAGAGGCAGATATAAAAGTGCAGGGAAGATTCAGGCTAGAGATAACGAGGTAAACTTAATCAGGGAGGGTGAGGCCCTCTTCTAGCAGTTGAGGTGTGAACACCAAGGGAGGAGAAACTGCTTTTGTAGTTGGCTAGCCATTCATAGTCTTTGTTTAGTCCTGAGCTGATGGTGTCAAATTTGCAAATGAACTGAAGCTCTACAGTTTCTCTTTGGAGTCTGGTCCTGAAGTTTTTTTGCTGCAGAATGGCTACCTTTAGGTCTGCAATTGTGTGTCCAGGGAGGTTGAAGTGTTCCCCTACAGGCTTTTGTATATTGCCATTCCTTATATCTGATTTGTGTCCATTTATCCGTTTGCGTAAGGATTGTCCAGTTTGACCGATGTACATAGCAGAGGGGCATTGCTGGCATATTATGGCATATATTACATTGGTGGATGTGCAGGTGAATGAACCGGTGATGGTGTGGCTGATCTGGTTAGGTCCTGTGATGGTGTTCCTGGTGTAGATATGTGGGCAAAGTTGGCATCGAGGTTTGTTGCATGGATTGGTTCCTGAGTTAGAGTTATTATGGTGTGGTGTGTAGTTGCCTGTGAGACTATGCTTCAGGTTGGCAGGTTGTCTGTGGGCGAGGACTGGCCTGCCTCCCAAGGCCTGTGAAAGTGAGGGATCGTTGTTCAGGATGGGTTGTAGATCACTGATGATCCGTTGGAGAGGTTTTAGCTGAGGACTGTAAGTGATGGCCAGAGGAGTTCTGTTGGTTTCTTTCTTTGGTTTGTCTTGCAGCAGGAGGCTTCTGGGTACACGTCTGGCCCTGTTGATCTGTTTTCTTATTTCGTCATGTGGGTAGCGTAGTTTTGAGAATGCTTGGTGAAGATCTTGTAGGTGTTGGTCTCTGTCAAAGGGGTTGGAGCAAATACAGTTGTACCTCAGTGCTTGGCTGTAGACAATGGATCGTGTGGTGTGTCCGGGATGGAAGCTGGAGGCATGTAGGTAGGCATAGCGGTCAGTGGGTTTTCGGTATAGGGTGGTGTTAATGTGACCATCGCTTATTTGCACCGTGGTGTCTAGGAAGTGGACTTCCCGTGTAGACTGGTCCAGGCTAAGGTTGATGGTGGGGTGGAAGCTGTTGAAATCGTGGTGGAATTCTTCCAGAGTTTCTTTCCCATGGGTCCAGATGATGAAGATGTCATCAATGTAGCATAGATAGAGAAGGGGCGTGAGTGGACGAGAGCTGAGGAAGCGTTGTTCCAGGTCAGCCATAAAGATGTTGGCATATTGTGGGGGCATGCGAGTGCCCATAGCGGTGCCACTGGTCTGGAGGTATATATTGTCACCAAATTTGAAATAATTGTGCATGAGGATAAAATCACAGAGGTCAGCAACCAGTTGTGCTCTGGCATCATCAGGGATACTGTTCCTGACAGCTTGTATTCCATCTGTGTGTGGGATGTTTGTGTAGAGAGCCTCTACATCCCACACCTCAACTGCTAGAAGAGGGCCTCACCCTCCCTGATTAAGCTTACCTCGTTATTTCTAGCCTGAATCTTCCCTGCACTTTTATATCTGCCTCTGGACATTTCCACTGCTTGCATCCGAAGAAGTGGGTATTCACCCACGAAAGCTTATGCTTCAATACCTCTGTTAGTCTATAAGGTGCCACAGGACCCTTTGAAGCTTCAAGAAGAAAGGCAACAGAAATGGAAAGAATTGATTGAAGGAACACTAGCAGGAAGCATGGTTGACCACTCGCAAGTTGAATAATGATCTGAAGAAAGTAGAGCAACACCACAACATTGCAGCCAATCTGGTGGCACACCAGCTTCTGCTCAATGGGAAAGTCTGAACAAGCAGCCTAAATATTAATTATACAGCAGACTGATCTGGAAGAAGATCATTTCAGCACACCATACACAATAGATCAGGGGTCTCAAACTCAAATGACCATGAGGGCCACATGAGGATTAGTACATTGGCCCGAGGGCCGCATTACTGACACCTACACCCCCTCCGCCCTCAGCCACGCCCCCATTCCACCCCTTCCATGAGGCCCCGCCCCTTCCCCAAAATCCCCACCCCAACTCTGTGCCCTCCCTGCCCCAGGGGGTGCAGGAGGGGTGTGGTGGGGCATGGAGTTGGGGTGTGGGGTGCAGGAGGGGTGTGGGGTGCAACAGGGGGTCAGGGTGCAGGGTGTGGCAGGGGGCTCAGGGAAGGGGGGTCGGGTGCAGGAGGGGTGCGGGGTGCAGCAGAGTCTCATGGCAGGGGTCGGGGTGCAAGAGGGGTGCAGGGTGCGGCAGGGGATTCAAGGCGGGGTCAGGGTGCAGGAGGAGTACGGGGTGCAGCAGGGTCTCAGGGCAGGGGGTCAGGGTGCAGGAGGTGTGCGGCAGGGGGCTCAGGGCAGGGGGTCAGGTGCAGGAGGGGTGCGGCAGGGGGCTCGGTGCAGGAGGGGGGCAGGGTGTGGCAGGGGTCTCAGGGCAGGATGCAGGAGGGGGGAGGGGTGCGGCAGGGGGCTCAGGGCAGGTGGTCAGGGTGCAGGTGGGGTGCGGGGTGTGGCAGGGTCTCAGGGCGGGGGTCAGGGTGCAGGAGGGGTGCGGGCTCTCGCCTGGCATGCACTGGGGGCAGGTTCCCTGCCTGCCTGCCTGCCTGCCCTGCACTGCCCTGACCCCGCGCTGCTCCGGGAAGAGGCTGGAACCTGGGGGAGGAGGGGCACAGGGGTCTGTGTCACTGTTGCGTCCAGGCACCGCCCCCAGCTGCTCCTATTGGCCGCAGTTCCCCGTTCCGGCCAATGGGAGCTTCTGGGGGCGGTGCCTGGATGCAACAGTGACACAGACCCCTGTGCCCCTCCTCCCCCAGGTTCCAGGAGCTTGCCGGAGCGGCGCAGGGGCAGGGCAGCCAGGCAGGAGCTTGCCCTGCCCCCAGTGTGCATTGGGTCAGAGCTGCTGTACATAAACGCTCGGGGGGAGGGGGGCGGGGGGGCCACGGAGAGCTCACGGGCCGCAGAAAATAACCCTGCGGGCCGCATGTGGTCCGCGGGCCGCGTGTTTGAAACCCCTGCAATAGATGAACTCAATGCCAGAATAAGTCACTTGAAGAACAGCAAAGCAGTTGGATTCAAAGACATATGCATGGAGCAGATTAAGCATTTTGGTCCTGCAACCAAGTTATGGGTATTACGCCTTTTTAACAATTGCCCATAAATTAGAATATCTAAATTATGGTGACGAGCCCATGTAATAGCTCTATTGGAGCTGGGGAAGGATGCCTCTGATGCAAAGAACTTCTGGCCAATATCACTTCTATACCTAGAGCCATGCAAATCTGTGGATATCTGCATTTGCATATATCCGTAGACCATTTTTGAGGATCGTGGATTGGATGCAGGTACAAATTTTGTATCCGTGCAAGGCTGTCTATGCCACCTCTATAAACTTTACCAACACCTAATTCTCAATCTCCTCTCACCTCATATGAACAGCATCTAATATCTGAACAAGCTGAATTTAGATCAGGAAGGTCCTGCACTGGCCAAATATTAAATATTAACCAGCATATAGAAGATGGATTCGAGAAAGGGATGATAACAGGCACTGTGTTCGTAGACCTATCAGCAGCATGATACAGTCAAGCATCAAAACTTGCTTGCCAAAGTCTACGATATAACACATGACTACCACCAAGTTCAGCTTGTCTGATCTCTTCTGGAGAACAGATGTTTTTACGTAGTACTGCAAGAAATGGAGCCACTGGAGATGACAATGAAATGGCCTCCCACAGGGCAGTGTGTTAGCACCAATCCTGACTAGTGACCAGCCCATACAGAGCAACACAAGGAGCTTTATATATGCCATGGTCTATGCATCATGTCATAGAAGATGGACTTTGCCACTGTCAAGAATAGAATGATGTGCACTGAGCAACCTCCCAACTTATTATAATAAGCTCCAGCTTCGTGCTAACCCAACCAAGACACTGGTGATGGCCTTTCACCTACGCCATCAAGAAGCCAAGCGGAAACTAAATATCACCTGGGATGGAATCTCACTGGCTAATCACCTGAATCCTGTCTACCTGGAGATGACATTGGACCGGACACTTTCCTTCAAAGCACATGTAAAGAAGACGAAAAGAAAAGTTAGTGCTTGTAACAACACCCTCTGAAAGTTGGCGACCTGAAAGTGAGGAGACAATTCAGCTACTTTGCAAACAACTGCTATCGCTTTGTGCAATTCCATAGTAGAGTATGCATGCCCAGTGTGGGAATGATCCGTCCATGCTAAGAAATTAGACTCTGTTCTAAACTACAGTTGTTGTGGAATAACAGGATGTCTAAAGCCAACACCAAAGGATAGCCTCTACTTACTAGCTGGCATTGCGCCACCTGACATCAGGAGGATGGTAGCAAGCCAAAGGGAAAGATCATTGCAGATGGACGATCCAAGGCATCTGTTATATGATCACACAGGAGTAATCAAACACCTTAAATCGTGAAAGAGTTTTATAACCAGTGTTGTGCCTTTGGATACAACAGCTGCAAGGCACAATTGAGGTTATGGAACAAAAGACTAGTGAGTTGGATGCAATGAAATAGATCTGGAACCCCAGGAGGTCCTTCCCGGAGGGGCAGATACAGACTGGTCAACATGGTGATGTCTGAACCACCTGCGCACATTAACTGGCAGATTAACTACTAATACGATCAAATGGGGCTAATGACACAAATATGCGAATATGGTGAGGTGCAAACTATGAAGCACCTGCTCGTTTGCTGACTCTTTGGGGTGACCTGTAAAAGGAGGATCTTGCTGCAGTGATGGAAAGAGCCATTGCTTGTGCACGGTTCTGGAAAAACATCTAGTTTTTGACAAGGACTGGAGAAGAAGCAGAAGTGCAACATCGGAATTCATTTACCCTGTTGGTCTGCCAGAGCCCAGGTTTGTCAACCTTCTGAGCAAACTGGAAGGCCCTCATTCCTCCTGCACAGTTAGAAAAGGTGTGGAATGAGGATTTGATAGGCTTATGGATGACTGATGTGAAGAGGGGATTGTTGTTACTCACCAGAGGGGTTAGTCCACACTGTATAAATTTGAATGACACTCTACAATAGTATCTATGTTAGGGCACTTATAGCCTTGTGGGATAGGTACCTGTTGGATTTCATAGATCGAAATAGTAGGATAAAATAACAATAACCATCAGCCTGCTGGGAGATGTAGCTGAACAAATCAGTTACTCCAAATAACCCGGAGTCACTATTTTGATGGATAATAGGCTTGCCATAGGAAAATGGGGAAGGCGGGGCGGGGGGGGGGGGAATCCAGCACACCATAGAAACACCCACAAATAACACAAACCCTCAGAATAAAAAAAGCAACGCCTTCAGGATAAGGCGTTTTGCTTCCTCTCTTAATGTTTATTGTGTTTTCACTGTATGGGTTTGTGGGGGGGGGGGGGAGGGGGGTAGATCTGGGACTGACCTTGTTCGTGGCCCTAGTTCAGAGGAGACATTGAGTCACGCTGCCCTTTTCTGCAATGACACTGTATGTTTTTAAGGCACAGAGCTACAAGTCCTGGCTCGCTGGGAGAGAGACCCTCTGCTTGGGAATTGATTTGCTTTGTCTTTCACTGAGATCTTACACATCATTGGTGCAGACATTAAAAAGAAAACTCAACCCTCCTCCGCTTCTATTGTCAGGAGCCAGGGCCCGAAGCCGGGCACGGAGGTGGGGAGGAGCCGGTGTAAGGCTCAGCCGCTTGTCCGAACCCTGCTGGATGTCTGGGCGGTGGCTTGTCCGGCAGCTTGGCACAAGCCCTGCCCAGAGCTCCCGGACCTGGGCGGGGAGGAGGCCGGGCTCCCCCGCAGCCCGGAAGGAAGGGAGACGTTTCCTTGTCCCGTGAGAGCAGCCTACGGGCCCGGCCGCAGGCACCCCCCGCCGCCCCGCACAGCCCCGCGAGGCCGACGATGGCCTCGGACGCCCCCGCCACCCTCCCAGTCCAGCTGGCGGAGCAGCCCAGGTGGGTGGGTGTAGGGCCTGGAGCCGGGCCCGTTCGGAGAGCCGGGGCCCGGCCTGCGAGCGGGGCAAGGGGCGGCCGCATCCAGCCGCTGCTGATGCTGGACACGGGCTGCAAAGCGGCTGCGTCTCCCTCGGGCTTTGCCGGGCCGTGGCCGGTGCTGAGCGCGCCTCAGCCGCCCCCCGGTGCAGGCTGTGTCCGGGCTCTCCTCTGTGCCGCAGTGACGGCAAGTGCCGCTGAAGGGCGCCAGCTCCTCGGGTCCTGGACCCTGAAGCCTTTCGTTTGTCCCCAGAAGTGTGGCCGGCCTCTAGGCATCGGTGCTGGGACTAGGATGCGGGGGTTTGCCGCACCCCCTGGCTTGAAGTGGTCTCCATCAGATCCAGGGTTTACAATTTGGTTCAATGGCTCTCAGCACCCCCACTATACAGATTGTTCCAGCACCGCTGACTGAAAGCACAAGCAGCCTCTTCCGGAGCTAAACTGACTGATTGCCCTAACCAGCCCTTCCCCCAGAATGGGAGGAAAGTCCCCGTTAGTGGGATCAGGCACCCTCAAACTGCTAGCCCCGTGGCAAGGGAGACTTTGTGCAGTCCATCATCTCTTTGGGAGACTCTGGCAGCGGAGCCATCAGTCCGGATCCCTCTTCCCCCTTCCAGAGGAGAGAGTAGAGGGGGAGGAAACTCATAACTAGTTCAGGTTTCCCTGAACTGCTATGGCAGTGGGATGGCAACCCAGTCCTTGATCTTTCTCTCCTTCCCCCCTCCAAGCTCCAACCCTGTCATGCTTAGGAGTTCTGAACATTGTAAAGCCAACCCAAAAGGCAGTGCAAATTTACCCCACATCACCTTTCCAATAATCCTTAACGAAAGAGGAATCACCTCTCTCCTTGCCCCTAAGGCCTGCTGTGTTTGGAAGTGTTAGCAGGAAATCTCATTGTGCAGCAGAGGAATGCATGGGCAAGTCCCGTAAACCTCTATATTTATGTTAGCATTCAGAGAAGAGGTGTGTTCTAAATTGTTCCCCCTCCCGTCAGATTACACTGCATTTCACTTAATTTGAATTCACATGTAAAGGCCATCCTTTTCAAATTTGCCTCTGCAAAGCTGAAGCAAATGGGAGTTGTGTTGCTCAGCAACTCTGAAAAATCAGGTCTGATTTAGATACCTAAATGGAAGCACCCATGTTTCAACATTTTGGCCAAAGTTTGCAAATAGATGAGACTATTCTTGCTTACAAAACACATCTTGGGGTATATCTACTCTTACAGTGCTACTGCAGCACAGCTGCGGTGCTGTAATGTTTCAATGTAGACATTACCTATGCTGGCAGGAGGGAATCTCCCATTGACATAGGTAATCCACCTCACCAAGAGGTGGAAGAATTCTTCTGTCGACCTAACACTGTCTACACAGAGATTTAGGTAGGCTTAACTATGGTGCTCAGGTGGGGTGGATTTTTCATAGTGCTGACTGATATAGATAAACCGACTTAATTTTGTAGTGTAGACCAGGCCTCTGAGAATAAATTAGTCAGTATAAATCAATCCCAGTTACCTCTGTTTGTTCTTAGGCTATGTCTACACTGCACTTTCTTCGTTAACACTTTTGTCACTCACAGGGGTGAAAAAAACACCGCCCGATTGACAAAAGTTTTAATGATGAAAAGCACAGATACGGGCAGTGCTTCGTCAGTGGGAGACGCTCTCCCAGCGACGAAGCTACCACCCCTCGTTGGGGGTAGTTTTATTTTGTTGCTGGAAGAGCTCTCTACTGGAGACAAAGAGCATCTACCCTGTGTGCCTTACAACGGCGTGGCTGTAGTGGGTCCGCAGTGCAGACATAGCCTTAGACACCAGCACCACTATAAAAATAGCTCTAAGCCAAAGAGACACTCTGGATACAGACACTCAAGGAAATCCAAGCATCTCACATTAACATAATTTCTAGCATTTTGCCAGCAAACTTCCCCATGAACGGTAGCCTATTTGCAAGAGGGCTTATCATGACTGTGATCCAGAAAAGGAGTTGTGGAATGAGATGGCAAAATTTGCAGATGACAACAGGAAGATAGGCTAGTCAAGACTAGAGAAAAGTGTGAAGAAATTAAGAAATAAACATGGGAAAATGAGAACATTTAGAGATATAATAGGATAATATTTTTCTTCAAGGCATAAGCCAATCACCAACTGAAGAGGGATAGGAAGAATCTTTCCCTCTGGACACACTGTCTGGAGGTTTCTTGCATATCCCTCCAAAGTATCAGGTACTGTTCACTTTCAAGACAGAATAGTGGATTAGATTGACCACAGGTCTAATCTAGCATGGCAATTCCTATGTTTTCATTTGTAAGCAGTCAAAGTGGATGAAAGTGCAGAAAGGTCTAATAAATAATTCACAACAGATGGTGGTCTCCTGTACAGTTTTATGACTAGATAATTCTTGATTTGCCAAAATATTTAGAATATGGATCAAAACAATGGTACAAAGTTTACAAAGGAATACAACCTAAAGTTAATCTAATGTGAAGTGTCATAACATCTTTTTTCATTGCTACTCCTGCTTGCTCCTTGCATTGACTAAGTTTGAAGAGCCAGTCTAGGGCTAAAGGTAGAAATTCTTCCAGGGCATGTTCCATCATTTGTTCTTAGGAGAGGGGCTACAAAATACATTGAATTGGCTAGGTGCCTGGGAGCCCCCCATTTCCTCAGAAACAGAAAGTTTTTTGAAGCAGTGTAATAGCCGTTTCATGACATTTTAAAAGATTGTTTCTCCTTTATCATTACTTGACTTCTTGCACATCATCTTTTTAATTTGCTGCTGCCATTAAAGAAAGTTAACGGGCTAATTTGTAACCAACATTGCTTCAAAGCTGTTTTGATGTGACTCACTGTCATGTCAGTAATTACAGCTTCTTGTGCTGCTCTAGGATAGTGACTTAGCCCCTTCTCATCCTCCATCCACCCACTCTCTGTCCTTGGTGTGATATTCAGGGAATCACTTGTTTACAAACACAGGAAGTGAGCTAGCATTCTTCATAGTCTTATAAAACAGTGATTTTTCAAATCTTTATTTCCAATGAAACTTTCATGCTATTAGGTAAAACCAGAGTAAAATTTGAGAAAACCATTTGGGACAGTTGCTGTAACACTGTACAGAAGGTACTGGCTGTGTAAGTCATGGGGAAAATATAGGTTGATGCTTAAGACATGGTATTTATAGTTTTTTGCATGCATGTATTTGTACATAATTATTTAAATTCAGAAATTGGTTTTATCATTTTGATTTTTGTCAATTTGACTCCAGCACTATCCCCAACTAAAAACCACAAATCCATAACAGTAGTATCTCTAAAGGCTTCACTCTTATGGAAGGGGGAGCATATGCAATTTTGGAAAAACAGCTGATTTGACTGTAGTTTAGCGCAACATAAAATTAAAGTTTGGCAAAGGGATTGTTGTGTGGTGTTTAGAGCAGAAGGCTGAGAGTCAGGACTCCAGGATTGTGTACCTGCCTCTGCCACTCGTTTGGTGACCAAGGGCAAGCTGCTTAACATCTCTTTGGCTCAGTTTTCTCACCTGTAAAATGGGAATAAATTTACTTACCTCATATAGGTTTTGGGAGATTTAATTAAAAATTTGTAAAATACTTGGAAATGCTCAGATGGAAGGTGCCGTAGAAGTGCAAAGTATTATTTAATCCAATATTTCTATGAAATAGTAACTTTCCTTTCTAACCATTTCTTTCTATCATTTTCCTAATGTCTGATCTTCTCTATGCCACAATAACTTCTTTCTAAAAATTGCTGGGAGACCAATGCCTACATTTTCAAAACTTGCTACTGATTCTGGATATTTCAGTTTTTGACAAATTTAAGACACATTAAAGTGCCCTGATTTTCAGAAGGGCAGAGCACCTAGATTCTGAAAATCACCTCCCCTTTAGAGATTTTTAAGTTGGGGGTCCAAATATGCACTAGTCACTTTTGAAAATGTAGGAATTACCACACTGTCTGGAGTGGTTCATGACCGTGAGTGCCAACCTCAGGGCAGACTGTCAAGAAGCAGGGCAGAGATGCCAAACTGGTTGTGTGTTCCATAATTAGATTTCACCAACCCAATAACAAGTGTGAACTCCTAAAACATTATAACAGTCTTACCATGGAGTCACAGACAGTCTCCTTCAGCATTCCAGTTTATCTTGCCACCCAAGCAAGCTGGACTTAGGCATGGTCTACACTGCAGAGTTAAGTCAACGTAAGACAGTTGCGTAAGTGTCTACACTACAATGTCCTCCTGCCGACTTAACTCACCTGCTATACTGGCCTAATAACTACTCCACCTCCACAAGAGGTGTAGTACTTAGGTCAATGTAGTTACTTACATCGCCTGTTGCTGCCTTTGACAACCCAAGTTGGTGGACATGCGCAGTGCTAGCAGAAGGAGGGTAGTGTGATCATGAACAGCCAATTTAACGGGCACCGGCTTCTTCCGGGCCCCAGGGGTGCATGGATTTCCTGCTTTTTCCAATGTATTCCTTCTAAAGGATTCCAACCTGTCTTTCAGATTGCTGAAGCTGAAGAAGATGTTTATTTCTAAATTTGGATCGGCTCCCAAGTTTTATGCTCGTGCACCAGGGCGAGTCAACTTAATAGGTAAAAGGAGAATATCATTTTCTTTAAATTTATGGCAAGTTCCAAACATACAACCTAAATGATTGTGATCTTTTTATTTTTGGTCAAGGGGTGCCTGTGCTTGACATTAAGTCATAAATGGGAAGGAGAAAATATTACTTCATTAGCTTTTAATTGCATATTATTACAACCTGTAGTTCACATTAAGGTCACAATTCAGGACAGCATCTTTATTCAGGACATGCTTAATTTTATATTTTAAGTGCCATCTTGAATAGGGATGGACTAAGGACATAAATGCTTTTCTGACCACCTTACTGTTCTAATCTCTATGGGCTCAACTGTGTGGAATTTCTATAGAATGAGGGAGGGAAAACTATGGCAGAACACAGTGCCTAAAAATGTCTTTCCTGGTCAGGTTTAGGGCTCATTTCCCTACCATGGTTTCTGCAGCTCAGTCTCAGGCAGGTCTGGGATGCAGGTGAAGTTTGTAAGATAGTATCATGAAATCGACCCACATCTTTTCTCACTACTACAGTTCAAATCTTCAGACATGGTGATCACAGAGTACTATATTTTGACGAGAGCTGGAAATGTTCTGCCATAGTTTTCCCTCCCTCATTCTATAGAAATTCCACACAGTTGAGCCCATAGAGATTAGAATAGTAAGTTGGTCTGGAGAGTAAATATGGTTATTTTATACCTATTTTTTTAGAATGTGGCTTCGTTCTGGAGACACCCATTTTTATTTTATGATCATGCCCTTTCTAAAGTTCAGTTCTCTGTGTAATTAAAATATGACCCAGCCAGTCAGGCAACTTTCTCAGTGAAAGGGTTTTTGCTACAGATCATGGCAAATACAGTGCAATAGAGCTCTCAGAGAGCCAGGTGGTCTAGCAGGTAGTGCGCCGAGTATCGCCTCTCAGTACGAAGGCCTTTCTGTCCAGTTCCTCACCTGAGGATGGGTTTAGCTTCCCCTTAGGTTGCAATGTCCTTGCCCTCTTCTTATCAGAGGGAGGAGTGAGAGTGGAATGTGGCTTATGCCTCACCTGCAGCAGGATAGGGGACCCTGGGCCTTCCCACTCCACTGGCTCCCACCCAGAGCCCTATGAGATTCAACAGGGTCCAGCACCATGGACTGCCCTCAGAGTTACCCTCTCCGGGTCACTTCCTACCATCTGTCTCTCCTCCAATGCGCCAATATAACATAAGGTGCCAGTATAACATAACAAAAGAAAAAGAAAAGACAACTAAACCTTCAGCCCCAGCTGGACTCAGCGTGCAGTCCTACTCCCCATAGGGAGGCTTTTTCAGCACCCTTGTCCAGGAGCCTTCAGGTTAGGTCTGTCTTCCTCCCCAACCTCTCACTGACTGCGTTGCGTTGCTCCTTTTTAAGCTTCCTCTCCAGCTGGAGCATGCTTTGCAGGTCTGGAGGGACAGGGCTACCTGAGGCCACTATTGTCCTTTAACCCCTTTGGGCCCAGTGTGGGGTTTGTACACCCATCACATACACATTAAAAACATTAATTAGCCTGCTCTGCAGTCAATTTAAATCTTTACCTTGAACATCTGTCATGTAAGATAATTAAAGTGGAGAACAGAGGTTGCCTGAAAATTATTCCTAACAGAGAAGGTACTTGCTATGTCCATTTTCTTTATTGAATGTTATTTTGTATGTTATGAACAATTGTATTAATGATGATTTCAATATTAGTATTTTCCTGGGAAAAGTCCAGATATGGTATGAAAAATTAATTCCTGCATAAGCCTATGCAGTGGGTGATGAATCATTCAGATGAGCAGAAGTTGTCGCGGGAAGGGAAATTATGTATTGCATTTATGTTTGTGGTATGCTAACCACAGCTGAAATGGAAATAATTTAACTTGCTTGTCTTGCTAAGTTTACCAGTTACATATCAAGCACAAATAGTCTTCCTGCTCTGTCAGATAACAGTCTGTCTATCACCTTGTAATTTTGTTAAAGAACATAAAGGCTTTAAAAGAAATGAAGGTTACAAAAATCATTATAGAAATGTAAAGCTTTGGTGCATTAGTATAAAATTTAAGACACACAGAACAGTCTATCAGTTGGGATTTTAACAATAAGAGCTGTAAAGTGTAGATTCTGAAATTACTGGCAGAAATTGTCTAGGACATGAAGCAATTCTGCTCTCCTACACTAGCCATTAGAATCAAGGATGTTTCTTCTGCTGCTGCTGATTTTTCATAGATTCCAAAGCCCGAAGGGGCCTTTGTGATCATCTAGTCTGAACTTCTGTATTATACAAGTCCTAGAACTTCCCCAAAATAATTCCTTAAATATATCTTTTTAAAAAAATCCAATCTTGATTTCAATATTGCCTGTGATAGAGAATTCACCTTGACCCTTGGCAAATTGTTCCAGTGGTTAATTACTCTCACTGTTAAAAATGTTCACCTTATTTCCACCCCGAAAGTGTCTTGCTTCAACTTCAGCCATTAGATCATGTTATACCTTTCTCTCTGCTAGATTAAGAACCCATTATTAAATATTTGTTCCCCATGTAAATCAAGTCACCCCTTAACCTTCTCTTTGTTCAGCTAAACAGACTGAGCATCTTGAGTCTATCATTATAAAGCTGGTTTTCTAATCCTTTAATCGTTCTCGTGGCTGTTCTCTGAACTCTCTCCAATTGATGAACATCCTACTTGAATTGTGGACATCAGAGCTGGACACAGTATTTCAGCAGCAGTTGCACCAGTGCCGGAGATAAAATAACCTCTCTACTCTGACTTGAGATTCCCCTGTTTATGCATCCCAAGATCGTATTAGCCCTTTTGGCCACAGCATCGTACTGGGAGCTCATGTTCAAAAGATTATTCACCATAACCCTCAAATCTTTTTCAGAGTTACTGCTTCACCTGTCCTACATGGATGGCCTACATTCTTTGTTTCTAGATGTACACAGTTATGTTTTGCTGAATTAAAACACATTGTTTGCTCGTGCCAAGTTTACCAAGCAATCCAGATCACTCTGTATTAGTGACCTGTCCTTTTCATTATTTACCACTCCCCCAATTTTTGTATCATTTGAAGACTTGATCAGTGATGATTTTATGTTTTCTTCCAGGTCAAATGGCACAGGGCCAAGAACAGATTGCTGAAGGCCCCACTAGAAATACACCCACTTGACGATGATTCTCCGTAGACAATTATATTTTGAGATCTACCATTTAGCCAGATTTTAATCCATTTAATGGTGCCATGTTCATTTTATATCATTCTACTTTTTTCCCCATCAAAATGTCATGTAGTACAAGTAAAACATCTTACAGAAGTCTATTATATTGTCTTTATCAAACAAACTTGTAATCTCCTCAAAAAAAGATATCAATTTAGTTTGACGGGATCTATTTTCCATAAACCTATGTTGAGTGGCATTAATTATATTACCCTCCTTTAATTCTTTATTAATTTAGTCCTGTATCAGCCGCTCCACTATCTCGCCCAGGATCAATGTCAGACTGACATGCTTATAATATTGCCACATTAGCTTTCTTTTCTTCCAGTCTTCTGGAACTTCCCCAGTGTTCTAAGACTTATTGAAAATCAACATTAATGGTTCAGTGAGCTCCCCAGCCAGCTCTTTTACAGTTCTTGGATGCAAGTTATCTGGATTTAATGATTTTAAAATGTCTGACTTTAGTAGCTGCTGTTTAACATCCTCCTGAGATAATAGTGGAATGGAAAGGATGTTATCATCCTATGAGGATACTACATTATCTGTTATTTTCCAAACTACAGAACAGAAATATTTATTGAACACTTCTGCCTTTCTCTGTGTGTCCTTTGCTTCCCTTATCTGTTATCTACATTCTTAGCCTCTGATTTATATTCATGACTATCAACTTACATTAGTTATAGATTTCATTATTGTTTTTTATAGCTGCCTTCACTTTCCTTGTAATCTAGGTCATTTTTTTTAACCCCTATGGCCTTCTTCCTCAATTGTGGGCTTTTTGGGCATCTAGTAAAGTATTCTTAAATAAGGATTATTCCAAAATGCTGTTAATTTTCTGTTATTATTTTGTTGTTTTCTAGGAGAACATATAGACTACTGTGGATATGCTGTGCTCCCTATGGCTATAGAGCAAGACATACTTATAGCTGTTGAACCTGTAAAAACTCAAGTTGTCCAACTAGCCAATACAAACCCTTTGTACTTGTAAGTATTAATTTACTTATTTATTATACTAATTTATAATTCATTCATCATCTAATTGCACCACAGTTTCAAGATAAACTTGTAAAAGCCAAGTTTAAACCAATGTAAGTGTCTTCAGAAGTGCAGCAGCTCTATGCAGACAAATCCTCAAAGGGTAGAGTGCCACCTACTGAAGCACCAACAATACTTCCTTTAGAAACCAGGTGCTGCTTGAAGTGTTCCCTTCCAGACACTGGCCCAACCTGACCCTGTTTAGCTTGTGAAATCTGATAGGCTCAGAGCATGTGATGATATACTTAGAGATTAATTGTATAAAATGGTATAGCAAAGGTGTATGTGAATTTCTATAAATACTACAACAGTTTTCTCAGTGGTACAAAATCTAATCAGATGAAATGTCACTGGTTCTAGTTACGCTATATTTACTGTCTGAGAGGGTGAGGTTTACTACTTCTCTCCTCCATCTCTCTGTTCAGGTTTCCCCGAGCACAGCACTTCTCTCAGAAGGCCGCTTTGGCCTACAAAATTCAGAAACCTTTTCATTGCAGGTTTGACTCTTGAGAGGGAGGGATTCCAGAATCAAAATAGGCCTGTTGTCTAAGTTGAGTACCACTCTCCTTAAATTCAGATGCTACATGACTTCTAGGGCCATGTTATATTTGCAGGGGAAAAGCTGTTTTCATAGGTGCTGAACAAAGCAGTGACATAAAATTTAAGCACTTTGACTAGACTGGTCTTTGAGCCAGGGATTGGCACAGCAAATAAGAACCTAAATAGCCCCCTATTAAAACAAGTACAATTGAAATTAAACCTGGAATTATAGTTCTTGAATTAAAATAGCATGCACAATCAATATATTTTTGTAGCTGTTTTGACTTCCATTTGAACTCATATGGTTTTGGCTTAGGAGAGCTTTCTGCGTACAACAGACAGCATCTCTGCTTCACTGTGGCCCTTCTGGTTAAAAGCAAAAAGGAATATATCTTTCAACACTTTTGAGCATTATGCTATCAACAATTGCCTTTGAGCTGCTGTATCTTTTTTACCAATCTGTACAGAGCTAGGGTTTATGCAGATGCTGAATGAAAAGCATGTGCCCTTTGCTAATGAGGGATAATCACAAGTCTCCATAGAGTTACCGTTTCTTAGCTGAACCTTGATTTTACAGACTGCTGAAATGTTTCACAATGTTTCAAACCCGTTTCACCCTGGAGAGTTCATTTAAACTTTTAGGAAAGCAGAACAAGTTGCAAAGAGTTACCTTTTCAGACCGTAAAAGCTTCTCCACTGACAAGGTGCCCTTTGATATCAGTTGGACTAAAGGACTATTCAAAAACTGTGCAACCTTTTGAGGTTTCACTAGTCTAATGCCACCATAGTAAAGAATATGAGGATAGAGACTATCTTGACCAAACTTCAAAGGGATTGGGGAAATACTACAGGATAATAGCTATCAGCTGGGTATCCATCTCATGGCACAGTAGGAAAGCCTTGTATTCAAGAAATCAAAGAGTCATTAGTAAAGGGTTCCTAAACTTGAGATAACAGACTGAAGCTTCAGTAGACAAGCTGATGAAATCCTGCTGCAGAGAGCCAAATTGTCCAGAAGAAACAAGATTTAAATAGCATTTAAGACAAAAAAATAAATAAAACCTCAACCACATGGACATTTCTCACTGCACAAGCAAGCTCCTCTGTATTTTATATACTGATATATGAATTCTGGAGCCTAACTTTGCAGCAAAGGTTAATTTCCCCAAGCATTCTTTGACAGTGTCATCATGGATTAAAGAGAGATAAAGAATGATTTGATCAATTTGTGTCCTAAACAGAAAAATTGCTAGTGACAGGTCAAATATATTGGACAGTGTGTGAATGAATAAGGTGCCTTAGCTGTGCATGTGGCAAGGGCAGAGGTATGTGTCAATAATCTGGCTGATTTGGGTGTGCCATGACAAACCTACGGAGTGATGTCATTCTAGTGCTTTTGTCCACATTGAGTATGTCTACACAGCATTTTGGAGCAAGCGGGAGCGAGCTGCTCAGCCGGTGTCAATAGACATGGTCTAGCACGGCTCATGCTAGTACTCTAAAAATAGCCGTATAGACAGTGTTTTGAACTTGTGCTCGGACTGGAACTTGGGCTGCATTTTGGAGCAAACAGGAGGGAGTCTCCCAAGTCTGTCAACCCCGTCTGGGAGGCTCGCTCTTGCTTGCTCCAAAATGCTGTGTAGACATTGTCAGTCCTTCTATTTATATACATGGACATCACTTTCCAGTATACTGTGCTTCCTTCAGTTTGAGTTTTAAAGGCGACCTGCAAATAAAACTCATAAGCTTCACTTTAGCAATGAGGGGGAAATTCTATTTCCTCCTCCTTGACTGCAGAGGGCCCTACCTGCACCTGAATCAGTGTGGAGGGACAGTATTCTAATGCACTGTTCATGTGAACCAGATGTTCTTCAATTACCCCAGCTATGGCCAAAGCCAGTAGCAAGAGAATAGAGCAAGGAATAGTGGCTCTGCTCCTGCAAGGTACCATAGACTTTAGTGAGTGTTGAGGAAGCCGATCAACTTCTTAGAGACCCTCAGTACCTTGCAGGATCAGGCTCAGACTGAGTATCCTCTAAATAAGAGTTTAGCTCTATAACTGGCAAGCTACAAAAACCACTGCAGCTAAAACAAGAATCAAATTGCTCAAAAGAGTCCTAAGAAATGATTTCAGTATTTATGTAATTTTCAGAGTAGTTTTAAAACATCAAATCTTTGTAGCGTCATTGTTCATTTTACAAATAGATTCCCCGCCCCCTTTTATTTAAACTAGATTGTACCAAGTTTGGCAAGGACTTATGCCTCTGTGACATGTAGCAAATAAAATGCCAACTTCTCTTGCAGTTCCTGTTTGAGGAGGTTTCAAAAATTAGCATTGTGCACTCCAAGAAGTCAGAATTTTCCTTTACCCCTACAGCCAGGAAATGTAACCACATAATTTTTACTGTTTTGGTTTGTCATATAAATAATGAAAGGTACAAAGAAAATCTGATGTTTATTTTGGAGATAAATGAACTTCAAACCTACTTCCTATCAAAGACAACAATTTACACACACTGATTGTCATCCCTGTTTTTTGGGGGGCATTACCAAGAAAACAAATTTAAATGAACCCAGCAATGGCATGTTTCTCATCACTCCAGATAAACATTTTCTCTTCTGTTGTTCAAATAGCTTAGCTATTTTGTTGTGTTCAAAAGTCACAAGTGATGGGGCTTTCACCTCTTCCTCTAGGAGACTATTCCACGATCTGATAGATCTCAAACTGGGATATTTTCCTGATATCCAGCCTGAATTTTCTGTCCTACTCTCATCTCATTGCTTCCACTTAAACTCCTTGTACCACCCGAACTAACCACCCTCCCCATCTTGGTGTTAACTGTCTACAAATATTTTAATATTGCCTTCTTCCCAAGGTCCCATTAAATGGTACTGTTGTGTATAGTTGAGCTTGAAATCATAGCAGATTGTATATCATGCAGCAAGCTATGTTGTTCCTTTTAATGTTAACCTCTCCAAAATGCTATAAAGATGGAATTCAATTAATGTTGGACTTGAAGACACACATGAAAAAATAAAGTTAGTGAATTCTAAGCATGAGAGCTGAAACTGTAACCTTGGTTAGAACTAGGTCCTACGTTCCAGACTAGAAATGCGGTGAGCAAGTACAATGCTAGCAAGGACTCTGAAAGTCTGGTGCCACTGCTGAGAGTAGACGCTTCAAAGAGGGAGCAGAGCTTCTGCCATTGTTTCATGCCAGCCAGGAGACTAAGGGCTTATCTACACAGAGAAGTTGTGCTGCTTTAACTGCACAAGTCTAGTTAAAGTGGTACAAACTCCCCTTTGTCGTTATATCAACATAAAGGTGTTTTATACCAATACTGGTGTTCCTCTATGGGAAGGAGAATGAACTGGGCCAGTATAAGGCACAGCTCCTTTATATTGGTATAACTGAGACCCCACTAGGGGTTGTATCAGCATAACTATTTTGATTAAAAAAAACAAAACAACAAATCAGACCTCTAATGGATATAGTAATACCGGTGCAAAAACAGTGGAGACCAGGTCTAGGCCAGTTTAGGAAGCACACCGTTCGTAGCCTATAAAAGAGTGACAGAGCACCTGCTCCCTTCTAGCATCTGGAAAATGTTTGCTGAGTCAACCAAAACACCTCTGGAGATTCCTGCTGCTGCACAGCCCCTCTACAGATGCC
Source organism: Macrochelys suwanniensis (assembly GCA_033296515.1). Lineage (NCBI taxonomy): Eukaryota > Metazoa > Chordata > Testudines > Chelydridae > Macrochelys > Macrochelys suwanniensis. The sequence goes on from CM065785.1 coordinate 67,470,861, forward strand.
ACTGCAGTGCAGATTGTCGCTTGAAAGCCCCAGTTTAGCCTCTAGTGTTTGAAAAATCAACATTAGCTTTTCCTGACCTTCTGAATACCTTTGCCCTTTTTGTGTTGGGCCTCTGTTGCACAGACAGCATCACTTGGGCCCAATTATGTGGTATAAAGCTGACTCATTTATAAATAATGCATGCTTCCTTTTGAATAATGCATGTCCCTTCTGCATGGAATGGGGGCAATATGGGCTCATTTCAAAACCAGGGGAAGGTGCCTAGGGGACAGAGCAGCCCCATGCTCCCTGGGGGCAGGACCCAGGGCGGGGAAGAGTGGGGGGTGAAAAGGGTTCTAAGCTCCTGTCCTTGGGGGGGGGGGGGTGCTGTGGAGCCTCCAGGTTTGGGGCGTGAACAGGCTGGAAATCGCTTCCCCAGCTGCCACCCCAAGAGCTTAGCTGAGGGGCAGAGAGAATTCCCCATGCCAGTGCTGCGCAGGGCTTTGGCACTTGCAGGACTCGGCTCCTCCTGGCCAGCACCCTGGGCTGGATAGTCTTGGGCTTTCCCGGGCTGCTGGCCCAGCCAGAGGCAGTGGGGGAAGGAAGGAGCCTGCCGGTCAGGCTGTTGGTGAGCTGAGCGCTCCAAACGGGCTGGTTCTCTGCACAGCGCTGGGAGCGGTGGGCCTGGGTGGGGCCAAAGGGGCAAAGCAGGAAGAGGACAGCGAGATGGGGAGCACATAAAGGGCTGATGGGTGGGCAGCAGAAGAGACACGTAACCGGCTGCCGCCTGGCGCCTGCCCGCACTCACCAGCCACTGCAGCTCACAGCACGCAGCCAGTGCTGGCTGGAAATGGGACGGGGGGACGGACCCTGCTGGCCAAGAGCCAGCATGCAGTGGGGTCTGTGCTGACGGACCAGCACGGGGAGCGGATGGCCTCACGCACTGCATCTTTGCCCTGCCACCAGCCTTGCACGCCTACCCCCATCGTTGGTCACTGGATCCCCCCATTCACTGCTGGTGGGCGGGCGGCTGGCAAGCAGGGATATGGCCAGCAGCAGGACCCGCCAGTACTGATGGGAAGTGGGGGGGGGGGGGGGGGGGGGGGCGGGGGGAGACAGAAAATATGGCACAATTTGTCCCTTTTTAAGAAAAAGTCGGGACACCTGCAAGAGGGCTTAAATATGGGACTGTCCCTTTAAAAAGGGGACATCTGGTCACCCTACACATAAGTATCTTCAAAAGGATGCGTTTTTGTTATAAATTATATATTTAAAAAATACAAATGTTCACACCTATTCTGTCACTGATAACTTAGAATATTAAAAAGAAAGAAAAATTGGATTTGTGTTTTAATATTTAGAGTGTGGTAGATGTTTTTTAAAAACCAAATCAAACCCCTTATTTTCATTTTTCTCAGCATTGCCAGAAAATACACTAGTCAGTTTCCTTTTCTGGTTATAGCACAACCTTGCAATATTTGGGATGCAAGCTTTGCAGGTAATTTGTTTGTTTTAAACAGCTGCTTCCACTGGAATGTTTTAAAAGGCATGAAAACATTTTTGGTGTTCAGTTTCAATAATTTGTTTTTACAAAGCCTAGTTTTGGAGCCAAATTTGATGTATTAGCAATGTTTCCATTAAACGGCATTTTTGTACAGTTGATGAATAAGGTGGAAGAAGAGCCAGAGGAAAAGAATGTAATATATATTGTATAAAAAAAATGTCCAGGATAAAATTTAAATGTTGCTGTTTCATCAGCAGATGGCAGCAGTAAGCCACGGAACTAAACTTACTGACATTTTTATAGACTTTGTGTTATATCTGTTTTTTCAGGGATTTCAGTACTAGTGTGAATAACATTCACGTTAACAAAACCAAACCCGTGTGGCACAACTACTTCCTATGTGGGTTGAAAGGAGTTCAGGTAAACCAAATTCATTTAACACATATGTATTATATGGGCTACCTTTTAAGATTAAAATATAATGTGGGTGTATGTTATATAATGTCCTATTACAATTATTTATAAAATATATTATTTAATAGGGCATTTTTTACTCATACAACTTAATTTTCACCATAATTTGTAGCTGTCTTTTGTATCCTGTTAACTAAAGTACTTTTTATATTTATATTAAAATTTGTAAAATATTTTTGTTTTGCTTATCTGAAAATATTTGCAGGATACAAAACCTACATTAGATTTATTATATACATTATTATACAGAACAGTGCATTAATTTAGTGGGATCATGATCAGACTCATTGACTATTTCAGTTTACGTTTTTCTATTTTAAAGTTAGACACATTGCTGAACACAACCAAATGCTTAAGGTTTATTTTTAAAAGGGGGCTGTAGGTTTGGAAATATGGAACCTAAAATAATAATGTCTTCCCTCCTCCCTGTCCCCCAAGTGAAGACTATTTTAAAATGTAAATAATTCCTAGGAGTATTGTAAAGACATACATGTCCCCCCGCCCCAGTGCATGAGAACCAAATAGTGAAATTGACTGGTCCTATTGCACATGCTAGGCACAAGAAAATGCAACCCCCTCCTCCCCCACCGCAACAATAAACTGGATAAAAAAAGCAAAATAAATTAGTTTAAAAAAAGTTTCAGTTGCAATAATCTGCTGAAAATTATTAGCTGTACAGGCTTTTCAATGCAGGTTTTTGAGGTGGGATTTTCAAAAGCTCATAACTCACTTAAGAGCTAAGTACCATTGAAAGTCATTGTACTCCTGACTCACTTGGGTGCTTTTGAAAGTACCACCCTTTTATCTTAACTATGCCTTTTAAAAATCATATTTGATTCAGAATGAAACAACAGCTCTTTCTTTATTAGGCTGAGAAAAAAAATGCCCTGTGAATACATCTACTTCTGTCTGAAACTTTGATAGAATGGTGAATGTTCAGTTCAGTAGTTCATTAGCACCTTTAAAATGTGTTATACTATGCAATCATAGTAACAAACTGTTCTCTTTATGATCTAAAATTCCTAAGTCACTGCCCTATATGTTTCAAGCCCCAATCAGTGACTCCTATTTGCAGTGATGTGAATATTTTCAATTTCTGAATTGCCCCACAAGTAAAACATTCATTTAATTTGTATTTACTTTGCAAATTTATGCTAGTTTTCTTTACAGGAAAATGGCTTAGAGAAACATGACCTAAGTGGCCCTACATATTTTGGGGTCTGCTTTTGAGAGTTAGATCTTAAAAACAATTTTTTAATCTCGATGGTTACTATGCAAAGCAGGTTTGTATACTCTAATGCTGGCAGAAAATAAGCATAAATGCTACAGACTCTTAAAAAACATTCAAATGCAAGTCTAAGAGGGTCCAAGGGGATAATCTGTTTATATGAAATTGAACATGTTATCCTTTTGGGATAGAACTATTGCAGAACTTGGCAAAGTCCATTTTCATTTCTGAAACTGGAGTAAGTTTTTTATTTAAACATTGCGTGATAAGTTTGCAAGTCTGATTCACATTGAAGACAACCCGGTGGATGAGTTTCTGGTTAAATATATTACTCAAGTGGTTTTTTAAACAAGCTTGTCTGATGTTCTGCATGAAAGGGCATTGGCAGTAATAGCATTCCAATTAATAATTTGTTTGTATTTCTGGAAAGGGAATTTTTAGATAATTTGTAGCAATGAAGAGACACATTCAACAAGATCTGTTTTCTTATGTGCTGCATGAACTCTGCCCTTATTGCCTACAGTTGGCTTTATTTCAGGAACAGTAATAGATTTTTTTTGTAGGAAAAGAGGGGAGCTTTTTTCTGATAAATGTTGGCATTTCTCTGGTCGTTGTGATGGTTACGTAAATCTGCATTGGCACAATGACGTATATGTATTTATACAGTTTATGTGGGTGATATTTTAGTTGGTACAATATGTTGTTTATTTTGAACCTAAGCGGGCTAGAGATTATATAAAAATTGTTATGAAAGAAGAGAACTAAAATGTTTAAAAATGTAAGAACAGAATACAATCTACAGATAGTGTTTTGGGATCCATGAATGAAAATGTATATATGATATTAATCGTGTGTGTGTGTGTGTGTGTGCGCGCATGCACACACACACAATCACATTTTGAGCCACAGTAAAATCTCTAAAGTTATCCCTTTTCTTTAAATATAAATAGTACGATAGCAGTCATCAAAAGCAGAGTTTCCTCACATAAGTTCATAACTTTAGAGTTAGAAAAGGTCCTCTCTTGCTTGTACAAATATTTCTCATATCACACTACCTACTCTTCTTTACTGTATACATATAATTAACGTATAGGCTTTCTACCAAGTGACTTCATTATACTGTATATGTAGGAAAACCAAGGTTATAATATCCATCCATTTTTTTCCAAGCTGCTAATACAACTTTATACAACCACAATTAATATTAATCACAAGCGGTAAGAATGCAAGCCAAAACAAGGAAAGAACAGATTAAAGAATTTTTAGATAAATTAGATGTATTCAAGTCGGCAGTCTAACTTCGATACTGGAAAGATACTAGAACAAATTATTAAACAATGAATTTGTAAGCACCTGGAGGACAATAGGGTTATAAGGAATAACCAGCATAGATTTGTCAAGAACAAATCCTGTCAAACCAACCCAATTTTTCTTTGACAGGGTTACTGGCCTAGTGCAGGGATGGGCAAACTATGGCCCGTGGGCCGGATGAGGCCTGCGAGCCATTTTAAGCTGGCCCGCAGCTCCCACTAGGGAGCAGGGTCGGCGACCGCAGCACGCAACTCCATCCCGCTCCAGTGCTCCGACTGGGTCGGGGGCCGGCCCATGCAGCTTGGCCCTACTCCGGCTGGGGCATTGGGTCAGGGGCCGCACCACGTGGCTTTGCCCTGCTCTGGTGCTCCGGCTGGGGCGCTGGGTCGGGAGTTGCTCCAGCGCCCTGGCTCCTACGTGCTCCAATGGCCCCCTCCGGTGCTCCAATGGGAGCTGCAGGGGCGGTGCCTGCGGATGGGGCTGTGTACAGAGCTGCCTGGCTGTGCCTCCACATAGGAGCTGGAGAAGGGATCTGCTGCTGCTTCCAGGAGCCGCTTGAGGTAAGTGCCGCTTGGAGTCTGCACCCCTGAGCCTCTCCCCACACCTCAACCCCCTGCCCCAGCCCTGATCCTCCACCCACTCTCCAAACCCCTTGATCCCAGCCCGGAGCACCCTCCTGCACCCCAAACCTCTTTTCCCCAGCCTCACCCCAGAACCCGCACCCCCAACCAGAGCCCTCACCCCCTCCTGCACCCCAACCCCAATTTTGTGAACATTCATGGCCCACCATACAATTTCTATTCCCTGATGTGGCCCTCTGGCCAAAACGTTTGCCCACCCCTGGCCTAGTGGATAGGGGGAAGCAGTAGATGTGATATATCTTGATTTTAGTAAGGTTTTTGACACAGTCCCGCATTATATTCTCATAAGCGAACTAGGGAAATGTGGTCTAGAAGAAATAGCTATGAGATGGGTGCACAACTGGTTCAAAGACTGTACTCAAAGAGTAGTTATTAATGGTTCTCTATCAAACGGGGAGGACATATCTAGTTGGGTCCTGCACGAGTCAGTCCTGGATCTGGCACTATTCAATCTTTTCATTATTGACTTGGATAATGGAGTGGAAAGTATGCTTATAAAATGTGCAGATGACACCAAGCTGGGAGGGGTTGCAAGCACTTTGGAGGACAGGATTAGAATTCAAAATGACCTTGACAAATTGGATAATTGGTCTGAGTTCAACAAGATGAAATTCAATAGAGGTGAGTGCAAAGTATTGCACTTAGGAAGAAAAATCAAATGCACAACTACAATATGAGGAATAGCTGGCTAGATGGTAGTACTGCTAAAAAGGATCCTGGGGTTATAGTGGATCACAAACTGAATATGAGTCAACAATGTGATGCAACTGCGAAAAAGGCTAATATCCTTCTGGGGTGTACTAACCAGAGTGTAACTGGGGTGTAAGACACGGGAGATAACTGTCCTGCTCTACTCAGAGGCCTCCTCTAGAGTTCTGTGTCCAGTTCTGGGCACCTCGCTATAGGAAAGAAGTGGGCAAATTGGAGGGAGTCCAGAAGAGAGCAACCAAAGTAATCAAAGGTTTAGAAAAGCTGACCTATAAGGAAAGGTTAAAAACACTGGACATGTTTCGTCTTGAGAAAAGAAGGCGGAGAGGGAGGAAGTGGGCTAATAGTAAGTTTTTCCTAATATCTAGCTCAAACTTTATAATAGCCCTTAACATATATGAAGACCTTTTGGAAGGCTAATTAATCTCTGGAACAGACTTTCAAGGAGGTCGTGGAATCCCCATCATTTGAAGTTTTTAAAACCAGGTTGGATAAAGACCTGTCAGGGATGGTCTAGGTTTACTTAGTCCTGCCACAGTGCAGGGAGCTGGATTTGATGACTTTCCAAGATACCTTCCAGCTCTACATTGCTCCGATTCTATATTTTATGTCTGTTTGATTCAGGGAGTTTGCATTCTTACTTGCTGTCACTGTTTGGGCTGCATGTAAAACTACCACATGGCTAAAATATCTCATAGACTTCAGTTTTACAAGGATCTCTACAAATTTCCAATGCATTTTGGATTGCAAATGCAGAATGCTGGTTCTGGAAGTATCTTATATTAGGAGACCCTGAATTTGGGGACTAATGTGACATCACAGGGCATAAGTCACAACAGAAGAGTATCTAGAGGTAGCAGTAGCAATAGAAATCAATAGTTCTGTGCTTTAGTGCCTTTTCTAATTTAGTGGAGACTATAATAGGCTACCTTTCAATTCAGAAATATTAGTGGTAGTTGAGCTGTAGAACAGTTTAAAGAATAGAAAAAAAATGTTTTAAGCCCATAATTCAGCAACAACTTGTCTGAGACCTCAGAAATTCTCTGCTGTCCTTAGACTGAGCATGCAAAATATCAGGTTTAAAATAATATTTTTAAGTGAAGAAGGGGTATCAAGATATAACCAAAATATGAAATAGTCTTAAAATCTTATATTCATGCACTTCTCTTCTGAATTTTAATCTTGGTTTTTAAGGACCAGAAATGAAAATTTCAGAAACCTCCTCACTCTTTATGGTGACACCAAATAGTACATCAGTAGTTCAACAACTCAGCAACAGAAATCTCTTCCTGAGCATGGGATAATTGAAAGTCTAAGGCGGTTTGTACTTGATACTCAGATTGTTTATTTTTTCATTGTTAGGAACATTTTGGTCTTAATAGCTCAACTGGAATGAATTGTCTATTAGATGGAACCATCCCACCAAGTTCTGGTCTGTCTAGTTCCAGTGCCTTGGTATGCTGTGCGGGACTTGTGATGCTTACGGCTAATGGAAAGACCCTTTCAAAGGTAATTTACTGTAAAACCCAAGAGTATTAACTGTAAAATACAACTTTAAATATTGTTAACATCCATAAACTTTAAAGACACAATGCAATTGTTTTTACAAAGAACTGTTGGATATAAACTTAAAATATTGCACAATTGAGGAAACATCTTTGGCCAAATTTTGGCAGGCTTTAGGCTTGGCAAGGAAACAGGCATACATTAAAGCTGCAGAAAAAGCATTATTGTAAGCCTGCATTTTGGCCAACTCAAGTCTCACACATGGCCATCCCTGGACCAGATGTAATTTCTGCAAGCCAGGATTGAGCATATATGTTCTAAAGCATGTGGACCACACCCTCTGACCCTTATACTCCCTCCCTGAATGCCTTTCTGTGGCTCTAGTAGCAAAGCATCTGTTGAAAGCCTGTGGAGCAGTTTCTTAATGGGTTATAGTCAAGGCAAAATAGGAGTAGAAATATTCCATCCCACTCTCCCCACGGTGTTTTGAAATGAATCCATTTACAGTCCACATCCAGAATTTAGGCCTCAATTTTTAAACAAATATTTTTCCTCAAAAACAAACCCAGTGTAAGTGAATTGTTACTACTAAAATTGTTAGTAGACTTTGATTCATGTGTCAAAACACTTCTGCAGTAGTCATGGTGCTTGAAGGTACCACATGGCGCAATAAAGTTCAGTCTGGTGGAAATGTCTGGTAGAATCTACAATCTTAAATTCAAACATCAGGAAGAGAAAAGAATAGATATTGTGTACCCTTGTGCCTGTTGCCTAGTCATTGTAATAAGTGTATTCACATTTCATAACAGAGGAAGTGAGTATCTGCAATGATCCATAAAATTGACAAGGATCAGAAAGCCTGAAATGTATTAGTTAGTAGAAATTGCTAACTTGAACACCAAGAACAAGCTTGCTGCATGCTAAGTAATACAGTACTATACAGTTCTGTTAAGAAAAAATAAGTTACAGTATGTACCTTTGACAGGATGTGCACATAAACTTACATGTGGTCTTGGAGTATAGTTCTGCATCATGCCAGACCTGTTCTGAAGAAGGTCAGCCAGGTGCAAAATGTCTGCTTGTGTTGAGTATGATGTTGGGTGGTAGCACTGCTGAGGTCTGTGGCAGCAATGCTCTCCTCTAGAACAACTTCAGAGGTTCTGCAGACTTTATAGCATGGTAGAAAACAAGAAGTCTGCTGCCAAAGGCAAGTTTTTGCACCGAGCACAGAAAGCTTTATACCCACCTTGGCCCAGATTCTCTGCTGCACCAAGCTTACATTTGGCATAGCAGAGAGACAGGGGCGTTCAGGGATCTGGGGCATTCTGAGCCCTAGTGTAAAGTAGAGCACTCTAAGCATCTGAGCCCTAAGGAACCATTTACCAGCTCAGTATAAAATATGCTGTGGCCCCTCCCCTGCCAGCCCTAACGTACACCCTGCACTTGGACCAAGTGGTGGGTGTTGCAGGGGCCAGCAATACCAGCCCCATGCCAGGGGATTTCTCAGCTGGACAGAGATAGGTGCTTTCCAGAACTTTGACACTTCTCAGACCAGAACTTTCTGGGGTCTCTATATTTATGTAAATAGTATTTAAATTTTTTGAGGAAAAATCCCGCCAAAGAAGATATTGTTAACGTAATTAAAGATCCGGAAGTAATCAATAACTCTTATACAAAATACATCAGTGCAAATTGCCATACTGCCCCCTCCCCCAAGGCATTTGATATAACAGAAATGACAACTGAAGGTAATTTGCAGAAGTTACAATGTCTTGTCATCAATGTGGACTGTCCTGATAAGGTTATAAGAGAGGGCTGACTTTTTGTCCCTTTTGATGGGTGTTGCTAAGCCTTAAACACATGCTTTGCAGAAGCAGTGCACAGAAACTTTTGGCTTCAGAATAAGATTTGGCTGAATGGTAGGAGTTCTGTGGCCAAAATTCTGGAATTTTGACCTTTTCCTGAATGGAACAGTTATCTGTTTTCTTGATGCAAAAACTATTTTTATGAAGATACTTTGAGTTATAGTTTTCTCTTTCCTGGTAATGAGAGTTTTAAATAGTGGACTGAAAGTAAAAGTAACTGGAAATTAAAGGGATCCTATGATATTCTCCCTTAACATGAGGCTTTGCATCTGTAAGATAAAGAAAAGAACAAGAGTACAAAATGAAAGTGCTGTGCAGTCTTATCTGGGTTTCAGTGCTGGCTTTTAAAAATAGCATTTTTTGTAGAGGCTACAAGTCAGCTCAGAAAAAAAAGGTTGACACTAATTATTGTGTGTAAAAGTCTGAAAAAGGGCATTGTTTTAGTTTGCCTAGAATTATATATATATAAAAAGATCATCCGCATAACAGTGTAGGCAAAATACCAGTTCAAGTCAATTCAACCAGATGTTCAATGTTAACCAGTTGCAGTACACTAATATTCAACTTGTAAGATGGAAAATTTAAAATTAAATGTTGAAAAAGAGTTCATTTCTTCTATAGCAAGATTCCAGTCCAACCCTACACTAGCATAACATGAAGCTTGCTAATGCTCAGTAGTATCATTTGATTTTAAAATTATCCTTATGTTAATATTAGGAAAACAGAGCCTCATAAACATAGCTTTTCAGCATGAAAAAAGTCTTGTCAACAATGGAAACAGAATGAGGTTTTTAATTGTCCTAGCGTCATGTTTTCTGGTAAAATTTGTGAGCCCAGTAGATTTAGGGTGACCAGATGTCCCGATTTTATAGGGACAGTCCCGATATTTGGGGCTTTTTTTACATGGGCTCCTGTTACCCCCCACCCTGTCCCAATTTTTCACACTTGCTATCTGGTCAACCTAAATAGATTAGCTAGTACATTTGAATAATTAGATTTATTTGAGTGAACTGACCCTGGTGTTGTGCTGCAAATGAGAAGTCTGGCTGTGCTGAGGTTTGTTAGGCCACCTCTACATTTTTTCCATTGCCTAGAGCAGGATGGCTAAGTACATGTTTACCTCCTATGTAAACTAAGGCAAAAACATATATAGCGTATTGAACGTACAAGATAAACATTGAGTGGCTGAGGTTGAACGACATTTAGATACATTCTTAGAAAGAGCAATTACAGTGGTTCGATGGAGCCGTAGATAAGAGGCCCAAATCTACTCAGCTTTGGCAAAGCTCCCATTGATTTCAGAGGGAGCAGGCCTAATGCAATACATTTATATTTACTAATTGGGGGCCTAATCCAATGCCATGACGTTAATAGAATGATTCCCACTGACTTGCACTGGATTAGGCTCAAATAAATTACCAATAAAACAAGATGCATTAGCCTTGAATTTCAAAAGGCTTCAGGATTGGATTTATAAAACTGAGTAAATGAAACCTGCCCTTGTTCACACAAATCAGGTAGTTGGATATGTAATTATTTTCATGCTGCAATAGTTGGGTGCAAATTTATGAACCCACTTTCAAAAATTTGGTCCATGCACTATGTAGATATTTAAGCAAAGATCCTATTTCATGCAAGTGAACTTTGTAAAGAATGAGGCAAGAGAAGTATAAGAAATGGGATATAGAAACAGAGTGGCACTTTGGAGGGGGGTTGCATTTGTACTGTGGACTGTGTGTACTTCCTGGTATATTGTTAAACGTACTTACATACATTTTAGGAAAGCAAAACATTGTTATTTTAGGCAAGTATGCTGTCTAACAATGTGAAATTAGTTGCTCCGTGGCTGATTTTATACCAACTGGAAATCAAAACAGATCATTTTGGGCCTGACCCTGCAATGTGATCCACTTGTGCAACCCCTGCTCCCATGTGGAGTCCCATTGCAGGTAGGGTTGCCAGGTGTCTGGTTTGCGACTGAAACGCCTGGTCGAAAAGGGACCCTGGGGGCTCCGGACAGTAAGTGCCACTGGGACCCCGAACCCCCTTCTGCACCCCAACCCCCTGCCCCAGCCCGGAGCTCTCTCCCGCATCCCAAACCCCTCATCCCTGGCCCCACCCCAGAGCCCGCACCCCCAGACGGAGCCCTCACCGCCCCCACACCCCAACCCCCTGCCCCAGCCTGGTGGAAGTGAGTGAGGGTAGGGGAGAGCAAGCGACAGAGGGAGGGGAGATGGAGCGAGTGGGGGCAGGGCTTTGGAGAATAGGCGGGGCAGGGGTGTTTGGTTTTGTGTGATTAGAAAGTTGGCAACCCTATTGCAGGATGGGGGCCACAGAGTTTGTGACTGCGCCTTTGAGCCATAGTGCTGTGGTGAGTTAGGTGCCTAAATACTTTTGAGGACCTTAGGGGTAAGCTTCAGGTTTTTTGTTGTGTTTTTGTTCCAGTTATTGGGACAGGGAGGTTACACAAAGAGGTCTTGCTGCCAAATTCTTATATGAGCTTGGGTTCATGTGCTGACTAAGGAACTGATTCAAAGCCCTATTGAAGTCAGTGAGTTTTTCTATTTATCTCAGTGGGCTTTGAATCAATCACTAACTGCATTAATTTTGAGTGGTATTAGTCAAGAGATTGGTATACTATAACACTGAAAGGGATCTTCAAATCACAATTTATAATGTAGCAGTTTTGACTTGTGAATTAACTCAATGTGTTTATCTTGGCACAAGGATATGTTGTTTTTACGTTGGTTTATATCTTCTAGCTTTTTGGTTCAATACTCAGCTAATTGAATAAATCCGTAGAATATTGAATCAGGGATCATTATTTCAGTTTAAATGAAAATGTTAATCTAGTTTTATATACAACTATGGTCTTAATATTTTGCTTTTTGTATATCAACATTGAGAATGGATGGGTTTATAGTTTATATTTTAAATTAATGTTTTATAAAAGTGTTGGCCTACATTTTAAAAAAAAAGTGACTAGTGATTTTTGGTATCAGAGGGGTAGCCGTATTAGTCTGGATCTGTAGAAGCGACAAAGGGTCCTGTGGCACCTTATAGACTAACAGAGGTATTGGAGCATAAGCTTTTGTGGGTGAATACCCACTTCGTCGGATGCAAGCCGTGATTTTTGGGTGAGTGCACTGCACTTTCTGAAAACCAGGCCCCTTTTTGCTGTCTCAAGTTAGGAACCCAAAAACGGAAGTGCTTTAAATCACTAGTCACTTTTGAAAATCTAGGCCATTAGAAGTAATGATGGAAAGAGGTGAGTTGGTTTGTAAAGGCCAGTGTTCCCCCCTTTTGCAGTGCAGCACATTGGGAAAAGATAAATAGAGACATAAGCTTTGCACATCAGAACTTCATATCTGCAGCTCAAGTGAATAGCACACGTAGCACAAAGTGTTGTGTTTGTATTTATTTTAAGTGCCTTATTTTAGTCTTGGATCCAGTGTTTCAGATAAGTAAATGGTGTTTTAATAAAAAAGGAAATTCAGAGGACACATGGCTTTAAATGTGGTTTTAGTCTGAAAGGTGTCTACCTAACAATGCCATCTGGAGGGGGTGGAGGAGAGTGTGTTCTGTGTTTTAACCACACTTAAAATAGTCTGTTGTACATAGAAGAGAAAGTACCATCCACAGGTCTAAATCCATTCTGATCCATCAATATGACTTCAGCAGGATTTACACGTGGGATAAACATACCCCTGTACGGAAAGCCACCGCAAGGCTTAAACAAGCTTAAGTCTAGTGTTTACTCGGGATTTAAGTGGTTCATAGGCCTCGTGGTAGTCTTCTGAACAAAGTCAATTTCACCCTGTTTGAGTAAGGGCTGTAGAATCAGGATCTTTGTGAACTAATTCTGGAAATTTTAGACAGAAAAGCAATGTTTTCTGTCATTTTCTCACCTAAGTTATACCGAATAAGCCTCAACAGGACACAGGGCCTGATCCAGAACATGCTGAAACCAATGGGACTCTTTCCATTGATTTGATGGGTTTGGACCAGGATCATAATTTCTTTCAGAAGAGAAAACACTGGGTTTTTGAGCTGGCACTGCTAGTATTTGTTAAGGATTTATTTCAGATATGCAGACCAATCAGAATTTTGGGGTATGATGCCTTAGGATAATTTTCACAGTGATTAATTGTAATTTCACAGAAAGTCTTATGTGGTAAGCAGCAGGAGTGGATGAATGCTTAAAAAGCAAAGGTTCTGTTTCATGTCAGTGCCCTTAATAAAGAGGAAAGAGGCATATGAAATGAAGGATAGAGAAACCAAATTAAGTTTTGTGGTTGGTTTACACCGTGCACTGTAAATGACATAATAATCTAATGGTTTTTTTTTAAAAAAGAGAGAAAAGCACACAGGCTGAGCGTGGGCAAAATTCCCAGCTGTGAAGGCCTCAGGTTGCATAAAGCGATAGCATAGCTTTGACACTTTGGTCCCAAACAGCCCAGCAGGCGTTGAAATTAGACAGAGAAACAAGGAAACAAGCAGTATCCCAAGTTTACAAAGCCAATCACATCTAAAGAAATAGAACAGCTAGGTGAAGGCTTCTGGGAATATGCGCTCCGTGGATCTCTGTCTTCTCCTGCACAGCTCATCATGTCATATTTAATGGAGTGCAAAAACTTCGGAGGCTTTAGACCACACAAAAATAAACATAAGTATGTTGCCCACAGGACTAGTACACAAACCAGTGTAAACAAAATCAAAACGTTTCTGCAGTGTACGTATACAACTGTAGGTCCCCAGTGCCTCCGCTAAAGCTGGGCTTTAGTGTGTTGGGGGCTTCGTGCTGACCAGTCGCACACGGATGATTTTCACCTTCAGAATTTAGCAGTGGACTTTTCAAAAGCATTCAGCATTAGCCTTTTCTGCTCCCACTGAAGTCAATGGTAGAACTTCCATTGCCTTCAATGGGAGAAGAGTTAGGCCAACACCAATGTCTTTTGAAGATCTCACCCTGATTCTGAAACCCCTGTGCAGTGAGGAAGGGTCTCAGAATTGTGCCTTTAGCCACCTCCCCTCTGGCCTCAATTTCCCTTCTTGTAAAATAGGGTAACAGTCAGCTACCTTACTGGAGTTTTTGTGAGGATGAATGTCTATAAAGTGACTTGAAGTTGTAGAATGATATGTGCAATGGTTATAATTTAGATTATTTTATAACATTACTACAGGGAGTTTTTCCATTTCCTTTCTATTTTAAAAGTATCTGTCAAATTAAGGTGATTGAGCTTGGTGCTGGAAAACAAAGTTGCTTATCTATAAATACACATGTAGACTTTATATTTTAAGATGTTGTTGTTATGAAGCACTATCAAAGCTTCCAGGCCTCCTTCTCACCATAGAAAAAAAATTCCAGAGCTATTAACAAGTTGTTAGGTTTGACTGTGTTTATTCAAATCAAGTGGAAGCAGAGCTCTGGAGCAGCTTGTGTGGTAATCAAAGGCCATAATCTCTCATGAACCAAACTGGAAATCCACCATTTAAGTATGTTAAAGGACAGATGATGTCAGTTAAAATTACCGTGGTTATGACGACATCCAGATAATATCTACAAATATTTTCCTGCTTCTGATGAAAATAAGTATCATTACCTTGCAAAACATATGTGAAATTCAGGTAATTGGAATTTAGCATGCAGACTGTAGGCAGATGGTAACCTTCATTAGTCTCTAAGTATTAGGTTATTTTATACAAAAAATATATTTTAACATCAGGCCTTTTCTCCCCAGATGCTATTAGATCATATACTAAATGTCTGAGATTGAAAGACTATGAACATTTATGTTGGCTTAAACTTTGTCTTTAGTGATGTAGAGTAATGATCATGTCATGTTGCTTTTATATGCTGCTATACATATGAAATAGTCATCTATATCTGTAGCTTTATAGTTGTCAGTACTATGAGCTGAAGACCTGATCCAAACCCCATTGAAGAAATGAAAAATCTGCAACAGGTTTTTCCTCAGGCGCTAAATCTTCCACACTTTATCATGCAAGCAAGTGCTGAAAGTCGTATTGCTTATGACAAATAAAATGAAACTGGACAGCACATTGGTTAATGTAAATTAGGAAACATTCCTGCATTGGCTGAGGGATAGACTAGGTGGACTAATAGGATTTTTGCATCTCATGATTCTATGATTTTTTGATCATGCATAAACATAGATACCTTCATTTCCCAGAAGTTATATGATGAAAAGAGTTCTCTTGGAGCACTGACAGTGCAAATGTTTAAAGGCTGTAGCACACTATTACACGGCTGTTGATAATAGGGGTTCCCCTCACAAGTAATTACCTTTCAAGCAGAAAGGAAACTGAATTTTTGTTATAGAGCTTAAATGTTAGTGTCACTTTTCCTGCATTCTTTTATTTACAAAACCTTATGTACTAACCTTACTCAAGATGTCTTACATAAAATAACTCAAGTGAATGTAAATTTATACCATCATTGTATAGATAAAGTCAATTCCTTTTGTTTGTAGTCGTTCTAGATTTGTATATATCAAGTTTTGTGGTAACGAAGTGTGTGCTTTTCCAAAACAAAACCAAACAACACTAATTTTGTTTTACTAGCAAATATTTGCCTGTCTCCCACTCACTAATTATCCTACTCTTTTAAAGGGTTTAATCTTACATGGGTTTAATTCTTTAAAGGTTTATGTGAGATTGAAAGGGATTGGTCACTGGTATGTAATATACTAAAAATTACAGTATAGCCTGTTTCGATACAAAGGGCCACCTTCTGTCCCAATTTACACCCTGTCCCAACGCAGGCACAGGATGAAAATCAGAGTAGTTGGCCCTTAACCTCTGTTTGAGCAAGTGGACTATTACGGTTCAATCTTCCTTATCTGGACTTCTCACTCTCACACTTCCTTAGCAGTTGTCTGTATATTTGTGGGGAAAAGTCATATAAAGTGGATGATCTTCTGTTTCCATTATAATTCATTGTCTAGTGTCATTATTACCACATGGACCCAACGGAGATGAAAGAAACAAAATTAGTGATTAGTAAACTCCCAATGAAATAGGCTGTAGTGGAAAATGGTGTAACAAAATGTCATACCTTAAAAAAGTGAGCGTATGAAAAACAAAGAGGAAACAGAACTTACAGAGTTGGCTTGTCTCTGTGTTTTATGCAGTGAAAGAGGAGGGGTGATTTAGTCAGTGACAGGCTACGAAGATGACCGTAACAGTCATATTGGACTGCATTATTAGGAGCATTGCCAGCAGATCGAGGAAAGTGATTGTTACCCTCTATTTGGCACTGGTGAGGCCACATCTGAAGTATTGTGTCCAGTTTTGGGGCCCCCACTACAGAAGGGATGTGGACAAATTGGAGAGAGTCCAGCGGAGAGCAACAAAAATTATTAGGGGGCTGGGGCACATGACGTACGGGGAGAGGCTGAGGGAACTGGGCTTATTTAGTCTGCAGAAGAGAAGAGTGAGGGGGAATTTGATAGCAGCCTTCAACTGCAGGGGGGTTCCAAAGAGGACGGAGCTAGGCTGTCCTCAGTGGTGGCAGATGACAGAACAAGAAGCAATGGTCTCAAGTTGCAGTGCAGGAGGTCTTTGTTGGATATTAGGAAACACTATTTCACTAGGAGGGTGGTGAAGCACTGGAATGGGCAGAGGCGGATTTACCATGAAATAAACAGTGCGGTGGCACGAGGCCCCCGAGGGGCATGCAGAGACGTGCCAGCAGCAGCACAGCAGGGCTAAGGCATCTCCCTGCCCATGCTGCCTCCCTCACTCCATGCCGCGCCGCTCCCTGAAGTGGCCGATATGTCTCTGTGGCCCCTGGGGGTGTGTGTGTCTCTGCGCGTTGCCCCCGCCCTGAGCGCTGACTCCACAGCTCCCATTGGCCGTGAACTGTGGCCAATGGGAGCTGTGGTGGCAACACCTGCGGGCAGCAGCGTGCAGAGACACCCCCCCCCGACCTCCCCCACCTAGGAGCTGCTGCCAGAGTGGTGTGCCGGTCGCTTTGGGAGCTGCGCTGCCCAAGGTAAACGCTGCCCCCTGACTCCTCCCGCACCCCAACCCCCTGCCCCAGCCCAGAGCCCGCACACCACACCCAAACGTCCTCCCAGAGCCTGACCCCTGCACTCCCTCCCGCACCCTAACCCCCTGCCCCAGCCCAGAGCCCGCACACCACACCCAAACTTCCTCCCAGAGCCTGACCCCTGCACTCCCTCCCGCACCCCAACCCCTTGCCCCAGCCCAGAGCCCGCACACCACACCCAAACTTCCTCCCAGAGCCTGACCCCTGCACTCCCTCCTGCACCCCAACCCCCTGCCCCACTCAATACCTCACTTTATTTTCATTTACTTCCTATTACTTATAATATAGGAGGAGGATGAAGAAAAAAAGAATGAAAAACGGGAGGATGGGGGAGATGAGAGAGAATGTTCTTTTTCTTGGCTGAACCTGAGGGGGGCCCCCCGAAAATGAAGCTGTGCTGAGGGCCCCACTAACTCTAAATCCGCTACTGGGAATGAGTTACCTAGGAAGGTGGTGGAATTTCCATTCTTAGAGGTTTTTAAAGCCTGTCTTGACAAAACCCTGGCTGGGATGATTTAGTTGGGGTTGGTCCTGCTTTGAGCAGGGGGTTGGACTAGATGACCTCCTGAGGATGGTCTCTTCCAGCCCTAATCTATGATTCTATGGTTGGAGGTTGTGAGAAAAGTTCTCCTCCTCCCCCCTCTGCGAAAAATTTCAACTTTTCCCTGAAAATTCAACAAGAATTTGAGACTTTCTTTGGAAAGCAGACACTTTTAGTGAAAAATTTCATTTAGTCAAAACCCAAGTTTTCCATAAAAACAAACAGTTTAGGTGGAAAATTGACCAGCCTTTATTGTGAATAATTAAAAAAAAAAATCTTTCCACCTAAAACCAGCAGCAAATTCTTCAAACCGCCTCCCCACCCCCCTTTAACTTTGTTAAACTAAACTGTGTCTCTATTGATATGATTTCTTAGGGTAGACTTCTTTGTGCTGTCTATATTGGATAGGAAATACTGTGGCTTAAAGATGAAACAGTTTTTAAGTGATAGAAAGTTCTTTCTTTGTAACCCAAGATTTGACTTACTCCTTATCAGGAAGAACTTTAAATTGTTTCAAACAAAAAACAGAGGTATTTTTTGAAACTCTCCTTCACATCAAAGGCTAGTAGTCCTGGTCTGCACATGTGAACAAGTTATCCGGCCTACAAATGAGTAAGCATGGTCTCCTGGTGATGGATAAATACTGATCAGAATTTAGAATGAGGAGGGGGGAAGAAAGAGTAGTCTAAGAGGTGGGTAGGTGTGCGTGCCCCGCTTTAGCTTTTTCCAAATTCGTCAACTACTGATATCTGAAAAAACAGACTTTTTGTTTTAAAGTGCTTGAGAAACAGCAGCTTGCTTAAAAAATTTATTACTTCTTTCATGTTTCTAAATGTTAGGACTTCTCCTGTGCAACATTAAGTAACAGAATGAACTTTGTGTGCTGTGATTCTGTTCTTGATAATGTTGTTTTGCTCTGTTTTAATTAGGCACATTCTGACTAAATGTAGTTATATTTTCTTTTTATTGCATAAACAAAAAAAAATGCTAAACATAGTATCTTGTATAACTCCTTGATGCTAAACATCCCCCAAGTCCAGCACTGCCAATCTGGCATGTGAACTTGCCAAGAGATACTAATGCCCTGATTGCGTTTGTCTTTGAGGCAGGAGTTGGAAAGCTACGATATTTGAGGCACCTGCTTACCAGATTGGTGGTGGAGTTTTGTCGTTTCCTGAGAATGACATGCTCAGTCTCTGGGGCAGGAGGAGGAAAGGTGCCAGCAATTCATGGTGGTGGCAGGTAGGCGAGGAGATGTGGGGAGGAATAAGAGGAAGAAAGGAATCCGAGGAGCTCATCTAGGCCTGCTTTGGAGTCAGGATCAGATGACATGAAGGTACCAAAAGACGTAAGGAATAACCACGTAAAGGATAACCAGTCCTCCAAATATGTCTCTCCTCTCTCATGATATGGGGCATTACTGCAGTCATCACTACAGCTGTAGTACTGGAGGGCTATACTACATGCATGGAAGTTTTGGCCAGTGGAGCTGAATGGTGGCAGATCCATTGCTCATAATGTTACATTTCAGGGCAGTTGCACCTATACAGTAATTGCTCACTTAAAGTCATCCCAGTTAACGTTGTTACGTTGCTGATCAATTAGGGAACATGCTCGTTTAAAGTTGCGCAGTGCTCCCTGATAATGTCATTTGGCAGCTGCCTGCTTTGTCCACTGCTTGCAGGAAGAGCAGCCCGTGGGAGCTAGCTGGTGGGGGCTTGGAACCAGGGTGGACCGGCAGCCCCCCTATCAGCTCCCTGTTCCCCTAAGTTCCCTGTGCGGCAGCTGCCAAGCAGGCTTTCAATTGCCAGCAGTTCAGCTGCCCCTCCCCCCACTGCCCTGTGCTGCTCCTGCCCTCTGCCTTGGAGCTGCTCCTGAGAGCCTCCTGCTTGCTGTGTGGTGGGGAGGGGAGGAAGAGGGGGGCTAATGTCAGGGTGTCCCCCTGCACCTTACCCCGCTTACCCCATCTTCCATAGAGCAGGGGGGACACACGACAGGGCTCAGGATGGAGGGAGCTTCCTGGCAGCAGCTGCTGTCTCAGCTTGCTGATCTACTTAATAAGGCAGTGTACGTAAGAGTGGGGTCAGCGTACTTAAAGGGGCAATGCACATCTCTCTCTCTCTGTCACACAGGGTGTGTGTCTCTGTCTGCCATGCTGTCTCCCCTCCCTCTATTCATGCTGCCTTGTAGAGTGTGAGGCTACATTAACAACAATGAGTTAACCCTTGAGAGATCAGCCAATTGCTAGTTCATCATTTAGCAGTAAGGCATTCCCTGGGAAATATCCCACCCTCTTCCACCCTCTGACTTCATCACCTCAACCAAGCTTCACAATCATCATCGCTGTGTACCAGTATTAAATTGTTTGTTTAAAACTTATACTCTCTCTCTGTGTGTGTGTGTGTGTGTGTATGTATATATATAATATAGTCTTTTGTCTGGTGAAAAAAATTTCCCTGGAACATAACCCCCCCTATTTACATTAATTCTTATGGGGAAATTGGATTCGCTTAACATCATTTCACCTAAAGTCGCATTTTTCAGGAACATAACTACAACATTAAGTGAGGAGTTACTGTATTTCCCTTCCATGGTCCACCCAGGGCTTCTGACCCCCCCGCTGTCACCTGAGTAAGGACTGCAGGATTTGGCCCTAAATGATTACAGTAATAGCCATTTGATAACAGCCAATATATAGCACAGCATTGCATTGTGTTGTATATTCTGCCCAGTGCATTCTGAAGTGTCAATAGGTCACTTGATTGTTTTGAGCTGTGCTTGTGGGTGAGTTATGAACCTATGCAGATTATCACACAACTGATGTAGGTCATTTGAGGTCATGTGAAATAAAAATGATAGACGATAACAGTGAAATTACCTCTAGGGTCATCTAGGGAAAATTAATTCTGACCCAGGTCTTTACTAACCGATAGCCACTTAGCTACTCACAGGGCTCAGGAACATTTTTCTCCTGTTTTTTTTGGAAGGCTCAGATCCAGAAAACTATTTTTTGAAGTTGTTTGGTCATTTTTACTACTCCGTTAAATAGCCCACTTTGCTAATTTACTACACCAGATAGAACCCCATTTGCAGGCTGTGTCCCTCTTAGGACTCACGTGTTGTGTTAGCAATATTATTTCACATTCTAGCCACATTACCACACTCAGCCACATCTGAGTGGGGCAGCGTGGCTAGAATTCTTCCCTTTTTTGGCCAGTACTTGAGAAATCAGAGGGTTTTGAGAATGTGTGGATTTCAGAAGAATTAGGCAGGGAAAGTTCGAATTCACATGGTACATGAAGCCATTTTTGCTTCTGGGATTTTAAAGCAGTTTTCTTGGTCCTTTTATGCATTGATGTTAGTAGTATTGTTGTGTTACGTATATTACCATCACGTCTGAAAAGCTTTAAACCTGCTCCAGAAACAGTTAGTTGAGACAGCATTGCTGAAAAGAAGGCGCACAGCGGTGGTAGGGAATCACAAACGTTAAAGTTCTAATTTTTGCCTCAGTTTCCTTGTCTGTAAATTGGAAATAATTCCTGCCTTACTGGGGTGCTGTGAGAATTGAGTAGTTAATGTTTGTAAAGTTATTTGAAGATGTAGTGTACGACAAAAATGCCATTTATTAGATACATAATTTGGGGGATGGGAACTGTGCTAACAGTTGTGGGTCTTGAATGTGTGGGAACCATTCATGTATTGTGGTTTGGCTGAGAAGTGGTGAACCATGGGAGAGAAATGGAAGGGCCAGCGGCTGCTCAAGCTATAGGCAAACTAGGTGGCTGGGTAGGCCCTCAGCTTCTACCTAGGATGCCAGGAGTGGCTGGCCAAACCTAAATGACACTGTGACCTCCTGCATGGGTAAGAAGATTTTCTGTGTGTCACACATCTGGCATTTTTTTGCCTGCAGAACTGTTTTTAGAAGCCCTCTTATCTCCAAGATCCTAATTTTCCCCAGCTTGCCTGTTTTTAATAATAGTTTGCATTTCTGTAGCATCTCCCATCTGAGGATCTCAAAGCACTTTGCATTCTGACACGTGAGGTAGGGTTCTCGTGCTGGATCACAGAAGAAGTCAAATATAGAGATGGAGACTGGAGACCTGGGCTCTAAGCTCACTGCTTTAGTGACAAGACCATCCTTCTTTTCTAAATATAAAATCTCTGCACGCCATATCTCTGCTTCAGCTTCCAGGATTACAGTCACACTTCCCTGAATTTTGTTTTACCCAAAAGCAAATGTTTGGCTGGTTGCTTCAGTAATGAGTAAAAACTGCTTTTTTGCACAAATGATTACTTCACCCGCTCCGGTCCCATCCCTCTGCTACTACTAGTAGAAGGCCAGTCTGTGTAGGCAGGAGCCTGTTTAAATTAGAAAGCAAGTCTTTCAGGGATGCCTTGGGCTGTATTTAGGAGAGGGTTCTTCCACCCCTGCCAGGTCCTACTTGGTGGTCCTGCCATTCCTTGCTGAGTTTAAAAAAGAAAAACTAAGTTGCTCAAGGCTCCAGCAGTGCTGTATGCCCAGCACACGCAGCTGGACAGCTGGCAAGCTGGGGCAAAGCAAGAACCAATGCTTAGCGAGGCATGGATCACTGGAACATATGAAGGGACCGGGGTGGCAGTGTGCTAATTGTTAACATTCCACAGCTGCAAACCTCCCCCCCTCCCTTTAAAGTGTAAACAACCCTAGACTCACAAAGTTGACTGGTAGAGAATCTGTGTAGAAGGCAATATGATTTGTATCCAGACAAAGCAAAGGGAGAATTGCCTAGTCTGAGTTTTGCTATGCTTCCTCCCCAAATCTGCAAATGAAACACAATCATTTCTCTGGCTGCCATGCCTGAGAGCAAAATAGACAGCACTAGTACCTCAAGAGCTGCATTTTAGGCTACATTATTAGAAACATGTGGGCGCAAATCCGTACCTGGATATTTCAGGGCACAAGCAGATCTTACACATACATCAGATTTTCAAATGGGATGGTTGCGTGCATCTAAACTGTGGAGAGATTTCCACTGCTGCCTAGCTGATGCATTGCTTGGACCCCAGTCCAGTATTCCTTACAAGTAGATGCAAAAACAAGTGAGGAGGTATCGCTGCCTTGGGACAGGAGGAGGGAGGGAGCAGTATAGCTGTGTGGCTCCCCCTGGTGATGGGGAGCACATGGATGTTTGAGAGGTGTGTGTGTGTGTGTGTGTGTGTGTGTGTGTGTGTGTGTGTGTGTGTGTGTGTGTGTGTGTGTGTGTGTGTGTGTGTGTGTGTGTGTGTGTGTGTGTGTGTGTGTGTGTGAGAGAGAGAGAGAGAGAGAGAGAGAGAGAAAGGGGCATCATTAATGATGGGTGGACTGTTACATGCTGAGGTTTCATTCACAAATTATTTCTAATTTTTGGTGGGGAGTGGGACTAAGGTTACGGCTTGACACTCCTGATACACTGAAGGTAAAAATAAATAAATTTAAAAAATCAACCCGCGAGGAACACTTCTGTCTGTGTGGCCTTTTTTTAATACTTCATCAAGAAGCAAAGGAGGCACAATCCCTATTTGTTGTTCATCTTTCAAATGTATGCAGGGACAGCAGTTAAAACTTTGCTTGTGGCCTGGCCGTTTTCTATTTGCTGTGCAGGGGATTTAGCTGTCTGATTCCCATTAGCGATCAATTACCCCTATAAGATCCTGTGCATCCATGGGAAAGCAGACCCCTTTGTCTTTAGATTGGTTTACGTGGGTCTGTTTACACTGTGGCACCAATATGGTGCTCTGAGGACAATCTGAACTCTCCTTGATGTTTGCCTCAAAGGGCTCCTATCTGCTCAGTTTTAGAGGAGTTTGGTAATGGTTTTTTGACAGCTCCTTATCAACCTGAAGTTTGTGCGTTTTACATAAGTAGCACTGTGGGCCAAGTAAATCAACCTTTAGTGCATTTGCAAGCCACTCAGTCTGATTGCAGAGCTCTGAGCACACACTTTACAGCTTTGTCTGTTTCCAGTGGCTTTATGTAAATGGCGTGAGTGAGCAGGCAGGCACACATACCTCCCTCAATGTGTGGTGATTTACTGCCTTTATCGGCTACCTTTTACAGTTGTGTGGTACAGCTGGTTAATGTCCCTACTCTGGTGGTTATCTTCTTTCAGGTCTCCGCTGGGGGATCTGAATCTGACTTTGCTCCTGGTTGGAAGATCATGCTGCTTCTTTCCTACAATCTTTTTTCTTTTCCTTTCTTCCCTGTTGTACGTATGATGCTGATTACCCTGTGCTTGATAGAATGAGCTGGTACGGGCACATGATAGTGCACGGCCATGCAAGCTTTCCCCTTTATCTGTTGTTATAAAATGTTCTTAGAGCATTCCCCAAGGCTCCCCGGGGGCTGGCTTTAATGTCTTTGCTGTGAAGTGTCTTTTACAGCAGTGATAACATGAAAACTCTCCCCTTCTAAAGTACCATTTCATCTGCAGGTTTCAAAACACGCTAAGACATTGATGAAGCTTTACACAAACACTCTGGTGTTTACAGGTTATAGAAATTCTAGATTAGGGTGTCATGTCAGAGAGTGGAACGCACACTAGACAGCATGTTCCCTAGGGAATGGAGAGGAGCCACTGACAGACTGGCACTGGGAAAGCCTGAGTCCCATATTTATTTATTTACTTACTTTAAGAGCATAACAGCTGAGCACATTAACAGGCTCCTGAACAGTCATGGAGCTACTACACACGGCTGACCAAAATCCACTGGCCCGATATCTGGGATTGGATGCGCACACGGTGCTCCCATTGACTTCAGTGGGAGCCACACACACATCCAAGGGCAGAATTTGGCCCTTTAACCGTTTGTTCATTTTTGGTTTGTAAAATGAGATTATCATACATCTCGAAGGGCTAGATTGTGGCATTGCTACATGCCCTGTGCATAGGGCAGCACCGAGACGGAACTGTGCCACTGAGATGGGCAGTGGTACTACTTGCCAAATAAGGCAGTCTCATTCTTGGTGTAAGAATGTCAGAGCCAGACCCGAGATGATTTATTGTGGGGACCTGATCATGCATTCTTTACTAAGGCTAAAGTCCCATTGATATTATTGGGAGTTTTGCCTACATGAGCACTGGAGGATCAGGTCCCTAACTGGGGAAACTCTGAGTGTCTTGATAGTGCAAAGTCATAAGTCTCATGAGTTCAGCTTCAATTGGTAACTGCTAGTTATGAAACCGACACATTACAAGTAGTAAGGTGAATTATCTGGATTACGTAAATTACCAGGGAGCATAAATTACCAAGGCGGAGGGATAGCTCAGTGGTTTGAGCATTGGCCTGCTAAACCCAGGGTTGTGAGTTCAATCCTTGAGGGGGCCATTTAGGGATCTGGGGCAAAAAAATCTGTCAGGGGAAAGTACTTGGTCCTGCTAGTGAAGGCAGGGGATTGGACTCAATGACCATTCAAGGTCCTTCCAGCTCTATGAGATAGGCATGTCTCCATACTTTGTATTCAGTCAGTATTGCAGCACAACAGTTTCGGACACAGGTGTGGAAATGGGATGGGGAATGGGAGGAGGCGTGGTGCTAGAGTGGAGACTCTGATAAGTGTCCAGTGCCAGTGGCTATAATGGAGTCAGAGAGATCCTGGTATGGCCCAGAGCAAAAGGAGAAAGACTATATGGTGATAGCAACAAAGAGTCCTGTGGCACCTTATAGACTAACATGCATCCGAAAAAGTGGGTATTCACCCACGAAAGCTTATGCTCCAATACGTCTGTTAGTCTATAAGGTGCCACAGGACCCTTTGTCGCTTCTACAGATCCAGAGTAACATGATACCATTTTACAGTGGGAATGGGTCAGACTTGCAAGGCATCCAAAGCTTAGTCTATTGGTAAGGAATGTGTGGGGAAGGGTGATCTCAGAGGTATCTCACTGTCCTCTGCAGTCTGTCAATGTAAGCAATGTATGTGCTGCATCTTTTATCTTGACTTAACCTTTACTTCCAATGTTTCTTTAGGTGGAACTTGCAGAGATTTGTACCAAGAGCGAACGGTACATTGGCACAGAGGGAGGAGGCATGGACCAGTCCATATCATTCCTTGCAGAAGAAGGAACTGTACGTGGCTCTTTTAGTGTAAACTAACACCACATTACAACTGTACGTATTAAAGATACAGGAAACAAATAGCTGGGCAAAACAGTACAGGCATGGATTATGCACAAATGAAGATGTGAGTATATATGAGCCTCATTGTATAAGAAATACCAGTATTCAGAACACGAGAGGCTTGTAGGACTAAGAAGATGAAAGTGAGAGATGAAACGAGAATAGAAAGGCTATATGGGAGAGGAAGAGATGAAAGAGGAGTAATAGACTCCATGTTGGTCAACTGATGCACCACTGAACCTGGAGTAATTCCTACATTATGAAGTCTAGATGGCTGGTATTCCCTATGATAGTTATCACAAAAATTCTTTATTGGAACTTCTAGTGAAAGACCCATTCTAGTAAAGCTGCCAAATTCGCTCGTAACTACAATAGGGAATTATAAAAAATTTTCAGACTTTGATTTCATAAAATGCCAGTGTTTGATTAAGGTGTTGAAGGTATCTTTCTTAAACATGAGCAACTGATGAATGGGCACTGCTATACATGACCTGCTGAGCTATACACAAGTGTTTCAAAAATACCATTTACGGTAGGATCTGCCTACTATCTAAAAAAGTATGTGTGGCTTTGGGCGGTCAAACCTAAAACTCGCAAAAATATGTTTATTGAAATGAATGCAGCCATTCATGAGAAACCTTTACACTGGCCATCTGTTGTAAAATGCTTACCATTTTACTTGGTGACTTCATCTCTCCACAGCATGTGTAATAGGGGCTTAGCTCCCTACAGTAGCGTAGCCGGGGGGGAGCAGGGGGAGCGGCCGCTCCCCCTATGAGGAAAAGCGGCGCTAAGGCGCCGCTGGAGCCTCGCTGGGGCGGCGCTTTAAAAGGCCTGCGGCTCCTGCCGCTGCGGGGAGCCACGGGTCTTTTAAAGCGCCCCCTGCCCCCCCGCTGCCGGAGCCTGAGCGGGGAGCGGCTCAGGGGGGCAGCGAGGCGGCTCCCCGCTCAGGCGCTGAGGGGTGGGCAGCGAGGTGGGGGGCTCGCCGCAGCTCAGCCGCTGAGCGGGGAGACAAAGAGCAGCCGCAGCAAGCCGCCCCTTGTCTCCCCGCTCAGCCGCTGAGCGGAGAGACAAGGGGCAGCAGCAGGAAGCCGCCCCTTGTCTCCCCACTCAAGAGCTCAGCGGGGAGACAAGGGGCAGCCGCAGCAAGCCACCCCTTGTCTCCCAGTTCAGCAGGGAGGCAGCGGGCAGCCGCAGCGAGCCGCCCCTTGTCTCTCCGCTCAACAGCTCAGCGGGGAGACAAGGGGCAGCAGCGGGAAGCCGCCCCTTGTCTCCCCACTCAACAGCTCAGCGGGGAGACAAGGGGCAGCCACGGCGAGCCGCCCCTTGTCTCCCAGTTCAGCGGGGAGGCAGCGGGCAGCCGCAGCAAGCCACCCCTTGTCTCTCCGCTCAGCAGCTCAGCGGGGAGACAAGGGGCAGCTTCGGGAAGCCACCCCTTGTCTCCCAGTTCAGCGGGGAGGCAGCGGGCAGGCGCAGCAAGCCGCCCCTTGTCTCCTCGCTGAGCTGCTGAGCGGAGAGACAAGGAGCAGCCGCAGCAAGCCGCCACTTGTCTCTCTGCTCAGCCGCTGAGCGGGGAGGCAGCGGGCAGCTGCCCGCCGCCCCCCAAATCTTGGCGCACTAGGCGACTGCCTAGGGTCGCCTAGTGGGCGCGTGGGCCCTGCCAGCGGCTCCGGCGGCGGCGCTTTAAAGGGCCGGGGCTCGCAGCGGACCTTTAAAGCGTTGCAGGGTGAGTACAGGGGAAGGGGGAGGCGCCTTTTTATAGCGCCGCCGCTCCCCCCCGTGCTCAAGACCTGGCTACGCTACTGGCTCCCTATCATAGCGTTTTCTCTTATTTGCCACTTATTTGCAAAATGAGCTCATCCTTTGAATACATTGAATATTCTCAAGTCCACCATGAGTGCATTCTGAGCGCCCAAACGTTGCCACTTTTCTGGGCCTACGTCCAATCTACATAACAGCTTATACTTTTGGTAGCACCTGTGCAGCTGCACCAGTGCTGAAAGGAGTTACACATTTTCTTGACATCCAGTCACCTTGGCTTTGTCTGAATGGAAATGTTTTATATGGCTCAAAAGTGGTAAGGGGTTTTCTTACTCAGAAAGTGGTGAGCACGGGAAGGGGTATGTACGCAGAGTGAGAGGGCATTTAAAGGGAAGCAAGTCGCTTCCTTGATATTTGCAAAATAATCCATAACCCCAACGGGTTAAGACAATGATGGGGACTCTAAATACATGGCTTGGAAGCAGATTGGCATGTGGCTACCTGTTTGTTTAGCACCGTAGCTGTTCATGGAACCACGCAGTAAATGAAGAGTGCCAAAACCAGTAACAGATCCCTGCTCTATAGAGCTGCAGTCTGCTCGCAGCGGATCCCTGACAAGATATGCAATATACAACCTACCCGAGTGAAAAGTAAGATCTAGGTGTGCGGTTTATCTCTTCATGACATCACAGCCTGAAGGATTTAAATATATGGAGATATGCCTATCTCATAGAACTGAAAGGTTATTGAGTCCAAGTATTGTCCCCTGACAGATTTTTGCCCCAGATCCCTAAATGGCCCCCTCAAGGATTGAACTCACAACCCTGGGTTTAGCAGGCCAATGCTCAAACCACTGAGCTATCCCTTCCCCCTGTTTAATTACTGGGATTTATAGCCCAGTTCACCCAAGGGCACAAGATGCTGTACCCATATTATACCTCACCACAGGCCCATGAGGCAGGGAAATATTTTATTCCAGTTCTATTGCTGGGGAAAGTGAGGCAATAATTGGCTGAGTGAAGCAAGGCCGTACACCCTATGCGCTGGCATTTCTTGTGTTTGTTTGTCTGTAAGGCAATAACTTTTCAACCCATAGTCAACCAGTTCCAAAATTTCAGGGACTGTTCTAGGCAGCAGTGGGCAGAACCCTACTGCTTTTGGTGACAGTTGGGCTGTGACACTGTCTCCCTGATACCTAGTCACATGGTCTTTATGTCATTAGTGTCCTCCACCCCCAGTCTGTAAGCACTAGCACCTGTATCTTGTAAGAAAGGGATTTTGAAACACTGGTAGGCTAAAACAGAAACAGTCACAAGGGAACACAGATCCCCTGGCATGGTGAGAGGGTGGATTGGGGTGCACACAGAACACCAGGCATGAGGGGGAGACTGGGGGACCCTGGTATGGGAGCAGAGGGGAATGGGGTACACACAGCACCCCTGGCAGGAGGGATGTGGAGTGTTGCAGGAAGTCCCTGAACTAGAGGGGGATGGGAGGGTGGCACATGGGGACCTTGTGAGCTGTAACGGAGGAAGGCAAGAAGCCCCGGGTGTGCTCAGCGAGCTCAGTCTACAGAAGTAACAAAAGTGTGTGAAACCTTCTAGTTTTTAGGAGAGTCATTTTGCACAATATCACTCCGATCCTGCAATGCATGGGCAGACTGCTGATTCCGATGGGGGCCCTGCAGGTACAAAAGCTTTCTCCCACACAGCACACTGTAGGATTGGAGCCTGAATTTGCTGTATCAAAATGAGCTGGCTGCCCATTTTTTCTAGCCCTTTGATTTGCATTGCAGGTTCCCTCCGGTAGAGCAGTCTGGATGTTTCACTGAAACGTAGCCCACTGATTAAATATATGCTCTATGGTTATTGGGGCTAGACCTGGATCAAGACTTAAAACACCCTGGAAGGTGGGAGTGGGGTGTTCAGATGTAAGGCTTTGTTTGGGCCCTGCTCTCATATTTAGGGTTCAGTTCTTACTACCCCCATGCTCTGGTGTTGCCACTCCCACCCAAGCTGGATTTCAGTTTCCCAAATGCCCTCTGGCATCTTCTTCTTAAAACAAAGTTATTTTGAAAAGTGTTGCCTACAACTAGGTTCTGTGAAACTCTGAAAAAACACAAGGACATTTAATGGAGAAGCCATAAATTCCAGCTCCCAGGAAGAGGCTTCAGGTTTTCTTGTAACTTGACCATTGGGGCTAAATAGCTTTTCTCACTGTTTCATGTCAATTTCCTTGATTAACCATCTGTGGGTTCTTGAGAGGAAAAAAAAAATGTGCAAAGGTAAATGCATTTGATTTATTGAGCTAACTCCATTGCTGGTTGCTAGTAAATTAAAACTGACCATTCATTTTTCTTTTAATAGGCCAAGCTGATAGAGTTCAGTCCTCTGAGGGCAACTGATGTGAGACTTCCAAGTGGAGCAGCTTTTGTTATTGCTAACAGTTGTGTCGAAATGAATAAAGCAGCAACTTCTCATTTCAATATTAGGGTGATGGAGTGTCGTCTGGCTACAAAGGTACTGTATGGCTTTTGTCAAACTCTAATGAAACCTTCAGCCAAGTATGTGCTTTCCTCCACCCCTGGCCAGTCACGGCTTTACTTTAACACCAGGTCAGGTGCTGCTTTAACTGACATTTTTATCTTCTTAGGGCCAGACCCCTCTACCCTGTTGCAAGGCAAACTCCCACGGAGTTCAATGGAAGTGTGAGGCGTCTGGGATCAGACCCTTATTGTTTGTTGTAGGGTATATGGTTTAGCAGTATTAAGTTTATTGGTTATTAGGCATGGATGGAGAGAACAAATTAATCCCTTTTCAGCAAAAATATTCTCAGTTAATGCGAGTAGAAGGCTTCTAATTAAACCCTGATAATGAAAAGGCAGTGGAGAAAAAGAAATGTATTCATATGGTAGTTCTGTGTGTACAGTAATAGATGTGGATTTACTGGGATAAGCAGAAAGCAATAATCAAGGATATAATGTAGAAACATTCAAATGCTATTGGAAGTGTTGATTAGAAACAGATACTTGTATTGAGTCTAGAGATGGGCCGGAACCAAACCTGCAGAGTTGGATGTGGAATGGGATGCCAGTTCACAGCTTGAACCTGTCTCTAAAATAGGTTGAATCTGAAGCACTCCAAGCCTTGGGAAAGTTCAAATTTGGATCAGGACTGAAAAACCCCAGCGTTTGGGAACATTCCGATTTGAGGTTTGGATTCAGTTGGTTATAGAAATAAGGGGGACTATTCTTTTCTCAGTTACACTGGCATAAGTGTGGAGTAGCCTAGTTGATTCAAAGGACATACTGTACTCCCAGTTTACACTGCTGTAAGTGAGTTAAATTTGGATGAGAGAGTTCAGCTGAGAGTTTACATCATTACGTTGTGGAACTCATGGCCACTGAATGTTGAGGCCAACAACTAAGCAAGATTCAAAGAGGGGATGGGACATTTGTAGGGATAAGAAGAATAGCCAGAGTTGTAACAGTTAATGCTGAAAAAGAGTTTTGGAAGGGAAATAAAACCTCATACTCATCCCTCTGCAAGGTGTAAGAGGAAAGGAGCCCACTGAACCTGAGTGAACACACACCATTATTATAACTTTCCAAAAGAGAATCTAATGCTCAGTGAAACTTTTTAAGCATCCTGTATGGGCTGATAGTGGAAACCATATGGTTTCACTATGGTTGTAGCTTGGAAAGTACCATGTTGTGTGTGTATTTAAGAGATATGTGATAACGTGATAATGCCAGTGGTCATGGCCAATTTCTTTTGCCACTGATTCTCATTGACTTCAGTGCAATCAGGGTTAGGAACTCTCTGTGAATGGCTCCTGGCAGGAATGACAAACCTTGCACTTGAGGTAATTAAACAACAACTCAACTAACTTGGGTAGTCCTTGTTTCTTTTGGAAACTAATGCAAACAAAAGTCCAGGAAGCTTCATATACCCTATTTTAATAGACCATTTGTAAGACCTTAAGGGTTGTTTCATAGAGCAGGGTAGGTGAATTGCACCAGCTTTTAAAATTACTTTGATTAGTTGCTCTGTGTTGCAAACTGCAGAGGAAGGGAGGGAAAGATGGATGTTACACCACCTGTTAGAGATGACACAATCCCTGAAAAAATACATTTCACAGCTGTGCAATTTTAAGGAAACTAACAATTTACATCTGCCCACTTTTTAGCACATGTTGCCCAGATGGATAGTTGCATGCACAATAAAAAATTTGTTGAGACAGAAAAAACCTGTTTCCTTTAGGAACAGGTCATAGAGGGGTGAAGGTGGGCAAATGAAGGGAGGAAGGGTTGTCTTTTAGGTACTATTAACACAGCAGAACTAATAAGCTAACAGATGTATGAAACAGCATCTTAGGCCTCACAACACAGCTTTTTAGGTCATTCTTATTGATGGATGTCTTGCTGGTAGTATTTGTCCTTCATTCCTGTGTAGCTCTAATCTCATTTTCCCTACTCTTTCCCTTGCAGACATTTACACATGGGTAGAAATACCAGCATAACATATTCCTAATTGCTTTGGTTGGTGTAGGATATAATGAATCCTTGATTACCTCTCTCAATACATGCTGTCTTTCCTTCTCCTTTCTTCAACATTCATCCACTCTTTTCCTTTCTATTCAGATTTTTATACTGTGCTCATCACCGTAGTCCCTGGATGCTTTCCAGAAGTAGATTAAGCAACATGACTAACATCTGTCACATTTGTTCACTGATCCTCTCTCCAAAGGGAAAGGTGTGTGCAGTGGAGTGTTTTGGCTTGGATTTTATATAAAATATAAATAAATATAAATCTACGTGTGTGTAGAAATGCATCTTGTATTTAGAGCAGATGGTAGGTGAGGTTTGTGATGGTCCTTAGTTTCTGTGGGAGTTCTTTCCACAACGTTTTGTGCCAGCCTACGATAAAGTTTTATCTCCTGCACAGAAGATCTTTACTATTATTGTAGGGAGTTCCATTGTGTCAGAGGAGCAAAGTTGTCAGCCATAGTCTTCAACCCAAAGACTATTTAATACATTTTCATGGTGCCCTGCAATAGGTTATGTTTGGCCAGGGCATCATTTGACTCTTATTCTTTTGTGTACAATGGAGGTCAAACACCTACTTCTAACAAATAGAAGAAGACAGAATCATACTTAATTGAACTGTTGACTTTATCATTAAAAAAAAAAAAGTCAAACCGCTAGATACTGAATTTCTATTTCAGACATTCCTGAAAAATGGGAGAGATTTTCAGACTTCTAGTGTTAGGCCTAGTAATCCAGTAATGAGTGCCCTGTTTGGGACATGTAGGGCCTGACTTTGAGGAGCTGAGCATAATCACAACTCCAACTGAAGTCAATTGTTGCTAAACACCTCTGAACAATGGCCTCACCATTGGCATGACCATTGCGTACCATTGGTAGGGGCAGAGCAACCTCTGAAGCATCTCTGGTGAGGGCAGCAGCTTCAGATGCTCCTGGGCATGCTCTTTGGCTACGGGGAAGCTCAGGGATGGGGAATGACACTGCACCTGTATGGGCCAGACTGGAAGACAGGCACTGAACGTGGCGCAGACTTTGTGGGGCAAGCAGCTGCAGCAGGATTACTTCACCGGGCTTAGTGGTGAGATGCCTGGGATCTCCCCCACTTCCGTGCTCTGGGCTCAGCAGCTGCTATGCTTGGGAACCACTCTCTGTGGGTGACTCCATTTTGTTTCCTTATTCTGGGCAAGAGTTTTGTTGGAGAATAAACTTTGGTCCAGTACCCCTGCCTCTGAAAGTTACACCATAGATGTCACAGGATGGATACCCAATGTTAGCAAAAATTTAGGCCTCTACTCCTTTGTACTATACTTCAGTTACTCTATTTATCTGTAAAATGGGGTTAATAATACCTACTTACCTATCAACCGTAATGGGTGCTGTAAAGTTTAATCAGTTAATGTTTGTGAAGTACGGAAAGACCCTCAGATGGCATTATAGGACTGCAAAGTACTAGGATGGTATTATTATGATTTAAGGCTAAGTATACCAATACTCACTATGAATCATTATTTATATTTGTCCCATCATTGACAGGGATATACTTTCTTTTCACATTTACTTATAGTGTAAGCTTAGAAACGGATCGGTCATGTTATTGGAATGGGTGGTGATAGACTCCTTTCATCCTTAGATGAAACTTGGAAAGAGCAGGAAGAGCGGCCAATGTAGACACTTCAAAGACACCCTTAGGCAGAATTTCAACTCATGCAGCATAAATATTGATCGCTTTGAAGACAGAGCCAAGGACAGACCCAAATGTAGAGCAACTATCAATAAATGTTGTAAACTCTTTGAGAAGAAACAGATGTGGAAAAGTGATTGGAAAAAAAAGGACCAAGCATCATGCCAAGTCTTCAGTGGGTGCCTACACATTTCTGTAGGACATCTGTTTGCGACTTCACTCCTTACAGATTGGATCATACAGCTACAGGAAAAACACACACAAGATGTGATGTCATCATCAAATACGACAGATGGCCATACATTTATAGTGTTCCAGTGAGACCATAGTATTGAACAATAAGGGGCAGAAGAAGAGGGTGTATCCTGGCAGTTAAGTAATAGCTTGAAGATGCCTCAGGTCCTTACGCCACCTGATCAATAACTGTCAGGAAAAACCGATCTATGGGATAAGTATTCTTGTAAATTCAATAGAGGGATTTTTCCTTATTTCGTTTCTGGGTCTGGTGTCTGTTGTATTTTGAGTTAATGGGGTGGGATTTTTTCTTTAAAAAAACGGTCAGAAACTATGTTGTCCTAAGTTTAGAATGATCACAAAAATACCAGCTGCGAAATGTGATCAGTTT
The DNA here is from genome assembly GCA_033296515.1 of Macrochelys suwanniensis. Taxonomy (NCBI): domain Eukaryota; kingdom Metazoa; phylum Chordata; order Testudines; family Chelydridae; genus Macrochelys; species Macrochelys suwanniensis. The sequence goes on from CM065785.1 coordinate 67,505,441, forward strand.
CTGTTCAGTGTGTTTAGTCTGTAGAGTATCTAAATAGCAAGCTCATTTCAAATGCAGCCTCTCTCTTCAAGGAATTGGGAAGGATGTGGTAATGCACCAGTGGCATAAATTACTAATACAGTGCATTATTTATTCAGATAATAGAAAGCATTGTGTTGGTTTTTCTAAGTGATTACACCTGTTTAATTTCAAGTAATGAGGGCTACAAGATGCTGTTCATTAGTGTAATGTAATAATTCTTTACATTTCTTCAGTACCTTTAAGCTGAAGATCTCAAATCACTTTTACAGACAACTATTAAAAGGTATGAAAGATTAAAGTTAAAAGTTAAATATGTGAAGAAAACATTACCCACTGCAACAGTGACTCACCAGCTGGCGCCCTGCCTTCTGGCTGGATGTAGCATTGTAGGATTTTTCTCTCTGAATCTCCACTGACCAGCCATTCATCTTGTGACTTGGACTTCCAGCTGGATCATGTTTAGCCTCATCCATTTACGCCAGTAAACCAGAGGGTAACTCAGCAGTCCCACAACTTCGCATCAGATCAGCAGGCCAGGGCCAGGCCACTAGTCCTTCCAGCCCTTGTGCCTGGGGTCTCCTCATGCTAGCCTCCTCAGAGAATCATAAAATATCAGGGTTGGAAGGGACCTTAGGAGGTCATCTAGTCCAACCCCCTGCTCAAAGCAGGACCAATCCCCAATTTTTGCCCCATATCCCCAAATGGCCCCCTCAAGGATTGAACTCACAACCCTGGGTTTAGCAGGCCAATGCTCAAACCACTGAGCTATCCCTCCCATAACAGGAGTTTATGTCATATTAAACTGGAAAATGTGTTCTGCTCTCAAGTGTGCTGATTGAGTGGGGCCAGGATTTCCCTCTACCTTGGGTTTTGCCTTGTTAGGCCTCTTGCTTTTCTCCTAAGATACCTCCTACATCAGTCCACCTTCTCATGGGCTCACATGGTCAGCAGGGACAGCTCTGGGGCCAGCTCCTAACATGACAAAGGAAAGAAAACTAAACTAAAGGAAATAAAGAGCAGTACCCACCCCCGTCCGTAAGGGCCTTCCAGCCAACTGTACTACTGCTCCACACTCATAGGAAAGCTAAGGCAGGTGGGCTCACTGCTTTGCTCCTCTCTAGGAGCTGCAGTGAGAGGTCTGTCTACCTCCCAAGGCAAGAGCCCTGTGAGCTGGGCTTCTCCCTTTTGAAGCTCCTCCTCCAAGTCCACCATACTTCACAGGTGTGATGGGGTGGGGCTATCTGAGTCAGTTGGTGCTCCTTAACCCCTTCCTGTCTAGTACAGGCTTTGTATACCCCATAACATCCCCATTTTATAGGTGAGGAAACTGAGATACAGTTAGATTAATGTTGTGGCTCTCTGAGTGCTCAACATCTCTGAAACCAAGCCATAGGTGATTTCTCCCACATCTCAGAAACAGTGCCCGAGCCAGGACACTTCCTTATTCTCAGGCCCCTGCTTTAGCCACTAGACAACGCTGCTCCTTTCTGTGTCTGTGAACATACATGTCTGTGTTTTAAATGGCTGCAGAGTCCTGTGGTTAGGATTTCATGTGGCCCGTTTTCCTGCTCTAGAATGTGCCTCATCAACCTTGGAAAGGCACGAAAGGGCACCAGAAGTAGTTATTTTTTGTATACTGCAATAAAGCAAAACCTGAAAAGGCCGGTATACAATAACGCTTGAGGAGAAGCAGGACAGTAAGAAGCTGCAGCAAGTAGCTGGGCAGCAGCTCACTCATGGTGCAAACAACTAGTATCCTGCTATAGCTGACTGCAGAAATCTGTGTGTGAAATACTATCCACCAGTTCTTGGAAAAGTCACAGCTCTCCGATGGGCCTCAATTACACAACGCAAATACTTAACTTTCAGCATGTGCTTAAGTCCCACTACCCTGAAGGTTAGCCCCGCTGAAGTGCTTTGCTGAAAAGGGATGATTTGCTGAATTGAGACCTTAATGCTTTCAAACAAGTTTAACTTAAAACCAATATTTATTGAAAAGAAAAAGAGACCATGATGGAGAAAATCCTGGCCCCACTCAATCAGCACACTTGAGAGCAGAACACATTCTCCAGTTTAATATGACAAACTCCTGTTTAAATGCCTCCAAGAAAAATCTTCATGGTACTGGTAGGACCGAGGCTCCCTTTTAAAATGAATGTTAATAGAACGTTGTAATTATAAAAAATACTATACACTAGCAAGTTCGCATTTAAGGGTCCAGCACCAACCTTACCATGCCATTCATCTCTCCAGGCCTCTTCTAAGAAAGTTAGGATTATAACAACAGCCTCAGATACTTGGATTTATTAAATACCACCAGTCAGGCTGAGCTGTCAATATTAGATCAAAGACAAATAACATAGCAAGTCTTTCTGGGATGTTCCAGTGCTATTGTACTGGGGAATGTGTATGAATAAATGCCTGAAATTGGCTTTATCAAGTGAATAATGGTTGGAGGGGGTAGCCTGTGTGGAAAAGGAGAGATCATTGATTTGACTGACATATGTAATATCAATAAGAGTTTTAGGCTAGTGTTTTAAGAAAAGAAATGCTTAATTTTTCTGGGCTGTGATTGACAGAAATCTTCCTGTTCTGTAACATATCTGTGTATAAACATATTGGCTATTTGCTGTGTAAGGATAGATGGCTTGATGGCTTTTGCTGAAAAAAAATCAGTTTTAAGCTCTGTTTGCTTTATGAAATATTTCATATCAATTTCAAACTACAGTGTGTGGTATTGTCTGTTTTTCACATTGTAGCTTCTCTCAAAGTCAAAAGGCCTAGAATGGGAAAAAATGCTGAAGCTCCAAGATGTGCAGGCCAAGCTAGGAGTTAGCCTGAAGAAAATGCTGACCATTGTCGAGGAGGTATTTCACCCTGAGCCTTACAGCGTAGAGGAAATTTGTACATGCCTGGGAATTAGCCTTGAGGAGCTCCGCACTCAGATCCTCAGTCAAAACACGCAAGATGGTGAGTGTACATCAGATGGTGTTTTTCATTTTAAAAAGCTTGTATTATGTAAAATGTCTATGTGCTAATAAATAAAGGACATGGAAATCTTGCCAAAAGAGTTCAGCAGGACCCCGTGGGAGATTTTCTAGGGTGAAAGAACTGATATTATTATGATATAAGCCCCACTTGTTCCCATCTTTATACTGAAACAGAGAAACGAATTTAAACATAGTTCCAGCAAAACCAGTTTGTAAAACACTTTGAGTGGCTGTTGTGGACAGAGCCAAGCCATCTTAGAATCATGGCTTAGGAAAAATCTACATTCCACAACTTTTTTTAAAGCATAGCTCTAACAAAACCAAACCATATTAGCAATCACTTCACTGGAGTCTTGTTGAAACCAATTTGAAACACCATTCCTTAACTCACATTAAAGATTAAGGGCTTGTCTACACAGTGGGGTAATATGCTCTATGGGGGGGATGATTTCTAAAGCACACTAATGTGTTGCAAATTAATTCGTCTGCATGCACTAAAAATAGCAGTGTGGCCATTGCAACTTGGGCTCTCAAGTGCAGGAGGTTATTGGGCTTGAGAGCCCGAACGCCAGCCCGAGCTGCAATGTCCATACTGCTGTTTTTAGCACAGTAGCTTGAACCCTGCTAGCCAGAGTCTAGAATCTCCCAGGCCTGGGCGGCTCGCTCCCAGCTGCAGCATAGATGTACCCTTGAGGTTCCCTAGTGCACTGTAGCTTAGTTCTGTTTCAAACAGCGCTACATTAAAGCGCACCAGCAGGGTCTACACAGACCAGTTAATGCGCAACACATTAGTGCGGTTTAGAAATCACACCCCTATAGAGCAGATTACCCCACCAGGGATACAAGCCCTTATGGGGCCAACATTTCAGATTTCGAAGTGAAACAAAATATAATCAAAACCCATGAAAACACATGCTTCAGGAAACTTGCCTTGGGTAGCATGTGGTGTAAATCCTCTTCTTTGAAAGAGGGCATTTCTGTCCCACTGTGGCTAGGGAGCTCTGGGTACGTTCTGGTAAATTGTAGGTGAATGCCTTCTTAAAAGATGTGAGAAAAAGACACAGAACGTAATGTGCCTGTCACAGAACGCACACAATCCTGCGGGGCCAAGAGCCAAGCCTGCCTGAAACACTCTCTTGTGACTATTTCAACCCTTCCCTTCCTGCCACCAGCTCCCACACTTCTTCCGTTTCTCCACTCCTCCCCAGCATCTTTCTCCCATGTGGGGGGCCAGAGTGCCCCCCCAGACCTCCTCATTACCATGGCTGGCCCTGGAACACCCCACATACACACAGGTGGGAGCAGGTGGTGCAGAGCCAGCTATGCCAGTTTTATGCCGTCCCAGGATTTCCCTGACATAAGGAGAATGCTAAGCTCCCCAGTTAGGACAGCTGTCTACCCCTTTGCAATGCTGGAGAGATGCCAGACTGGAATCAGAGACCAGGATCTGGCCCTACTTCTCTATAGCAGGTGGTACAATACCAGTGTGCATTCTATGTAGAATATACTGAAGTGTGTATATCTATAACACATATATTACATGAACTATGTGCTCTTAGATATTGCAGGGTATGAATAAGCTTTTTCTTTCTTCCTTCCCTTTCCTACCCCACACACTTCCATTTTCATGGGAACTCATTGGGGTTCTCAGTTTCCTATACTATCCCCTCCCCTGTTCCCCCCGTATGAAACAGTATAAGAATAGTAACTCACAGATATGACTGTATTGCTCATCTCTGGTTTTAAAAGCTAACGTTTAAGGCTCAGTAGAGTTGAATTGTTTATACAGATTGTTATTTTGACTTAAAAAAAAAAGTCTGGATGAAAATTTTTGACATAAAAGCAATAGAAGAAAGTCCAAGGAAATGTTATACTATAGCTCTGTCTAGTGTTTGCAGATGTTCACTGAACAAAATCTCTTAAAATGTGCGTGACCATGATCTTGTTTGATAAAGCCAATTAAAATGGGTTGTGCAGAAGTCTGTTTGCATTTGTACAAGATAAAACTAAACAACAGATTCCTGTAAAATTAGATACAAAGAGAAATAAGACAGACACAGAGCGAAGAAATCAAATCAACTGTTTGTTGTTGTTATACACCAAACAAATTACACTTTATGTTGGTTTTGGAAAGCTACAGTCTCTTCAGAAAAAATATTTTTGCTTTTGGTTGCTGTATTTTATACTGTATCGTAATGACAGAGCCTGGTTTCTTGCTATGAGAGAAGAAAATACTGATAAACAACCCAGGCTTTGTCATGATACAGTGAAAAACACAGCAAACGAAAGCAAAAATGTTGGCGAGAATTTAGTTAAATTCTTTGCTGGATTCTGGTTTTTCCTTTATAACTGAATGTAAATTTGTGGCAGTTTCCACTTCTGCCATCTCTCAAAGACTAGTGCTGTTTATTAGTAATGACCTGTGCTTATATTGCATCCTGTGTAAGAACCTGAAAGTGTTTTACAGATATTAATTAGTCCCAGACCCCTTCCCCCAAGATGCTTATGGGTTAGGAGAGGAGAAATGAAATGTTGGATTTGTGACTCAGAGCTTCACCCTCCCCCATCTGCATCACACTGGATGAAGCCAGGGATAACAGTACAGAAGAGGGTCACTGCAGATTCCTGCTGGGCTATTTGTTTTTGGCCAATCAGAAAGTAATAATGCAAACACACTTCTCACTTTACAGTACTGTCTGTTATCACATACAGTTCATTCTTTCTTTCTCTTCTATCCCATTCTTTCCAATTTGACCTCTCCTTGTCCTTTTAGTGAGGCTTTTTAACCAATTGCATGACCCCTCTCTGAACTGTTTAACAAGACTGTTTAATAGAATAGTTGCAGTTGAATTTGCAATGATGTACATAAATAAGCCTGTTAGAAGCTGAATTTTCTGAGACCTGCAGCACACTTTCCTTAACTAGTGGGCAAATCAGAGCTGGGACCAAACCAAAACCAGGGATCATAATACAACTAAGCTCCATATCCAAACTTTATAGGTTGCAGCAGAAGCCAGGATCGACGGCTGTCTCTTTGCACTGTTTGGCACCACAAAGACCCTGAAAAGCCATCTTGACCACGTAACTGAGGATTCCTCCCCCACTGGGGAATCTCTGGGTGTCTATACCACATCACCCCACTTCCCTCAGGATTAGAGGGGTATAGAAATTGCTTAGACCACCTTTGAATCGCCTCACCCTTCACAGCTGCCGTCTGGGCAAAATCAAAATCCTGGGGCTGAAACTCCCAAAGTTAGGAGAAGGTTGGATCTGGATCTACACTTTGTGCCTTGGGACCCTCTCTAGAACACAGGGTATTTATTATTAATTATTCACTTTCTAAAGTGCAGTTCACCATAGTTTCAGCTTGGATTTGGTTGCTTCATAAAGTATTTAGGCTGCAGTGGTGGTGGGAAGGTTGTGTATTTATAAATCCCACCACAGCAGAATAGTCTTCTATAAAATAATGTCTTCTTTTTGCCATAAAATGTTTTTGTTTTTTAAATAGGATAGTCTTAAACCAATTTTTCCTTTTTACATATACAACAATAATCTAATTTTGACATTTAAACCTGGTAATGGAATCACCCTGGGAGCTAAAAGCATCCGTTTAGTCTGTGGGTTTGGCTAGTTAACCCCCACTCAGAAAACTAACGTTAAAGTCAGGAAAAATATTGCTACTGAAAAAATAAGCCTCAAACCACAATGCAATTTGAATGAGTGGGGTTGTCTAGTCTTTCCCTCACACGGCGAAGTAGTCCAAAAGAGAGGTGAGCTCAGTGCAAGAACTCATTGTAACTTTTTTTTGGCACAGAAAGGCATATTTGGAAGTTGACTTTTAAACATACTGCCACATATGCTCTCTTTATCAGGCTGTAGCCTGAGTTTTGTCACAAAGAGCATGCACCAGTGGAGCGGGGCAGCAGAGTGCATGTGTAGCTTATAAGGAAGACTAGAATAGAGTAATAATGGAGTGGTCGACTTTAGCAACAAAAAGCACTTTTAGAGCACAGGCATTTCTGTGGTAAAAAAAATGCCATCATTAAACCAGTAGGTGCCATAATCTCTAAAATGGGTCTTGACTGGGGGGTTGTATTCAGGAAAGGTTCATGCAATTGCTCTGTTTTCAGAGGACCAGATTGTGAGTGGTTATTAGGGCTGTCAAGCGATTAAAAAAATGAATTGCGATTAATTGCACTGTTAAACAGTAATGGAATACCATTTATTTAAATATTTTTGGATGTTTTCTACATTTTCAAATATATTAATTTCTATTACAACACAATACAAAGTTTACAGTGCTCACTTTACATTTATTTTTATTACAAATATTTGCACTGTAAAAAACAACAAAAAAAATTTTCAATTCACCTAATACAAGTACTGTAGTGCAATCTCTTTATCATGAAAGTTGAACTTACAAATGTAGAATTATGTACAAAAATAACTGCATTAAAAAATAAGACAATGTAAACCTTTAGAACCTACAAGTCCACTCAGTCCTACTTCAGCTAATCGCTCAGACAAACAAGTTTGGTTACAATTTGCAGGAGATAATGCTGCCCACGTCTTATTTACAATGTCACCTGAAAGTGGGAACAGGCATTTACATAGCACTTTTGTAGCCGGCATCACAAGATATTTACGTGCCAGATGCACTAAAGATTCATATGTCCCTTTATGCTTCAACCACCATTCCAGAGGACATGCATCCATGCTGGTGATGGGTTCTGCTCGATAACAATCCAAAGCAGAGTGGACCGACGCATGTTCATTTTCATCATTTGAGTCAGATGTCACCAGCAGAAGGTTGATTTTCTCTTTTGGTGGTTCGGGTTTTGTAGTTTCCGCATCGGAGTGTTGCTCATTTAAGACATCTGAAAGCATTCTCCACACCTCCTCCCTCTCAGATTTTGTAAGGCACTTCAGATTCTTAAACCTTGGGTCGAGTGCTGTATCTATCCTTAGAAATCTCACATTGGTATCTTCTTTGTGTTTTGTCAAATCTGCAGTGAAAGTGTTCTTAAAACAAACATGTGCCGGGTCATCATACGAGACTGCTATAACATGAAATAGATGGCCATGAGACATACCATTCTCCCCCAAAGAGTTCAGTCACAAATTTAATTAACACATTATTTTTTTAACGAGCATCATCAGCATGGAAGCATGTCCTCTGGAATGGTGGCCGAAGCATGAAGGGACATATGAATGTTTAGCATATCTGGCACATAAATACCTTGCAACGCCGGCTGAAAAAAAAAGTGCCATGTGAACGCCTGTTCTCACTTTCAGGTGACATTGTATATAAGAAGCAGTCAGCAGTATCTCCTGTAAATATAAACAAACTTGTTTGTCTTAGCAATTGGCTGAACAAGAAATAGAACTGAGTGGACTTTGTTTTGTTTTTGAGTGCAGTTATATACAAAAAAAAAGTCTACATTTGTAAGTTACATTTTCATGATGAAGAGATTGCACTACAGTACTTGTATGAGGTGAATTGAAATATACTGTTTATTTTGTTCATTTTTACAGTGCAAATATTTGTAATAAAAATAATAATATAAAGTGAGCACTCTACACATTGCATTCTGTGTTGTAATAAAAATAAATATATTTGAAAATGTATAAAAACCATCCAAAAATATTCAATACATTTCAATTGGTATTCTATTAAGAGTGCGATTAATCATGATTAATTTTTTTGGGTTAATCACGTGAGTTGACTGCGGTTAATCGACAGCCCCAGTAGTTACTCACAGGAGTAGGCCCATTAGAGTGACTGGGATGCCTTGTGTGTGTAACTGCTCACCATTGTGGGTAAGAGGATGGGAAATTATAATCTGCCCCAGATGAAATATAATACCACATGGCAACATTTTCTCGTATATATTAAAGGCCAGATTTGGTCACACACATTCAGTAGTATCTTTCTCTGCCAATAGTTCCAATGAAATCAATGGGACGCCTTACGGAGAAAGGTATATTGTACATTTGTAAAGATGGTAGAATCTTTCCCTATATGATTTTGGATGGTGAGTTCTTTCCCTATGATAGATTTCTTGCAGCCCTACTACATCTTCAGAGATAAGCCATGTTTAGTTCATTAATATACAGTGAAATGTATCTTAAGCAAATGCCAATGAGACCTGACAAAATGTATAGCCTAGAAGAGGTTGATCTTTAGCTAAAGGTCAAATTGTGCAGGAAACCCCAAAGAAAGGAATCTGTGGAAAGTGAAGTAATAACAAATAATACAACTTACTGGAAGCCACAATGTTTAATTTTTTTAAAAAATCTGTGTCAACAGTGTGGATGGGTTTGCACAATTTTCATACACTTAAAATTCAAAAATGACCTTACAGAAAACAAAAAACAAAAACGAAAAAACCCAACCCCAACCATGGTACAGTTCTCTGCTATATTGAACTAACCCACATTTGTTTGAGACTATTGCTCTTTGTTTTTAAAAATAATTTTATGTGGATTTCGGACACATTAAGGTTTCATTGATGGCAGTTTGGTCTCAACATTTCTACATTTTGTTGTTGCAACTCTTGGTGCATTGGAAAATCCCATTGTTTCCTCCAAGGGCAGTTGGTAGGCAATTAATGTTTTGAACCCATTTGAGTAGGGCTCTGATGGTGCTGAAGAAGTCATTTAAGGGCAAGTCCTTCGCAGAAACATGGAGGCCAGGTGCGCAGAGCCAGGAGCAGCTCTCACAATTGTGCCGCCCCAAGCAGTCGCCGCGGCCCCGCCCCCAACGCAGGCTGACGTTGCGGGGCCCCGCCCCTGACGCAGGCTGACGTTGCGGGGCCCTGCGGCGGAAAGAGAAGAGCGGCGGACCTGCCGCCCCATTGCCGCCGTGGCAGGAGAGAATGGGGTGGCAGTCCGAGTCCTGCAGCGGCAATTTGGCGGCGGGAAGAGTGGACCTGCCGCCGAATTGCCGCCGGGGGACTCGGACTGCCGCCCCATTCTCGATGCCACCCCAAGCACCAGCTTGGAAAGCTGGTGCCTGGAGCCGGCCCTGCCCAGAGTCCATAATGAGGCTGCAGGACCCACTCGGGCTTGTGGGGCTCAGGGGCTGGTTAATTGCAGTGTTGATGTTTGGGCTTGGGCTGGAACCCGGGCTGTAGGACACTGCAAGCTGGGAAGGTCACAGAGCTCGGGCTACAGCCTGAGCCCGAACATCTACACTGCCCCTATGAGCCTGAGTTAGCTGACATGGGCCAGCTGTAGGTTTTTAATTGTAGTGTAAATATACCCTTAGTGTCCTAATTGCCGCTCCTTTGCATCCTTCCGAGCCAGATAACAGAGAAGATGCTGCAGCCCTTAGTCCTTACCCTGGCAAAACTGCCATTGACTTCAGGGGGAGTCCTGTGTAGGGACTGCAGGATTTCGCCTTTGACGGCTCTGTAATAGTCTTAGCTCTTTAAAGCAATTCTGTTCCTAGCTCAGATACAAGATTTGTATTGTGCATCTGTAAGTTTTATACCTTTGCCACTTTGGCCACGGTAGGCTGAGGCTCCAACGATCATTCTGTTCTCTTTGTAAAATATGAGGCCACCTGTCAATATTTTTTTTCACATAGTAAATGATTCCTGCACACATCTAAGCTTCCTTGGCTGTATGGCTCTTATCCAAGGACCGTGAATTCAGATCTTTTCCTATTTGTGTAGTGGTGGCTGTTGTTCTCTCTAGGTCAGTGGCCTCCCATTCAGACATAGATCCAGTTGTCAGAAATATCAGTTTTTCTGTTGATATTTTTGAATGCATGGCAGTGAGTATTTAGATAGCCCTAATGTGAGAGAGCTCTCTCCATTACTTGCAGCATATGTCTGGATTTATGTATATCCTTAGTTTCCACATCAGAGGCAGTGCCTGTCGAATATAGAGATGGTTGGCAGCCTGAAGCTTATTTTATTTGTACAGAGCATCAGACTTGTGGGTATGGGAAGACAAACACTATAAAAAGATTTTGTTAAGCACGCGGTTAATTTTTTTGGATTGAAATCCTGCTATGCTCTGTCATATCTATGACACTTGTGGTTTTCCCCAAGTTTAAATTTACAGCTCCATACTGTAAAAAACAGAAACCTTTCATTTCGTGATATCATTTCTTAACTGATATTCACTTGGCAAAGAGTCGTATTTGCAAGGGAGTCTAAAACAACAAGAACACAAAACCAGTTTCTGTCATTTTGAATGTAATAATTGCTTGAAAGGATAACATTAGATTATAGTCAACCCAAATGTCAAGTTTGTGGAGTCTTCATGACATGAGAGAATGCTGTCAAGGACAGAGTTTCTGGCTAGCAGCCAGCAGTTAGAAGATCCATTCTAGTTGCCAATACATAACATGATGAGCATAACACAACTACAAAGTGTTTTAAGGTAATCTGGCTAGTAAAGCATTGCTTTACCAAAGGGTGGTCTCTGAATCAAATACAGCCTTTGGCAAGACTTTTACCTTAAAATTGAAACCAGACATGTTTTCAGTTCATTTTTTGGGTTACTACTGTTCAATGGTGATTTACAAGAGAGTGTGAGCTATGGAAATCTCTCACGCAACTTCAGATATGCCCTAAACGAATGCACATTTAGAAATCTCCTTGCTGTAAAACAATAGCTTCATAAGAAAAGAATATTTAAAGAGAAATCATCTCAAAAAGAACGCTCTGGTTTCTGTGCCCAGCTCAGGAACTATTCTGCAACACACATTGCAAACAGCTACAGAAGCAACAAGAAGATGGAAATATATGGTAAAGCACAGCTCTGAACGCATTGGATAAATCAGAAATAGAGGAAACAAACAACCATTGCTCAGTGACATTGAGCCTGAGCTTCCAAGGGACATTCCGGTCCTTCTGTTTTTTTTAATCTAGTCAAAAAACAGGTTGTATTCAGAAGGCAGCCATGTTCAATTCATCTTTATTAAGTAGTATTTGAGTTACATAGTAAACAAAGGAATATTATCACCAATGGAAAAAAGTTGCTTTGTTCTACCTATCACATCATTTGAGCCCATTTGCTATAATCTGGCTCAGTACTACATCCTCAGCAGCTGTAAATTGGTGTAGCTCCAGGGAAGTCCTAATTTACACTAGCTAATTTTTGATTCTAAATAAAGGGAATTAGATATTGGTGATGCTACAGGTAGTGACAGGACATGTTACTGGGCACAGTGTAGGACACCACTACGCTGTGCCTGATTTTGGCCACAGGGAAAGCACTGTCTGGAAACTTGGTTCACTCTCACAGCCTCAGATCTGGAAGCATGAGCCAGGGGGTTCTACTGTATTGGTGGTGAATCTGCAGATTGCCTGGATCCAAGAACCCACCTGAGAGACCTTTCTTCATTCTAGTTATGACTTCGAGTTAGCCTCCAGAGTGAGTTCCCCGATGGAACTGGTGAAGACCCTGGCTTTGAACGTTCCTCCCATGCCAAAAAGATAGGCAGATTCAACATCCATCAGTGGATTTGAATGCCTTAGAACCAAGGAGCTAGATACGTTGAGCCTTCATGATCCAAGAGGCCTTGACAGTGCCGGGATACGTCTAGATCTGGATAGTCTCCTATACAATAAGGAGATTGACTCTGTGCACTTAGATTTTTAGTGCTCTTATGAAACTTCTTCCTTAGAGAGCCTGAGTGCCTGAAAAAGAGATTTTTTTCAGAGAAGCAGCTAAGAGCATTCATAACTCCCAGTACAATGAATGGACTGCCAACTGGAAAGATTTTCTCTTTCCTTTCGAGATGAATTCTACAACCCCAGACTCTCCCATACAGAAGGCCAAGTGGACACAGCCTCCTCCAAGAGTAAGCTCTCAAAGTCTCCTCCCACTGGTTTCTTGCAATGAGACTAAAGGCCACACTGGTGAGAGTCTTTAAATAGAATGCCTATCTCCTACATGAGGGACAGTGTTTGGAGCCTGAGCACTTTTCTGGATTCACCATGATAGGAACCTACACTAAGTGCTAACGGAAACATAACTTTATTTTAAAATGTCAGTATTTGAATACAAACACTATCTACCAACAAACCTTCTGCTAACTGCAGAGATTTTAATTTACCCTTGCAATCGAGGCGGAGAGAATGGTCCCAATTCTGCCTGCGGTGACCAAAGCAAGGAACAGTTGTTCAAGTGGTGCTTTCATAGTTGTTGGTGAAGTATCAGATCCATAGGCTGTCACATGCCCCCTCTGTCACAGTTCAGGGCAAATGCACTTGTACTCCCCTTGCATGGTCTACCAAGGGCACCCACTCTAGGTTCCTGGCTCTTCAGCCATCACCTCTCTTGGGTAGAAACCCAAATCTCTCTACCTCCTGAATGGGTTTTTTTTCCAGGCTGCACAGTTCCCTGCCTACACTCTGATGTTCCCAGCAAGCCAGACTACCTATGCGCAAACTATAAAGCTTACGAGAGGTCACCCCAACTCCAACCTCGGGCTCTATTAAGTGTCAGTTCTTCAAAACCAGAGGTGGGAAAACTACGGCCCGCAGAACCCTCCTGCCTGACTCCTGAGCTCCTGGCCTGGAAGGCTAGCCCCCGTCCCGTCCCCTGCTGTTCCCCCTCCCTCGCAGCCTCAGCTCACTGCACCACCAATGCAATGCTCTGGGCAGCGGGGCTGCGAGCTCTTGCCGGGCAGCACAGCTGCAGAGCTGCAGCCTGACCCGGTGCTCTGTGCTGCACGGTGGCGTGGCTGGCTCCAGCCGGGTTTGCACGGCTGCCTGTCCTGGTGCTCTGGGCGGTGTGGCTGTAGCGCCGCCAGCCACCGGTGCTCCAGGCAGCGCAGTAAGGGGGAAGGGAGCAGGGGGGGTTGAATAGAGGGCAGGGGAGTTCAGGGTGGTGGGCAGGGGTCCAGGATGTGGCTAGGGGTTGGGGCGGTCAGAGGGCGGGGAACAAGGGGGGTTGAATGGGTCCTAGTGGCACCCCCCCCCAGTCAGGCACCTGAGGCAGTTGCCTCAGTTAGCCTCATGGTAAGGCCAGCCCTGCATCTGCCCCTAAAGTAGTGGATGTAACTAGAGTGTTTGACTGGCCTTCTAAGGGAACCCACTGACTGGATGCCATTTCTAACATGACCTTTCATAATTTCACATTTCAGCTATTTCAACTGTAAGCATGTTGCTAGCAAGCCAGCATACGTCATATGGAATTGTTTGACAACCATCCTCTATAATTTCTCTCTTTAGAGCCTATGGGGCAGAACTCTCACATGCCCCTTCTTGTCCTGGTTACCCTCAAACCTTTGGGTGTGAACTTGAGACCCGGGCCTCCCAGTCCCACCTCCCATCTGGTTTCTAGGGAGTTTGTGGTGTCCTTTTATCTCTGAAGGGGTTGGCTGCCCCAGTAATAGGTTGACATCCCCGTACCCCCACAGTGCCCCACAGGCATGACAAGCAGCAAGTCTTTGGACCAAAGGGAGAAATAAGGTAGGACTACTTCCTGTGAAGCGTATCTCAACCATGCACTGCTTTTAACAGCAGAGGGGTCAGGCAACGGAGCTTCTTCAAACCTCGCATTGACTACAGGGTCAGGGCCAGGGGACTCTGGTGGCCTAACCTCAGCTTCTGTGGGAGGAGTGTGAGGATCACTGTTATATATTAGAGATGGTTTAAAAATATGTTTGGCAAAAATGTTCTTTGAGTGAGATTTCCCTTTCTTATTAAAAAAAAATCTTATGGACTCAAAGGGTCAGACCAACTCTAATCTTCATAACGTGATGCTAAAGCACCTTGCAAACTGTTTGCATGAAAAGTTGTCTATCACTTCATCCACTTTGTAATTGTTTTTGGCTATTCTTTCTAGAACATACATAAAATCATCAAAACTAAAACTATAATAAACACTTTGGTTCGAAATCCCCAAACTGTATTAAAACAGAGCTTTTAAAAAGAAGTGTTGATTATAGCAAAAAAATCTTTTGACCCAGAAGCAGTCTAATATAAATTTAAAATTACAGAAACAAATGTAAATATTGTAAGTTTCCATTTTTTCCCTTTTCAAGTAGGTATCTGTTAATGAATAATTGTAACATGGACTATTTTCACTTTATTTTAGTTACCACCTTTAAATTGTACCAGCGTGCTAAGCATGTGTACAGCGAAGCTGCCAGAGTGCTGGAATTTAAGACGATATGCAGTGAGGCACCTGCCAGTGCAATCCAGCTGCTGGGAGAATTAATGAACCAGAGTCATATCAGCTGCAGGGACATGTATGAATGCAGCTGCCCTGAACTGGATCAGCTGGTGGACATCTGCCTGTAAGTTTTGACAGCAATAAACTGAGAATGCCTCTTTGAGAATGTGGTTTGAATAGATGAGAAAACATGACATCATTAGCTATTGTAGTTTTAAAATGAAAGAAAAATATTCTTGTCTCATCACCAAATTAATCTCCTAAAGGGACATTATATAGTCAAATGTTTCCCTTCTGACATCTGAGTAATGCTGGTCAGATGAAAGCTGCACTTTATGGCTTCATGATGGACTATACTTCTGGACTGACTCTTCATCAAAAACATCTCACAGTAAATAAAGTTGGCTACTACTATTTTTGGTTTTAGAAGAGTTCAAGATCAGTTTTCTCAAAATGTCTTCTCAGTTGCTACTTATACATTTTATTTCTCCTTGCATATTCCTTAACCATTTCACTGCTGATGACCGCTGCAGCTTCATGACTGTTAATGCATTCTTAGATCTAATGTTGCCTTGAAATCACTATGGAACATCATGGACTAGCATTTCTTGATGCTAAAAGTACATTTTGTCCAATGCAACTGACTGATATACTAGGCAGCAGTAAAGTGCACCCTAGTCTCAAAAACCAGAATACAGTTAAAAAGAAAAAAAAATTTAGACTCGTGATTTTTATGTCAATCTCATGATTTTTGAACATTTGGGGTTTGACAATACTATTATATTCTTCTGTATCTCACAGCATTTGCGGCTGGTCAAACCTGCATTGATTTCAATGTGATTGGAAAATCTGATGGCTGCTGTGTCTTGACTAGCATGTCCATACTCCAAACCACATCTTTGCTGATTATTTCCATCTTTGCACGCACACAGCTGTGGACAGTTCTGAATGGGAATATGTCCAGTACGCCAACCCACAGAGTGTTTTTTGCTCACCTTAATTTCCTGATTTTAAACTTCAGTTTGAATAAACAGTTCATCTTGCAGGTCCTCATATACGTTCTGTTATGTAGCGCATATATGGGACTAAGTTTTCAAACTTGGGTGCCTAACATTAAGCGCCTAAATCCATCTTTAGGCACCTAAATAAGTAGCCTGAATTTCAGAGGTGCTGAGCACCAACAATTTCCAGTGACATCTGTGGGAGCTACTGGTGCTCAGCACCTCTAAACACTGAGCCATTTGTGAGGTAACTAGAGATTTAGCTAGGTGCCTAATTTTAGCATCCAAGTTTGAAAATGTTGGCCACATTATTTTGAAGCACAGTAGCTTCAGCTCTAACACACAACTTGTTTCTTTTTAAATGATCCTTTATTACATTTTTAAAATGACTAAGTATAACAGCAAATCATAGGATGCGACCACAGAGAATTATTAAATCAAATGATTCAGAATAAATCTGAAGATATTTAAATGGCATTCCACAATACAAAGCCAACACTGTATCTGCAATACAACACTTAAAAACTAGGTTGCATCCCAAGTGAATTTGAGCAGTTGATTTAGTTGCTTTAGCGAACTGGATTGAACCCTATGAAGGCAAGGGGAATCTTTCCATTGATTTCACAGGAAGCTGGATTGGATCCTGCTTGATTTAAGAGGTTGCTTCTGTGGATCAGAGAATAAAAACAGCTGAGAAAAAGAGCAGCATACAAAAGGAATTATAAAATTGCAAAGAAATAAAATAAAGATTGGAAATCAAGAATGAACAGATAATTGAGTCAATATGTAGGATAGTACCCCTCCATTAAACCCACACGTAAAGCAGATCATGGATTCAGAAAAGCACACATATTCAGGAAAGCACTTAAGCATTAATTTCATTTAAGCACATGTTTAGTGAACCACATGTGTAGCTGCCTTCCTCAATCAGGGCATAGGCGCCGACTTCCCCTCTTTCCCGTGGGGTGCTTGACCCCCCTCTGGCCCCGCCCCTTCCCACCCCCTCCCTGCCCTCATTCCAACTCCTTCCCCAAATCCCCTCCCTGGCCCCGCCTCTTCCCCACCTCCTCCCCTGAGCGTGCCACGTTCCCACTCCTCCCCCTCCCTCCCGGAGCATGCTTGGCAGCGGCCAGGTGGGAAGCGCTGGGGAGGCAGGTGGAAGAGCAAGGACGTGGCGCGTTCAGGGAAGGAGGAGGTGGGGTGGGGATCAGGGAGCTTGGCTGCCAGTGAGTGCAGAGCGCCCACTAATTTTTCCCTGTGGGTGCTCCAGCCCCAGAGCACCCATGGAGTCGGTGCCTATCAATCAGGGCCTAAGCAAGTACTATCCTAGCACCTTGAAACATTCATTTAACACAGTGGTTTTCAACCTGTGGTCCACAGACCATTAGGGGTCCACCCCTTCATTTGAAATTTTTTTAGGGGTCCGCAAATGAAAAAAGTTTGAAAAGAACTGGTTTAACATAAATAGTACACGAGACGGTATCACAAATTATTCAAAATTAGTCCTCATTCATTATTGTATCATTAACATCATGCCCAGTTTCATCAGCCTTAGACTGTGGTTGTCAATGAAGAGAATCTCCCAATGTGTAGATATTAGAAGCATATCAAAATTATTTGATCTAGACAGTGGGTTGGAAACCTCATGACAATGGATTCTCTGGTGAGTTTTCTAGTTTATCCTAGTTTTGTGGCCTTTTTGACCCAGCCAGAGGAAACCTTCTCATGGTGTTGTCCTGCTCCTTCTGGATTTGGCTGGAGCCAGGCAATGCAGACATACATTCCCTGTGTGGGAATTTTTCTCTTTAAAAACATTTATAAATAAATTGTAATTAAACAACAAAGATGGCATGAAGAACTTAATATAAGGTAGTGTGGTATTTTGTCACATGAAAGACAGAAGCTGCACACTTAGGACCAGATTCTGATCTCAGCTGCACTGTTGTAAATCCACTCAAATCAAACAGCCTTCAACTAGCTGAAGGGGGGTTCCAAAGAGGATGGAGCTAGGCTGTCCTCAGTGGTGGCAGATGACAGAACAAGGAGCAATGGTCTCAAGTTGCAGTGGGGGAGCTCTAGGTTGGATATTAGGAAACACTATTTCACTAGGAGGGTGGTGAAGCACTGGAATGGGTTACCTAGGGAGGTGGTGGAATCTCATTCCTCAGAGGTTTTTAAGGCCCAGCTTGACAAAACCCTGGCTGGGATGATTTAGTTGGTGTTGGTCCTGCTCTGAGCAGGGGGTTGGACTAGATGACCTCCTGAGGTCTCTTCCAACCCTAATCTTCTATGATTCTAAACCAGTGTAACCAAGGTCAGTTTCTGGCTCTTAGGGTATGTCTATACTACCCGCTGGATCGGCAGGCAGTGATCGATGGAGCGGGAGGTCGATTTATCACGTCTAGTCTAGAGACGATAAATCAACCTCCGAGCACTCTCCCATCGACTCCGGTACTCCACCAGGGCGAGAGGTGCAGGCAGAGTTGACGGGGGGAGTGTCAGCAGTCGACTCACCACAGTGAAGACACCGCAGTGAGTAAATCTAAGTATGTTCACGTAGTTGAAGTTACGTAACTTAGATTGATTCCCCCCTCCCCCCCCAGTGTAGACCAGGCCTTAATTTTTGTTTTTAAGGCAGACCAGATGGTGGAGTGATGGGACTCTTAGGCCTGATCTACACTAGGGGCGGGGATTGACATAAGGTATGCAACTTTAGCTACGTGAATAACGTAGCTGAAGTCGACGTACCTCGATTGACTTACCGCGCCATGAGGACGCCGCAGGGTCGACTGCTGCCGCTCACCTGTCGACTCCGCTTCCTCCTCTCGCTGGGGTGGATTACCGGAGTCAACAGCAGAGTGATCGGGGATCGATTTATCGTGTCTACACTAGATGCGAAAAATTGATCCCCGAAAGATCGATCGCTACCCGCCTATTCGGTGGGTAATGTAGACCTGTCCCAAGTCTGACTTTTTTTGAATTTTGCAGTACTCCTTTTTCCTTACTAGCACTGTGACTAGTCCTGCAGAAGCCCCTGAATTTTCAGAACATGTTATGTGTATACTGGAACAGCAGAAATGTATAGTGTGCTGACACTGCCAAATTTGAAAATGTCTTATATGAACAGACCCATAGCAATTAGTGCATGAACTCTCCTTTATTTTTGTCATGTCCTCCTGTCTTAACTTCTGGTGTTTTAAGACTATTGCTAACTAATGTCTTTCTACTACTTTATTCACCTCAGCTATTTCAAAGTCTTTAAACATTCTGAGAGAGGCTTATTTTTGCACTTGATGGAAATAACTATTTTGCAAAATTTAAGTTGCCAAATTAAATTTGCAGAATTTAAGTTGGCCAAACCATTCAATGCAAATAGAGTTCAAATGTCTCATACAACCAAGTGTGCCATATAGTTTTGAAAATGAGAAATAAATGCGTCCCACATTCACTGTGCTCTGTAGGCAGTTTATGTATGACAAATGATCTCCTTTGATATATTGCACTCAATTTTTTTTTATTATTATTATTGTAGGCAGTTTGGGGCCATCGGGTCACGCTTGACTGGAGCAGGATGGGGCGGCTGCACTGTGTCAATGGTGCCTTCTGACAAGCTGAGTACCTTCCTAACAAATGTGAAAGAAGCTTATTACAAAAGCAATGACCAAAGGTTAGCTTTGGAGAAGAATAGTCTGTTTGCTACCAAACCTGGAGGTGGAGCTTTGGTTTTTCTTGAGGCCTAAAGAACGTAAAAGTTTCAAAGAAACTATGTAGGGCATTTGGGAACTGGCAGGACTTCCTATGCCACAGTAAATTAATCCCTTTTCTGTTTTGTAGTATAATGAGCAGTTGCTATTATCAAGATACATTTCTGAAGAAACAACTAGAAGAGGTTTCTTAGGCTTTATAATGCATTTTTTCATACTAAAAATATCCTTCCAACGAAAAGCAGCTTAAATACTTATTTCTCTCTGGATTATACAATGTAAAGGTCGATTTACTAAAATGTATTCATTTGAAAAACGGAACAAAGCAGACAATTCAAATAAAGAGGAATACTTTTCTTAAGCAAGTCTTTTTTTCTTTCTCTCTCTTTTTTTTTTTTTACTGATATAAAAGGTAAGTGCAAATTGAATAGAGAGCTATTTCACTTTATAAACCGAAATGAGATAATATTCAGCCCCTAATTTCAGACCTGCTTTAATGTTGGGGTTTACTCACTTCTTCCACTGCTGGATGGTTTCTTGTCCCGTGTTGCAAATTCCTGTGGAAAACAAAGAAGCAAATTGAACTGTTAGGGGAATTGCAAATGTTTTGCTGAACATTGAAACTTTTGTAGGATTCTCAATGAGGAAAATATATGCTATTATTTTTGCAATGTAATATTAGAGTAGCGCCTGTAGACCTCAGTCAGGGATTAGGGCCCCATTGTGTTAAGTAGTCTGAGCTTATTGTTGCTACTGTTTAGAACGCAGTTAGCACAGTATTTTTACAACATTTGAGACAACTCTTTCCAAATCCTGAGGAAGCTGAGTGACAGGCTTCCTGGTTTCTTGGCCAGAGTGAGTGACATCATAGCTATCATAAAGGCTGAAAGAGCTACTCAAGTCTGATTCCTCTCTTCCACTCCATAACTTTCTCAAAAATTTTCCTTCTGGGCTAAAGTTTCTCTTGCTTGGTCTTAGCCCAACAATGACATTTTGGGTTTTAACAAAATATGTTCAACTATTTTTGAGTTGTGCATCATGAAAAAGATATTTTCCTTAAACTACCAAATAGCAAGCAGACTTTATGGTGCTCAGACAACTCAAAAAACAAATTAATTTAAATCTTTCTATGTGTTTGCAGAAATTTGGCTCACAAATGAAAAAGCTACAAATAATTGAAAGTTGCCCATTGACTATGGATAGGACTTAATTTCTGGTTTCAGTGTAGTAGCCGTGTTAGTCTGTGTCAGCAAAAAGAAAATAAGAAAGAAATACTTGTGGCACCTTAGAGACTAACAAATTTATTTCAGCATAAGCTTTCGTGGACTACAGTCCGCTTCGTCGGATGCATAGAATGGAACACACAGTGAGGGGATATTTATACAGTCAGAGAAACATGAAAAGGTGGAAGTAACCATATCAACTGTGAAAGGCTAATTAATTGAAAGGAACTGTTATCAGTAGGAGAGAAACTTTTGAAGTGATAATCAACATGGCCCATTACAGACAGTTGACACAAAGGTGTTAAATACCCTTAACGGGGGGGGGGGGGGGGGGAATAAATTCAATTAATGTAATGACCGAGCCATTCACAGTCAATATTCAGACCTAAGGTAATGGTATCTACTTTGCATATTAATTCCAGTTCAGCAACTTTGCGTTGGAGTCTGTTTTTGAAGTTTTTCTGTTGCAAAATTGCAACCTTTAAATCTGTCATTGCATGATTAGGGAGGTTGAAGTGTTCACCTACTGGCTTTTGAATGTGATGATTCCTGATGTCAGATTTGTGTCCATTTATTCTTTTGCGTAGAGACTGTCCAGTGTGGCCAATGTACATGGCAGAGGGGCATTGCTGGCACATGATGGCATATATCACATTGGTAGATGTTTCTTGTTTTCTTTTTGCTGACACAGACTAACACGGCTACTACACTGATCCCCTGATGGTGTGGCTGATGTGATTAGGTCCTATGATGGTGTCACTTGAATAGATATGTGGACAGAGTTGGTATCGGCCTTAGGTCTGAATATTGACTGTGAATGGCTCGCTCATTACATTAATTGAATTTATTTCCCCCCCCGTTAAGGGTATTTAACACCTTTGTGTCAACTGTCTGTAATGGGCCATGTTGATTATCACTTCAAAAGTTTCTTTCCTACTGATAACAGTTCCTTTCAATTAATTAACCTTTCACAGTTGATATGGTTACTTCCACCTTTTCATGTGTCTCTGACTGTATAAATATCCCGTCACTGTGTGTTCCATTCTATGCATCCGACGAAGCGGACTGTAGTCCACGAAAGCTTATACTGAAATAAGTGTGTTAGTCTCTAAGGTGCCACAAGTATTTCTGACTTAATTTCTGTTATTCTTTGACTGCTCATTGAGGAAAAGATCCTCTCACCAATGCCAAGCGAAAGTAAATGGGCTTGGTGGAGGGTTGGCTTCCCTGGAAGGAGGGGGTAGGGGGCTAGAGCAGGTCTTGCAGATACTGTTGGCAGCCTCAGGGCTGCAAGAGTAATAATTAATGTAGCATCTGCAATCATGCTCTCTCTCCCCCCACAGGAGAAACGGTTAGTGGCTCCAGCCTAGTCTACCCATGCTTTACAGTGGTGAGGAACGAGCCCTCTAGGAAATTCTGCTCCATAGTAAGCAACATTCTTGCTCCCTGCCCTGTGTAGTGGAACCTTGGAGGTTTTCTGGTGGCAGGACCCATGTAGCCTTGAAGGACTAAGCAAGATTTGTCCCTGTGTATATCTCTAGAGCTACGCAAGTTTGACTACGGAGAGCTGCATTCAAATACACATCTCTCAGAAGAGATGCAGTATTCATTACCCAGACTATCCCAGGTGAGGAGTGAGTTCTGGGATGCTTCTGACCCAGTGAAGGTGGGGTGCCAGATTTGAATCAAGAGGCCAACACAGACTTCCAGACCTTCTCAGGAGTCTCACTGGGAACATGTAAGGGTAACGTTAAAGGTAGGGACTTCTGCTCTTGGGGTGTCAGAAACAGACCACTGGGGATCAGGGAAATAAGCTGACGGTTCTCAGAGGAAGAAAGACAAAGGTTTAAGTCAGGGCAGCTGGAGAAGAGGAACAGAACAATGGGATTGTGGGGAGATGAGTTAGAGGGATCTTGCTGGTAGGAGAGCAATGAGGGATGCGGATAAGAGTAGGGAAAGAAGCAGAATTCCTAGAAAGGTTTTAAACTTAAAATAGGCCTCCTCTATGACTGCTTATATGAGCTTACATATGGGTTATATGCTATTTATGTGTAGCAAATGTACAGCTTTTTAGCCAGACCTGCAAACATGGCAGGCAGGGATCTTCCAAAAATGGCAAGATGAACTCAGAGATCTCCAAGAAAGAATAATTTGGCATTTAGTTTCCAAATTACTTTTCTCTGATCTCATTTATTACCATGTTGCCAGAAACCTTTGGTGTAAATCAGTTATTATTTATTTTCCTTTTATAAGTACATAACAGCCAGCATAGCATATTATGCACTGTACCATTGAGAGGCCTGCTTTTCTAACCACTTAGGTGTGCATTATGTATTCCCAAGTCATCAGAAAATCTGGATCATATTTTTGAAATTTGGAAGGAGACTGGAGAGACTGTTCTTATTACTGCATTATTATAATTACATACCAGTTCATGCATTAACATATCTGCGTTCAGCCTTAGTTCAGAGGGATTCTTGCAGGTGCTCTCTGTCAGTCTAGGAACAGAATAAAGGATTTTTTGCATCAGCAACATTTTTGTTGAAGTTGGTCATGACATTTTTTGTAGTTTCTGAATGTCCCCAAATATGTGAAGGTAAGTTTTTAACGTGCATCAAGCTGCAATACGTTTCATAGTTGGGTTGTCAGTAAGTCTGTTAACAGATATCTTTATGGATGAAGTAATCATAGAATCATAGACATATAGGGCTGGAGGGGACCTTGTGAAGTCCTCAAGTCCAGCCCCGATGCACTGAGGCGGGACCAAGTAAACACAGACCATCCCTGACAGGTGATTGTCCAACCTGTTCTTAAAAACCTCCAATGATGGGGATTCCACAACCTTCCTTGGAAGTCTATTGAAGAGCTTAACTACCTTCATGGAAAGGTTTTCCTAATATCTAATCTAAATTTCCCTTGCTGCAGATTAAACCAATTACTTCTTAGGGAAAACCCTAAAATATTGTAAAATGGTTAAAGCAAACCTTCTAAACTTCTGGTTAATTTCTTTTCTCCGCTTTTCTATTTCTGAAATGTCTTCTCTACACTTATTCTGAAATCTGCAAAACCAGAATTGAGTACATAAAATTATTTAACTGCTTTCAATGGGAATTCCAAAATACTCAAATTGGACACATAAGAAATGTACTCAAGCATTTTATGCAGTCACTGAAAATATGAGAAAAGGGAATTTTAAACTTGTATTTGTTCTTTAAAAGAGAAGTTGATGAAACTTTATGGTTGGTATTTTAAAACTTCTCCAGCAATCAAAGAAACATAGCAGAAACAAACTATGCGAACATTAAGGGTTAGAAATAAAAATTGACAATGAGTTGGGCTTTTATGGTTATAAGAAAGCATTGAGCTCTGTTAATTATTGAAATATGGGCAATGAGGAGAGCGACCACAAAGAAGGGGAAAGTTATACATGCTTGAGGCCCATCCTGTTGCCTTACCTGTGAAGAAATCTCTGCATAACAATAATAGTAAAACTAAACAGCCCCAAAGTGCTGTACAAACATCTAGTAAAGCAGCTACTACCCAGAAAGCATGAAGAAAACCTCAGCATGGATGTGTTTCTAGCACAGCTCAGACTCCTGTTTGTGCAGCAACCACGTTTAAAATAAGTATCAGGGGGGTAGCCGTGTTAGTCTGGATCTGTAGAAGCGACAAAGAGTCCTGTGGCACCTTAGAGACTAACAGACGTATTGGAGCATAAGCTTTCGTGGGTGAATACCCACTTCTTCAGATCATCTGAAGAAGTGGGAATTCACCCACGAAAGCTTATGCTCCAATACGTCTGTTAGTGTCTAAGGTGCCACAGGACTCTGTCGTTTAAAACAAGGAAGTCTTTCCAGAATTGTGTTTCCTTAAATCAGCTTTTTTTTCTGACTCAAGGTGCAAAATATTTTCTGCACTTTTTTAGCTAAAGGAATTCAATGTACATATTTAAAAGTCGTTTGTTTTTTTTTAAATAGCAGAGAACTTGAGCAGTGGTAACACATCGTAGTAGTGTGCGTTATAGTTACTGATGCAATATAATATAATGGCTATGAATGTAACATTCAATGGCTGCATAGTGAGTTTAATCCTACTGTGCAATAGAGGAGATCTAAATCTTTCCCAAAGGATTTATAGTAAAGATACTACCAGACTTTTAACTGCAGCAGCATTGCCTGGTGCCATATTAATGCTCTGTATTATCTTAATCCTATTGACAAGCACTTCTCCAGCACAGTATTCCTGGTTTCATATCTTGTGCACATGGGGCCTGCTCTTGTTCCCCTTTGGAATCAAGGGGTGTTTTGCCATTTACTTCAATGCGGGGAGGAGGTGATCCAATCTGTATTTTTGACATGTAGTCTATATGTCAATCCAATAGATAGTCATTATTTACATACCCTCCGGATATTAACCCTTTCTTCAGACTGGTATCACTCTAATGCCCACATGTATTTTAAAAACTGCTTTAAACTTACACGGTATAATCCTCCCGGAATTCCCTTCTGAGCCTTCGTGTCTCTTTAATAACGTCTTGATAAGTTGGAGCAACTGGCGTGCTACCATTCCAGTCAAGTGAAAAGATTTCTATTTTCAGACATTTGGGGAAGTTAATTGGTATGCTGTATCCCAATCAAATGTAAAGAAGGACAAAATCAAACAAAGTTACCCGCAAAAACAGCATTCAGTTCAGATCTGTGTTGTTATAATAAAAGATACTACAATAATCAAACTGTAACTGTTATGACTAGTACTGAATTATCAGTTTACATATATGAAATATATGCATCATCAGACAATTAAGTGAAATGAACTGTAGAAAGGATTCCTACTGAGAAATAAGAACCCACAGAAGCAGACTGTTATGGTTCAGCATTATTCACACTGTAAACTAAGCATGTGGACTGTTCAATTACATAATGAAAGTTTATTTCAGGACAGTTACAGGACTGGTTAATGGTAGGATGGCGCAATATAAAAAACTATGCCAAAGGAAAGGTGATATTTTAATTGAAAATTGTGCTCTGTGACATAATTACACTAAACCAGACTGATGGATATTCTGTGTGCTTGTGGTTGTCAGGCAGACAGAGGCACCAGTCATCCTGTCACAACCTTGTATTCTCAGCTCTTTTGTTTTAGCTATTCTCCTTTTGCCATTCCATTACCAACAACACAAAGACAAAATATTATCCCTACCGTGGATCTAATCCCTTAATATGTGCCCTCTCTTTCTGGTCTCATGTCAAAGAACAATTTGCAGGTAATGCTCTTCATGTTCCATGAAGCCTGCACTTCTAGAGCATAGTCTGATTGACCTGCCTGTGGATTTCTGTGTGTATTTTAAACTGTTACTTAACAATGGAAAAAACTGAAATTACACTGCTGGAGAGGGTCTGTTCATAAGAATGCAAAGAAATCTTCATAGCCTTCAGTTTATCCTTGGACTTCACCTTTGTCAATAAACCTGGTTCACAGCAATAAGATGACAGCTGCCAGGAACCTGGTGGAAGCACTGCTCTCCTCCATGTTGTAGGGCAGTGGTTCTCAAACCCCTATGGCACAGCAAGCCTCTGAGTGCGAACCCCCGTATAAATATTTTTTTAAGTGTTTTTAATTTAACACTATTTTAAAGTGATATTTGTATGTTTGTTAATAGCATTTTTCACAGCAGACTTACTAGTTTGCTGGGAGGCGTACTTGCAACCCCACGTAATAACCTTGCAACCAGTGGCATAGCCAGGTCTTGAGCACAGGGGGAGCGGCGCTATAAAAAGGCGCCTCCTGCCTCCCCCTGTACTCACCCCGGCGGCGCTTTAAAGGGCCCGGGGCTCCAGCCGCTGCGGAGCCCCCATTCCTTTTAAATCGCCGTCCGAGCCTGGCTCCGGCAGTGGGGCTGGGGGTGGCGCTTTAAAGGGCCAGCAGCTCCTTGCAGCGGCAGGAGCCGCCGGCCTTTTAAAGCGCCCCCCACAGCCCGGGTCCGGCAGCGGGGCTGGGGGGGCGCTTCACATCAGCAGGAGCCGCGGGCCTTTTAAAGCGCCTCCCGCAGCGGGGCTCGGACGGCGCGGGAGCGGCCACTCCCCCTGCTCCCCCCCTGGCTACGCTACTGCTTGCAACCCCTTGAGGGGTCATGACCCCCAGTTTGAGAACCTGTTGTAGGGCTTGATCCTGCCACGGACATTAGTACCCCCCACGATGAGCTCCTTATTTACAAAGGGACAGATTCTGCCACCCCTATTCACACTGAATACTACCCAACACCTTCCCAGTCTCATTTATTTCAGTGGGACTGTATTACTCAGCATGAATCTGGTCCTAATGGTCTGAATCGCTGTTTCACTCTAAACTGATTGATAGTTTTTGTTAGACTTGCTGCTTCTGCAGAGACTTGTTCCTCGGTTTTACTTCAGTGGCTCTTAAGTACAGGAAAATGCCAAGATAGAAGGAAAAAATAAAGCGTCAGTCCAAGCCATTGGAAAGATTCCTGAGGTCTGCTTCAATGCTTTCACAGTAAAATCAGCAGATGAACATTCTCTCACTTGGGGTGAAATCCTGGCGTCCTTGATGTCAATGGGAGTTTTGCCATTGACTTCAGTGGAGCCAGGATTTCATCTTCAGTCCCTGGCACTCAGTTCCTTGCAGTGCAAGATTCCTACTGAGAAAAATGTGCAAAACGAGAGTAAAAATATTATCAAGTGAGGCTGAAAGTATTAACCACTTTTCAGATTCATTTATCAATAAAGTGTTCTCCTTAATCATTAAAATGTTATGGAAATTATAAGTAAAACCTTTAGATTAGTTCGTATTTAAGAATTGGTGGTTGATGTAGAAGCAACAAATGAGATGCGTCAAACACTTATTGGGTTTATTTACTAGAGTTTAAATTGGAAAGAATCTCAGATAACAGGCAAAAATATTTCTACTGCACCCCCAAATTAAATCAATCAGATTATTTAACTTTCTCAAGATTCACGATGAATTGATGTTGGCCAGGAGAATTAATACCTGGGAGACAATATGTATTAATATAGAAGAGATAAAAAAAGAAATGTACCTTCTGTCGGATAATGATCTTGGCACATCAGACACAAATAATTCAATACAAAAGTTACTTACAGCTGGAACACATTGGTGCCCAAGCAGCTGTCATCTTTCCAGCCAAGTTGGGTGTGATTTTGGATGGGAATTAAAAATCTTCTCTTTGATAGTGAGCAAAAGAAATGGTTTCTTGACTTCAGATTAGTTATTCAAGGGATCCTGAAGCAGATTTGGATACAAGTTGTAGTGCAGTTTCCACTGAAGGTATTATTAAAGACTTTCTCTTTGCCTGATTAACTTCATTAAATTAATTTGTTTTCCCTGTAGAGCTACTTCCTGGTGCCCTAAGTGATCTTTTTAGGTATGTTCTTTAACTCATTAACTTTTTTTTTCCCGTCTTGGGTGACAGACATCTTTAATTTTGTTGGTTATGGTGCTTTAATTTTTTTTGTGATTTTTTCATTGCTCAAATATCAGTTACAGATTGAATTAAACTGTACTGATTAATTGTTGGAGATCACTTTTCCTTTCCCCTAATTGAATATGTGTGATTAGAATCTTTCATTATCTTCCTTTCTTGTAACCCTTGTTTTCCCCTTCCTATAGAATATTGAGATGTGTTTATGGAATCTGATTTTTTTTAAAAGCTTCAAACAAATATATAAATAAAAAATGAAAAGTGATCACAGTCTAGTGTTCCTTATATGCAAGTTATATGATGGCTTCTCTCTGAAGAATTTAGGCAGAACTGGGTGAGGAAAACCCCATTCTTGAAGAGGAATGTAGACAGCCATTTTTTAGAAGAAATAGGAACTGTACAGGCTATCATTCTTTTTGAAATTCTACAGAACCTAACCTCAACTCCCTTATTTCCATAGCTAAGTTAACAACCACACTAAAAAATAGGAAATAAAATGTATCTGAACCAAGGGACTCTAGTAAGGATTTACAGAACTTCCTTAAAATTAAGTTAAGGCTACGTAGTAGAGCCATATACTTGATCTAAGCCAGATATTAACTATGACCTCAAGCAACTTAATCGGGGGGGGGGGGGGGGGGGCGGGGGCGAGGCTGAAGACCAAGAAAAATGCTATTACATTGCTTTAAAAATCTTTTATGGCAAAAGCCTGAACCCTGAGGGTATTTTCAACTAAATTCCTGTCTAATTCTTTAAGGAGGAAGTCAACTATGTCAACAGCAGAACAGATGATGAGTTTTGAAAACCCTTTTCTTTAGTTCCTTCTTCTCACAAGCCCAGCTGACAGAGTGAAAGGTTGTGGACTAATGTCTTGGGCAGGGCTTTGTTTCTTGGTGGAGGTAAACAGATGCACTTGAAGTTCTGTAACTCAGAAAAGGCTAATGGTGAGGTGATGGGCCACTGCTGAAGCTGACTTTCAGTACTTCCCAGCAGGGAAGCAAGATGCCAGCTTCTTTGAAAGAAGCAGTTACTACAACCTTGCTCCAGATAAATAAAGAAAAAAATCTTGATGCTGACAAACTCTTCAGTTATTGTCCTGTTTCAATATTCAGAGTGTTCAGATTTCCTTGAGTCCAGTCAATTTGTTTTTTGGACTGGATGTAGCATAGAAACTTCATTGATTTTGCTGGTTGATAGCTGATAATCTCGGTATCCAGGCTCACTCTCTTAGGTCTGTCAGCTGTCTTCTTGACCTTTGACCATGGGGTACTATTCATACAACTGTGGACTCTAGCTGGGGTAGACGGAGTGACTACAGGTACAATCCACAACAGTAATTAGGCACCTAAGTCCCCTTGGTAGGCATCCAAGTCACATTTTTAGGCACCACTGTGAAACACAAAACTGCCGTTCAATTGCTTCCTAACCCTGTAGGGGCCTAAACTCACTCAGCACTGACATTTTTGCCGCTGGAGTATGAGCTTTGCAGCTTCACTCCAGGTATCTGGGCACCTGTCTTCTGTGTAAGGTCATGGGTGATTCACAAACTGGGAAAGATAGCAGTTTGGCCACATAAGTTGTGTGCAGGTGCCTTATCTGGTAGGTATGCTGAGAGGCCACCTACCAGATCAGGCTCCTCAGGCAAGTTCACACCAAACAGCTTGAGTGGGGAGGGGTCTCCCCCTTAAAACTGTTAGCCTAATAAATAGGGTACTCACCTGTGATGTGGGAGACCCCCTGCCTGGTTTGCGTCCCTTTTCCTCCTGAGGTGGAAGAAAGGATTTGAACAGGGATGTGCTACCTCTCAAATGAGTGCCCTAATCATTAGACGATAGAGGCAGTAAATCTCTTTCCCTGGCCCAGTTAAAACATTATTATTAAATTATGTAATTAAAGTGGAACAACTTCAATAGGAGATTTGAGGACATGCCACATTAGAGTATTTCATAGCGTAGTGGTTAGGACACTTACCTGAGGCCTAGCAAATCCCTAGTCAAATCCCTTCTCCTCATCAGGAAGAGGGGGGGGGGCGTGAACCAAGGGGGCTCCCACATCCTGGGTGAGTACCCTATCAACTAGGCTGAAGGTTATAACAGAGACTGGCTGTTTTGTTTCAGACTGACCTGTGACTTAGGCAGCTGAATATATATCTTCCCCCAGTTGCTGGATCACAAGTGATATGGGTGCCTCCCTGCAACCCAGACTTAGGTGCCTGTCTCTGTGAGAGGGGCAGGGCTTAGCACACAGTCCTCTAGTCAGTATGTCCCATTGGGTAACTGAGGCAGCTCCCGACCTACCATGCTGGTTTTGTGGCTCATATTCTAAGGCACCTATCTCTCCCTATTCATTATATAGGGAGCCTAGGTCCCTAACTCAGGCTTTGTGGATTGCAGTGTTGTTCCTGTGATTTTCTAGGCACCACAACACTCAGTGTTGCAATGCCTAAATCCCTTTGTGGATCCCACCCTACTTTTCTTCAAAGAGATGACAAAACAGTTTAAAATAATTGCTTATCTGCCCCCATGTGCTCTGTTACAGAAGATCCCACAAGATTTTGTTCTTCTGTCACCCAAATTCCTTATACAAGTTTGCAAAAGATAAGCTATCATATAGTAAATTGTCACAACGGAGTAGGCTTCATATTATTAGATGGATTCTATAACCTGTGTCCTTTACTCGATACTAGCTAGTTTGTTAGCGGATTTTCATCATAGAACGACGTAATGAGTTGCGGGATCTATAAAATGTAGTTGTTAGCATTAAATTAAAATAGCAGTCTCACCTCAGTTCATTCTTTCCAGACTCTCTTTCTGTTCTTCCTCCTTCGACTGCCCACATACAGCAAGAAAATCACATTTAGAGTCACTGTAGTTGATGGCAGAAGGATCTTGTGAAAGCAACATTAACTTCTTGTAGCAATCTGAGTGATGAAGCTTGATGGTAGATAAGTACATTTTATACTTATTTTTTATTCCATCATTAACAAAGTGGCAGTGAGTTTGTGAGCTCTGCCAAGCAAGCCTAAGGGGTTTGGTTTTTACAAAGTTTGAAACTCAGTGGTTTGCTTTAGCTCCCCAATGAGATACAAAACCACCTACACTGACGGAGGAAAAAGTATTTCCTAAATGAAATTAGTACACCAGTTGTTGCCTGATGTTTTTATTTATCTTTGAAAGTGCCGACAACTGGACTAGTTTTCATAGTTTTAGTATTTCCAGAATGGATTTTTGTACTCCGCATTTCTATGTCTAGGAAGTATTTAGTGAGAAGGATGATATTTTGAACTCTGATTTTATGGCATCTCCTCTTATTTGCTTTGTGTGTTCAGTAGAGGCTGTCTTTAGTTCCTACATATATTTGCTGGAGATAAGGAGTTTTTTTTCTTGTAAATTATGACTTTGTAACATGTGCCATTAATGACAAAGGGAGTAATCATTCTTCTCCAAAGATGCTCTAAGTCTGCAGCCAAAATTGTGCGCTTGAGTTATTTTATGATGTTCCGTGCTGTGTCAGGATCTGAGTGGTGGACTGAAATGTAGATATTTGTCCATGTTTTTGGGTTTTTTTAGATTTTTCTTAACATACCTTCATGAGCTGCCTCCTGCTCATTATTTAAAGCATGAAAGATCATCCATCTTGATCTGTTTTAGCTGTGAAATGAATAGATGGTTTTAAGCTATTAAGCTATGAAAAACATCAATTTCTTGTTTTTTAGGGATGACTTGGATGTGGGCTATATAGTGTTTCCAGCATTTAGAAAGTAAAACTGTATTAAAACCTGTGATTCATGAATTCATAATTCATACTTTTCAGAGAGAAAATCTGAATATTTTTGAAAATCAAGATGATGCACATTGTGTATTACAATTAAAGTTGCTACAAAAGCTGATGTATGAACCACCTATGGGTTAATTTGCCTATTTAATCTTTATATATAAAGGGACAAATTATGGCTGCCCAGCGTGGGTGCATTCAAGAGGAGAGAATAGCAGGAAGCTTGTGCACTCAGCACAAGGCAGATAAGTTATTTTTGGGGATCTCTCCTCACAATCTGAAGAACAACTTAGCAATATTTTTAGCCTAACCTCCCATAACCAGGTTTCATAAAAAGACTGAACTTATCCCATTAGTCAGCTTAGTAACAAGATTGCTAACTTGTGTCTTGCATATTTCAAGAAAATAAGAGAAACCTCAAAGAATATTAAAAATAGTAAGTTATAAAATGGAAAAGGACATAAATGAATCTTCCAGTGTACCACATGTCATTGCAGAATTTGCCATACTCAGTGGAGTTACTCTGGATATAAACTGATGTAACTAAGGTCAGAATCTGGCCCCTAACATACTGAAATAACTGGAATTACATTGGAGTACAGCTGGAGAGAGAGAAGAATCAGGCCCACAATATCTACTGGCATTAATGTACTGTGTAAATGAACGGTGACTTTGGTTAAACTGTATTAACTACTACGTAAATAATTATAAAGCACTATCTCTAATACTAAAAATCCTGATCCGGCATAACTAAAATAAAGATTGATATTTAAAGTCCTACCAAAAATGAAATAAATTGCCAAACAGTTGCAGAACAGTTTTTTCCCCCTAATCTATAATGTGGAAACATTTTGGTACACTGGAGATCCCAACTATGAAAATTCACATCAGAAAATGCCTGAGGGAACTCAAGTATTAATCTTTATAGGGAATCGTTAAATCTACCAAAAACAGACAAGCTGGAAACAATTATACAAGAAAGAACAAAATTAATTAATAAACCCTCAGTTTCCAAACCCATTGGTTTAAAATGTAAACACAAGTGGTAGGTACATTACTGTAGCCACCACAGCACAACAGACACAATCTCCCAAGGTTTAGGCAGGCCCATACCAGAGATGTGTCCAGATCACACAGTTCATATCCAGGTTCAGATCTGAATCTGAACTTATTTAGAGGTGTTTGGATCCAGGGTTCTGGTTCAGGTTGAAAATAGAAATAGAAGCTGGGATTCAGATATGAATTTCCCTTATATTTGGGAAGTTTTAGATTTATGTTTCTGGTTCAGACTTATCTCTGATGTATGGATTTAAAAGACAAAATGTTTGATGAGTTATGGAGAAGTTTCATGTAGACATTTTAAATAATATGTTAAGGGATAACAGGATCAGGGACCAATCACATTCCATCTTTATGCTGTACATCTGCTAAGTTTTTCTGTTCTGCCCTAACCGCTCGATAAGATATTCTGCATTTCTGTGGTCTGTTTTATTCTAGCGAAGAAAAAACTGTCAACTATCTTGAACATAATGGAAAAAGAAAACAAAATGCATGGGTAGACTTTAGAAATGCATTCACTTTTTTCCCCTTTGGCTATATTAAACCATTTTAGTTAAAAGCTTAGAAGAATGGTTTATAAAAACACAGCTCAGATTACAGCAGAAAAGGATATGGTAGCTTGTAAACTTCAGTACGATTCATCTTGTAAGTCAAAGAGCTTGAGACCCCGTCAGTGATTTCATGCATCTTAAGATAATATGAGACCAGAGGACTTCGACCACCAATTCTGAAGAGTACACGCTTCAAGTCGGGACCTGAGCCAATATAACAGGACTGTACAGAGTGGATAAAGGTCAGCTAAGCATATTATTATAGGACTAATTTTCTTGCAAATATAATAATATAGCAAAATGGAATTTTGGATATACATATTACCAAATATCCCTGATGAGAAATGAAAAAAAAACAATTATAAAAATCCTTAATTATAAAAAAGTTAATATGATACATATTGTGAACCTAGGATAACCAAATGCTATTGTTTCTATAGAATACTGGAGGTGGTTATCTGTGCTGAAACATGGGAATGCACTTGTGTTTCTTGTCAGTATTATAGGAGACTGCATCATGTCTTCACTTAAAATAGTAAAACTCCCATAGACTTCAATCACAGCAAGATCAAGTCCTTTGAAGGGAAATTTCCCCTGAGACACATGAACAACAACTGCCAGTAAACTCTAGCTCATTTTAATTATATTTTATATCAATGCAATATATTAGGAATATTAAATTTAAACCAATGTGTGTGTTAAATGACTATCTTGTCATGCAAGTGATTACTGAACTTCATTTCAAACTATATTGCACAATATTCATGCTTATTATGGGAGATCACAATCTGGCTACTGTTAATGCTAATGTAGAGCTGAGATACTCATGCACTAAGGTGAGTAGAAACTTTATAAATGGAGAGGAAGAGGGATGAACAAAAAGATCAGATGAAGTGGAATAAACCTGGGCATTGGGACATGACAGCAAAAGGAAATGACTGACATGAGCACAGTTTTAAATTTTTTTGATAGAGCAATATTAGGTGTAACTTGTAACAATACTAGGTAAAATTTTCACTTTTGTCTGATTTTATTTTTAAGCAGATGCTGTAATTTAAACTATCTGAAAGGGATTAAAGAAAAATATTTTTCTGGAATTTGGGGCACAGCTGGTGCAATTCAGCATGACTTCCCTGGAGTTATGTTGAATTACACCAGCTAAGGATTTGACCCTATATGTAAACACACACTTTTTTTAAAAACCACATTACTAATAATACCATAATTAAAAGTGAAAAAACATTAAAATCCAATTTACTTGATATGATTTATCCCCTTTCTTTTTCAGTATTTTTCTCAGCTTGGAGAATGAAGCTAGTTTTGCTTTTATTTATAATCACTTTCACTTTTAGGTTCTCAGTGCTGCAATGTAATGGTTTCAGACACTGTGGAGATGTCTATTTCTTTTTAAACATCTGTTTTCACTGGGATATTTTTTAATTGTGGGACATTTATTTAATTTTGTGCCAAATGTAAGTTGAAAGTGTCCCTTTGATTTTGTAGGCCAAATATAAAGCTATGCAAAAAATTACAAATCTGGCATAATATTGAGTAGGAAAATACAGTAGTTATTTTCCAAGACAGGACAGGGACTGAAATATTACTTGTTACAATTGTAATACGTTCATGTTTTTCCTTTCCCTCCATTCTTCCACTGAAATTCTGTCAATAGCAACATTATTTTTCAGGTTTCAATTTTTAAAGCATGTGTTTTTTTGAAAAATGCAGCTGTATATAGGAAAATTAATTCAAGAGAAATTATACTAGTGAAGTGACTTTTTTTAAAAATTAAAAATGTGTCTAAATCCAGAGAAAATAAATTAATTTATGCTATGATCTAGACTCATTGCTGGAAAGAGCTGATGTGCATCAGCAGTGCATGTTCCATGTATGTTCTTATTTCATTAAGGGATTTGGCCACTGCAGAGGCTGGAAAAGTGGGGTGACAGGAAAATACACCTATGCAAGAGCCAGTCAGAAAGACAAATTATTTTCAGGAATATTGAGAGTTGACGAGCATATGGAAATAAAACCGAAGTCAGGATTAAGAGACTGACATTCAGAGTGTAAAATCACATTTAATCCTAAAAATAGTGTTCTCATGCATCAACTATACACTTCATAGGAGTCCTTTTATGGATGGTAAGTAACGTCTGTTGTTTTATTTACTGCTTTTCTTGAAGTTGTCTTGTGATAGAGTGAACATATTAGTTACCTAGACAAAAGGTTGGTTATATATTGTTGACACTCAGAACCATATTTTATGAAGTGATTTGACTGTAGTGTAAGGGCCAGATTCTGATCTGTTATGCCAACACAAATCTAGCACATTTCTATTTCACTGAAGTTGTTCTGGATTTAACCAGTTTAATCTGGTCCTAGGTCAGTGGTTCTCAAACTTTTGTACTGGCGATCCCTTTCACATAGCAAGTCTCTATGAGTGTGACCCCCCCAATAAATTAAAAACACTTTTATATATATTTAACACCATTCTAAATGCTGGAGGCAAAGCAGGGTTTGGGGTGGAGGCTGACAGCTCGCGACCCCCCATGTAATAACCTCTTGACCACCTGAGGGATCCTGACCCCCAGTTTGAGAAACCCTGTCCTAGGTCTATGTTTATGCAGTGTGTATATTTATGAAACAATATGCAAGGAGATGTTTCATAGGCAAATTGATTTTTCAACAAGCATCTTTTTCCTGCAGAGAGAGGAGTAGTAAGAAGTGCCCCCCACCCCATCCACACAGAACTACATCAGAGCATGACAGCCTCTACTTCTTTGGTAACTTCAATTGTATTAGGCATGCTTGATAGTATTTTGAGGTACCCCCAGGGCATTTGGTCAATGCTGCCAGCATTTCACCCAATAAAATCTAAGCTTATGTTTAAAAGTTTCTACTTTAGGTATAAATAGCAAAAAAGGAATTTTTTTTGGTCTCATGAAAATGATTTTCATCATTATGATATTAATTAAAAATGTTCTGAGATTAAACTGAAAAGTTAAAAAACAAAATTAACTTGCTCCAGACTGGTCGTGTTAGGAGTTACAGCATTTTGTTTACCAGAGACAGAAATTCAGGCCAACAAGCTCCTTTGTGGCAAGGAGGAGAGAAGCGGCTTCTGGCAAAGCAGTGTTGCATGAAAAATGTGGGGTTACCCACAACCTCTTAGGCTTGTCTGTCATGTCCAGCTCATGTTGCTTGATGCTTCAAATGGCTACAAGTGTGGCTGTTAATAGTGACCTCTAGCAGTTCAGTTTGCTCTGGTCCTACTCTAAAGCAGACAGTTAGAGTTGATAATGGAATTCAAGCTGGCCGCTTGAATGCCACCTTGGAAGAGGTTAGGTTTTTCTTTGAAATATCTTGCAACCGGGATAGGATAAAAATGTGCAACTTAGGGTGAGCAAATGGGAAAAGTGATTTTCTCTCGCATATTTTGGGATTTGGCAAAGGAAAATTGAGTTTAAATAATACCGTATGATATATTCAGTGGCTATTGCTATTTCATATTTTAACCACCTGTTAAATAGACTGTTATTGGTTTAATATTTTTTAAAACATTGTTTTAGTCTATAACTGCCTCTGGTTTTTAAATAAGCATCTCCTTCTGATTCAGATGTTGCTTACACTAATTTTAAACTGGTATAAGTCCATTGACATGAATGGAATTACTCCTGATTTACAGTAGTACTCCTGATAGTTCTATTTATTTATTCAAATCCTTACCCATCTAACATAGGACAAATTGAATAGAGTATTTTCAGTATTTGGCTGGCCAGGAAATTATGTTTGTACCTCTTGGATTCTGACATTGCCTTGGTGATCCACGCATTTGTCATCTCCAGAAATGGACTATTACAATGCACTCTACTTTGGTACGCCCGCTAAGTCTTCCTAGAAACTATGGTTCACTTCAAAATACTGGTTCTCTTTCTTACAGTGCTGAATTAATTAAAGCCTGATTATCTGAAAAAAACATTCCTTACTCCATTTCCCATTGCAACAGCAGCAATTGCCAGGTATGTCACAGCTGAGGCAACCAAGGTTCAAATCTGCATAGTCAGTAGGTAGGATGTTTTCAAGGGGAGGCACCCAGTTGTGGAATTCACTACTCCCCACAAAGATCAGGTTGAATCTGAATTACCATATTTTAGGGTATGAGGCAGGATTCATCTTTCTGCAGGCAACGTTCTAATAACAGAGTTTGGAATGACCTTGGCTGAATACTCAGGACCAACCCCCCACAGGTATTCTTCATCTACCCAACTTTATTAGCGAGGGGGAGGGGTCAAGAACTGCTTTCTCATTGGTAGCTACTATTAAATGCCTGTATTACAAATTCCTAGATGCTATGCTGATTGAGGCCTTAGAAATGTGTATTACAATAATAAAAACAATAGCAGCCAACATATCTGAACTTGGGTACCTAAAATTAGGCATCTAATGGGCCTTTATTCATCTGATCAAATGGACTGAATTTCAGAACTGTTGCTCCTCCACTGACTTCAGTTGGGATTGTGGATTCGCAGCACTCCTGAAAATCAGCCCATTCATTTAGGTTTCTAAATATGGGGTTAGGTGTCTTAATTTGATGTAAAAAAATTTGACCAGAGGCATTTTATACACCTTTATTTTGATCACTTATGAAACATCTCCCTACAGTTCTGATATCCCAAGTACCCTTTATTTGTGAATTTGCAATGACATAATTGATTCAGGCAAATGTCTTATCTAACTAAACTGTGAACTTATTCCCTAGTGTCAGGACCCTAAAGTTAAATAAACCACAGGGGTAAATATAATACCATTACATTAACTTCCTAGGGGGGCAAATCCTGACCTCAATCTCTTCATTAGGGTGAAAGGTTTCAAAGAAAGTAGAAGCAGTAGGGTTGTGCCGTGTACAAGATGGAGCAAAGTTCATTAGAATTATATACAATGCATTGGGAGGTGAGAGAGGGCATCCTCTGAGGGAGTGTGTTGGAGGGTTTTGGTGGGTATTGCAGTGGATCCACAAAATAGACCAAGTGGAAAATTCCCCTACTTCATGTGAGTGGTGTGATGCAGTAGCAGCAGCAGCAGCCTGGGGAGGATTCTGTTCCCCAACTCTGACCACTGCAAGACCTCATGCGTCAAGCCTGTTTACTTAGTTTTGGCACAGGGAGGTGGACTTGGCTACAGGAACTGATTCCAGAGGCAAAGAGGGTAGATCATCATGACCTAAATCCTCTGTGAGAGAAGGCAGAAGGAAG
The DNA here is from genome assembly GCA_033296515.1 of Macrochelys suwanniensis. Lineage (NCBI taxonomy): Eukaryota > Metazoa > Chordata > Testudines > Chelydridae > Macrochelys > Macrochelys suwanniensis. The sequence continues at coordinate 67,544,613 of CM065785.1, forward strand.
AGTAAGAAGGGAAATGTTTTTCAGAAAAGCAATGAATGGAAATACAAACTACATATTGTGTATAACTTCATAATTAGTATAAAGCAAACCTCTTTTATGGTTTCTGACTCTTTTGGAGTATCCATTTTACGCTTACTGTCTTCCTTTATTTCTTCAGCTGATGAAATATACATCTTTTTTGTATCTTGAGTTAGATCTTCAAAATCAAGGTCCACTTGAAATCTCACTGCTAACATCAAATACAAATCACACTTAATATTTTTTTCACATTTGCTTCTTACCAAGAAGCAACTACTTTAAACTATGCCACCTCCTTTATTGAAAAAACTTTGTGTCACCATCTCCAACATATAGTCTGTTGGGTCCATGGCATCTTGACCTGTTATAGACCTTTTTATTGCATACCGAGATTGTGTTGTGGAACGTCACATCTGTGTCATAGGTTTTGTGGGTGATGTTCAATTCCAGTAGGATACACATCAGACCCTGGATTTAAGATTCCCAAGTCAAAATCCCATTTACACTACTGTAGGATATACGTTCCAGAAAAAATGTTCTTGACAAAATGTGGTGCAAAGAAATTTTACCACAGATGAAATACCACTTGGTCAAAGGTTGTACCACCAAGGATGTTTAATCCCTTTTCTATATCTTGAAATATTAATCTGTATTATTGTGAGTACACAATAGGTACCTTGGCAAATTAGACCGTATTTATTAAAAGCACTAACACTACTGCCGTTATTGGAACACGGATCTTTAGCTCTATCTATTTCACAGACTTTTATGTGCTGCGGCAACTAAATCTATAACTTAGCCTTCCAACTGTTCAGACTCCTTAGAGATTTTTTTTTCCACATAGGGGATGATTATGGCCCATAGAAATTAAACAGGAGCATGATTACTGGTCCTAGCATTCCATGGGTTGGAGCGGTGGATAGTAAATATCCCAAGTCTTTGAGATCCCATCTCCTTCCTTCTCCACACCTCTTCCAGCCCAAAGAATTAGCTGAAGAAGAAAAATATGGAGCAGCAGAGTTTTGGTATGAATGTATTTAGCTTTGAGTACTTTGGAGCAGGAAGTGAGCAGATGGACTTATGTAGGCATTGCACCTGGCACTACAGAGGTATGTTACACTGACAATGTGCATGTGCACAGACATATTGTGTGCATAAAACTCACACTTCATAAGGCTATTTTTGTCAGCTGAAGTAAATTCTTTGTTGCAGTAAAACATGAAGAGCATCTGAAAACAGAGGACTAAATGGAATTGTCAGAATGATTCACTAAAGTTTTTGATCAGTCTTAAATAACCTGATAGATTTGAACTACAGTATAATCAAGGTTGCTCTAGAAGAAAAAATATAAATGCACTGTGACCTTGTGGTCCTGAATATGATGGTAAAACCAAAGTTAAATTAAAGAATAGTAGATTAGCTTTTGTCAGGCATCCACTGAGAATCAGCTTAATCTCAGCTGGGTAAGTATACTTTATGACCTGTGGTGAACGCAAACACAGATGCGCACAAGCGAGGAAAACAAAAGTCTTGACCAAGGGTGAAGAAAACTTTACATTTGTGCATGACAGGAAATCCACTGAAGAAAACAAATTACAACTAACCACTAGAATGCCTCACTTGCCTTAAAGAACTACAAAACAGTCTGCAATTAGAGAAAATGTCCTCAATTAGAACAACCGCAATATGAAGAACTATATTTGGGAAAAAGTCTCTCTGAACTTGACAGCAACCCAGCTCGCAAAACAGATGATGGACTGCAGAAAAAAAATGCTGTGATAGAAATTGAATGAAAGTCAACATGAGAGAACCTCTTCAGGATTAAATGCTTGAAGACAAAAGCCTCTTAACAAAAAGCTTTGCCTGAAAAGACACAGCTATTCCGTGTCTTTTACAGCACTCACTCTTAAAAATTGATCTACCATTTTCTAACTCAACTTGAAAGAGAATTTGTTGTTGCACATGTATGTTTCTGCTGAAATATTAATGTTCCACAATTACACTGATCATACAAGATTGGACCAGCTGTAATAATATGCATATTTGTTTAAGTTTCTTATCTTAATTTTTTGTTCTTCTGATTAATTATGATAACTGGTGCCTCTTTTTAAAATGAAAAATAATTACAGTAGTTTAGAAAGGATACATATGTATATATGCCCAGTTACATAAACCCCAAATATCTAGACAGCATTTTGTTTAATGGATGATAGGATTTTCATCTGTTCAGCACTTCTCAGGATACGGCCCTTGTTGAACCTTATAAATATTGAACAAAGAGGTAAATTCAAAGCTTACATTGTTTCAACATTATGGATTCAAAATCCTCTATCATTCACGCAAAATTGACTGGAAGTTCTTGGATTTTAGCAGGCTACATTAGACAGTTTACATTAGCAAATATAGGCTAATGCAATGAAGGTGGGAAGAAATAAAAAAGGAAAAAGCAGCCAGATGTTTGAGAAAGGATAAAGTTGTATTAGAGGAAGTGGTGGAAGAAAGAGGAGGACAAATGGAGAAAAAGGCCAAAACAGCAAGCACACTGAAGAGGAAGAGGGGGAAATGGAGAGAAAGAAAATTAAACAGATTAAAATGACACAGTTTTACTAAATAGAAGGGAGAAGAAAACAGTATAGGGAAAGTAAGAAAACAGTATAGGGAAAGTATACAGCGGAAGAGAGATAGACACTAAAAATGAGGAACAAACAGATACTTCAGTATGAGGAAATTAATTCAAGATAAGAAACAAGAGACACCAGGAGGGCAATTAGTTTTACTTTTACTGAAATACTCTACAGTAATAAAAAAAGACAAAACACCTTTGACTCCCTCCTCAAACCTTCTCTTCCCTATGTCTCTCTCTGCAGAGAATCTTGCCAATTTCTTCCAAGACACTTAACAAAATACATCATGACATCTCCCTCCCTCCTCCCCCCATGTCACAGATGTAGATGTTTCTTGTCTGCTCTTCTCCTCCACTTGTCCCATCCCATTTACTGATCTTCCTCATACTCAGTCTCAGCCCCTCCCTGGTCCTTAACCTTTTACTCGCCTCTGATTCTTTCCCCTCACAATATAAACATGTATAAACTCCCATCATAACAACTATACCCCTCTCACCTTTAAACTCATTGAACATGCAGTTACAATTGCTGTCTGGAGTTCCTCTCCTCCATTTCATCGTAGACCCTCTCCAATTTGGCTCCCACACCTTGCACTCCATGGAAACTGCTATTGCCAAAAATCTCTAATGACCTCTTCCTAACCAAAGCTTAGAACCAGTACTCCATTCTCATTCTCTTTGATGTGGCCGCTACCTTCAACACAATAATCTATACTCCTCTTCTTGAAATTTTGTCCTCCCATGGCTTCTGTGACTGTCCTCTCCCAGTTTCTCTTCCTACCTTTCTAATTGTTCCTTCAGATCATCCTCCTCATCTCCCTCCAGCTTTCTGTGGAGCTCAGTTCTTGGTCCACTTCTCTTTTCCCTCTATTACTTATCTCTGGGTAATCTCATCCGTAAACTCAAATTCAGCTATGTCTATGCTAACAACTCACAGATCTCCTTCTCTCCTCCAGACCTGTCCCCTTCTTTCCAAACTAAAAACATGGCCTGTCTCTCTGACCTCCCCTCATGAATGTCTAGTCATCATTTCAAGATTGCCATGACTAAAACTTAGCTCTTACATCCCCTCCCTCAACCTTCCCCAGTACCTCCTTTCTTGATCACTGTGGACAATCTCATCATACTGCCTAACACTCAGGTCTGTAACCTGAGTGTCATCTTTGATTCTGACCTCTCTCTAGGTCCTCACATCCAGGCTATGTTTAAAATCTACAGAGTCTTTCTGCATAACATCTGTAAGATATGGCCTTTCCTATTCATCCGCCGCCGCGTAGCTAAAAAAACTCTCATCCAGGCTCTCATCATCTCACATCTCACTTACAGCAACATACTTTCCTCTGGCCTTGACCAATACAATAGTGGCCTGCTCATATCCATTCAGAATGCTGCTGCAAAGATCATCTTCCTAGCCCACCACTTTGACCATGTCAGCCCCCTCTTTTTATGTCTCCACTGGCTTCCCTTCTATCACATCGAACATAAGCTACTTGAAGGCCCTTCACAATTTATTCCCACTCTACCTATCACCTCTCATTCACTAATAAGCTGTCATCTCCTGCCTCCGATTGTCCCATGATGCCAGCTTCCATCACCCAATTGTTAAAATTTCAAAAGGACCTTCATGCTTTTCCCCCATGCTGTCCCCTTATGCTTGGGAGGAGCTCCTCCATAAACATTTGCAAAAAACTGATGCATTACCCCCCTTCAAAATTCTACTCAAAACTCTCATTTTCCATGATGCCTAGAAAACTTTTGATAATTATTAGGCTACTGGTGTGCTGAGATCACAGCCTATCACGCTGACTAATATTGCCTTGTTTCCTTGTACTCTGCCATCTGTCTGTATCCATTTGTTGTCTCTTGTCTTATACTTGTCAGCTCTTTGGGGCAGGGACTGTTTTTTTGTTCTGTCTTTGTATGGTGTCTAGCTGTCCTGGTCCATGTCTTAGGCACTACTGTAATACCAATAATTAAATCATAATCAGCTATACAAAATTAAACTAGTAGAAAAAGGGTTTTAAAGTTAGACCCTCTAACCCCTTAGCTGTCTTGTCACTTTTCTCTATTTTAGGAATGTTGACAATGTTTTGACACAGCCAAAATCAAACACAGGTTACAGCTCACTTCTTTAGTGTAGAAGCCTATCATGCTTCTTCTTTGCCCATTAACTTCCACAGCAAAAGAGAGCTACAGCTCTATAGATCCCATTTAAAAAATAGTCCAGACACTGCTGTACGACCTAACTACTATCCCTCTCTAAAAAGTGGCTGTTGGGCTCTTCTACCCACCACCCTTTCCCTTTTTCTTCTTTTCCAGATGCCATGTGTGCAAAGGACATGGAACATGCCTGTGTTATTTTATGAATATTACATGTACGAGTGTTAGATTGATTGTTACTCTACTGGCTGCTATATGGTGACGAAGGATGAATTCAGCCATGAGATGAGCAGTAGAGCTGGGTCAGAAATTTTCTGAAGGAAAAAGCTGCTTTCAAAGAATCTAGGTGTTGTTTTTTTTTAGAAACCTGCCAGTTTTGACTAATCTTCCAAAGGAACCTGGCAGGCAGGTTTCAAAATTTACCCATCAGGCCCACAGGGGAAACCTGCCTGCCCTGCTCCTTAGCAAGCCTGCCTGTAGGACTGCCTAGGAATTGAGACCCCAGGGTTCCTAGGGACTGTGGCTCTGGGGTCTGTCCATTGGCCAGGATCCCCAGGGTTTACAGACTACCAGGCCAGCTGATTCCCAGGGCTGCCCAGTTTTTAAGATGGGGACCTAGTTGCCAGGCAGTACTGGAAGCCCTGTCTCTAGATGGGGCTCTCAGGGTTTAGACTCCTGGCTCAGTGGCAGGGAGCCTGGAAGCCCTGAGAGCTCACTTGAGCTGGGAGTCTCAGAGTATCCAGACTCCTGGCTCTGGAAGTCCTGGGATAGGTTTCCAGGGTCCACAGCTCACAGTCAGTCCTGCCATATGGACTGACCCAGGATCAGAGACCCCAGGGCTTCCAGACTCCTGGGCCAGCTGGCTCATTGGGCTGCCTGACTCCTACAGCTTTTGGAGCCAACTGCCCCAGTAGTCAGGGAGCCCTGTTAAACAGGAACAAGGCACTCTTATTCCAGAATAGAAAAAATGTCTACACATGGCGTTAATCAGGAATAATTCCATGTGTAGACAAAGCCTAATTCTGACATGTTTATCAGAATTGTTAATTAAATTCTTATTGCAGACCATTTGATAACAAAGGGGTTGACAGATGCAACTGAGGACAGAATTTAGCCCACAGAATCTTTTATTACTGGCTCCTGAAGAAGCAGTAGCATTAGCACAGCTTGATTTTTAGATCAAGTTGAGTTTGCAGGGGAAGCCATTAGAAAAAGTTTACTTGCAAACTGAGCAAAGTTGATCTGGAAGTCATTAAGAGATAATAATTATAGACACCCCCCACGATGCCATCTTTACAGTCACTTTTCAGAGTGGAGCTGTAGTTTTACAACAAGTCATTCTGTAAAGAAGGGTCTTGCAGGCTCTCTCTTATTTGATTACCTTCTTTTTCCTGAGGACTTAACACTTTCTCTTCAACAGGACTCATTTCCTAACAAGGATGATAGAAGTGGAGTGAAGTGGAAAAACGAGGAAGAAAAGCAATAGAGACATACAGTAGTAAGTTGCAACTTTTCAAATATATTATATGGATTCTTTGATGCAAAATTTGTTATGATAAAACAAAGACAAACCACTATAACCATTTGCTGCATTTAATGCAGATAATGTGTGGAGATTACCACAGTAACTATTTGATTTTGTTGCATTATACCACATTTTGAATTTATAGTATCAGGAGGTTGCAGGGGGGAGGGAAGAGAAAGAGAGGAAGCAGATGTGTCAAAATATACAAAGTAAATATCCTTAAATCAAACTAATAATTTCTCAAGAAGCATTTTCTTACTTCACCTATCTGCAAATGTAGACTATTATCAATGCAAAATATTTTTCATCAGTTTGTGCATGTATGGTGAAATTGACATTTAGTGACATGTACAGATATAAATCTAATCCTTCCAAGCCTACTTATCAGACATGCATATAAGAGTTTTTGGTCTGCCATGTAATTACATTTACTGATACAATCTTATATGTACTTAACATTCTTATCAAAAGAGTGAAGAGTACAGTATCTATTATCTGGTTTTAAAGGAATTCTGAATCTTGTCATGTTAATTTTGAATTACCTGAAATGTATTAAGCCTTAATGTTGCCATTAGCAGTCTTATAGGATTATTACAATTATTTCAAACTTTCCCCACCTCTGTTGTTTGTCTTCCTCATAGATCTGGATAATAAAAACCTTACACAAGCAAAATTCCCACTGAAGTCAACTAGCGCTTTGCTTGGATTGGATCCTTAAAACACTTTAAGCATAATAGACTAAATCCTAGCCCTATTGAAGTCAGTGGGAGTTTTGCCATTGACTTAAATGAAGCCAGGATTTCACCCCTAAGTCACCTGGACCTGCTCTGTGAAGAGTTAATGACATGCTGCTTGACACACCAACAGCCCTTTTAAACCAGGGGTCCCAACATTGCTATCCCTGGTGGTGTTGAACTGGCATGTGTAAATGGTGATAAGACTAAGATGTTTTTGCAAGAGTTTTTGTGTCTTTTGAGAATCTAGGTGTTAAGTTTACATACATAAGTTTACTGCATGTAAAACATTTTGGTCCAGACATCAATACGCAAGTACAATTTTATTTCAAAGTTACAACTTGGTTTAGTTTAATTCATTCTTTTCTGCCAATATACAATAGATCATAGAATATCAGGGTTGGAAGGGACCTTAGGAGGTCATCTAGTCCAGCCCCCTGCTCAAAGCGGGACCAATCCCCAATTTTTGCCCCAGATCCCTAAATGGCCCCCTCAAGGATTGAACTCACAACCCTGGGTTTAGCAGGCCAATGCTCAAACCACTGAGCTATCCCTCCCCCCAAATCTTTAACTTCTTCCTGCTTGATTGCATGTCTGTTACTTCCAACATACCTTCAATCATTTTTAAAAGAAAGAAAACCCTTTGAACTTAAGAGGCAAGTCCATTAAATTGGATACACAAAGTTTTCACATAAAAGCTAATTAGAAACCACACCATAAGGTTTTCTTTAACATTTTGATGCCTTTCAAAGAGTCCCTACCCTCACCCCCCCCATTATGAATCTGACCAAACATCCCTTTTGGAGGAGTTTCTTTTTGCATATTAATGAATACTTCACCCTAGGGGTTCCTTGTCTGTCCTGGCTAAATACTGATTTGAAAATTAAAGTTAGTACAAGGTACATATATATTGACCAGACCACCGTAGCAGATACAATTCATATTGTACAGCCAGATGCCAAGTGTCACAAAGACCATTAAAACATATATTTAATGCAGTTAAAATAATCATAGTGCTCTTGCAGGAAGTTTGTTCCATCACAAGAAAGCAGTAGACTATATGGTTAAATGGTGGAGAGGAGAATAGAGAACAATTGAGTGACATAAGTAAGAGAAGTCAAAATGTGACATTTTACTAGAAAGTTAAAATGTAATGTTGAGAATTCATTGGGGAATAATATCCTAAAATTATTTAGACTGGCAAAAGCCCCTTAGATCATTTAAAAGAGAAATACTGTACAACTTCATAGTTATACAGCTTAATTGTGTCAACTGCACAATGTGGTAAAATAATCAACCGCAAAGGGTATAGCTAGGCACAATGATCCACTGCCCTATGATAGGCAAACAGGAAAGAGCAAAATAGTGAATTATTTAAGATGATCTTCTACAGGAAAGAAGAAAATCGAATGTTGCCATGGTGGCTTCAATATCATTACAAACCTGTCAGATCACTAAACAAGATGCATAACTCTCAACGTGCAGAAGTAGATAGATAAGATAAGATAGCTAGAAAAAGTAGGCTCTCAGTTTAGAAAATATTAGAAAAGCAGATTGTAGTAATTTTCACTGTAATAGCGGTAGAAATCCTATAGAATAATACCTGAGAAGGTATAGGCAACACGAGTAAGAGTAAAGTATTAGCCCTCAAATAAGAATGTAAAAATAAAATAATAAATATCAGCCCATTTCCTAAACTGCTGAACTTGAATTAATTTGCAAATTGGATACCATCAACCTAGGGTTAAACAGAGACTGGGAATGGCTGGGTCATTACACTCATTGAATCTATTTCCCCATAGTTAAGTACCCTCTCACCTTCTTGTCAACTGTCTGATACAGTTGTTTCATTCCATGCATCCGATGAAGTGGGTATTAACCCACGAAAGCTTATGCTGAAATAAATTTTTTAGTCTCTAAGGTGCTACAAGTTTTTCTTTCTTATTTTCGTTGTCTGATACAGGCCTTCTTGATTATCACTACAAAAGGTTTTTTTTCCCCTCCTGCTGATAATAGCTCATCTAATTAAATAGCCTCTTAGAATTGGTATGGCAGTTTCCAAGTTTTCTGTGTGTATATATACACACATCTTACTTCTGTGTGTTCCATTCTATGCATCCGATGAAGTGGGCGATAGCCTATGAAAGCTTATGCTGAAATAAATTCATTAGTCTCTAAGGTGCCACAAGTACTCCTGTTTTGTTTCTTTTTTTTTATGGATACAGACTAACATGGCTGCTACTCTAAAACCTGAAGCAGCTTTGGAGCCATTTAACTTCTCTTTTTGCATAAATACATCTGCTTCCTGTGGGTTTTGAAAAACAAATGACTTACTTTTAAGGCCAACCCTGCAAACTCAACCAAGGACTTGAAAGTGAAGATGTATTTTTCTAGCTCTTACGTGATGACAAGTAATAAAGATTTTATGTGCTTGTCTCAGTGTACCCTGTACAACCACCAGTGTCTTCAGTTTAGGCTCTGAGTTGCACCTTTTCCACCCTAGTGCCTTCCATACATGTAAATACATCATTTGAAAACTATGGAGTTATGCAGGGTCCTTCTAATGAAATTTGGATAATAAAAAACTCTGCTGATTATGCATTGGCCACCAAATCATCCAATTTGCTCCCCCAGAACTGTTTGCATTCCAAAAGCTTGGCATTAGCAAAATATTTTTTGGTCATTAAAATAAATCGATCCGACTCTGAACACAAAAATAAAACAGATGTGTTAAATAGGAAGGTTCAATTTCTAACTAGTCACATTTCAGAATGAGGTACACATCAAAAAGAAAGAAGCAACAGACTTGATACCACACAGAAGATAGAGTTCACAATGACCGCCTGCTTGGTAGCTTAGATGTCAATGGAAATAAAAACTGGTGGCACAAGAGAGTTAGGGTTAGGAGTAAAGGTAAATTCAGTACTGAAGAGATTAAATGCAAGTTGGTGGCTACACATCCAAAAGGAAATATCAGAAAGGTGGCTGGAAATTCAAGAATGTACAGAGGAGGAGAGGTCAGAAGTTATCCATTTTTGAGAATCTCTGTCATTAATGTGGTACTGCAGGCATGGAAGAGGTTATTGAAAGAGATTAAAGAAAAAGCATGAAGAACACATGTTCTTATTTCTTTGAACGTATAAAAACCTGTAGGTGCTAATCTGAAATTCTAGGTGTCTATGCCATAAAATTAAATCTCCCCAGAATTCTAGAAATACAAGAGGATAGTACGTGAATATAAACCACTGCAGCCCCCAGCCGACTCCCCTTCTCAATAGCTTGAGAAAATAGATGGCCTTTGCAGCATGCCCATAATGTTAAACCTAAACTCTGGCTAAACAAGGGCAGGAGTCTGGAGTTCAAAAATTTAAGATCTCTTACAGAAAAATCCCTACCAGCTCCCTCTCAGTTATAATAAAGGCCCACCCAGTGCAAGTGTCTCTGCTAATCTCAATTGTGGCAATATATAATGGAGGGATGTGATCTCAAGGATAACCATATCCCATATCATCTGTGGATGGAAGATCTTTAAAAGATACACTGAACATGTTAATAGCAAGTAGAAATAAATAGGGGACCACAAAGCCCTGGAAGCCAAAAGAATGAATAGATTTAAATCCCAAGCCCTACGTCTGCTGTGCTACCCTAGAGAAGCCTTGACTTCTCTTTGCGAGAAACAAAAAGGAATCTGGATAGTTCCCAATTACAGCATTAGCAGTCATCAAAGTCCCTCTTACAACACATAATGTCTCGTTCTGCACTGGTAGGGATTCATGTACAATAACAAATTTGGGGACCAGATGGTTTTTTCCCCCCTAGATGTCTCCTGGCACAAATCAATCTTCATTCTTCCTGCCAATTCAATATTCCCAGACTATTGCACAAGAACCACTTCCAGCTTTCTGGATTAAATATTCTCAGGTTCTCACACTGATTCTCAGGATTCCTAATACTAGTTTTGTTGAGACCATCCATTTTATTTTGCACTGTGTTTTTTTCTTGAGCAATGAGTTAAACGTATTCATAGTATCTAGTGCAAGATGGTTGGAGATCAGCTGTTTTGCCCATTGTCCCGTTTAATGACTAGGGGGAAAGTCATCAAATATACAGCAGAGGCAAAATCTTGCAATAAATCTCATCTTTCTTTCAAACAAGCCCTCCTCCAGACTGAGATAGTTCTTACAGCAGTTGTAGCTCAAAAGCATCTCACATTTGAGTTTAATCCTAAATAAGAGCTCAGATTCATTCTACTTCATTTAACTCCTTAGTCCCAACTGCCGTGCTAGGGGGCAAAAAAGGGAGAAAAAGCCAACAAAATGGACCAGGAGAGCAGAGCAACTCGATATCTTTTCCAGGGCTCACATACACATCTCCCCTGCTGCACCCTTCCTTTACTCAGATTCATTCTACTTCATTTAACTCCTTAGTCCCAACTGCCGTGCTAGGGGGCAAAAAAGGGAGAAAAAGCCAACAAAATGGACCAGGAGAGCAGAGCAACTCGATATCTTTTCCAGGGCTCACATACACATCTCCCCTGCTGCACCCTTCCTTTACTCAGTATGCTAATTTTGCATCTAATTGATTTTTAAAAAAATAAACCTTGTAACATTCATAATTTTGTCTAGGAAAGTTAAAGAATAAATTGCAGATACATGCACTACATCAGTTTAGTAAACAGAGACGTCATCATATGGTGAGGCAAACACCTCCCTGTGAGATTTGCATAGTATTCATTAATGAAGAATTGCATTTCAATATCAGTTGAATAGTAGAACTCAATGTCCTTGCTGAAGGGAACTGTCAAACCATAACCTGTTCTTCCCGCTACATTGGCTGTATTGTTTCCAGAGCTGCTGCTGCCACCATTCCTATCGAGAGAAGGATCTATTCCCTATGATGGTGCTTTTTAAAATTTTTATTGACAGATCATTTGTTTCTTAAAGGCTAGTTTCATTGTCCAAAGAAGTAATATACTGATAAAAGTCACTCAGAACTAAAAGCTCATAATGAGCTTTGAAAAGGAATTCTGCTACAAAGCAAACAAATAAAAAAAACTTCCACAAAGTCCTGTTAGACACTCAAATGAAAGGATCACGGTAGAACCAATAAAGAGGTGGCCGGAGTCCCACAACATTTTGTCAACCATCGGGAGGAAGGGTACCACATCACTGCATTCAAATATTTCTTTTCAGCCTCATACTATGTATCTTGTCCAATCCACTTCCCAAATGAAAGGATAAATATTGGATCAGCCCCCTGAGGACAAGAGCTTCAGATTGCTGTTTGCGTGCTGAGATTAGGAGCATAGTAGCAGATTTTAAGGCAGCTGAGCTACTTAGGTTAAACTATAAATACAAGATTTGCCACTTCTGAATGCAAGTCAAGAAAACTGATCCTACGTCACGGATTTCAAACACGTGGCCCGCTTCCCTGCGGCCTGCCGGGCTCCCCGCGCCCCCCCGCCCCCGCTCCCCTCCCGAGTTACTTTCTGAAGTTCCGCCGCCAGAACAGCTGTCTGGCGGCTTCGCGGTTTCTGGGAGGGAGGGGGGAGGAGCGGGAAGCGCATACACAGGGGAGGAGGAGAGGAGAAGAGGTGGGCCGCCAGGCTCCCTCCGACCCCCCTCTCAGTTACGTCCTATGGCCGCCAACTCCCCTCACCCCCGCCCCCCCCAGTTACGTTCTGTGGCCGCCAACTCCCCTCACCCCCGCCCCCAGTTATGTTCTGTGGCCGTTAAGATCGCTAAGATCCCCGTTCCCTCCGTGCTGCTCCAAGGTTTTATTTTTACCCCCAGGCAGTTCCCGTCACCAGAACAGCTGTCTGGCGGCTTCGTGGTTTCTGGGAGGGAGGGGGGAGGAGCGGGGAGCCACGCGCTCAGGGGAGGAGGCAGAGAAGTGGCGGAGAAGGGGTAGGGCCTAATGGAAGGGGTGGAGTGGGGGCGGGGCCGGGGGCAGCGAGGGGGCGGGGTCAGTGATGCGGCCCTCGGGCCAATGCACTAGTCCTCATGCGGCCCTCGTGGTAATTTGAGTTTGAGACCCCTGTCCTACATAGTGACATGGAAGACCTGCTGAGTGTTATTGCCTGAGCACGCACTATAACTTTTCTATAACTTCTATAACTTCTATTATAAGTAGATCTTTTGTTTGCACTTCTTTGTAGTCCTCCACCCAAGTTTAACATAGGAGTAAGCACTCTGGTTAAAGCGATTTTCTTCTAGAGCAGATTTTTTTTTAAGTGAAAGATTTCAATTTCAGCAGTAGTTCCCTTCTCCCTCCCTCCCTTCTTCCCAGTAATTAAAGCGCTCTGTTGCTTTTACAGCCATATAATGCTATGAGAGCTGTCTGACAGATCTTGGGGAAAAAAAAGCATGCTTTATGGGTTTTCAGTCATGGCAGCAGTCTGTGCCTTCAAAAGAATCATCACTGGTGAGATGCTGTCCAATGTGTTGAACAAACTGTTAAGAGTGGTGTCAGTTTAGGAAAAGTGAGTGTGGACATGCCAAAAAAAAAATATCTCTGCATCTTATGATGCCCTCAAAAACCACTGAAAACATATGCAGCATAATTTACAGCTGACATGGGTAAGAGTAAAATGCACTCATTACTTCTGCAAACGTGTAAGCAGCCTACAGCTGTTTGCCTTGATTGAAATACTTTCATCCCACAAGTAATATCACTAATGATAATTTGAAGCATTACATAAAGTCTGTGGTTAGCATCCAGTGCTTTGGATCAATTGCTTCTGGTGAGTGAATGATGGGGATAAGGTTTCCTTTTCTTTCATTGTTATAATTTCACATCACCAGAAGGGTCAGTCCACGTGAAAGCAAAGCAATGATATGGAAATGTGCTGAAACAGCTGTGTGTTATCTCCTTAGGATGTGTCACTAAAGAGAATGTTAATGAATCTGGTTGTCCCCTTCTATGCATTTTTTATATTTTATATCAACATGGACAGGAAGACCAAGTCTAATGTGTATTGAGACAGAATGGTATCATCCCTGGGTAGCTGAATTTGTAATGGGTCCTTGTGACCCAAAGACCCTCCTCCTGGATGACGCTCTGAAATGGAGCTCAGTCAGAGACAAGACGAACAGGCCACCCAGAAAGAATTACTGTCTCTGTTGGCCTCCAGAATATTTTTCCAGTTTTTGTAGCGCTAGGTAATAATTGGATCAGTGTTCTGCTTTCACATCTGCTGCTGGTTGAGATCTCTGACTCTAGTTTTTCCAACTGCAATCTGACATGCATTCTGAACGTTATTAATTCCCATGAGTTAGCTTCAGACTGATAGAGAAAATGATCTGGTTGTCTCTTATCTTCCAGTGTTTAATATCAGTTCTGGATAGAAACAGCTGGAAACAATATCACATTTACTACAATAAATTTTCAGAGGAATTTGATGAAAATATTTCACATCTACAAAAAAATAGAAAAATAGTCATATAAAGCTGTCTAGATATCTAGAGAAAGAGACATGAGCAAAGGGTTACTATGTAATCAGGTTAAAAATGGCATAGCTAGGTATAAATTGGCATCTCTTCTAAATCATATGGAAACCTAGGTAGAGATGGACCCCGCTTTGTTCCCATACATTGAGACATTTTGAGAAAAATTGTGTCATCCAAAGTTTATACTCTGTGGATTAACTTTTGAGTGGAATCCTTGTGGGGCAAGAGGGGGTGCACAGTATGGTATGTCCCATACTCTTTCCCTTCAGCCTACCTCCTCAGCAGCAGATCTGTATCCTGATGGAAGAGTGTTTGCAGGATCCAAAGGGGCTGATGCCACAGAAGCAGCACATTCCTAATACTGCTGCCTCCTGCCAGAGGTCTGCCAGTTTTCCTGCCCTCTTCATAATGTGGGCCAGAATGAAGACTTGATAAGACATTTTAAATAAAAATACAGAACTGGGACTAGAACCCACAATTCTGACTTCCAGTCAACTGTTCCATTCACTTCATGTTATCCTGTACATACAGCACTACAATCAGAACTATAATGTCTGCACAGCACACAGATTTCAAATGCTTTACAACTATTAAATATCACCAACCCCATAAAAGTAAAAGATATGATAGGGAATACATTACTCACTGCTTAAATGTATGTATGTATGTATGTATGAACAGAGAAGCAGGAGTTTCAGAGTGCACAGTAATGCTCCATAATCATTTGGAACAGAAAGTGAAGACTATCCAAATAAAAGCGTATGGCAAATGTCGGCCCTACTATAACTACCCGAGTAGGAATTGGACCAGAACCATTAGAGTTAACCTCCCTCATCTGAGAAATTCCATGTAACTTTTTAATAACCAAACATTGTAAGGATCTGTTTAAGGTCTCCTCAAAAGCAGCGGTGTCATCCAAAGCAAGAAAATTCAGTGCTAGAGGTAAAAATACACCCTCCAGGGAATAAATATTTCATGCAACTCCTGTCATTGGGTAGTCTTGTATACTACTCTGTGGGCTTGATCCTGCAAGCTTCCTTGTGCAACTCCCATTTTAGTGAGAGTTGAGGACATGGAAGATCAAACCCTTTATCTGCTGTAAAATGTAGGATATAGATTAAGTGCATTGTTTTAAACTTTACTCAGCAGTTTCTTGCTTTCCTGGTTTTAAGTCAGGGATTTAGTATATAGAAAGTTATCTTGTGTTAAACTTACAAGTTTACTTACAACAACGTACAAGAAATACTCACAAGTTACAATATGTAACCAAAAGTAATATAAAAAGAAACATTGAAAGTGTGGTTTTATTTGTAATTGTGAATTTTAAAAATTAAGTACAACAAAAATTTCACAATTTTTCCATGCTGGCAATATTTTTCTTTTTACAAGAAGAAATAAAATGAGTACAATCATATGGAGATAGTAAGTATGCAAATAGAAATTCCAGTCAGGGTGCATATGTTTTCAGATAGATCATATGTAGGATGGACAAAAAGATTATATATCTTTCCAGTAAAGCCCTATAGAACAGGATTTACATATCAGAAGATACAATACTACTTTGTGACTTCAGTTAGGAAGTTAATACCAGAATATTTAGAAGATCTACAGCAGTAAATTTTGGGGAAAGTTAATGGAAAAGTCTTAACTTTTGGATGGCTAATCAAGTCTGCTAACTTTTTCAGTGACAAAAAGGCACAAGAATTGAAAGGTAATTTTTGCATGGTGTAAGTATGGTTACATAAAGAAGAGTAGAGTACGTGTTCTGGAGTAACCCTGGATCAGAAATTGGAATTACAAATATTCTAGTTTATATCTATAATGTAATGATTCTATTACTGATATTCTTTATGTTAGCTGGCTAAAGATTTTAACAAATCCAAGACAAATTTGTTAGTGATAAAGAGCCCTAAATTAGTCTATTAGCTGATTTTGATGAGAGCTCTAAATAAACCTGTTAGCTGATATTTCCCCTTTTTCTCAATGTGATGTTGCTTAATTTGAGTCTTGTAGTAGTTCAGTATTTAACTGACAATAGCAATTGTATTGGTAGAAAACAGCTGACTCATTTTTAAATCCTATGGTCAGATTTTTATGGGAGGGGGTTGAAAAATGCATTTGTGCATTCAGATGCACATGCAAATAACTAGTTAGGAAAATTCTGCTTGTGGTTACTGTTGTTTAAATCTAGAGTTGCTCTAGATTTAAATAGCCGTTTCAATGGACAGCCAACAGATAATGAGGAGGTCATGGTTGAAATGGTAAGAAATTTGTATACATTTTTATTGCTCATGTGCTTGTAAGTTTTCTAAAGAGTAAGCAAAAAATGGACTCTAAATATTATACTCCAGCCAAGTTTTTCTACTCTCCAAAACAATAAAACTGATGCGTAGAGGAATTAAACCATAATTTTAAGGAGCAAATGATACAGTGAGGACTGAGTGGGATGAAACAGAATACATAAAGTATGCTCTACATCTTGCTCTGCATCCTTTTCTAGGGACCTACAAGGCACTAAGTGCTCCTCGGAATTCCTGAGCACCCTCAATTCCCATTGATTTTAGTGGGAAATGAGTAAACTACACACTTTTTAGGAGAGCTCAAAACCATGTGTCATCAAGCACCCTAGTTTGCTGCTGTTTTGAAGACCTGGTTATATTACTTTGAGATTCATTACACTTGGCATACCACACGATCCATTTTTAGTGGTACCAGTATTGTCTTAAATCAGCAGGCAGTTGGGCACAGCTGTGGAACTTGCTTCTTTTTAAAATCCATTTTACATAACCTCTCTCCTCATATAAATACCTAAATCAGTTTCCCCCTCAAGGTGTTTATAAGAATTACCTTTCCCTCGCATCCATTCTTTTATTGGAACACCTTTGCTTTTATCTGCTTGAATGTTCAGATTTATAGTTACTATATCTTCATTTGTTTGTTTTTATTATGCTCTATCACAATCTGAGTACATGGGAGAGAAGATGTTTCTTTATAAATATAATAATGATAGAGCAT
The DNA here is from genome assembly GCA_033296515.1 of Macrochelys suwanniensis. Lineage (NCBI taxonomy): Eukaryota > Metazoa > Chordata > Testudines > Chelydridae > Macrochelys > Macrochelys suwanniensis. The sequence goes on from CM065785.1 coordinate 67,562,136, forward strand.
TGTTTTGTTAAAAACGTGGACTTTACAGTTGAAACTGAGATGGAAAACTACAAGCATCCTCATTACTTTCTTATGGTGCTGCCGGTGTGTAAATTTAATGTGTGAGTACTCCAACTGAAGTCAGTAGGACTAAGTAAAGTTATATACATGCTGATGTGTTTTCAGGATTGGACCCCAAGCTGGAAACTTACTTTAGCTATTTTTTAAATAAAGCATATTTTTGGTGCATTTCCAACGTGAATAAAAACATGTCATTTGAAAATCAAGGTGAGGAAATTAACTGGCAAAGCTCTTACCATCTTGGAAATACTAGTACATCCAATACAGCTTATCATCTATCTATGGCTGTGATGAATAAAAACTTCACTAGCTCTGTAGCAGCAGGAATAGTCCACCATAGAGAGAACAGGATTTCTTCCTCCTAGTCTCCAGTCTGGCCATGTTATAAATTATAAAATATTAGCACTAGCAAATACTTTTACCAGATGTTTAACACAATGGGAGCAGTATGCAGAAAGGAACTTGGACTAAAAAATAAGAATAAAGTTCCTTTAAGATTTTATGTTGATGGGCCCCTTGTGAGTGTATTATAAAAGAGGGGCCCTGCTTTTCTCGTGAAATTAATTGCATATAGTATTAATTGCTCTCCTAGATTTCTCATAAATGTTTAGTTTATTGCTCTTCTCAACAACAAAATGCTATCAGTGGAAAAGCCAAGACGGAAAGCAATTATAGTATACCCTACAGCTTCTCATATTGGATGGATGTCCTTTAAGTGTAAAAATTTATTCTTTATAGTTTATTCAATCCTTTTTATAAAATTTATTTTACAAATGAAAACGCCTGGCGCCGAATGTGAGACTGAAAACCTTAATAAAATGATAACATTATTTTACCCGGGATATTAATAGATTTTTCAAAAGTTAATCTTTTTAAAATTTAAAGTTTTAAATTTTAACGTTTTAAATTTATTTCTTGTGAAAAATGTCACTTTGACTAAAGTACTTCATTCAAAGAGGTGGCACGGGGCAGTGGCAACTCCACAGGAGAGGAGATGGTATAGTCTTTGTGCCCATTCAGTTCTTGGCCTCTCTGCTAAGATCACCAAGAGGCTGGTAACTGTGACTGTAGTTTTGTAACCAGGACATCTATCTACCAGAAAATGGACTAAGGCCAGCAATTCATTACAGCCAGACCATTAAAAAACAATCATACAGTGACTACTTTTGATCACTGCTGCCTTGGGTTGACCTTAAAATGCTGACATAGGGGTAAGAGGCTCCACATATGATTAACAATCCCATAAACACTCTAGTTTTTAGGCTTGATTCAGTCCTGGGTTATGTTGATGCCTGCTGTTGTATCTCAGGGAGCAGGGCAACCGGGGGTGTAAAGTCTGCTTGGAATGGATTTTAGTGGTACAATACACCTATTGACTATACTTGTCGGCTATGGTTCTGCTTCACTTCCGTCAAGAAAAAGCTGTTCAGTACTTGTGTGATAAGATTTTTAGTGCGATTCCTGACTCAATCTCTTTCCTGCACATCTAGCACGGTTTTCTTTACTGACTCCAACTCATGTGTCCCCATTTCTGTAGAACAGACCATGGGTTCCAAAAGAGACATTTTCTTATTGCTGGAGGAAGCTAAATAATGCATTGTAGTTTTTGGTATGTGAAGGAGGGAGGGATTTCTTTAGGGCGACCATAAAAAATGTCAAAAAAAAAGTCAAAAATGAATCATTTCGACATTTCATTTCAAAATGAACTGTTTTGTTTCAAGTCAACCTAAACAAAATTGTTCTGGCTTTCATTTTGGCAAGGCAAAGTGAAAAAAATTAGCTTGGCCGCACACAACCCAATTATTTGCTCAGCTTTACTTGAAAAATGACAGGAAATTTTGCTAGCTTTTGCGGGAATATGTAACTCTTCCTCCCCCCACCCCCCACTACATTGTTTTCAGTTGCTCCTCCAAAAACTCTGCAGATCTTGCACTACCTGACATGCAATCCTATCAAAAATCACAGAGGATCTCAATACTGTTACCATTTCATAGTGTTCCACTGTGTGCTTAGGAGAGCTTGTTGCCTCTTATTTACAAAGATGGCCTCTTCTTAGGCAACTCCTTTAGCTTTTGGATTCTAAGACACATGGTAACTGGAAGATGGAGACTCACTCATATAATTTCCTCTTTGTTTGAACTTATTATACTTTTATTGGGAAAATATATTAACGGAAGCTAAATATGCAATGTCAGTTCCTTACTCAGTGCCAACCATGGAAAAGCGAGTACCAGTAATACTCTAAATCATGTTTCTATACAGAGGCAAGAGATTTGCATTTAACATTTATTTCAATATTTAAAGGGGATAAAATCTTGCCTCTGCTTTCTCATAGATCATCAGGATGTAGAATATAACTTATTTATGACTTCTTGCAAGGCCCAAATTTGCAAAATTGTGTTGTTTTTAATTACATAAAAAGTATGGAGAGCTGGCTCTTACTAAATATAAAATTCATGGCTAAAATGAAGGATTCAAGTGAGAATTCAATCCTTTGAAGTTTGCTTATAATCTAGAGTACTAGTCCACTAACTGAGTCATCAAAACATAGGATCAACAGCCTGAATTCACAAAACATCCTAATAGAAAATTCATATAATGGCAGCAAGAAAACATTACTAGAATCTGCTCTTTACCAGTAAAGTACGATGCTGCCAAATAGTCTAGTTATTGCTGTCCTCCAAGCAGGTAGAAATCTCCCTCCTAATAAAATAGACAAGTTACGGCGCACCACAAATATACCTTAGTAGTAGCAGGAAGTTTATTCAAGTGCAGTTATGCAGTGAATGTTGTAGTGGGAAACTAAAGGGCTAACTAAAGGGCTACCAGATTTGTATGCATATTAGATATTTTCATGCAATTTGAAAATAACCCCAAGTTTCTAATTGAAAATTTTATTTTTGTTTATAAATAAAAATTCAGATGTGTGCCCTGCATCAGTGTTCCTTCCATTGCAGGTGGCAATGATATCTCCAAAGGAAGGTTCTGAATATTTTATCCTGTCAAGGAATCTGACTGACCTTGCACCAATTCTATTGTTTAATCTGTTGATAAAAACAACAGAGTATAATCTGGGAATTAAACAAATGCCTTTACATTTTCATTAGTGTGTGACCTTCAGCAAAAATAACATTCTTGCTAAAAGTTGTCTAATCTTCTGCAATATATTTTTGAATAATTCTTATAAATATTTAGAGTCAAAGTGGCCTCATGTTTACTTGGATGACATTGGATAGCATGATTATGAAAATAAGCATACTTCATGATTTCAAAAATGCAATGCAATCATTTCCTAATTCAAAAATTTGTCTGACCTACAACCGTAGTAAATTAAAAGGATTGATTCCTGATAGCTTGTTACTTTATGAGAAATTCAGATCTATAAATTCCCTATTGATTTGGAAAGGGCATCTGATTATACAGTGTGTAAAGCTTTGGTAAAGCAGAGTTAATTTAGCTGTTTTCATTTTGTGCATCAAGAGCTGTTCTTACTATTCTTAGTTTATAGCAGTGTATAATACATACAATGGGTCATATAGCATCACTGGATTTTAGCAGAAGTAGTTAGTTGAGACTTCTACTTAAAAACTGATGGTACAATATGAGCCAATATCACCTTGCTTGTAATAATTAAGTGGAATAAAATCTGATATACAACTATGTGAAACAAAATACTAATAGCCATATTGTGCCATTAGTTTGTAAATGAATGTGGAATCATACTTTATAAAGGATGGCAAAATTCACATTTCACTTTTGTCAAGAGTTTAATAAAATTTCTTAATTTTTCCCTTTACAGTGTAAACAACAAATTCCAACTTTTATTATTGCAAAATTCTTTAACTAATTGCCTCAGTCTTGGAAAATAATTTACTTGTGTCCTGGGACCTAATTTTAACTATTTTAAAAGGAAGCATTACTGTAAAAAAGAATGTATGTATAAGTTTCTTCAGCATGAAGTGGTATATTCTGAGTATACTAGACTCTATTTAGCAGAAGAGATCTACAGCAATTGTATCCTTTTGACATATTCAGAAACACTTGGCCAGACCATATTACTCTGGTTCCGCAAGTGCTTCCCATGACAAAGTGTTTGGAGATGGTAAACTCATGTCAAAGATCTCTTCCATCCACCATGGATCTTATTTACTCTATTATTCAGTAAAAGCTTCAAATTGCCTTTCCACACTCACAAAAACAATTTTTGGGCGCCAACAGTTTCTCCAGCCAAGCTGAAATTGAACCACCTTCCATACACATTAGAAGTCTAGAGCACAGTTATATTTCAAATAGAATGATGAAGCTAATGATCTCTTAGAAAAAGAGGTTTTGTAACAAGGTCTTGCCAGAGAACATCTGTTCTGGTACTGGAGTCCAAGCAGTAGTGCTTAAAGAAGGTATGTGCTTGAGTTCCAACTAGCTGAGCAATGGATTTGGCCACTGAAAAAAAATATCTGTCAAATGCCAGAAAAGCTGTGTTATTCTTAGTCAATTATTGAGTCTTCATTCCACACTAGGGAATAATATAGCACTGTCTTAAATATTTATGGCATATAAATTGATTAACACCATAAATATATCACAATAGCATAAGTGTGTAATAAATCCTCGGGTTAAGAGCAGGGACAAGGGAGAAGCATACTGCAATACAAGTCTTTATCATAAAGCTGGATGTATAACCCACAAAAAGTTAAGGTTTATTAAAATATGTGATCTGTGAGGAAATTTGTTCTAGTTCTATGCCCAAATCTGCTATTGTCTCACAGTGACACATTGGACAAATCACTTAAATTCAGTGTCTCAATTTCCCCTTTGTGATCTTAAGATGAAAGATCCTATATAAATGTAAAATATCACTATTTCTTCTGCTCACATGTAGCTCTTGGTCAGACTGGACTAGGGCTATAAACTCTGCAGGTAAATATTAAGGATATTTTTACAACCAGTAGATCCTAGAAACTTTTTTTTTTTTTAGCAAATATAGGAAAGATCTTGAATACATAGATTTTCATGCTGTTCAGTTTCTTTTATTACTCATAGAAGGTTGGCTAAGTATCCTAAAAACAATTATACTGAGCTACCACAGCTACTGTGGAAGTAAAAATGTGAAATATACTATCAAAGTGCCACAAGAATACTTAAAAATAGGCCACAAGGATAGAATGATAAGCTGAACATCATCAAAGGCAATTAGATTTGCATTCTGGGTATAATTATAGCAGCTGAAAAGTTAACCACCACATACCATCTATGTTAGGAAAAACATCCCAGGTCGGACTCCTGTCCCAGGACCAGCAGCTTTGAATTGGCTAGAAGGGAAATCTAAAGATGCCAGAGATGAAAGGGGGCGGGGAAAGGGAAGTTTCCCCACCTCTTTTTTCCCAATACATGCCAAAATATTTTCGACTCATAAAAATATAGCCGAAGTGGAACATTTTGAAGATGAGAATAGTTTACAAAATACAGCTGAAATATTTGAAATTATATAGTGTCAACATGGGAGCAACATGAAAACAAATAATAAATTTCAGGTTACTACATTGGTTTCATAGAAACCAATTTCAACATTTTCATGTTAAATTATACAATTCAAATGAATAATTTCAGACAAGACATTTCTTAAAATTATTTATGTCTGACAGGGAAATATTGCATTTTAAGAACAATATCATGAAGATTCCAAAGTTCTTTGCCTGTAGCATAATCATTCAGTTCATCCACCATTGAAATGCAGACACTTCTATGAAAAATACAGCATCCATTTAAAAGTGTGTAAGCAACACTGAGCAATTTATTATCTGAAGTGACGAATATACCATCTGATGGAAACTGTACTGGAATTTGGCCAGGACATTGGGCTTCTATTCTACCAGATAACTTAGGTTATCCTGCTCGTGCTAAAAAAAGAGCACTTTAAAGAGACTTTAAATCCTTTGAAGAGACCCTCATGTAGACAGGTAATTGACAATACCCACAATTAATTGTTTTAGACAACTGTATTCCTCAGGATGGTAGAAGTTAAGAATGGGGAAAAAATCTATTACTTAATCTAAGCCACTTCCTCTGCCAATGAAGGATTGCTAGCTACAATATATTCCCTAGTGCTTTTTCCAGTCCTGTTTAAAAATACCTCAAGCAGCGAGGAAAACAGTATTTTAGATTTAATATAAAAACTGCCACTGGATATCTCTGAAATACAGCATATTTTCCCAGCTACAACTCCAGTCCTTAAAGGCAGAAGTTTGGATACAGCATTTTCAAATGCTCTTTTGCATCATTTTATTAGGAGATTTGTTGGACCTTATAATATTTCATGCATTCTTTTTATGACTGTAGGCATTAAAGAGAGAGGTTCAGAATGCTCTCTTTTGCCTCCCCAAAATAAAATTAGGATAGTGTGTAAATACTAGATAGACACTATGCGTTTGTTCCTTATTTTCATATCTCCAATCACATTGGTTTTCCACTGATATGAATTAAGTGTAGAACTTCAAAAATTACAGAACTCACCTATTGAGCAGCCTCTCTCTGTGCCTCCCCACAACCTCCCTACTAAGCACGCAAACCTAAGGAGACCTCCATTAAAGTTACTTGTACTTAAGAGTGCTCTAAAGTAAACTACTCCTGCTTTAATACGGAATTTGAAAAAAGCTTCCCATCCGATGCTACATAGGCACTGGCTTTTCCTGCAAATGGGTTTGAGGAGAAAGTATTGAGAAAATGGATGCTGTGGACTTGAAATTTCTCAAGTTTAGTCTTCAGAATAATTGTTTAATTTATAACAGACTATCAATAAAATCTTTCCTGATTCTGTAGTATAGTTATAGTATTTGACATGACATTTAAAATATGCACATGATGCTTCAGTGAGAGGCTTTGCTGAACTAGTCAAAGCAGAAGCAGGCATATTTTAGTGTGTCAGCTCTAAGAAATATTTTGAAGGATGAACTAAAGGTTTAGACCAGTACTCTGTAATCCGATCCTTCTAAATAAAACTCTTCAATTAAATTCTTCCCAACTCTCAAAGTTCCTAGGAATAGAGGGAGCTTCTCCAGACAGCATGGGAATATTGGGGGATCCCAGGGTGGAGAGACCCTGGAAGTCTCTATATTTTAAAGTAGTAGCAATGCACAATGAGGCAGATATGAGCATAATTTACATGTAGGTCTACACTTTCAATTGAACCTAAAGATATAAATTTATCCAGCATTTGCTTTTCTGCTGAACAGATGCTGTAGCTTTCTCATACTATGTGAAAATATCAGAGCATATATACTTCAGTGTTACTTAATTTCTAAAAGGAGATATTTCTGTATTATTCAGGGCATTGATAATGGGATATAAAGCGTCTCTCTAATGTTACTAGTTCAAAGACAGCCTGCATAGGTAGCAAATGAGCATTACCCACCTGATCGCTGTTTGGCAGCCAATGTGAAATCAGCTGGTTTCATTCTAGCTTCTCAGAACAGTTAGCCTCATAACAAAACCACCACTAATTGGCACCCTTTTGGGCAGTCTCACTAAATATGCCCAACACTGAATCTATTTACAGACAATTACCATCTCACCTCTAGACGTGGGACCCACTAGGTAAAGAATAAGGCATTATGACTAGGAAGTTTGCACTGGTGATGGCTTGCTGTACCCGTTTTGCCTCTAAACAGAGGTCTTCATTCTCCAGGACTATCAGCCTGGCACTTTCCATAAGAACTAAAATGCTCACACACACTATAAAAATGCAGGAATTTCTGACTGTCTGAAGAGTTCACTTATGTGGACGTCAGCTAATATCCAAATATCTCTGCTATTAAGATCCTTAGTGAGTTTTATCTACAAAGAAATCAGTTGGCCTACATCATTAGCACACTTATACAAACAGAGGATAAAACAGTTTTATATTACCAGAAGTTGCATCATTATGGATTATTATTTTAGCATTGTTAGCTCTCTATAATATGATGTTGCTCCCACAGGATTACTGATTAAAATAGGAACCAGATGTGCCTTTCATGACCAGATTGAAAAAGATAAACAACTAGAAAATCAATTCAAATAAAAAGGATGCCCTGAGGGTGTTTTTCAAAACTGGAGAGAAAGAGACTGAGCAAGAGAGAATCTTTTGGGAGGGTGGAGTAGGGGGTGGAAATTTTGCCTCACAACAGAGCTCCTTTCCCCCATAAATAGCTAGGGATCCTGGGACCACCTAGAGTTTCAGATACATTTTTTATTATGTGGCAATGCAACAGTAACTTAAAATTGTGCATCTAGACAGCACCATAAGAAAAAAAAGTCAGTGTTTTCAGTATCACTCATAAAAAACCCAACACCTTTTAGGCCTATTGAGAGAGAAAGTTGGTGAAAGGAATGAGCCCATACCTAAAACCCAGATTTGAACGTTTTAAGAGAGAGTACCATCTCAGTCTGAAGACTTATAAACATTACGTTAAAGCTTCAGCAAAATTACCTGACTTTAGCTCATTAATTAAAGGTCAGAAGAGAAACTGAGAGGGAGGCCTACCCTCTGGCCAATTCTGTTTAGTAGGAAAATGCTCTAATTAGAAGCCTGAAATCTTGTAGATTATAATAGAGAGGGTTAATGGCACTTGGACTGTGGGGTAGGCCAGCCACTTTTTCCTCTCCAATCCTCAGAGAGGCCACACATTCCCAATCCAAAAGACACAGGGGCCTCTGAAGCCATGAAGTCATTGTCCCCTATGCCAGAGACTATTTGCACCACTGTTGTTTTCCCTATCCCAGACCTGTGCACAGACTAACTGACGCCTGGCATTCTTTTCCTCCACACCTACAGTCCAGGTGAGGACCTTCCTTCTCCCCTTCCTGTTGAGGATGAGTGGGGGGGGAGATTCAGCCCAGTGGCATATGGCAGACTAAGTTGGAGGCACTAATCAGTTCTCTACTTGCTCGGACACTACACTAGGCAGAGAGCAAAGCCCAGATCAATTCTCCTGCTCAGCACTGGTTCTAGTGGCTACTGTTTGCAGGCCTGGTTAGGGGAGGCCAGCCCTAGGGCCCATGTCAGAGGCTGTTCCACCAGGCAAAGAACAAGCCATCCCGTCAGGGCTGTGTAATTTGACTTGAAACAACATACTATATATAGCTAACATGATGAGATGACTTATCCCTGGCACTTACAAAAATATTTCTGAGGAACAGTGCCAAAATATCAGGTATTTTAAAAAAATTCTCTTGTGGGAGGCAACTTCTGCTCCCCTGTTATGAATCCTTCCCATTACCCTATTTTCAAGTTGAACATTTGTGCTATGTTCTTAATATACTCAGCCTAAGTTCAAAAACAAAGGCTAAACACTTCCAGCAAGTGCATCTTAGTATGCATTTGTTTGCCAAGTGGTGTTACCTCCCTTCTTGGTTATGTTTATGAGAACATTTGTTTTAAATGAGAACAAATTAATACACTCACTAGTCCCTTCCCTTTTCTACTCTATGGTAATGGATCCCTCATATTCAGAATTTATCACAAGCTGGGGCAGGGGGAGGGGGAAGAATATTTGTGGGAGCTCATCTTAAAATATTGGCACTAGATCACAATTCCAGTATTTACACACCAGGAGCCTATTTTTTTTAAACTGAGTCCTGGATGTAAAAGACACTTGTTTCTGAGACATGCTGGGGAGAGAGGGATCCCAGAAGCTCCTTGTTAAAATTCTACCACCAAACTAAAGGGCGGGTGGGGAGATTTCCCTGCCACTGATGCAGTCAACCCCTCTCTGGATATTGCTAAATATTTCTTTCCAAAGAGGTGTGAGGCATCAAAAATATTTTTGCCAAGCAACATATATTTTCTGGAATGGACCAGATTATCTCAAGTGTTTTCTAGGATAGGATTTCACCCGAGACGTAATACAGAGTCTTCACCTCCCTCCTACCTCACACTCCAAATTGCATAAATTGAACACTTTGCTATACAATCAATTATACACAAAAACTACATTAAAAGAACGTTACAGTTGCAAAGTAAAGCACTTCACAGTCAAGAAATACCAGAATTACGATTGTCCATATAACCTTAATTCAGATCCCTTGTGCATACATTTTAGGACAGTGTTTAATTACATGATCATCCTTTTTTTTTTTTCTACAGTAGTGATGCTAGAGGCCATTCTAAAGGATATCCTGTCGTTACAGCTGAAATAATGGCTACCAAGAAGGCTGTATTGATTGTTATACAATACAGGGACACTGAAGCCAAAAGAAGTTAAGCAGAGCCTGTGGAGGACTACATTTAATCTCTACACAGGATCTAAACAATTGGAGAAACCCCTGTGATGGCTCTAAACATTGTAAAGTTTCTAAGGGCTCCCTCCTCTTCCAAATCTTCCTGGAGGAACTTTAGGTCTTGGAAAGCTGACTCTTGTTCCATCTGCTAACTCTTATCTGAGAGGAAGCAAAAGACTAGGGACAAGGTGGACTGCTAGGTTAAAAGGAGAGAAGAGTACAAAGGGCTTTGGGGCAATGAGGAACCCATTTATAGACTGGTAAACTCATGAGCAGAAAAATGTATAAGCAGCACAATATTAAGAAATACATGTTAAGCTCCATCAGCTTTTCAACCAAAATCATTTTAGAGCCCAGAAACCAGCTGCTCATAGCAGAGACTGTCTAGAGCCAGCCAACATATTGTTCACTGCTAACAATGCCATAAAATAAAAAACAAAAAGGCATGATTTTTAAAAAGGGAATTTTACTAAAAATGTGGTTAAGTAGGAAAAAACTGCCTGTCAACATTGTTAAATAATGTTTCATTAACTTCCCTGAAAAGTTTAATTATTTTATTCTGTGGTTTGTCAGTCAACTGTGTCCATTTAAAAAAAAATCTGGCTGGGTGTGTCATGCCAGCGACATGCCACGTTCTGCACATCAGTATATTGTATTTCAGCTCGATATCTATAGCACACGAGCTGGTTAATTATTAATACATTATTTGATTAATTTAGCTATTTTATAAGTCATTTGTAAATCAGCCCTGATTTCTATGGATATACGTGCATACTAAGTAGCTTGGAAGACCAAAGTATCAGCCTACTGGTTGTTTGTGAACTGTTTAATATGCTTGTTACTTACTTATGGTTAGTGGCCACTAAAATCACAATTGTTCAAGTGCGAATATAGAGCTTCTCAAGAAGAACAGCCATTTGTCTGAACAAAAACTTATTTGTACAGACACTTTTACTGAATAGGTCAGCCTGGTGTGCTATCACCATACCATACAACAGGCCTGCACAACATGTGGCCCGGGGGCCACATGCGGCCCGTGTGGGCTCACTGTGCGGCCCACAGGGGGGGCGGGGTGTGAGTAGGTGGGCTCACTATGTGGCTCACGGGGGGGGGGTGAGTAGGCAAGCTGCGGGGTGGGGCAAGCCAACAGCCGGCTGGCCGGCGGGTGGGCGGGCTGGTGAAGAGGCCAGTGACTGGCTGGGGAGTGAGGGTGAGCCAGCGGCAGGGGGCGGGGGGCAGCGGCAGAGGGTAAGAGGCCAGCAGCGGGCAGGCAGGCGAGCTGGCGGCAGGGGGAGCTGGCGAGCCAGTGGCGGTGGCGGGGGGTGGGGGGGCTGAGGAGGCAAGCGGGAGGCGGGGAGTGAGTAGGCGAGCCGGGCAGGGTTGGGGATGACGAGCCGAGTGGGCGAGCAGTGGCAGGGCGGCAGGTGAGCCAGCGGCGGGGGGTGCTGAGGAGGTGAGATGGGGGAGGGGTGGGGGGATGATGAGCTGAGCGGGCGGGCAGTGGCAGCGAGGCTTTATACTGGGGGGGGGGGTGAGGAGGCGAGCGGCGAGTCGGTGGCTGGAGGGGGGCAAATCTCTCAGATTCAAAATCTGGGCCTGTGTCCGTTGGTCCTTTTTGCTGCTTGTCTCTGGGCTGGGGGTTGTCCCAATGCTGCAAAGAGGGTGTTCCCAAAGGAAGGTGCTTGCTTCTAACCCCCGAGGCCATCAGTATGTCTGCTCTTCTCTAGTCAGCCCACTTGACAAGTTTGATTGTTCTTGGTCTGGTTCCCATCCCCTCTCCAAGGGTTGCAGCTGTCTGGAGGTGCCTGCCTTCCACGCCTTCCTCATTCACACCTCATTTATTCAACAGGGCAATTGAATACAAAGTGGGGGGAAGATCTTATTCTACTTCTAGCAAAAAGACATTTTTCTTTTACCTTAATTATACTACTTTAGGGGCCCGCTATAACATATTACCAAGGTTCAATACAAAGTCATATAAAAGTTATACAAAAATGCATAATGCAGAAATTTATCTACAACTGCATTGATTGACTGTTGTGTGCAGTAATATAGTGACGCCTGGGGGGGTGAAGAGGGGTGTGATGGTGGGGCCGAGCGGGGAGGGGGCGGGTCCTATTTTACTGCTGTGATCTGGTCACCCTATGTGCGCTGTTTCTTTCCTCCTCTACAGGCTTCCACACCCCAGCACTGGGGAAGGAGGGGTTGTTTCCTTGGGGCGGGCAGCGCTTGGTGGGGGTGGGTGCTTCCATGGGGCCGAGGGGTTTCGGCCCTCAGCTGTTTTCTTTGGAGTAATATGGCCTTCGCCGCTTTACGAGTTGTGCAGGCCTGCCATACAATGTCAAAATCTTCTGTGGGTTGTATGATCCAATCCATATAAATGTTTGGCTGGATAGGCAACAATTAATCAAAGAGATGGCCAAAGAGCAAGTGACTTATGGGTCAGACTGCTAGTCTCAATAGTCCTGACAATCACAACTTTCCTGCTTCTAATCTTTCTGCCAGCTGTCATCTTTTTTTATCTGTGGACCATTATCTAACTGTTTCATTAGCTTCACTCGCATAAAACAAATCCCAAAGGACTCACTATCTCCAACACAGTTATCATGAAAGAAACAAAGGGACCCTTGCAGAGTTCTTTAAAAGATTCCTGGCTATGAAGGGAGGGAAAGCCAAAACCACCAGAATAACCAGCAGATGTAAGAGAAGGCTGGGTATCCTATACATCCTTTTTCTCGCTGTCCAGTCCAGTGAGGCTCACATTCACAGCAATTGGAGGACCTTCACCAATATCACCTCCAACCAGGAATGTTACTTTCTGTTTGCAGTCTAGATGACAGACAAGAAGAATAAAGTGTAACTTAGTTGCATAAAAAGTGAAACTTACCTATTGTCTTTGTAATTTAGGCTGTGGTTGTGCAAAGAGAAGTCACAGCATAAAACAGTCTCTGTGATACTCAACGGTTTTAAACAAGTGTGTTTTACTTAAATATTTTTTAGAGGGTGTAGAGAGTATTATATATTCTGTGTGGAAATTTATCCATTGTGTGAAAGACCAAGGCCAGGCCTTCTGCACCATAGGGGCTACATGGATGGGGTCTGCTGGCAGCGAGGACAATAGGGGTGTCTTACTCACTGGAGAAATGATTTCCATCCTGCCATCATAAAGCCCAACAGACGAGACCACAACAGGTACACGCTAAGTTGGGGCCTCAAATCCATCTTTACACAGATCCAATATTATACACAGCTGGTATGGAAGGACTGCTACCACTTTTCCAGCCCATAGTAAGGTGCCCCACTCTCGTTAAACTCATAGCCTGGAGAAATAGTAGCAGGGGGATGCACAGCATCCTTACTCTAGACCTGGGTTAGGGATGTGAATTTCACATCCCACCGCTTTGCACTCAACCTGCATAGAGCTCAAATATTTGGATTCCATGTGGGTGGAATAGATTTCAGGCAGAATGAATACTCCATTTTAACAGTCAACTTGAAAAATTGTTGGTTCGTAATAGTTGTTTTAAAAAGCATGGAAGTGCTTTATTTTACTAATATGACCATTTCAATAATAGGGCAGGTCAGGAAGTAAATAGACCATGATTGGGCTGGTCTAAGAAAAAAATTTAAGTCTGTTTCTGGCAAAATTCATTCTCTGCTGATGCCATGTGGGAAGTCCCCTTCTGACACATAAGCAACACGATTTCTTTAAAATCTCATGGTAGTGCAGCTGTGTATGGACAGATGAAATCCAGGTTCAAATCTTGGCAGCAATAGTGTGTGTCACAAACAGAGATGGGCAGGGTGCTGTTTGGCTGTGATAGGAACTAACTGGAAAATTTCTGTCTGATGTGCATCTGAAAGGTTCCAATCAGTGTAAATTAATAAATACCTCACCCTGCTTAAACCCACTTTAAACTAAAGCAGTTCAGCTGTGGCAGATTTTCATTTTACCACAGTTGGTCTAAATGCAAAAGGCACCCTGGGATTATAGTTTTCACCTATTTCATCAAATTCTTGATGTATTTGACCCATTAATGTTAGTATTTGCCCCTGGAATATTTTTATCTATTTATCCTAAAGCTCAGACCTGGATATTTTGAAACTACATGCAGGGCCGGCTCTAACTTTTTTGCTGCCCCAAGCAAAACAAAAAAACCCTCGAGCACTGCCCCCCCTCACAAAAAAAACCGAGCGCCGCCCCACCGAAACAACCTCTCCCTCAGCACTGTCCTGCCAAAACAAACCCCGCCTCCCGCGAGCATCACCCCGCCGAAACACCCCGCTGCCCCGAGCGCTGCCCTACTGAAACAAAAGAAAAAACCCGAGCGGTGCCACATCAAAACAAAAACAACAACCCCCCCCTCCGAGCCCCGCCCCGCCGAAATTTAAAAAAAAAAAAAGAGCGCCGCCCAGCTGCCCCAAGATTGGCCGCCCCTTAGAAGGTGCCACCCCAAGCACGTGCTTGGTCAGCTGGTGCCTGGAACCAGCCATGACTACATGGTAAATTCTTCCATCTCTGCCACTCTGCATCCTTTCCTAATACCTCACTAGATTGCCTAATAGTTTCTTTTGGCCTTAAAAGTCTACATGAAATTAGTGGGAAGCAATGCAAAACTGATGCCTAGCACATGGGGATTGGAAGTAGTGAGGAAAATTGGGGATCCACTGTAAACCAATATTTAACCACAGGTTTTTTGGGGGGGCGGGGAGGTAGGACTTTAAAAAAATCAGCTAAAGCTGAAAAGATGAAGTTTCAAATGCTACTAATTGAATTCTCTATCCATTTCTAGGTTTTCTGTTTTTGACAGACCATTTTCCTACATTACTTGTTCGAGTTTTTATAATTTTTCCTACTAAGTTATTTAACTGTCCAATATGGAAGCATTCCATCTTTTTTATTTTAAGCCCAATTACAGTACTCAGATCATCTAAAGTAAATAGATATTTTAATTAATTTAATTTTTAAATGAAACTCCTATCAAATCAGGTATAGCCACATCAGGAATAACCAACAATAATAGAAAGCCTAATAATTAGTGTAGAACAATTTCTGTTTAGAGATCAAACTTTTCCTCCTTTTCACTGTGTAATGAAGTGCTCTCTTCATTACTGTAATTTATCAAAATTTACCAAATTTATTTATAAAAACAAATTTATAGGAAATGGCTACATAATTGCAACATCAATTGCAGTTTCCCATGTAATTAATTTTTGGTGCATCCCTCACTTTCACTGATGCTTATTTATCATCTAAATGGGTAGTAGTTTTGATATGCCATACCTTGGCAACTAACTGGTATCCTTGTCTCCTACTGATGATGTTACAAGTAATGCAAGTGAAAGATATTACTGTCGAAAAGCATTGCTCCTGTTCTGAACCTATTTACATTTTTTCTTATTTCATGCAAATAGCTTAGCAGTGGAGAGTTAGATATTTTTTCCCACTTTGTATTGTTTTATGAGTATAGGGTGACCAGAGAGCAAATGTGAAAAATTGGGACGGGGGTGAGGGCTAATAGGAGCCTATATAAGAAAAAGACTCAAAAAATGGGTCTGTCCCTATAAAATCAGGGCATCTGGTCACCCTATATGAGTATGTAACTGGATGCCATACAGTTAGCTGAAGAGGGTTAAGAAAGGTCTTTCTGCAGCTACTTCCTAAAGTCAAATATAAAATATGTAGGAGTAAATCCTAAGCATTTCTATCATCTCCAGTATCACTTTATATTATTTTTCACTTGTTTGTGCTCATTCATAGATTCTAGGGCTGGAAGGGACCTCAAGAGGTCATCGAGTCCAGCCCCCTGCCCTCATGGCAGGACCAGTTACTGTCTAGACCATCCCTGATAGACATTTATCTAACCTACTCTTAAATATCTCCAGAGATGGAGATTCCACAACCTCCCTGGGCAGTTTATTCCAGTGTTTAACCACCCTGACAGTTAGGAACTTTTTCCTAATGTCCAACCTAAACCTCCCTTGCTGCAGTTTAAGCCCATTGCTTCTTGTTCTATCCTCAGATGCTAAGATGAACAAGTTTTCTCCCTCCTCCTTATGACACCCTTTTAGATACCTGAAGACCGCTATCATGTCCCCTCTCAGTCTTCTCCTTTCCAAACTAAACAAACCCAATTCCTTCAGCCTTCCTTCATAGGTCATGTTCTCTAGACCCTTAATCATTCTTGTTGCTCTTCTCTGGACCCTCTCCAATTTCTCCACATCTTTCTTGAAATGCGGTGCCCAGAACTGGACACAATACTCCAGTTGAGGCCTAACCAGCGCAGAGTGGAGCGGACGAATGACTTCTCGTGTCTTGCTCACCACACACCTGTTAATGCAGCCCAGAATCATGTTTGCTTTTTTTGCAACAGCATCACACTGTTGACTCATATTTAGCTTGTGGTCCACTATAACCCCTAGATCCCTTTCTGCCGTACTCCTTCCTAGACAGTCTCCTCCCATTCTGTATGTGTGAAACGGATTGTTCCTACCTAAGTGGAGCACTTTGCATTTGTCCTTATTAAACTTCATCCTGTTTACCTCTGACCATTTCTCCAATTTGTCCAGATCATTTTGAATTATGACCCTATCCTCCAAAGCAGTTGCAATCCCTCCCAGTTTGGTATCATCTGCAAACTTAATAAGCGTACTTTCTATGCCAATATCCAAGTCATTGATGAAGGTATTGAACAGAGCAGGTCCCAAAACAGACCCTTGCGGAACCCCACTCGTTATACCTTTCCAGCAGGATTGGGAACCATTTATAACTACTCTCTGAGTACCGTTATCCAGCCAGTTGCGCACCCACCTTATAGTAGCTCCATCTAAGTTGTATTTCCCTAGTTTATTGATAAGAATATCATGCGAGACCATATCAAATGCCTTACTAAAGTCTAGGTATACCACATCCACCGCTTCTCCCTTATCCACAAGACCCGTTATCCTATCAAAGAAAGCTATCAGATTGGTTTGACATGATTTGTTCTTTACAAATCCATGCTGGTTATTCCCTATCACCTTACCACCTTCCAAGTGTTTGCAGATGATTTCCTTAATTACTTGCTCCATTATTTTCCCTGGCACAGAAGTTAAACTAACTGGTCTGTAGTTTCCTGGGTTGTTTTTATTTCCCTTTTTATAGATGGGCCCTTTTCCAGTCTTCTGGAATCTCTCCTGTCTCCCATGATTTACCAAAGATAATAGCTAGAGGCTCAGATACCTCCTCTATTAGCTCCTTGAGTATTCTAGGATGCATTTCGTCAGGTCCTGGTGACTTGCAGGCATCTAACTTATCTAAGTGATTTTTAACTTGTTCTTTTTTTATTTTACCTTCTAAACCTTCCCCCTTCCCATTTGCATTCACTATGTTGGGCATTCCCTCAGACTTCTCGGTGAATCCCGTCTGCTTTAATGCCAAGCCTGCACTGATAACAGCAAATCACTGACAAGAATGTCTAGCTAAATTAGAAGATTTGTGACAACTGTGAACAACAGATCATAAAAAAAGGTATCAGTGTTAAATCTTGGATAAAATCCTGGTCCCTCTGTAGCCAGGATTTCACCACTTAAATTGAACAGGTAAACATGCCTTAATATTATACCACATACTGACCCTTTTAAAAGCATACAATGTAGTGTCAGAGTTTTGTTAGTACAAAAAGAATTACAAGTATTTTCTTTTACAGCCATCTTTAGTATTAAGTTCTCTGCTCATCAGCAGCGTGACAATCTGGTATGTAAGTCTTTAATGAACTAAACACAAGGGCAACCTATTTAGAAAATGAAAAGCAAAATATTTACATAGTTGAGTCATGTCCATTTTACAATTTCCTACATATGACTTTCAGTGTGTATTGTATATATAGCGCAGTTAACAAAAATGTTGATTTTTTGTGTGGATATATTCCAGCGAATGGAGAAGGAAATTCTCAGCCATTCTATGGCAAAATTATATGGAACTGAGGGAAATCGATTTGAACAAATTTAAATTGGTAACTTGTAGACATAAATTAATAATAATAATAAAAACAAATAAAACACAATATCTGCCCCCAAATATCTCTATATTAGAGAAAGAAAGCCAGATCCTCAGTTGTTGTAAACTGAAATAGTGCTGTTGAAATATGGGCCACAGTTTGTACATTCTGATTTTATAGAATATATATTATTACACACAAAAACTATGTTAAAAGAACATTATTAAGGTTGAAACATCAAGCTCTCAAAAGTCAGGACACAAAGGTCTACCACCCAGCCAAATATCAAATACCTGCTCAAATGCATGCTGGCACTAGAGCTTTTCAGAGAAAAGAACACCTGAATTTAACATTGAGAAAAACAACATATTTTTCACTAGCCTTGTTCTAAGAAACACCTGAACCATGTTGGCTGAAGTTTAAAAATAAAAAATCATCTAGAGGCAGACATCCAGCAATGACAATTTCAACCCAATGGTTACAGTTTTGCAAAGTTATAATCAACTGTAAACAGGGTCTTATAATGGGAAGTGTCAGGCAACCTTAACAGTAGACAGTGCTACCAGCACCAGCTGTAATATTGAGGTAGGGCAAGAAAAAGGTGTAGACAGCACAGGAGAAGAGGTTAGTAGGGGAAAGAAATTGGGTTTGAGGAAGAATCTGAAGGAAAGCGGGTGTTAGTACTCGAAGAGAGAAGTTATTCCATGTACCAGCAGGACAGGGAAAAAGATACCGATTCAAGTTGCCCATTGGCTGTAATAATATCATAGGGAGATGCTGCTGGCAGCAACGCAATTGGTAAAAACATTCAATTTATCATCTCCCCTTGACATGCAGCTCCACAACCATTGCAAAGGTTTTGTTCCTCTAGTCAAAGAGACTCCATTTATTACATTCAAAGAGGTCAATGCAGGTGCCTGGTGAGTTTGTATATAGGCCGGTGTACCTTAAGATGCTGGAGATTCTCTTGCCATTATATTTAGAGTAGCAAAATATTTCATGCTAGGGCCATTTAAAAAAACCCCAAAACTTACATTACAATACTTTTTTCCTTAATTTGTTGTTAGGCACGTGTCAACTTGTGAAACCGACTTGATGTGCCTTAACAGCATTTTTCTGACACAAACAACATTTCTAAGGGAACTGGATAATATGCATTCAGTATGGCAAAATGCCTATATTTTATCTGATGAGATGCCAACTGATAGTTACTAGAGGTCTACAGATAATTTTACCTTTAATATAGTCAAGCTGTAAATTAAAGAGGATACAATATAATTTGCATTGTGAAACTCTTCACTCTGACCAGGTTTTAATTAGGGATATAAGAAATTATTTAAATAGCAGGCTAATTTTGCACTTTCAATCAAACTTTGTTCAATTATTCATATAGGTAGTATTAGTATATCACTGAAATTGATCTTCAAAGCAAGTGTCTTAATCCAGCGAAAAGCAGGCTATGGTGTCTGCTCTCTGAAGAATTCAGACAGGTTCCAATTAGAAGGAACACAAAATAGTTGTCTAAGATTAAGAGTCTAGCATATAGACAGGCTAATGATGGGCATTTTATTAACATGGCAACAGGTCTTTATTCTTGCTTTAAACTTTAGTAAAGAAATATTTTTTCTGTGTTAAACAGCTTCCAATACCATTTAATACTTGACTGGTAAATAAATTGCAGGAATCGTCATGAAATTCAGTACTCAGTATATGGATCCTCACAGAGGGTTACAGGGCTAGTTTGATTGGACATATAAAAATCACAAATGATACAACCTATTTGCATATGCTGCTGTTGATTATAGGTGGCATTTAAATCTTTGCCTAACTCTATTCCAAGATAAACAGGTTTCTCTTGAAGAGATTTAGGTGAGAAGGCTGGCAGATATAGAGGCAGCAGTGGTCATGAGCCAAGCAGTGGAGGACACAATGAGGATGACTGGATGTGGCAGCTGCGGTATGTATATGATTCTGGAGGGGGTACCTGATAGGAGTTTTGGCTGCATGAAGTGCCGCCTGATAGAGCTGATGGAAGAAAAGATCCGAGGATTGGAGATGCAGGTGGAAACTCTGGTTGAGTTTAGACGGGGGTTCGAGCAGTTGATGGAGCAAAGGCACGAGGTGGCTGACGGGGAAAGCTCAGAGATGCAGATGGAAGCAGGATCAAAGGCCTCTGAGGGGGGACTGCCGGGTGAAGAAAATGGACAGTGGAAGCATGTGACTAAGAGAACCAGGCAGAGGAAAAGACGGGCCAGTGAAGGAGAAATAGAGCTCAAGAACAGGTTTGCAGAGTTGGACAATGAAGAAGGGGTACAGCAGGTGGTCACTGAGGGTGGAAGGGCAAGGAAGAAGAGAAGAGCGGTTAGTCCCATAGAAGAAGGGGAAGAGTCGATGGAGACAACACCAAACATGAGCCCCAGGAGGATACAGGATGGGTTGAAGAGGATTACAAGGGAAAATAGGAATGGAAAGGACTTGCAGCCAGAGGGAACAGGGGATAGACTAGAGAATCGCACTGTCACCAGGAAAAGGCAGGTCTACGTGATTGGGGACTCCTTACTGAGAAGAATAGACAGGCCTGTAACCAGAGCTGATCCAGAGAACAGAAGGGTGTGCTGTCTACCGGGTGCTAAGATACGGGATGTGGACCTGAGGTTGAAGAGGATCCTAAAGGGAGCGGGAAAGAATCCATTGATCATCCTTCACGTAGGAACAAATGACACGGCTAGATTCTCAATGGAACGAATCAAGGGGGACTATGCTAGGCTGGGGAAGATGCTTAAGGAAATCGAGGCTCAGGTAATCTTCAGTGGGATTCTGCCTGTTCCTAGAGAAGGGCAACAAAGGTGTGACAGGATTATGATGATCAACAGATGGCTCAGGGATTGGTGCTACAAGGAGGGCTTTGGGATGTATGGCCACTGGGAGGCATTCATGGACAGAGGACTGTTCTCTCGGGATGGACTTCACCTGAGTAGGGAAGGAAATAGACTTCTAGGATGGAGGCTGGCACAACTGATCAAGAGAGCTTTAAACTAGGAATTTGGGGGAGACGGTTGGGAGATGTCCAGGTAATCTCCACGCCGGATTTTAACATTGAGAGGGAAGACAACGAAGTAAGAGAGGATATAGCCAGGGGTAGGAGAATGGACATAAGGAGGAAGGGCAGAGTGGATACTAGTCAAATAGGTCATACTGGCAGTACAATGTCCATACCAAATTGGGTAAGGAATGTGAGTGAGGCCAAACAGCAAAAATTAAGATGTTTGTACACCAATGCGAGGAGCCTAGGTAACAAAATGGAGGAATTAGAGCTACTGGTCCAGGAAGTGAAACCAAATATCATAGGAAAAACCGAAACATGGTGGAATAGTAGTCATGACTGGAGTACAGGTATTGAAGGGTATGTGCTGTTTAGGAAAGATAGAAATAAAGGTAAAGGTGGGGAAGTAGCATTGTATAACAATGATGAGGTAGACTGTAAAGAAATAAAAAGTGATGGAATGGATAAGACAGAGTCTGTCTGGGCAAAAATCACAGTGGGGAAGAAAACTACTAGAGCCTCCCCTGGGATAGTGCTTGGGGTGTGCTATAGACCACCGGGATCTAATTTGGATATGGATAGAGACCTCTTTAATGTTTTTAAGGAAGTAAATACTAATGGGAACTGTGTGATCATGGGAGACTTCAACTTTGCAGATATAGATTGGAGAACAAGTGCTAGTAATAATAATAGGGCTCAGATTTTCCTAGATGTGACAGCTGATGAATTCCTTCATCAAGTAGTTGCTGAACCAACAAGGGGGGATGCCATTTTAGATTTGGTTTTGGTGAGTAGTGAGGACCTCATTGAAGAAATGGTTGTAGGGGACAACCTTGGCTCGAGTGATCATGAGCTAATACAGTTCAAACTAAATGGAAGGATAAACAAAAATAAATCTGAGACTAGGGTTTTTGATTTCAAAAGGGCTAACTTTAATAAATTAAGGAAATTAGTTAGGGAAGTGGATTGGACTAGAGAATTTATGGACCTAAAGGCGGAGGAGGCCTGGGATTATTTCAAGTTAAAGTTGCAGAAGCTATCAGAAGCCTGTATCCCAAGAAAGGGGAAACAATTCATAGGCAGGGGTTTTAGACCAAGCTGGATGAGCAAGCATCTCAGAGAGGTGATTAAGAAAAAACAGAAAGCATACAAGGAATGGAAGATGGGAGGGATCAGCAAAGAAACCTACCTTATTGAGGTCAGAGCATGTAGGGATAAAGTGAGACAGGCTAAAAGGCATGTAGAATTGGACCTTGCAAAGGAAATTCAAACCAATAGTAAAAGGTTTTATAGCCATATAAATAGGAAGAAAACAATGAAAGAAGAAGTGGGACCGCTAAACACTGAAGATGAAGTGGAGGTTAAGGATAATCTAGGCATGGCTCAATATCTAAACAAATACTTTGCCTCAGTCTTTAATGAGGCTAATGAGGAGTTTAGGAATAGTGGCAGCATGACAAATGGGAATAAGGATGTGGGGGTAGATATTACTATATCCGAGGTAGAAGCCAAACTTGAACAGCTTAATGAGAGTAAATCAGGCGGCCCAGATAATCTTCATCCAAGAATATTAAAGGAACTGGCACATGAAATTGCAAGCCCATTAGCAAAAAATTTTAATGAATCTCTAAACTCAGGGGTTGTACCGTTTGACTGGAGAATAGCTAATATAGTTCCTATTTTTAAGAAAGGGAAAAAAAGTGACCCGGGTAACTACAGGCCTGTTAGTTTGACATCTGTAGTATGCAAGGTCTTGGAAAAAATTTTGAAGGAGAAAGTAGTCAAGGACCTTGAGGTCAATGGCAATTGGGACAAATTACAACATGGTTTTACAAAAGGTAGATCGTGCCAAACCAACTTGATCTCCTTCTTTGAGAAAGTAACAGATTTTTTAGATAAAGGAAACGCAGTGGATCTAATCTACCTCGATTTCAGTAAGGCATCTGATACAGTACCACATGAGGAATTATCGGTTAAATTGGAAAAGATGGGGATCAATATGAAAATTGAGAGGTGGATAAGGAACTGGTTAAAGGGGAGACTACAGCAGGTCATACTGAAAGGTGAACTGTCAGGTTGGAGGGAGGCTACTAATGGAGTTCCTCAAGGTTCAGTTTTGGGACCAATTTTATTTAATCTTTTTATTACTGACCTCAGCACCAAAAGTGGGAGTGTGCTAATAAAGTTTGCAGATGACACAAAGTTGGGAGGTATTGCCAATTCAGAAAAGGATCGGGATAGCATACAGGAAGATCTGGATGACCTTGTAAACTGGAGTAATAGTAATAGGATGAAATTTAATAGTGAGAAGTGTAAGGTTATGCATTTAGGGATTAATAACAAGAATTTTAGTTATAAGCTGGGGGACGCATCAGTTGGAAGTAACGGAAGAGGAGAAGGACCTCGGAGTCCTGGTTGATCACAGGATGACTATGAGTCGCCAATGTGATGTGGCCGTGAAAAAAACTAATGCGGTCTTGGGATGCATTAGGCGAGGTATTTCTAGTAGAGATAAGGAGGTGTTAGTACCGTTATACAAGGCATTGGTGAGACCTCATTTGGAATACTGTGTGCAGTTCTGGTCTCCCATGTTTAAGAAGGATGAATTCAAACTGGAACAGGTACAAAGAAGGACCACTAGGATGATCCGAGGAATGGAAAACCTGTTGTATGAAAGGAGACTCAAGGAGCTTGGTTTGTTTACCTTAACCAAAAGAAGGCTGAGGGGAGATATGATTGCTCTCTTTAAATATATCAGAGGGATAAATACCAGGGAGGGAGAGGAATTATTTCAGCTCAGTACCAATGTGGACACAAGAACAAATGGATATAAACTGGCCATCAGGAAGTTTAGACTTGAAATTAGACGAAGGTTTCTAACCATCAGAGGAGTGAAGTTCTGGAACAGCCTTCCAAGGGAAGCAGTGGGGGCAAAAGACCTAACTGGCTTCAAGATTAAGCTAGATACATTTATGGAGGGGATGGTTTGATGGGATAACATGATCTTAGTCAAAGGTCAATTAATTGCCATCAGTGGTAAATAGGACCAATGGTCAATGATGGGATGTTAGAAGTTACTACAGAGAACTTTTTCCTGGGTGTCTGGCTGGTGAGTCTTGCCCACATGCTCGGGGTTCAGCTGATCGCCATATTTGGGGTTGGGAAGGAATTTTCCTCCAGGGTAGATTTGCAGAGGCCCTGGAGGTTTTTTGCCTTCCTCTGCAGCATGGGGCACGGGTCACTTACCGGAGGATTCTCTGCATCTTGAAGTCTTTAAACCATGATTTGAGGACTTCAATAGCTGAGACATAGGTGAGAGGATTATTCCAGGAGTGGGTGGGTGAGATTCTGTGGCCTGCATTGTGCAGGAGGTCAGACTAGATGATCATAATGGTCCCTTCTGACCTTAAAGTCTATGAGTCTATGAGTTTCTTTTCATATTCATTATTACTGGCTAAAACCTATATTTTAATCATTACAAACAAAGTTATTGGAAATACTTTTTTGTTTTTTAAATAAAGAAATATTTCAACAAAGCTCTAGGAAATGTTTGCAATGAAGTCTTACACAAAACATCTGTGTTTACTAAAAGATATTTTCTAACTTAAAAATTAAGGTATGCTACACATCAAAAACAAAAAATGAAATAAAAAGCTACTTAAGTTCCTGAAAAGTGGTATGAGTTACAGCTTTTCTAAGTGCTGTGTTCAAAGTAAAACTGGAATATAGAAGCCTGGTCACGTAAACTCTGTATGCTTCCCAAACTTGGTGGAAATAAACCAGCCGCTATATAATGAGACCAAATTGTTGTCTTCTGTGGACTATAGAATATCACTTTCAGCCTTCTAGTCTCTCCGCCTTCTCCAAAAGCCTTATGCTACAATACATGGCTGCTATAATCTTACATTTTTGATAGTCCTACTCAGTGTGCCCTACTGTCACAAGGGAATGGACTCTCTAATGAGGATTGCGAGTACTGGTAATGAAGTTACTAATAGCAATGGAGAGTTTTTGTAACCCTGGGTTCTATGCAGGCTTCTTTCAGAGGAGGAAACCATCCATCTCCAAAAACACTAATCCCTGGGATTCCACTCTTTCATGTCAGTCTGCCCCTCAAGAAAGTCAACTTTGTGGTGACCCATCCTCCTGTCCAGCTAAGCCTGCATGTGTCTCCCTCAGAAGCCTATTTTGGGATGAGTTAAGATATTTCCTCCAAGGTCTCTAATCTCCCCCAAATAAACTGAAGAAAAAACAAATTACTGCAGATAATTTATAAACATAAAATCAGAATATGCTCATCAGATAAATTATTTGCTATTAAGTATTCTGATATGTACTAGTAGTATACCCATTTCTAGTTTTCCTGAAAGCTTAAATCCATCCCATATGACCAAAATCTGGATGTTTACAGCAGTCAACAAATAGAGATGGCTGAGGCTTTTGAGTTTAGCTTTGCAAAATATTTATGATGAAAAATGTATAGTAAAATTTTTTCAGTACAAAATTGTACCCAACATTGCCACACCTATAAAAATTTGCAATTTCAACAACGCATGCAAGTTACCAAAAGGAAACAACTTCTCTCAACCAGGGCTGGTGCAAGGATATTTTGCACCCTAGGCGAAAATTCCACCTTGCGCCCCCCGCCCGCCGCTGCACATCAGTTCATTGAGGGGCAAATCCCAATGAGCCTTTATAGACCCCAGGGGCCAGCCCTTCCCAGGGACTGTTCCCCAGACAAGGTTCCCTCCTCCCTGCCCCCATCCACTCCCTCCCACTTCCCACCCCCTGACTGACCCCCTCAGAACCTCC
This sequence comes from Macrochelys suwanniensis, assembly GCA_033296515.1. Taxonomy (NCBI): domain Eukaryota; kingdom Metazoa; phylum Chordata; order Testudines; family Chelydridae; genus Macrochelys; species Macrochelys suwanniensis. The sequence goes on from CM065785.1 coordinate 67,588,284, forward strand.
AACCTCCCCCCCGCTCCTTGTCCCCTGACTGCTCCCTCCTGGGATTCCTGCCCCCTAACTGCCCCCCAGAACCCCACCCCTACCTGTCCCGACTCCCACGCCCCATCCAACCACTCCCCGCCCCCTGACAGGAGCCCCAGAACTCCCAACCCATCCAACCCCCCATGCTCCCTGTCCCTTGACTGCCTCAATCCCTCTCCACAACCCCCCGACAGCCCCCCCCAGAACTCCCGACCCATCCAACCCCCCCGCTCCCTGTCCCCTGACTTCTCCAATCACTCTCCACACCCCCTGACAGGCCCCCCCCAGAACTCCCAACCCCCCCCCGCTCCCTGTCTCCTGACTGCTCTGATCGCTCTCCACACCCCCTGACAGGCCCCCCCAGAACTCCCAACCCCCCCCTGCTCCCTCTCCCCTCACTGCTCTGATCCCTCTCCACACCCCCTAACAGGCCCCCCCAGAACTCCCAACCCTTCCAACCCCCCCTGCTCCCTAACTGCCCCCCGGGACTCTCCTTACCATGCCCATGTTGCTGGCTCCACATGGAGGCAAAACACTCTGCCGGGCTGCCTTACGCACAGCCCCTCCCCCGCAGAGTGCTGAGGCAGCGGGATGGGCAGCAGCGGCTCACACTCCCGGGAGCTGTAGAACCCGAGCGTGGTGAGGGGCGAGCCGGGGGCACGCCTGCTCGGATTTCAACCCGGCATCCCCCCTGGGGACTCCTGCAGCAGATGCATGCAGGCGCCGGCCCCCGTGCACCCCCCGGCTTCCCCCTCGCCGTGCTCGGGCTCTGCGGCTCCCAGGAGTGCGAGCCACCGCTGCCCCTCCCGGAGCAGGCTCAGGGCCCTGCGCCCTGGCAGCAGCTCACATGCCCGGGAGCCGCAGAGCCCAAGCACGGTGACGGGGGAGCTGGGAGCGCACGGGGGCCGGCGCCTGCATGCATCCACTGCAGGAGCCCCCAGGGGGGATGCCGGGCCGCAGCCTGGGCAGGAGGGAGAGGGGGTGCGGCTGCTCACCACTGATGGTGCTGCTGCCTTTGCAGGGCTGCTGCCCGCACTGCACCCTGCCAGCTCCTCCATGGCTGGGGCTCGCCGCCCCCGCAAGCCGAAGCTTTTTGGCACCCCCAACCACTTGGCGCCCTAGGTGACCTCCTAGTTTGCCTAGTGGTTGCACCGGCCCTGCTCTCAACAATCAGGCAGGGGAAGGCTGGAAGGAGCCATACCTTACATCTATGTATTTTTAATCCACTCAACTCCATAGTATCTAGGCTGAAAATTAAAATAGCAACAATTCCATGTAGAAGTGGCGTGTTCCCCATCTCTCTATTGTTTATAGAGGGTTCCTTTTGCTTTATCTCAAGAGATGCTGCGGGATGTTCTGCAGCTGTCATTATCGAAGAAAGGATAAAGAGCAAATAGCAGAGTTTTCATTGCATCCTAAATCCTGATTTGTGATAATAGGGAGTTTTGCAGCTGAGGGCTTAATATTGAGAATGCCCAGTTCCTGCACCCTGAGAATTTTACCCTGGTCTCCATCAGCCACAGAATCCAACTAATTTCAGCTGTTGCCACAGAAACTTTGCTGATCTCCAAGGTAGACTGGTTCCATCCCAGTGCAGATGCCAAAGATTAGCAACAGCTATCCTGAAGGAGATCAGAAACAGGATAGGAAGCCAGCAGAGGCAGAGAACCAATTTGTTGTGCTCTCACTAGTTAATGTTTCCTAGTAGGCAGGCCACTGCACACTGGATCAATGGAAAATGTCTATATTGCCTTCATAGTCAAACCACATGGAACATATTGTAGGAGCCCATCCTGGAGATGAAGACGGTATGGGTCACTATGGCTAACTGTTCATCTGAAAGAAAAAGGTGCATTCTCCTCGCTAACAGAAGATGGGAAAATATCTGTTTGGCTGCTACTACTACTATTCGGGTGTCTGCTGTTTAATACAAATACCTGTATTAAACCTTCATAACTGGCAAACATAGCAGTTGCCTTTGATTTCCAAAATTTTCATTGTTGCAACTTCCCACCTACTCACACTGAAGGAATTGGCATCTAGGTTGCTGTAAGGGGAGAAGGCTTACAGAAGTAATATGGGGGTGGTTTTAAAAAACTGTGGAGTACATAACATGCAAGTTCTTTCTTTCTGTAACTTTTAATGCTCTCAAGTTATCACAATGTGCTGATGTATTTCTTCAAATAAAAGCCTGCCAGAGAAAGGATCGTAAAATTTGTGCAGTTTTAGAACTCTGCACCATGTAAAACCTTGCTCGAAATCCGATTTGCAAAGTTCTGGGCATATTTCCTTGATAAGGTGGAAGTGCTAGCCAATGCAATAAGATTTTCCTTCATGAAAATAGAGTACGCCTATTTAGGGGAGGCATTGGTTATACCTGACTGCCAGCCCAGCTCGATTCTGGTAAAGAGGCCCTCTCTGTGGCTATATGGGATACAAATACTTCCCCCACTGCCAGTCAGCAGGAAAGGCATTGCAGTGACATTGTCCTGACTTGGCCGTAACTGTTTTCTGCCCATCACTAAACTTTTCCCCTTCTCCCCGCCTGCTGCAGGGAAGCCCTTAAAGCGGCAACACCCCTTTTCTTCCAGCTAGCTAGACAAATACCCACTCGTATAAAGGTTGCAGTGGGCACAATCATGAAAATAGAGTAGGCCAGTTTGGGGGAGGCATTGGTTAATACATGGCTTGTACAGAAAGAGGGCTGCATTATTCCAGGAAATTCAGATTTGTGAAGGAAGGCCTGATTTGCTCAAGCAGGTTAAGATGGTGTCCTTTCATTAGACAACATACAGTTGGGCTTGCTTTTTGGTAAGGGCTAAAGTTTCATTGTACATTTATAATGTATTTATTTAAAGCTGCAGCTTCATTTTGAAAAGGTTGTTATTTGCGGGCAAAGCGAGGCGGAAAGGAGGAGGATGTGGCCACCAACCATATTAAAATAACGTGTTGTTCACTGGTTACACTTACAGCTGGTGCCTTATTTAAATGGCTTTTTAATTATTTTAAATATAAAGCTTCATAAATATCTGAGCTGAATCAACACTAAAGAACACACTGCTGTATCAAATGATTTATTTTACAGAGCTGGGAGAGATAAACGCAGAAAGCTTGTGGCTGGAGCATGAGTATCTGCAGCTTTCTGGAAATGAAACCTCAGGTATGCTATGGGTTTATATAAAACTAAATGCCAGAGAAAGAACAAATACATTAAAAATCCCCAAAAGAAAAAAAGCAGGTTTTAAATGCTGCAAGTTGTTTTCGTCCAACAAAGAAATAACATTTTAAAAAAATTCCACATGCATTCTACTGTGAGAAGTAAAACACAGATAAGATTTTATCCCTGATTACTTGAATGCCACAGATTTTTTCATTGTATCAGTCTGAGTTCAGATCTACGAATGGAACTGAGACCGTATTGGTATAAATGGCTGATGAGTTCTTTTTAGCAATGGACAAGGGATCAGTGGCCATGCTGATTTATCAGATTTGTCGGAAGCTTTTGATATTATTAATGCATAGGTATTGTTGACTTATCTAGTGGATCTTGTGGGAGTTGGGGAAGTAGTGGATTGATTCTTCCTTTGTAAGATTTCCCAGACATTTCCCAGACATGTTCATTTTCTCCAATAGCCCTCACATGGAGTCCTACAGGATTTTGTAACCCTGCTATTCAGTATTAAACCAACAGGGTAGATTGTGAGATGCTTTGGACTGAGATTTCATCAAAATTGCCAGTAGAACTCAGCTCTATCTCTTCTTTTCACTGAATTCAGACTCCCACTGTCTGATAGAGAAGGAGATTTCGAGGTAGACAAACTGATTACACATTAGCCTGGATGAGGCTTATTGGCAAGGGGAAACTTATAAAGGACTTGGAGGAGACACTATTTGCATAATTTTCCAGGGATCACCATTGCAATGTGCGATAGTATTGGGTTATTCTTGAAATCTGCCTAGACACTCCATATCAAGCAGAACTTGCCCCTTTGAGGGGCAAGCTGGCATGACAAATACTACCTGTGCTGAAGTCTCCACTTCTGGATTGCAACTTCAGATGTCAATGGAGATCTTAAAAGACTAGAATGGTTATTCAAGAAGTATCTGAACTTTGTATCCTAGCATGGCAGTAAAGATGACTGATTGGCTCTTGCTTTTGGTCCCTAAATTAGAAAGCTCCACCACAGATAGCAGGACTCTCTCATCTGAGGGCTCCATTTTTGGAATTCACCTTTCTTTATAACTTCTCAGGGCCCAGGATTAGAGATCGTCGCGGCACATCACAAAGCCAATTGGCCATATCCTTAGCAGGTGTAAATCAGCATAGCTCCATTGACTTCAATAGAAGTATGCCAGCATACACTAGCTGAGGACCTGGCCCCATTTTATTCAGTGCTTTGTTGACTGATTTTGTTATGTTCCTAGTCTTACTTTTGAAAATGTGTGATTTATTCACCACTGGAGGTTCCTAGTTGCCACTACAATAGAGACTACAGAAATTAGCACAATCAACACATAATAAAGGAGCAGCTTCTCTGCCCCCTCCACCACCAAATTTCCAGATACCAAATGAGCCATTTGGAAGGAACTTATTAGAACACTTTTACTGCAACTGGGACAATTTTTTTTAATCCCCACATGCTGGAGATGGTACTAGCCAGGCCTTTTGAAAGGTGAACTGTATGAAAAGCCTCTTCTTAAAGTGTCCAATGGAGGCATTATGTTCCAGGCACTGTAGACCAGGACAGGTGCATGCCACTGGTTCTCTCCTGGAGGCATCAAAACATGAGGTTGGGCATTTGGGGACAGTGTATGGTAGGGTGAATTGGAATTATGATCATCTAACCTTCAGGGATCTTTCCCGAATCTGGGCTGTGGGTGTAAAAAAAGAACTTCAAACTCACCATGACTTTAAATAGGTTTCACACATTAGTAGGGACTAACTAGTCAGAAATCTTGGGTGACTGAAGGCATTTTGTACCTTTTTTGCTTCCTCCCTCAATGAACCAAAATAAGCAGTTATGTATTAATCCATAAACGAAGTTACTGCATGATTATTAAATAATTGTTCAAAACTATAGTTAGTCAATTTGTCACTCTGTTTCATGTTTGGTCCTATCTCTTGCCGTCCCTTCTGTTCTGGAGTCTCTGGTGCAGATCTGATGTTCCTACATGGGTCTCCATTGCCTCCTCATGTTAAAAATGCATACTTGTAACAATTATGAAAATAATCTCTTGAGAGAACGAGAAAATATCTAATTTTCCTTCATGATTATGGCAGTATTTGCATGTAAATCATTGTTCTTTCAGGTAACAGTGATAATAAAATAGAATTCCCAGGGTCCTACTTTCCCTCCACAGGATTTGAATAAATCTCATTGACTTCAAGTGAACACAGAAAGAGTAGCAAATGGGGAGTGCTCCAAGGGAGCTCTGAAAGGAGAGGTTGAAGTATCTGAACTTTGAGAAAGGAAGTTACTCATATCCTCTGAGTTTGTGTGTGGGTTGGGAGGATGGCAGGGTGAATAGGGTCCCCTGGTGTCACACACCTGCGAGTGATAAACGCTGGAACACTCCAAAGTCCTGAATCATTAAACCCTCCTCACCACTAGGTGGCACACACGTACCCTTAATGTTCCTAATGGCTATTAACTAGCTCAATGGTTCTTTTCAATCAAGTTAAAGAATTCCAATACACTAAATAATTATTCCCCACCTCTCCTGGGAAAGGTTGTGGATCAGGGTGAGCATGACTAAGTTACAATTATAATACTATTTTCAGAGGCCTACAGATACAAGTAATTTTCTCTTTACGACAGTGCATTACAAGAGTTCCCCATTTCTGTTTACTAAAATCTTACAGAAATGTGTCTGTAAGATAAGAATAGAATTCATATTAAACAAGATAAAAAGGCACTGCTGTACTCAGTGAAATACAGAGTTTCAATATGTTTTTATAATAGCTGGATTTCACCAAAATCATGACAAGATTTTAAGGATGACATGGAGCAGGGTTTGGTCAGTAGACTGATGACAAAAGTTGGAAATAAATATGTAGAAACCGCATGATAATATGTAGCTGTTATATTTGCCTCCCCGAAACTTAAGCCAACAGATCATCCATCCAACAGTGTGCTAATATGGATAACATCTGTACTACTGCAACTTTTAATTCTCATGCTGCAATTTCTAGGAAGTATTCATTGGGGAAATGTGGAATATCATTCCTTAGTATATTTTTCTCGGGATGCTGAAAAAGGTCTAGACTGAACGCAATGTTTAGAACATACATTGTGGTTTGTCCATAACAGCAATTTAAATAAGAACCCTCTGGATTTTGTATGCAATTGTTCCTCATTTACTAGTCTACAATACAAAAACATGATACACAGTCCATAATAGGCACCATGCCTACCACCCACACTAAGTAATGCAGCTGGGTATTTCAGATATCTAAAGGGAAGGATAGTAAGCAAAGTATGTACCCATCAATCTGTGTAAAAGATTTGGAGGAGAAATGAGGTGTGTGTGTTTTTGTTCCTAAGGAAAAGGAAATACTGAACTAAATCAAAGAACAGAAACACTTTAACTGACATGAAAAGTAATTTTATCCAGTGATCACAGAAATCTGTTTCTGGAAAGTAGGTACATACTTGGAGATTTAAAGCATAAACTATGTTTATAGCTCCCTCTGATGACCATTGGACACTACACAACATAAGTCTTCTTTTATTTTTGTTCATGCATTCAACTGACAGCTGACTGGTTAAATTCTAATTGCTTCCAAGTGAGGTCAGCAAAGGTATTTATCGAAAAGGACTGAACAACAGGCTCAACACACACACGCACGCGCACGCACAAGCGCATACACACACCACCACTCTTGCGTGTTGATTTATGGAAACAATTATAATTCTGCTGAAGTCTTTCTGAGCTGAGAAAGTTTGTAGCTACAGTAGAGAGTCTCATGTTGCAAAAGGCAGACAACAGAAATGGAATACTTGTGTATCCAGCTGTTATCAACAGGAACAAGTAAGTTATCGGTCCTTTAAAAGAATGCTCTGGGCGTTCTAACCACTAATGACTTTTTCTATTTTCTTGATTGATGTATGTTAGCTTCTTGACATTTTCTTTAAAAAAAAAAAATCTACAAGTAACTGAACTACATAGGTATAAAAATACAGTCCCACAAATATCTGGTCCGTCCTGACATTTAAACTAGAGAAGTGCGGGCAGTCCTTTAGGAAGAATGTGGCTAACTGTAAAGGTATAGGCATGAAGTAATCAAATGTAAGAGATACAATAACCTTTTACTGTATAGGAGTTTTGTAGCTCTGCTGAATCAACAGCTTATTTTAAAGACTTATTACTGAGCTACACAAGGAATTGTACATAGTTCAAATGTGTGCGGCTGTCAAGAGCTTGTTGTAAGATGTATCTTGTATGTGTGCTCATGTATGTTTTTTAAAGAAGTCACTGTATAAAGAAAGCTAGAAGATTTTTTGCTATGCTACAGTACTCATGCAGCATATATTATAGTCACACACGTAACAATTGACCATAAAATTTATCCATGACACTTTTCTCATAGATCTTTTACTTTCAGTGCAAGCAGCAAATTCAAGTAGTACAGAAGGTCATGACAGCCAAGGTTATTATAACCTGTTTCTTTAAAGGATATCCTGACTGAAAAGATATTTAAGGAGCTATCCTGTTTCAACATCAGTAACTATTAAGGAATAAGGATCAGAATTCTGGAAGAGGAAGCAATCTCAATTAAATCAATCTACAACTCGCTGTAAAGACAGAAGGCAGGTCAATGACCTAGGAGCAACGATCTACTTGAGATTTAATTTTCATTATGTTGTTCATGAACACCCAGAACACCGCACTATAATGCACAAATGGATACTGACATGGATCCTGCCAACTTTGCTCTACAGATCATATTTTTACATTATCTTTCTAGTGGGCACTATATCTTTAGCTTGCAATGACATGACTCCAGAGCAAATGGCTACAAATGTGAACTGCTCCAGCCCTGAGCGACATACCAGAAGCTATGATTATATGGAAGGGGGGGATGTAAGAGTGAGAAGACTTTTCTGTCGAACTCAATGGTATATGAGGATTGACAAACGAGGCAAAATAAAAGGGACACGAGAAGCAAACAACAACTACAGTAAGTAATGTCTCTGCTTTTGAATTTGTACTGAAAGATTTTAAAATGTATGTATTGTGGGCTTTTTATCTCTTCATTTATGATGCTTTCACAATAATTTTGTATAGTGCAGTAACCATTGTATTAGACATGTTTTCCAATTAATCATACAGCAGGACATTTGGTATTGATTTTAAAATGCGTCACTTTAAATAATACGTTACCAGTATGTTGTAGATCTAATGTATTAGTTACAGATGGTAACTATTAGCAAACCGAGACCCTATTTTAACAAGTGAATTAAGATTGTACATCTGAAAATATATAACCACAAACTCTATGCTCATAAAGTACTTATGAAACATTAAACCACATTTATGCAGGACGCAAACTACCTACAAACTCAGTATGTGTGACTGAACAATTAAAATATATTCAATATTAGAAAATTCAATGGAGAGAATTATGAAAATAGCCTTGCAAAACCATTTGGACAATTTGCCAGGCTAGGAATAAAATCTACTTTTGCTTCTACAGCTCATTATTACTAGGATAATGAAAAATTATTCTCCTCTCTCACTTCCAAAAAGGTCACTCACTCAGAGAGGGTGGACATGTAAAATTATATTACATATACTTTTAGCATGAACTAAGGGTGTTTGATAGTAATCCTGATCCACCTATATCAATATTTAAAATGATTTTCATATACAACTATTTTAAGATATTATGTTTGCATGCGCTGATTTTACCAATTTGACAGTTTGTGTACGGTATTGTAAATTTAGGCAAATACCACATCTACTTCAAGAAAATTGGTCCATAATTTCTTTAAGACAGAAAAAAAAATACAGAGAATTATACACTGTACCACTTAAAATGAGAATAAGTACAAAATTATTATTGCTTTAAAGTGTCGAGGTATATGTTGTTCTAGTGAACAGTATTTATTAAACAACAAATCTTTGTCCTGTGATGGTTTTAAATGTTATTCTATTATTTGCCATATAAATTAGGGAGCATTATATAACAGCCAAAAAAAAAAATCGAAGTGCAAGAGATGGTAATATGATTAGTCATTTTTCAGTTGAAAATTTACGTTTTTTCCCAAACAAATTCTTATTCTTTTCAAGACTGTGCTGCATCATATTTACTTCATGATTATAACTAGCATTGGGCATCTTACATAACTCAAAGAGTTTTCTTTGCAAATTTTACTGTTTCTTTTAAAATTTGTTTTGATATCAGTCTCCTTTTTTCCTACAATCTATTACATCATATATAATGGGAAATGTAAACCATCAGTTTATTGGCTATGGACCAAATCCAGTGATTTTTTTTAGTTGGTTCTTACTCAGGCAACCTCTCATTGACTTCCAGTGGGACACTGCCAGAGTAAAGACCACAGGACTATATCTACAAGTGAAATCCTGGCCCCCTGACTTCAATCAGGCCAGGATTTCATCCTAAATTTTCCTACATAAAAACAGCCTTCTGATTTTTTTTGCAACACTAATGCATACTATAATCATATTTTATCTGTTTATTACTTGTATACTGTCTCTCTAGATGAGTTTATAGCCTCACATGTTCCTGAATAATTATGCAAATTTGCTTTTCATTATGCTATGCTCTTTAACCAATGTGTTGGTTCGTAATTTAACTTTATTTCAAATTAAAGTAAAGGCTCTTAATCTTTTCCATGTTTTTGCTACATATTAATGATTTTAATAAGTCTTTATTTTAGGATTTAATTACTACTATCTAGGTTTTTAGTAAAATGTAGCATATTTGCCTCAAAGTTTTTTTTGGTTTTTGGGTTTTTTTGCAACGCAAAATCCTCAGTACTTTATCTACTAAATCAGGTATGAGATAAGGAGATGTCTCTGCCACATGTAATGTAGAGAAAGGCGAGAGGTCTCCTGGCATATTAAATTTAATCTGCTTGCTGTACTTCATCTACTGCACAAACTAGGAAATAATTATTTTAGTGCTTTTGTTGGATAAGCAGAACAGAAAAAACAATACACAGATTGATTTCTCCCATGTCCTCTATTTAGCAATCACAATAGGCTAGTATTTTCAGAGGACCTCCTGCGTTTTATCAAATCAAAATATAAATCAGAACAAACTCACTTTATTTCCTCTTGATTTAATTCAGATGCCTACAGTTTGGGTTTTTTTGGGGTGTGGGGGGGATACCCTCAGTGCAAATGAACATGAAAGAAATCTGTCTGAAGATGTGTTTATGGCCATATACTAAACACATTTCCAGTTTGTGTTCAGATAAGAAAAAGATTGGACTAATTTGCTTTCCCCCAGACAAATGTTATTTTTACAGCAGTAAACTCAAACACCTCTTATTTTTATCTAACTTGTCTTTAAAATTATATCTATTACCTAAATGGACAAATCCGCATGTGTAAACTTCACTCATCTCTGTTAGGTGACTCACTAGTTTGCAATGCTCAGTGCTGGAAGTGGTAAACCAGACCATTCATTTTCTCCGCATGGATGATACCCCAAAAGAGTCACATCAGAGTCAACCAGCTTCTGTGTCTGTCAATGATTCAGTTGCTGCTCTGAGAAATGTCTTCATATTCTATGCTGCCAGCCCCACTGTATAATCTTAGAACAATGCAAAGATATTTAGAGGATTCTCTACATTTGAAAGAGGAAACCCCAACTTTCCATAAGAAATGGAAATGCTGATATAAAAAACACTGTGGTTTCCTGTATCCTGAATGTAGGAGAGAATCTAAACTAGAACCTGTCATAAAGCCACAGATGTAGAAGAGGAACCCAACACCCCTCTATCTGCTGGTTCACTATCAGAAGCATGTGATAAACTCAGATTCAAGTAGGGAAATCTCATTGTAAATATTTAAGTGTTAATGTATTTTAAGTATTGATGAAAGATGCCAGATTGACAGTCTTGCAGACAGAAATCACCACTTTATTCATATACCATATATTGTACAACATGGACAATAGGCAAAGCTTTCTCACAACTAGAAATCTTTCAAGGATGACATAACACCATCATGTTGCACTGGCAACTTGAGAAGGACGAAATATATGGTGGTTCTCATATTAATCAAGATTATGGATCTGAGGTACCAAAGAATACAAATCAATGACCGTGAGGAGTCAATAAGTAATAAAAGAACAGGGTCAAATCTAATACGTGCATTTGCAATTCTTTGCACATCAAACTTCTCCTGACATACAGAATGCAGTCACAATAACGTGGCCCTATGAAAATCATAGCAAACATAGAAAACAGAACACATTCATCAAGCAGACTTCGATGGACAATTGAATTAGTTGATTGTTGTTCCATGATAACATATTGAAGCAAATCCTTAATATTAATCTCAAATTCATTTATCATAATTCAAAGTTAATTTGTTACAAATACTTATTGTAACAATTTAGTCAGCTTGGTAGAGTCCAAGAAATAGCACCCCTCAAAAAATCTAACCTAATCTTCATGTCTTCTGTGCTAGCAAAGCAAATTGGTGAATTCTGGGCCAGATCAATGATGACCCCCTTAGGCATAAGAAGAATGTTTATTGCACACACACACTTCAGTAAGGAGAACTTCAAATAAATCTTTAAAAATAGCTATGGAAATATTGTGAATCATTTGGGTTTTTTTTTCTTGGAACAAGACCTTCTGTATCAAACATCTCTATATCTGTTGGCAGAGACCCATCTCTTGGCCATACAGCTGAAAACTACAGAGTAAATGTGGTCAATCATAAGATAGTATACCCCACCACTAGGCAAAGGAAATCATTCCACATCTGACAGAAATAACCCCACTCTTCAGGTTCAAAGTTGAAGTGCCGAGTAAGAGCCAAGAGCCTCTCACTAGAACAGTAAAATAATCATCAAGAGACAGATGTGAGGCAGAAGCCTCAGCCCTTCAGAATATTTAATTTCAGTTTTGCTTTCAACACCCATTTACTGTACTTTGCCCAAGTTTGCTTCTCCTAGTCAACAGTCAAACATTTCTCTCAGTTAATTTCAGATACAAACTGGCACATGAAATACAGACTGAGGAGGTTTACCGCCTCAGTAATAGAATGAGACCAAGCAAGTGGAGCAGAGAGATGAGGTATATCTCTCCCTTAGTGATCAATTGCTACCTTTTGAAATAAATTTAGCTTCCCCTTATTACTGCTTGATCTTCCCATTATTTCAGTTCCAATTATGGAAGTCTTGCAGATTTATTAGTTTTTGTGCAAAATGGAAGTCAAAAACAGAGCTTATTTTGACTCAATCTGAAAGGATTTATAACTAGGACTGGATGATGCTCTAGGAATTTACATGCTCTGTTGGTCTTGAAGTTTCATTCTAAGGACAAATGGCTTCTTAACTATTGCAAAAGCCTCCCCAGAATCTTGAATCATAACTGTTTAAAAAGTGAGAGAGTTTTTAGATGTGAATTTCCAATCTCAAGCTCTCTCTCAAACCAAGAAGTACCTTCTCCCCCACCCCCAACTATTCTGTTTTGGATGAGGCCAACAGTCCTACAAGAAATGAGGTTCTAAAGAGATCTTAGCACAAAATGGCAGAAATGTCACACAAAAACTTGGCCCTGTGAGACTTCTACTATTTTGGACAAAATCTTATAAGAACATTACACAAGATTCAGCATCATTAATCAAACCTAAACTCTAGCCCATATTCAACCTCAAACCTGAAACCTAACCTAGTTCAACTCTTAGCTTAGTCCAACTCTAAACCCCACCACATTGAAAATTAACAAATTTAATGTAGAAGTGGACCAAACTCCTACATAATGTATACTCACACGCACAAAAAGCCAACATGATTTCATTGTTAACACAACTGCCCTGCACCTTTAAGCAGGGGTTGTGTGTTTGGCTGGCTGGCCGAAAGAAGAAGAAGAAGAAATTATTTTTGACAAAGACTTTTTTTTATAAATACTTTTTCCTTTGAAAAGTTTTGACTAGCTCTAATGAAAGTACAGGAAAAATGAAAGGAATTTGTTCTAAAGAGCAAGTTTCTCCTATTCTCCAGTTTGCCTGAACAACCTATCCTTTAAAAATGTCCTATATAAACTGAAGCTGATTTATGCAGATTTAAAACTACAGCTCAGCCATGATCTCTGATGAAAGTTCACCCTTTTCTATGTATCCTCCAATTTTCCCCTTTGAAAGAAAACAAATAATTTAAAAAATAAATCTTTTTAATCGATGGATACTGAAATCACCATAGGAATCAGCATTATTTTAAACAGTAATGATGGTTTTAAATAGTTTATATATGTTTTTTTACTTTAAAATATTAGATGTTAGATCATCTGATGGATACACATTTTAATTTTGTTATTAAATTTACACATAGGATAAAGGTTGGTGAGGATTCATTTTGATATCTAAACATTGGGAAAGTTTATCTTTAAAGGATATTATATTTCAAAGGCAGCGTTTCAGAGACCCTTAGCATATTCCTCTCAACAGCTATGGATAAAATTCATAGTTCCCAATGGATACATGCCTGACAATGAAAAACTCAGATATATACCCCACCCAAATGGGAAATCCACAAGTGCATCTTGCAGTTGAAGTTTTGCAAACATTGTAGGTTTAATTGAGATCCAGGGCTCAAAGTATGATAAACTCTAGTTTGAGTTTGCCTCAGAATTGAACTCTGATGGTCACTCTTGTAATTTATTACACCAGAGAAAGTGTTTCATATATATAGCAATATTTGGGACCTCTGTCATATAGACCACAATTTTCTCTCTAGAGCACTCCTGTAGCTGTGAGCAGACCTAAAGCCAGTAGATCTGGCCACTTGACTATTTCTCTTACATATGAAAATCCCAAGTGGAGAAGGACCACTCTAGTGGTTACTACTAAATACTGCCTCCACATACACACACACACTTCCGGCAGCCAGCAAATGGGGGCATAGCCAGTAGAAAACAGGTATGGCTGGGGTGCCCCTGCATCCAATTTTTCTCTGGGATCCACTGGCAGTTGGTGCAAGAGACAACAGTCTCCGTGCTGTTCTAACTTGTTCTGTAACTAGTACCAAGCAGCCCCAGGATCATAAATGTCCCTTAAAGACACTTGAGTTGCATGCTCTTCAGATGGCCTGAGAAATCTGTGCCATAACCTGTCAATTTAGGGCGTGAATCTCCACTGTTTTATGTATGGCATGGTCCTTAGCACCTGTGCAAAGTGTGTGTAAAATACTACTAAATTAGAATGGTAGCACTTACACTCACTTTGTTCTCATTTTGCACAAGTGTAAATGACCACACAAGACACAAGGCCATGGAGAATCAAAATCCTAGAGATTTTGGGGCCGGCTCTACCTTTTTTGCTGCCCCAAGCAGTGAAGCAAAAGCAAAAAAAAAAAAAAAGAAACCTGCTGCAACAGTGCTGCCGAAGCAAAGAAAATTAGAAAGCTGCCGCAGAAGTGCCGCCAAATCAAAAAACATTTAAGAACTGCTGCAGCAATGCCACCAAAGGAAAAAAAAAAGCCGGAGTGCCGCCCCAAGAACGGCCGAAGTGCCGCCCCTTCAGATTTGCTGCCCCAGGCACCTGCTTCCTTAGCTGGTGGCTAGAGCTGGCCCTGTATCTTGACCATGTAACTGTAGTAATAACTGAATCTTTCTGCATGTAATATTGAACTCCTTGGCAAGTGATGAGTTTTTAATGACTCCTCAGTGTCGTTTCAGTTGCAGTTGAAGAATATAGATATATTTTTTTAAAAGGAAATTTCCTTTGCCTCCTCTCAACCTAGCTATATTTGTCAATGTTTACAATCTGTTAAATTATCTTGGTTCAACATCTCACATTACCGCACTGGGCTCACTTTTTCTAGGAAAATACATGGAATTAAATGACATTTCTCCATTTTGTGAGGACATGTGGTCTAGTGGAACTGGACTGGGTCTCAGGAGGCCTAACGCCTATTCCAGTTTCTGCAACTTACTTATTCAGTGATCTTAGGCAAGTCATTTTCTCTCTGTTTCTCCATCTGTAAAATGGGGTTTAAAGAGTTTTGAGATTATGGTGAAAAGCCCTATAAAAGCTGATAATAGAAGTAGTATTGTTATAATAAGTGTTATATGTAGTAAATTCCTTTTACTAAAATGAATCAGGAGCTGGAAATAGCTTAATGAAACCTAATTTACTGTCTGGACAGAGGAGTGTAGTTTCAACTGGTATCTCAATGCAATAAGTATTTTTCCAGATTGCTATATAGAAATTACAGTACTTTGGTAGTCAGTCTGATTCTTAATATAGTCTTTGTTGGAAGGCATGGGATCTCCTTGTATGCCACTTCAAACCAGCTGTGTTGTTTGAATTGTTGAAAGTAACATTTTTAGATTTGTAGGGTCTTTGAGTACTCAGTAAATTGGACTGTGTGATTTATTTATTTTTAACCTTGGAGTTCTGTAATATCCCAGACATCTGTAAGTATGTACTCATACTGCTCCATGCTTCAAGATGTATCACATAGTAATATACTGTGGGACATTTTCCTCATCACTGCAGAATTAATTTAGGCAGGTAAAGAACATTACTTTCCTAGGATGGCAACATAGTCAATTATGCAAGAAAGCAATCTATGACTATATTTGGGAGATGAACCTCAGTTGTCTATATTAACCGTTCACTTTATTGTTCTCTTTGATACGAGCTGGTGGAAGCATCACATGGACTGACTAGGGTACAGTAAATTAGAAAAAAAATAAACAAATGTTAACAGCGAAACTTTGAATTTCATACGGCAACAGCACAATAGAGGTTAACAATTATAGCTGCTGTATTGTCAGACTACAAGTTTCGTAACGCATTACATCATTTGCATGCATGGAAAAAGTTTTGTGTAACAATTGGTGTTGAAAAGCTGGAAATGGATATTCACAGATGTGGCTGACAACCACACGCATAATACACAGAGGCAGTAAAAATACTGATGCAATCAATATGCCTTATTGACATGCTATGCATTTTGCTTGTGAAACAAAGGACAAGGTGAAGTTGAATTTATAATGGGATTTGTTCACAGAACTCCCATGTATTGCTTACTAAATTAACCCAATATTCATAGGATTTATCAACAGAACATTCAGGTATTCTAAACATAACCGTCTAGCCAGTAGCAAAGCCGGGGGGGGGGAGCAGGGGGAGCGGCCGCTCCCCCTGTGAGGAGAAGCGGCGCTAAGGCGCCGCCCGAGCCCGGCTGCGGGAGCCGGGCTCGGGGGCGCTTTAAAAGGCCCGCGGCTCCTGCGGGGAGCCACGGGCCCTTTAAAGCGCCCCCCCCAGCCCCGCTGCCGGACCCGGGCTGGGGGTGGGGGTGCTTTAAAAGGCCGGCGGCTCCTGCCACTGCGGGGAGCCACGGGCCCTTTAAAGCGCCCCCCAGCCCCGCTGCCGTACCGGGGCTGGGGGTGGGGTGCTTTAAAAGGCCCCGCAGCGGCAGGAGCCGCCGGCCTTTTAAAGCGCCCCCCCAGCCCAGGTCCGGCAGCGGGGCTGGGGGGGTGCGCTTTAAAAGGCCAGAGGCTCCTGCTGCTATGGGGAGCCACGGGCCCTTTAAAGCGCCCCGCCCCGCAGCCGGACCCGGGCGGGGGGGGGCGCTTTTAAAGGCCTGCGGCTCCTGCCGCTGCAGGGAGCTGCGGGCCTTTTAAAGTGCCCCCCCAGCCCTGCTGCCGGAGCCGGGCTCGGGCGGGGATTTAAAAGGCCCGGGGGCTCCACGGCGGCTGGAGCCCCAGGCCCTTTAAAGCGCCGCCGGGGTGAGTACAGGGGGAGCGGGGAGGCACCTTTTTATAGCGCCGCTCCCCCTGTGCTCTAAACCTGGCTACGCCACTGCGTCTAGCTGTTCAGCTAGTGTGTTTGCCTAGCCTCATTAAAGTCAATGGAGCTTTGCCAATTTACCACATCTGAAGAGCTGGACCTTTTTATCTTGGGAAATAATGTTTTAAATTATTGTCATTAAATTATAGTAGAGAATAACATGGTATTAGCAAGTATTTGCTAATATAATTTTCAGTATGTTATATTTAGTTTACTGATCAGCCTTATAATACAGTACAGACATTTGACACAGTATCTCAGCTTCTCACTTTTTCTTGTGGATATTTCTATAAATTATGATTTTCTGTCTGTGTAATCATAGCTTGCATTTCAACAGGCTATAATGGGAGCTGTAATTCAATGCTAGTACCCACTGGTGGAGTCCACCTCTGGTAGAAATTGCAGGAGCTCTAGTATAAACTGTGCTCATGTAGGCTAAATAGGGCTAGCCAAAAGACAGATAAAATTATTGAGTTCTGTCTACATGACAACTTCCAAGGTTGCTACCACTGGCAGTGAAATATGGCTCCCATTTTTACCAGTGTAGGTAAGGTTATAGGATCGGATTTAATTTGCTGTAACTAGCATTTGCTTTGAGAATGGGAAGCGGGAAAGCATCTGGGTTTTCACTTGACCCTTTAAGCTTATTTTAATGTTTGTAAGCATAAGCAATTTTTAACTGGATTTAGTAGCTCTGCTATGATTTTTGGAAGGTTAAATTGGCATAATCTTATATTGGGAATTTGACACTTAAGGCTGAAACAATAGGCTGGCATGACAACATGATTCAGACATTTGGTTTAACAAAAAACATGCTATATGATTTTTCTTAAAGCAGAATATCATCCAAAGGAAATTAGAGTCAGGGTGTTAATAAATCAATGTGTAACCATAAGTGTAAACTAGGATTGTGCCCTCTTTCATAACCCTTGTAACCAAAAGAATATCTGCTTCAGAGGCAGCAGCAATCACCAACTATCCTACCATCATCAGTTTAATCCAAACTCAGTACATTTGGGTAAACAGACTAGTTAAGTTTTTGGATAACAAAAAATCCCCTGCATTGCTACATGAGCTTTTAAATATTTTTTCATGGAAGAATTTTTAAGAAATATGCCTCACTTTACTTCCATTTCTTCCACATCTAGCTTGCTTTTAAATGTGTTAATAGACACAGGGAGGTGCTGTAGACTTTGAAAAGAAGCTGATCAAACTTTGTCTGTCCTTTTATTCTTGATACATTGGAACTGCATGCATGACATTTATAATTATAAGGCAATGTTCTCAAAAACTACAACCAACGGGAATTGAGTTTGCACTAGTAATCTAACAATTTTAGAATAGTGCATTGATTGCAATTTTTGAAATTTGACATTTAAATATTTAAGTGGCTGTGTACAGTACTGTGTCTGTGTGTAAATCAATAGTATTACCAGTGATTACTGGGAATCTGTTACAGGTGAATCCATGCAATTTATTATCTAGGATTGAAATGCTAGGAACAAATTTTCAAATGTTACACCTGCCAAATTTACATATGCATCTCTAGTGCTTGTAAAGCCTCCAGCTACTCATGGGGAAATAGGATCATTGAGCCCTAAATTGCCTCCTTGTATTCACAGTTATAAATGATGAATGGGCAAATGTGGGACTTTATGTGCATATCAGTTGTGTGGAAGAATCAGCACTATCTTTGAAAATGTATCCCTAAGTATTGTGTTACAATAATCTTTAAAACTGGTATGAGATTGTGTGTCTTTCCTTCGCATGGTTGACAAACTCAGAGATAATATCTGACATTTTAGGTTAAATATTTCTCTATTTTACATTGGCATCCAACAGAATAAGCCAATACACAGGCTCATTAGCTGATCCACAGGGTGATAAAATGGCAGCCAAAAAAAAAGAAAAGAAAAAGGTGATACTGGCTTAAGAAAAAAGGAGGGCAGGATAGTCAAAGGAGGCATTAATTCAGTTCCTCCCTACTGCAGCTTCTGCTACAAAAGCTGCACCCTCTGATAGGAGCTCTGAAGGAGGGCGAGAGCAAAAACTGAACCCCACAGAGTGAACATGATGCGGACAGTATTGACTTGTAACTTGGCTAGCAGAAGTGACTCCAACCCCACACTTGCTTCCTCTCCTCCAGTTGCTTGCACTATTCACAGAACCACCCAGCAATTGACACATAGCACACTAGATGATATAGAGAGAAAACTCCCTTCAGGCCATTTTTGAGTGGCTGAATCTCTATGGTTAATTGGTGTGGCTTAGGTTGATTTAGAGGCAGCAGGTATACTTTGGCAAATAATGTTTGTTACTATGTATTATTCATTGGCTATGTTTTATAGCAGAGTGGTTTGTGTCTAAGGGCCATCTTATGAGCAAAGGCACAATTCAGTATGGTGATAAAGTTAAATGCAAGACCCTCCACAACATTTAGGCTTCACATACTAGAGAGTAGCATTTCAGAAACACAGCTTCAGTCACCAGGGCTGCAGGTGGGGTCTTCATAGTAGCCTAATAGTTTGGTTGGCTAGAGTGTGATAATGAGGAAGGACCATGCATCTGTGATTGCTTGGACTTCATAGCTTAAATGAATTTCACCCCTTTGGAGCCCTCCTGATGATTACTTAACTGACCACTGAACCTACCTTTGGCAACAGATCAAGTATATCTATGACAAGTAAACAGGTCCCATGCATATAAGTATTTTACAATTCACTTGCCCCCAAACCCCCCCCCCCAAAAAAAACCTCCCAAACAACCAAGCTTCATGCAACTTCATAGAGCCACTCCCAAACTAACTGGTTACAAAAGCCATCCTCCACCCACACAGTGTTACAAGACTCACCCTCTTGGAGTGCCCCTTGAAGCAGTGCTCTGTCAATTTCCCCACAACAGTCTTAAGCCAAGGCACTTTAAAATATTCAGCTCCTTCTGGGGTCAAAAAGGACAACATCATCAAAATAAAAAAGAGTCTACAGCCCCCCCGGAGCTCAGCTTCAGTCTCCTTTATAAGCAGACTCCCAGCAGCAATCAACCTGTGCTGCAATCAACCCAAACATCCAGATCAGATCTGTTCTCTTACCAAGGGCCTCCAGCAGGTCTTAATGCTTAACCAGTTCCTAGCTCAAGCCTGGTTTCTCATCTCATATTGGAGGTAGCCTATCTGCTCTCCTCCCCAGACAGGGCATTCTTCCCCACCCAGGTGTCAAGTAACCCTTTTCAGACAGTTCACTGCTACTCAGGCTCTACAGGATCCTTTTCCCTTCTTCTTACAGACTGTTGCCTGCCACAACTTGCTCCTCTGGAGGCTAGCTTCCCCCTAACTTGTTAATCCTTAGGGCTTTTTCTTCTCTTTGGCTTATCTCCCTGTGACGGTGTCCCCATAAAACTTTATGGGGAGATATTTATAAATGTATATATGAGGTAGCTGAAATATGGTTTATGCTACATGTGCCATGTAACATATCTCTGTAAAAGTTATGATCTACTGAATCTATTCCTCTTGTTTGTATGCATGTATCATTGTTGTAGTTGAAGTTATGAATACTGGTTGTATATTTGCTGGTTTTATACATAGCCTTTGTAAGAGCATGGGATCATGTCTTGCGAAAGGAATATGCATGTAAAGAGACCAATCAAGAAACTCTTACTCAGACAAAAGAAGGTGCAGACCCCAATCCACATCTGAGCTTGGCCAGGAATGCGACTGGCTGGACCGGTTACTGAGTGGTGCATGGACATGTGACTTGCCCATGTGATTCCCAAAACCCCAGGGTAACATGATGCTACACAGGGAGTGGGGAGGAGCGTCCATTCAGGGGAGAAAATCTATTTAAACCCCTGGAAGACCCCTCCATTTTGTCTTCAGCTGGCTAAAGAGAGAGGCTCTTTACCCCCCAAGGACACACCTGAAAGAGACTGAACAAAGGACAAAGACAATAGGGGGTGTGAGCGATTGCTGGACCCAGGCTAGGAGTTCTACAGCCTGTAAAAGAAAGAGACTGGAACTGGTGAGGTTTTTATCTGTGTTGAGTTTGATTAGACATAGACTTGCGTGGTTTATTTTATTTTACTTAGTAATTCACTTTGTTCTGTCTGTTACTACTTGGAATCACTGAAATCCTACTTTCTGTACTTATTAAAATCACTTCTTACTTATTAAGTTACCTGGAGTACGTGTTAGTACCGGGGGGGGGGGGGGCAAACAGCTGTGCATATCTTTCTATCTTTGAAATAGAAGGCGAACTATTTATGAGTTTACCCTGTATAAGCTTTATACAAGGTCAAACGGATTTATTCAGGGTTTGAACCCCATTGGGAGTTGGGCACCTGGGTGTCAAAGGCAAGGGCACTTCCTGAGCTGCTTCCAGGCAGGCCTACAGCTGTTAGTGGACGTGGTTCAGACCTGGGTCTGGGTTTGCAGCAGATCAGCGGAATCTGGCTCAAAACAGACAGGATTCTGAAGTCCCAAGCTGGAAAAGGCAGGAAAGCAGGGGCAGAAGTAGCCTTGGCATACCAGGTGGCAGCTCCAAGGTGGTTTCTGTGATACCAACCCATCACACTCCCATCTCTGTGCTAGCTACAGAACACACACATACCAGCTCTTTCCCCAAGCCTTCAGGGAACTCTAGTAGCATGTCCCTAGAACTTCCTATCTGCTTTCTCTTCCTCCTTTTAAGTCCCACACCCTGCCAGGGCCAGCTCCAGGCACCAACTTTCCAAGCAGGTGCTTGGGGCGGCAGTCCATGTCCCGTGGCGGCAATTCAGTGGCAGCTCCGCCGCTCTTTTGGCTACGGCAATTCAGTGGCAACTGCTTGGGGCAGCAAAATTGTTAGAGCCGCCCCTGCACCCTGCATAGGAGTAGCAGGGTACAGCTAACTGAACAGTTCAACAGGGCTGACTGGCCTAAGGCCTTCTGGCCCTTAAAGGGGCAGGCCACCCTTTTACATGAAGCCTTTTACATTTTTCTAATAGCATTCCTAATAGAAATTAAGGATCCTGAAAAGAGTAATGCTGGCCAAAATTTCCTCTCTCGCTTACCTCCCCCCGCCAAAAAAAAATAAAAAAAAAATACACCCCCCCCCAAAAAAAACCCAAAACGGGTTGTAATGTCTAATATATCCAAGCTATTGCCAAGCATGCCATATAATAGGTGCTGCACTTACAGCATTAGTGTAGTCCTAAAATTGCACTAAGCAATTTAAATGATCTAGAATACACCTTGAGAATTAAAAGCAAAAAGCTGTGGATAAAATTTAATAAATTTGACTCTGTTCTCAATGATTTGTAATGGATGGTTGGCTCTCATTATTTACTAGGAAAAATAATACAAACTTTCCAACTTTCATTCCACAAAGCATCTCCATTTGTCTTCACATAATTTGGCTTGGAGACATTTTATTTACTTTAGTAAATTGTGATCAGTCAGTACAGGTTTGTATGTATTTGATACATCTACTGACATTTACTAACTAATAATAATATTTTTATATTCAATATTAAATTTACTGGGAAAGCCACAAATACAATGACAAAAATTCTGTGTATAAACCTGTCTACTCTGTTTTAGGCAATGAGCCAGTCCTTCCCCTCCTTTCCATAAATGGCATTAGATCCAAAGAGAGAACAGAAAAACAAGCAAGTAGAGTTTCTTAACCAGTATGTGAGAAAGGCATAAAAAGACTCACAAAATCTTTAATTGTTAGCAGGTTTGTTCTTATTCCTGTCACACAATATACTCACACTTTTCTCATCTTCATATGTCAAAATATGAATTACTATATCTAGGCATTTGAGAAAGGGAAAAAAATTGAATTTATTTCTTAAGACTTATGTCAAAATATATGATTGCAGGAACGCTATTCCACAGTGGTCAATTCATCCATCTAGTAAACATATCAACATAGCAACTACATTCTGGAATTAAAGTGTAGACACTTGACTGTCCAAATTAATACACTGATCCACAAACTACTTGACTGCAAATATTTGACTCAAGCTGACATACCTTCATTTTTTTTGGCTGCTTCTCTATGTGACTTGAGAAATATATTGGTTGTAGCCATCAGTTTGAGAGTATAATGGCAAATGCAAAAAGATTTTATAATTACCACACCTTTCTAGGAATTAAGGAAACGATGTAAATTAACAAATTTTGCACTCAATTATTGTTTTGTCTTTAATTTGAATAAATCTATTGTATTGTTCTGTTATATTTTGGGGGTATAGTATGAACTACTTAATGTGACAGTCTCTGAAATTACACTTCCATCCAGATTCTGAAGGAGCAGGGGAAAAACAGGAAATATACACAAAGGCTAGGATGCTGGTTTAAACAAAAAAGGTAACATTGGCACTACACGCACCAATCCTAGAATTATCCAGGTGTCTTATGATATATGGGGGAGAAAAGGCTTGATCTAGTAATCTCCTGTGAACAGTGTGGACCTGATCCAGCCAAAGCACTTAAGCATGTTGTCAGGGTTCCCTCCCCATTCTGAACTCTGGGGTACAGATGTGGGGACCCGCATGAAAGACCCCCTACATTTATATTCCACCATCTTAGATTAAAAACTTCCCCAAGGCACAAATTCCTTCCCTGGTCCTTGGACAGTATTGCTGCCACCACGAAGTGATTTAGACAAAGATTCAGGAAAAGCACCACTTGGCGTTCCTATTTCCCCAAAATCTCCCCAAGCCCCTTCACTCCCTTTCCTGGGGAGAATAATATCCCAACCAAGAGGTTAACAACATGAGCACAGACCAAATCCCTAGTTTTTAGGACACTGACAATCAATCAGGTTCTTAAAAGAAGAATTAAAAAAAAAAAAAAGTAAAAGAATCACACCTGCAAAATCAAGATGGAAGATAACTTTACAGGGTAATAAAAAGATTTAAAACACAGAGGATTTCTCTCTAGGCTCAACTTCAAAGTTACAAAAACAGAAATAAACCTCCCTCTTAGCATAGGGAAAATTCACAAGCTAAAACAAAAGATAATCTAACGTATTTCCTTGCTATTACTTACAATTTCTGTAATTGTAGATGTATTATTCCAGTAGGAGTTGGTTACCTGCTTGGTCTCTCTCTTTGTCCCGAGAAAGAATAACACAAAGAGCACCAACAAACCCTCCTCCCACCCAGATTTGAAAGTATCTTCTTTCCCCATTGGTCCTTCTGGTCAGGTGCCAACTAGGTTAATTGAACTGATTAACCCCTTACAGGTAAAGGAGGGATTTTATGATACCCTTAGCTGTATGTTTATGACACATGTGTTTTAACTTCAAGCACATGAGTAGACCCATTGGCTAGAAAATTAAAGTAGAAAATAACCTTGTGAACTGGAAGGCATACCTTCTCCTGACACTTTGGAGAAATTGTTCAAAAACACTTTATCACTGGGACAATATGACCCCATAACATGGGCAAAATTTTAATAAACATGAATAGAACATTTCAGGATTAGATCTCCAAGCATTTTACAAATATGAATAAGTATCATTACCACCTCTCATTTCCCCACCCCTTTTTAATTTTTTTAAAATTTTGAGAATTTTGAGGTATGGAGGTATTAAGGGGTACATTTTCAAAAGCACCTTAGTGACTTAGGAGCATAAATCCATATTCAAAAGTGATTTACTATCTAAGCCTAACGGCAAGTCAATGAGATGTATGTTCCTAAATCACTTAGGATAATATTTTTTAAAGTGCCTAAGTGAGTTGACCAAGGTTACACAGTCTCCAACGCGATAAGCAATAGAACTCAGGTCTCTGGCCAGTGATCAGATTGTCTCCATAAATTACACAAAACAGATTTTTCTAGGGGCTAGCTTAAACTGCATGTCTGATATTTCAACAATAAAAACAATTTTTTATTCATGAATTTATATTATTGGCTCACTTTTGCTAGCTACATCCCCTTTCAGTTTAGGGGTAACCCTGTCCACATATCAAAGGAATTAACAATTACCCTTTTTGCACAGATTACACAGGAAAAGCATAATTTCCCCAAACAACTACATGAACTTTGAGCCTTGGAGGCATGTCCTCCCCAATACAAAAGATATAGGACAACATACAATACTGTTACCTTCACATAATTGGACACTATAGTTACTGAAGAGTTTGAGGCCATGAATTGTGAAATGATGCACTAGTGATCTCATTCTGAAGATAAATACAACATTCATATGGTTATCCAAATATTTAATATTTTAAGTCTGTTATTTTCACAATGCAGTTACAGGCCCATATTCTCAGTTGAGCCCAGCTTCTCCTCAGCTGGGCAAAGTGGGGATGCAAGCTACAGATCCCAATCATGCGGCTGATTCTAAGCTGGTTCCAGACCTAGCATAGATTTATTTATCCTGCCTTGCTTTCATCCTCAAAAGGCCATCTGCCAACTGCGGACAGCTGATAACACCTTAATATGCCCTGTGTACTAGTGGCTTCAGCAAGCGCAATGTAGGAGTCAGCTATGCCAGCTGCATGCCTGCTGCAGTTTACCTCACACTGCTGGGGCCACCTGGACAATTTCTAGCCCCTTTGTGCTGTTGGAGTGGCACAAAGAAGTCAGAGAATCTAAATCACTAAATGTAAAGACTTCTATTTAATAATTCTCAAAAGCATAATGTTAGAAACATGAAACAATACCAGCGATAGTTTGTTTGACTTAAGTAGGCCAAAAGTTATCACTCTGCATTTAAAAATATGAATCTGATACTACAGCAAGTGCATTTAATACACAATGTGTGACCTTGTCTAACATGAAAATTCTTAATAAATGATACACTGAAACGCTTGTAATACTAAGTAGCGGGTATCTGTGAATTATAATGAACATGGGGGGGAGGGGAGAGAACTCTAGTTACAGTACAATGTTTGTAGAAGGAAAATCTGTAAATAGCTACTATGTAACAATCAGGATTGTTTGCGCAGTTTTCTTCTAATCCATGTGTTAGATAACAATCTAATTTCAATAGGGTTTATAGTGGATCCAAAGTAATTTGTAATTTCTTTATTCTCAGAATTTCAGTCATGTAAATTTACTTATGTGACATTACACCCATTTAGAGTAAGAGACTAGATAAATGCTTTTATGTTCAGTCTTAAGACAAATGTTTGTGTAACATACCAAAGAGTGTAGGTGCATTTAAAAATTTTAATACACTAATCTAAGAGCTAACAGGCTAGCTAAATATCTGTAAAAGTAATAGTTTTACTAGAAAGGACAGGGTTTTCTTCCAAGATTTTAAGATAGGATTTGAGGATAATCAACACACGGTTTCAACATTTACCTGAAAGATGAGAGAAATCCAGAAAAGAATTAAATACATCTTAAATTAATTTCAGTTTGACTTTATATTAAGTTAAAAGATATGTGTGTGGGGGGGTGGGGTGTGGCAAAGGCTACCTAAGGTGATGATGATTAGTGGTAATAATTTAAAATATGGTCCTAAACCCTTTAAGGAGAGCCTGCAGGGCTCTACCTGCCCACAGTGCCTGATTCAACTCTCAAAAGAAGGCTTGATCCTCTGCCCTCAAATGCTAATACCAAACTCCAATCAGTACAAATGGAAACAGAGTTTGGCCCGGGTGTGTAAATAAGTAATGTCTTTTAAAAAAATGTTAATTTTATGAAGTAACGTCAAACAGAATATGAAAAGACTGAAAGAAAGCAAACAGTGCGGTCATGTCAGCATTCCAGAGGACACTACATGAACCAAATCCAAGAAATAAACAATGAACACAAAGAGCTTTTTTTTTTTTTAAATGACTCCAATGCTGTGGGGTTTTTTTCTTGAGTTGAGGATGACATGATACATCACAGCACTACAATACTTAAAGTTGTTAATTGTTAAAGTACTTCTTTTTAAGTACAAATCTCCATATCAGCTAAACAAAATATCAGATGTTGATATATTATTTAATTTCTGTAGTTATTGTTGACTTACTAACTCCCTCATTGTTCCTTTAGTTCTTATCAAATATGAGTCATCAATAGTTTATGGGAATATATAATTTACTATATTCACAGTTAGCCCATTAAATATAACCTCTCTTGTGTTAACATATACCTATTTATATTGACTGTATCTATCTGATCTTCTGCACCAAGTATTTTTAAGATACCCATCACCTTCTTATCTGAGTGCAATGTTGAGGAATACTCTATGTAGGATGGAGTATTTGATATGTACTGTATGCAATGCGCAATAAGGTTTACTTTGACCTGTTTCCTAGCAGACAACATTTTTACCTCATGACTATTCTTGATGTTAAACAAAATAAATCTGAATTGTACACCCGCAGAGAGAGTCCATAATTGTATTTATGGACATATGACATTATGACATATGTAGAAGAAGAAGCATATTCCATATATGAAAATGTTTAACTCTTAGCATTCATCATATTTGGACAACTATAAAGAATTGTTATTAGTTGTACAAAGATGTAATTGTTCCAGAAGTACAGCATCCTCTTTTATTTCAGTATAATATTCAAAATTTTGATACTAAATCCTCATATTAAAAATGGCATCCTGATACAACTATAATGAGCCTGAGTATCTGTAATACTCTAAGTGGTTTTATTTTTTAAAGTAATGATAGATTACACAGCTGTGGAGGAGTTAAGTTACTGACTAGTGGAAAAGTTCTTTAATCCCGAGAACTCATCTTCATCAAGGAAAAAATGGCTCAGGAATGGAAAGACTCATATTAGGAGAAGCTCACTCATGTCTAAAGAGAGTAATATACTCAAGGGGTGAAATCCAAGCCCACTGAAGTGAAAGGGAGTTTGCTATTTATTTCAGTGGGACCAGGATTTCACCCAAGGCATGTGCGTGAAAACTCTAGGGTACTGCAAGTCCATTCCTCCCCAGTTTAAATGTCATTCCCTAACATGATTAAATGTACATTGGATCTAGGGAAAAGGGAGTTACACTTGTCAATCTCCTTTTGATTCTCTTTCAAATGAGAATTATTTCTCTCCACGTTATCCATGTCTCCAACAACAATGTTGCTATCACTGTTATACTCTCTGTATAGTCTTTAATGAAACAGTTTTTACCCTCTCATTTTAAAACTAGAGCAAGCTTCATACATTTGCATCATTAATATGGCTATTATTATTACAGACATATGTATAGTGCTCATAGTAGCATCTGGGTGCACTAAGACACAATAGTTCCCATGTACAATGGCTGTAAACCTTTTTTGTTGTGCAAAGATTAATCTTTTTCTCAGGATTCTTGTCACGTGCGTGAGTGACTTGTATTGTATGCCCAGTTTATTTTTGGTCTTGTGGAAGAAAACTAGGGGCCAGATCTTCTGGCTTTAATGGAACTCTCTAACATACATCAGCTGATTATCTGGACTTATGTTTTAAGCATAAATATAGAATGCATCACAGACCTCCTCGAGGGATGTGAGGGCCCTCTGTGGAAAAACAGAAATGGGATTCAGAGTCTGATGTGTAGGGATGTGTGCACATCCAGTGTGCAGTGAATTAGTGGGGGCAGGACAAGAGAGGAACATGGATTGGGTTGGAGGGTTTACGATATGAATATTCTCCAGGCCTACTACCACTCCATTCACTCTAAAAAAAGGGCATACTAATGCCACTACAGGGTATCTCCAGTATTAGCTTATGCCCTTGGGAAAATAATTTCTTATCCCATCACCTTCTCACTTCCTAGATCTGAGCACTTAGAAGAGGATTTTCCCTTTATGGGCCAAATCCTAATCCCACTTACATTGAAGTGATTTCAATAGGACCAGGATTTGGTCCTTAAGGTCCAACACACTAAAATATAACCAATATACAGTAGAACCTCAGAGTTACAAACACCAAGTTATGAACTGACCAGTCAACCACAAACCTCATTTGGAACCAGAAGTACACAATCATTTATCAGCAGAGAGAGAGAGAGAGAGAAAAAGCAAATACAGTACAGTACTATCTTAATCATAAACTACTAAAAAAATAAAGGGAAAGCAGCATTTTTCTTCTGCATAATAAAGTTTCAAAGCTGTATTAAGTCAATGTTCAGTTGTCAACTATTGAAAGTTTACTGAACATTTTGTTCAGTGTTACGAACATTTCAGAGTTACAAACTACCTCCATAACTGAGCTGTTTGTAACTCTGAGGTTGTACTGTTTTGTAGGCTTAATTCCAAAAATCTTTAACTGAAACTCTTCAGTGCTACTGTAATACTACTAATAATAGCAATAATAAAACATTTACATTGGATGCAAATACAGTTTGTGTGTACAAGTCTGAATCTCTGTATATAAAAAATACAGCCATGCAAAATTACACACAAATATTAGAGGTTACATATAATATATGGCCCCCAAAAGTTTTGACCTAGAGCTTGTTGACATTATAAACTATCATTTCAACAGATAGAAATCCAACTATATTTATGTGAAAGTGTTTCTGCAATGAAACATTGCAACTCATGTGAATACCAGAATATATCCAAAACCATTGTGGGATTAAGGTGGTACAACTCCCTCCCCTTCCCCTACCACAGACCACACCACACACTTGTTTGCTTATACATTATGTATGTGGAGATCATTCTGTGTAATTACGTTGATTTATTTTAATTGTCTTAATGCTAAGTTTTCTTGAAAAATGCTTGATATACCTTTGATTTATGCTCCTAATTCCCCTAGGACCAGATTTTAAAGGTATTTGGGTGCCTAAAGATGCAAATAGACACTCATTGGGACCTAGGTGCCTAGTGGGATTTTCAAAATCTGCATTTTTAGGTATTTAAATACCTTTACAAATCTGGTCCTAATGGACTTTTGAAAATTCTACTCAATATCAGTTAAGGCTGACATTTTCAAAGGGATGTAAATGTGCTGTTATTTTGCTTCAAGTTGAGAAAATGGCAGATTCAGGTCAGATCTTGTGAACTACATCTAATTTCACAGTCTTTTTTGAGTGATGGTCTTTTCCAAGCATTCTCTCTCAAAGAATGCAAAGAATGTGTTTGTGAGTGACTGAACATGTAGATTAGAGCAAATGAGCTAATGTTAACCTTGATGTAAGCAGGTGGAGATTTATTCACTTCAATGGAGGTAGGCATGCTTACACCAGGGTTGAATTTGGCCCAGTGAATTTGTGAGTAAGGAAATGTCTGTGTGTGAAAGACTGTGGTTGTGTACAAATGAAGGAATATATGAGCATGCAATGTGTCTGACAGGGATTGGGGTAAATCAAAACAGGTTCTGAAACTGAGTCTGGTTACATAACACTCTGAATTCTTCACTGAAGTTTATTCATATTCACTCTACTTCTCTTGTCTGAAATTGGTCTGGAAATATTTTGGGATTTTCTTGCAAGATTTCTAATATGTCCTGGTTTCTCATGATGGTTCTCATAGTATTTCTGTATTTCCAATTCCAGCCAAAACAAGGAAAGCATTTTAATAGAGAGATTTACATTTTTTTTAAAAATATGATGCTTTAGGATTTAGTTTAGAATTTAGGGAGAAGGTTTAGGCTGGTTATGATTTTATGCAAACTGGTTCGCTAACCATCAAGGTATAGGTAAAAAGTTGAACAAACTGCTATAGCACTCCTCTGGGGGGACAGCACTAGACTAGTACACTGGTCAGCAATGGCACTGAAACTTTACTCTCACTCCTAGATATTGCTGCTGAATAACCAAGGAAACAAAAAAGGGGAAGTGATAGGGAAACAGAGGACATAAAATATTACTATTTTGTTTTAAACTCAACCTCTAAAGCCATATTCTGCAGTCCTTACTCACACAAAAGCTCCCATCCATTGATTTCATAGATTTTCCTTCAGTGTTCATCATCATCTTGATTACAGTGAATAAGTACTTTCACATGGAGAAAATACAAAGATAACTGAGTAAACTTCTCTGGCTTGTGTTATACACGAGCTCAGTCTAGATTATATAATTCTAGCCTTAAAATCTGTGAATAGTATCTGAGCACCTCACATCCAATGAGCTTTTCCTTACAACACCGCTGTGAGCAAAGAAATAGTGTGTAATTTAATAAAAAATGTTATGTTTCTTTTCAATGGGAGCATTCTACAAAGAGCAGCTGCTTCCTAACTTCTCCCTCCTTTTGGTTTGCCATACATTATTTTAGCTAGGAGCAGTTGTTGCAATACCAGTGGATGAGCATGTGTCAGAGGTGCCTTTCCCCCTGTCTCCCCCTTACACATTCTGGGCCAGATCCCCAGCTGGGGTGAATCATAATAGTGTCATTGAAATAAATACATCTTCGCTGATTTATACCAGGTGAGTGCATCGTGATCTTCACTCTGCTAATGAAACAGTCAGGAAGTATGTGGGTTTATGAGGGTATTAGATTAACAAGAAAGAAAGAAAGAGAAATGTGACTGAGTACTCAAGCAAACAAACACTTTATAGTTGAACTTAATGTAACTTTAAAGGTCCTGAGTTCACATAAGTAATTTGATTAATATAAAACATAAGCATAACTTTTCAATATCTTTACAGTTATTCCATGACTTTTGACATTTTTACTATAACTGCTGTTGTTTTCTCAAAAATCACCATAACAGATTTTCAAGATTTACTTCACTATCAGGGTAAGTCAACCTAAGTTACGCTACTCCAGCTACGTGAATAATGTGGCTGGAGTTGACGTAGCTTAGGTCGATTTACCCTGGTGTCTTCACTGCGCTGCGTCAATGGGAGGTGCTCTCCGGTCGACTTACCTTACTCTTCTCGGGGAGCTGGAGTACCGGAGTCAACCGGAGGGCGCTCTGCCATTGACTGCAGCATCGACTGCAGCAGCATTAATCTCCCCTGTAGTGAAGACAAGCCCAAGTTGTGATCACATCAGTAAAATGTGCAGCCTATAATTCTGGCGCCCTTCTCTCTATCTGTAGGATACGAGTAACTTTGGTTTCAAATGGAGTTAGTAGCATCCTATTAACTCCCTTTGTGAGAGAGGAGGAGAGGAACTGGATCCAAGGTGTTTACTGTAAGATTTAAGTAATCTCTTAAAGGAACTGAGACCTATCCCAAAAGGTAGTCATCTACTAAACAACATGGCTAGAAGCAAAAGATCACCTATTCAGTCCAGGTAAAAATAGTCCCCCAAAATTCTGGCCTAGGTGTCCAAATACCTGTACATAAATATGTAAAACAAATCATAAAATAGAAAACTTTTTTGGTGATTACTGAAGAAATGAAATTAGCGGGAGGAAAGTGTAGGTGCCCCCAAACCAGCTCTTTAATGTCTTGTTTTCAATCTAAAGGCCCAGGAGCTTGAGGGTAATCAAACAACACAAGAAGGGACCAAACCTACATTTCTTGCACACCCACAGCTCCCACTGGTATATCTCTTCTCCCTGAGCCCTCCAAAAAAATCCCTGCAGTTGGCTGACTGAAAGTTTTCATGGTTTCAGAAATGTCAGCGAATAAGGGACTATTTTATTATATTTTCATCAAAAAGTGAGACTGTACTGACTTTTAAAGTACAAATAAAGGAGTACTTGAAAAAGCTCTTTGGGGAATGCATTTGCATTATTACTTTTAAGAGCCAAGATCCTGCAAGATGTTAAGTGCTTTCTGTGAGGTGATGGGCAGCCTTACTTCCTATTGGAATCAGTGCTTGAGGCCCAACATCTATATTGCTGTGATAATACACTTTTGGAAAAAAAATCATTGTCAACAAAAATAAGAAGTAATAGAACTATAGTAAAAGTTTTAAGCTGCATGCCTGAGTTTAGTGCTCTTTACAAACACATCTAAATTACAGAATTTGGTGGTTTATGGAATTTCTAAGCTCCTAATCCTGAAAACACGTGTAACTTTACTAACAAGCGTATTCTCAGTGACTTCAATAGGAGAGTAAAGTGTATGAGTGTTTGTAGCATGAGACTCATAAGGGTAACAGTTGATTTAATTATCCTTATAACATTTGAAATCATCAGTGAAGAAGCAGATTTGATTTTGAATCTGGAAAATATGATTAGACAAAAACACAAGTGTAAAAATCAAACAAATAAAGCAAAATAAAATAAAATAGAAGAAAGTTCGCTACAGTTACTATGATACCTGAGGTCTGATAGCCTCTTTCTCTAACTGAGGACTGACTGAAATTCTCTCTCATTTGTTGCTGATGCTGTTTTGTCCAGTTCCACTGTGAAACTGTACAACCAAAGCACAGCTAAAGACTATGATACCTCTAGAAAAACTGCTTGCTCCTAGATGCCCAAAGCATCTAAAGTCATCATATATTTTGTGGAACTACTTGAACTGTGCAGATTTGTCCATGATTATTTGATTAAAAATCTGGATGGTGCACAGTGAATAAAGCTGAAAAGCTATATTTCCTTTTATCTTTTATGTTCAATGAATGTATATGTCTCATTTACCACACACCATCCAACTTTCACAATAAATGAAGCACATGTTCTGCAGAAATAATAGTATGGAATGAATTTATCTGCATTACCACCAAGTCAATAGACTTAGCATTGTATCGTGTGTGTCCTGGTTAGATATGTTCCTTATTTGGTCTGTATCATATATCATATATTAAAATAATCAACAGTAGAAATGTAAGTACTATTATTTATGGACTGTAAAATGATGCTAGAAAAAATTGCACATGAAGAGAGATTGTGCTTTGAAGCAAGGAGGAGAATTTGTTCTATAAATAAAAACTACTAAATATGATTTGCAGACTGCAAAACTCCCATTGACTTCATTGGGGCCAGGATTTAATCCTAGAAAAGGGATTTTTAGGCTGGTAAAATGTGTAACTAGAAGTAATGAGATGAAGTTAAGACAAGGAAATATTAGACTCAATATCAGGAAAAACTTTTGGACAGTTTTGATAGTTGATCAAGGGGACTAGGGTGGCCAGATAGCAAGTGTGAAAAAATAGGACAGGAGGAGGGGGGTAATAGGTGCTTATATAAGAAAAAGTCCCAAATATTGGGACTGCCTCTATAAAATCAGAACATCTGGTCACCCTAAAGGGGACTAAGGACATTTTGAACAGTAGACGGGACAATACAAGTAAATTATTGTAGACAACATCCTCATTTGTTTAATGGGAAATGGACTAGATCTGCTAGGTCTTTTTCAATTCTTATTTCTGTTAGTCAGTGATTCAATATTCTGTTCTAATTCAGGTTATGCCAAAATCTGAATTATTTTTCATCAGTAGAACCAGAACAATCTGAGTGACTGAATCAAATTATATAAATGTATGTCCAATGAGTATCTCAAAGGCAAAAGAATGAGACAGATGTTTTCTATCACCACCCACTCTTGGGTGGTGGTGGTGGTGGGGATAGCATTACTTTTTAAGAAGTTACTTGGATTTTGTACATTGCAAGGAATTATGTACTGCCTGTTTGTGTTTTCATAGACTCTGCAATTAATGTGTTGAGATGTCTTGCTTCAGCTGTTCCCATGGCAAATCACAGATTTCAGTTTGGAAATCTAGCTAAAATGTGTTATAAACTAAGTAGTGCTTGCTTTACATTTTACACTGAGTACCGAGACTCAAGAAATATTGCAGCATGTCGTATTTATGAATGAAATTGTATCTTCTGAGACATCCTAACCTGTTCAGATGAGGCTTTTACTATCCCAACCTTGAAATGATCTGAAATCTTCCTTTTGTTCCTGTGCCAAAGGCTCTAGAGAGTAAGTTTAAATTCCTAACTAATACTGTAGCCAGCTTATGCTCTTATGTCTCCAGTTTATTGGCTTTTTATTCTTTTTGTTTTATTTTTTAAAAGAACTCACTTGCTAGCTATATCTGGGAAAACAACTTCCCCAATAAGAAAGTGCTCTACTTTGTATTTAACATGGGGTTTACAATATCCAGCTATGGGAATGTCACTTTGTTCCTTTTTGGACTCATTTTATGAACACTTTAACAGTTAGAGAGAACAATTATTCTTTGTAATGTTTGCCAACAATTTATAATAATACTAGGATAAAAATCTACTAAAAACACACTAGAGGAGATTCTGGCTTTGGCCCTTGTACACTGTAGCACTGGTGCAAAGGGACCAAAAAGCTATGCAGGCAGCCTAGGGAGAATTCCCTCTGTGCAAGCCTCACCAGCCATAGTACACATTGTGCCAGGAGCCTGAGAAGGTGAGTCAGGGGTGGGACGACCGTCTCAATAGTGTATGTTATGGTGATTTGAAGCTACTGCAAGCTGCAGAGCAACCCATAGGCAGCCCTTGTGGGGGGAGGGAGCACACAGTATAAATGTGCTTATGGTTTAGAGCCATCTTTGTCCCCATCTCCCTTGGGCTGTGTCTTCTGCTCTGCAACATAGCATTTTTACATTACTCACAATTTTTGGTCTCTGCAGCCAGCCAGAAGAGCCTATAACATTTAGGCAATTACATATTGTATAAAATATGCCTGAACTTGAAATTCTTAAGAACAGAATGCAGATAATAAGACACTAACCTTTTAAATCCATAAATATAAACACACACACATACAATATTACATACACACTATATTTTTTACAATATAAACAACTATTTGAGAGAACTGTGTGAAACTTGGCAAGTATGCCAGCAGAAAATTTAGCTGGAAGTGTTTGTTTGTCTGGTTTCCACACTGC
Organism: Macrochelys suwanniensis; assembly: GCA_033296515.1. Taxonomy (NCBI): domain Eukaryota; kingdom Metazoa; phylum Chordata; order Testudines; family Chelydridae; genus Macrochelys; species Macrochelys suwanniensis. The sequence continues at coordinate 67,623,953 of CM065785.1, forward strand.
AGAATGGATAAGCTAGGCAGGCTGCTTGCTTCTTTGAAAATTATCTCCATTGTTGTTTGCAGTGTTGTTGTAGTTGTGTTTGTCCCAGGATATTAGTGAGAGAAAGGGGATGAGGTAATATTACTTTACCCACCTGGTTTCCGAAAATTAGTCAAAACTGCGAAGCAGGCCTGCTTTGCCAGTTCCATGAAAAAAAGACAATGTGGGCCAGCTGTTGTTCTCCAGGACCAAGGAGGTGCAGATTATTTTGGGCTGAAGCCAGTCACCTGATAAAATCCCCCTGTTTCAATCAGCCAGAGGAGGAGTTGGAGCAGTTTGGAGGAGTTGAATCAGAATGGTTTGGTGGTGGAGCAGAGAGCAGTTTGGAGGAGTGAAGCAGAGTGGATTGGTGGTGGAACAAAGAGCAGTTTGAAGGAAAGCGGAGGAGAGTTTTGAGAAGTGCTGCAGCGAGCTAAGAAGACCAAGATCCTAGGTAAAGGGACACCTGGCTTGTGTAGAGGGAAGGCAGGAAGCCCCACAAGCTGAAGGTCAGGAGAGGGAAGTAGCCCAGGGGAAAGAATCACTGGTACAAGTGGTTCACCTGCTATCATAGGGCCCCTGGGCTGGGACCCGGAGTAGAGGGCGGGCCTGGGTCCCTCCCTCTCCACTCCCCTTCCCTGGGATACTAGTAGGATAGCTGTTACCCCAGTTCAGGGGCAAGAAATGGCACCCTGAAACCCCCCCGCACAAGAAGAGAAAGTGCGGGACCCATCATAGTAGTGCCGGCAATTTGCCACACTTGGTAAATCTAAGTATTGGAATATCCACCAGCGTTATGGGGACTGTCTGCCCCATTATTTGCAGTTCACCCTGAGCGACCACAGCTAGTTCCCTACTAGGACCCCGGTCATACCCTAAAACTCTCATTTAACTACTTCTCATTGTATACATAATTTGTTGCCAATTCTTGGGCTATTTGGTGTTTTTCTTAAAACCCGGATTCCTTGTGTCAGGTGATTACATGACTCAGCTTCATTAAAAAAGTAAGTTTCTAGCCATCATGATTTCAGAGAAAATTATGAAAACGCAAACCCTAGCAGCTTAAAAAACAGAAGGCAAATAAGCCCCGAACATTAATTATTTTAAAAATATCATGATTTGCAGCCAATCACATGATTTCTTAGGGTCTGATTCATGATTTTTCAACATCTAGTGTTGGCAATAATGCTATACAAATCATAATGAAAGACTACACCTAGGAGAAACTTTGTACCAGAATATATTTTGTCAAAAACTACCCTTTTCTTCAAGTTTACAAAAAAAGTTGTGATATTGGATCATCTTTATGAAATATCCTGGCTAAATTTCACAATGTTCTTGCAATGGTACTTGCAGAAGATGTTGAGGAAAATTTTCATGTTACTTACTTTGAATTTTAAGCTGAATTGTTTGATTGTTATCAGTAATTGTTGCAATCTGGGTCTGGTTTCCTGAAACCCATGTGACCAGGAGATTTAGCAGAAGGCATTGTGACTCATTTTATCAGAAAGGATGGTTATAGTTTGTGTGAGGTCTTTGAGCCAGTCAGGAAAAAAACTGCACAGAGCAGCAGAAGTTTGTGGTTCTGTGCTATAATGTGAGGGATACTATTACTTATTCCCCTCCCAGTCAGGATTTGAGGGGTTTAGTAGATCTCCTTGGTGACCACCAATCAGACTCTGGAGAAGAAGGGAGTTTATCCACCAAAGATGGTGGAGGAAGATTCCAGGTCACCAGGCCTTGGCTAGAAGAAAACACCAAATAAAGTGAAGCTGATTGTCAGGGAAGGAGATAGTGTATTTAAAGCCCTTTGTGTTAAAGGAGATTTTAGGGGGAGAGCTGGCTCTGTCACGCAGTGAAGTTCTCTGTAAATGTTAGTTCATATAACTAAGTACCAAAACTCTACCACAGTTGAGGCTCCCCATCATTAAACTGATGTACCTAGTTTTATTATGGTGAGATCAGTGTGCTTTTATATGCAGGTTTTCTATAGTCAGACTGTATTTTGCTGCTTTTTTTTTTTAACTTCTCTTGCAGTCAAATTGCACACAACGGAATGCTGGTCGGAAAGAGAATGGCTTGATCTGCAAACATGTAAGGCAGCAACAACAAATTAAAAAATGTTACACCATCCTCAGCTGTTCAGAGTTCCAGTTTATAGTTATACATCCTCTCAACCAGCTGCAGGACATCAGCCTTTGGCTGCATAGCAATGGAATGCACATGTATCCCTCTGAATGGTCAGAGCATTCAGTTGCCTGCTCTCAATCTTCTAGTGCTTAGTCATACTGAGAGAAAGCTGCCTCCAAAGTGATGGGAGAGAGCTCTTATCGGGGCCACCACTTGCACTTGGTCAGCAGAAATAGCTGGCCATTATGCAGAGTGCCCACTGGAAGAAAAAGCCATGCACCCTCCTTAAAGGCAAGGCAGACTTATAGGTTTGCATTATTTGAAACTGAAAAGATGTAAAAAGAACAGGAGTACTTGTGGCACCTTAGAGACTAACAAATTTATTTCAGCATAAGCTTTCGTGGGATAGAACCCACTTCATCAGACGCATGGAATGGAACATACAGTGAGCAGATATTTATACATTCAGAAAAACATGAAAAGGTGGAAGTGCCTATACCAACTTTTAAGAGGCTAACTAATTAAGAGGAACTATATCAGCAGGGGAAAAAAACGTTTGAAGTGATAATCAAGCTGGCCCATTGCGGACAGTTGACACAAAGGTGTGAGTGAGGATAGTTAACTTAAGGGAAATAGATTCAATTAACGTAATGGCCAAGCCATTCCCAGTCTCTGTTCAACCCTGAGTTGATGGTATCTAGTTTGCATATCAATTCAAGTTAACAGCTTCTCGTTGTAGCCTGTTTTTGAAGTTTTTCTGTTGCAAAATTGCCACCTTTAAGTCTGTCATGGAGTGATTAGAGAGGTTGAAATGTTCTCCTACTGGTTTTTGAATGTTATCATTCCTGATGTCAGATTTGTGTCCGTTTATTCTTTTGCGTAGAGACTGTCCGGTTTGGCCAATGTACATGGCAGAGGGGCATTGCTGGCACATGATGGCATATATCACATTGGTAGATGTGCAGGTAAATGAGCTCCTGATGGCATGGCAGATGTGATTAGGTCCTATGATGGTGTCACTTGAATAGATATGTGGACAGAGTTGGCATCGGGCTTTGTTGCAAGGATAGGTTCCTGGGTTAGTGTTTTTGTTGTATGGTGTGTGGTTGCTGGTGAGTATTTGCTTCAGGTTTGGGGGCTGTCTGTAAGCGAGGACTGGTCTGTCTCCCAAGATCTGTGAGAGTGAGGTATCATCTTTCAGGATAGGTTGTAGATCTTTGATGATGCGCTGGAGAGGTTTTAGTTCGGGGCTAAAGGTGACGGCTAGTGAGGTTCTGTTATTTTCTTTGTTGGGCCTGTCCTGTAGTAGGTGACTCCTGGGTACTCTTTTGGCTCTGTCAATCTGTTTTTTTACTTCAGCAGGTGGGTATTGTAGTTTTAAGAATGCTTGATAGAGATCTTGTAGGTGTTTGTCTCTGTCTGAGGGATTGGAGCAAATGCGGTTGTATCTTACAGCTTAGCTGTAAACAATGGATTGTGTGGTGTGTCCCAGATGGAAGCTGGAGGCATGTAGGTAAGTATAGCGGTCAGTAGGTTTCCGGTATAGGGTGGTGTTTATGTGACCATCGCTTATTAGCACAGTAGTGTTTAGGAAATGGACCGCTTGTGTGGACTGGTCTAGGCTGAGGTTGATGGTGGGATGGAAATTATTGAAATCATGGTGGAATTCCTCAAGGGCTTCTTTTCCATGGATCCAGATGATGAAGATGTCATCAATTTTGCAACAGAAAAACTTCAAAAACAGATTTCAACGAGAAGCTGTTGAACTTGAATTGATATGCAAACTAGATAGCATCAACTCAGGGTTGAACAGAGACTGGGAATGGCTTGGCCATTATGTTAATTGAATCTATTTCCCTTAACTTAACTATCCTCACTCACACCTTTGTGTCAACTGTCCGCAATGGGCCAGCTTGATTATCACTTCAAAAGTTTCCCCCCCCCCACGCTGATATAGTTCCTCTTAATTAATTAGCCTCTTAAAGTTGGTATAGGCACTTCCACCTTTTCATGTTTCTCTGAATGTATAAATATCTGCTCACTGTATCTTTCATTCCATAGAATCATAGAATCTCAGGGTTGGAAGGGACCTCAGGAGGTCATCTAGTCCAACCCCCTGCTCAAAGCAGGACCAACCCCAACTAGATCATCCCAGCCAGGGCTTTGTCAAGCCTGACCTTAAAAACCTCGAAGGAAGGAGATTCCACCACCTCCCTAGGTAACCCATTCCAGTGCTTCACCACCCTACTAGTGAAAAAGTTTTTCCTAATAGCCAACCTAAACCTCCCCCTCTGCAACTTGAGACCATTACTCCTTGTTCTGTCATCTTCTACCACTGAGAACAGTCTAGATCCATCCTCTTTGGAACCCCCTTTTAGGTAGTTGAAAGCAGCTATCAAATCCCCCCTCACTCTTCTCTTCTGCAGGCTAAACAATCCCAGTTCCCTCAGCCTCTCCTCATAAGTCATGTGCTCCAGCCCCCTAATCATTTTTGTTGCCCTCCGTTGGACTCTTTCCAATTTATCCACATCCTTCTTGTAGTGTGGGGCCCAAAACTGGACACAGTACTCCAAATGAGGCCTCACCAGTGCCGAATAGAGGGGAATAATCACGTCCCTCGATCTGCTGGAAATGCCCCTACTTATACAGCCCAAAATGCCGTTAGCCTTTTTGGCAACAAGGGCACACTGTTGACTCATATTCAGCTTTTCGTCCACCGTAACCCCTAGGTCCTTTTCTGCAGAACTGCTGCCCAGCCATTCGGTCCCTAGTCTGTAGCAGTGCATGGGATTCTTCTGTCCTAAGTGCAGGACTCTGCACTTGTCCTTGTTGAACCTAATCAGATTTCTTTTGGCCCAATCCTCTAATTTGTCTAGGTCCCTCTGTATCCTATCCCTACCCTCCAGTGTATCAACCACTCCTCCCAATTTAGTGTCATCTGAAAACTTGCTAAGGGTGCAGTCCACACCATCCTCCAGATTGTTGATGAAGATATTGAACAAAACTGGCCCCAGCACCGACCCTTGGGGCACTCCACTTGATACCGGCCGCCAACTAGACATGGAGCCATTGATCACTACCCGTTGAGCACGACCATCCAGCCAGTTTTCTATCCACCTTACCGTCCATTCATCCAGCCCATACTTCTTTAACTTGCTGGCAAGAATACTGTGGGAGACTGTATCAAAAGCTTTGCTAAAGTCAAGAAATAGCACATCCACTGCTTTCCCCTCATCCACAGAGCCAGTTATCTCATCATAGAAGGCAATTAGGTTAGTCAGGCATGACTTGCCCTTGGTGAATCCATGCTGACTGTTCCTGATCACTTTCCCCTCCTTTAAGTGGTTCAGAATTGATTCCTTGAGGATCTGTTCCATGATTTTTCCAGGGTCTGAGGTGAGACTGACTGGCCTGTAGTTCCCCGGATCTTCCTTCTTCCCTTTTTTAAAGATGGGCACTACATTAGCTTTTTTCCAGTCATCCGGGACCTCCCCCAATTGCCATGATTTGTCAAAGATAATGGCCAATGGCTCTGCAATCACATCGGCCAACTCCTTTAGCACCCTCGGATGCAGTGCATCCGGCCCCATGGACTTGTGTTCGTCCAGCTTTTCTAAATAGTCCCGAACTACTTCTTTCTCCACAGAGGGCTGGTCACCTCCTCCCCATACCGTGCTGCGGAGTGCAGCCACCTGGGAGATGACCTTGTCTGTGAAGACCGAGGCAAAAAAAGCATTGAGTACACTAGCTTTCTCCACATCCTCTGTCACTAGGTTCCCTCCCTCATTCAGCAAGGGGTCCACACTTTCCTTGATTTTCTTCTTGTTGCTCACATACCTGAAGAAACCCTTCTTGTTACTCCTAACATCTCCGGCTAGCTGCAACTCCAAGTGTGATTTGGCCTTCCTAATTTCACTCCTGCATGCCTGAACAATATTTATATACTCCTCCCTGGTCATTTGTCCAATCTTCCACTTCTTGTAAGCTGCTTTTTTGTGTTTAAGACGAGCAAGGATTTCACTGTTAAGCCAAGCTGGTCGCCTGCCATATTTACTTTTCTTTCTACACATCGGGATGGTTTGTTCCTGCAACCTCAATAAGGATTCTTTAAAATACAGCCAGCTTTCCTCGACTCCTTTCCCCGTCATGTTATTCTCCCAGGGGACCTTGCCCATCAGTTCCCTGAGGGAGTCAAAGTCTGCTTTTCTGAAGTCCAGGCTCTGTATTCTACTGCTTTCCTTTCTTCCTTGTGTCAGGATCCTGAACTCGACCATCTCATGGTCACTGCCTCCCAGGTTCCCATCCACTATTGCTTCCTCTACTATTTCTTCCCTGTTTGTGAGCAGCAGGTCAAGAAGAGCTTTTCCCCTAGTTAGTTCCTCCAGCACTTGCACCAGGAAATTGTCCCCTACACTTTCCAAAAACTTCCTGGATTGTCTGTGGACCGCTGTATTGCTCTCCCAGCAGATGTCGGGGTGATTAAAGTCACCCATGAGAACCAGGGCCTGTGATCTAGTAACTTCTGTTAGTTGCTGGAAGAAAGCCTCGTCCACCTCATCCCCCTGGTCTGGTGGTCTGTAGCAGACTCCCACCACGACGTTACCCTTGTTGCTCACACTTCTAAATTTAATCCAGAGACTCTCAGGTTTTTCTGCAGTTTCATACTGGAGCTCTGAGCAGTCATACTGCTCTCTTACATACAACGCAACTCCCCCACCTTTTCTGCCCTGCCTATCCTTCCTGAACAGTTTATATCCATCCATGACAGTACTCCAATCATGTGAGTTATCCCACCAAGTCTCTGTTATTCCAATTACATCATAATTCCTTGACTGTGCCAGGACTTCCAGTTCTCCCTGCTTGTTCCCCAGGCTTCTTGCATTTGTGTATAGGCATTTAAGATAACTCACCGATCGTCCTGCTGTCCCAGTATGGGGCAGGAGCCCTCCCCTCTTGCACTCACCTACTTGTGCTTCCTCCCGGTATCCCACTTCCCCACTTACCTCGGGGCTTTGGTCTCCTTCCCCCAGTGAACCTAGTTTAAAGCCCTCCTCACTAGGTTAGCCAGCCTGCTTCCAAAGATGCTCTTCCCTCTCTTCGTCAGGTGGAGCCCATCTCTGCCTAGCACTCCTTCTTCTTGGAACACCATCCCATGGTCAGAGAATCCAAACCCTTCTCTTCGACACCATCTGCGTAGCCATTCGTTGACTTCCACGATTCGACGGTCTCTACCCCGGCCTTTTCCTGCCACAGGGAGAATGGACGAGAACACCACTTGCGCCTCAAACTCCTTTATCCTTCTTCCCAGAGCCACGTAGTCTGCAGTAATACGCTCAAGGTCATTCTTGGCAGTATCATTGGTGCCCACGTGGAGAAGCAGGAAGGGGTAGCGATCTGAGGGCTTGATGAGTCTCGGCAGTCTCTCCGTCACATCACGAATCCTAGCCCCTGACAAGCAGCACACCTCTTGGTTTTCCCGGTCAGGGCGGCAGATAGATGACTCAGTCCCCCTGAGGAGAGAGTCCCCGACCACCACCACCCTCCTCCTCCTCCTCTTGGGAGTGGTGGTCGTGGAACCCCCATCCCTAGGACTGTGCATCTCATGCCTTCCAATCAGTGGAGTCTCCTTCTGTTCTGTTCCCTCAGATGTATCATTCATTCCACTCTCTGCACTAGTACCTGTGGAGAGAACATGAAAACGGTTGCTCATCTGAATATGCGTTTCTGGTACATGGACTTGTCTCGTACTCTTTCCTCTTCTGGAGGTCACATGTCGCCAATTATCCTCACTGGCCTTCTGTCCCCGCTGCGTAGCCTGCTCTGAATCCTCAGAACACTGTGCCCGCTGAAGCCTATCCTGACGTCTATCCAGGAACTCCTCATTTTCTTTTATGGAACACAGGGTTGATACTCGTTTCTCCAGACCTTGAATCTTCTCCTCCAATATGGAGATCAGCTTGCACTTTGTACAGACAAAGTCGCTTCTATCCTGTGGAAGAAAGACAAACATGGCACATCCTGTGCAGGTCACGACAGCGGATAGCTCAGCATCCATAGTCCCTTCCTTCGAAGAGTTTCCTCACTTGTGGCAGAAGCTACTCAGGGAAACCTGCAAGGGGGATGCCGCAGTAGGCTCTCTCTAGGCAAACTCCCAGGCTAACTCCACCTGTTTGCTTCTCTGCTATTCGCTGCTCAGCTGGTTCGCAGCTGACTGACTGTCTTTTTAGAAGAGCCTGGAACAAAGCACTCCCAAATCACACTATTCAAACAGGAAATCAAACAATCAAGCAGACGGTCAAACTGCCAATCTGTCCCCTCAACAGATACTCACTCCCCCGTCTGCAGCCCCCTGGTTGCTCTGCCTCTGCCTTTAGTTTGGGTTAAAGGAGTTAGGAATGGCAAGGATAGCTTGCCCCCTTCGCACTCCCCTTCCAAACTCCCTTTCAAACTCCCCTGTTTGCAGCCCCTGGTCACAAAGCTCCCTGGTCGCTTGCTCACTGCTTTATAAAGCCCTGGACTCCCTGATTAGCCCCGCCCCCTGATTAAGGCTTCTAGGTTTCAAGCCTGGTGTAGAAGCTCAGCTTCCAACTGCCAGCCACAGCACACGGTCCTTCACACAAACAAACAAATGATCACACAGCAAGTACCCCCAAACACCCCCATGCGTCTGATGAAGTGGGTTCTAACCCACGAAAGCTTATGCTGAAATAAATGTGTTAGTCTCTAAGGTGCCACAAGTAATCCTGTTCTTTTTGCTGACACAGACTAACATGGCTGCTACTCTGAAACCTGAAAAGATGTAGCCGTGCAACAAGATGTGGCATATGTATATCTGTAAGGTGTGAAGGACAGATTTATCTAAATGTGTATCCCAGAAAGAAATCTGAATTAAAAAGAATGGACTGACCACCAAGTGCCACCTGACTATGTTTGCCTTAAGAATCTTGTGAGAACAGGCCCCAAAGGCATTCAGACTTTAAGCTCTCAGGACAGGGGCTGTCTTTCTATGTTGATTCACAAAAGCCTAGTACAAGGGGCCCTGACTGGGACTTCTACCAACAATACTATTAATAAATAATAAAACTAAAAATATTTCATTTTTCTATTCAAGAAAGCATTCAGACCTCCAGAAATGAGTATAATTAGTGGAATTCTAAGAAATTGTTATTCCTTTCACGTGCAGGCCTATCACTTTGGCAGGCACTGATAGAACTGCAAAAGTTTCTTGGTCTCTCCATAAAACCTTAAAATATTTGTTGAAATCCAATTAATGGCCTACATGAGGGAAGAGTGGGTAAGGAGAAATAATCATTGGTAAAGAAATGAAAAACAGGGATTTTAGTAAAAATCAAATTTCCATGATAGTCATCATTTAGAATATTTAAAAGTATGGCTTGAATCTCATTAGTGCCTTTCAGTGGTGTTACATAAGAGGAACACCATTTTAAAAGACTATGTACATTCGTGAATAAACATGAATGAAAGAATAAGTGATTTTCTTAAGATTAGGCTCTGATGCTAAGAAACTTTAGATCCTTAGAAACCTTTAACTGGGAATAGATATGAAGAAGAAATCTGACAAAAGTATTCAACTCTAGGGTTTGTAAAAAGAGTGACCATCCAAATGTATATATTAGACAGATTTAGCTGCAAGACAAATCTTCCTAGTGAAAACTCTGAATGCTTACTTAGAAAACTCAGTAAATAAAATACCAAGTAAAGACCTATTCACAGGATCAAAAAATTCTCTATGCATTAAAGAATAACATACTCTTATAGTAAGGAGGTTTGATGTTTTGTACAAAGTTTTGAAGAACTTCAGTGAACATGATACGGAATTAGTCAGGAGGGGAACTGGGTTTTGAGTAAAATGTCTCGATCTTCTCTGGATAAGCAAATTGTTTCAGACTGGCTAAGGAAATAGAGGCTCTGATGGTAGAATCAGAAATCAGCTTACATATGCCAGAATTCACAAGATAACACTGGAACAGTATAAATGTATCCCTTACTCATCAGCTTGGGACTTGAGAAAAATTAATCTGAAAGGCAGTCTGGATTCCTTCCTCTGTCTCTTCAATGCACACAGATTCCTGCCACTCATGGCATCAAAAGATGCTGTTCACCTGAAAAAAATCACTCTGGAGAATTCTTCCTTTTCAGTTATCAAGACTATCAAGTAGAAGGGACTATTTATAAAGGTTCCTTTAAAGTAAACATGGAATCTATGGAATTCACAGCCTCAGTCCAAGGGGAAAATGAGTGTGATATTCCAGGGAAATCCAAAATTTCTGAGCCTCGGTGATGAAGCATCTGAACGTCTGGAACATGAACACATCATGAGTTTGCATAATCAATGACCTGGCAGGTGCAACAGATAGAAGACTGTATGTGCTCTCTTATCCCTGTTTAGAAGATGGACCAAGTTGCATTGGAAAAAGAGCAAGGTACCTACCGTCAGAAGGTATTGATTGAAAGGACTTGTCGCATGGAACTTTCTGAAAAGAATGATTTACAGAAGAGGTTCATCAAAAATGTAATATATGGTAGGAGTTGTGTAGTTACAGATTCACAATTACTACTATCAGTTTATTCATGTTACTACACAACAGAGTGCATGTTCAAGGCTTTTTATTGTATTTGGTATTCAGAAAAATTTATAAATATATTAAAAGAGCAAGAAAAATTGGAAAGAGCAGCCAAAGTCCAGCAGGTCTCTACTAAATAAAAGGGTGTGTGTGTGTAATTTTATGGAAGGACCAAAAAGGAGTAAAGCAAAAAGACTCCCCTAAAAGTAATAGAAAAAATCAACTCCAAAGAATTTTTTTCTCAAATCTAAACCTTAGGACACATCCAAGTGGAGACTTGTTCTTCTAAAATAAACCTTCATGGAGGAAAGCGTTCAGGCAGTCATTTTGTTTCCAATAAACCAAAAGCTAGAATTTAGGGATATAGCCTTTTCTTTCCTTGGGCCTGTGAGCTTACTTTTGGAATAAATCAAAAATAAATGATTCCTTGTGACTATGAGTATTAATTAAAAGGATGAAGATTAGGGATATCCTTGATTTGAGACTCAGAGATGATATTTGTTGTACAAGGTTTGGCTATAAACTGTTAAAATTTGCTTATTGTTTGGTAACAATTACTTTTGTAAATGTGGTTTTGAATTTTGTCTGTCTTCCTCTTTTTCTATTTTAATGCTAGTTAGGTTATTAACACCATAATTAATGCAAAAGTGCACCATCACACCCATTCCTATGTCATAATCAGTATAAAACATGGGATTTATGGAATAACATTAATCCTGAATAACAATATTATTCCTTATTATTACCATATGTTTAGCTTTAGGGGCAATGTTTTACTGGAGTGAAATGTAGTTTCCAGCAAAAAGAAAAATGACTGAGTACTGTAAAAGAGTTTGACCAAGAAAATATTTGTATGAAGTGTACAATGGAGATCAGTGAAAGGAAAGAATTCCTAATGAGTTTAATTAGAAATTCTCTAATTTACTGAAATGCTCAGGAAAGGCACATTTTTCTTAAAGTGGCTGATACCATATACCATTATTCACAAAACGGTTCTCTGAACTGGAATAGTACCATGGTTTTTCAGTGTAGTTAAATGAGAAGTGTCACACATGTGGTGTTTAGTTAACAAAGTACCGAAAAGATTGAGGCTGGAAGTGTCAGTGCTTCAAAGAGACCTACATCTTCAAGGAATGTTGTCTAGTGGATAGAGCAGCGCACTGGGAGTCAGAACTTCCTGGATCAATTGGTAACTATACCAATGATTCACTCTGTGACTTCGGGGAAGTTGCTTAGCCACTATGTGCCTCAGTTTTCCTAAGTAGAAAGTGGGTAGATAATACATACGTTAGGGATTTGAGAAAGCACTCATATAGTATCTGTGGGTATGCACTAAACTTAATATTAACTCAAAGTCAAGCAATATGCCACAAAGCAAAACTGCAAATTAGATGTAGTCATCAGAACTAATAAAATATAAGGTCATGCTAATACACAATGGGTCCGTGTCCAAAATACGTCCTTAAATTATCTTTTATTTTACAAGACTGCCTCACATACTATATTTAACAAATCTTCAATGCAACACAGAAGCCAAAATGGTTATATAGGAAGATGGGGTATTTTCTCTAAAGCATTCCTCCTTCACCAAGAAATGGACAAATTGGTCAAAGCTTTACTGATGAGAGCAGTCTCACTGAAATCCCCACTCTTCAATACTGAAAGGAGGGAGGATTAAGCTGTATGTGAGTACTGGCCTACGGGTAGACACTTCCTAAAATTACTCTGAATAGTAACAGCAAAAATGACATTGCAGGATTCTGTTTGTCTCTCAATGATTTCCAGATGAATGTACTAAGCTTCTCAGTGAAAAAATGTTTGCTTTTTCTAAATACGAACTGGAAACTCAGACCAGACTCTTTTCTTCTCCTGCATCACCCCTAGTAATATGTACCCAGGAGGCCAAATTCTACCATTGATGATACCTGTGCAACTTAGCTTTGACATGGTGCTGTAGAGGTGTAATAGAATAGAACGTTAAATGAGTCTATTGATGATGCAGAATAAAAGAATGGAATCCATCTTACTCTTTCATAGCTGTGTAGGAACTACAGGGCTAACCAGAGTAAAAAATATTAAAACTTTACTTTTGTCACAAAGGTAAGCATATGTAACTCTATGCAGATTATTAGAACATGCAGATTATTATAACACCAAGAACTGGAGAAATTGGACGCAGAGTTCTTCTTTCTCAGTCTTTGGAAAAAATGTTCTGAATAGATCTGGCCAGCAAAAACTGTCCTTAGCCAACTGGAAAAAGGAGTACATATTTGAGTTCAAGTTATCTTAGTCAACATTTAATTTCTCCATCAAACTATCATCATCTTTTGGCTAATATAGATGTCTTGTCCATAGTAAGCTCAGTAACTGGCACTCTGAAAGAGGTCTTGTCATTTTAAGTTTGACACAGAGAAACAAGAATTGAACTCATGGAATTGGAAAGATGTATGTTAGCAATTGAATAAAGCAGTTCTGTATGAAAAGCCTCTTGGCATGATGCATTGCATGATACTTAGGGAGGCAAGTCAGTCATCAGGGAAATAAAGGGGAGCCAGTTTAATGCTGGAGTCATTAAATTATTGGCAGCCTTTATAATTTCTTTTGATCACAAACAACTGTTTTCAAGGACCTGATCCTGCAAGAGTCTGAGTGCCTCCTGAAAAGTACCAAGAGTCTTTCACTCCAATTGACTGGAGTGGAGCAGTTTTCAGCAACAATCAGAGAGGCTCAGCAGCTTGCTGGATCAGTTTCAAATCATTCCTAGAGACATTCCTAGGGAGCTTCACTCTTAGGTATTTATAGGGCAGCAATAACCATAATTAAGTTCCAAAAGGTCAGTATCTCAGATAGTATCTTCCAGAACTTTCCAGATCAATGGATCTAACTAATTTTGTCCCTGGATTCTCATTAATATACTCATTTGCAGATTATTTTATTTTCAACCAACTCAGTTCTCAGTTTTAGTCTTGATTTCCTTTATACATTCAGTTTTAATCTCATCCTTATCCTCTTCGTATCATCTCCAAAGCAGATAGCTAGTAAGTAGTTTCTTTCTGATGAGCCTCGAGTGGCTCAATTTCAGAACCATCTTCTCCATCAATTGTTGCACACCAACACAACACTTGGTCATTAACTTGTTCCATCTAGAAATTGTAATTAAACTGTTTAAGTATTACAAACAAGCAGAAGTAGCAAAATCCATAGATGATAAAATGTCAAATAAGGAAATTTTAAACTGAATAACTTCCTACTTTGGTGCACTTTTGTTTATTAACTAATATTTGTATACCCCACTGCCATTGTATGTGCCCAATGCATTTCTTGGATTAAATGGAGCATCTCATACATTTAAACTGAGCATAAAAGACACCATAGTTCCCCTCCCAATACTGCCTCAGTCAATCATAACTAAACCTATAATCTTCCATAGTCTATCGTAAGCTTAACCAAAGAGATGTCTTGCATTATACTCTGAATAGTAGTAAATACGGGCTCTAGTAAAGTATCAGAGAAAGTGAGTTCCACAATTTGAGGACATTTGACTGAAAACATACTGCTTCCAATCCCCAAAAGAGAATATCTGGAGAATGTCAGCAAAAGCACCTCTGTTGATTTTTGGAGACTGCCAGTTCCCAAACCATGTAGAAATTTAACTTGGAATTAATTAGGTAAGCAAACATTATTAAAATGCATGTAATTGGTTTACTTTAACCAAGAGGGCCTTGCATAAAGTTTTTAATTTTTTACTTTTGTGTAGCAGTACTATGGAGTGAATAATCCTAACCGCAACACAATGCCTCTTTCTTAATATGTATTCTTAACAAAACTATTTTCTCAATTTACCACAAGAACAGCAAATGTGCCAAATGCTCTCAACTGAATTTCCATACTAAAGTAACATCTGCACATTGAACTCCTTGACAAAACATGCATGATAATGAAACTATCAATATAGGCCAATTAGCCTCTTAAATTGCTTACCCAACTGATCCTGATAAAACCACAGAAAGGCTGACATGGGATGCAATCAGTAAAGAATTTAAGGACAGAAGCATAATTAATGCTAATCAATAGGGTTTTATGGAAAATAGATCTTGTCAAACAAATCTGATTTTTTCCTGAGAGCACAAGTTTGGCTGATAAAGTTAGGTAACTATGTTGACATTTATTTAGACTTTTATAAACCATTTGACTGGGTACTGCATAATCTGATTTTAAAAATAGTACTATACAAAAGCACATACTAAATAAATTAATAATTGGCTAACAGATCTCAAGAAGTAACTGTAAACCATCATAATCATCATCCCTTGAGCGTGTTTCAAATGGTGTCTTGTAGAAAAGAGTTCTTGGCGCAATGCTATTCAATATCTTTATCAATGATCTGGGAAAAAAATAGGAAATCATTGCTGGGAAAGTTTGCAAGTGACACAAAATTTGATGGAGTGGTAAATAATGATTAAGGAAGTGTTGTAGCCATGTCGGTCCCAGGATATTAGAGAGATAAGGTGGGTGAGGTACACCTGAAAAAGAGCTCTGTGTAAACTCAAAAACGTCTCTCTCATCAGCACAAATTGGTCCCCACCCACCTTGTCTAATGATTAGGGAAGTCATTTTTACAGAACAATTTGGATTGCTTGTGGCTGGGCTCCCTTGAACAACATGTGTTTTACTACTGACAAATTCAAGGTCCCACATCTAGTCAAAAAGAATGTAGGGCACACTTAATGGATGGAAGACTGAAAGCAGTACTCCATAGAAGACTTGGAGTCATGGTGGATAAGTAACTGAATATCAGCTCCCAGTACAATACTGTAACCAATACTGAGACTATGATGGTTGGGAAATATTGAACAGAGGCAGGAAGGTGGTATTACTTCTTAGTGAGACCATTACTGGAATACTTTGTCCAGTTCTGGTGTCCACACTTTTAAAAGGATGTTGAAAAATTGGAAGGGTTCAGAAAATAGCAACATCAGTGATTCAAGGTGTGAAAATTCATCCTTATAGGGAGAGATTTAAGTAGCTCATTCTATTCAGTTTATCAAAGAGCCGATTAAGAGGTAACTTGATCATGGTAAATATGTTCCTAAACTGGAAGAGAAATTCTGATAGCAAAACTCTTTAATCTAAAAAGGCAATGGCATGACAACATCTAATGGTGGGAAACTGAAGCTAGACAAATTCAGACTCAAATCTTTTTTGTCTCTTTGCACTAGCTCCTACAATAAATGATAGTACATTTTTCATTTGTATGTCATCTCATGAAATCCAGACTCCAGTGCCATTGAATCAAAGGAAGAAGCAAAGGTGAAGGGTTATATTTAGAGAAGAAAAGAAATAGTGGATATGAGGATCAGCTGGAATACGTCTGATGTGTCAGTTGTTTTCTGTTGCCATTTGAATACTGCTTAGGAAGTGTAAGAAAAATAGAAGCAATTAGAAATTTATTAAAAATGCATATATAGTATATTCCAGGTAAGTACAAGTAATTTATTTTTCTTTGTGTAAAATATGTTTTTTTTTAAATCACTGTGTGAAATTACAGAGTTCACTGGTACAAACCTTCAATTGTTTTGCTGAAGCCAGTTCAGAATATAAATTAAAATTCTAAACTCTGTGAATAGCAATATGATAAAACAGAATTTAATTCAATAACAAGAAAGGAAAATAGTTCAATCTGATACATCTTTTAGATTAATACTTTTTATTTATGTTAATTTGTATTCCACTTCATTCTGTTTGAAAAAGACAATCTCACAAATTGCTCTACTTAAAAATGGACTTTAAAGATGTATACAATTAATAAAAAATAATCACAACTAAAATGATACTCAAAAGAATACTGTATCTATATACAGTTGTTTCAAAGAAGGTGGTGCTTCTTCTTAAAACTGACCTACAAATCAGTTGCAGTAAAGTATGCAAGTACTTTCAGCATATAAATACTGATAGTCTTCTTGAAAGATTCTTCACATTTAATTAGCCAGTTAATGAATGTATTTTCTGTGCTGTCTCACATAATGCAAGCATGCACAAGTTAACATCAATAAAGTCTATGTGAAACATTTCGAAAAGTATATACAAGTGAATCTCTTTTAATTTGTACTTTCTTGATTGCTATTAATGCTTTAAATAGCACAAACATTAACTTATTAAATCTTCAGAATAAAAGAGCAAATAGCATAAACTACATTTAAACTCTGTCATGTTAGCAAAAAATAGAGGGTTTTTTCTTGGCCTTGAATCATCTTAAAGGTCATTTGAACTCGTAAACATGCATTCCCAAATTAATTAATTAGAAACACAAGTTAGCTGCATTTAAAAACAGTTTCATTTTTATTGCACGTATTCGCCATCCAAGTCTTTCCTCTCCCATCTTTACCAATTTGAGATCCAACACAATTTACTTAAGGGCGGTGCTCACTAGATATTTTATGTACAAGTTCCCCACAAATGCTTTTTTTTTGGTCAATGCCAGTTCCTGTCTTCATAAAAATCAGCGAACTTTCTGCTTTCATAATTGGTGATTTTGATATACGGATCAAATGTGATATCACGCGCAGAAGGTTTAAAAAAAAAACAAAAATGTTTTCATATGTAGAAATGGAAGAAAATTCTGCCATTATGAAATATTTAGAATTTTTTAAAAATACGCTTTAGAGGTGTTAAAAATGAACAAACATCAATTTTAAAGGGAAAGTGCTTACAATGCATAAGAAATAGATCCTATGGTGAATTTTGTCTTTGTCCGCCTTTCCTGAGGAACTATACCTCCTCTATTTCTTTCCCTTTCTTTCCAGCATTTAAAGGCAGTTTTAAAAGGGGAGCAAGCAGGCTCAAAGCCATTGTGATACAGGTTTCATTCTTTACCTGAAAATGTTGTCTTGTAACATACACATATGCCAATCTAGAGAAACAACTGAGGGAAAAAATGGTAGCTGCTCTGCTGAAAATTGTTTCTGATGCCAAAACCCTCCTGCGGCAAAGGCTATAGAAATAATGGTACTTGTGAGTGGGGCTTTCATTCTTTAATGGGAAAGCGGTATCCACAGAGACATTAGGAGGAGACAGCTATTTGCAAAACCACCAGATAATGTTGGAGTGTTTGGAAATGGAGCCATATGCATAGGGCTTCCACAGTGAAAAACCTATACTGTACTTAAGGATCTTTTCCCATTGCTCCCTGGGCATTCTTGTCAGAGGGCACCCACTTTGCATACACTGGTGGCCAATAAAAGACTATTGGTCATATAAGCTTCTTGGAGCTAAGGAGATGTCAGAAGGAAAGCCAGTGGGAAAGGTGTTTTGAAGTAGGTTAGGTCTGGTTGGATGCCAAAAATTTGGCTGCTCTGATGGTTGAGCTGACAGTTCTTAGAAACAGTAAGGAATGGTTGGCGTCACATTCTCATCCTCCAAAGTAGAAAAGTGTCAGGAACGAGTCATGTTCTCAGCATCTTGGCTGCTAAGCTGATCGCAGAGAAATAAAAGAATTGATCCTGCACAGTGCAGGAAAACGTGCCAGAATGTGTAAGTCCAAGGTAAAAAATGATGAACAGAATATAGAGCACAGAAAAACTACTTTTACTGACCAGAAGTAATCCCTGCCTTCTAGCAGGAATAAGGAGGAAACATGTTCTAACCCCTATTTCCTTTGGACTCAAACTTAATTGGGATTTTAGGAGTTCTTCCAGAGGTATTAGGTCACATGCAAGCCCCTCTTCCCCAACCACATGAGCTCTGGGGAGAGAAAACAGGGGCAGAGCCAGTCCTAGAAACTGAAGTCTACCCCAACAGGAGCAGGTAACCAAGCACCTCTTCATAGCTCCCAGGACACAGGAGACGTCCTCACACTCTGCTGCCTTCACTTAAGGTTTTGGACATTTTCTGTTTGCTGATTGACTGCTTGTTTTGACGGCCTCCATCCCATCCTTCACAGTCCCTCAGCTGCCTTCTTTCTTCCCCATTCTGCTCTTTCCCTATCCTCATCTCTGCTTCTCTGTCCCTTCAATTTCACTCTTCCTATTCCTTTGTCTTTCCTGCTTCCTTGAGCCTATTAAGTCATCCCTTCATGCCTCCGCCTTATCCCCAATCTGTAAATTTTTTTTTTAAAAAAAAAACTTCCGCCCACGCCCTCAGAAGCACACAACAAAAAGGAACCAACCTAACCTTTACCATCCACAACTCTAATCATTCTGCTTATTTTTTGCATGCCCTTCTTTCATCCTCTATCTGTGCAATTCTCAACACAATGGAGCGCTGATCTCTGCTGGTGCTATTGTAAAACAGGTAATAGTAATAATACTGGTTGTTAAACATCTCATCATCATGTTGGAGATTACAATTTGGTACCTGTCTCCTCATACATTTATATATTCCACCTGGGGACTGCTCCTTTTTTATCCTGGTCATTTGTGAGTAAGGATGTAAGCATAGAGACTAACAACTGCTGAGTATGAGGCAGAGTGAAGTACATGTAATTATTTTTACTCATGCACAAACCTAACTTGTGGTGGTGGGGAAAAATGTTTCCTACATGGTAGGCCAAAGGCCAAAGAAACACTTCTCTTAATTAGACGAAGTATATTGAGCTGATGTCTGGTGAAGGTGAGACAAAGAGTTCCTATCGACTTTTCTGGTTGTTTATAGCAGAGATAGTAAGTCCAGAAGCTTCTTTTGCAGAGTTGCTTCAATGGAATGTTATGGGTAGGTGCACTTGTGCCTCCATATTTGTGGTGGGAAGTTGTATATGAGAATCCAAGATGCAAAAAACACATTCACTACACAAACCTATGCTCTGCACATGGAACAGCTGCACTTTACAGTAATGCCAGCATCTGTTTTGTGGTTTGTAGGCGTTTTGGTCTTGCGGAGTTGTTTTAACCTTGTTTACTCTGTAAGGTTTTCTCGCTGTGTGCTTTCACTAGTTCATGGTGAATATTTTTTTCCACGTCTTGAATGCAGTGGCTCATTTGTTCATTGTTTTTACTTTCTACATTGGCTCTGACTGTTGGCCTCATACACATGGCAACACATATGACTGTGGTTGCCTTTTGCACACCACCCATGTAGATTAAGAGTACACATTGATGAAGGATAGCCATAATAGATTAGATTATTTTTAATGTATTTAACGTAGATTCTACGCTAAGAATTACTGGATCTCAATGTTTGGATTAGTCTGAAATGGATAAATATTGTTCTGAGAACATTTATAGGCAAAGCCATGCTCTAACCTAGGTTTTCAGATTATAATACTGTCCTACAGAGCAAGATCAGGGAATGAGTCAGGAATGTAAATTTGTACTCTTGAATCTTGGCCCACTGACGTTCTAAATCAGTATGCCCATGAGCTCATCCCATTTATTATGCAAGCTATTTGTTTCCTAGTACTGGCATAGTTCCAGTCCCACTGAAACCCACATTTTTAAACTTAAGGCAGTGCACCTTGATGCACTTTCCATCCATTGTCAAAGGTTTAATTTGTCCTTGCTAAAGTGGTTGAATGGGCTGCAGCCAACAATTATCATGTTGCCTTCCTGAGAAAAGATAACAGTCAGCATTAGTTAAGAGTGTAAATGATCTATTGTTTATATTGATAAAACATCTCAACTCTTGTACTGCAGAACATATCAAGCTATATGTGGAACACTGACCGTGTAACCATGGTGAATTGTTTGTAATTTTCATAAAATGAACATAAAATTCCACTTTCTTGTTTTCAGTTTTGTTTGTCCATTTGCAATTTCTTCCTCTTGCTTAGCTTTAATTCTACTCCCTTCCCAGTTTCCTCTGGTGTCTTCTAAGGCAATTCAGCATTTACATGGTTCCTTTGTATGAAGCAATCAAAAGACAAAGTTTTGATTTCTAGTCTCAAACAGATGACACCGATTTATTTGAAGATTAGTCACTATTGCTCCCTTCTTCAGCAGTTTCCGTATGATTATATAACAAACTGAAGATAATGCCATTAAAATAACAAATTAAATACTGTACTACTCAAACTGAACAACGCTGTTTCCAGACAAAAACAAGTGTAAAAGCAAGAAAACCTTACAGAGCACTTGTAAAAGCAAGTGAGGAGTTTCTTTATAAGCAAGGTTGTTTGATGGTTCTTCATACTGTCTCCCTTCATGACATAATATTGCTATTTTGTTGTTGACCTTAATCAGACAAACCCCTCAGGAGCAAAAAGCCTGTGCCTTCCCAACTGCCCATAGTTCAGAAAATTGAGGCTTTTATGGCACTTTGAAGGAAAGCAATCAATGGCCTTGCCCAATCCAGTCAAAACATGAATGTAGTTTTCTAAATTTCAGAAAGAGTTTGAGGTCAAAGGGTCTACCAGATCATCGCCTGTATATCACAGGCTACCAGAATCACCTACCACCTACACACTACACCCAACAACCAATTTTAGACCAAAGTATTACAGCCCACAGGCGATCAGACTATCATGTACCACAGACGGAAAATAGGAGAGACCAAGACACACTGGTGCCCAAAGCCCCCACAATGGCAGGGAAATGATTAAGTGAGATATACCCACATAATCCTGGCAAATATCCCACACACACATGCTGCAGAAAAAAGGCAAAAACTCAACAAAGTTACTGCCAATCTGAACTGGGTGGAAATTCCTTCCCACCTTCACATATGGTGATCAGTTAGACCCTGAGCATATGAGCAAGAACCAGACAGCCAAACACCTGAGAGAAAGAATGCTCAGTGTCACCTCAGAGGTTGGCCTCCTTGTCTAATGTCTCATCTCCAGCTGTGGCTATTCCTGATGCGTCAGAGGAAAGAAATTTTAAAAAGACCCTGAAGACACTCGAGGGGGGAATCCTTTCCTGACACCTGCAGGTGCCCACCTGAAACCGTGAAGCATGATCTTTTAGGAAACATAAAACAAACTCGAAGTAACCCCCTTGAGCTGTTGAGCTCTGCCCCCTACCATCACAACCAATCCTGTCATATAGTTGCAGTAATACATTTGTCCAGTTACTCTTAAAACTAATTACGTTGTTTACCCAGAACTCCTATTGGGGAGGCAGTTCCAGCACTTCATCCCTCTGATGGTTAGAAACTGTCTTCTAATTTCCAGCCTGAATTTGTTCATGGACAATTTATATCCATTTGTTCTTGCGCCAACACTGTCCTTTAGCTTAAATAGCACTTCACCCCTCTGGTATTTACCTCCCATCCTATTGTATTTATAGACAGCAATCATATCCCCTCTCAGCCTTCTCTTTGCTAGACTAAACAAGCCAAGCTCATCCAGTCTCCCCTCATAAGATAGACCATCCATCCCTTGAGCATTCTACTAGCTCTTTTCTACATCTGTTCCAGTTTAAAATCATCTTTCTTGAACATGGGTGACCAGATTTGTACTACATAGTATTGCAAATGAGGTCTTACAAGTGCCTTGTAAAATGGCATTAATACTTCACTACCTCTGTTGGAAATTCCTTGCCTGATACACCCTAGGATCACATTTGCCTTTTTCATGGCTGTATAACATTGGTGGCCCATAATCATCCTGTGATCGACCACACACACAAGTCTCTCTCCTCCTCTGTCACTTCCAACTGGTAAGCCCCTCGCTTGTAGCAGAAATTCTTATTATTAGACCCTAAGTGCTTAACCTTGCACTTTGTACTACTGAATTTCATCTCATTTCTTTCACTCCCATCTGCAAGGTCATCTAGCTCTTCCTGTATAATAGTTTGGACCTCCTCTGTACTGACGATGCTTCCCAACCTTGCATTATCAGCAAACTTCATCAGCGCACTCCTACTTTATGAGCCAAGGTTATTAATAAAAATATGTAAATAGATTGGTCCCAAGACTGATCCTTGAGGAACTCCACTAGAAGCCTTCCTCCAGTCCAATAATTCACCTTTCAGCACAACCTGTTGCCTTCTCCTCTTTAGCCAGTTCCTTATCCATCTTACAGTTCTTGTACTGATCCCCAGCTTTCCTAATTTAACAAATAATTTCCCATGTGGCACCATATCAAATGTTTTGCTGATGTCCAAGTAAATTAGATCTGCACATCACTTATATAAAAAAGTCAGTTATTTTCTCAAAGAAGGAAACTGGGTTCTACCTTTAGTAAATCCATGTTGTGTCACATCTCCTTTACCATTCACCTCTATGAATTTAATTTAGTCTTTGCTTCACAATTTGTTTTAAAGCCATGCCTACTTCTGAAGTCAGACTAACAGGTTTGTAATTGTTCAGATCACTTTAGGTACAATGTTAGTTATTCTCCAGTCACATTGTAGTACCCCCAAACAGATAGATTTATTAAAAATACTTGCTACCAGACTAGCAATCTCTTGTGCTAGTCTTTCAGTATTTGGGACATTAAGCTCTTTAAAGGTTTTCTTCCACTTCAGATGTGGTAATTTGCATTTCTAGATACTCATTTCCATCAGCCATACTGCCTTCATGCATATGTTCCATATTATCATCCTTAATGAAGAAAGAAAAAGGAAAGAGAAAGGGGGAGGGGAAAATGAAATAAGAATAATAGGATAAGAAATATTCCACTCATAAACCTGGTTGACTCATGTCTCCTAGTTTCCTAGGAAAGCATGTAGTAGTATAACACCAGTCATAACTGAATTACTAATAACTAGAGTTGGTCAGGAATATTTCACCAAAACATTTTTTTAAATAGAAAATGATAATTTGTTGAAACCTAAACCTTTTGCAGAAAAGTATTGGTCTCAACAACACTTTTATCAGGAAAGGATCTCAGGTCGAGGATGGAAAAAATGAGAGACACAGAGAGAGAGACAGACGAGAGAAAGAGACAGAGAGACTAACTACTGCATTGCAGAATAGCCAACAGCCCAGTGGATAGGGCCCTCGTGTTAGATGTGGGAGACCCAGATTCAAATCCCTGTTCCGTCTGGTTTGGAGCAATCACTTTAATCTGGGTCTCCACATTCCAGGTGAGTGCCCTCACCACTTGGCTATTCTGGGGCTCTCTTTCTCATTTTTTCATGAAACATTTAGAATTCTTGGCTTTGTTTTGTATCAGACCGAAACCAAATTTTGTATTTTTCTGCTAAACAGATTTCTTGTTTCTGCCCAGCCCCACTAATAACATACAACTGAAGCATGAACATCTTTCAAAGAATTCAAAAAGGGCCACTGTATCTCTATAACTGCAGATTCTTAGATTTATGACAAAAGACAAGAGGAAAGACCTGCTGGGTACAAGCCATTGTCCAGTTGGTCCATCCATCTACTATTTAATTCAACTCCCATATACACATATATATCAGGGAGGAGCTGTGGCCACATTACTACTCCAGCCCAAATCTTGTTTTACTGGCGACGCTGAAGTTGCAGTCTAGATACCCAGAGACAGCCAAGGAATCTGCTCCTCCAGGGCCACTTGCATATGGCTGACACTCAGGATAATGTGCTCATTATCAGAATTTCACCTTGACTGAAAATCTGTTCTTCAAATGCTGAATGTGACATTTTCAGACATTCACAATTTTGTTCATTTTTCAACCAGTCTTGTTTTAACTTAGTCATGGATATATGCTACTCCTCAATGAGGAATGTTTCCATGTCGGATTTCAAATTCAGCCATTTTTGAGTTATCCATGTTGAAAAGAAATATGGCAACATTTGAGAGAGAAAGATGTTTGTTTTCTTGTACATGAACATAACATAAAAACTGTGGAAGGGATTTTACTTAAAATTAGCAAAAATGTTCACCTTTGGATGGAGACTAAGCATGGACGGTGAAATGAACATGTTCTCAGCATGTGAAAATATGTAATACACACACGTGCATCCATGCAGCTAATGTAGTTACTGGATATACCTCAGATTTCAGATTCTTATTAAAACTCCACTACACCATGGCTGGAATAATTTGACAGATGCTAAATTTATTATCCTAATAGTTACTTGCATGTGAAAACGTTTCGCTATGCTTGTGATTTTTGTCAAGGTATTAAAATCATTGCCATATGCAGGGAGACCTATTTTAACCTCATTGTTAAATTAAAAACATTCATATTGAATCAGTGACAAAACTGACCAAGCTTATATGTTTTATATAAGTTTTGGGGTTTTTAATTACATTTTGAAAACTTTGTTAAAATTTGTAACCTAATATACTGAATTATTTTAAAATATTTCCAATTTTTAAGTCCATCATATATTATATTATTTTAAGTCCACATTTATATATAGTGGCATATCAATTTACTATTAACATACAAGAATACAGTGTATGCATATTTGTTTATGGTTATGTGGATGTGAAGTATATAAACACAACATATGGGCATATTATGCAAAGTATGTGCATATTGTATTTACATCATTATCAATACATTATATATAAAGGTGTCAATATTTTGTTTATAATGTATTATTTAATAGTTGAAACAATGTCATAGAAATATACACTCATTAAGAGTATCTAATGACATAATGATAGGTGTCATTAGACTCTTTACATGAATATATTTCTTGCCAGTATATAACTGGTGAAACATTTATAAATGCCTGTAAGATATGAAAAGCAAAACATGTTTTTATCAAAGATACATAAAAAAAAATTACCCTGAACCTTGCTCAGAAATTTTAAATTGAATTAAAAAACTGAATTTAAATAATACAAAAATGTTAGATGGTAAAATCAACCATTGGAATGAAATCTACTTCCACTATTGTGGAATCAACATCACTTGAAATTCAAGTAGTGGCCTGTGCGGGGGTAGACCAAAGTTGCAAGTTCTTTCCTAACGTAAGAATTCTGGACTCAAACCTGCAAACTGTTACTATTGCACATATACTTTGTTCTAAGTAGAGTACTACAAAGTGACTCTGCTTATGAGAAAAAATATGATTTTTAAAAAATGTTCTGCACGGGCCTGACTCTGATCCAACTAAAGACAATGGTAAACTTGCATTCATTTCAATGGGAGCATAGTTAGGCCAATGCTGAGCACTTCCGTAAATCTCATCCAGTAGCTACTGTATGCAGAACTAATCCTTACATTTTTGGGCTCCTAATCAGGAAAGCACTTAATAACATGCTTAAATCCCTCCCTACGTAAGAAAACACTGATATGGGTTATTGACTTCAATGGGACTAAGCACGTTATTAAGCACTTTTCTGAACATGGATGATTTCCTGACTGGAGGCTTTAAGGTTCTATTTGTCGAAAAAGAGAAAAACATCTTAGATTATTTTTAAATTGTTTGATTTCAAGAAAATAATGAGTAACTTATTTTATGTGGTATAGCACTACTACCCTTCTTGATTTTTCACAGGATAGTTTTAGTTTTTACAGAGCTATCCTGTGTCTTTTGAGCTACTGTCCAGGACCTTAAACTAAGCATCCAAAAACATTTGAGGCCACCGCAGTTTCACACCCTAATGGGCCATGTCGAACCATTCAGGCATTGTCCAGCTACGCCAGGAAGACAGGAGACGCTGGATGTGCTTTAATTAGACCACAACTCTACTCTTAAATATCTAGGACTAATCATCAGATAAAATTTTACAGTGCAAGTAATTCCATAATTTTTTCCAAATACTTGGGGGGCTGCCATCAGCCTTCCCCCTTACCCATATCCTGGTCCCAGCCAACCCACTGCGCTCCCTTTTTATAAAGGTTAAGGGGGGCTATAAAGGAGTGGTGGGGGTTGACTCCTCACCATATCAGTTGTAGGAGCCCCAACCCCACTTTCTCTGATCCTTTAAAGAATACCTCCTTTAAATCCTTTACCAGTCTATTTTATCTGATCACCATGTCCATTCCCTGCAGAATACCTGCACAGGACATTTGCCACAAGCTTACATGATGAATTGCGATAGTATAGCCTAATGCCCCTTTCCTAACCTAATAGGCCCCTCACCTGCAGTAGAGAAGGCCACCCTTCCTCCCTCCCCCCCGCAAAAAAAACAACAACCCCCCCCAAACAAACCCACATCTTGCCTAGCCCAATCTGGTTGTGAGAGAAAAATTCCTTCCCAGCCCTTTTGAGAAAGAAGTATCTAGGGTAATGACTGCAACAGATCATGACAAAACCTGTATTTTAACTACTTACATGAGTGGGAGGCTGAGTGCTGCTCACCTGCTCCAGGTAAAAGAGGTCTGGACCCCATCCGGTCACCTGTGGGAGAGAGAGCAAGATGTCTGCTACCTGGTCTGGCTGACTGCTCCCTACTTTTTATGTGGAACAGGTAATCTTGGGGGGCAGGGGTGGGCTTTAAAAGGGCAATGACCCCTTTCCTGTGAGTGGGTGGAAAAGTCACCCTTGCAATTAAAGGGGGGCAACTCACCTTCTTTGTCAAACCAAACAAAGGTTGGTTACTTAATATGTGGTGAGGGCAATTGAAATCCTAATGGTAAAGTGTCTGTAAAGTTTTTTCTGGGTTATCCTTAATTATTCTTTAAATGAAACACCCATGACTGTTCTTCCCTGATAGAGAGAGAGATCTGTGATATAGCAATGCAGTATGGTTTTCTTTTTCCTAGCTGGCAGTAGATTTTTTGTGACATCTGATTTTTGCTCACTGCAAGTGTGTGTATTTGGGGAGGTCAGCTAGTTTTTCTGCTGACTAGTTCAGTTTTCTGTGGATATATTACACTGGATTAAACACTCAATCTACTGCAACTCACAGTTGAGTATTTGCTCATTATGTAATACCTGTAACACCAATGACACACACATACACACACCGCCATCCATCCAGTGCTTAATTTGTAATGAAAGAGGTACTATGGCTCAAGCAGGTTTTTTTACATTCATAACTGATGCAGTAAGCTCAGAGCTATGAATGGCCAAGCCTAGAGGTGCCAGGGCTCAGCCCTGGCACAAATTAAGCACTGCATCCATCAGATGATTGGTATGTAGTATCATGCACTGTTTGACTAAGGGTACCACTACACTGCAGCTGGGAGAGAGCCTCCCAGCTCAAATAAACAGACAAATGCTAGCTCTGCTAAATCTAGTGGGCTAAAAGTAGCAGCGTAACCAGGGGTAGCACAGGCAGCAGCTTGGGCTAGCTAGCCGAATACAAACCTGCCTGGCCACCCTGGCTATGTACTTGGGCAGCTAGCACAAGCCCCTGCCTGTGCTGCTCTGCTGCTTTTAGTATGCTAGGTTGACCAGAGCTAACACGTCTGTCTACTCAAGCTGGGAAGCACACTCCCAGTTACATGTAGATGTACTCTTACAACAGGCAATATCTAGCAAAAGGAAACATGAAACAACAACAAAAGCTATAGTCCTCTTCTCAGCTGAGATTGTGGGGGCCTTCTAGCCTCCTGTAGCCATAGATAGGGCCTGCTTGTCCTTTTACAGCCTTCTGTTCCAGTTACAGGAGAGTGTACTCTCAGCTCTCTTTTGGTTGCAGGCTCCTTCATGCAGCTTGGGCCTTCATTTATATCATGCCACCTGGAATCAGACCCAATCACTAGATGCTGTCCAGCTGGGTCAGCAGATTGCCAGCACCCACCTGCTGGACTTCCATCCAGAACAGGACTGACTACTCCTTGCCCTCCTGGCTCTTAAAGGGAGAGCACTCTGTTATATTATATGTGAGTTAATCTTGAGAGGGAGGCATGTTTTGAGCATGGGACTGAGAATCAGGAACTCCTGAGATCCAGTCCTACTCTGACACTAACTCCCTCTGTGGCTTTGGGGAAATCACTTATCACAATCTTCTACTGGCAATAAAGATACTTTATTCTTCCCAACACCTTGTGATGTAATGATAGTGCAGGTAAAGTCTACAGTCTAGGACACCACTGCACAGCAGCAGAACATCTTCAAAAAAGTGACATTCAAAGACTTAATAATGTCCCTGCCATTCCACAGTCTCTGTGGATCAGAGGGTAAAACATTTCTGAGATAGGATGCTAATTGTTTGTTTATTATATAAACTATGAGAGCCATGTAACAATAAGCCAAAGAGTGCTTAATATATTTTTAAAACAAGAACCCTAATTTACCTCTTTTTCCTCAAGCATAGTAAATGTATTGACTTTTATTTACAAAAAGAGGATTTTCAGGAAATAAGAAGCAAAACAACATTATTTATTAATATAACTAATCTGCAGCTGATACTATCTTTTTACACATTTACAGGGTATAATTATAATAGCTAGGGTTTTATTCAACAAAGTCCTTCAATTCTGGCAAGGTAGATTATATAAAATGGCTCAGCATCCCCAATAACAATACATAATTCAGGAACCAAGCAAGTAATGTCAAATTCTGTCCTTGGATACCTGAATGCAACACCCACCGACTTCAATGGGAGTCATGCACACACATTCCAGGGTAGGATTTAGAGATATTATGATTATTTGTTTGGTCATATAATTCTGACTCCTGATTCTTTGACTATTCTCTCGGCATTCCAAGCAAGATGATGACATATCCCAGTTTACTTGAAGGCTGCCAGACAACATGAAAGTATGAGTTTGACATGTGTGTATATATATATATATATATATATATATAGATGCTGCTCTTTGACATAGCCTGTGGATTCCTGGTTTTGTACCTATGGCCCTCACTCCTGACCCTGTTAGTCATCAGTTGTCCCTATAATTATTTGAATCCCGGGTTCAATAGCTCCTCCCCTTAGGCTGGGGGAGGGACCTTCAGACACAGGTGGCTTGTGCCAGCCCACCTCCCTGCTTTTCAACAGGTACACTATCTTAGCCATCAATAGCAGTTTACTCAGGCATGTCTACTCTGTTCTGTGAAGTCATTATAAATCCTTAACTCATTTTCTTTCCACATAGATGAGAAATGTCAAACATATATTTGATTGGGTAGATGCAGGCCAATCATCTGGTTTGAATGCTCCACTGCAGTTTCACAACCATGAAATTTAAAGTGAAAGTTAATACAATTTTTGGTGAGCTTCACTTTGAAGTTGTTTGGCTCAAATCCTTTTTGCAATGCTTGCATGCAGAGTGAAACTTGTTAAAAACTTGAAAATTTTATTTGAAGTTTGGTAGATTCTACAGTGGAGTAGAGACGTATCAGAGAACAGAGGAGCACAGAGTAAGGGAAGAGGCATTAGATCTGGTGGTAGGAAAAACAAAAGGAAGAAAGTATACAGGTCGGGGATGGCATAGAAGCAGAGTGGTAGGAGGCAACAGACTAAAGAAGCAAAAGGGAAGACTGAAGAGTAAAGAGTAGAAGGGCAAGAGAATGTAGAAAAGGGCATATAACAGGGAGATACAGTAGCAGAATGACACCAGAGTATAAAAAGCTGACAAACCAAAAACCACAGCCACAGCCCACACATTCTCCCCTCTCCCCCACTTCACAAAAAATGAGCATAAATTTGTAAACAAAGATAAAATTAAATGGAAGTCTGGCTTGGGAGGGAGGTCTGCATCCCTCATGTGAAAAACTCACACTATGGTGAGGACAATATGACATTAACACTCCTGAATTACTGTAGTGATGATAGCTAATACTGCCACTGCACAATCCTGATACATAAGTGGATAGGAATGAGGATGCTGTACCATCAATCAAGAATGATCTTTGGGAAAGAGATGGTTAACTTGGGTAAAATGCTGCCTGTCAAAGATGTAAGGTTACACCCTTAATCCTCTCTCTCTCTCTTGCCAAGCACACTTTGGTTAGGTACTGGATTCTGAATGGAATTGGATGTGCTAGAAAGACCCTTCTGTAGAAAGAAAGTCACAAGAGAAAGCTAGGTAGCAACTGTTCTGAGGATGACCTCATATCAGAAAAGTTGTGGCCCAAACTCAAAAGTACTATATTCTTTAAACTATTAAAATGCTTAAATTTGAAAGCTACACAGTGTACTCTGAATCCCATATTTTTGATCAACAAAGAGTATTTTGTGTTACACTAGTAACTATGGTCATTTATTAATAGCATCTACCAGTCAACACAAAATTAAGACAACTCCAAATTTTCTGGGTTAAAGATATTTGAATAACAAAGTTTTGATAGTAGCTTTTGATTATTTCTCTTCAAATGCAGATATCTTTTCAGTTCCTGTCAGTTTTCAAAGCGTGTAAAGGTCAAGCAGGTACTTTATCTTCCTTAAGACACTGTGGTCTGTTTTCCATCATTTGCAAGTTCTAAGGTTTATGCTTCTTCAAGGAGGTGACACCGGTAAAATTCTCTCAAATCTTTTAAATGTGGTCTTTAAAAATTCTGTGAATCTTGGCTAAAACATGTATATTTCTTTCAACTAGAAATCTGACCCAGAGAAATTTTAAGAAAACAGTCTGATTCTTAAAAAATGCAAGTACAGTTTAGAATTATATGGTGAGTGGGAAACATAGCACTAGAAACTGACATGCAGAGTTAGTTGTGAGTGGGTGTGAGTATACATATACAAAAGATTTTTTTAAAGAGAAAACCATTATCTAGTCTGCACTCCGTATGTGTAACTACATTAACTTTTTATTTTAATAACCACTCTCACCAGTTTAGGATTTTAAATAAAACCAGAAGTATTGTAGAATCATTAAGACAAACAGCCCTCTGGTTCAGCCGAAGAAGCAAATAAAAAGTTTACAGACCTCAATGTGTTTCTTTGCAGGTATTCTGGAAATAAGAACAGTGGCAGTTGGAGTAGTGGCAATCAAAGGTGTGGAAAGTGAATACTTTCTAGCAATGAACAAGTCTGGAAAACTCTATGGAAAGGTACTGATAATACTGCAAAGAACTTATACTATGAAAATACATACTTTTGTACATTTTCTGCTGATTTTTACATAATAATTGTGAAGTCTGTGTAAATTACTGCTAGTAAGTGGAAATATATTGCATCTTTATCCAATGGCAATGGTGGATTCTTATGCCTGGTTATAAAAGCTAAGGATTAGATCCCTAGTCTTGTTTTAGTAAAAATCCTCCTCTTGTTAAATATTTCAGCTGCTAAGGAAGGATATTCAAAGCTAAAACATAAGATATGTTAGTTAAGACTTAAGAGACCTAAGTAATTTGAGTATTTTAATAACAAATGGTATTTATTATATGGTATATGTTCTTCCCCCAGCTTTCCCACCCCCATTATGTATTTAAAGAACAAAAGTGCTAATTTTATGCTATGCTATCATTCACTCTTAACAGAAAGTATGCAACGAGGATTGCAACTTCAGAGAACTGATTGAAGAAAACCATTACAATACTTATGCTTCAGCAAATTGGACAAACAAAGGGAAAGAGATGTTTGTGACATTAAACCACAAAGGTGTCCCTATGAAAGGTAAAAAAACAAAGAAAGAACACAAAGCATCCCACTTTCTTCCTTTGGCAATATCCTAATCATATATGATCTATAGAGAACTAGTTCCAGCAGGAAGATTATTTTTAAGGAGACTGAACAAGTAATCAAGAGAGGCTGGAATACTACTGAAAAACTGAACAAGCTGGACTTGCGCATTTATGTTTATTTTAAAGAGACTTCATTAAAAAGATTTGAAAATATACACAAAATCAGATTTAGTAACTAAAAGTTGTAAAAAATTGTAAAGAGTTGTACAATCATTATGTTAGTAATAGTAACTGGGTAGTTTCTTAAATTAATTTACCCTTAAGAGTAAGTCATGACTTGATTATCTGACAATATTTTATTTAAAAAACCTATCTGCTTATTAAACATGGCTGCTATAATAATAATAAAGCAGATGATAATGTTATGTAAAATATGTCAGACTTTAAGGCTGCTGGAATGATTTATCAGATTTTCAAGTCAATACTAAATGTAGAGATTGAGCAGTATTTTAAATAGTTCCCAGAGAAACGGATAAACTATACATAAACTAGGATCAGAAAAAAAACCTTAAATCTTGTAAATTTGTTACTGTCATATTCAGATAAAAAAAGCTTGTTTGGAAAATTAAGGTTGCACCACTACAAAATGTCAAATGTATTAACACGAACAAATACCTAATGCTGCTCTAAAAGATGTTTCAAAATAGTGTATGTAATATAATAGGAATAGGGAGTAAATAAAAATGTACTTCATCTCACTTTCCACAAAATAACATTTTATATAACGACGAAGTAAAAATTCAGACATCTTAAGGTTTTTTATATAACATAACCTATCTTTTGTATAATTCCTGTTAGGGCATATGGCTTTTAATATTGTTTTTCCACCGTTATTCATGCTTTTTCTGTTGTTACAGCATTAAACTTTATTTTAAGTTATATTTGAACTTTATTGTTCTAAGTTATTTAAGTTGATGTTATTTATAAAAAAAACTTATTAAGCTGCATCTGTTTCATATGCTTTTAATTCTAAAGGAATAACAAAATGGTCTGGCTGAGCTTCATCGGTTTTTTTCTATGACCAGACACAAAGTCTAGTACACAACACCATTGCCAACATGCACTGGATGGCAGACAAAAATGACAGCCTGCAGCAATTCTTACAAATGAAGTCTCACAGGGAACAACCCAAAAATGTAAAAAATCTTTTGCCACATACTCCTGCCAATTAAGTTTGATAGCATTCCCAGAGTTACAGCAGATATAGTAAGGTTGTAGCTCTGATAGATATTGGGCTACATCCTCGGTTCGTATAAATCAGCATTGAGTTCTATGGAGCTACACCAATTTACACCAGCTGGGGTAATGGTCCAGAAAGTCTAACCAATAACAGTGAAACCTCGTGACACTAGAGATTTAAATCCTCTATCCACAGATGTAAAGCAATAGTTCAATAACTATTGCCACATGAATAGTTGAGTGTCTCTAATTCTTGCTTTCGCTCTTCAGACTGGCAACAAATTTGCCAGTTAATATTATATGAGTACTTGTCTGCGATAGGAAATGGACAGAGATCACCAAATAATTACACTAAAAAGCAGCTGTTAGACAATCATTATTAACCTCGGATAGATTCAAAGCAGTTTCCAATGGAGTTAAAAGCTCAATTTTCTGCTACAGACTCTTGAGCTGCATCTACAGTGGGGTTTTTGCCAGTATAGAAATGTTTTTTTTTAAAAATCACATCCTTAACCAACATTACCGTACTGGCAAAAGTTTCTAGAGTAGTCCTAGCCTAGGTTAGTTCAAGTTTTGAAAGCAAAAAATGAAACCCCACTAACATTGTTTGTGTTTAGCTACTCTACTGAAGCTGGATTTAAAATGCAACCATATGCCAACATGCTTAAAATTAAATCCAGAATCAGAGTTGGCTTTTCTAAAGATCTTATGATTAGGTAATTCAAACAGAGAGCAGTAAGATCAAATGTTTCTTAAACTTTGTTGATAATTTTTATTTGCAATTTTGATATTTGCCTTGCCTGTTGGGCTGACATTGTGACACCTTGAACTGTCTGTATATGATCAAGGATCAGAAGAGGCTGAATATCTATGTTTATGTTGCAAAGAAGACTGCCAGCTTATAAGGAAAGATGATCAAGATAAAACAAAACCATTTAAAACCGTTGCAATGTAACTAACAGGCCAGATCATACTCCCTTTTCCATGCACGGAGGATCATTCACACACGGATCATCACCTTTATCTGTGGGGGGAAATTACCTAGCCCAATGTTTGTTAAATGGCTGAATATAAAAAGTATTATAAAATGATAAATATTATTGGCATGGAGAGGTGAAACGTCATTTTTCTATATGGACTAGCCTACCTGTTTGATTTTAAGGGAATTCTGCATGTGGGGTTGCTGTAGAATAAAACAGCGTGTGGCTCCATATTCACAGCCACTGTTCTCCATCCATCAGAACCACTGGATACACGCACTTTTGAAAATCTGGCCATGCCATTTAGGTGCCTAAATAGGAGATGAGCTCTTTTAAATATATGGACCCATAAGTAATTTCATTCTCATACTTTTGGAAAAGACAGATTGTAAATTCTCAGTTATTAGATTTGCTTTTCTAATCAAATAAAATTAGATTTTAAAATTAACATTATAATTGCAGTTAAATTTTTAAAAGATTTTAAATCACTGACTAATAATCAACTATTCTGGACCAGATTGTGCCCCCAAGATCTTTTTCCCCCTTGTGATTGGACTAGTGTTACGTGTAGGTGGAGCCTGGTAGATGCACGCTGTCCCCTCACCAGTTCTACAGAGATTACCTGGGAAAGTTAATATAGTCTGGGCTGCATTAATTCTCATGTGGATCCCTGTCTGTGGGATCCACTTTTAAGGGCAGTTCTGAGGGACAACTGAGGCCAATGTGTTTCTCTGGTATTGTGGCTCTGTAGGTTGCCATGCTACAAGAGTGGCGCAGGGGGGTAGGGGGCAGTTACCAGGGCTCCAGAGCCAGTGCAGAGCTATATTGGTTTCTGTAGATCCCTTGGGATTTGGGTCTACAGCAGTGGTTGTCAACCTATTTACCATTGTGGGCTGCATATGTTGACTACATCCAATACTACCTTTATGGCCCTGAGGATGTCACATGGACTGCAGCTCTGTGCTCATTGGGCCATAACTGGCCCACGGGCCGCAGGTTGAGAACCACTGGTCTACAGCCTTCTCTGAGGTGCACACAAACCTCATCACCCCAGATGGAATGATTAAAGACAAACTGCCCAAGGTGATCCTTGCAGAGTTTATTTTCCCTTAGCTCCGTCCCATGAGGTGTACAGTGTGGAGAGATCCAGTCCTCTGTTATTTGAAATCAACTTACTTTAAACAATTTTCTGTAATATTAGTGCTCATGTAATTTAAAATCTTCCCTGTCTTTTCCACTATAAGAATAGAATTGGATGTGTTCCAAGGGTTATGATATATATTTATGTACTATTTCTAACATTTTCTTGACATTAATGTGTAGAGAGCATCCCATGAAGTTCTCAATTCTGTCCAAGTTCAAGTGCTTTATAAAACACATCATTATTTCAAATTCATTTGTACTTTAGCAATAAGAGCCAAAACTACCAAACCATCTACTAAAGAACAAATCTGACTACTCAAAACTAATTTACCAGAATAAGTCATCTAAGTTAGTATTTTTATTCTACAGTATAAAATAGACTTTTGGAACCAACCTTTAATCAAGGGTCAGTGATAACACATGCTAAGTAGGTTTCAGTGTAGTAGCCATGTTAGTCTGTGTCAGCAAAACGAAAATAAGAAAGAAAAACTTGTAGCACCTTAGAGACTAACAAACATGGAATGTTTCATTCCATGCATCCGATGAAGTGGGTACTAACCCACGAAAGTACATGCTAAGTACTTTGTTCTCTGTAGTGGTGCACATACATGATGTATGGAAACTTGGTGAGGTTAAAAAAAAGTCTGTGCTGGGTAACCAGGATAGTTACCAGGATGCCAAAATTTATGAGGTGACATTTGTTGTACCTATCATCCAAATTACTCTGCCAGACCCTCTGATGCATCCTCATATGCTGTTGAATTGGTTCTGCAGTAGACAGAAGTGCTGTGTTGCCTCCCTAGGTGGAGCTATGGTCATTGAAGATGTTTTAGTGCTTCAAAAGAGCTTAGCAGAATAGAAGCTGTCTGAAAGGAGTCATATATGGGAGTATCAGAGGGGTAGCCGTGTCAGTCTGGATCTGTAGAAGCAACAAAGGGTCCTGTGGCACCTTATAGACTAACTACTTATGTGACCCCCGAGCATGCTCCAATACCTCTGTTAGTCTATAAGGTGCCACAGGACCCTTTGTCGCTTCTATATATGGGAATGACAACAGGGAATCACAGATAGGATATAAGCCAGAGACAATGGGTAAAAAAAGTGATAGTTTGTGCAAGGAAAAGGGAAGGGAAATACAGCATTGTCATGGGGGAGGAAGAGAGAGAGATAGCCCAGGTACAAAGGGAAGGAAAGAGTCTACACCGGTGGAAGAAGAAAACAACAATAAAGAGGGGGGAAAAGGGCAGAGATTATGGGAGAGTAAAGAAGAAATAAATAAAATAAAGAGACAAGGGTTAACAGATACAACCAGAAAAAATAGAAGATTGATAAAACTGAAGAGGAAAATAACAATAAAACAGAACTGGAGGAATAAGAGGGGTAATAAAGGATCAGATCCTCAGGTGGGCTGTGGTCACTTTGTGCTGCCCTGCTGTCATACTTTGGATGCAAACGCTAAGTAAGTGGTTCAGGAAGGATCACCCCAATTGCAAGGGAGATCCTGTAGCAGCATAGAGCCAGCGCAGGGCCTTATATTCCGCACTGCTCTGCTTGCTGTCAATTTAGCAGAGAAGAGCAGTGTGGTTCCTGAAAAGGGGCCATGACTGGGAAATCACTGTTATGCCTTTCTCCTGGATTTGTTCAGAGATTGCTACATCTAGATCCTTAAGTACCATAGGGTGAATTTTGTCAGGACCTGCCCACATGAAGACATCTAACTTATTAAAATATTTTTAATCTGTTCTTTCCCTATTCTGGCTTGTGTTCCTTCCACTTTGTTGTTAATATTAATTGTGTTACACATCTGGTTACAATTAAACTTTTTAGTGAAAACTGAACTAAAATAGGCATTAAACCTCTCAGCTTTCTTGGTGTCATCCATTGTTAGCTCTCCTTCCCCACTAAGTAGTGGAACTACACTTTCCTTTATCTTTATCTTGCTCCTAATGTGTTTATAGAATCTCTTTTTGTTGCCTTTTATGTCTCTTGCTTAGGTGTAATTCATTTTGTGCCTTACCCTTTCTGATTTTATCCCTACAATGCTTGCACTATTCGTTTATACTTATCCTTAGCAGTGTGTCCATGTTTTCACTTTTTGTAGGATTCCTTTTTGATTTTTTAGGTCATTAAAGAGCTCCCAATGCAGTCATATTGGCGTTTTACTGTTCTTTCTCTCTGTTCTTCACCCTGAGATAGTTTCCTGCTGTGCCTTTAATACTGCCTCTTTGAGAAACTGCCAGCTCTCCTGAACTCCTTTTTCCTTAGATTTTCTTCCCATGGGACCTTACATACCGGCTCTCTGAGTTTGTTTAAGTCTGATTTTTTGAAAATATGTCTTCCTTGCATGGGTTAAATACAAATTTATCTTCTGATGTATTTGTAATATGTTTTACACTATTAAATGTCTACTACTGTAAAATACATGTATAATATAGCATAAAGTTAACAGTGGCAAAATTGTCCAATTTCCATTGCCTTTAAAATATAAAATATATAATTTGTTTTCACTTTTAGTTCTACATTGCAGCCTTTTAAAATATTACCACAGAAATTATACCAGCCACTCAGCTTGCCACATGGTTAATCATTATTCAACAAGAAACCAATGCACTTTTATGGATAATCTGGTCTCTGGGTGAACACATAATTGGTCTGTTCTCAAAAGTCCCAATCTAGAAAGCCACTTCAAGCATGTGATTAGTGCCATTGAAGTCGATGGAACTTTGAAGTCAACAGAATTACTCATGCGCTTAAAGGTAAATGCTTTGTTGATTCAGGTCCTAAGCTAGTATAAATGCAGTAAATTAATACTGACACAGAAAGCAATTGTCACTACACTACACTTACTTAAGAATAGCACTTACACAGTACTTTTAATTGTCAAAACACTGTACAAGTAATAAGTTAATTTATTTTCACAACACCCCGATGAAGTATTTAGGAAAGTATTATTATTCCCATAATTATCTCCATTTTACAGCTGGAGGAACTGAGACAGAGAAGATTGGTGATTCACCTAAAGCAACAGATGCAGTCACAGTCAAAGCTGAGGTCAGAAGTCAGGAATTCCATAATTCTTCCTTTATTTACTTACAATATTTTATGAAAAGGAAAGAATTCAGCCTGTTTTTTCCATTCCAGATTGAGTTTTCAGAGGTGACAGTTAGCAAAATGATCTTTTCACTTGAAAATGGAGCAAATATGATCTGGAGTATTTAATGGCAATAAACATGGAACCCTACTCTGCTAATTTTACATAGTCATTTTTAGAGTTGACCTGCATTTTAAAACAGAAACTCCAAAGCGTAATTTTTTTTAATGAATTACATGAGGTTTTAAACATGAGACTTCTGTTAACTTTAATGATTCACATAGCTAAAACGCCTCACAATGCTTTGAAAAAGCAGTCTAAATCCAAATTATTTTATATTATATCTCTATGCTTTCTAATATTTTTAAAAATTACACAAAAATTCAAGTAATGTAAAGAAAATCAAGCATTAGAAACCTTAGTCTTGTAAATATTCTAATAATGCACTCGCTGAAGCAAGCTTGCTTGTAAATCCTGAGGCATTCCAGATACTAAAATTGTATAACTGCTTACATTCCAGACCTAAAAAGGGAGATTTTCTTCAATTTTGTTTGTAAGGCAGATTTTAACTCACTACTAACCATTTGTTTAATTAAAAAAAACCTTTTACTTAAATTTTTAAGAAGCTCCACACTTGTAAAGGCTGGGTTTTAATGCCATCAGCTGAACAGAGAACTGAAGCAAGAAGAAATCATTTCACAGTGATAAAAGGAAATACAATGTTTTCCTTTAGTGGGGACCCAACGAGAACAAGACTTTAAAACAGAGATGAACATACTTCATACTTGAAAATTACAGTACTTTTTGACCTGTGCCTGAAGAAGGATATTTTGCTATCTGAATCTTTCTTTACCTACGAAGTCTTAGTATTTTTACTAAAAAGAACGAGGAGTACTTGTGGCATCTTAGAGACTAGCACATTTATTTGGGCATAGATGCATGGAGTGGAAAATACAGTAGGAAGATATACACATATATATATATATATATACATATACAGAGAACATGAAAAGATGGGGGTTGCTATACCAACTCTAAGGAGACAAATCAATTAAGATGGGCTATTATCAGCAGGAGAAAAAAAACTTTTGTAGCGATAATCAGGATGGCCCATTTCAAACAGTTGACAAGAAGGTGTGAGTAACAGTAGGGGGAAAATTAGCATGGGGAAATAGATTTAGTTTGTGTAATGACCCATCCACTCCCAGTCTTTATTCAAGCCTAATTTAATGGTGTCCAGTTTGCAAATTAATTCCAGTTCTGCAGTTTCTCGTTGGAGTCTGTTTTTGAAGGTTTTTTGTTGAAGAATTGCGACTTTTAGGTCTTTTTGTGAAGAAGTGTGACTTTTAGAACACTACAACCCCCCTGGACACTCAATTACAGACCTAAAAGTCGCAATTCTTCAACAAAAAAATGTCAAAAACAGACTCCAATGAGAAACTGCAGAACTGGAATTAATTTTTTCTCCTGCTGATAATAGCCCACCTTAATTGATTTGTCTTGTTAGAGTTGGTATAGCAACCCCCATCTTTTCATGTTCTCTGTGTATATATATATATATATCTTCCTGCTGTATTTTCCACTCCATGCATCTGATGAAGTGGCTTTTAGCCCATGACAGCTTATGCCCAAATAAATTTGTTAGTCTCTAAGGTGCCACAAGTACTCCTCATTCTTTTTGCTGATACAGACTAACACGGCTACCACTCTGAAACCTGTCACCATGCAAGGCACAGTATTTTTACTGTTATTCTTAGAACAGTTCTTCCAGTAATGATGATCCAGGGTCTGATCCTGCAAAAGTATTGAGTGCCCCTTGAGCAGCATTGAGCACTCGTAACTCCCACTGAAATTAATTGAGGACCAGATATTCAAAGGTTTTAAGGTGCCTAAAGATGCAAATAGGTGCCTAGGTGGATTTCTAATTGCCCCTAAGCAGGTTATATGCATAACTTGCAATAATTTCAATGGATGTTAGATGCCTAACCTGCTTAGGCACTTTTGAAAATCCCACTAGACACCTTTATGTATTAAGCTCTACTCTAAACAACAGTACAAGCCCGCCCTCCCTGACAAAAGAACCCCAAACAAATATGTTTCAATATACCAATCTTGTTAAAAAATATCTCCATTACTAGTCTGTTTTTCATAGCCATTTTAGTATTATAAGTTATTATTCAGGCTAGGAATATTTTCTGTAATAAAAGTTAAGTGCTCCCAGTCTCCCTTTTTATGGGAACAATGTGTAGGGACTCAAAATATGGACCTTATAGACAGCCAGCGTAACATCGATTTAATTTTACATTGGACAACACCAGTTATAAGGGAATAAAATGGCTATGTGGCTATTGGCTGCTTTGTCAGCATGGTCCAGTAGATAAGATGCCAGATTGGGAGTCAGGAGACCTGGGTTTTATTCCTGGCTCTGCAGTTGACCTGCTGTGCTTAGGTAAATCACTTCACACCTCAGAACCTCAGTTCCCCATCTGCAAAATGGAGATAACGATACTAACCTTTTCTAAAGCACTATGAGGCCTACAGAGGAAAAGCACCACATAAGAGCTAAGGATTATTGTTATTATGGCCTCTGTGTACCATTAAAACTAGGGAATACTTTCTTCTGAGGAGTGACAGACCACACTAACATGATTCCTCTTTAGGCATCATGTGGTTGTCTATATAACCAGCCTCTCAATTGCCATAAATGAGAACAGTTCATTGGACTTCATGTTTCCCGCAACCCTTAAAAGAACATTATAAATGGTGGGATGGGAGCTTTAAAAGTATGACTTATAACAGTAATACCCTCCTCCATTTAGTGAATGAGCATAAGAGAGAACCATGTACATTACACACCACACAAATCAAATAACTGCCTTCCTCTTTTGGGGCCAAACACAGGGTTACTCTAGCCTCAATGACTTTAGGAACTAGTGTGGATAGATAGCACAGCTCCAGTAAGGGGAAGACCTAGGTCATGTCCAGAACAGGGAGTGTTTTACTTAACCTGCTGCACATATATTTACTTTCTACTTAGTTTAATATTCTTGTTCTCTTGTACCAGCACAATCCTGCGATGGGGTTCCAGGACTGCAAGGGAAATCTGATTCTTTAAAAACAAAAACATGAGAACTTGCAAAATTCATGCAAATGTTTCAGGTTTTGTAAAAGCTTATCATTTTTCAAAAGCTAAAGCTCCTGACAATGTCCCTTCAGTATTTTAGATAAAATTCTATTTTTAAACCGTGTTATTGCCGACTGAGCAACATACAAATAAATAATTCTGAAAGCAAGAACCTCCTTTTGAGACTGGAACCTGAGTGGTAGGAAGGGAATTATACAGTAAGCCTGACAACAGTGCTAATTTCAGCATTCCTTAACGTAATTGTGGTTTGTTCTTTACTTATTGTACTTGAAAGGAAATATAGAAATTAAAACAAGGAAGAAGAGCAAGGAAGGCTACAAGTCAACAACTGAAGACTGAGAGATGCCCAGCCTTATTATGCAGTAGATATGCAAGGTCAGCTCATACCAGCAAAAATAATTCTGTAAATAAAAGAAAGCCCTATAAAAAGTAAAATGCCTTTTATGTAGGGCCCCAATCCTGCAGTCCCTATTCAGAATCAGTTAGACAGCACACTCAATAAATGTAGTCAGACTAGAGTGGTTCTCCTATGCTTTTGCTATGGGCAAACTATGTGAGAATCGTTGCATGTTAGTCCAAAGCAAGGTGCCCTTGTCATAAAACACACCTTGTGATCATTCTACTCCTATATCTTCTAGAGCTGATTGTGAGGCATACTGTACAAGCTGACACAGCAGAGTCAATGCAGAATGAAGTGCTCACTCAACACTATAGGCAGGTGATGATATAGAGCTGTGGTGTCCAACCTTTTCAGTCTGAGATCCAAACATATTATTTCAAAAAGATCAAAGGCGCACAATCTGTATTTAGGGACAGATTATCTGCCCTGCTCTGCTCCCTTGGCCCATCCTTTCTGGTCCATAACTAACAAGTACAAGTTAGAGCAGCCTCCCTGATGCCATAACTTGCACTGGGGCTAGGGCTGGAGCAGAGAATCAAGGATATGGAACAGGTTATTGGTTCTCAACTTTCCCCCCTCTCCTGTTCTTGGTGTTTGGCTAGAAGGTCTCCCTTAGACTGAAACAGAGCCAATCAAGTTCCTGTACTGGGGCTCTGACAGTCCAACAGCGAAACAGATATGGAACAGTCATAGCCATTCTATCATTTCTCCCCTGCAGTGTAGCAGGTGCCCATTGGGGATGCTGCTGAGCAGCTGAAATACAGAGGAGATTACTGCTGTTCAGTTCACGTGAGAGCTTCTGCTGAGACTGTAGAGGCGTTGATGAGAGGCAGATGGGAAAGCAGTTCTCCCTACTTTCTCCTCATCAAGATGGGGTTGATTCAAACTCTTCAGTTTAAAGATCACAGGATGCACCTCAGGGAATACATTTTCAATTTATAATCAAATATAAATTGTCAAGACTGGGAGCCACCACTTAGACCTTCCAGCATCACCAGTTGGATACCCCACAATAGAGGCACTTGATCCAGGAAATGAAATGGAACAAGGGAGTATGCTGGCATCAAGAGAATGGGCTTGAGGTAGGATGCTAAGCAGTGGGAAGGATCAAGAAAAGCATACTGGTATCAAAGGATGGAATGGTGAAAGAGCTGACCCACCAGGAGCAAGGAGGAAGAATGGTAACAGTAGGGGGAATGGTGGAAATAGGAGCCAGGAAGCAGAAAGGAGTGAGAGGAAGACTCATGTACCACTGGATGAAGTAGAGAAATGGATCTCTGCACAATAGATGAATGGCAATATGGGGCCCTCATATCAGCAGCTATTTTACGGATTTGACATTCATATTCATTTTTTTCTTTACAAATTTCTCTAAATGCAAATATCAGCAAAACAGCAAGATATATGTATGAGTCAATCCAAACGTTCCAAATTATTATAATTTTTTCATTTGGATACCCTTTACAAAATAAAATGGAAGTGTGAATAATGATTTCTGTTGACAATTATATTAGACTTTGCAAAGTACTGTATGTTCCATTCAGCTATTCATGCTGCAATCCATTCTGTGCATTTAAAAAATACTCACAAGCTTCAATGACTGATTTGGATTTGCCAGACTCCTTAACTGGTGCCTTGGTAATAGTATCTTTCTTGCTACTATTTACTGTGGGCTTCTTCAGGCAATCTAGAT
This sequence comes from Macrochelys suwanniensis, assembly GCA_033296515.1. Lineage (NCBI taxonomy): Eukaryota > Metazoa > Chordata > Testudines > Chelydridae > Macrochelys > Macrochelys suwanniensis. The sequence continues at coordinate 67,667,650 of CM065785.1, forward strand.
TCCATTTCTTCCAAGCAAATTTCTGTGGCTTTAGACCTGAAAAGCATAAGTTACCTTTAGAAAAAGACAAAAGTATTTGGTATTACTTTTGAAAGCTATCCTATACCAAACATGTTATCCTTTCAAATGAAGTTAAGATTTTTTATTCCTTTTCAGGTCCCTAATCTGCAAACACTTATGCATGTGCTTAACTTTAAAATAGTAAGCAGTCCCACTAACTTCCATAGGAATACTCACATTCTTAAAGTTAAGCACAGGTATGAGTGCTTGCAAGATCAGGCTCACGGTTTGATGTTGTGCAGATTATTTATTTTTATACAATTAACAGAGATTCTTAATTTATGTCAGCATTTAGAATAACAATATTATTTTCTTAATGACCATTTTATGAAAGATGTTTAGAGGGTTTTGCCAAAGTATTCTGGTCTTTAGCAGTTGTTGCTCTAACTGCACAACCAATGCTCATGCATTTTACCATCTGTAGTGGAATTAGGAATAGTGGTGTCAGTTTTTCTTCAAGAGTTTTGAATTGCACAACTTCTTTAACATTCATGTATTTGGTGACACATGGCTAATTTAAACAAAGTTTGTTGCGGCTCATGCTAAGCTTTCGCTTGCTGGAGTAGTGTTATTTTTTTTAAAAACAGTGTATCTTTCTTTCCAGGTTTGGCCCTTGAATGCCCATTTTACTATTCAATATTTTATTTTCATTTCATTATCTTAATTTACTATTTTTGTTAACTTCCTTTTCCACTTTATTTTGTGTATGGATACCTTAATATATATTTCATGAGAGGAGAAATATCTTTATTTTGTAGTTGTTCCCATTCTGGTAATTTGACATTACAAAACATTTACAATGAAAGATTTTGTTAAGGCTTCAAGTTATCCTGGCAGGGGTGTATAATTTGCTTTATTCGGTGGCTTTCTATTTCCTTTCCAGTAGAATGTTTTACTGCCTCTAACCCAAACGTTTCAATACTTCCAGAGAAATATGGACTCCAAGCCACAGCAGTGGTCTTCTAGTTATCTTTTGGTATTTGGTCCAACTGAATTCTTTATAACTCTGCCCACTGTCTATTTACAGTAGATACATATTACAGGCTAGATTCTTGGGTTTAACTAGCTCCTCACAGTATAAGATCCATTTGGGAGTTATGGTGCACATTTATACCTCAGCAGGTTAACATGTATGTTGCTGTGAGCAGCAAGCTCTCACTGGGAATTAACTTTGTTCTTGCCCAGAGAAGCAATAAAAATATAATCCACAGCACATTATTCTGACTGCTGAGGAGTCCTGCCATGGTACACCAGCATATGCAGAGAAGAGTGGTAGACTGTGACCTTGGTGTGCATAGGCCTCCTAAAATGAGATTTTAAATGCATTTTTCCCCCTGAATAATTTTCCCTTTGTCTCCTGGTAAGATCAAAGTAATTTTTCCCTAAAAAACAATGCTTTTCAATAAAGGGGGAAAATATAGAGAAAAACATTTCTGGCATTTTACAGGTATATAAAAATATATTTCTATTGTTTATCAGCAGCGCAATGTTTATCACACAGTGCCAATCCACAGGTCAGTGAAGCCCACATTGACTAAAATGTAAACAAATAAGCACTAAATATGATCTGCACTAAATATGCATCTGATACATAATCAATAGTCCAGCATTACATATGCACTTGATATATAATCAATAGTCCAGCTGAAGTTCAGTCTAAAAACATAAGAATGGCCATAGTGGGTCAGACCCCTGGTCTGTCTAGTATCCTGACAGTATCTAGTATTCTCCCAGTATCCTGTCTTCCCACAGTGGCCAATGCCAGATGCTTCAGAAGGAATGAACAGAATATGGTAATTATGGATGATCCAGTCCCTATGTGACAGTGTATATAAACCCCAACTAGCATGGAAGGGGTAAGGAGCTGCTTTGGGCTGGACTGGCCCTGTCACGCTGCTGCTGCAAATCATGCCAGGACTGGAGGAGGACCTAAAAGAGAGGGAATTCCACTCAGATGGGGGCAACCCTGGGAAAGGAACAAACTGTTCAGCTTCTCCAGCCCTGAAGAGAGGACTGACAGCCTACTGAGCCCCTGCCCTTGCAGAAGGAGGGTGCAGAACCCCTGAGGGGAAAAGAACAGAGGCTTGCACTGGAGCCCAGTGAGCTCTGAAATGGACCTTGATACTCCCAGAGTCCCATATCCTGGAGGGAGCTGCTTACAAACCTGTTTTGCTGACTGTGGGATTTTTGGTGGCATCACCAGGGACATAGAGAAGGGACTTGACAGTCGAGAGTCCCCAGCTAGGTTAAAAAGATGCCCCACAGCACCCACTGGGTTGGGGATGGAGTAATTGGATTCAAGCATGTGCGCTCCCCATATAACTCAACGGGGGTGTACTACCCTACCACAGACAGATTTGTGACTGTCATCCAGTCCCAGCTTCTGGGAATCAGAATTTTAGGGACACCCAGAGCATGGGATTGTGTCCCTGCCCATCCTGGCTAATAGCCATTGGTGGACCTATCCTCCATGAACTTATCTAATTCTTCTTTGAACCCAGTTTTACTTTTGGCCTTCACAACATCCCATGACAATGAGTTCCACAGGTTGTGTCAAGCAGTACATTTTAATATTTGTTTTAAATCTGTTGCTTATTGATTTCACTGGGTGACCCCAGGTTCTTGTGTTAGGTAAAGGGGTAAATAACACTTCACTATTCATTTTCTCCACACCATTCATGGTTTTATAGACCTCTATCATATCCCCCCTTAGTCATCTCTTTTCCAAACTGAACAGTCCCAGTCTTTTTAATCTCTCCTCATATGGAAGCTGCTCTATATACCTAATAACATTTGTTGCTCCTCTCTGTACCTATTTCAAATCTAATATATCTTTTTTTGAGATGCGGTGACTAGAACTGCACACAGCACTCAAGGTGTGGGCATACCATGGCTTTATATAGCGGCATTATGATATTTTCTGTTTTATTATCTCTCTCTTTCCTAAGGGTTCCTAACATTCTGCTAGATTTTTTGACTGCCACAGCACATTGACCAGATATTTTCAGAGAACTATCCACAATGACTCCAAGATTTTTCTTGAGTGGTAACAGCTAATTTAGCTAACATCATTTTGTATGTATAGTTGGGATTATTTTTTCCAATGTGCATTACTTTGCACTTATCAACATTGAATTTCATCTCTATTTTGTTGCCCAGTCACCCGGTTTTATGAGATCCCGTTGTAACTCTTCACAGTCAGCTTTGGACTTAATTATCTTCAACTGCAAACTTTGCCACTGTCCCCGCACTGTTTACCCGCTTTTCCAAATCATTTATGAATACGTTGAACAGCACAGGTCTCAGAACGATCCTTGGGGGACCCCGCTATTTCCCTTCTCCATTGTGAAAGCTAACCATTCATTCCTACCCTTCATTTCCTATATTTTAATCAGTTACTAATCCATGAGAGGACCTTCCCTCTTATCCCATGACTGCTTACTTTGCTTAAGAGCCTTTGGTGAGGGAGGCTTGTCAAACACTTTCTGAAAGTCCAACAACACTATATCAACTGGCTTGCCCTTGTCTACACGCTTGTTCACACCCTCAAAGAATTCTAATAGATTGGTAAAGCATGATTTCCTTTAAAAAAATCTATCTTCCTCAATGTATTGTGTTAATCTATGTCTGGATGTTGATTAAAAGCAAATAAAATCTATAGATTATTAATATACCTTGGTAATAGACCATGCAGACATTAATAATAAAAATTTCAAATCAAATTTTGCTGCCAAAGAAGGTCTATCAGAACAGACACAGCTTGGACCCTGTAATAATCTTTACAGAAATTGAAAAAAATTGCTCCTGGAAAAGGGAATAAACTGCATTCACCCCAGGCTTCCCAGTTCCAAGTATTTCCACAGGACATTTAAGATTAATTCATGGGGAAGATGTTCTAGTACTCCCTCCAACAGAGATAATTCATGTTGTCTGTCTCTGCCTACTTTCTTTTCCAATAATCACATAACACTTTCTCTTTCAATCATGGCCTGAAGATTTTGCATTCTTGCTGCATTGCTGTGCTCACCACAGATTCTTCCTGAATATTCCCTTCACACAGGATCACAGAGAAAGAGTCAGCATGGTGCATCGGGTGACCAGGTGTCCAGTTTTTGACTGGAACACCCGGTCAAAAGAGGATCTTGGTGGTTCCGGTCAGCACTGCTGACTGGGCTGTTGACTGTCCGGTTGGCGGCACGGCACAGCGCAGCGTGGCATGGCTGGCAGGCTCCCTGCTAGTCTCTGCTCGGTGCGGCTCTCCAGAAGCAGCCGGCATATCCTCCCTTCGGCTCCTACGTGTAGGGCAGGGGTGGAGAACCTAGGGCACACAGGCCGGATCTGGCCCCGTGGTTAATTTCATCTGGCCCGTCTTGCCCCCCCCCCCCCGGGACAGGAGCCATGAGCGCCAACTCGCCCAGTTGCGGGAGGGGAAGCCCTCTTGCTGCCCCCCGTGTGGGACTGGAGCCACTGCACTGGCTTGTCCTGTTGCGGGGGGAAGCCCCAAGCCTCCACTTCCCCACACCCCAGCCCATGAGGCAGGAGCCGCTGCACTGGCTTGTCCAGCTCTGGGGGGAAGCCCCGAGCCTCTGCGCCCCACCACCCCACCATGGGGCTGGAGTCACAAGCACCAGCTTGCCCCACTGCAGGGGAAAGTCTTGAACCTCTGAGCCCATCCCCCTCCCCCCGGGGTGATGAGTGGCCTGCGATTGATTTTTTTCAGGGGGTCAATTGCCCGTGAAAGAAAAAAGGTTCCCCATACCAGAGCCCGCACCCCCATCCAGCGCCCTCACTCCCCCCCCCCATCATGCCCCAATCCCCTGCCCCAGCCCTGATTCCCCTCCCGCACCCCTAACCCCTCAGTGTCAGCCCGGAGCACCCTCCTGCACAACAAACCCCTCATCCTCAACCGCACCCCAGAACCCGCACCTCCATGCCCAGAGCCCGTGCCTCCTCCCACACCCCAAACCCCTGCTTCAGCCCAGAGCCTCCTCCCATACTCCAAACCCATTGGCTCCACCCCCCCCCAGCCCAGAGCTCCCTCCTCCACTCCAAACCCCTCATCCCTGGCCCCAACCCAGAGCCCGCACCCCCAGCCAGAGCCCTCACCCTCTCTCGCATCCCAACCCACTGCCTCAGCCTGGAGCCCCCTCCTGCCTCTGAACTCATTTCTGACCCCACCTCAGAGCTTGCACCCACAGCCAGAGCCCTCACCCCCTCCTGCAACCCAGCCCCCTGAGCCATCCTGGTGAAAATGAGCGAGTGAGTGAGGGTGGGGAGAGCAAGTGACAAATGGGGGAGGGAGGAATGGAGTGAGCGAGGGCAGGGCCTCAAAGAAGGGGCGGGGCATGGACGGGGCCTTGGAGGAGGGGCTGGGCAAGGGTGTTTGGTTTTGTGTGAGTAGAAAATTGGCAACCCTAGTGGTGCATTGCACAGCCAGCAGCTCACCCATAAGGAGATATTGATACATATGTCTGAGGATCATTATACAATTGCTGACTAATTCTGCAAAACTTAAATATTTTTACAGGTATACAAAATATATATGTATAACAGCTCCCAGGACCTCTGCAATGAGGCAGAGATTACAGATTTGATGGTGGCTCATAAAGTCAGATGTGTTAAGTTAAATGTTTTAAGTGCTGGCATTATGCAAGAAAATTTAATTTCTAAAGTTAATACCCACTCACAAAACCTCAAATTCTATAATGCTGAGGCATTTTAAAGTACCATTTAACATTAAGTAACATTAACTTTTAAAATTAATAAATGAATTTACAATTTCATTAATGAATAAAGCTAAAGGCTCTAGACAAGCTTTCACAAATCCAATTAGCTAAGGTACAAGTGGAAAGGTAATGAGTTACAAGCAGCTACGAAATAATTGACTTAAATTTATCCTCAATCAGGTCTAGGTTTATTGTTTCCTTAAATAAGTAAGAACATTTGTTCCACGGAGATGATGATGAACAATCAGCTCAAATTATCTCCATTTATTTTCCAGTCTACCACTAATTGCTTTCCATTCTCTAACCAAGAGTTGGAATTTGAGATATTAATGCTCCAGACTCAGAAGAGCATCTTTGACAATAGTATTTCTAGTAATGGATTATTATTAATTATTATTATTAAATACCACTAGTGGGGGTAAAAGTAATAATTTCTGAATGAGGGAAAGATATACTGAAATCTGGAAATACTAATATAATACATTTTAAAAATATATTTAAATTAACTAACAGTACCTGATACCCACTGAAAAATTAAATCCACTAGTTCATCTTTAAATGCATCATCAAAAGATGTACTGGATTCTGGAAATGCTTTACAGAAAGCAACATAGATGACTTGTGACAAACAATCAGGATACACCTGCCAAAATAAGAATTAAACTGAATATAACAATTATAAGGTTACAAAAAGAGCTTTAATATTAGTTTTACTAGAGTTATAACTCTGTTTACAAAAAAAATAAAGTGAAATGCAATAATCATTGAACTAATGCATTCAAAAATAGTTTGTCTGTATTATTTGTATGAAATATTAAACATCTGTGTCAAATATAATAGCGGGTGTAATGGTCAAAACCTTGCTGAAAAAGGGTACAGGTCAAGGTTGGCAGCTACAAGAATTGTAAAATGCTGATTCCAAAAGACTACATTTATCATCTCTGAATGAGTCACTATGGCTCAAATGAAGCATGGAAGAATGAATTGGGAATAAAAAACATTGCTTAAGGTTTAAGTAATCACTATATGTAATGAAAAGTAAGCATTTTGGAAAACTTTGCCATGTTTATTTTAGGATCACATTTCATTGGTCACATATTGTTTGAGCCAGGTATTAATTTCAGATTGCCCGCATGTTGTTCTAACATTAGAAGTTGTCACTCTCCTTTCTCTTTCTCTCTCACCCACACACACACTGCTCTGTTTTCTCTACCTAGAATATATAGGGTCAGATATACGCATACTAACTTTTGCACCATGTCATCATTTTTATAAAGCTAAAAAAAGTATATTCAGATAACATTTTCATAAGAAAATATTATGCAAACATTTCATTTTAACAAGTTAAATCTATGAGTTTATTTTTAATTTCATATCAGTCATATGCAAACTGAATAAAAACACAGCTGCTGCAACGTATGAATCTGAATTTTTAATGCTAGCACATATCTGGATTCTGGTCCAAGCAATGTCATAATATATGTTGCATGCTAAACACTTACACTATACAAATATACATGTAACTATCTCTACTTCTAATTCCTCCTTGTGAGTGGGAGGCAATAGGACCCCACCCAAAACAACACCTCATGGACTTGCACATGGCATTTTTAGACCTAATGACTATTTTCTCCTGGTTGATTGTACCACTTTGTGGCTACAAGGCTCCCAAATAAAGACACCAACAGGAAAAGTCTAGCCAGAGTAAATTGTTTGTAAAATATACAGAGTACATGGTGAAGAAATATCCTAGTAATAGCTTAAATGCAGCCCCACACTGGAGGAGTTCCAAATGCCACAGCCTCTCAGAATCAGAACTACTGGAAGGAAAATCAAGAGTGAGTCCTAGTTTACTAGATGTTCTTTGGTGCTCATCACCACAGTATCTCACATAAATTAATGAAATAATCCACATAGCTCCTATATGAGGAGGAGAATATGAGTACATAGTGTGTCATCTGAGGATCTCAAAAGGCTTAACTAATATTAGATAATTGACAGTTTAGTTTTAATTGCCCCACTAATTCTAAGGAAGGGTGCAACCCCTCTTGTAAGGTCCAGTAGATGACCTTTAGCTCAAGAAAAAGTTGATAATTATGTCCTCAGCATTAACTTACATGTACTTTAGTAGAAATTTGTATTGTGCTTTTCAGTAGGAGTATGCTACATAAGGTAACATTTTCAAAAGTGCTTCAAGGCTAGATTCACAAAGGGGACTTAGGCGTTGCAACTCTGAGCCTAACTCCTAGGAGCCCTGCCACCCAGTGGTATTCACAGCACTGAGTTTGGCACCCAGGCTCTTCATACAACACATAGGGAGAGTTAGGCACCTAAGAACGGGATTTTCAGAAGCCAGTAGTGAAATGCCGAAGAAAGGGCAGGGAGAAGGCAGGGTTTAGACATCTAAGCAGCTGCTCTCATGAGCCTGGCTGACAGGCCAGAGAGAGGTGCATCTCTCTCTGCTTAGAATCTCAGACATGAAAACCCTCTCCTGAAGTTATCCATCTATGCCAGGTCAGCTGCTTAGGTAACTCATGCCCTACCTGCCAAAATGCTCTCTCTTGCTCTCTCTTTCTCCTGCTCATTAGATACCTCTCTCATGCTGGCTCTATATGTCCCTGTGCCCTGGATGTTTTTTGTGCAGGTGCTGTGTTGTGTCCCACCCACAAACATACGTTGCCCCACCCCCATCTATCAGTAGCCAGCATCCAGACTTCCTGCTGCAGAGTCTGGCAGGTAACAGGTGTGTGTAGAACACACCTACAGGATAAGGCCTTACAGGTGAAGTAGGCATTCTCTCTCCTTCAGGGCTTCGGTTTCAGCTACTGCTCTGAGCAGTTTGTTAGCTGTTGGGTGGCAGCTAGGGCTGGCCTTACCATGAGGTGAACTGAGGCAGCCACCTAAGGTGCCAGACTGTGTGGGGGCACCCTAGGACCTAGAGTGTAGAAAATTGTGTCTGCTGCTGGTGCATATGTATTCTCTCTGCTCTAGATGCACAGAGATGGTGGAGTGCTGTGCTGGAGGAAGGAGGGCACAAGAGACAAGGCAGGCAGGAGAAAAGGTGAGAGGGAATAACAGAAAGCAGCAGGAGCCGAGGGAGAGAGAGGATGACGAGCCTCTTACGTACCTCTCTAGCACCCCCTGGTTCTGGACTGATTAACACCAGCTTCTCAGGGAGCTTTCTGTTTCCTGCTGCTTCCCTGAACCCACTTGAGGAGAACAGGCAGTCAGCTGAAGTAGTAGGAGCCAGTTAGGCCCTTAAGATGCTGATATCTTCCCTCACTCAAGCCCTGCTACCAACCTGCTTATTTCTCCCCTTCAATTGAGCGTTGAGAGCCACTATAGCTGGCACAGAACAGCAGTCACGAGTGAAAAAAGAAAACGCCCCTCTGGGGCAGCATTCAGAAAAAGAAAGAAAGCAAAGGAAGCTTTTCTATCTAAGTAGGAAGGAGCTCTCCTGAGATACATAGACACAAATGTTCAAGGTGAGCCTTCCAGCCCCAGTGAGGATGTGAGTGGTGAGGAGATTCCTGATCTTCCAGTTAGTCAGAGTGCAGGTGACCTGACAGCTAATGCAGCATCCATATCTCCATCTCAAATGGATGTAACCATGCATATTCCTGAAAAGTGTAGATCAGAGAAGAGTGTGGTGGAGGCGCAAGAAACAGCTGCTGCTGAGCTTAGTTCCTTAAGTCTAGATGATCCAGGACTGTGGACCCACTTGAGCAGTAGCCTGAGGGACTTCCTTGTACTGCATGGGCCACAGCAAGTGAAAAACTTCATGTTCCCCAAAGACAATGAAAATAGATGTTTCCATCCAACACATGACTGGTGTGAAATCCCCAATGGTGACAAAGTGGAGAGGCCATGGCTTATGTACTCAAAAACGCAGAAGGCTGCATACTGTTTTTGTTGCAAACTCTTCCAGTCTATTGTTCCAGCCACATTGGGTTCTACAGGAACAAAGGACTGGAAAAATCTGGCTAGAAATCTGACATGCCATGAGAAGGCAGCAAATCACCAGAGAGCATTCCATAGGTGGAAAGAGCTTGAGATGAGACTAAGGTTAAAGGCCACCATAGATGATCAGCATCAAGAGAAGATTGCATCAGAGTCTCTTTACTGGCAAAATGTTCTGAAAAGGCTCATTGCCATTGTGAGAATGCTTGCTACCCAAAACATAGCACTGCGTGGCACATCACATCAGCTGTATGTGCCAAACAATGGAAACTTGCTTAAAATTGTGGAGCTGATGGCTGAGTTTGATGCTGTACTCCAGAAGTATCTAAGAAGAGTCACCACCCAAGAAATGTACACACACCACTACCTTGGAAAAACAATTCAAAATGAGATCATACAGTTACTGGCAACAAAAGTCAAACAGAAGATTGTGGGAGATCTGAAGTCAGCAAGATATTACTCTGTTATTCTGGACTGCACATGGAACAAATGACTTTAATGGTGCATTTTGTAACAACAACAAAACCTAGTGAAAATGTCCCTGCAATGGTGACTGTCAGAGAGCATTTTCTAGAATGTATTGACATTGATGATACTACAGGAGTTGGTATGACAAATGTGCTTCTTAAAAAGCTGGAAGATATGGGAATTGCGATAGCTGACATGAGAGGTCAGGGCTACGATAATGGTGCCAACATGAGAGGAAAGAACAGAAGAGTGCAGACATGGATCCAAGAGTTAAACCCTCGAGCTTTTTTTGTCCCATGCAGTTCTCATTCATTGAACTTGGTGGTCAGTGATGCAGCATCAGCTTCTAGCGAGGCTGCTGAATTTTTTAATGTAATTCAAAGCATCTATGTATTTTTCTCTGCATCAACTCATAGATGGCAAATTTTGAAGCAACATCTGGGAACATCCTCTCTGACACTGAAACCACTGAGTGCCACATGATGGGAAAGTTGAGTGGAGGCGATAAAGCAGGCCTGCAAAACATGCGGCCCGGGGGCCGCATGCGGCCCGCGTGGGCTCACTGTGTGGCCCACGGGGGGGTGAGTAGGCAAGCAGAGGGGCGGGGCAAGCCAACAGCCGGCTGGCCAGCCGGCGGGTGGGCGGGCTGGTAAAGAGGCCAGTGGCAGGCTGGGGAGTGAGGGTGAGCCAGCGGCAGGGGGCGGGGGCAGCGGCAGAAGGTAAGAGGCCAGCAGCAGGCAGGCAGGTGAGCTGGCGGTGGGGGGAGCCGACGAGCTGGCGGCGGGGGGAGCCGGCAGAGGGGGGGGCTGAGGAGGCAAGCGGGCGGCGGGGGGTGAATAGGCGAGCCAGGTGGGGTGGGGGATGATGAGCCGAGTGGGCAGGCAGTGGCAGGGCGGCAGGTGAGCCAGGCTTCCACACCCCAGCGCTGGGGAAGGAGGGGTTGTTTCCGCAGAGTGGGCGGTGCTGCGGGGGGGGGGTGTTTCCGTGAGGCCGTGGGGTTTCGTCCCTCAGCTGTTTTTTTTGGAGTAATATGGCCCTCACCGCTTTATGAGTTGTGCAGGCCTGCGATAAAGCCTATCAAAAATCAAATTGGGAAGATAGATGATGCCATAGTTGCCATTATGGAGGATAATGCTATGACAGGAACTGTTTCTGGGAGAACAGTGGCAGTGGGAAATGGAATCACCAGAAACATACATAACTTCAAATTTCTGTGTGGCTTAGTGTTGTGGCATGACATACTGTTTGAAATAAATGTTGTAAGCAACAGACTCCAAGGTGTTGACCTTGATATATCTGGAGCAATGGCACAACTGGACAAAGCAAAGTCATACCTATAGTCTTACTGGTCAGATGAGGGATTTCAAAACATTCTGAAGAGTGCACAGAAGTTGGCAGAGGAACTTCACACTAAAGCTATTTTCCCACCCATTCAAGAATACAAGAGTCACCGAAGAAGACGACATTTTGATTACGAGGCATGGGATAATCCCGTAAGAGACCCCAAACAACAATTCAAAGTTGAATTCTTTAACCAGGTGCTAGATCATGCAATACAGTCAGCTGAAGAACATTTCACACAGCTCAAGGAACACAGCACTATATTTGGGATGTTGTATGATATTCCAAAACTCCTCACTATACCTGAAGATCTACACCAGCAATGCAGGGCACTAGAGACAGTGGTGACACATGATGACTTGCACAATATTGATGAAAGTGATTTAGGTGATGAACTGAAAGCCCTTTCAAGATACATTTCAGCAGGATCAACTCCAGAGGCTGTTCTGAAATGTATGTGCACAAATAAGATGACCACCCTCTTTCCAAATGCTTTTGTTGCTCTGCACATACTTCTAACACTTCCTGCAACAGTTGCAGTGGAGAACGCAGCTTCTCCAAGCTGAAGTTAATAAAAACACATCTATGCTCCACAATGACACAGAAGAGGCTGGTCGGCTTTGCAACCATCTCAATAGAGTATGAGCGGGCCCAGACTATGGACCTTCAGGAAGCAATTCAAATCTTTGCAACCAGGAAGGCATGGAAAGCACCACTTTGATTATTCAAACAGATAAAAATGCCAGTGTTTACTATGCAGACAAGAAAAGTTACATTTGCTGTTCAAGCATTTGAAAGTTAAGTGTTACTTAAAATTTCTGAACAAGGCATTTTAAGTTGTTAGTTCTCCTTTATTGGGGTAGGTAGCAGAGCAGTACCATGAGATGAGTAGAACAGGAAGAAGGCAGAATTGAGACCTTTCAAAGTTTTGACCCAAGCGAGGGGGTATGGGGGTGTCATTTGAGCTCCCCTCCTCAGGTGCCAAAATGTTGTTCAGCCAGGAACCCCCTACACAGATCTCCCAAAACATGTATTGTTTAAGCAAGGGAATGTTTGTGGCTATGTGAATGGGGGAGCTTGTTTCTCTTAGCCTTTTCCCTCTGACATACCAATTTCCATTTAATCAATGCATTTTCCCACACCATGTACAAGAAGGAAGAAAAAGAGGCTTAAAAACTTGCCAAACTCATATAACTAATCATTGCAACTCATATGTCACCGTACCTTTACCTGAAAAAAAGCATCTTTAATATCACTGGGGACACATAGGAAAAGTGACACAAAACTGTCCGCAATTCTGTCAAACAAGTAATCTTGATCTTCTTGACTAGGCTTAAAAGGAAAAATCAACATAAAATTAGAAATAGTTCTGAATTACATGATGATGGTCAGAATTTAGGCCCTGACTCAGCAGGGTACTTATGCATGCGTGCAATTCCACTACAGATAATATAATGACTTACATGTTTAAAGTTAGACATGTGCTTAAATACCCTGTTGAACTGTGGCATTAGCAATTTCTTGTAGCATTTAATCTGATGATATGAGGAATAACACTGTTATCCATATTCCCAAAAGTAATTTTACATTTTGCTGTATTCTTTCCCCCTCTAAATTAACAGTTTTCTTAATTTATTGCAAAAGCTTTTGATTTGACACAGCACTTAAGCACATGCTTAATTTGAAGCATGTGTTTAATCCATCCCTATTAAGCACAACCTTAAATGTTGGGCTGAAGTGCTGTACTGAGTCAAGGGTAGCTCACAAACACAGACATGTACTGTATGAATATTTTCCCTTGACTCCTCAGTTATGTACATATTGATAGTGTCAGGTAACAAAAGTGGTGATATTTTTGCTTTATGTTCTTATATTTAATTATTTCAAAACAAAATCTTGCATAAATCTTAGCATCATTAAACAAAGTAAACTAAGCTAAAGTAAACAGTCAATTCTGACTTACAGTTTTATTTTAGTATTCAGTGATATAAACCTTCTATCTTAAATGGCTCTTCACAAGTAAAATGTATGTCCTCTGAGATCAGGTTAAAGTTAGATGTTTCATTCTGGGCCTACTTCTGCTCCTGTTGAATTTATTCAATCTATGGATCATGACTTTGTAAAACAAGAAATCTTTATTTTGTACATTTGATTAGAAGAGATGTAAGAATAACTTTTGTTATACGTTTATACCTTAAACTTTTGAAGAAACCACCACCAAAAACAATCCTGTAAAACAGCGACAGATGCTTCTGAGAGAAACAACTTGCTCCAAGCTTTAAAAACTTCTCCCTGTTTAAACAAACTTTTTGTATAATTTATTTATTCAGATTGTAGAAATGCAAAAAGTTAAAGAGCGCAATTGTGCACTTCATAACAAAATCCAGCAGATAGTAGAAAAATGTCTTAGCTTCAGCAAACACTTGGAAAAAACCTCAAGAGGAAAACGCTTAGCTTTAAGTTGAAGAGAAACAGTTTCTTTCAAAATTATCCACTATGTTGGGTACAACATGGGGTACTCAAGTGGATACGATGAAAGCCTGATATTCTTAAGTGCCAAGCATTTGCAGCTTGCATTGGCTTTGACTGGAGTTACAGATATTCAGCATATCTGAAACTCAGGTCCTAAGTGTCTCAAATTTGGCACTCAAAAACTGAGATACACATAATTAGTGAGGCCTTAGGTAGTGTTCTTTGCATTTGAATCCTAAAAATGAGTTCAACACAATAGCAATTTAAAAACAATACCTCCGAGTATAAGAGCACAGTTAGCCAAATCAATAAAGAATATTCATATGTAAGTTCCATTTATTCCCCTCTGCATCAGGTAACAGGCATAAATTATGAACTGTGCCTGCCCCCTGTGCAGAAGTATTAGTGAGATTTTAGAATTGTCCTGGTGGGTAGCTCTACAGGGCAAGGCACAAATTAACCAATGGTGCTGGAACTAGGGTGCTGGGGGTGTGGCAGCACCCTCTGGGTTGAAGTGGTTTCTATCATATACAAGGCTTACAGTTTTGTTCAATGGCTTTCAGCACCCCCACTATAAAAACTGTTCCAATGCCACTGAAACTATACCCAAAATATTACAATTAATGTAATAAAAAGACTTTAAAACTCACATAACGGTATTTTTTCAACATGCTTATGTGGTGTGCAATTGCAGTTTTCTAAAAAATTTTTTCCCAAATGAGGCTATTAAAAATTATTACATTACACAAATTATATTTCTAAAGTTACATTTTTGAAGTAGTTGTTGAATCTGTTACTATCTGATAATACCTGAGGGATTGTAAATATTATGTAATTTATGTACTGAATTTTTCTGGAATTCGTGCATTTTGACTGTGTCAGGTTTATTTATTATGGCAGCTATTAATTTCCTGTCATTTGCTGAAGGTAAAGTAGTGTCAGTATGACAAAAAACAGACTTTTTGAAATTGGGGGTGGGACTAAAATTATGGTTTTTTAGCTGTCCAAGTCATTTTTTGATAGCAGGCTTTCTGACAGCATTGTGTGCCAAACATATGCATATGTAACTAATTTTTTTAAAAGTAAAAAAATTTGTATATTTTGAATCTAAACATCTTGTTGAAGGCTGGTAGTGAAATATTAACGTTAGAAGTAATGTTCAGTCCCTCAAAATATACAGCACTATAATTTCCTTTTGTAAAAGTTATTACCAGCTATTCAAAGAATGACAGTTGACCTAAACACTTATTTGGGATAAGTCTTCAAAGGGTTATAAAAGGTTATAGCTCTGCAGCTCCCATGACAGTCTATGGATGATTTAGATTAGATAATAGGAAAAAAACTAACTATAAGGATAGTTAGGTACTGGAAAAGATTATCAAGGGAGGTTGTATAGTTCTTGTCATTGGAGTTTTTGAGAACACTCTAGACAAACATCTGTCAGCGATGGTGTAGGTATTCATAAACACTTGTACCCTCTTTGTGTCAACTGTTATTACCCCTCCTTCCCTGTTATGTAATGGACTTACATTTTCCTTCATCTTACTCCTAATGCATTTATAGAACCTTTTTATTGCCTTTTATGTCCCTTGTCAGTTGTAACTCATTTTATGCCTCTATGATTTTGTCCCGACATGCTTGTGCTCTTCTTTTGTACTTATCCTTAGCAATTTGTCCTTGTTTTCACTTTTTGTTTCATTCCCTTTTGATTTTCAGGTAATTAAAGAGCTCCTGATACAGCTATATTTGTTTCTTCCTATCTTTACTGTACTTTGGGATAGTTTGCTGTTATGCCTTTAATGCTGTCCCTTTGAGAAACTGCCAGCTGTCCTGAACTACTTTTTCTCTTATATTTCTTTCCCTTGGGACCTTGTCTAACAATTCTTTTAGTTTGTTTATCCTCTTCTAAACAAAAGAGGCACCTGGAGAGTCTGCTGGTAAGTGGCACTGGAGCTTCACATGAAGGGCAGATTTTGAACCCTGGGAATTTTGTTTCTTCCATATTGTTAGAGCTCCTCTAATGCATGGAGAGGAGAAGTCTAGCCGATAAATTAAATATCTCACACAAAAAAACTGGTTTTGGTGCCAACTGGCAAAAAGACTAAAACTATTCACTAAGAACTAACTAAATAACAATAATAACTAGCACTAGGGTTCCTTCTTGCTGCCACAGGATGTAAGAAGGCACAGAGGGATAGCACTCTGCCTTTTATGTTCTTGAGTGGGAGGTGCAAGGATATCTAGCAGGCACAGCCCTATTGGGCACTACTGCCCAAAAGAATCCCATTTTGTACAAATAGGGTTCATGTGCACCAAGAGGAGAATCCATGTGCACAATCTTTTGAAGAAACAAAGGGATTTTCTTCACTGAACTATTAGCTCGGGGTGTAACACAAGTTTTTCCCTAACCTGATTCCAGTACACAAACATAAACCTCTAGCTCAAATTAAGTGGTGCTTTAAATTTGAGCTAGATAGCGTATAAGGGAACTTTAACACTTACACACCAAAGCTTGCGTGCTGCTGCACTAGTAATGCAATGGGATGCAGGAACTTGAATTACAACTCATCAGCTTCTAACAGAATCACTCTGATAATCCAATCACTCTGTGTAGCTTAAGTGGTGTTTCCCATTGTGGTCAGTCTCACTTCCCTCTCACTTGAGCTAGGCAGGTATCAGGACCCCACCTACAGGGTGGGGGTCGAGGCCAGGACCACGGTCTGAGTTCAGTCTAAATCAGGGACCTCAAACTCAAATTACCACGAAGGCCACATGAGAAATAGTAAATTGGCCCGAGGGCCGCATCACTGAAACCTTTTCATACAATGATACAAAAGTATAGTCAAAAATGAAAAAAAATGAAGAGTAATATAGTATTCTATTAAAAGTCAATGTATTAACTTTTTAAAAACTATAATGCAAAGAGGGGTTTTAATAAAATATTAACACTCAGTAATGTTTTGGAGCTTGGCTGCCAGTGGAGTCGGCGCTTATGGCGGGTCGCAGGAAATAACTTCACGGGCCGCATGTGGCCCGTGGGCTGCGTGTTTGAGACCTCTGGTCTAAAGGGTTCAAGGCCAGAAGCAGCAGTCAAAGTTGGAATTGAGGTCAATGAGTTGCACCATGTCAGAGCCAAGTGAGTCAGCCAAAGTACGGTTAGTAAAACAGAGGCAGGGCAAGATGCAGTAATGAAGCAGGGAACCAGGAACGAAGGCAGCATGAGGAATTAGGAGCAGAGCAGGGAACCAGAAGCAAGGCTTGGCATCAGGAGCAGGACTGGGGCCAGAAACTAGCAGTGAGACAATGTATCAAGAGTGTGCCGCAGGGTCTGTTTGCAGCTCCAAGCTGGAAATCCACCTAGTTGCACAGACAGCCTCCAGATGTTTGTCCTAGGGCAATTAGAGAAGGCAGTACGCTCTGCAAGTCAGGACCTCCATGGGGTGAGACATCCAGTGGAGCTTGAACCCATAGGGCTCATAGGCTTCTGTTCCCTGCTTCACCAGACCTGTAGTTTGGCTGTGTGGACAAGGCAGCCACCCAGGAGCCTGTAGACCTGGGTTCCAGGTCCATGGATACTCACAGCAGGAGTCCTGTAGACAATAGCCTCATGCACTACACAGGCCTGATTCATTCCCTGAGCACTGCCCATCCTGTGGATTGAATAAGAGATGTACCCTGTGCAAACATACCATGTGATCGTGTAATTAAAGACTATACTATAATGCATATACATATGAATTAAGGTTATATGGGCAATCCTAATTCTGGCATTTTGGCCCACATCCCTAAAGGTATTAAGATGCCTAACTCCTATTAATTTTAATGGGAGTTAGGTGCCTAAATACCTTTGAAGATCTGGAGCTTACTAACTTCTGAGTGCTTGACTTTGCAACTCTAATGTTATTTTGATGTATTTTCCCCCAATATAATAATAGATCAGGTTTGAGACACAAGAAAAATCTCTGAGGGGAAACGTTCATTGCTGCTGCCTGATGTGAGCCGGTTGTGCGTATAAATAATGGACTTCACTGTCTAGATTTCTCAATCTGGCATCTTTCATGAATTAAAAAAACCTAAAGAAAAAATTGAATATGAACATTTTAAAATATATGCTTATTTAAGATATAAACCATAAAGATTTGGCGCTATTTTATTTTAGCAGTTTCTATTTAGCAAACTGGAGTAAAGTGTACATACTTTGAAATTGTGAGCTTTTATAACCAAGTCCCAAAGTTTTCCTGCTTCCAAGTGTCTTGGTAGATCTGTAAGCTGTTTTAATTTGAAACCTGGGAAACTATAATTCTAAAAGGAAAAAAATGTTTAATTACTAATTACTACACACTTCCTAGGGAAAACATCTGTAGTTTCTATTTTTTTGCTGAGAACATATCACTTCAAATGTATCCACCATACATTTTTTTCTAAACTGAAATTGAAGACACCCCTCAATGGGGGTCTCATTTTTTCAGTAGTATTTTCTTGATCAATTGCTTTCGCTGATTGTCCAGACTCATTGAGAAGTCCAGTTATCAGTCAAGGTACAGCAAGAAATTGCTGCCTGATCACTAGTAAACATTTTGCATTCCTGTGGTTCTGTCTCAAAAATTACTTACCCCCACAAGATATAAAGTAAAACCCCAGTCAAAGTGTTTTGCTTTGTTTTTATATTTAAGTCAGCAGTTCAATTTGAGATCATATTTTGCTATTTCCCAGCCCCTGCCTTCATTGCCTTGTTGAAGCTAGTCACTGCAGAGTCATTCTGTTAATTGTATGGCAAGT
The DNA here is from genome assembly GCA_033296515.1 of Macrochelys suwanniensis. Taxonomy (NCBI): domain Eukaryota; kingdom Metazoa; phylum Chordata; order Testudines; family Chelydridae; genus Macrochelys; species Macrochelys suwanniensis. The sequence goes on from CM065785.1 coordinate 67,686,456, forward strand.
GCATAACAGATAGTGTCCCAGCAGAGGCAAGGGACATAGCTAAGAAAACAATTCTCCTTCTGCCTGACATCACCTTATAATTTGAACATGCTGTATGTTTTTTATTTCACGCCAGGAAGTGGGTCAGTTTGTATTTCAGAGTACAGAAAGCAAAATAAAAATAAGAAAAATGCTTAGCATTTACATAGCACTTTATGTGTTCAAAGCGCTATGCAGATAATATCACTCTTGTTAGTTAAGTGGGTTCTGATCTAGTGATGTCAATAAAATTACTCATGCAACTCAGGTTAGCAGGTTTTGGCCCTTAACTTTAGAGAAGTCTCAGAAGAACACAGAACCTGATTTGCTATTTTTACATGTATCAGTAATATACCATATCTTAATTAGCTTAGTTATAAATACATTATTGTGTTGTGATAGAAGTTTACATCTGTTCTTATTTCATATTATCTTCATGAAATTTGCTGTTAATATTTTAGTGCTCAGTTCCACAACACTGACATCTATCAATAACTTGACTTATGTATAATCACACTGATGCCTCAAATGGAGCAGTCAGAATCCCTGGCTGTCCCAGTGGTGCCTTGTATGCTCTTACTAGTCAGATTTGGTTAAAGGCTCCTTTAACTTATGGCAGGAGCAGAAGCAGACTCATAAGTGGCTGGAGAAAATATTCTTGGGCTAGGGAGGCTCAGCAGGGGCATATCCATAAGTGGGCTTAGGTGGGCTACAGCTCACACAGTTAGCACCCAATTAAGCCCTCCATCATACCAGTAGTGAAGGGGCTCCTTCTGGCAGAGATCAATTTTGGGGAGACTGAGTCCCCTCTAGCCTTAGCTACCCACTGCCTACGAGGAACCCCAAGCAGCTCCAGGAATCAGGAGAATATAAAACTGACACACAGCCACTTTTGCTTCCCCCATAGGTTCTTCATTGAGCACAGCTTAGAAAGATCCAAAAATTAGGCCCCAAGTATTCATTCATAACATGTCAATTAAATCAAATTAAATCAACACACTCACACCATATTTGGATTTTCCATTATGCGGTATATCTAAATGTATATAATTAATAACAATAATATTGAATCTTTCATATATATATATTTGGGGCCTAATTCTGTACTCCTTTCTTTCCCTAAATTGCCACTGATTTACACACTATTGACACAATATATTGGTTTAATATAATACTGTAATCTACTTTATGATATGTTTAGCAAACTTACCTTTACATTTTTTCTGCTTGATTCCTCAGTGATATATTTATCAATCTGAAAAATGTTTTAAACAAACAATTCAAAACTAATGTTAAATGCACTTCATACCATGAATTAAACATCTTGTATTCTCAGATAAAGGAAAACACTTTCAGCTGATGACATATTCCAAGTCAGAACTTAAAATAGCCCAAGAATGACTTCAGATTGAAAAACATGGCCTGTGACACCCAAAGGCTTTAGGTCTTATCTACACACTACAGAGTATTGTGTGACAATATAAAGAACGATCATATTTTTGAGTAGTTTTATCTGTGTGATCATATAGGGCGGGGCACAATCTCAGTCTAAGATGCAAGATAGAGGCCCCTTTGAAAATCTGGTCTTCACTGTCTAAACCTGTAACAGAATGAAAAAAAAATTAAAATAAATAGTATACCTTTGTTTTCCTCATCTTGCCTGTTTGAATTGAAATTTCTTCTGAATCAATAAATTGAGTATCAGTGGCTTAAAAAAAAGAGTAAGATTTAGCAACAAAATAGTCACCTCTGTTTTTTCAGCTTCAGGACAAATTCAAGATCTTGACCAAACATGCAAATACTTATGTGCTTAATTTTATGCAGTGTGTAGTCCTACTGACTCATCTTTGAGATGAATGGTAGGCTCAATAAGACTCACATTTCCTTTATGTATATCTCATCTTCTGTTTAAGAATTACATTTGTGGAGGATGTGACAGGCTGAGGTCTCATTCTTGCAAAGACGTTTGTATGTACAGTACTTTACTCATACGAAGTTAAGCTCATGCATAAGTTTTTGCAGGAGCTGGGCCTAAAAGCTTGCTCCTTTTTATTATAAATTTGACACTGCACACATGCATTTGCAACTGGAAGTTAAGGGCTATACTTTAACTGAACAAAATGTAGTGGCTTAATACACTGCGAGCAAACTACTGTTAAGAGTCATTGCCCATGTCTAACACCTCCAGACATATTCACTTTATAAATTTAAAAAACACATTATCCAATTGCATCTATTATGCACCTATTTGTTCTTTATGAGATGGAATAAAGAGGAATGTGCACCCCTAGGACTTAAGAGGAGTAGTACCTTTCTTTTAAGTTTCTGACAGTCGGGGGAGTTTGCACAGCTGTGGAATTCTGTGTATTTATATGAGTTCTTTACAATTAATGATTTTTGACTCACAGTACCAACACAAGGAATTAATCCAATTTTACAGATAGAGGACTGAGACACAGAATGATTAAGGGCTTATCTACATGGTGGGGTTATACACTCTATGGGGCTCTGATTTCTAAAGCACACTAACATGCTGTGCATTAATTGGTCCATGTAGACCCTGCGGGTGCACACTAAAAGATCCTAGTGCTCTTTTAAAGCATACTAACAGGGTCTACATTGACCACTTAATGCGCAAAAGTTTAGTGAGCTTTAGAAATCATAACCCGACAGAACACATTACCTCACCGTGTAGGCAAACCCTAAGTGCCCAGCCCCATGCTTAACCAGAAGATTATCCTTGTGGGGGAGGGGGGAAAGAAGCATGAGGCCTTAGTGTTTAATGCCTTGTCATCAATTGTCATACATGAACTTTTACTGAATTTTTACCATGTAAAACTTTACTTCATACTTTGTACCCATATAATTTTTCTTGCTCATTTTGCAGGGCACAAAACTCAACTACCACATATTATTCAGAAAAAATACCACTTCCAAAAAGTATCATTAGCTGCAATTTAGGAAGTGTTGACTATCTGCTTTGATATAATTTGTAACTACCTGTGTATTACTTTTGGGTCAAACAATGCTTTTCAGAACAATGTCTCTGACTTAACAGAACACAACAGTTAAGCACATGCTCAAGTACTCTGCCAATTTGGGACTAATTTTAGGGATTCAGTGGCTGGCCCCACTCAGTCACTTTTAAGTAAGTGGCAAGCTTTCTTTCAACAGTTTTTCCATAGTTTTATCGTTGTTAGCACCTCATAATGTCATTGCAATGCCTAATTTAAAATAAATTTTAGCAAACAAACCAATTCAGGATCTGTTAAGGAGAGAGACATGAATGAAACAATCGTATCATGGGAAAACAAAACAGTCCTGAAATTCATAAATCAACATATTTGAAGAAAATGATAATATATTGTATATCAGGTAGCCCAATAGGATATAATGAGAATGCCCAGACTTTGAAAAATCAGGATGAATTTATGTATAATTGTGTGGATATATCTTAGGAAATACTATAACTAATATTTAGAGAATGTTCATCAGAAAAATAATAAAATAACATTTTTCTATGTACATGGAATTGAGTATTTTGTCATTGCAGTGAAGAAACCAAGCAGAAATAATTAGATTTCTGCTCGCAGATAAATTAATAAATCAATTGACAATCCTACTGTATCTACAATATCAGGACCACATCTCCCAGGAGATTCCAATATATACATAATGCAGAAAACAATACTGAAATCAGTTTACTAATATTTTCAAGATACAAAATTTCATAAAATAATAAATATAAAAGATAAATACTGGACAAGATTCTCAGCTGATGTGTACTGGCATATCTCTACTGAAGTCAGTATCAATTTATCTAGGTAAATATCCAAACACAATTATTTAGTTGCAATAATGATGTCCCTGCAGCCATAGCAATTCAAGGTACAATCTGCTAAGCTACTTCTAAGGAAAACCAATGTGCTACAGGACACAGCGCTGATAATTCAAGAAGTGGCTCTCCCCTTTCTAACTCACTGTTGAACCAGAGGCCCAGCATGGACTGACAGTGCATTGCTGGAAGTGTCTTTAAGATGAGATGTAAAGTTGAGGTTCTAATCAACTGTGGTGACTAAGGACAACATTTTCATCCACTTTCAGCCAGAGGGTATTTTTTGTGTTCACTTATCTGAGCCTCACTGATTGCACCAAAGGAATGCATATATATTTTGTGTAGGTGAATTGTAAGTATCCATTTACTCCCTTCCCCCTGAAGCAGGTGGACGGGAAAACAGGTAATTGGCAGAGCCTTGGCTCCACATACCCAGTGCATCAGACAATGTAGCTGAACTGGTGTAGGGTTATTGTAATTTGTTGTAAGTAAAGGAAACAAGAAAGGAATTATGCCTCTTTAAGGCACAGTGACTCCCTGGACTACTCCTTCCATTGATATATCTTATGCATATATGTTTCCCATGACTACTCCTGAGGCTACACCTCATGCACCATCCCTTACTCAAGGCTATACATGAAGATACAATCTAGCCCTATTGAACACTGCATGATCATTTTCTACTGTTCAAGTTTCATTCTACTTTATTTCACTGGATGTTTATCCAATTTTCTGTCTATATATACACACTGCCTTCCTCCCCCGCTTCCCCCATACAAGACAGCATACTCTTACAGCTATTTCCAAAAACTGGAACATAATCACTAGGGCTATGCCAGAATTTAAACGTTGGGAAATGGATTAAATTACTTAATTCACCTGTCAACCATTATTCCCAGTAGTAATAACTAAAATAATAGCCCATTACTTTGCTCTAGTGAAACACGGTGGTCATCTTCCTCTGTTGGTCTTTGTTGAAAAGAAAATATTTTTTCAGCATGTTCCTTCAGTTCAGTTTTGCACTCATTTATTCTCGTCTCCAAATCTGAGATAAGGCTGCTTTGTAGTGGAACATTTTCATACAGAAACTTAGAAATAGCATCAAATGAATAGTCATTTTTTAATTTGTCCACCAAAGGACGATCTTCATCTAGAAATGGAAATCTTGGCCAATCATCCTGCAATAATTACACATTAAAAATAATTACTCATAAACCTCATCAAAAATGTTAAGATAAAATTAAGAATCAATCATATGTGACATTAACATTTTTACAATGCATTGCAGTTCCAGTACAAACACACTTTTCCTGTTCATTTTAATGACCCCTAATTTAGACATCATTGTTTAAAGGACTCTAATTTCTTCTTATACTGAATAGTGCACTCACATTTTGTTACATCAGTCAGCAAAAAATAGGAATGGGCCAGAGAAGGGCAGAACAAATTCATGTTGGGAGATGGGCTTTATACAAGGACAAATTAACAAGAGTAGGACGTTTTAGTTTGAAAAGGAGACATCATGCGTGGAAGAGTTATCATGGTTTTAAGGACACAAATAAAGTCCTTTGTAATTTATGTTTTCTGAAAGTATAGTAATGTCTTCCATCTGTGGTGCATGCCCCTGGAAGCAGAGGCATGGACTAAGGTCCTCAATCCAGCAAAGCACTTTAAACTAGTGCTTAATTTAAGGCAAATATGTAATCCCATTGAAGTATTTAAAATTACCCATGGGATTAAGTACTTTGCTGGAGCAGGGACTAAATGCTAAAGTGTACAATCATAATAAATTGATGACGACTATACCAGGATTGGGCACTGTACAACCCCACACTAAACAGTGGACATGTTCTAATCTGTTAATAGTGTTGCCCATTTTGACCTGAGCGGTGAGTCAAAAATTTGTGGTCCCGTATGTTGTCGCAGTTAGGAGGAGAAGGTGGTGATAGTCATGTATTTCTTTCATGCAGTTTTGTATATTTACAAAGAATGTATGAAGTTCTGTCTCTCTCAATGCAGAAGCAATCAAATAGCAGGCAACAGCTTTCTTTGCACACAGCACTAAAAGCACTCTTTTCACGCTGCATCCCAACCCAAAAACCTTGCCCCAGGTTTCTTCCAAGGTCAACCACTGTGCTTTCATCATCTCCTTCAGGCTGCCTCTCCCTCAGTCTTTCCCTGGTTTATGTCAGTTCTGCCTCCCACCACCCCACCCCAAAATAATACTCAACAAAAGCTCCTGGGTGGGTTCACATACTTCTTTTCTCTTCATTGGGGGCCTATCCTTACAATTATGTTAACTGAAGGGTGAATTCACACCTGTCAATTTCAAATGAGGTTTTAACTCAACCCATACAAGGTTTCACCCAGATATCAAACTAATCATCCCCTGTAACAAATAGAAATATGTACATGGCAGTGTTCTCTCTCTCCAAATGAGAATGGATGATTGGCTGAAGCATCACTAGTGATCAGTTTAATATGGAATGTTTTGGTGGTGTACAGTTTATAGAATTCACAGGGAGATCAGGAAAATCTCCCCTATAAGCTTATTGATGCAAGACAAGGTAGAATGGCTAGAATAAGCAAAACTGATCATTCCCCCTTTCACAGTTACCAGAACTTTTTGTCTTCGGGTTTACAGCCTTGCCTTGTTGTTATGATAATAAAGTTATGGCCTGGTCATCTATTTTAAACAAGCTATGAGTCAGTGCTCTCTCAAGCATGCACTCCACAATAAAACAGGAATTACTGCTACAGCAGACACAAAACTTCCTCCATGGCCTATCTATGAATAAAATGCAGGTTAACAACAGAAGCGCTGTTCTCTGGAAGGTTTGCCATTTCTACAAAGGTCTTAGTTTTAACTGCCCAAGGGCCTAGGAAATACAATCCACATTCAAACTCGGTTTTCAATATTTATATTCATACGGCTTTTGCTCAAAGGCCTTGTTCTTGCATGTTTACTCCACCACACAAACACACACACACAGGTAGTTAAAATAATAAGCATTTCTACTTACCAATTTCTGAGACTGTAAGAATTCTTCAAAAGTACTAGGAGGCCCTTGCATTTTCTATCAACATACAAATATGAATTACTCTTATAAAAATACCTTATACAATTAAGATGGAATTTAAGGTACTGTTCTTAGTAAACAAAGCAAACACCATGATGTATACAGTATATGCTCATTCGTTAGTACTAATAAATGAGAGACCCATTGAGTGTTATCAAATTTTGATAATTAATAAACATGAGAACAAATGTGAAGACAAGAAAGGACACAGTATCACAAAAATGTAGTTTTTCATGTATTTTGACTAGTGTGAAATATTTATAAATAAACAACACTTTTTAGCATATTAATAGATATACTGCAATATACTTTGTAAAATAGTAAAGTCTATTAGTATGATAATCTGTATTGTTCTTAACAATTCAATTTTTGCTTAGAAATGGGGAGAAGTATCATGTTTTCAGATTAGCAAGTCTATTGAAATCAGGCCATAGACATTTCCTGGGTTTAGGGCAATTAAAAACTTGACCATAATTTTTTAAAAGTCTGGGCAGAAAACTAGCCTGAGAAATCTTTTAGAAAAGTTATGTCACTGAAAATAGGGGCCTGGTATGGGTCACCACTGACAATGCCAGATTCAGGACAGACTGCAAGAAATGGGGCAGACACCCTCAAAACTGGTGGTTTATTTTATAATTAGATTTGACAAAGCTAGTATCGCCACATTGGTTAGCAAGAAGTTGAAACAAGAAGCCCTTAGGCATTCTAGCCCCTGGCTTCTTTCTCAGATAACTGGACTTTTATGATGTATGATTATTAAAATCAAAATACCACATGTAGGGTTCTTCCAATCCCAAAGGACCAGCCACTATCCCCAGGTCAATATACACACTTCAGGATCTCCCCAAAACACCATGCTACAGTCAATATTTAGTAAACTAACTAAAGTTTTATTAATAAAAAATGAAAAGAAGAGAGCTATTAAAAGGTTAAAGTGAATCATATATTTTACAATTGATTTCAGAGTCTGTAGATCAGCATATATTGAGTCCAGTTGTTCAGCACAGGTGTAATATCTGCTAAGTCTGTATCAGTGTCTTAGAGTCCTTTTGTAAATTTGTCAGAGTTTACCCAGAATAGATTTGGGGAGTCCTATCTTGCATCTGGAATAGCCCCCTGAATAGCATCTAGAAAGATCAGAGCTACCGGATCTTGCCCAGTGCTTCTCTTTTTATAGCTGAAACAGGCTGGAAAGCTGACCATTGTCACCACCATGTGACGTGGGATCTTCCTTTGATGAAGAATGCAGCAATACAGAAAGCCTGTGGTCCCCACTGTGACCCATGCTTCCGTTGATGGGCCACTCAGTTGCTGCAGCCATTCAAAACTACTACGGTGGTTTACAGGTGTTTTTTCAATGTGAGTCAACAAGCTTCAGATGGTAATGTTATTGAGATAGGCTATTTTAGTAAGCTTCATCTCAATGCTAAATACAGGTTTTTCAGCTACTAACAATTGAGTATAGTTGCATATATAGTGTAAAGGCAATATAGAACTACAGGATATGAAAAGGATTTAGCATCTACAAACTAATTTGGTTAGATTGGTAAACTTTCAACAGGATATAGATAAACACTGACAAACACATTTAGCATCTAGTCTTGATTTTTATCAATACTATATATATATATATGGAGATATGCCTATCTCATAGAACTGGAAGGACCTTGCAAGGTCATCGAGTCCAGTCCCCTGCCTACACTAGCACGGCCAAGTACTGTCTCCTGACAGATTTTTGCCCCAGATCCCTAAATGGCCCCCTCAAGGATTGAACTCACAACCCCTAGGTTTAGCAGGCCAATGTTCAATCCACTGAGCTATTCCTCCCCACACAAGCAAATGGGCTTATGTTTATCAGCCCAATTAACATCTCTTTGATACCCACACACAATTTCAGTGCCTCTTGACATGCCTTTAAGAGTCATAGCCAGGTGAACTGCCCATTGCTTTCACTCCAAGCTGGCGTGTTAGCATTACACCTACGCCCCACAGTGCTCCCTGGCTGTGGCTCTGCATGGCCTCTTGGTGGCACTGTGGGAGCATCAGCTGTCAACGGGCTCTGCAGACCGAGGTTCTGATGATCCCTGAATCCTTACATCATCCCCCACTTCAGGGCCCCTTCCTCTGGGTAGGTGCTGGACCTGGTTAATCCAGCTGGTTTTGATTAAGACTTTTTACCAGGTCAGGGACATGGACATAGGCAGCGGGCTCCCAGGAGCATTCCTTGGGACCATCACTCTCCCAATCAATTAGGTAGCATAGTCTCCCCCTCTGTAGTTTAGACTTGAGGATAGAGTGGCCTATATATTCCTCGTACCCATGGACCTTGACTGGCAGGAGCAGCTGTTGGGAACGATCGGGAAAGTGGTACTCTATGTAAGGCTTCAGGAAGGATACATGGGAAATGGTATGTACCTTAAGAGATCAATGGAGCTGTAATTTGAAGGTGACAGGATTGATTTGCTGACAAATCTGGAAGAGTCCAAGAAACTGGTGGTCTAGAAGGGATTTGTAGTCCCTTTTTGCATCTTTGAGATGGTCCTTAAGCTCCTCCTGGATATGGTGAATTTGCTGGATCCAGTCACCAACTGCTGGGTCCAGGGAGGCCTCTGGCAAGGCCAGTTGGAAGCAAGGGTGGAACCCCTAATTGGCAAAGAAGGGACTCTGCCTTGTGGAGGTGAGACTAGTGATGTTGTGTGAGAACTCAGCATAAGGAAGGAGGGAGAATCAGTTGTCTTGATGGTAGTTGACAAAGCACTTTAGGTATTGCTCTGATACTTGGTTCATGCTCTCCATCTGCCCACCTGTCTGGGGGTGGTATGTGGAGGAAGTAAAAGCACAAACATCCATTAGCTGGAGCACTCCATGCCACAAAAAGAGACAAACTGCAGGCCACAGTCTGCGGTGATACAGGTGATACAGCCTGAAAACCCATGAAGACAGAGCACAGGAACCACTAGAAGCTGAGATGGTGTTTCAGCAGAGGGCAGGCTGTTACAGGGGATGAAGTGCACCATTTTGGTCAGTTGGTCTACAACAGTCAAAACCATGGTGTGGCCATCAGAGACAAGGAGTTTCGCTATCAAAGGTGATTGAGGCCCAGGCTCTAGGCAGGATCTCCAGGGGTACTGGGACACCAAGGGGCTTAGTACAGGGAGACTTGGTGCACACCCTCTAGTCACAAGAGTCAATGTTATCCTGGACTTTGGATCACATAAGAGGGCCACCAGAACAAAGGAGAAGCTGTGCGGAAAGTCTTAAGGTGGCCAAAGTGATGGCAGAGATGGAGCACTTCTAGACAGGTGCACTTTGGTGGGATATATATGTGCCCATGAAGGTAGGTGATGCTATCCTGTGTGGCACATAGCATTTTGGTTCTGGCCGTCATTTGATCAGGATGTCCTGTTATCTCCTGGGATAATGGATTGCTCCACGAAGCAGAACAGATTAGATCAAAGAGGCCTTGACATATTGTTGCACTAATGGAAGTTGTGAGGTTTTAAGAGACAGGGTGGTTCTTGGTTAGGCTCCTTGCCCTCCTCCCCATTTCGGGGACATCAGCTTTCCCATTCCTGGTTCCCAGGAGATAAGTGATAACGAAATCAAACAGAGAGAAGAATAATGCCCACCTGAGCCATCTTTGGTTCAAAGGCATGTCCCGGTTAATGCTTAATTTGTACTGAAAGAGGTGCTCGGGCTCAAAAATTAGGTGCTGGGGCTCAAGCAATTTTTTACATTCATAACTGATGTAGCAAGCCCAGTGGTGCTGGGGCTAATGAACTGCCAAGCCTAGAAGTACCAGGACTCAGCCATGGCAAGCCCAGGGACAAATTAAGTGCTGGTCCTGGTGCTCTGCAATAAAAACATAGGTTACTGTGTCACCACCACTCATTTTCTTCCAGGGTCAAGTGTCAGTGGCCCACATCAAACTGCATCAGGCCCTGGGGTTTCAGTGTGCCCTTCTCTCCTCCTTTCGCTCATGCAGCTGGTTGTCAATGTGGAAAGAGAAGTCAATGAATGCATCAAAGTGGGTCAGGGTCTCAATGTGGGCTAACTCATCCTTTACTTCCTCACTAAGTCCACACTGAAAATGGTGTAGTTGGGCTGCCTTGTTCCACTCAGTGCCAGCAGTGAGTCACTGGAACTAGGCAGCATATGAAGCAGCTGGAACTTGGTGGAGCCTTTGTAGTGCTGCTTCCGCTGAGCAAGTTTGGTGAGGGTCATCAACATTTTCAGAAAATGCTTGCAGGAAGGCATTCCAATCTGTTAACACCAGGCTGTCCCGCTCCAGCAGCATGAAGGCCCAATCCAACACTTCTCCAGCAAGCAAACTGATCACTAGTCCCGCCCTGGCTTGGTCTGTGGGATACATTCAAGAGCGGAGCAGGAAATGGAGACAATGCTGGTTAAGGAACACCAGAACTTCCCATCAAAATATTTGGGTAGTAGTACCGTGGGGACCTGTTCAGAGGGCAGTGGCCCAACCCTTGCCTGAAGCACAAAATTCTTTTCCTGGGACCATGCTAGCTGCTCACAGAGTTTCTGATTTTCTGCTAGGAGCTGCACCACTTAGGACTGCAGCAGATGGTTCTTGATTTGGAAATGCACGAACTGCTCCTGCAGATCTGGTATCCCATGAGGTCCAGAGGCTGATGGTAAACATGCCCCTTCCATACTGCTGTTAAGTGGCTCCCACAAAAGGGTTGGAAGTGGGTCTGGGTAAATTGCAAGGGACCAGGGCATAGGCAGTCTGGCCTAGTGGTCACAGCTGGGCTGGAATCCACATGGGACAATAGTCCATGAGCAATTGCTAGAGCCAGGTTCAATAAGCAACAGTCAGGGTCAAAGTCAGGCCGGGGTCAGAGACCAGAGGTAGTACCAGGCTGGAATCAGGAGGTGGGAATCAGGGTCAGCATCAGGCTGGAGTCAGAGACCGGAGATCAGAAGTACTACCAGGCAAGAGTCAGGCTGAAATCAGAGAGCAGACATGGGATCAGAGGCTTGGAGATCAGGAGACAATGTGAGGTCTGAAGTCACAGCAAGCCCAAAGTCTATGTGGTTGCCCAGACTACTTCGTTGGGCACCCTCTAGGGTTAAATAGCGCAGTGGCTCTCAACATTTCCAGATTACTGTACCCCTTTCAGGAGTATGATTTGCCTTGTGCACCCCCAAGTTACATCTCAGTTAAAAAACTACTTGCTTACAAAATCAGACATAAAAATACAAAAGTGTCACAGCACACTATTATTGAAAAATTGTTAATTTCTCAGTTTTACCATATAATTATAAAAGAAATCAATTGGAATATATATATTGTACTTACATTTCAGTGTATAGAGCAGTATAAACAAGTCATCGTCAGTATGAAATTTTACTTTATACTGACTTTGCTAGTGCTTTTTATATAGCCTGCTGTAAAACTAGCCAAATATCTAGATGAGTTGATGTACCCTGAGTAAGACCTCTGTATCCCTCCCGGGGTATGCATACCCCTGGTTGAGAACCATGAAATAGGGCACTTGGCCAATCAGAGGGCTGCAGGGTACTGTCACTCTGGGTCTGCTGAGTGGTACTTCCTGTGGCACCTACTTTCCACAGTGTTCCCTCGCTGTGGTTCTGCATGGCTTCTTAATGGCTCTGTGGGACTATCAGCTGTCCCAGGCTCTACAGATCTGGTCCCCAGATCCTTACAATGCCAATATTTTAATGTTTCAAATCACTGTACAAAGCAGAATGCAAAGGAGTTAATCGGTTTCAAATACCATGGAACTCCTTGCCAGAGGATATTGTGAAGGCCAGGACCATAACAGGGACCAAAAAACAACTAGATACATTCATGGAGGATAGGTCCATCAATGGCTGTTAGCCAAGATGGGCAGGAATGGTGCCCCTAGCCTCTGTTTGCCAGAAGCTGGGAATGAGCGACAGGGGATGGATCACTTGATGATTACTTGTTCTGTTCATTCCCTCTGGGGCACCTGGCACTGGCCACTGTCGGAAGACAGAATGGACCTTTGGTCTGACCCAGTAGGGCTATTCTTATGTACTTTTGGTCTGACACTTAAGAAGTGCTGAACTCTGGCAACTCCCAATAAAGTGCTTCTTAGTATCAAACACATGAAGATATTATTTGAATAAAATAGTAGATGGTACCATTTAGTAAACTCTGTTGTGACAACATTTTAGCACTAAGAGTTGGGGGACTATTACAGAATAAGGTGCTGTCCTGGTTATATAAACAAAAGCTTTTCCCACTTACAGTGTCACAAAGCCTTGGTCTACACTGGCGGGGGGGGAAGGGGGGGAGGAGGGGCAATCGATCTAAGTTACGCAACTTCAGCTACATGAATAACGTAGCTGAAGTCGATGTACTTAGATCTACTCACTGTGGCGTCTTCACGGCAGTGATTCGACTGCTGCCGCTCCCCCGTCGACTCCGCCTGTGCCTCTCTGCACCTCTCGCAGAGGTGGAGTACAGGAGTCAATGGCAGAGCACTTGGGGGGTCGATTTATCGCGTCTAGACTAGACGCAATAAATTGACCCCCCCCGCCTCCCCCCACTGGATCGATCGCTACTCGCCAATCCAGTAGGTAGTATAGACATACCCAAAATGTGAAAAGTTAGTTCTTGAAAAAAGAAGCTTTGATACGGTAGTGCATATCACTTTACAAACCTATTGTGACTGCCATAGAGTGACAGTGAAATAATCTAACCCCTGTGAAATGTAGCCACTTATTTTTTTACTGCAGTATATAACACATTGCCAAGAAGAACATGTCAAGCCAAAAGCAACAATAAGATCTGGTTAAATACTGCTCTCAGTTATATCCATCAATCTCATTGAAGTCAGTGGGATTTCATCAGTGTAACTGAGATCAAAAATTGGCATATCTGTCTATAATGTCAGCATTTTGCCCAAGAATACTGTCTACAATACCACTATGAATAATATACCACAGACTGCTCCTTTATTGTGTTTCACTGACTCAGGAAAATACTCTGCATCCCAAATTCATTTTAGGCCTAGTCATTTTGATCGAAATACACAACTGCTGAACACTGAATAGTATTGTTCGAGTACAAAGATTCTAATCAATAAGTGACTAAATATTCATTAAATCATTTGGAATTCATTTTAGTAATATGGCATTATTTATGTTACTAAATCTTAAAGCAGAATCTCTCAGTCATGCAAAACTGCAGAGAACAATTTGTTTCCAAATCTAAAAGAAGTATTTTTTTCTTGAGGGAATCCAAATTTGGTAGAAATTTGTGAAAAAATGTAAATGTCATGACAAATCGGGAACATACCATATTTCATTTGAAATACTGAAAACTTCTGAATATAAGTCTGTATGTTCAAATTGCAGCTATGAGTGACCAATGTACAAGAATGGCAAAAGCCTGAAGCATTATTAAATGTACTAAAGTACATTAACAAATAATAAATCTTCTATAGTACCTTATATTCAAAGTTATCACAGAATTTTAAAATTATTTATTCATTAAGCATCACAACACCTTAGTGACATAGGCAAGGTTATCTCCTAATCATTTTGTTTAGCAGTGAAAAAATGCAGCTAGACACATTTAATCAGAACTCAGGTTCTAATTATCAGCATACTTCAATACAATACAATAGTATAAGGTAATAGTAATAATAATCTTGTATCTACAGTCCACTCCTTGTCAATGGAATGAAACGTAAACATAATAAAATACCATCCTCTTAGAATAAAAAAAATTAAAAAGGCAAGATTAATTTAGAATAGGGTAAGTAAAGGATAGGAAGAAAAGATGAATATATAGGGTCAACAGTTATCATTCTAAAAACATTTTTCAAAAAGTTTTAAGATGCTTTGAAAAGTAAAGAGGGACAAAATGAGACTGATTTTGGGTGGCTGAATTTTCAACACTTTATAGCCAACTGCTGCAAAATTCAGCAGAATTACTGTGGATTTACACTGCTATCACTAGTGCAGAATTTGGTCCATGGTCCTTTTTAATATCTGTATAAACTCTATATTGGAAGGTGTATGGGTCATCAGAATGTCTATTTCCTATAAGTTTAATCAAAATATTATCTAGTGTGTCAAAATTAATGTGAGGCACTATATTTGAGCAGGTCTCAGAAGTATGACCTTTCTCTATTCTAAATACTATGCAATATAAAAGATTATGCTTTCAATTTATGCAGATAAATATAACCTCTCCACCATAACCCTGCTAATCCTTTCTGTCAGGAGTATTTGTTCAGTGTTACTATAATGAATGAGAAACATGGTGGTTTAGGAATCTCGCTGTACTGCAGTTAATGAGGGACTGAAGAAAAATCTTAATTTCTCTTTTAGTGCTGATTATCAAGATATAAGCTAAACAGAGCTTTTTCTTATAAACATCCAGCTCATGGTTTTCAGTGAATGCAGCAAACTGTAATATTGCCACCCCTGAATCTTGCACCACCCCAAAAAGACTGTTGAACATAATGAAAAATGGTGGTAAACAACAATAATGGAGAAAATCTTTACTGTGAATTAAAATGTACAGAGCACTTTCATGTGGCCTGGGTCAAATCTTATAGTGTAGGAATGTAAAACGCATCTGAGGAATTTTATTCATTTTTTTTCAAATGTCTTTTTATATGTTATTAACACTCATCCCCCCCCCATCTGTGATACCAAACAAGCACATCTGATAATTATTTATTTTACCTGTTTAATATGCTATTTTGGGGCTACCGCAGAAACACACTCAGCTTTCAGCAGCACTACACTATTTTTGTAATAAAACCTAAAATCCGTTGGTTATTTTCCTATTTTCATGCTTCGCATCACTTCTGTTGAGTGCCTGTTTCAAGGACTTTTCCTTCCTCGTTAACCATGAGACAATGGGGGAAATATCCCAGGAGACAAGCCATGCTGTGAACAACCAAGACCCCCTTGCACCCTCCTTCGCGTGGATCCAGGGCCACTTCTGAGACGGGGTGCACGACTATCCTACTAGGGATGCCCAGAAATGGGGACGGGACGAACCCAACTCCTCCAATAGCTGCCCCCTCCCTCCCCCTTCAATTCAAACCAAGGCTTGTATCAAACCCCAAATCCCGGTCTGCGTGGGGCGGAGAGGCAGAAGATTAAGGGAGAGGGGCCCCTCCCCCCCCCGAAGCCCCGCACCGGGCCGCACACCCTCAGTACCTGCCCCAGCCCCACAGCGAACGGCGGCAGTAGCAGCAGCTCTGGCCGCTGTGTACCGTTACTAAGGCCGCCTAGCAACCAAGCGTCTCCTAAAAAGCGCTCCCCCGGGTGCGTTCTTCCGGTGTCCGGCAGGCCGAGTCCGGGCCCGTTCGTTCCGAGTCCGGTCCCACGCCCAGAGCTGGGCATTCCCGTTCCGCGCTGCCGTGCGCCGCAGGACTCCGAGCAGCCGGCGTGTCTTTAGGGCTGGAGCGGAGCGAGTGGCGGAGGAGGGGTTTCCTGTGATTATCCAGTCACGCGGGGGGAGGGCGGGGCTGGGACAAGCAAACCTGGCTGGATTCCTCCAGGTAAACGTCTCCCCTCCGTGGGGGCCGGGCCTGGGCACCTGCAGCGCCTCCTCGCCCGTGGGTGCCTGATTCTCGGGCCCCGCCACTCGAGCAGGGATTGAAGGGGCGCGCTGGTGTTTGTACCGGGGCATGTGGAGGGAGTTGCCTGCCCTCACTCTGAGGTTTGCAGGGAAGGCCCCGTGGGCGGATGATGCCCCACATTGATGTTTTCCGGCTCCCTGTGTGGGCAGTTACCCCATTTTGAAGGGGCGGGGGGGCACTCTGTGTTAGGGTGACCAGACAGCAAGTGTGAAAAATTGGGACGGGGGTAATAGTAACCTATATAAGAAAAAGATCCCAAAATCGGGACTGTCCCTATAAAATCAGGACATCTGGTCACCCTACTCTGTGTTGATGTCCATGGGGAGGGCTGTAAGGGAGCAGTGAGGAGAGGGAGTTTACTCCATTTAGACGCGTGTAGAGGAGGCTTTTATGGGGACGAGAGGGCTGCTCGATTTTGTTCGCAAGGAGCCCTTCCTCATAGTATGGGCAAGGAGGAGATGCTTCTTTCAATGACTGGATGGGCCCCTTGTGGTACAGAGCGGCCCACACAGGTGTGTGGTGCATTGCCCCCTCATTTCAGTGTTTGCAGTGGAGCCTTTAGCACCATAAAGTCCAGGCCTGGGAGCAATAGCTCTCTTATCCTGTTAAAAATGGTAGTAGAAGAAGATAGTGAAGAGAAAGTGTATGTGTTTATAGTGTCTAATAATGTTTGGCAAGAGAATTGTTTTATTATTTCCCAGTACCCCTGATTTACGTACCCTTCTGTTTAAATCGAAACAGGAAAGGCCTCAATCCTTAACATTTCATTTGTGTTTCCTATTGCCTTTTTATGGTGCTCTAATCCTTGTTGTTTGTTGCTTCAAAAGGGCCTGTTCACGTACATTTGGTTTCAATGGAAGTTAAGGGCATTCACAGCATTTTTGAGGAGGGCCTCACCACTTTGCAGAACAGCTTGATTGAGGGTGACTGAAAATGACCAGTATGGTTTTCAGTGGTTCACTGAAACCTACAGAGCAATTCTCCTTTGTGAGTGAGAGACATTAAAATGCCTTAAAATTCATCCAGATGAGGTAGTCTCTCTCCACATAAGCAAGACTTCTCTGCTGTGGCAGGAGGCTATTCTGCAGATGGAATCATTATTCATTTTTACTGATTTGCTGTCTGAATCAAGCTCTCAATCAATACAGTTTTCACATCCTGTAAGCTGTTGTGCTTGCAAAAATATATTGCATGTATGTTTTTCAGTTAAGTTTTTGTGTAGCTTTTATTTTGAGACCACAGAGGTTTTCCTTTTCCACTAACAGCAGCATTTCTCCTGTCAGCATCAATGATGAAAATGCTTTGGGGCTTCATAATTGAACACCACACTGCCATAAGGCATTATATTGAAGAGAATCAGTTTGCAGGCTGGGAATGCATATCAAATCAAATGGCCTCCTGGCCTCTTTTCTCCTTGAAGAATGTGTATGGTTAGAGGCGTTAGTCCAGGCTTGACAACTGTCACCAGGACAGTTTCATTCCCCTCACCCCCCTTCCATGCCTCTGCCCCCTGATTCTTTTCAAGATTCAGTTCAGAGCAAACTTGGACTGTAAAAAAAGGGGAGGGGTGGCGGGGAGGAGTGTTAATTTCCTTTAAAGCCTCAGAATTTGGAAATACATGTTTTTCGTGACCTGTATGAGTGTTTCATTTTAGCAGAAAATGGTGACTCTTTCCCTGGGGTGTATTCTAAATTTACATTGAAGAGAAGTGTCACACAGTTTTGCTAGATCATTTTGCATCATGTTGTCTTTCATTTTTTTAGTCTATCGTGATGCATCACATCATAAGTGTAGCCCATAACATAAGAAACTAGGAGATGCAGCAGAGAAAGCACAGTGGGGGTTGGGAGAAGAAACTAGGTGACTATAACTGAACTCTGCAAACTCTTGTTCTTGGGCTGTTCCAGGGAGCTGGAAGAGCCCCTGGTGTAACTTAAATACTTCTGGAAGTCTGTCTAGGCTACCCTAAATATCACAGCACTGTGGTGCAACTCCTGGCATGTCACCTACACTGGGTTCTTAGGAGTAGTATTAGGCTGTGCCTGCCCTGGGGGAATTCTCCCAGTTGAATGCAGGGCTTTTAGGGCTCCTTTGTGCCAGCCCTTTTATGTGGTGTAAAGGGCCCAGTATTCCATGTTGTTTTGGCATCTTGGATGAACAATCTACAGTTCCTGCATTAATATTTTGTTCCTCTACTTAAAACAACTGTTAAGTTTAACCAAAAAATGCTTAAATTAATATCTTTCACTGCTGTAGAGACAAATTTTTTTAAACTACCAAAAAAAAAACCCCAAAAAACCAAACCCCAACACATCTACAGAAGCTAATGTGAAAATGTTGAGACTTAAGATGACTAAAGTTATTTAAAGTAAACAAGTGGCTGTTTTTCAATTTAGGAGCTCAACTTCAGGCACTCAAGTTTGAAAATTTTGGCCTAACATTTTTGTCAGTGGCTCTGAACCTGCACCTTATTGCATGCTGGAAAATCACAGTGCCCTCTCAGAATCCTATGCATATGAGTGGGGCTTTGTGTAGGCAAAGGGGGCTGTACCAGCAAATTGCAGGGCTGGGACCTAAACCTGTATATTTATATTTGCAAATGCTTACTCCTACTGGAAATTAATAGGACTACTCATGTAAGTAAAGTTAAGCAAATACTGAAGTGAGTTAGCAGGATTGGGGCCAAAGTGTTTGCAAAATCAAAAAGTTTACAGCTTGAATTTACAAATATGCATGTTTGTAACTTTGCTCACATGAGGAAAGTGAGTGAGACAACTCATCTGAGTAAAATTATGCTTGTGCATGTCTGCATGGTCAAGGCGCAAATCCTTGAGTTCTTTAAGTCAAGGACCATCTTTTAATCTGTTTGCATAGCACCTAGCACAGAGGAGTCTGGCTCCTGATAGGAGCCTCAGGGTTTTTTTGTTTGTTTTTTTTTAAACCTCTTCGGTGTTAATTTGATCTGATCTAGTCGATTTCTGCTGTGATAAATAATAACAAATATGTGTGTGTTAAATAGGATGACCATATGATTACGTTTTTAGAAGTTAGTCTATTTATAGTACATCAGATACAACGTATTTTTCTTTAGCAGATACAGCATATGGTCTGTTTAAAGTAAAGATGTCTTTAAATTCATCTACATTTTTGAACCAAGAAAGCCATCAGAAATTAAAAAGAAATTTTGAATGTTTGAAAAATTCACAACAGACTACTTCATCACTTCAAGATAATCCACTTCAAAATTTACAGTTAGCATCCTGGGAAGTTCTTGAAAAGGCCCAAAAGAATGGGAGATCAAAGTGCCCAAGATGCGGTAGTTCAAGGATGTTTTATTGTTATTCATGTTATGTTCCAGTTGAAACTGTGCCTACCAAAGAAATTCCAGTTGTGAAGGTTAGTGAAACGTATGCTTATTGTGCCTATTATTTGTTAGCGGGGTGTGTGTGAATACATTGCCAATGTTCTTGTTTTCTAGGTCATCTTTAATGCAGTGGTCATGATAGATCAGAGGTGGGCAGACTACGGCCTGTGGGTCACATCTGGCCTGTGAGACCATCCTGCCCGGCCCTTGAGCTCCTGGCTGGGGAGGCTAGCCCCCGGCCCCTCCCCCGCTGTCCCTCCTCCCCCGCAGCCGCGCCGCTGTGCGGCAGGGCTGCGAGCTCCTGCTGCTCCAAGCTGCATGGTAAGGGAGCGGGGGGTTAGATAAGGGGCATGGAGTCCCCGGGGGGCAGTTAGGGGACAGGGAGTGGTTGGATAGGCGTGGGAGTCCCAGGGGGCCTGTTAGGGGGCAGTGGTGTGGATAGGGGTCAGGGCAGACAGGGAGCAGGGGGTGTTGGCTAGGAGGTAGGGTCCTGGGGGGGGGGGGGGGCGGTTTGTGGCGTGGGGTCCCGGGAGGGGGTGGTCAGGGAACAAGGAGCGGGGGGGGGGGGGTGTTGGATGGGTTGGGGGTTCTGAGGGGGCAGTCAGGGGGCAGGGGCTAGGCTGTTTGGGGAGGCACAGCCTTCCCTACCTGGCCCTCCATGCAGTTTGACACCCCAATGTGGCCCTTGGGCCAAAAAGTTTGCCCACCCCTGTGATAGATTAATAAATTATGATAAAGTAGGGTTAGCAGTCTGGTTTAAGGAACCAGATGTAAGAAAATTGATAGTTAAGGTTTCAGTTCTGCAAATATTTATGCATATGCTCAACTTTACATATATGAGGAGTCCCACTGAAGTCAATGGGACTCCTCATGTGTAAAGTTATGAAATTGAGCAATTAGGATTAGGGCTAATTCTTTAAACTCTTCCTTAAACCATTCTCACCAGAATTCTCCAAATTGTAAGCATCAGTGGCATAGGCATTTTGAAATCAAGATGAGATACACTCTAGGAATTATTTTGGGGAAGTTCTATGGCTTGTGTTATACAGGAGGTCAGACTAGACAATCACAATGGCCACTTCTGGCCTAGGAATCTGAGTCTATAGTGGGGGGCGTTGTATAAACAAATGCTATGGCGCTGCACCCATTTAAACCAGGGCTGAATATGACCCAAAATGTGAACTAAAACAAAAAATAAAGAACTGCTCATAGTTGTATAACTAAGTCAGTTAACTATTTTTTCTTAAAATATATTGTTTTCCAGCTGAGATAGTGAATAAAGCTTTCTGAAGTGCCAAGGTCCCATTTAGAAAAGTCATTTAGGCACTTAAGTGCCAAGGGCCTATTGAAAATTTGACTTTGGCTCATAAGTCATTTAGGTGCTTTTGAAAATTTTACCCATTGTGCTTGACCCTGTTCTCCTTGAAATCAAAGAGTTTTGTATTAATTTCAGTGGGTTGAATACCTAATACAAATAGGTGTTCAGGATTGTTCAGCAGATAAAGCTGCTAAATTTAAATGCATAACTTCTTTCATCTGTTATTGACTGAAAATTAAAATTGATAACAAAAGTGTCAATAGAGCCTTCATTTTAGCAAGATTAGAGTGTCAAGTGTGTACATATAATAGCTAAATTGCTTATTATTAAAAGCAGTGAGTGCTATTTCCTGTGTATTTTAATCTGATTGATTCACCCTCTTCCCCCCCCCCCCCCCCCCCGCTATTTTGCATTACACAGTCTGTTTTTAAGGAACTTCTGTTGACATTAGGAACTTCCATATTCTTATATATCTAAATCAAAACATTTTTAGGAAACTATATGAATTTACTAAATATTTTAAAAAGTTTCTGTCTGGGGATTTCCTAGACATATGTCTAAATTTGTTTATATGTCTGCCATTTTTTGTTGTAGCTTCCTTTGAAGATTGACATAATTAAACACCCAAATGAAACTGATGGCAAAAGCACTGCTGTACATGCTAAGCTCGTAGCACCTGAAGATGTTACCATTTATACATATCCTTGCATCCCAGAATATGAAGAAAAAAGACATGAAGTAAGAAATTCTATAACAGGGCTGTGTGCTAGGGAAGTGTTCATGTGCCTTTCATCTCCCAACTCCTGCTGATATTGCACTTCCCCTTTGCAGATTCAACTACTCTGCCACTATTCCTCCATGAATCCATTCCACCCCACCCAGAGCACGTCTCTGCAGTGCATAGTGATGGGGACATCCTGTCGGGCTCATGGAAATTTGCCTCCATGTGCAGCCTAAACACACTGATTCTGTTGTGTCCATGATCCTCTCCACCTACAGAGGAGAGAGAGGATTTGGTTCATTGTGCTTTGTAGCGAGTATTTTACTTACTGCATAGAGCAGAAGTGTCAAACACCAAGCCCACTGGCCATATTGCCCTGCTTGATGGCGTGATGTGGCCTGCTTGGCATATTCAACTTCTGCAGAATCTAAGCTTTTATTTTGTAAAGTAAATTTCTAGTATTTCCTGGTGCAGGGAAAACCTACCAAATGTAATTGATACATGTTGTCTTCTTGAGTCAGCACAGAGCTTGAAATAGTGACTGTGAGGAATGAGCTCCCAGTCCTCAATTAATTTCACTGCAGTGAGAATTCTGAAACCTAACAAATTTGTAATGTCAGCATTAACAAATGGGGAAGGGAAGGGAGTGAATGAAGTTCATGGGTGTGGGAATTGGCATTTGCTGCAGGGAAGGAAATGTCAAGGAAAGAACAGGGAAGAGGGAGAGAAACAGAAGGAGGAGGATTGGGAAGTCTGGGGGGAAAAAAAACAAAATACTGCTGATCCTAAAGGTGGTCATAGTTTCCCATTAGGATGCTGAATGTAATAAGGAAGTTTAATTATTGCCTATAGGCCATATTACACTGTTGTTTTGTTTGACATACCATTGACATCTGTGGGAGTTCTGCTGTAGATTAGAGATCAGACTGGATGATCTAATCGTCACTTCTGGCCTTAAAATTTATGAATTAATTGAGGCTAACAAGTAGTCCTACATTTATACTCTGGCCCATAGACCATAATTAAAATGGAATTTGGCCATCTTCACAATATAAGATTGCACCCTGGCATAGAGAAATAGATTAGTGTAAACATCTGCATAGTACCTTCTTGCACAGAAAATATTGGCTTGGTGGGCTAACTTTGTTTAACAGTAACACACATGTAGGCTTGGCAGGTTTTGATTTATTTTTTTATATATAATTTTAATGGATATCTTTAAAGATTTTATTTTTATTGATTTACGTTTTCAAGTTGCATGAAATTTGGGTTTTAAGCAATTTGTCAATTTTTATCAATTTTACATTTTCAGTGGCAGGAAACTATTGGTACATCAGACAATAATTATTTATTGACAGCCTGTAATAAGTTCTCAAGCAGCAATTTTTCTATCTTTACCTATCTGTAAATTTCAGTTATTGTCGGTGGAAACATTTTTTAGTCTGTTTGGCTATGTATGGTGAAATCAATGTTTACTGACATTTACTGTTAAAAAGCTAATCCTTCCAAGCCTATATGTATTTAATGAAACTCTTGCAAATAACTACAGTAATTTAAACAAATCCCTTGCCTTAATTTAGTTTTTCTTTTACCCTATCTCTCGTCTTACCCTTTGGAGCATGTGAAATACATTTTCACAGAGAAGTTAACTTTCATCTTGTATGGATTTAAATGGTTTGATTTTTTTTTTTTTTTTTGAATTTTTTTTATTTGTGTGTGTGGATTGCTGTAAGGAATAGGTATTTTCTTTTTTAATAGAAAAGTCCTTGAAACTTTAACATAATTTTCTATCAAAATGGCACTCGGATCTCTGTATTTGTTTTCATTTTAGATTGCACTTATCTTTCCTGGTCCTAACTCAATTTCAGTAAAAGATATTATTCTCCATCTGCCAAAAAATGTTGAGAAAAATGTTAGTTGTGGCAATGATGATGATTCTTCAGCAGAGCCATTTCTCAAGAAAGCAAAAATAGAAACAAAAGAAGATAGAAACCTAATTGAATACAAATCAAACAGCAGGAGTGAAGACACTGTACTGAAGAAAGTAATATTTATTGACAGTACTTGGAATCAAACTAACAAAATAATCACTGATGAGCGACTCCAAGGTAAATATTTAAATAAATAAAAGGGGATGTTACAGCTACAGTAAAGTGGCTACATGAAATATACATATTTCTTTCCTAAATGCAAAAGACCTGATTGGATACCATAGTGATGAGCAGGGTTGAAATACATACATGAAAGTAGATCTGAACATACATCGGATTCAGTTATATGACTTAAAATGGAGGAAGCTAAAGGTGGGGGGTTTTTTTTCCATTTTGTCAAATATCTGAACATGTTGTGTTACACAGAACCTGGTTCTTCCTGACAGTATTAATAATGCCACCAGTGGAAAACGTAATACGAGTGTTGCTGCTGAATTAGCACAATGTACTTTTAGTTCTGCACAGTCTTCATTGTGTTTATATTGATTGGAAGGATGACATATTTAAGCATTCCACAGAGAATTAAAATGTGTAACAACAATTTGGCAGTTTTATACTTGTGCTATGTATTGCTCAATCCTGCTCCCATTGAAATCAATGGCAGTTTGAAAACTGACTTCATGAGAGCAAGAGCAAGCTCCTAGGTTGGAAGGCACATTTCCTTCATTTTTACTCTGTGTATTAGCTAGCAAGTGTATTAGCAGGTATGTATTTCGGAATGGGCATCACAGGTTTCCTGCATGGAAGATGAATGCTGCTTCGCTGCCCAGTTAGCTCATTAAAAAATACTACATACGAGTATAATTTATTAGCCAATAAAAATCCTATTACCAAATATATTTAATTTAACATAAAAATTCTGTTATCAAATAAATTGATATACACTACAGTGATGTATTGCTTTATCGCATGATGTAAATGTGAACTGATTTAAATTTAAGGTACTTAATAGTCTTGTTCACAAAGGATGAAATTCAGGAAACAAACATGCAACTAAGGAACTTGAGATATATATGGGTGTCTTGCTCATGACTAAGAAGAGAAAATCCCTCCCCGCTCCCTTCCCTCTGTAGGGCCAAGTCATCGGACTGCAGCATAGCCCTTTCTTGTACCTATTTCAGCTTATAGGACAGAATAGTAGCTTCTGCCTTCTCATCACTGTGGACACCACCAGTCAGTCTGTTACTCGTGCCTGTAAACTGCATGCACATCTTTGACTTATACCTTTTTCTAGGTCCTCAAATCCAGGCTAAACCTAAATCTCTCAGAATCTTTTGGCATAACATCTTTAAGATATGACCATTCTTATCTATCCACACAGCTAAAACTCTCCTCCAAGCTCTCATCATCTTGCTTACTGTAACATTCTTTTCTCTGGCCTTGACAAATGCAATCTTACCACACTTACGTCCATTCAGAATGCTGCTGCAAAGATCACTTTCCTAGCCCATCACTTTGACCACGTCACCCATCTCTTTGAATCCTTCCACTGACTCCTCATTCTCTATTGCATCAAACATAAGATGCTTGTATTTACTTTCCAGGCACTTCATGGTTAATCCCCACCTACCTATCACTTCTCATTTGCTAGTGAGCTGTCGATGCTTGCCTCCAGTCGGCCCATGATGCCAGCCTCCATCACCCAATTGTTAAATTTTCAAATAAACACTTTTGTACTTTCTCCCATGCTGCCCCACGTGCTTGGTAGAAGCTCCTTGTAAACATCCACACACTTACCTTGTTTCCATCTTCAAATTCATCTTCAAAACTCTCTCCCTTTCCGTGATGCCAACAAATAGCTCAAAAACTGTTAGGCTGCTGGTGGGCAGAGATCACTGCCTAGCATGCTGACCAATACTGTCTTGTTTACTTGAACTCCCCCATCTGTCTGGGTCCGTTGTCTTGTGTTATACTTACACTGTAGGCCCCTTGGGGCAGAGACGATCTTGTTCTGTTTGTACAGTTACCCCCATAATGGGCTCCTGGTCCATGACTAGAGCTCCTAGGCACTATAGTAATACAAATAATAATAATGTGAGGATTTCATCTACTTAAGTGCTGACCCAGTGGACCCTTCCCCTGGTTATATAACCCCAAATTCTCTACTCCACCTCACCATTCTAATTCTAGTCTAGTCAGGATCTTATACCGTCCTTGTCACCAAAGTATCTGAGTGCCTTCCAGTAGTCCATTAAGCGATGTGACTAATATGTGTTACGTGTGGTTCGTTCTCTCTTTTCCTCTGCCTAGGAGCAGAATTGTCTCCTCTCCTTAAGAGCAAGTTAGTGTAGTGTTGTTTTTTTAATATGTACATACTATGTTTATATTAGAGAAAGTAAGTCGAAGAAGTGCGCCTTGCACTTGAAGCAGAAGGTGGTGAGATTTGTTCTGGTCCTTAGTTTCCATGGGAGTTCCTTTCATCATCGAGGGTCGTTCTTGACAAAACTTCGTCTCCTAAACAGATAAGCTTTGCTGTTGTGATAGAAAATTCCATGGTGTCTGAGTAGAGTGGTTGACCACAGTCTTCATTCTGGAACAGCACCTTGAAATTAAGGACTGAGACCATGAATTTGAATTGACATTCTGTGGGACGCTAATGTAGAGAATGGCAGACAGAGTTGATAACCTGCCTCTTGTTCAGGTTCAGTTTCAACTAACTCTTCTTCTATCTTGGTTGTGGTAGTGGTACAGTTATACATGGTGAGGGATAAGTAGAACTGTGTATCATCCCCATAGTGTTGGCATTTGAGTCCGTCATCTTACCAGTTCATCTACTGGCTACATACAGATGACTAAAATGACCAAAAAGTGAATTGTACTTTATGTAGAGCCAGCATGGAACCAAATGCCTTTATTAGCAGAGGGTGCAGAGACTTCTTTTGTGTCCACGCCACTGATGTCTCCTTCACTTCCCCCATTATACCTCAGATAGGACTAGCTGAGTATGTGTACTGCCTTAAAGGCATACATTTCACCCCCACCTCCTACAATATGGACTCGTTAGAAGTTCTTTTGTGGGTTGGTTGTATTATTTTTTCTCACAGGAAAATGGATGGCATTCACATCTGTCTGTATGCACCTCAACAGCACACATCAGAGTTACACAATCACTGTCATTCTTCTGTTTCCAAAAAATAAGTTACTACAGTGTTTGTTCAAATAGATAAACTTAAAAGAAATACTGGAGAGAACCATTACTGAAGTGTGCCAAGAAAATGTAAAATAAAGTCTGTGTTTTGTAAGCCTGCATTTATATATTTCAGTAAATCTAGCTAATTGCACTTACAAGTGAAAGCAATACGGGACATCAGTTAGCCTCGGAAATAGACAACCTAGGAGACTTGGACAAAATTAAGTATTTCTAAATCTTATTAGGAAAGTGGTGTAATATATCTTTAGAAAACCAAACCCAATTGCATTACAGACAGGAAATATTTGAAAGTTGCTAATGCTTGGTTAGGATTGATAGATTACTTCGTTAGAAATCAGTGATCACTGGATCTAAAAAGTGAACTGTTACATTCAGTATTAATGATTACTTTCCCAGAGGTAATGCAGGATATTGGCAGCATAAGTATGGCTGTTAAAGTAGAAGATTGCTTAGGTAATTTTTCTGTAGGCTTAATCAAATCTTTTATTAGTTAACATTCTCTTGTGCAAATATATGCCCTGCATCTGCTTCAGTTTTTAAAACATCTATGCTCCCTTCTACTTATGCAAGTAAATGATAGCCTTTAACTGCACATGGAGGCTAGTGGAATGTGGAAGGAACTGTCTCTGTGGCATGTTGCCCCTTTATCCCATCCTCTGGAGCAGTGGTGGGCAACCTGCAGGCCGCACGCGGCCCATCAGGGTAACCCGCAGGCGGGCCGCGAGACAGCGTTTACAGTGACTGTCCACAGGCACGGCCACCTGCAGCTCCCAGTGGCCACAGTTCGCCATTCCTAGCCAATGGGAAGCAGCAGCCAGCACGTCCCTGTAGTGCATGCTGTTTCCCGCAGCTCCCATTGGCCAGGAACGGCGAACCACAGCCACTGGGAGCTGCAGGCGGCTGTGCCCGGACAGTCACCGTAAACACTGTCATGCAGCCTGCCACCGGATTACCCTGATGGGCTGCAGGTTGCTCACCACTGCTCTGGAGGCATTTCGTGAGGAGGGTGCAGGTCTGCAAAGATTTCCTGCCTCTGTTTCCCTTCCCTTCCCCCCCTCACCCCCCCAAAAAAAAATCCAAACCAGGAACTGGGGGAACAACTTCATAAACTCCTATAGACTCTGCCTACAGTAACGTACAAATCTTTTTTTTCTTTATGATTTGGACACCAAGGGTGATTCAAGGGAACAGTTGGTAGGAGAGCCCTAGCAACACAGAGGCAAGGGACCAATATGTGGCTTCCCTTTTCTTTTGCTAAATTCCCCTAGATCCACAGAGATGTTGAGAATCTGCAGATTTAGAGAAGGGGGCTGAACCCCTTGCTACTTCCACATGAGGGGCAAACAATAGCAACCAATTCAAGAACTGTAAGGAAATTCCAGTGAGCTGAAACTAGTGGAGCTCTGAATCCCCTGCACAATAATATCCGACATGGGGATTCAGCAGAACCCTTCAGCAAGTGCTTAGAGTCAAGCATGTTCAAGTGCTTTGCAGAATCAGAGAGTAAAGCTTTAGTTGTTGAATAAAACTAGAGTGTTGGATGGAGATTCACATACTCAGAGGACGGGTCTCACAAATCTTTATCAAGGCAAAACGCTCAGCAAGTGGTGATCCGTTACTCATAAGTGAGAAGCTCATCAGCGTGATTTCATCACAGTCTGCAGCACCTCCCTTTGTTGCACAAACTTATTTATAATTTATCTTTTCTTATACATATATATTGGTCTCTCATTTTCATGTTAACTCTCCTCCCCAACACTACAACTTTAGTGTTACTTTAAAACTATTTTCTAATTTTTTAGAGGGTTTTGGGGTTTTTTTTGTCACAAACTTGATTACTTTGCAATTTCTTACACATGTGCAGTTCTACTTTTGCTTATTCTATTAAATGTGATTAGAACAGACCAGGGGTCGGCAGCCTTCGGCACGCGGCCCATCAGGGTAATCTGCTGGCAGGCCGCGAGCCATTTTGTTTACGTTGACCGTCTGCAGGCACGTCCCCCCGACAGCTCCCATTGGCCGGGAATGGTGAACTGAAGGTTGCCAACCCCTAGAACAGACTCTTAAAATTCACAGCAGGCTCCTTTTCAAGCCTAAATGTGCCTCCTTTCCCAATACAGTCATTAAAGTAGATTAGAATGGGAGCTTGCAGGTTTTCATATCTATCATCACAGATCTTGATGTAATTGTGAAGAAGTATGGTTGCTTGTGGTGATGATAAAAGCACATAGAAAAAGAATGGGAGCATAAGAACTAAACTCTGAAAGGTGACCGTCAGCCAAATAAAGTGCATGTGAGAGAAAATGGCTTTGTATGGACAAAATTTGTTTATTCTCCATACTTGTGTTTTTCTAAATGTCTATACTTCCATCCTGCCTAAATCCCAGAGTGGCACAAACATTTATTTTATTATTTGAGCTCAAAATATGTGGATACTAAACATGAAAACAAGTCAAAATGTTGACTTCCTGGATAGTCTAAGTTACTCTCATAAGAACAACTAGTGTTTGTAATAAAATATTGCCTTTGGCTGTATAGATACAGTACAGAGATGATGGAAATATGCTCAGTAAACAGTAACACTTAACCTCTTCTAAATCTTTTGTTCTGAAACTCTTAAATACTCTGTGCTGAAATTAACTGATCCTGTGCCTGTATTCTCACTGGGATCAGTGATCTGACTGTTGTTTAACATCTTACTTCCCTTTCCCTGCCCCCAAATGTTAAGCGGTGGGAACTTTTGTATTGGAGGAATCTTCCCTAAATTTTAGTTCACCACTCGTAAGGTGAAACCCTGACTCTACTGAAGTCAGTGGGAGTTTTGCTATTGACTTCAATTGACCCAGAATTTCACCCTCATTCTTTTGGTTTATTGGGTACTCCTCTGGTAAAAGAGGTCATTGAAATTTTATATAGGAGATAAACTAGTGTCATGAAAACTGCCTTTAGTGTAAAAATTAAAGGGAATGATTAGCCTGTATCATTTTTATTATCCTCAGTTTAGACACATTTTTCATTTTACAGTTTACACACTGTTTTATGCCTGTTATGACAGTGTACTTTGAAAAGAAAATTTTATTAATATACAAGGAATCATGTTGTCAGCTGTGAAATAAATAGCTAGACTTACTTTGTGATTGCACCAGAAACAGTTAAATGTAGTTTGAAGCTATATAAAAAGTACAAAATTGTAAGTGCTGGGCTACAGGCCAGTTTGGGCTCCTGAAATAGGGCCATATGGAGATGGACCAAACTTCTCTGTCTGTAATTTCCAAGCAATTCTCAGACCATGTTGTAATTACTGATGTTAAACAATCTCAAGATACAGATTTTGCATCTTAATGTTAACATTTAAGAAGATACTTATAGTTCAGAGCCTGATTTTGCAAACACATATTACACATTGTAGTGCTTGCTAACCTGATTGATCCCACTGACATGCATTTTTAAAGACATTTCAGAGTAGTTGATGTGATTTCAGTGGGGTTTTTTAGGTTAATATGGGATTGCACTTCAGTAGGATTATTTAGGGTAAGTGAAGAGGTTGCAGCATCAGGGCCTTCAGTGGCTTTTGAATCATTGCATGATCGAAATCAGCATCATTTTATTTACTTTTATTAAATTTTGTAAATATAACAAACCTTGTAAGATATTCATGTAATGGTCCCATATCGTGCCATCAGGTTTTAAGCAAAACTCCACTGATTTCCGTTCCACTGACTGAGCTCTGCTTAAAAACAGATGATGCGAATATATATTAAGCCCTACTACTTCTTCTCTAGACACATTCATTTCAATAAAATAAAAAAATGTAAAGGAAAAAAGCAGATAGTAAACTTACATTTATTGTCACCAAGCCCCTGCAGACCCTCTGTTCAACAGTTTTCTTTCCTAAGTGACCTATTATAGCCATTCCAGACATCTCAGAATAAAATCCCTGAGGAACTATACCTTCCACTCTAAGGCCCTTAGCTCCATCATAAAGTTAGGCATGGGCTTGAGTCTTTGCAGGATGGGGGCGAAGGTCCTGTTGCTGCAACCTGATCTATGTGGGCAGGCCTTAATCAAGACTCATGGAGTCAACGGTATTGTGTAGATAAAAGATCTATCATGAAGATCAAATTGCAGGGTCTGGGCCTCAAGTAGAAATATTTACGAAACTGACCTTTTTTAGGTGAGGATGGGGAAATTATTGCCAACATTAAAAAGCAAAAACAACAACAAAAACCCCCTCAATAGCTGACAACTTTGTGCATCTTTGTGATGTTACATATAAGATTGGCAGGATTCGATTTTTTTATTGGTAAATGTTGATTAACCAGTACTCTCACAAACCTAGGAAAACATTTCTGCTGCTGATGATGATTAAGGTTAAGATTCTGTTATGGATATATTCAGTAAAAGTTAGGGACAGGTGCTGGGCAATAAACAAAAATTTATCTGTCCCTGACTTTTACTAAAAATACCTTAGGGTGCGGGGACAAACAGAATGCTGCTGGGGCCACTGCTCCTGTGGCATGGGCTGATCACTGCTGCTTCAGCCCTGGGGGGCTGAACCAACCCCAGCCATTGCTCTGGCGGGCTCGGATCTGGCTGCCGGTCAGCTGTTCCAGCGGCCACTGCTCCGGCAGCCCCAGGGCTGACAGCTGCTCCAGCCCTGCCCCAGAAGAAGTCACAGAGGTTCCAGAAAGTCACGGAATCCAGGACCTCCATGACTGAATCGTATCCTTAAAAATAATTGAAATTTACAAATAAGCGGAGTGAGAAAAATGATGCTTGAGAACCTAGAGTTTGATTTAAGGCTATTTGCTTTGTATATTTTCATGTGTGATGTTGACAATTTGTGTTTAACTGTTATAAAGTTTTAACTTTTTGAATCTTAATGTCTGCTGTGAGTAAAGAATTGTCTGACTCCACACATGATTTCCTGTAATTGTGAAAATTTAAATCAAAAATCTAAAAAATGATTTAAGACCCAAAATTTTATGCAACTGTAAAAATTTAAATTGATAAAAATTGAAAGAATGCTTAAAAACAAACCAATATCATCCATCAAAATTATTAAAAAATTGAATTCTGCCAAGCCTAAATATGTAGTAAATACCTAGCTCTTATCTAGCACTTTTCACCATTACCCTCATTGTATAAATGGGGAAATTGAGGCACAGAGAGGCAAAGTGACTTACTCAAGGTCACCCGGCAGGCCAATGGCAGAGCCGGTAACAGAACCCAAGTCTCTCAATTCCCAGTCTGGAGCTCTGTTAAGCCACAATGCCTAACGTTTGTCCCCTTTTTCTTGGCAGGGTTACTACAAATTGAGTTGAAAACAAGGAAAACTTGCTTTTGGCGTCACCAGAAAGGAAAGCCAGATACATATCTTTCTACAATTGAAGCCATTTATTATTTTCTTGTGGATTATCACCAGGAGGTTTTAAAAGAGAGCTACAAAGGACAGTATGACAACCTGCTTTTTTTCTTTTCATTTATGTACACGTTGATAAAAAACGCCAAGAATTCTGCAGGAAAAGAATAAGCCAAGACATCTATTTGTCTGTAAATAGCACCATGTTTGTTTTTCTTGAATTATGATAGTGTAGTAATACAATTTTTTGTCTAAATAACATTTGAGTTCAATAATAAAACAGTGTATTACACTCTGAAGTTGTCTGTAATGGTGCTCCAAATGTAAGAGCAGGATCTGGTTCTGCACACACTTGATGTGTAATTTTAATCACTACTTATTTCAGTGACATTATGCATGTCCCTAAGGGTTGGCCAGTTAGGGCCTACTTTGTGAGTCTGACCCTGCCGTCCTCACTTTGGGTAAAACACAATGTGCCTGAGGCAAGGAATGGAAGATTAAGACCTCATATTGGAAATAGTAAGATCTCAAGATTATAAAGTGGAGTTAATATGTCAACATGGAATCTTTTTTTCTAAAACATAGTAAAATGTAGTTCAGCTGATTATACTGTTTAGGAATGTGCTCTAACCAATCAGGCTGACTTCATGTTGTTGATATCACAATTGCTTACTGAAGCGATTAGAACAATATTTCATCGGGGGGAAAAAAATTAAGACCCAAGTTAGTTGAATGAATGGAAGACAAATGATAAACGTTGTTAGTTTTAAATAAAGCTGGAAAAATGATTTAGTAATATAGATTGTGAATCTAGCCCTATATTTTTAAGGTACGTAGGTGGCGTGATGCTGAGAAGATGCTGGTAAAATTTTTAAGTGTAGACCAGGCCTAAGCTGGCTAGATATTTCTGTCTTTTTCCTGTGTTGGTGAGGGAGTCACAAAGCTTGTAAAAGAGACAAGAAAAATCATAATAGTTTTTCAGAAATCGGTGAGTTTGTTTTAGTTGTATCTTTTTTTCCATTTGCATCAGTCCTTCTCTCCCCTCCCAAAGGGGAGCCTCCGTATCCAAGGGCAAGTAAACAGCACTGTGAAAAGGGCATTAAGAATTTCTGTTTTTAAACTTGTATAGAATTTCGTTTGGGGCCATCAAACCAGTTAATTGTTGTTTTTACTTTTCTTTTAAGTGTACCAAGGTATTGAATTAATCACAATAAATAGAACATTGAAATACAAAGTAAAGCGCCACTTTTTCAGACCGCTTCTAGCTAGTCTCCAGTTTTACATGTCCACCCAATTTCACTTCTTCAGGTAGGCGTGAAACAGGTATTTATTTTTTTTGCACATGGAAATCACTTTGTGTACATACACAAAAGTGAAGACCAGGATTGACCATTTGGCCCTAGGAGTAGAAAGATTTAGTTAGTATGCATGAATTAAAATAACACTGTTCATAAGAGGCACAGATTCAGGGTCAGAATGATAAACAGCATTTCAAATGTGGTGGTGCAGCTGCTAAAGTGAAAAGAAAGTTTGTGTGTATTTCTTTTGCATCAAGAAAAATCTCCAGCAGCCATCACTGTCAGCTATTGGAACAACAGATTTCTTAGTCATTTATTTTTATTGTTATTGAGAGAGGTTATTTGACTTTTCACAATGATTAATGCTGTTTCCTCTGGTATGAATTTTGATGGTTTTTTTGACATTTTCATCCGTACTTGTGTTTTTAAACAAAGATTGCTTTAACTTTAAGAAAGTCAAAGAAACACTTTTTTTAACAGTGTGTAATAGTTTGAGAAGAAAAAACTTTCACCCATTTTAAACACATACAAAAAGTGAACTCAGTGACCTAATGTTTTACAAGAATCAAACAGAGGAGAAAATCTGTTTTTTTCTTCCAAGACATTTCCCTGAAAACATGTTTTTTTATTTAAACAGTAGAGGTCAGATAAAAGCTTATATAAGCTGGTCTTCGTTACTTTTGAAAAATACTTTCATAAGGTTAAAAACATTTTCCAAATGTAAGTTTGGGTACTTCACTTTATTTTAACAATGGGAGTTAAGAAGCTATTCCAAAAGTAAATTAATTTTAGTTCTCAGATGAAATCAATGTACAGGTAATATTTAAAATCTGGAAAACTGACTTTCCAGAAAATTGGGTTCAGATTATTTTTTTCAAAATTAACTTTTGCTATAAGGCTACACTAATTTTTAAACCAATAGAAATCACTCTTACAAATGTGGGACACATCTAGGGCCCACATTATTTAGGGTCTATTGGCATTCCTCTGATAACCTTGTATGGGGGCAGGCAGAAGGTTAGTGTAACCACTGTTTCAGACCTGTTCTGGCTGAAACTTGGCTTTCTCCAAAAAATATTTAAATCCATTCTTTAAGTTGGAGACTGGCCAAAAAAAAAAAAAAAAAGAGGCTCTTCAACCCACTAAAAAAGTATCATGGTCTCCAATAGCTTTTCCAGCTTCTAGCCAAAAGAATAGCTTTGCATGGCCAAATGAAAGGATTAAATACTTCATATCTTTCAAGTGGAGTTAGCAGCACTGACCTCCCTGTTAACTAAAATAAGGGTCAGGGGCTAAGGGCTAATTCTGGACCTATTTCTTAAAACTGGAATGGCCCCTATCTCATCTGAACCCAAAGAGAACCTCTCATCCACCTATGACATCAGGGCAGGGAGGTACTAGGAGACAGCATCTGGAGTGAGCGGAAAAGACAGGCTTAAACTTGGCCTAGCAGC
Organism: Macrochelys suwanniensis; assembly: GCA_033296515.1. NCBI lineage: Eukaryota > Metazoa > Chordata > Testudines > Chelydridae > Macrochelys > Macrochelys suwanniensis. The sequence goes on from CM065785.1 coordinate 67,721,668, forward strand.
AAGCTAAAACATTTCAAGATACAGGAGAAAAAAGAGGAGCATTCCTGTTTTCTAAACACAAGGACATCTGACTGCCTTTGGAAAGGTTGAGTTGAAGCACCTCTAGTACCTGAAGGGAATAGAGCGCCTGCCATGAATAGCAAGTACAACTGTGGTGATAAAAGTGCAAAGAGCCATCTTACCTGCAGTCTGGTCCATTCGTCTCCTGCAGTGCTGGCATCCTGCTTTTGCCTGTCCCCTCAAAAGGTGTTTGTGGGTTTTTGTTTTGTTTTGCCAGAAGTGGAGAGGAAAGTGGTTTCTCTCTTTCATGTTTGGTTAATGGGGGCACTAGATCCACTCCTGAGTGTGGCTGTAGAAAGTTGTAAAAGGCTATTCCTTTTCCTGGAGAGAAGTACAGGAGTCACCAGTCTCAGGTTGAAGATGTGCATTCATAATTTTATTTTTAGATTTGAATGCTAGAAGGGACCATTTGATCATCTAGTCTGACCTCTTGGGTAACACAGTTCATAGACTTTCACCCAGTTACCCCTGTGTTAAGCCCAATAACTGGAGTTTAACTAAAATATCTCTTCCAGAAAGGTGTCCAGTCTTGATATCAAGGCATCAAGAGGTGGAGAATCCACCACTTCCCTTGTGAGTTTGTTCCAATGGCTAATCTCACACTCTGTTAAAAATATGTGCTTATTTCTAATTTGAATTTGTCTGGCTTAAATATTTAAAATGTCACCAAAGATATACCTGTAGTCCTCTTTTTTCCACTTTATTTAATGTATTTATTTATAGTTCTGTCTCTGTTCCTAAAAATTTTGGAATAGATTAGTAAGAAAGTCAATAGAAAGAGAGACTTTTCTGATCCTCAACACCATATATTATTTCTTGGGGGATGGGCAACGTAACTATCAGTCATGAATGACAGCAGAGCAGTCCCTTCTCATGGTTGGCATAGTTATATTTTTAATTTTACAGAATCATTACCTCTCTCCATTCTTGCCTGGCTTTTTCTGGAATTGTGTGCATTGTGCCTTTTGTAAGCCTTCTGTAAGAGAGCCTTTAGCTTTTCCTTGTATTGGTAGTGTAATTGAAGGCACTACTCGACCATTTGTACTGCCAAGTGTGCTTATTATTTGTGCTCTTGACTAATTCGTCATGGATTTCTTCTCCTAACAGGAACTCAAGTTCAATCAAAATCTTTTCCTCGGAGTGGTGAATTTCCTCTTGGAGTCTCTTCGTTTCCCGAGCTGCCAATTCTCATTTAGTTGTGCCTCTTTCTGAATAAGCAATTCATTTTTCTGATTCACAAGATTTTCCTTGGCTGGTGCAAGCACCTCTTTAATTTTATATCTGTAATCATCTAAGAATGAACGGTAGGTAGTCTCACTCATTTTGTTCCTGTAGTTGGAGGATTTCTTCTTGCTTTTGTGTGTTCCACTGAGCACAGGCCTTTGCCATCTGTGCTTTAACAGTTGCAAGGACTCCTTTCTTTTAGCTCCTTTTTCCTTCTAAGGGAAAGTGTATTCTCATCAAGCTCTTTGGTTCTTGCTCCAGATTTCTGTTTTCTCAAGTTTTTTCTTTCATTTCTCTTCAGAACTAATGAACTAATAAAAGCTATAGAACGCAATATATATCTATATCTATATTTATTTATTTATTTATTTAAAAAGATATGGTCAGCAGATGGGAGATGACCTATTGGGTGGAAAAGAGGGATGAAGGCAAACTCTTGCTCCCTCCCCCAAACATTTGTATACTTATCTGATCCAAACCTTTTGTCTACCACCTGTTTCAGATCCTGTTTAGCTTTTTGAGTTCTTATTATAAAGTCTTATTAGTACTCTGTTTCACATGCCACTATAGTACCAAGTGCAATGTAGTGTGTTGCTCTGATCAGACTGTCTTCCAAAAATACACCTCATACTGTAGTTTTTGTTTCAGCACATTACAAACATTTAGCAATCATAATTAAGACTACGATTTTGTTATGGATAGTTTTAGTAAAAGTCAGGGACAGGTCATGGGCAATGAATAAAAATTCACGGAAGCCGTGACCTGTCCCTGACTTTTACTAAAAACAGCCCTGACAAAATGGGGAGGGAGGAGGGTCCAGCACCCTATCCCCCTGCATGCAGCAGCAGGGAGGTACGGTGCCCACCCCTGCCCAGTGGCTGGGAGGGACCCCTGACCCGGCCTGGGATCTGTGAGGTCCTCCACTGCTGGCAGGGGCTGGGGTGCTCCGGGGGATTCCCCAGCAGGTGGGGAGCTCTAGGGCATTACCTCCCACCTGTGGGAGATGGGGTTCTCCAGGGGATCCCCCGCCGGCAGCAACTGGGGTGTTCTGAGAGATTCCCTCATGGGAGCTGGGGAGCTGCCAGGGATCCCCTGCAGGGCTGGGGGAGGTCCCATGCTGCCACCGGTGGCTGGGCTGCTGTGAGGCCCCAATGTCACTGAGGTCCCTGGAAATCATGGATTCCATGACTTCCGTGACGTACTCGTAGCCTTAATCATAATTAGTTTTTATCTAAACTAAGTACGTTAACACACACAATTGTTGTTTAATGAAAGGCAAGGTTACCTCAAGACACACCCCACCCAGATCTTTGAAAGCATAGCACAAAGGAGTAAAGAGAAAACCATTCCTTGCCAGCTTCACATCACCTACAATGCCATAAATATACTTCGAGGCACTGACTTCCATGTCCGCACATACCAAAAAGCAATACCAGCCCCAAATTCACCCGACTTGTTTTGTTACAAAGAACTTTAACGGTGATCTTAGCACTATTAAAGCACAACAGCTTTCCCATTGAATAGCCTACGCAACCATGAGATGTGGTGTTCTGCTGTTACAAGAGAGTATGAGGTCACCATTAAGGCTGTGTGTGACAGTCTGGCAATGTGTTGACATAACTCCTAAATTACTATTATTATTGTTTGTCTGCAGTGACATTGTTTAATGTAACTTCTATGCTCCTTAGTAACAATGTTGCCTTTGATTGATAACACTGTATCAACATTGACATTCAGAAAGTCATGTTTTAAATTTCAATAACTTTATATAAATACCTGTGGCACCTTAGAGACTAACAAATTTATTTCAGCATAAGCTTTCGTGGGTTAAGAACCCACTTCATCATGTTCCATTCCATGCATCCGATGAAGTGGGTTCTTAACCCATGAAAGCTTATGCTGAAATAAATTTGTTAGTCTCTAAGGTGCCACAGGTATTTTTCTTGTTTTCTTTTTGCTGACACAGACTAACACGGCTACTACACTGAAACCTGTTTATATAAAGTAGATTGGTTGTTAAAAATTGCATTCATCCAATCTACTCATTTAAAAGAATGATACATTTACTTTCATATCTCAGACTGTTCTAGAACATTTTAAAAAGGAATCTGAAGAAAAATTAGTCAGATGGTACTTTCATTAAAAAAACACTCATAACTAACCTTTTTTTTTTTTTTGCCATAAACTGCCATAGAAAATTCAAATAGTTCATAAAATACAATAAGCATTTGGATCTGAAAACACAAGCATTTTGCAGACAGTTTTAAAATGGAAATCCTGATTCAAACTTAACAATAGTGTTGCTACCAACCCACTATAATTAGCTTATCCCAACCATAATTTTTTTTACTAACACTTCAGCTTACCACTGTCGCTAGGGAGTGCCCAGAGAGGTCCCATAGCATAGTGGACGGAACAGAAACTGTCACACCAATTTATCTGGATTCTAGTACCAGCTCTGATGCTATTTGACTCTGCCTCACTTTCCCCACTTATAAAATAGGTATTTACTACTTTATGGATCCTCTGAGCCTTTGTCCCCTGCTCTTTGGTAGGAAGGAATTTCAGTCAGAAGACTGTGACTGAATGCCCAGCCACCAAAAGTTTCATTCTGGGTTCAGTCCTAGCATCTTGCTGATCACACCAAGGTGGTGGCTATTGACGAGAGTGGTGCTCTCTAAGCTAGCCAGACTCAGCACAAATAAGGCTTTAAAAGTTAGCACTAAAACCTTGAATCAGTTCTACAACTGGCTTTGTTGCCAGTTTAGAGAAGCACATAAGGAAAAGCATTTTTGTGTCGGGATACTCACATAAATAGTTCTGTCAAGAGGCTTCTGATATAAATTTCCAGTTCATCTGCTTTTTTACTTTACAGAATAGCACCTGGCAGCATGTAGGTTTGATAGATATTTCCTAAGAAAATCAATATGCATCTTACGCATATTTTGGAACCCATCTAAATCTGACTGCCATACACACTGCATGTCCAGTTGTATAATTATGCATTCATGCTTGCCTTGATCTCAATGATTTTACCTGCATAGAGAGCTGTTAATTCACTTTTCCTAGAAATCTGTTGTTTGATTGCCATGTTAATAGTATGAATGCTGCCTGCTGCTGCTGCTACTATTAGCTTGGGCGTCTGGGCTTCCTTTATTCCAGTTAGTACTGGAATCATTTGTAGAATGAAGAGCGTATGGATGAAGTTCATCCGGATTCAGAAGATGCAAGTCCCTCTGACTTATTTAGGCATCCATGTGCGTGGGGGAGGCTGCCAGCAGAATAGTTGGGTAGGGTATCTCAGCACGTCCTATACATCACTGAGGTGGTCTTTGTAATAGCCCAGCATGGAAGATGGCAGTGAGAGTGAGCAAAGTGAGAATCCTCAGGATCTGCACATACAGGAATGGAATGATCCAAGAAAGAGCTATGGCTGAACTGTAGACTGGAGTAGCAGGCATGGGAGGCTACACTGCCAACTCCAGGAACCATTGCCCCACATATTCACAAGCAATGGCAGATTACTCTGGCTACGTATGTGTGAAGTGAATCTCAGCCTATGATGCTATATGCCAGTACTCATCCTGGTTCTTACCAGGATGTGTAAAGGAGCAGTAAATACTTCCTCTACACAATAATGTCATTTAAAAAATAAAGCAAATATGTAAATCTTCCTGGTGCTATCCTGTGGTTCACATTTATACTATTACAAAGCATTGTTTTGCACCAAGGATCTATTCATTAGTAGGAGGATAAACCAAAGCTTTTCTGTGATAATTTCTCTGTCTAATTGAACATAAAGGGAAGACAGAGAAAACCAAAGTGCTGTATCTGAGGCTGCAAGATTAGAGAAATAATTAATCTGCAACACCAATAGAACAAAAGTGTTTTTATTATTATTTATTAAATACAGGGACTTACATTTGTGTGTACTAAGGCACATAAATCACCAATTAGTCTAAGAGCTAATTTGTTATGTTTGGATGCTCTTTTATTTTTGAAATGGTTGTATATAAATAAGATGCTGGATGCGCCTCCAAACTATTTACTGAAATATATAAATTATATCTAGTACCCTTTTACAATTCTGAATATCAGTGTTAATGAGTATAATACATTCCCCTAATCTTGCCTTGTAAAGCATCACATGTTTTCTTTGCATCCCCAAGCAGCATTGAAGTGTTAGGTTTGTAAAAAATGGGATTGTCAACTGCAGCATACCCAACTCCCAGTGTACGCTTCATGACGATGACCTAGGGGGGAAATAGCAGCATGAAAGAAGTAAATGAAATAAAAACTTTCAGTATGTGCTCATGGAGGATGTAGTTAAAGTAATAGTTTCTAAAATAACATGACATATATTATAAAATCTCAGATCTTGGCATGTATTAAATGCATTTGCTCAATCAAAATTGCATACCAGCAATATTGGCATACATTTTTATATTGACTTTTGCATGTCCATATCTAACTATTCTCAGACCTCACATTCATGTGCCACCTTCCATCCTGAACGATTGTATTGCGATTTTAAAAAAGCAAACTGATACCGAAACTGAACAAGAATCTCCTCCTCCAGCTCTGCAGCCACCTGTGGAAGGCGGTGGCTGTTTAGCAGCACACCGAAATACTAAAGAACGGTTAAGAAAAGCAAATGGAAGAGCATTCTATACAATTGAAAGTGCAAGGGGAAATTAGATAGGCAAAATGTAACTACCCAAATCAGCATTTGACCGAGACATGTTAATTTGCCTACTTTATGCTAATTGCCATTGGGTCTTTTAATGACCATAATGGTTAGCGCCTCAGTTTCATATAACTGCCAAAGCACATGGGTTAAGATTCACAAAGCTGACTAAAGGATTTAGCCATGAAATTTCCATTAACATTCATTGGAACAGGGTAGCTAAATCCCCTAATCAGATGTGCAAAATCTCAAGCAGTATCTCCAGTATGACAGTGCTCCCTGACGCTAGGCATTGGATTCAACAGACTGGGAAAAGTGCTATACTGAATTACCTTTTCCACAGCAGCTGGGTTTCGCCCCCTTGAGTTATCTTATCCAAGTACTGACCAGACCAACTTTGCTTATGAGATCTAACATGATCACAGCACAAGCCAGTCTGACTGCAATAGTACTTCATTAAACAATAATCCATGCTGGATATGATGTAATGTGATACCTGAAACATGTAAATTTTCTGGGTAAGGGCCAAAATTTGTTGCCAGATATGTGGTCTGTACTACTCTGAATGTGAGAGATGCAGCGTAAAGTCAAACACATATTTTCTATAATTTCTCATTAAACCTGTCAAAATGATGCTTTCGTACCCAGAGAAGTTACTAACATTTTGCTTCTTAGGTACATATTTCAACAATTAAAAATTGCTTGTTTCATGCAATTATTTACTGTGTCTTAATGTTACATTCATAACTGTTCTAACATTCCAATCTGAGATCAGAACTAAACCTTTACTGTGTGAGAACACAACATGCTGGAATATTGTCTAACTGAAACGTAACAAAACAAGCTTGCCATGTGCTGAATAACATGGAGATCCCAATTTTCCACATATACTTGTCCACATTTTTCTGTGTTTTAAGAGGTTGCTTTTAAGTCTAACATCTGTATGCCTGTCATTTAGAGCCATCGTCATCTTCACCATATACCCCATCACACAGTTTTTATATAATCTTAAATTGTGTTACATGCTAATGTCTATACTTGTACAAGTTTTATGGCTTTAAATAGCCATAGAACTTTTGAGAACATGAGGTTTGAATTAAAATGAGTTAGTTAACCTGTCTTATACACAGAATTGGTTATATTTAAGGCAATTAATTAAAAGTAGAATTTCTAAACTGGTTCTTTTCCTTTGTGGATGTATCGATCAGATATGTGCTGCCATTTTTACCTGCCCTGAATTTTACCTTTAGATTTGAAATTTCCTCCCATACAGAGTTTGCTGAAACCCCACACAGTTCACTGTGAACAGAGACACTGTGGATATAAAGTACATATCCAACACCATTGTCTGTGAATACAGCAGACCGGTGAGAGGAAAATTGAAAGAGAAAAGCTATGAGTTTGCAAATGTACACAAGTTTCTGATACATTGAGTCAAAGTTCTGCAGCCCCTTATACCTAGACCTGGTCAAATAATATAACAACGTATTTGTGAGTAACTTATTCAACAATAGATTTTTAGCTTTTGGGGGGTACAGTGAAACACAGCTCTTTGGAAAAAGATTTGGAACACTAATGAAGTGTATTTTGGCTCATTATAAATTTTAAAAGCAAAATCCATTAAAAAGAAATGCCTTTTAAATGCTATATAATCCAGGAGTCATTCCTGCTCTTTTTAAAGTCAATAACAAAACTCCCATTGGCGTCAATGAGAGCAGGACAGAGCATCTCTTGTCAAATCAAGCATTTCACTGTAAGTTTAACCCTATAGCTGCTCATCATGTGGACCCCCCCTGCTGAAATGACTGGGAATTCCATATCTGCAGAGTTGGGCCCCTCTTGTGTATCTGCCGTATACTGTTAGAAAGATGCACCTATGTGCATACTCCTTGCATATGTATTCAGAAAAAAACTATCTTTCTTTGTCTTTAGTGCAAGTTGGCATGTCTCCTGAGAGACAGAGATACATTCCATAAACATATACTGTGCAGACTCCAGTCAACTTTGATTGTTTTTAAGTACCTGCTTAGCTTTCCAGACCTCCAATACAGGCATGCCAGCAATAATAGAATTGGGATCTTCCTGTGCTGCAGAGTTTACTGTGTCATTTGCACCAATGACCAGAGCCAAGTCCGTTTCTGAGACAGAATAGAAATGTTACACATGTTTTAGAACTTGCAGCTGCCTTTCCTTTATCACAGCAACACCAAAACCAAACATTCATTAAATGTTGATAGTTCACTGTTTTTTTTCTAAAGGAAAATAAGTTAGGCCCATCCATTTCTGTTAAACCCAGAACTGAATCTTGGCAGATACATGGGCTAATGAAAACTATAATAACCAGGCACCGCTACAGGCTGGGGACTGACTAGCTAAGCAGCAGTTCTGCGGAAAAGGACCTGGGGATTATAGTGGATGAGAAGATGGATATGAGTCAGCAGTGTGCCCTTGTTGCCAAGAAGGCCAACGTCATATTGGGCTGTATTAGGAGAAGCATTGCCAGCAGATCAAGGGAAGTGATTATTCCCCTCTATTGGGCACTGGTGAGGACACACCTGGAGTATTGTGTCCAGTTGGGATCCCTCCCACTACAGAATGGAAGTGGACAAATTGGAGAGAGTCCAGCGGAGGGCAAAAAAAATGATTAGGGGGCTGGGGCACATGACTTATGAGGAGAAGCTGAGGGAACTGGGCTTATTTAAGCTGCAGAAGAGAAGAGTGAGGTGGGATTTGATAGCAGCCTTCAACTACCTGAAGGGGGGTTCCAAAGAGGATGGAGCTAGGCTGTTTTTAGTGGTGGAAGATGACAGAACAAGGAGCAGCGGTCTCAAGTTGCAGTATGGGAGGTCTAGGTTGGATATTAGGAAACACTATTTCACTAGGAGGGTGGTGAAGCACTGGAATGGGTTACCTAGGGAGGTGGTGGAATCTTCATCCTTAGAGGTTTTTAAGGCCCGGCTTGACAAAGCCCTGGCTGGGATGATTTAGTTGGTGTAGGTCCTGCTTTGAGCCGGGGATTGGACTAGACCAGACCTCCTGAGGTCTCTTCCAACCCTACGAGATACCATGGGAGTGAATATGCCTAAATGTGCAGCGTCTTCGGGAAGGCTTGTGTGAGGTCACCAAATAGAGTACACGTGTAGACCCTAAGACATATCTTCATTGTATTATGGCATATTTATTTCAACATCACTCACCCGAAGCCCAATTCTACAACCTCTATTCTGAATAGTAATCCGGCCCACATCTCTGCATGTGAGCAGCCCTCTGCTGATACACAGTCCATTGTAGGATCAGGGCCTAACACTGCAAATAGTCCAATTGATTCCATTGGAGTTAAGATGGCAAAACTGGTCCCTGGATTAGTAAATCATTTCTGAAAAGTTCTGGGCAACAGTCTGGTCTTAGTTACATGGTGCAAATCCAGTGTAACTGCGCTAATGGTAAAGAAATTATTCCCAATTTGTACTGGTGTAAGTGAGCTCAGAATTTGGCCTTCTGACGTTTAGGTCCCCTGTTATATATTTACTAAAGTCTTTATTCAGGGGAAAAAAGTTCATCTGGCTTTTGCGACAAGTGGATTGGGGAGGGGGGGACGGGCGGGGTGGTGCGACATAGAAGACAGGTGGAGTTTTGCTTAAGTAGGCCCTTAACGTACTTTCACCAAAAGCCACTGAGGAAACACATTGCTTCTATAGTTACACTTGCTTGGTCAATGGAAGGTTAATCAATGGAGGGCTAATTCTGAAGGCAATAATTGCTTTGTAATTAACCCTGGTTGTACTGGACTATAATTGGGATTCAAATAATTATTTAAAAGCAGCATTTGGATAAATGTTTAAAAACAGCCTTTAATTTTGTGCTGCTAAAATTGCTTCCACAATCCATTGCTGACTGGCACGGTCAATAGGATTTTGAGATCTACCTCTCTGATTGTCCGTGGTGTAGTCTACTGATAGCCAGGGGGAGACAGCATGTCTGTTGTACAAAACCATCAATAAAATAGTCCCCAAGTGTCATACTCATAGTTCGCCTTGGTACACATGGGCTGTTGACTACCGCACCAGTGGCAGCTGTCATATTTCAAGATCAATCAATTGTGGTATAGACTACCAGATATTACAATCATTTTTATGACACCTATTCTTTTTGCATCTAGGTTTTTTTATTGTTATTATCAGGGCATGGAGAGGTTAAAATTAGGGGAGTTGCATGTCAAGTGATTTATGTGACCACCAGAAGTCCAAGATGGAGTTGTAGCTCATACTCTTTATTCACTCCTGTACAATGTAAGGCTCCGATTTTGAAAGTATTCTTTCCCTTCCTTTCATCTCGCCATGTATAACTCCACTATTGCCTCCTGTCACAGCGTTTTTCTAAACTGCCTGGAGTTGTTTTACCATGAAGCATTGCTGGAGCACCAGTTTGACAGGGATAAGCTGCTAATTCATGGAAGTGACGTCAGTTCGCTTTCTTTTAAACACACACAGAGGTACCAGTGTGTCCAACCGTGTGATCCATGAATTGCACAGCCATAAAACATTACCTGATGGTGATGTCAGAGCATCAAAAACTACTTTGAGTAGCTGGCAGTGGGATCTCCTCTTATCCTCTAATATTGATCAAGCAAGTAGAATGCTTGTGGGGGATGCTGAAGTTGTGTGTTCAGGGCTTTAAAGGGTGGGGCGTGCCCTCTGTGCAGTGCAGCCCACTGAGCATAAGTGGATGCTAACTGTGCTCAGCCACACTTTCAAGCCACTTGCAATCAGGGAGAGTGGGCATTTGTACTCAGTCTGCCTGTCACATGTGTATGCAAGGCGAGGAGCTTCCTGCATCTTTCCTGTTTTACATATCCACGCTAGAGTTGCCAACTTAATACTCACACAAAACTGAACACTCTTGCTCCACCCCCTGCCCTGCCCCTTCTCCGAGGCCCCACCCCTTCTCGGGGACCCACCCCCGCTCACTCCATCCCCCCTCCCTCTGTCACTCGCTCTCTCCACCCTCACTCACTCATTTTCACTGGGCTGGCTCAGGGGGTTGGGATGTGGGAGGGGGTCCGGGCTCCAGGGTGGGGCTGGGAGTGAGGGATTTGAGGTACAGGAGGGTGCTCCATGCTGGGACTGAGGGGACTCCAGGCTGGGGGAGGAGGTTGGAGTGCGGAGGGGGGGGTGACGGCTCCGGCTGAGGGTGAAGGCTCTGGGATGGGGCTGAGGGGCTTGGGGTGTAGGAGGGTGCTCCAGGCTGGGACTGAGGAGTTCGGAGGGCAAGAGAGAGATCAAGCTGGGGAAGGGGGTTGGGAGCGCCGGCTCGGTGTGTGGGCTCTGGGGTGGGGCTGAGGATGAGGGCTTTGAGGTACGGAGGGGGATCTGGACTGGGACCGAGGGGTTTGGAGGGCAGGAGGGGGATCAGGGCTGATGCAGGGGATTGGAGTGCGGGTGTGTGTGTGAGGGCTCTGGCTGGTGGTTTGGGCTCTGGGGTGGGGCTGGGGATGAGGGATTTGGGGTGTAGGAGGGTACTTTAAGCTGGGACTGAGGAGTTTGGAGGGTAGGAGAGGGATCAGGGCTGGGGCAGGGGGTTGGGGCATTGGAGGGGGTCAGGGGTGCAGGTTCCAGGCGGTGCTTACCTCAAGCTGCTCCCGGAGGCAGCGGCATGTCCCCCCTACAGCTTCTATGCGGAAATGCGGCCAGGTAGTTCTGAGTGCTGTCCCGTTTGCAGGCGCCACCCCTGCAGCTGCCATGGGCCACGGTTCCCGGCCAATGGGAGCCGCGAAGCTGGCGCTTGGGGCGGGGGCAGCGCACGGAGCCCTCTGGCTGCCCCTACTCATAGGAGCCAGAGGGGGAACATACCGCTGCTTCCAGGAGCTGCGCAGAGCCAAGGCAGGCAGGAGGCCTGCCTTAGCCCTGCTGCGCAGCCGACCGGACTTTTAATGGCCTGGTCAGCAGTGCTGACCGGCACCGTCAGGGTCCCTTTACGACCGGGTGTTCTGGCCGAAAAACGGACAACTGGCAACCCTAACCAAGAGCAGCCACAATCTGACCCTAATGTGCCAGAAGCGTTTAATTCTGTAACAGACGTGGGAGGGAGTTAGCCATGGAAAACCATGAAAGATAGATAAACCTAAACTAGAAACACTACACTGCCACGCAAGAGACTATAGCTCCCTTCCCTCTTACTTTCCTACCTTAAGTTAAAGAACTTTTGCCTTCCTAACACTCTTGCTACTTCCTGTTGTCTTAGTCTTCTTTTCAGAGGCATCACTTCTTGCCTGTGATGGGGAATAGGCACTTTATTTTACTGATTCCCCCCGCCAGGGCAGAACAAAAAACAAAAGAAAAAGGCAAAAAGAACATGGAAAGGGAGGGAAAGGAAGGAAGGAGGGCAGGGAGAAGAAAGGAGAGTGATGTCTCAGTTTCCATCCACTAAGAATTAATCAAAGATCTCGAAAAAGTTTGTTTGAAGTCCCTCATCTCTAAAACATTATCCACTCTTTAGCTGCCAGGTCACCAAAGTACTTGTGCAAAGCTTAGTCTGCTCTTCCATCTGAGCAATGAGAGTCATTCGGCTACATGCCCTGCTCTAGAAAACCAAGCTTTCCATGATTTATGGACGTTCTTTGCCTTTCAGTGCCTCATTGCTTCATTTTTTTGCTTTGTGTGTCCCTTCCTCTTCCTGAAGAAGGGAAGTGGCACCAAAACTGGCAGCAGCCCTCCCTCCTGGTGAATCTTCCCTCCCCTGGGATGTAGGGGGTCTGGCATATGCAAGGGGCAGCAATTTCCACCTCCACACCCCAAACTTCAGTGAATCCAAAGGAAGATTCTACCAGATATTAGAAAAGCATGAGTGTCCAACAAGGAAATTGTATCTTGCAGAGCAGCTGCCTGCTCACTCATACTCCACTCACAATAATGGTAGCAGTGATACAAATTAATAATACACCACTATTAAATAATACAAATGATCCTATATATAAGCAGTCTCTTTCCAGGGCACTCCGAGTGATGATCACTACGGTATCAAATAGTACCAAAACAGAAAAATACCAAAATACCCTCAATAAAACCGCAAACGGCAAGGGCAAAAAGGGGGAGGGGACTTGATAACCTGTAATGCCACAGAGCTCCACCCACAGAAATCTGACATGAGGGTGGATTTTCAAAAGGCCTCTTTTTTGCCATAACTCTTCTCCCAAAAAGTCACTGCTACAACTCCCATTGACTGAATTGGGATAAGGGAAACTAACTTTAAACTCCCACCATAAATCTGTTTGTCCAATATTCAGAATATCACATGGTTACCTTGCCTGATTGATACCCTTATCACTGATAAAATACAGACACATATTTGATGAAAAAAGTCATACATTTTGCTCACTCTACAGCAAAACCCTAGTGGCTATTATGATTATCCATTAAGTAATGTCAGACATAGCTTGGCTTTTATATGAGTCAGACAAACCTTTGGTCTTATCTAGTCTTGATTCTGGTCTTTAAAAAGCATTACTGTCAACCCTTCTACCTAACAAAATACTGCCTGGGAATAAAATTATAGTTATTTGTCCTAACTAAAAGCAGAAAATAAAGTTAAAATATTTAAAATGGTTTGAATCTAAGCCATCATTTTTCATCCCTTACCTGGGAAATCTTCATTTATCTCATCCATTTCTAATACAACATCATAAGGTACACCGGCTTCTGCCAATAGTACATTCAGTTGTCCTGGCATACGGCCTGCTACAGGATGGATGCCAAACCTGGAAACCAAGAAAGCAAAGAAACCAAGTCATGCTGAACTAATAAATGCCGACTGATAAATGTCAGCAATCCTACACATGTGGAAGCAGTCCAGTTCCAGTGCTTCATATACCTGAACCAGATGCAGAGAGAGAGCTATAAAATACTGGTCATGAAACTGCTACTTGGGAAAGAGCAATTAATGTATATGTTTGTAATCAGTACCAGAAAGGAAAAACTGAAACACTTACAGAACTCCTTTCACATCGGGAACCCTGTTGGTTAAAAATTAACTATGTAGTCATGGCATGTTATTTGGTGATTTCATTTAACACTTAAGCCATACCCCAGAATCTAAATCACTCATGAAGACTGTGTGTCATATATAGTGTGTGTATATACCGCACAAGAATGGGATTAGAGCCTAGGACAAATGAAATAACACTTTAAACAGATATGTGAATAAGGATTCATTCCATTTTCTAATGCAGAGGTAGCTTATTGATACACATTCTTAATATGCACTTGCAAAAAAAACCAAAAAACCCAAAACCCCACTGCTGGGAAAAAAAGACTTTTCCAAGAATTTGACACAAGAATTGAAACACTTAATATTCTTGTCAAATATTAAGAAAATGAATGTCTGAATTCCAGAGGCTACTCAAATATTCATATGCCTGGACTTCCCAACTGAATGCTATGGCAGCCCTGAGCTCTGTCAGTGCTGAGATCATATTCATGCTCTGCTCCTAGCAGACTTCCAGCACAGATGTTTTCCTGATTAATGCGGGCAGAGATTTTTCCCCCCACAGGGAATTTGTGTTTCTAATTTGCTTTGCTGTTTTTGAAAATCCCACCCATATTTGCTATGTCAGAGAGCAACTCATTTATAGAAATATCGATTAGCTCATTTGGGGACTTAAGTGTTTATTGGAGCCCCTAACCAAGGCACTCAAGTTTGAAAATTGAGCCTGTAGTATTCAATGGCCTGGTATATGGTGTATTACCATGTCATACTAAACATACTAAAGATTTCCTGTTGAAGTTCTGTCATTGCTTTTAATGTTTGATGTACAGTAAATACAGTATTTCTCCTGGCCTATTTCAATGACAACATTGTGAGCCAGATCCTCAGCTGGTATAAATCAGTGTAGCTCCCCTGAAATCAGAGCTGAGCTCCCTTGAAATCAATGGAGCTATACCAGTTTATAACAGCTGAGGATCTGGCTCACTATATGCAACTTACCTGACTTTCTTTCCTTGTTCATTAAGCATTTTCACTAGGTCAGCAATGGGATACTGGGCCTTGGCTGCACAAAGACCCCAACCTAAACCATGAAAAACATGTCAGTGTTCTACAAAGGAAGCTTAGCATCCCTCAAAAAGCATCATACAGTGCTCCATTAACCAGCATGTCTTCTGCATTAATGAATATTAGAAACCACAGTTACCGCACACGGGGCCAACAAAACTCATTTGCCTGGTGGAGATGACAGAGTGAAAGGTCAAACTGAACTGCAAAGGGATACTTTAATATGGTCGTTTAATTCAATGGTAGCACTTAGTTTTTCAATGTAATTTACAGTGAAACCTGCACTAAGAGTCCTGGCTACAGCTAACTCACTGTACAACCACCATATTCTGTTTCTGTGTAACTATAGAGGAGGAGAAAGAGGCATTTCAGTACAAATGCAATTACAGGAGTAAATTTTATGAGTTGAATAAAAGTCACTTATTCCTGGAGGATAAGAAATCAAATGTATCTGTGCAGTAACATTGACAAACATGGTCAGCATCCATCCTGCAATCCTGCACAGCTGGATAAGGGGGCTTTGGTCCAGCTTTCGGGGACGTGTTTAAAAGATGGGTTAAAGTTCCCTTTGTGCTTGCCCAGTCCTGGGGAAATCTGCTCTAGCCTGGTCTGCCTGCATGGTTTGCTGGTTCTAAGGAGCTATAATGGCAGCTGGAGAATGCCAGGGTGAAGGAAAGTCCTAGGCACACCTCTTTTCCCCATCCATGCTACAGCCACAGGGAGAGGAGAGATGTAGGACCTGCAGCAGTAGGTCTCCATCCCCTAAGCATCTCTCTATGCAGGGGAAATCCTTCAGGTACCGGATCATCTGGGTTTAGGTCAGCTTTGTGCCAAGGGAGCAATGCAGAAGTGCCCTAATACATGGCAGGATCTGGCCTTCCTTGTTGTGGCTATAAATGGAAAGTATTTTCAAAGAGTTCACACTGCTAAAATGCATATTAGTGTAGCCTTCAGCTATGTCTATGCAACTGCATTAGCCAGCATATTACTGGTGGGGATGTGTGGGAAAGATGACTTTTTGGTTTTCCATGCAGAGTTTGCAGGATTGCCATTCAGGCAAAAACTATTTTCTAACTTGTAAACTGAGCATTTTTTATATGGAGCCTGAGAAATAATATGTATGGGACCTCTAGTGCCAATTTCACAAAATCACTGTCCAGATTGAACCACACGTTTAGCCTACTAACATCTCGGGGAGGTAGGGATCCATCAGCCCCACTTTTACACATGGAGAAATTAAACCAGAGAGGTTAACTTTCTGGCTCAGGATCACGCAACAGCAGACTGGCAGAGACAGGAACTGAACTGAGATCTCCTGATTCCAGTCCTTGCTCTACGCACTAGACACCTTGTCCCAAATTTTCAATTGCTCTGGTCTACTGGTGCAAAGCAGTTGTAAACCAGAGACAAGGCCAGTGTAGGATTCCCATGTGCAGCAAATGTGGCCAGGACAAAAGTAGCTAAAAGGCATAGACAGGGTGCTGTGGAAACCAGTTGATTCCCAGCTGTCAGAAGGACCCATGAGAGCTGTTGTCCAACAGCTGGTGGCCTCAGGAAGAGATAGGAACGGCCTAGAGATGGCTTAAAGCTTTACTTCCCCAACTTCAGGCCAGGTCAGACAAAGCCCAGGACCTGATCCACTGCCTCTCAGGGGTATCAGCCACAGCGGTAATGATCTTCTTGATGCACACACTGTACAAATTATTAGAAAAACTTACCATTGTCATCATATAGCTTATGCAGCAATAAATCCAAAGCAGACAACTGAGGGACATTTTTTTTAAATCACCCACATCCCAGACTCTTATTAGAAAGAACCAAGAGATCCTTATTTAATACTGCACGGTGCTCTAATCAGAATTCATAATCATGTTCCAAATAAAGTCTCCAAACCCCATAAGACAAATTTCTTTAAGCTCCTGGGGAGGAGAATATAAACATCTTGACCAACAACAAATATTTAGGGCTATGAGAATTAAGGGCCTAATTTTCAAATGTTGCTGCAAAAATAAACAATGGCCTTTATTGTTATTCTTTGAATAATTACTTTTTCTTAAAAACAACATATTTGGGTGGGGGACACTCAGGCAGTCCCCTTCCTTTCCCCGCAACTTTATCCCTTCTCATTACAGAGGCCCCTCGTCAGGGTGAACCATCCATCTGGCTAAGAAGGGCTGATTGCAGCTGCATCTGGAGTCAGCCAACTGTACTCCTGGGTCAGTTGGAGGGGTTTGCTTGAGTGCAGTACTAGGTGTGTGCAACATTTCTAACCTCTGCAGCCCAGAGAGCGAGGGACTGAACCCAACACCCAAACTCAGATTCCAGCTGAGCTGCCAAGTAGAGGGTTGGCGCACTAACAAACATTCAATCCCTGCAGGCAATCCGATTCACAATAGCCATTTTAGTTAAGGATTTTTTCCCCTACACACTTGGGACCAAGGCCTTTTGTTGTTAATACACATTTATAAAACACACTAACTTTTTGTAGTTTACTGCTGTGAAAGAAGAATTTGATATGGCATATTTAAATCCACTGGACATGATGTCCTGCAGCTATGAGATGAGTGAAGAATGCGTCCTGATCTCAAGACATGTTTGCAACTTATCATTCATTACACTGGCAGAGTTAAAAATTGCCTAAAATTTTGCACAACTGATTTTTTTGGTTGGTTGGTTGTTGTTGAAAATTTGAAATGAATTAACATCTGGCCACATACTGGGCCAGGTGTTGCCATTCTTAGCAGAAACTCCCATTGAATTCAACGGGAGATTACCCTGAGTAAAGTCTGCAGGAATTGGTTTATTAATTTTAAGGAATTTAGTAGCTAGAAATTACTTTTCTTTTATAAGTATTTGGGGAAAAGTAAAATCCTTGAAGTAACAAGTAACTGAAAATCCCACAATATTGGTGCCATAATAATAGCACCATCCAGAGATGCAAAGTCCAATTCAGGACAAGTCTGCTTTTACACTCAGGATTTGTATCCCCCATTTTCTCTACGTTTGAGGCATTCTGCCATGTCACTATTTTTTCATCAGAGGAGGACAGACAGGACACCCATCAGAGCCCATAGGATGGATTTAGAGTTAGTGGGGCCCTGTGCACAGCTTCATTTTTGGGGGGGAGGGGGGCCCTCAGAACCCAGCCAAGAAAAAGAACATTCTCTCTTATCTACCGCCCCCCCCCGTTTTTCATTCTTTTTTTCTTCATCTTCCTCCTACATTATAAGTGATGGGAAGTAAATGAAAATAAAGTGAGGTACCTTGATTGGGGCAAGGAATTGGGGTGCAGGAGGAGGTGTGGGGGGTGGGATCTGGGAGGAAGTTTGGGTGCTGGGTGTGGGCTCTGGGCTGGGGTGTGGGAGGGGGCAGGGGGACGGCGCTTACCTTGGGCAGCACGGCTCCCAAAGCAACCAGCACACACACCCCTCCGGCAGCAGCTCCTAGGCTGGAAGGGGACCAGGGGGTCTCCGTGCTCCACTGCCTACAGGCCCAGTAGCATAGCCAGGTGGGGAGTGAGCAGAAGCAGCGCTTAAAAAGAAGCGGCGTCTTTTTTTAGCTCTGAGGACCCACCGCCGAAGTGCCGCCGAAGACCCGGAGCGCCACCGGGTGAGTACAGGGGGAGCCTGGGGAGGCGCCTTTTTCTAGCGCCGCTTCCCCTGTGCTCCGGACCTGCCTATGCTACTGTGCAGGCCCCACCCCCTCAGCTCCCATTGGCCACAGTTCACGGCCAATGGGAGCTGTGGAGTTGGCACTCGGGGCAGAGGCAGCCCATGGCGACACCCCCTCACCCTCCAGGGGCTGCAGGGACATGCTGGCCACTTCCAGGAGCAAAGCGATGCAGAGGGAGGGAGACAGAGCGGGGAGGGAGCCCTGCTGCTGGCACGTCTCTGCGCACCTCTTAGGGAGAGGGGGGCAGTGGGTCTCTGTGCGCTGCCTGGAGTGGGGGCAGTGCGCGGAGCCGCCTCCCCCCTGCCAGGGGCACGCAGAGACGTGCCAGCAGCTTCTGGGAGTGGTGTGGGGCCACCGGCCACGGCATGTAGGCAGCCTCCCTTCCTGAGCCCTACTGCACCGCCGGTTGGGACTCAGGGGCAGGTTGTCAGATATTTGTCCTGTATTTTGTGTGCCCCACCTATTGTTGGGGGCCCCGTGCCACCACACGGTTTGTTTCATGGTAAATCTGCTCCTGCCATAGGAGCTACTATTCTGTAAAGTGAGGCATTCATTCTTGAGGGTCTGGGCTCACTTCCAATAGGGTAAATCAGAATTAAATCCACTGAATTCAGGAGTGGGTGGGTGAGATTCTGTGTCCTGCAATGTGCAGGAGGTCAGACTCGATAATCATGATGGTCCCTTCTGACCTTAAAGTCTGAGTCTATGAGAATTCAGTGTCATGAAAATGGTGTAAAACTGGTGAAATCAGGCCCTCTGTCCATGCAGACCTGAGAATGAAATGGATCTTTTTTCCTAAATGGCCCTGTAATGTATTTGGTGCTTTATAACAAATCAGCCTGGGGCTTTTTAATACCAATGAGATGTAGATTACACTATCTTCTTGTTTCATTCTCCAAGTTTAGCAAGCTTTTTCAATGTGCAGAATATAAATTTTTAAATCCCCACATGAATCTTTAACTTTCCTAGCTAGACTCCCTTATTCTTTCATAGATATTTTATCAGTCATAATTTCTGCTCATTCCTTTAACTAACTAAGCAGAATGTTGTGCAATAACTGAGTTATCCTGACAAGCGCATTTCTGAATAAGCATATGAAAATATCTGAACTCTTACCAGGGGTGATGATGACAGAGCTAGCTTCCTTTATCATTTCAATGGCTTGGTCAATTCCGACTTCAGTATGTGTGCCAACAATTTCCATAGGTTTCCCTCCACCCGTAGAAGATGTACCAAATCCACCCAAAATCACATTTGGCAAAGACCTATTCATGGCCTAAGTGGGAAGACATGAAATGAGTGCACTGGTCAAAAGCAATAGTTCTGATTACATTCAGAGAACCCAAAATAAACAGTGCATTTGATGGGAATCCTCATGTTGTTTGTTTGGAAAGACAAGCTGCATTATTGTTCAGCTCATTAAAGTGTACTTTAACAAGACTCTGAAGATGATGCAGCAATGGTTCAATAGTTCAATATTCTATTTGGAAAGCTACAGTATCCCACTTGGCGTATAACCCATACATTTTGAACAAAGGTTTTCAGACATGCCTTTGAGAAATTCTTATGTTTTTCAGTCATGTTCTAATCATTTTTCACTTCACAAAGCCACTCTGACATTTTTCTCTAGGGAAACAAAGGCATTGATTTGTTTAAAGAATTTCTCCCCTCTTCCTCAAAACCAATCACTGGGTGAAATTTTTCATTGCAGATTCTTTGGTCCTTGTCAAAATGCTGGCTGACAGTACTGGGCTTACAAAGCAAACCATACTACTTCTTATTTCATTTTTGAAAGTAAGGTTAGATGATGGATTGACAATGCTAGAGACTGTTTATTCAGAGAACATGTACAGTGCAGGCAACAGCAGTGCAAGCTTCCCCCACTACAATCCCACCAATGTGACCTGGAAGGGTCACATCTAACAGTGGGAGTAATTTAGCGTCCAGGCCAATACGAGTGGCAGTCAGTGCCAGTAGTGGTAGTGGTTTCTGAGACTTCTAGGAACTGGAGTGAGATCACCAATTGCTCTTTTCATCTAAACACTTTGTGTACCACATCCTAATTCTAAAAGCTCACCAAATAGTCATCAGACCCACAATAACTTTTGATTATTTATGACCAGTTTGAACTGGATTTAAACTGGCAATCGATCCCTTGGGCCATCCAGTCTTCTACAGTTTCTCTTTTTAAAAAGTTCCCACAGTGGAAGCTCCAGACTTGTTTCACCAAAGTCAGCATGCTAGCCCAAGTACATATGTTGCCATCTTACCACACACATGATGTAGGAGAGAATCGCTCCAGAGGACCCAATCAAGGCACCAACAATTGTCATCAGGTTGTTATCAAGAAGAAATCCTTCTGCACACAAAGCCCATCCGGAATAGCTGTTCAATACAGTGATGACCACAGGCATATCTGCACCACCGATAGCTGCCGTAAGTGTGACTCCCTACAATTTAATACATACCATGGAAAGAAAAACGAAAGGAAACTCATGTTTAAAGAATGACATTATTACTAATGTGAAAATTAAAAAACAAAACAAATCATCAAATACCTGAGTATGAGAACATGGCTATTTCATGATTATCTGTTATACATAATGGATCTGATTCTGTGAGGAGCTGAGCACTCTGAATTATCATTTACACAATAGGAGCTGAACCCACTCAGCATCTCACAGGATTGGACACTTACTCTTTCCAAAACATCTTTCTAAACCCAGATCATATCTATAGCAGTGGTTTAGAGTATAGGATTACATATACATCTGACTAGACAAACAATAGCTTGTTTTACTGAACTGCCCTTAGCTAAAATGTTTTGGATCCCTGCACTATGGTTTGTGGGATCCTGCAGTGATTTGTTATGGAAATTCTATAGGGCACCATAAATATTTTGCATAGTGCTTTGAGGAGTCCTCGCAATTACACCAAATTTTTCAGCTGATGTGCAGAGCTGTATTTTGCTGGCATTTGGCAGAAGCCGCAGATGAATGCAAGAACTTTATATTTCCTTTGTTTGCATTGAAAGGATTCACAGAGTGCTGTCTTGTGTTCTTACCATGATTGAGGAAAGTCCTGAAACACCAAGAAGACAGGCCATGCCGGTAGTGTAGCTTGGGTCCAGCATAAACAGCCCCATACCACCCACTGACGCTGCGAGCAACCCACCATTCAAGTAATGGCGACCAGGTAGAAGGAGCGGCGCTGAGTTCAATAAACCTGGAATCAAACACTAAGGTGTTAACACTTCAGTCATTTTATTATATAAACATTTTTAATGTTAAAGTACAGGAACCCCAAAGAAGCTATAAGAGCAGGGACAGAATCAGAAGTCCAAAGATGCTGGTTCCACAATGGATCAATTTATCTAAAGGAAAGTTTGGCCCATTGGAGACACAAGGCAGAGGAAGGGTTGTTTGGAGCTCCCTACTTCCCAGCAGCTCCTCTTCAACTCTCAGCTCCCAGGAGCTGGTCTTTTTCCACATATGAGTGTACAGCCTTTGGGCAACCCTCCAGCCCTATTGGCTGTCCTGTCTCTGCCACTGGGAGGTCTGCTCCGTCAACAGTCTTTGAGGATAGGGTTGCTCTCAATTATCAGTTTTCTGGGAGAGCAGTTCACTTGCACCAATCCTTGGTTTTACCCAGCTAGGGTCATCCTGAAGCCTCTTCAGCTTCCTGGCTGGCAACACAGTTTCCCATTTCAGCTGTGAGCCAAGGAAGCCTGTTTGGCCCTAAATGTCAGCCGAGAGAGATCCTGCCACATTAGGATTTGTCATACTCAATGATTCCCTCGACATCATTCCTATCATTATGTGAAATGGGATGCGACACACAGCACCAGAGCAGCTTCCGACATAGTAGGATCACTCTGCCACTGCTAATGGAGACCAAATACTTGTCTGGAACAAGAAGCCTCAGTGACTATTTATCCTTGAAAACTATTTTAGACTGAACAGGAACCACAGTATTTTGTCTTCAAGTCATTATTTCAATAGTGATTGGTCATGCTACTAAGGCAGATGCACCTTTTTGGACTTGAATTGTACCACATCGACACTTTTATTCAAACTCATATTTTTACATGTATATCTTGTCTGTCTTAGTATACCGTGCACCATGAACTGGTTTGTCTATTTTTCACAAGTGTTCAGTTACTGAGCAATTTGATTAGTTTTTATGGTCGTAATCCTCACACTTCACACTGGAGTATCTTTTCATTGCCATACTGGAACTAAGAAAACAATGGGTCCAGATATAGTCTACAATGCTTATCACATTGTCTATGGCCCCTATTTGTCCTCCTCAGGACCTTAGTCCTTGCTACATCTGAGGGAGTGTAAACAAGCACTCATTCTCCCTCTGGAAATTTACATGAGAGGATTCGTTGGAAGCTGTCACCAACAACAATCTAATATCTTTTGGCCACCTAATCCCACCAAACTTGTCAAAATAACTCTGTTGTAAAAGGCTGTGATTTTGAAAAAGACCTAAAAGTTAGCTACCTAATTCCCGTTGGAAATAGCACCTCACTCCCATAGAAACCTTTGGAAATCCCATCCTAAATTATTTAACGTGACATAGACCAAAGGAGAAAGTACCTTGCAGTTTTCCATAAGCCACTAATGAACCACTGAAGGTTACACCCCCAATGTAGGTGCCCAAATATGCCACAGTTTTGAGAACGCTGGCAGAAGGGTGAACATCGAGGTGTGGATATTCGATCATATACTCAGCAATACATGTAAGAACTGCTGCCAAACCAACCAGACTGTGAAATGCAGCTACAAGCTGTGGAAGGTCAGAGATTTCAATCCGTTTCGCAACTGTGAGACCTGTAAAATGAAATGATTTAGATCTAAGATTAAAGAATTGTATTGTATTTCATCCTCTCTTGAAGTACAAGCAGGCAGTTAAGCAACAGAGGATTGTTTTCTTTCTTATGTTGTTTTTCTTTTAGTGCAATACAATAGAAACATAATAGTTGTAGGAAATTATAAGCTAATTTAAATCTCCTCCAAAAGTATATTGCAAGAACATTCTGAGACAACAGACTATAAGAAGCAGAGCCAGATTGGGGCTTTGAAGCCACAACCTCTTCCTTGGGGAGGGGGTGCTGCAGGCGCATCAGTCATATCTCCCAGATGTATTCTGCCCACAGGGACCAGGCAAGCAAAATGCCCCTGAAGGCACTGGAAGAGCACATTGCGTTAAGCTGGGAATGCTCTTTCCCAGCATTCCTTGCTGTCAGGCCTCCAACTCCCATGTTCCTTGGAGATTACAACTCCCAAAGTTCCATTCCTTCTGGGCTGAAATGTGGAACAGAGCAGGGCTGGATTTCTACCCTGCCAAAAGGGTCAGCATACCCTGTTATAAGGACCCTATGTTGCTACACACAAATGGCCACCACTGAAGATTAGTAAACCCTCTGCCGGACCAAAGATCTGGAGTTACAGTTCTAGTAGTTCTGACTACAGACCAATCGTTCAAAGGTATTGTGATCCAGGAACATACTTGCTAATCCTTCTCCCTTCACCCTATTAATTATATTACTATTATTATCAAAACTATTAGCAGTAAGAACATTTGAGAGAAGCATAATAGGAGGATTTTAAATTTTCCGGATTGTGCTCTCCACTGCTTTTTGGAATTACATGGAGGGAAATTTCAACTGAAAAACATTCACTGTAGAGTTGTCTGTAGTGAGACTTTCAGGATTCTGAGCAAGGTAATCTATGAGGCTCTGGAAAATGGGGAAAGGAGCCTCTGGGAAATACTGTTATCACAAACTCTATAATGACAGCTACCATTTTGAGCTATGGTTACTAATTCCCTTGATTGTAACTTGCCAGCAAGTGCATATTCAGGTAAAATACTTCCTAGAAATAAAAGTATGTTTTAAGCTTAAGCCATGTGACCAAATTTAAAAACAATTTATAAGTTTTGTACATATGTGCTTCACCATCTTAAGTTCTCCTCTTAGTCAAGAGTGCCACCCTTAGACATTAATGCACTTTCCAAATGTATTTTCTCATCCTATTATAAAGAAAGAATTATTAATTGGTTAATAAACCACTAATGAATGTGGTATAAATGAATGTGGTGATTAATGAAGTCAGGCTACATGAATTGTACAATGTGCTGTACATACCTATTGTGCCACCCATTGCCATGGCAGCAGACATCTGAGCGAGTACTTCTGGTGATGGGTTCAGCGCTCCTAACGTAGCTGCTACACCACCAGCCACCCCAATCATACCTAGGGCATTACCAAGTCTAGAAGTGTTCTGACTAGACAATCCTGCCAGTGCACCAACGCAGCAAAGACCTGAGCCCAAATATATCATCTGTAAAACAATGCAAAAGTTAATATATGGATGTGCAGCAATGCTGCACATCCGTCTTCTCTCCTGGTTGAGGATAAGGGTGTCGCAAAACCTCCAGGATCCCCAGCTAGAGTGGGGGAAGGGGAAGTTTCAATGCCAAGAGTTTATGGTTTAAGATATGAAAGATTTCTTCTTTGCATATTAGTGGAGGAGTCCAGTTTATTCATCCCCAGGTGCTGAAACTTCCCTAAGTTGTCTCCTTTCCATTCTCTATTCCTATATTTCTGTCACACCACTCTGCAAACATTGCAGTGGTGATACTGACTAAACTCAAATACACGGCCTCAATCCCCAGTGACATATTTTTGAGTACATATTTTTGGTTATTTCCATAACCATTGCACTACTATTTTCTTGCATTAGTCTTCACTGCCCTGCCATTGTGACTCATCTTCAAGTGTGTCTGTGTGGGGGTTCTTACTACTCTCTCCCTAGAGTAACAAACTAATAACACATTAGTTCAAGCTTAAAGTAATTTAGTACAACTATCTTTGCTAGATTTACCATCTCTTTTACATTGGATGTGTTTTTAAATGGTTTTAATCAGCAGTTTCTTTGTGTGGGGAAGAAACACATTTTATCAAATCAGTCATTTTAATTGCATTTTAAAGATCGTAATGCTATGAGATCATTCCCATTGATTTTCTGTTACTTTGATTCTTAAGTGTTTTGATTCACAAAATGTTCTGAAATCCCTACATGATGATGCATTTATAAATAACATGTGGTGTTCTTTCTCATGTTTGAAAAGCACATGGTGATTTTATTTCACACCATGAAAGCTCAATATTACTTTTTCCGCACCTGTATTACTGAATCCATTGATAATCATGAATCTAAAATGTGACAATGACAAAAAGAATATAGGCTGCATACCCACCATTCTCTAATCACCTAGTAACAAATGAAGCTAAGACATTCTATACCCCCGCCTCATAAAAGCCCAGAAAGGCCAGCACACGACCCTTTGCTAGCTGTACTTTTCAAGACCTGTTCAAAGGGGCTTTTCAAAAATGGAAATCCAAAGAGCTAAATGTGGCAGAAATAGAGCTGACATGTAACACTGTTATGAATACTGAGGTGTAACAATTTTATGAACATTGTACGTGACTGGATCAGGAAGGGCAAGTTATTGTATATGGTTGTAAGATTTTCCTCTAAGAAAGTGTTTATCTAACTTATATTGTGCTGTGGGAAGAACCAGCAGGGAAGGAACACAATGGCTTCCCTGATAAGAAAACCCATGCTCACACTTGAAGGACAATGGGCAAAATTATCAGCTTCAAGGACCAGGCATCCAAAAGATATCGACTAAACAATGCTTTGTTTGTACAAAATGCTTTTCTGGGATTCAGGAATGATTAGCTTTAAAGAGACCTTTTCCACCAAACAACTGCTGAAGCATTGCAAATGGACCTGTTTGCCATTCATCTAAATCAATAGCTGAAGCTGACAACCACCTGTCATAGATTTTTTTGCAGGTCGTTACTGTAAATGTGACTACATAATATCATAATTAGGATCCAGGCAACAGGCTAGAAGGACTAGCACTAAAATAGTTTTAATGGTGTCAGTTTGGGCTGCACATTCAGGTTTGTAGCTCTATTAGCAATTACCAGATAATTCTCCTTCTAGAATCCTATCCATAACCCCTACATACATCCTACTTTTTCAAAATGTGTCACTATTTGGGAAACACCTAATGGCCAAATTTTCTATTGGTGTAAATGGGTGCAGTTCCTTTGACTTCAATAGAGTTTTTCCCATTTACACCAGCAGAGAATGTGGCCCAATGTCTTTCTAACTATTGGCCTGGTCCTTGTGGTTTTAGGTCCAAATCCAGGAAACATACACTGAACTACTGATTTATTTGTATCTAGAAAATAAGCTATAAACATCCACTACTGTTTCCTGTTCTTCTGCTCTGTAGCTCAGCAAGGTATTTATTAGATATTACATTTTTACTATCAGCACTCTTTGGTGTATTATTTCCTGGAGCCAATTGTATTGTTTAATTCCTTTAACGTAAGTATCAGGTATCCTAGACTATTAGTTTAGTATAGCTTCAAAGAACGGGGTCCCAATGAAAAACTATCCCTGATGCAGCTGTTTGGGAAATAAGCTCTATTACTTTGCCTAGTGGCTGCTAAATGACCTTCTGATAAATTCCAGGATATTTATCAGCTTCCTTTCCTGAAATGGTTTTATTTAAAGTACTTTAAAGAATTAATGAAAATTGACACCTCATTTTTTCCAGATTCTTGGTGATGATCACCTTTGTGGGTGGAGGGAAGTCCTAAGGGTTAGAAAGAGAGGACCAGTTCAATTCGGTTAGGGGTTCTGATTACTATCAGGCCATCTGTTTCCCAAAATACTTTCTTTCAGTGTCTTCAGCAACCATAGTTTGCTGCTTAGATTATCTCGGAAATGAAATAATGACTCAGCTTCTGGTGTCTGTATTTAGAATAATAGCTAAGAATCTGGAGGTGAATTAGAATCACAGGGTTAGAAGGGACCACAAGGGTCATCTAGTCTAACCCCCTGTCAAGATGCAGGATTTGTTGTGTTTAAACAGCCAAGACAGCTGGTTATCCAGCCTCCTTTTGAAAACCTCCAGAGAAGGAGCTTCAACAACCTCCCTAGGCAGTCTGTTTCATTATCCTACTGTTATTACAGTTAGGAAGTTTTTCCCAAGGTTCAATCTATATCTGCTATGCTGCAGTTTGAACCCATTGCCTCTTGTCCTGCCCTCTGTGGCAAAAGAGAACTTTTCTCCATCTTTTTTATGGCAGCCTTTCAAATATTTGAAGACCGCTATCATATCCCCCCTTAATCTCCTCTTTTCCAAACTGAACATACCTAGTTACTTCAGCCTTTGCTCATATGGTTTGCATTCCATCCCCTTGATCATCTTTGTTGCTCGCCCCTGGATCCTTTCCAGTTTCTCTACATTCTTTCTATACATTGGTGACCAAAACTGGACACAGTACCTACACCAACTAAGGCCTAACCAGTGCCGAGTAAAGTGGTACCACCACCTCCTGTGACTTGCATGCTATGCCTCTGTTAATGCAACCTAAAATTGCATTTGCTTTTTTTTGCAACAGCACCCAGTTGCTGACTCCTGTTGAGGTTGTGATCCACCACAACTCCCAATACTTCTCAGAAGTGCTGGTGCCAAGCCAGTTATCTCCCATTCTGTATTTGTGCATTTGGTTTTTCTTCCCTAAATGCAGCACCTTACGTTTGTCTTTGTTGAGTTTCATTTTGTTGTCTATAGCCCAGTTGTCCAATTTATCAAGATCCCTCTGAATTTTAACTCTATCCTCCAAAGTATTGGCAACTCCCCCAGCTTTGTGTCATCTGCAAACCTGATCAGTATGCTCTCTATACCTACATCCAGGTCATTAATAAAGATGTTAGAAAAAATTGTGTATGTGTGAGTTTTAAAAAAAAGGTTGTTGAAATAGTAAATCTTTTAAAAAGCTTAATTCAACTGCACAAGCAGAACTGCATTGTCTATCCAGTTTAAAATGTAAGCTCATTGGGACTTATATACGTTTACGCCTGTAAACTGCCACACACTCACAAGGTGCTCAACAAATAATAAATAATAATCATTTTAAAAAATAGTAAAGCAGGAGGGTTTCTTACTAAAGCAGAAAGAACCTGTTCAAAGAGTTTACAGAAACTCTGTCTTCCAAATCTTGCCAGGACAGCATGATGAACCTCTCAACCAATGCAGAAATATTACTGTCATGCCAAGGCAAGTAACTGATTCTGTGGGGTCTCTGCAAGTACATATATTCTTTAGGTCGCCAGTTTTGCTAACTCCAGTTGATAGTCGATTGAAGAATTTCTTCTTGCAAAGAGCTACATCTAAAGATTCTGTTCTACACAACAAGAGCACATTCTGAGGTTTGTTATAGAGGAGGTAGATATGTTCTGTGTTGCTAGGATGCTGGGAAATGATGTAAAGTGCAGCCTGTGATCTTTGTGACTATTTAAAAGCGATTTAGAAAAGCCAGCATTGAACAATATTACACCTACCACCGCCTACATCAGAAATTCCATGCTGTATTTCAACAAACTTTTTTTTAAAACTCACACATGCACCATTTTTTCCCTGCAAGGTGACACAGTAACTTGACTGCGTACAATTGTGGTCTCCTCATCTCAAAAAGGATATACTGGCATTAGAAAAGGTTCAGAGAAGGGCAACTAAAATGATTAGGGGTCTGGAACGGGTCCCATATGAGGAGAGATTAAAGAGGATAGGACTTTTTAGCTTGGAAAAGAGGAGACTAAGGGGGGATATGATAAAGGTATATAAAATTATGAGTGGTGTGGTGGAAGTGAATAAGGAAAAGTTATTTACTTGTTCTCATAATAGAAGAACTAGAGGCCCCCCAATGAAATTAGTGGGCAGCAGGTTTAAAATAAATAAAAGGAAGTTCTTCTTCACACAGCGCACAGTCAACCTGTGGAACTCCTTGCCTGAGGAGGCTGTGAAGGCTAGGACTATAACAGGGTTTAAAAGAGAACTGGATAAATTCATAGAGATGAAGTCCATTAACGGCTATTAACCAGGATGGGTAAGGAATGGTGTCCTTAGCCTCTGATTGTCAGAGGGGGGTGATGGATGGCAGGAGCGAGATCACTTGATCACTACCTGTTAGATCCACTCACTCCGGGGCACCTGGCATTGGCCACTGTCAGCGGACAGGATACTGGGCTGGATGGACCTTTGGTCTGACCCAGTACGGCCTTTCTTTTGTTCTTATTGTAACCCCTTTGGGGTTTAGAGAGCATGGCCCCTTTAAATCTTTTTCCTAACGGGGGAGGGGAAGCAGTGAGAAAAAGGAGGGAAACTCCAGGGGGTGGAGCTGGGGAGAGGGAAGAAAGTCTGCAGGCTCTCAGAGGAGAAAGAGAGAGAACCTGCCTGAAGCCCGAGGACAGGGCGGCTGATCGGGGACACCCCAGGACAGGAGCCAGGAGGAGCACTGTGCCAGGGGGACATTGCCCGAGAAGGACAGGCTGGAGCTGGACCCAGGATCTGTGGCACTGCTGCCCAGAGCTGCATGGGGCTGTGAGTACTGGGGCTGGTGACTCTGCACTGGGAACAAGGAGGGAGGCTGTAGCTAGTTAAGTGGGGAGGGGGTCGCTCTGGGTGGCTTTGCAGAGAGCGGCAGAAGAGGGCACTGGCGGGGTTTGTTGGGGAAAGTTCACTGGCGCCGAAGGTTGACCAGGAGCACCCAAGACTCACCCCTGGACTGGAACTTTGCTCAGGACTCCTGCACTCTGTGTGCAGACACATTGCTCAGCGTCTGCCCTTTCGGCCTGTGCTACCACTGGGCCTGTGGGGCCTTGGTTTGGATGCAACCCTGTTTTACTGCTCCCCCTAGATCTCCCCTTGTTGTTTTTCTTCTCTCATCCCTCTGTAAATAAATATTTCCCTTTCTTATTTCCATTGTACTTTTCCTGTGGGTGGGTGTGTTCACTCTGGGGGGTTTGGAACAGGTGCCCCTGGGGTGGAAGGGACTTTCCCGGCTGCATTCCTGCACGCGCTCTCTCTCGGCCAGAGCAGCCTGCAGAGCAGACTCCATCTTGGCCACGAGGGCGCTACAGTTACATTATGTTATGTTCTTAGGTATTTCACTTTCCCTGAGAAACCCAGGAAAGGACAAACAGACCATCATGGAATGGAAATACAGAGCCAAAGTCTACAGTCTTTTATTGAATGAAATGAGTTTTGCTCAAATAAGGACTGTGGGATACAGAAAGACTAAAAAACTGATTTTTCCTCACTCTTAGTGCTGGACAGATTACTAGGAAACCAGAGATTCCGTGATCCAATGAAAAGGGAAGGAGAATATTTGCCCATGTAAGTCAATAGTTTGGCCAATACTAAAGGTTAGGGGCTCAATTCTGAAAATACTGAGCCAAGTATCTATTACTGTGAATAGCCCCTTACGATATATACTGGTAACTATTAGGACCAGCAGTATTTGCAGAATCAGGCCCTTCCTTTATTTAGCTTTGTTAGCACAACTGAGCCTAGCTGCTTAGATTGCTAAGATGATAACTGAGCAGAATAAATCTGAATGTTGTCTGACCTGTTCAATGTTATATCCACTGGCAAGAGAGGCCCCATATCCCCCAACAAACACTGCTCCAGGGAGGAGGTAGAGATAATTATATTCCGGTGGGTCTGTAGGTCGTTTGAACATATCCAGCATTCGTTGTGTAATTAAGAAACCGCCTGTTGGGAAATATATGTTTGAACTGTAAGAATAAGAAGACAGGAGTCCTTGCACGTACATTCCTATAAATAAAAAACACTCCTTTGCATAATAAACACTTTATTGCAAAATAAAAAACACTCCTTCTGTCCCTTTGCAGTAGGTGAGAGTTACCTCTGGATTATGTTTGCTTTCTGCAAACTATTTTGGTTGCAAATTTATCTCAAATGTGGTTAGCAAAGGGCCTTCTCTTCTGTCCCTTGCAGAACTAGCATATTCAGTTCTGTTACCCAACTGCTGTGTTTTTTTAATAAGATTTTTCAGCATCAAACTTATCATCCCACCTCCCTCTTTCCTCTGATGGCACATAGGATGCTCCAGGACTACTGTAATCCTACGGTGCAAAGGGAAGTGGAGAGGATTCTGGGAGGCCATGCCTGGGGCCTATACACCCTTCACACTGCAAAGCTGAACTCCACAATGTAGTAGAAGTTTGGAGACTTGGGTAGGGGTAGGCCATGGAAGGGACTGGTGGGTCCGGGAGTATGTGTATCCACTGGCTATTCCACAGACTTGCAGAGTTAGATAAAACAAGCAGCAGAGACTGCACTAGAAGTCATGAACCAGCTCTTCTGCTGCCCCATGGCTTGGAGGGAAGGGAAATTCCTTCCCCTGCTGCCCTGGCATGAATGTTACACAGGCTGTACAGCTGGTACAAGATTTGCCTGTTCAGAAGTGGTCAGAAGGAGGACAGGGCATTTAAAGGCAATTATTGAGCAAAGAAAGCTCTTTAAACAGAGGACAGACAGCATGGCAAGATAGGAATAAACCTTATTCACTTGAAGAAGAACTATCTGACACACAGAGAGAAAGAGAGACGACCATGGAATTTGATTCAGTGTCCTAGAGAAAGTAATCCTCTGTGTTATGAATTCACTTCTCAGGCACTTTATCCCCAAAACATTCCTCTCTCTAAAGTGCCATAATTAAAAGGCCAGCAGAATTCTTCATTCATTCTCTACTTTTCAGAAAAGGTCAAAAATAATTTTCAATGCATCAGGACTGATTTGTGCACAATATTGAGAGGCTGGAGAAGTTCCATACAGCTAATATAATATTAGAGGTCAGATTGCAGCCAGCCCTACTGTTGGTGTGTAAGTGAGGGGGGAAAGCGCAAGGAGCTTTCCCCCAACCATATGCCCCTGACCCTGGACTGGGTTGGTTCAGCACTGCAACTCCTAACAGATTTAGGATCCTAAATCTCTTTTTCAATAGGATTTAGGCACCGAGGAGCCAAAATCCCACTAACAGTCTGTGAGGCTCTTACATACCTAAATTACTTTTGAAAATGAGATTTAGGTTCCTTTAATCAGTTAGGCATTGAAACGCTGAGTGAAGCAATACCTAAAAACCTTTAAAAGTCCAGGCTTTAACCTCTTTGTGCCTTAGTTCTTCATCTGTAAAATGGGGACAATAGCACGTCCCAAACTCATAGGGATTTTGAGAGGATAAAAGCATTAAAACAAGATTATAAGGTGCTCAAATACTACAGACACGGGAGCTATATAAGCACCGTACACTATGGCACATACTCTCCAATTTCAAGTATTAGGTTGATATTTGATTGAGAGATTATTGAAAGCCTTTATAGCTATTCCCTTGCTGATATTTTAGCTTCCCAGTGGAACTGCAACATTCCCGAAGAAAAAATACATTCTTTCCATCTGATAATAGAACTCGAATTCTTTACAACATGGAGTCTGATCCAAGTTGAATTGGCACACAGGCATTTCAGTTAAATTTGAAAATGGGTTTTGCCTCGCAGTTGTTTATAATAAGCCCTTGGAATCTTGTTTTCTTAACCATTTCCCCCTCTCCACTGTGGTGTGCTTGTACAATGGTTTGTTGTTATCAGGTTGTTCGTGCATGCTGGGCTGCTGGCACAGATGTCTTTGTAGGCTGAAGCTTTCCAAACCTGGGTGCCTGAAAATCTAGACATCCATGTCCATAATTAGGTACCTGTCTTTTCACCTGATCTTCAGAGATGCTGAGGTCCTTTCGACCTCAGTGGGAGCGTCAGATGCTCATCACCTCTGAAAATCAGGCCACTTATTTAGATACCTTATTATTGCCTTAGGTGCATAACTTTAGTCACACTGAATACTAGAAATATCTATAGTGTTGGGGTTGAGGAGGGAAATGTGATAGTGTTTACCCTTTACTGGGTTCTCTTAGAGCAGAGGCTTTACAGGGTAACTACTTATGTCTGCTACAGAAACTGTTATTCCTAACATAAGCTTCCACATAGGCATTTACTATTAATCTATTGAAGGTTGTGTGCAACAAATCCCTGGGAATTAAAATACCACTAGAGCCAAATTTTCAAAGGGACCTTCTCCTGGCTTCCAACTTTGCTTACAGTAGAATCCAGTTTATCAGTTTGTCTATTTCCTTGTCCATTAAAATTCAGACACAAAAATGCCAACAGACAAAATCTCTGGCCTGTAAAATGTTCAGCTTCAACAAATTATAATTTAATTCAACAAGGACTCAGTCCAGATTCTAAATCTGCACATGCAGTGTTGGGCATGCACATTTTGGGAAATGTAAACAGCATGTGTGGGTGCACGTGGAGTGGTTAAATGTCTCATAATCCAGTTTCTGAGTGTAAATGACGGTGTTTAGTGTGTCAAAACTTGCAAGTACAAATTTAGAAGCCATTTTAATCATCCTTGGAAAATATAGTCCAGAGAATTTCATCAAACAGAAGAATGACCTCTGCACTACAGGTTGCAAAATTCAGGAGAGTCTTTCTAGTGGGATTTGCTGAAGGATTTTGAATTTATGTTTGTCATAGCTTACGGTTACAGTCCAGAATCTGCACAAGTTTGCCACAAGTGGTTAGCGGATGGCATTTCACAGAACACAGAAATGTCATGCACCAATGTACAGAAACATATAGTATGTCCTATAACGTCAGCATACACAGGTATTCATCATAAGATATAGATAGAGGAAAACAGTGCTCACCTGCAATATTGACAGAAGAAACAAATGCAGCTAGTAAGGCTAGTGTTTGAGGCAAGCTAGAAGGGAGGTAAGATCCACCCATTAAAACCAAACCTCCAACAGCAGTAAGACCTAAAAAAAACAGAATAAATCAATACTTGATGACAAAATACATACAAAGAATTAATAAATAATTGATCAGCTGCAGAAAGGAAGGAACCAGCGAGTAACTGCGGCCGGTAGGGGCAGGAGCAGCCAAAGCAGGGACCTTCTGCAATCCACAGAACTTTCTATGGTTTTGACTGGACTTTCAGTGCCCAGAGCTGGTCGGCTGTTTGCTCACACCCTCTCCCAGTTCTCTCTCTCAGTCTCTTCACCTCAACTTTTCTCCACACTTGTCTTGCTCTCTTCTCCCCAGACCTGTTCCCCTCACCCTCTCTTCCCTCACCTTTCTTTCCATTTAGTTTATCCCCTCCTAACTACCACCTCCCAAATGAGTATGTCACAAACATGATGTTTGCTGCCATCACACTGTTCACTCTGCTTGCATGTTCTAGCCCTTTCGCCACCCAGTGCCTGTCTGGTCTATTGAGACTGTAAACTCTTTGGGGCAGGGACTGTCTGCTACTCTGTGTTTGAACAGTGCCCAGCACAGTGGGGCCCCAACCTTGGTTGGTCCTTAGGAAAAACCTAATAAACATGATTAATAAATAATATCAGCAGAGAATTGCTAAGGTTATTACCACATGAAATCCATCGCATTTAGATAGTACTGCATCTCACTTCTTCAGGAAGCTGAGAGGAGACACATTTCGATAATCTTAGCTGTGGTCTAGGTTCCAAGAAATTCAGTTTTTGCCCAGCTATGAAGGTATGCACACTAGTAAGATCACTACGATGCTATTCTTCATCATGTGGGGGAGGGATAGCTCAGTGGTTTGAGCATTGGCCTGCCAAACCCAGGGTTGTGAGTTCAATCCTTGAGGGGGCCATTTAGGGATCTGGGGCAAAAATTGGGGATTGGTCCTGCTTTGAGCAGGGGGTTGGACTAGATGACCTCCTAAGGTCCCTTCCAACCCTGATATTCTATGATTCACACAGTGCAGTGTGCTAGGTGCTTTGCAGGCACGTAGAATACACAGTCTCTCTATCGTCAAGGGGCTAGACCGTGCCTTGAATCCACAGGGCCATTTCGGGGGAAGTAGGGAGTGGCCGGTGGAAATTAGGGATTGTGCCTTCCTCCCCAGAGCTCCCAGGCATGCAGGAGGAGGGTCCCGGTTGGATGAGGCAGCATGCTCCCCTCTCAGCACCCTGCCAGAGCCTTTCCCTGCTGCCTCCCCACTGCCTGGAGCAGGGAGAGGCTCCAGCAGTAGGTCACTACACTGCTAAAAACTCCAGTGTAGAAGAGGGAGTCATGGCTTGGGTGTATAGAGAGCCATGTAGGGTATACCCTAGGTTGGGCATGTCTTTCCTCACCTAAACAATGCCTCACCATCTACATGGCTATTTGTACCTGTGTTGTGGGGTGTGTGCGTGTCCGTGTGCGTGTCATGCAGTAGGTACTCTACACTTTGATGTAAGGAGGTTGCAGTGTAGACCTACCCTATAAGAGAAGAGTCTCTACATGCCCAGCCAAGTGTAGGGATTACAGTTGTTCCAGACTCCTTGCGTTCTCTCCCCCCGCCCCCCGCCCCGCTATAAAAGGGCCAGATAGAAGCTGGCCCCTACACAGATCAAAGCCAGAAAAAGGATGTGGAAGGGAATCGAGCCTACAATGTGCCTTATACAGTGATGCTAACTAAGCATACCCACTTCTTGTAATTGCCATGATTTGTGTGACATTCTTCCTCATCCTATCATTCCTCACACAGCTATTTGTATCTGTTATATAAACTTTAATAGCCAATAGATTGACTTTATCTTTAAAAGGGATGATTCTCACTCAGCCCTTGGGCTGTGTGATTCTAGTGAGTTCTCTGTGGGGGAACTTCACTGGGGATATAAGTAAAAACTAAAGGCAGCACTGTCTACAGCACTGAGCAAGGATTTGAAAAGCAGGAACTCCTGACTTCTAATCCCAGTTATAACAGTAGCTCACTTTCTGGCCTTGGGTAAGTCACTTACCCCCTTTATGTCTCATTTTTCCCATCTGTATAAGTGTCCCAGCAGAGATTTTGACCCTAAATCTCTCATAACAAAACACACAAGAGAAGAAAGGCGTGCACTTACCAGAAATTGCATTTGTTACTGACATGAGGGGTGAATGCAGGGCTGGTGTGACACCCCAGACAGTATGATAGCCAACGATTCCAGCAAGACCAAATGTGGTCACCATTTGAGTAAAAGCAGCATTAGGAGAAATAAGCCCCAATCCTAAAACACCTGTCAAGCCTAAAAAGAAAAGCACGTGCTCAGAAAAATAAAAAAAGCACTTGTCTTTATTAGTTGTAAAATAAAAACAGGACAAGAACCCAACCCTGTTCCAATGAAGCTTTGACATCAATGGGAGCAGGAGAAGGCTCCTAGACATGCTTTTATATGCATAACTTGTATTCCTTGTTTCTGCCAGAACTAAACCTTGCCTAGAGTAGAATTCAGTTCACCAATTTATCTGTTCCAGCCTTAGGGATCCAGAGCTGGAGATGCCAACAATAAAAATCTCTGAAATGCAAAATACTTAGCTTGAGCAAAGCATAGCAGAATAGTTAATTTAAAAAAGCAAAATGAAAAATGGCACCGATTCTCCAATGACGACTCACAACCTTCAATGCTCTAGTAGGAAAACAGACCACAGTGTAGCAGCTGTATATTATTGAAACAGGCAGACCACACAAACATTTCAACCATATTTCACTGGTAGAAACTCTATTATCTCCTTCAGTACAATACTTGTCTTCTTGGCCATACAAACTCAAATTTCAAAAATTGTTTTTCCTCTAAGAAAAGAATGCATCATCGTGACAGATACATGGCTGAAATTATATATATATATATTTACTGAGGGCCAGTTTCTGCCCCATTCCATAACACTTTACTACTTACACAGTCCCAGTACAATCAATTGGACTGAGCAGAGTAGTACTCGTGAGACAAAGGTGACAGAATCTGGCTCTTAGTGGGGAGGTGTGGGGGGGTGTTAATTTTTGAAGTGCTAACCAGCCTGAGAACTAAGTCTTTATTGAAGTATTTAAACTTGCATTTAGCAGCATTAATCAAAGAACACAGAACTCCAGACTGGGATAATAAAGTGATTATACTCCAAGGACAGTATTCAGTAATGAACTTATCTACAAGCTGATTACCCAGTGATGGCAAAACCATTGTGATGAGGCCGTGTGGGAGGTTTTTTGGGTCCCACACAAGGATGGAATTAGGGAAGATTTGCTAAATGAAAGCAAGTTCTTAGATCTTCCTCCACGCCCCCATTCCCTTTAAAATCCATTTTCTCCACTGCCAGAAAATCCCGTTCCTTGGACTAATGGATACTCCTTTTGTTGCTCATTTATCTGGCACAAGATTTCAGAAGGTGAATAGCCCTCACAAAGGTGTGTTAAAATGTCCTGTCATCACTTACATTAAAGATTATTTTTATATTAATTCTACCCTTGTTCTTTTTAAAGAAACTTAATAAAGACAGAAAAGTGCAATGCTGTTTATGAGAGAAAACATTACTAGCTAAAATCAAAACCTTGTTATCTCGTTTATTTTCCACTTCAACACAGTATTTTTCAAAGTATAATAACCAGAGCACTGGCAATGACATTTGGGAATATATAGTGCATTAAAAGCCTGATCCCAAACTCTTTGAAGTTAGAGTCATTAATGTCAATGGGCTTTGGATCTGGCTCATACACAATATCATATTGGCTCTTTATTATATATGCAGTTACTAGCAGGGCAAGTTTCTTGGTTACGCAAAGTATGGAATGATTTAACATAGAACATCAGAGAACTAACCTATACTCTACTACCATTTTCCTATTTTCTAGCCTCTCATTCACATGGAAAGTAACTTAAGTTAGCAGATCATTTAACCTTTTCTGCTACTTCTCAGTATTAAGACACTGTGCATAGCTCCAGTTCAGGAGTTGGTTTTTATTTTATTTTCAATAAATACAACTTATTCCTAGCAAGACTTATGTTTAAATGCCATGCAGATTGAAGGAAATGCAAACAAAATGGATTGTGCAGCCAAATATTTCTTGGTGAATCATTTTTACCTGCTGTGTAAACACCAGCTGATGTCATGGTTTTTCTGAATGGTGAGATGGAGGCTTTTTTCTCAGATTCTAGTTCTTGCACAGTTTTTTGTTTAGCAGGCACAGAAGGTGGCATTGTTCTTGGTAAAGGTGCTGGAAATAAATTCTTACCTTCCTGTGACAGAACAAGACAATGACTATGATGGATTCCTGTGACATCTTGCCCTCCATTATATTAGGGTCTGACCCTATGACATATACTCATAGGAGTTGGCTCAGTGAAGGCACTGGGATTACTGAGATGAGTAAAGATACAGGATTTGGCCTTTATTTTTTATGACACTGATGAAAGAGCACAGATAACTTTATTGTAAAGATCCTGGGTTTAATAAATTAGAATTTTTTAATCTCTGTTTTAATTAAATAACCTTAGGGCTGCAAATTAGCATTGATTGCTGCGTTCAGTCAGTGGTGAAAAGCCACCTTTGGCCTCTCCAGCCCCCCCGTGTGTTGCAGCATGGCATCTGGCCTGGTATCTTTTAGGTCTATTGCATTTCTCTCTAAGAACTCCTCTGCCAAACATTAATTTCAGCCTGCCAATATTTAATTATTGGGCATGACTGTGCTTTGGTCTAATGATACCTGAAGGCAGATATGGAGCCTTGTGAATTCACCTTATCAACAGAAATACTCCTTACTCTACATTCCAGCCAAAATAAACATCCCTGCAAAAAATCAGTCTATCCAAAGAAATTTTTCCTGTTTGGAAAAATCTCAGTCAACACACAAGTGATCTTAATTGTCATTTAATTGCCGGTTCAGTTCCCTTGCCCCTTCTCCCACAGTGACAGGGGCAGCAGAAAGGATAGTGATTTCTGCTTCTAAGACAGAGACTCTGGAGGATGGTGAGGGGCAGTCGTATGGGGTTGCAGTCTATCCCATTTTCCTTCCCATACACTCAGGGTTGAACACTACTGCCTCAGAAGAATATTATTGTCTTAAGCAACAGTGCCCTTGTTCCTCCCACACTGATGTGACTGCATCACAGAAACATCCTCCAGTCAATAAAGCCTTCCAATGTTAATACTAACCAACATTATTTCAAGAACCATGCACAGCTCACACTCCCACCCACCCATCTCACTCCTTGGCTGAATACATCCTCTCATGTTCCCAGCACATATTGATCCCAGAGCAAGAAACCTCATCTGACACTTGAATTCATATCTCCCATAATCACTGAGCTAATGGATCAATCCTCAGTCTTGAATTCTTCCTTATGAATCCCAAATCGAT
The DNA here is from genome assembly GCA_033296515.1 of Macrochelys suwanniensis. Lineage (NCBI taxonomy): Eukaryota > Metazoa > Chordata > Testudines > Chelydridae > Macrochelys > Macrochelys suwanniensis. Next base: position 67,761,491 of record CM065785.1, read on the forward strand.
GGCGCAGCTTTCATCTGCGACTTTTATTAATCTATATTTTGCCCCTAAATATCTTAGTGCTTGCAACATTTAAAATATAAACTGCCTGCATTGCACCATTATGAATATTATAAGAGCTAGCCATTGAGATCCATTTCCTGGATTGGCTAACAGGAACATTTATTTCCTTCATAATACATTTTTATACCCATTTTATCAGCAATTTAAAAATGAGCTTAAAACTCACCTTCATTACCATGGTTCCTCTAATGACATGATCAATAGTCCCATAATCAAAATTATCTTTTGGCTCAAAATGAAAATATTCTTTGTCAGGAGAAATAGCTTTTAATAATTTCAAGATGTTGTTGGAATACAGGCTACTGGCCTGAGTTGCCATTCTACTTGGCAAATCTGTATAACCAATATGAACCACACCCTGATGAGAAAGAAAAATACATTTATGTGAAACCTTTTCATGTATTATCTTGAAAACTTTTCATGTGTTCTCCACAGACCTGATGTATATTTTACAAATGCTAGTAAATCAAATTCGCATATTACTGCAGACACTTCTTTCTAACACTTTGTTTTACAAGTTAAGAGTTCTCTTTTAAAACTAATAGCTTACTCTGATGTCTGAAAAAGAAAAATCAGCAATTTTGTCAGCAAGCCAGGAACCGAACAAGCTGGGAGGCCAGTGGGGGAACCATATGGTGCTTATTTTGAGAATAAGAAGTCAAGCGCTTTTTGAAGTTTGAAAACACCTTATGTTTGTCTGATAAAGATCACATTGCACAATATGTTTCCCAGGTTAACTGCACTCCAATTAGTTCCAAAAGGAAGCTATGGTTTTAGATACCTTCATTTTCTATTCTTTGCAAACACACAGAAGAGGATAAAGTTTCCTTACCAACATCTCACAGTATTAAAGCTTAAGTATGTGGACTATTGAAAATAAAATAATTCTAAGCCTATCCTCTCAAAACAACCTTGGATGCTGTGCCCTAAATTCTTGCGGGGGGTTTCCTTTTATTCTATCCTCATTGTAATGCATTCTATTATTAGCCATCTGGATTGTGCAGCTGCCAACTTATCCCATATGTAGCCACAGGTGCTGGCTCCAACACGCGTTCAGGCGTAAGGCAAAGCATATAATATTCAAGTATGGCAACCACAGACAATATCAGTACAAGTTAATACTGAAACACCATAGATGGGACTGCTCTTTGCAGCTGACCTTCCAGAACACAGCCACAGCCTACTAGCCCCTGTCTAGAATATTGTGGGGGTTTTCATGATGCTATTAAGGCTCTATGCCCCATTTCAGTTGTTCATTTGGTATATCCCATCCTACCAGCACGCACAGCCATTGGTTCCTACAGGGGGCTTTGTGAGCCTCCTCTGCAGTGAAGCCACAGTGACCCCTAGTGGCTTCAAACGTCAGTCCCTTTCAAAGACAAAAGTACAAAATTCTGAAGTTTGGAAAAAATTAGAAAGGATGATGGGAGGTGGGCAGGGAATAGTGGTCTATCATTGCTCTCTGTTCAGAGAACAATTACACATCAGGAATGTTTCCTTCTTCAAGAATATTTGTTGTTATAGTTCAGGACTCTAAAGCTCCTGCTGGAGTTAATGGTTTTGGAACTAGTCAGGGTGGAAAATTAAATGAACAGCTGTAACACTGCATGGAACATTCATAGTGTTCATACCGTCCCCACTATCTGAAACACTACAGTAAGCAGTTATGGGATATCCTGCTCCCAGGGAAAGCTTCCTCTTAATCAATAGAAAGATATTGGCTAAAGCCCTAAGTTCTGTGTGTTTGCCTGATCTTCAGTCCCTACTTCAAGTTCTCATTGCCATGAGCTGCCTCTACTTTACTTTTCACATAGTTGTCCTTATATCTTTGTAAAGAGGCAGGCAGGCCACACACTCCTGATGATACCTGAGGAAACAAAGCAAGCCCAACTAGAACCCGAGCACTAGGGCTGTGCATGGCAGGACATGTAGACCAGACCACGGGGAGAATGGGGTCTTGGGGTACCCAAACTACAACTCCCATGAGGTCCACAGCCCTTCAGGCAGACACAGATTAATGTTGAGCTGATCCAAAACAAAACATTTCAATTCAGTTCAACAAAGTGAAATACTTTCATTTAGAACAACCTGACCCAAAAATGAAATATTTTGTTTAAATTTTCCTGAGGTAAAATCAAAACATTTCAGCAAGATCTAAATTTTCCCAGGAGAAATATTGATTCTGCAGATACCACATTTTCCATCAAAAATTATTTTGATGGAAAATTCCTACCAGTCCTATTAAGCACAGGGAGATAAACCTAACTGAATAACCCAAACCAGGCCCAACCAGCAGCTGGTTTAAAGTAGGTCTTATTATAAGCCTTAGATAAACTCAAAGGATGCACAGATGGAGGGGAAGCCAGCTAGGCAGTCTGGAGAGCCCAGCGGCACAGGTTGGCAATGTTGCCAACTCTCAGAATTTTATCAAGAGTCTCATGATATTTAGCATATTTCGTAGAGCCCCAGCTCCTAGAAACATGTTGCAACCAGAGTCTCAGCTTTCACTAAAAAAAGTAAGTTTCTAGCCCTCATGGCTGCAGAGAAATACTTGGAAACGTGAACCCTAAACGTTCCAACACCAGAAGGCAAATAAAAAACCCTCAATATTTAATATTTTTACATATCATTATTTTTGGAGCCTGACTCCATGATTTTTGTAGTCTTAGGGCTGGCCATACTGGGAAGGGGAAGATAGTTATGGAAAAGTGACTTAATCTGGTCCTTTGTAACAATTCAGATTAAATACATGTTTTGGCAAGAAAATATTTACACCTTTATATCATCTTACAGTTCTACATTGTACAGATGAAATCAAACTTCATTTAAGAATGGCAATTTTCTATGTTAAAATTGATGGTTCAATATTGTAAAATAGTGAAATTGACCATTGTTAGTTTTATAAGTGATTAAATAAAATGAACCTCTAAATCAAATTTCCTTTGCTTTTACTATACTTGGACTTTGGACAGCTCCACCGTTTTGTTAGTAAAGCTCTGGGGATGAATTTAAGGGCATTTATGAATACGGTTATTAAAAACACTGTAACCATGCTTATAAAAATCACAAAGCATAAAATCTTCAAAGATGGAATGGTGTCTGGACAGTATTCCAATTTGTGGTTTCATTACTTGTGAAGTGAAAGACTCTGCTTTATTATCCTGCCACACAATAGTAAGTATTCATGACAGACATGCAATGGCTTCAAGGAAACATGGCCAGTTCTTTGTTACTAGAATGTTTATCACTTTTTAGTTTCTTCAGACAATTGCAATATTGTTTCAATTTTATTTACACTTCAACCATTTCTAATAAGCGTTGACTTTTATTCTACAGACCTTGTGAATATAAAGCTCTCCGGGATGAGTCGTTTCCACATTGCCACCAGCCTCAGATGCAAGATCCACAATTACTGATCCATCCTTCATTGACTCTACCATATTCTTAGTGATTAGGATTGGGGCTTTTTTCCCTATTGCAAATTAAAAAATTAAAGTAAAAATCTACTAATTGTTATCATTGTACACAGCAAGAATCTACCACAGAAACTGAAGCTGTGCAAGGAAAACATCTAGTATATTGTGGGTGCTACTGGAAATAAATAATAAAATACTAATCATACTAAAACTAGACAATTCAAAAGAAGCCATTCTAATCCATGAAATAAATATTAACTGGAGCCCAAACCTGCAGCCCTTATTCATCCATAATTGCTATTATTATTATGCTAACTGTATTCATATCACTAATCTGGAATTTTTCATAGGAGCATATATTTAAGTCTGCAATAGTCATAAAGCTGCACCTTACCTGGTATAAGGGCAGTACTAATAAGAATATCCACCTCTTTACATTCTTTGGCAAATAATGCCATTTCTGCTTCAATAAATTCTTTGGACATTTCTTTTGCATAGCCTCCAACACCTTCTCCCGTTTCAGCAATATTCACTTCGAGAGGTTCTGCTCCAAGGGATTTAAACTGCTCCAGTGCTGGCAGCCTGCATGCAAAGTACAGAGATGACAAATATTGGAATAGATATTGGATTATTGCAGTTCGCTATTTTATCAAGGCAGACATTGCATGATTACATTACCAGTTGCAAGATGACAGCAGTTCGCAAACTCTGTTACATTAATTTACAGCAAAGAAACACAACATAGGCTCTAATTTTGTATGAGAGAAGCTCTGCACCAAAGCAGAGCCACACTGAATTCAGGGTTTCTGGTTCTCCTCTCAGGAGCCTGGACATAATTACTAAGCAGTACCTTAGCTTCTTCTAAACTTTCTAATTGAACCAAGACTTCAAGAACTTAATAAACTAACAGTGAATTGAAAAAAAATCAGTTATATATCATATGCAGCTGTACTATTAGGCTTTTCCCATATCTAAATAATAATATTTTGCATGATCTTGCAGGTGGGATTTTGATCAAAACTAGACCTAAAAACCTAAGTACAGTATTTTAGAATCTAAACTGATATTTTCTTACCCTACCTGGTGTCAAATCCCCTGACAATGGCTCCCATTGCTCTGGCAGCTCCTGCAGCAGCAAGCCCAGCCACGCCACCACCAATTATTAACATCTAGAGAGATCAAACACATGGAGAGTGAGCAAAGTGTATTCTGTGTCCTACCCCCATTCCATGCTGGGTGTATTATACCGCTTATCTTCAAAAGCACTTGAAGTTACAAGAGCATATGATGCTACTAAATGTAAGTACTTCAAGGAAGTTTCAAACCTTATCACAACTATGTAAGTACTTAAATAACCACCTGCACAAGGTGTGATATTTACAAAATAAGATCAGGTAGAAAATAGTTAGCTATTTAAACCCTCGAGTAAAACAAAACATGAATAGGGCTAATCTTCCTACACCAGCAGGACTCAACTGTTCACTCTGGAGCATTGATGGTGGAGGAAATAGGCCTGATTTAATCAGCTATTTAAATGCTTTGCTCTGTTACAGAATCATAGAATCATAGAATATCAGGATTGGAAGGGACCTTAGAAGGTCATCTAGTCCAACCCCCTGCTCAGAGCAGGACCAATCCCCAATTTTTGCCCCAGATCCCTAATTGGCCCCCTCAAAGATTGAACTCACAACCCTGGGTTTAGCAGACCAATGCTCAAGTCTGGCTTTTCCTCGGATGGATGTTATAGACAAAATTCTGCCCTCAGAATTTATTCTTTTGCGAAAGAATAAATGGACATAAATCTGACATCAGGAATCATAACATTCAAAAACCAGTAGGAGAACACTTCAACCTCCCTAATCACTCACTGACAGACTTGAGGGTAGCAGTGTTGCGACCGATTAACTCCAAAAACAGACTTCAAAGAGAAACTGTTGAACTCGAATTGATATGCAAACTAGATTGCATTACCTCAGGATTAAATAAGGACTTGGAATGGCTCGGCCATTATGTTAATTGAATCTATTTCCCTTAAGTTAACGATCCTCATTCACACCTGTGTGACCATCTTGTTTATCACTTCAAAGGTTTTTCTTCCCCTGCTGTTATGGTTCCTCTCAATTAATTAGCCTCTTAAGGTTGGTCTATGCACCTCCACCTTATCATGTTTCTCTGACTGTATAAATATCTGTCTACTGTACTGCCCCTACTCTACTTGCGCTACATTGATGATATCTTCATCATTTGGACCCATGGAAAAGAAGCCCTTGAGGAATTCCACCATGATTTCAACAATTTCCATCCCACCATCAACCTCAGCCTAGACCAGTCCACACAAGCGGTCCATTTCCCAGACACCACTGTGCTAATAAGTGATGGTCACATAAACACCACCCTATACCGGAAACCTACTGACCGCTATACTTACCTACATGCTTCCAGCTTCCATCCTGGACACACCACACGATCCATTGTTTACAGCCAAGCTCTAAGATACAACCGCATTTGCTCCAATCCCTCAGACAGAGACAAACACCTACAAGATCTCTATCAAGCATTCTTACAACTACAATACCCACCTGCTGAAGTGAAAAAACAGATTGACAGGGCCAAAAGAGTACCCAAGAGTCACCTACTACAAGACAGGCCCAAAAAAGAAAATAACAGTACACCACTAGCCATCACCTTTAGCCCCCAACTAAAACCTCTCCAGCGCATCATCAAAGATCTACAACCTATCCTAAAAGATGATCCCTCACTCTCACAGATCTTGGAGGACAGACCAATCCTTGCTTACAGACAGCCCCCCAACCTGAAGCAAATACTCACCAGCAACCACACACCATACAACAAAAACACCAACCCAGGAACCTATCCTTGCAACAAAGCCCGATGCCAACTCTGTCAACATATCGATTCAAGTGATACCATCACAGGGCCTAATCACATCCGCCACGCCATCAGGGGCTCATTCACCTGCACATCTACCAATGTGATATATGCCATCATGTGCCAGCAATGCCCCTCTGCCATGTACATTGGCCAAACCGGACAGTCTCTACGCAAAAGAATAAATGGACATAAATCTGACATCAGAAATCATAACATTCAAAAACCAGTAGGAGAACACTTCAACCTCCCTAATCACTCAGTGACAGACTTGAGGGTAGCAGTGTTGCGACAGATTAACTCCAAAAGCAGACTTCAAAGAGAAACTATTGAACTCGAATTGATATGCAAACTAGGTTGCATTGCGTCCGGATTAAATAGAGATTTGGAATGGCTCAGCCATTACATTAATTGAATCTATTTCCCTTAAGTTAACGATCCTCATTCACACCTGTGTGACCATCATGTTTATCACTTCAAAGGTTTTCTTCCCCTGCTGTTATGGTTCCTCTCAACTAATTCGCCTCTTAAGGTTTGTCTATGCACCTCGACCTTATCATGTTTCTCTGACTGTATAAATATCTGTGTACTGTATGTTTCATTCCATGCATCCGATGAAGTGGGTAACAACCCACGAAAGCTTATGCTGAAATAAATTTGTTAGTCTCTAAGGTGCTACAAGTTTTTCTTTCTTATTTTCGTTTTGTCTACTGTATGTTTCATTCCATGCATCCGATGAAGTGGGTACTAACCCACGAAAGCTTATGCTGAAATAAATTTGTTAGTCTCTAAGGTGCTACAAGTTTTTCTTTCTTATTTTCATATTCTGTTGGGGGATTATTTTCCTTAAACAAACAAACATGTGCACGCACGCACACGCACGCACACACCTCTGATGAATATCTGTCTCTAGGCGTGATGTGATTAAATGCATTTGTGGCACTTAAATGATTTCATCTGATCAAACATTTGCCAAAATGCTTCGAAAAGCCAAGTTAGAACAGAACTGGGGCCAAGTTCTCTTCTAAGGCTATGTCTCCACTGCATACCTTACAGCGGCATAGTTGTGCCGCTACAGCAGTGCTGCTGTAAGGTACGCAGTGTAGTCACTCTTTGTCAGCAGAAGAGAGCTACCCGACCAACAAAGTCCTGTCCGCACTGGCACTTTTCGTCGGTAAAACTTTTGTCGACCAGGGGGGTGTTTTTTTCACACCCGTGACTGACGAAAGTTTTACCAATGAAAGTGCAGTATAGACAACGCCCTTTCACCTCAGAGGCATTGCACTTGTGTAGAGGAGAGCAGAATTGGGCCTGTTATCAGCCATATTAGGCATAGACCTGTTCTTGGGGCAGTGTGGAGCTCTCGGAGAGCTCCTACCCACGCAGAAAAAGTGGACGCAGTGCACCAACCCCACATGGGATTGCTGCAAACAATCTGCACGGCAGCCATCCAGCTCTGGAAGTGCCCCTGTTTCTACCCAACCCCCGTTGGGAAGGCTAGCTCCTTAGGAAGTTCTAGTGGAGTGCAGTCTCTGCATGCTGGAGAGCTCAGGTACTGCAATTATACCTGGTCTTTGGGGCAGTGGGGAAGGGGATACATGGGGGCGGGGAAGGCTCTTTATGCCCCACCCACCTGTGTAAGGAACAGGTACAATCCGGCCCTAGTACAAATAAATCATCCCACTGTATGTTCCATGCATCCGACGAAGCGGACTGTAGTCCACGAAAGCTTATGCTGAAATAAATTTGTTAGTCTCTAAGGTGCCACAAGTATTCCTTTCTTATTTTTTTTGCCTATATCCTAGATTTCCTAGAAAGGTCATATGGTGGAGCTGCACTCTCTGACTACACTGTCAGTCAGGACACTCAGTACCGAATATTACTCCACACATCTCATCTGTACAATCCATACCTTTGCAGGAGGCACCTTTCCAGCTGCTGTTATCTGACCAGTGAAAAATCTACCAAAATGATTAGCTGCCAGGATTACAGCCTTGTACCTAGAAAATGCAAATAAAAAAAACATTGTGACAATGCAGTAAAGCCTCTGCACAGAGCATAAGGATAACTATGCCAAAGGTATCATTAAGTACTGCACCTTCTTGGGTACCACACACAGCTGGGCCAAAACCCTTCAGACAAATACGCAGAACAATTCAGTAAGATAATTAATAGAAACCCCATAAAACAAACAACAGTTATTGAACATCTTAAACCAATACATCTGCTAAATGAAAAAATACATTCAGATGTCATAACAATTTACACCAGTGGTTTGTAACACTCTTTTAAAGTGAATGCCTGATGGAGGACTATTGCTGGGAAAGGAATGCGTACCAAGGGTGTGGACTCATGGCATAAATAAAATGCTTATTATGGTTACAGTATTTTTCCTTTTTTTGAACAAACAAAACAAAACAAAAAACACCTCTGGGTGAAGTGGTGGGGTCTATGCTTTAATGGGCCTGGGGCGTCCATGCGTACGGCCTTGCAGGCGGAATGCAGGCCAGGCTATTGTTACTTCTAGAATGCACAGCACAGGGGTTCCCTCATTAAACAAATTAATCGGCGATCATTTAAACACTGCATGAAATGGAAAATGAGGCAAACAGCACATTTCCTTTCCAAAGGAAGTGTGTGTGCTGCACCCATAGTTATGGGTTTCCTTAACATTCCTTCATAACTTATCCTTCCTAATGAACCGCTGTTCAGAAACCTCTCAATTTATTGTTCTTTTTTCAGAGAACAGGAGGTGGCCCAGCAAACATTCATTAAAATGCTCTCCATGGTTTCAAATTTTTGATGCCTAGCAGTACTAACCAGCATGAAAGTGCCTAGTGTATCTTTGCTACATCAGCCATTACTTTCAGCAAAGATGGCCCCAAAGCAACTCCCCAGATCTGGATACCCATTATTAGCTTCAGGAAAGTTGTGATTAGGATCAGGATTCGAATATGGAGACTCATCCCACCATTAGCAGGGTTTGCATAATGCCGAATGCTTCCTAAGAAGTGCCAACTCCCTCAGCTCTCACAGAAGGAGCTCAGTTCTGCTCAGAAAACCCTCAGCATCTTACATGGTCGGGCCTGTCGTATGTGACCTCAATCCTAGGAGCCAAATATGCCCACACTTAAGGAAGTTTGGATCCAGTTTCCGATACAAAAACTTTGTGGCTCAGACCCATCTTTAATCTTTAGATGACTAAACTGGGAGAATGCACCTCAGAATGAAACCAACAAATAGCAGCCTATGATGGATTTTTTGCTTTAATTTTGAAACTGTTTCTCTTAATGGCTATTGGGGGACAAAAGGAAGAGCAGTTGGCAGTTTTAGAAATGATGCAGCCTTCCAGTACCTCAAAAACGGCTTTTTGTAAACTAAAGCTTTTCAGTCCACTGTGGACTAGTTCGTGCTCTTTGGTATTTGGGGGTGAATGTGAAAAAGGCCAAACTACACAAAGGTTCATATGGTTTCACCGAGGCTCTTGGAGTGGCTGATCATGTGACAGATTCAACAGCAACAACAAAACCTAAAGAAAACCTCCGTGATTAGGCACAAATAAGTTATATTAAAAAACTAAGCATGGAACTGGAGGAAACACCCAATTAGCCTAAAAGATTACTGAATACATGTGACCATCTCAAAGTCAGCAATCCAAATGTGCATTAAATGCACACTGCGCAATCCTCTTGACTCCAATGGCGCGTAAGATGGCACAGAAGATGGCCCATTGTCAGTACCATGTGATACTGCAAAGGAGTTATTCTGGGGGAGAGCATCTCTAGAACTGAGTAACTACGGTGACCAGACAGCAAGTGTGAAAAATCGGGATGAGGGTGGGTAATAGGAGCCTATATAAGAAAAAGACCCCAAAATCAGGACTGTCTCTATAAAATCGGGACATCTGGTCACCCTACGAGTAACAGAGTGGATGAAATCTTGGCCTCATTGACTTGAATGGAGTCAGGCTTTCACCCAGTAAATAGACATGAAAAATCAGGGAGACTGAGACATGCTAATGCCCAAGGTAAGCAAGGGCAGGAAAACTGATCATATGAGATATGCCCACTGGATTCTAACAGATAGTCTCTGCTAAATGCTGCATGCATGTATGATGTCCATAAGCCACATTTTGCTTTGATTTACACTCATTGAGAGCTGTGTTCAGCCCCATTAAACTGTTCAATGCTTAAACTCAAGCTGTCCTAAAAGAACCACCAAGTACAATCCAGCCTTTTCTAGAAATTTCCCAAAGAATAACTTTTTATGTGCATACTTTCTGTATTAGAGCAAAAATTGATCCTCCAGTGTGGAATGCTCTCTGTTCCCTTTTTGTGGTTGTGTGCTTCTTGTGAGTCTAAATATATTTTGGGCTTAGGGTAAATAAAGGGGTGGATGAACATTAAATACAAATATTTTAAGAGCAGCCTGTATAAAAATGAAGACATGTTTTGAGCCCTCTGTTAGTCTATTGGAGGGAAATCAGAGGTTTTGACACTAGGTTAATTAAACAGTTTTACAGGCTAAAGGACAGAGATAGAGTGTGTGTAACAGGAAAATACTATTCATCTCTGTACCCTGATTGCTTAAATTTCCCAGAGCTGTCAGCAAGACCTTTTAAAAAATATCCTCATGATGTTGTTTATGGCTCTGTAAAGACAAACAATATTGACTGTGCTGACATTATCAGTGCTTGTAATTTTTTCCTCCTTAGCAGCACTGGAGCTGAATACATCAGATGTGATTCATATAACCGCACTTCCCTCTGACGGCATAAGGAGAAAAATAGTGCACGTGGGATGAACCAGTGTTGGAAATGAATAATTACAAAGTATTTCCTGTTGCAATAAAAGATGGAAAGTCCAGGGTAAAAGTGTCCAACTCATACCATGCTGGACATGACCAAAAACTCATGTGACTGCATGACTCGGGTATGAATTGTGTTTGATTAACTTGACAGCTTGTTCTGTTTTCATTCAAACTGACACTTTTATCAGTTTGTCTCAGTGTTCACAAACATAAAATCAGTTCTAGTTGCAGTTCTGGTGCAAGGCAGGATGATTCCAGAGGGCCAGGAACTCATTCCTATGCCATTTTAAAGGGATTAGTATGCATTTCCCCACATAGGGGTTGGCAAATCATGTTCCATTGAAGCCACTCTTTCTGGCAAATGCATCAGCTAGACATCTACTAGTTCTCTGGAGTGAATATTTTCCTATTCCATTACTGGTGCACAGAGGGTCGGTGTGGGGGTAAACCAACCTTTTTTTGTAACCAGCACCATAGGTGGGGTGCGCTTGGAAAGTGGTCAGATCTGGGTCTGGTAATGAAAAACGGGCTCTCTCTTTCTTTTTAATCATTGCTTTTAATCGGACCCAGACTGGCAAAAATTATCAGCACCGGACGGCTAGTCTGTGGTCTACATGAAGGAACCTGAATGATTATCATAAACAAGTGTCACAGAGAACAACAATCACTGCTGGGCATCATTGTTGGCACTGACAGGAAAAGAGTAAAGGGTTGGAATGGCTCAAAGATGTCACTCTCTTCTTGTCCCTAGAAGAATAATGATGTCAGTTTGGCACATCATTAGCACTAAATGTTCTTTACAATTCTTTAGGATTTAAAAAGAAAAATTCTACCCCGTGTCAGGTAAAGGTTTGGCACAATTTCCCATTGAAGTTTAGCTCACTGTTGACTCATCAACAAGGTATTTGAACAGCTGAGTCCCTGGAAGCGTTTTGAAGGAATATTCACCCAAGGGAAGAGAAAGAAAGAGTTATTTTGTTTTGTCTCTTTTTGGTATGGGATGACCAATTCAGACATGTTGATAGCTAAGTGTAAGTTTAAGTGGGCCCAAATGACTGACATAGTGATGACAACTCTTTAGAGTTTGCTCTATTCCCGACAGAAGAACATTTTCAAAGCTCCCGGAGACACAAAGAGGGAATAACAAATGCATATAATATCCCTACTCAACGTTGCAGAAGACACTACAATTAAAGGACTATATTCACTCACTACTTTTACAGGGGAATGCAATGATGTCATGGCTAATAGGCAGTGAGAAAGCTTTATCAAATATCTTCTGAATTAAATTTCAGCGGTGAGGAAGCCAGCAAATGGTGAGGAAAATTCCTCATTCAGTGAAGCACTTAAATGTTTTTGATATCTTTACCAAATTGATTCTGTTTGAGATGAATTCTGTTTGAGATGTTTGAGATGGTTCAGATTTTAAACCATTTCAATATGTAGCTTATGTATGTAAATAATTGGTCCGATGTTTAAATTGGTTTGTTGTGCTTTTTTTTAACGAGTTCCTTACCTAAATCTAAATGGCTTTGAAATCAGTTCCAAATCTGAATTGATTCCAAATGTGTCTATTGATGAATGGCAATTGGTCTTGATGGCTTGGCTAGTAGCACAGTGTGATGCCATGTAAGACAAGCAGTGAGATGCTTATGACTCAGGTTGTCAGAGGTTAAAAGCCTTATAAAGGTGATTTTTTCATATGGAATGCCCAGTTCATGCAGCACCTAGTGTCAGTCCTCAGAGTAGCACAACTTCAAAGATAAATTTGAAGTGGCAGATATAAAACTAAGGAAAGTGGAGTTTGCATCAATACACTTTCCATGCAAAGGATCTTGCATTTCAGCTTTATTTGTGTGAAAGAGAATCATGGAAAAATAATAAAAACTGGTATGTTAAACCTATGCCAAATATAAGAGCACATTTATCACAGAGTCAATGGTATGTAGAACCACATGTGTTACAGTGGACTGACTGAAATAAGTTTTCTTGCCCACCTGCAATCAGTATAGTTCTAAGACAATTTCTGTATTGTCGATCTGAGATAGAAAGCAGCACCAGTTTTAAGGCACTGGCATTTACATAACAAGGGAAACACACCATTCTAAAAGCCGGTGGTGTCCAACCTGTAGTCCTCAAGGTCCTAAATCAGTAGTGTCCAACCTTGTCGGCCGGAGTGCCAGAATGTAAAGGGGCCGTAATCAATACTTTGGGGCAGATTCTATACCCTGTGCACCTTGCTCCCTACAGTCCCCGATGAAGAGGGCATGCAAGGGATTGGAAGGGCACATTGTGCTCCAGTTCCTCCCAGCTGGTGCATGGTCCCTTGAGGACCATATTCAGCTGACATTGGTTACAGCAGCCTGGGGGTTTGCTGCTCTAACCTACGATTGATCTGTGACAGAGAATCAGAGAACTGTAACTGGTTGCCAGCTTCTCTTCCTTTTCTCCTCTTCTGGGCTGCCCTGGGTGTCTGTGGAGGAGAGAGGTGCCATAAGACAGAGCTAGCCAAGACCTTATCCTGCTCTTCTGGGGCTCCCATAGCCCAGCAGAGAAGCAGGCAATGGAGTAGCCAGCACTACTTTATCTCCCCTCTGCTAGCAATAGAGAGCAGGGTTATGCAAAATCACATGTATAGAATGGTGCTCACAGGAATAAACAGACACAAGGCTACACCGGATGCCTTCAATTAAAAAAATAACATTCATTCAATAAAATTCGTATTCCATATCCTCACCCTGCAATGTTGGCCATCGAGCTTAAAGCATCATATCCTTGAGCAATAGTGACTCGAGGAACTTGGTCCATTGCCAAGACCGTGGCTCTGCGCTGAGCAAGTTTGCCTAGGAGATCTGGGTTCTGAGCAGGGTAGATAAAGCTGACAAGTGTTGCATCCTCCTTGAGCAGAGAAGCCTCATGTACTCCCAGCACTTCATTAAAACCTGGGGCTCTGACCTTAGTTAGACACAAAACATACCACACATTTTACTTTTTTAATTAAAAGAAGTTCAGTCTGATGATTTAAATTAAGCTTTTGGAAACTGAATTTAGTATTAATAAAACACATGGAATCTTTTGTCTTAGGCCCCCATGTCCCTAACGCAGATCCCTGTGCCCTTGTGGAGTCCTATTTTCTGGAGCAGTGTTTCTCAACAACCAGTCCATGGACCGGTGCCGGTCCTGAGATCTCCCTGACATAGTTTAGGAAGGTAGCAAGGCGGTCCCTGGTATCAAAAAGGCTGAGAAACACTAGTCTAGAGCTGGGGTTCGTGAACCCCTGGAGGTTCGCAAAATGTTACAGGGGGTTCTCGGGAAAAAATTCCCTAATGGCGGACAGAGTTGTCCCTAGGGACCCTGGGCAGCACAGGGCCAGCAGGGGCCAACCCCTGGACTTGCAAGAGCTAAGCAGATCAAAGCAAGCATATCTATCACACTGAGGAGATTTAAACTTCAAGACTCCTTATAAGAAATGGAAAGGGAGGTGGATATTTTTTGCTGTTTTTAAAATTAAATAGGCAGCTAGTATTGTTTTTTTTAAATTATTATGAAAAACAAGTTTAAGCTTTGTTGTAACGTGCGTTGTTTGCCTGGACTGCTCAAGACCTGAATGCTTGTGTAGGAGGAACTCTTTGAGTTAGCTTCTTAAATACCTTCATGCTATTTCACATCTGATATTCCTTGATGAAACATAGTAGCCTTGTCTTATAACTGGCTTATTCACAGTGATACAAGCTACGAAAGTGAGATCTTGGAAGAGTGTTGCCATTTTCATAATGTAAGAAAAATACTGTAATGATCAATAATAATTAATAATAAATAGTGTGTAATAAGCATGTCATAAAAACAAATTTTATATTTCCAAGATCACTGCTCTTATAATTTATACATAGGTAAAAGAGAAAATCCCTGGAAATATTCATTTTTAGGAGGGGGTTCACGAGACTTGACATTTTAGTGAAAGGTGTTCACAGGTTGTTAAAGTTTGAGAACCACTGGTCTAGAGGTAGCAGAGCTTGATGAAGAACCAGGGCTTTAGCTCAATGGTAGTAGACAAAAATGGGTTAAATGCATTTCTGTCAAATAGCCTTCATCCCATTGAGCAAGTAAGTGATTTACATTATCTGGGATGGAACAGAACGTCAACAATCATACCACAACTGGTGTGAACTGGAGTATATATCGAGCAATATCGAAAACTTAACCCTCCCACCAAAAAACAGAAATACAATGCATGCCTAATAGGTGTGAAGCAGTTATTGCTGCAAAAGCTGTTGATACAAAATACCGTACCAACTATATTACTGGACACAAAGAAGGTTATGTTTATCATATGATTTAATGCCATAGATAAGTTGTTCTACTGATTTGATTTCATGCTGAAATTCTGGTTTTCTTAAAATCAAGAGTCTCTCACTTCTGACTTTTGCATACTGTCATTGGAGTAAATATATATGATTCATGTCAGATGCTAAACTTGCCTTTAAAACAATATCTGAGCCAAATACAGTTTTCAAGTCATTGATTTCTGCTCCAGCCTCTTTGTACTGATCATCAGAAAACTTTGCTTCTTCACCAGCTCCATGTTCCACTTGCACATTAAAGCCTTGTTTAACTAAGGCCTGGACACCAGCAGGAGAGAGTGCCACTCGCTTCTCATTTTTGTATGTTTCTTTGGGGATACCCACAACTAGATCCCTGTAGCGAATTCCTAAGTAAAAACAAAGGGAAATTGTTATTTTTCCCAATTCATATTCATTGGATTGCTGTTTTTGTGGAATAAGGGGGAGAGTTTCAAAGGCACAAAGGGTATTTCAACATCTAACTCCCAATGGAAGTCAATAGGACTGGCATGCCCAACTCCATTAGGCATCTTAGAAATCCCAGCCTAAGGACCCAATCCTGTAAACCTTTCCTCCCATGAGTAGTACTCAGTGGGAGTACTTGCGTGAGGAAGGGTGACAGGACTGGGCCTGTGTTTTTTGTAACTGACACAGAATGCTACCAGATGAAACATTCTGCTGTTAACTTTTTTATAGTGCATCTTTCCACAGCCAGCCCACAGGGTCACACAAACACATTCACGGATGCCAAAAGGATAACAAATTAAAGTTTGGTTTATAAATGCCTTGGCTGGGATACTGCTTACACAAGTTTTCATGCTGTTTACCCCGAAAAAGGTGTGGAATTGACCACAACCAATGAAGTGACAACCTCAACTCCACTCTCACATGAGGTGGAAAAACCAAAAACAAGACAGTGGCATTAGGAGAGGAAGCTTTGTTTTTCCTGGCTTCGTATGTGAGAGAACTGTGCTTGTTGACAAAGAGGTGAGGACATATTGTGAAACAGTCTAAGGGCTATCGCTGTAGATTTTTAAGGGTCTGATCCAGCCAGCATTCACAGTAGAAGCTACAGTGCTCAAAAAATAAATGTTTTCAGGATCAGGCCCTAAACTATCATCTATATAGTGCCTAATCCTATTGCCACTAAGTCAATGGGACTTTTTCCATTGACTTAAATGGAGCTAGATTGGGTCTTTTAAGGGTTAAATTCACTCCGTGTGGCAGTGGGGTGGGGGAGCAAAACAAGGAATATGTATCGCTTAAGTCCCACTTAAAGCCTCAAGACAAGATTTCAGTGGTGCATGGAGCTGGTGCTGGTCGTATGCACAGGGATGAATTTAATTCTTATGGCTCAACCCTGTAAGGTCCTGAACACCAAGCCCCAGTGGGAATTGAGTGCACTGATCACTTCACGAATGCCCAGCACTTTGCAGGGCTGAGCGCTATGAGCCAAACCTTGATCCCATTGAAGACAATGACAAAATTCCCAATGACATCAGTGGGACCATGCTCTGGCCCTAAGCTAGTTGACTAGAGTAAAATCCTTTCCCCATCCCTCCATCATCTTACATCAGTTGTGTTTCTGCAGCCTGGAACTCTTCCTTACACATCACAGCAGATCATACATGCCTGTTGGTTCACATGGGGTTGTCAGAGAAAAATAAATCCTCACTCTCAGGTTGTAATGCAACAAAATCAGAGACAGCTTTATTTCAAGCAATTGCCAGGGAAGAAATACAGCTGACAGAGAGCATCTCTGCCTCAGTTTCTCCAAAGTACAAACAATAAGCCACAAATATTTACACTCTTTAATGCAATGCACTAATGAAAAACATCTGCAATTTATTTATGTTATGTCCTGCCCATTCCATTATTTTCTCACTTCTGTCCTCACAACATCATTATCTTCAAGGTTAGGTCACATTGACTCTGTGTTGTGTCCCCACCCGCTTCAGACACAGAGTCTGATTTCCCAAGTCTCGCATTATGAGACTTCAGAGTTAGTTTGACTGTGCTCTGTCTTGACATAACTGAGGGGCCTATATTCAAATCCTTTAACCCTTGTTTCCACAGGGTAAATATGGTGCAAGTCACTGAAACTTTGTAACCCAACAATTTAACTGGCAATATGCAAACTGTACATTAATAACTAATGTAGATGCACAAACTTAAACATGGGTTTGCCTAAATGTAAACTGTCAGTTCAGTGGCAGACAGCACTCTGGGAGGTAACCCAGACAGAGCTGACACATGCGGCTGCAGCGGCTAGGCTATTTCTAGTAAGAACATTCTAAACAAATCTACTCAGTGCTGAGCCGATATTTTGCTTAAAAGGTGTGATATTAATGCAAAGCTGCACACAAGCAGGGAATGACTATAAAAAACCCCAAACAAAAGGCAACAGCAGTGAGTAGCTTTGCTCAGTGGCACATGCGCAGGACCAGGCCCTGAAACGGCAACAGAAAATACCCTTTTACTTTTTAATTAAAAAAAAATAGCTTTTATATTTGAGTCACACAAAAAAGTCATTACGGGATGATATAAATAAAGAACACAATGAAAGTGTTTGCAAGTGTACAAAGAGGAGAGAATCATTACAGCTAAACCAAAAATCCAACACAGGCATAGTTTAAATTAGTATAACATAGGAAATCAATATAGCACAGAAGATAATCATCTAGGGACTCCATCCTGCTCGCCTGACTACACCCAGGGAGGTTAGATGATACCCTTAGGCACAAATTTGAGCCAGCGGTGGTGCGTAAATTGCCCCACTCCAGGAAGCACTGTGCCTCAGAGAGCCCTCTATGAAAGATGAAATATATGTAGAGACAGTGGGTCAGAGAATGAGCTTACAGCAACGTGGTATTATACTAAAATGGTGGCATACTATATTTCTCAAAGGAACAATCATTTAGCATTAGAATAAAGTACTTTCTATCAAACTCTAAAATCAGAGTACTTGATTTTAGATTTTGGGGTTATTTGTCAGTTTCATCTCAAACTGGTGTTCACTAGTACATACAGAAAATGGCTCACAGGCATCTGCAAGAATACTTTTCCAGCATTCTCCCTGCCACACATAGGTGGTGGAGTCCACTACTGTGAAAGAATATTTATACATGAAATACATTTGAACAAAGATTTTTGGTATATGAAAATTTCACTGCGTTCATGTGCAGCTCTTAGTACTGGAAAAGTGCATAGGCAGAAATTGGAAGAATTTATGCAGACATCCCAGGCTTTAGGGAGGAGAGATTGAACGTGTCAGGAATCAGGGCCTGCAGCAAAGCCAGTCTCTGGGAAACCTAGCGAGCACAGTAGTGTAGTAGGCTATCTGATTGGCTATACTGCCTGACTGACTGAAAAAGTCAGCGGACTGGTTCTTAAGCCCAGCAGCCACTCAAAGCACTTGCTCATGGATATAGGAACTTCCTATTTGCAGAAAACTATTTGCTAACTTCCTATTTGCAGAAAACCGAACAAATACCCTTGCCCTGCCCCTTCCATGAGACCACGCCCCTGCCCCCTGTCTGAGGCCCCACCCCCACTCACTCCATCTCCCCTCCATCGCTCGCTTTCCTCCACCCTCGCTCACTTGCTCATTTTCACTGGGCTGGGGCAGGGGTGCAGGAGGGTAAGGGCTCTGGGGTTCGGCCGGGGATGAGGGGTTTGGGGTGCAGAAGGGGGCTCTGGGCTGGGGCAGGGTGTTGGGATGCGGGGTGTGAGGGAGGGCGTTTGGGTGTGGCAGGGGGATCTGGGCTGGGGCAGGGGTGTGGAGGGGGTGTGGGGTGTGGGCTCCGGGAGGGAGTTTGGGTGTGGGAGGGGGCTGGGGCAGGAGGTTTGGGTGCGGGAGGGGGCTCAGGGCTGGGGCAGGGACTTGGGGTGTGGGGTCTGGGCAGCGCTTACCTCAGGCGGTTCCCGGAAGCAGTGACATGCCTGTATCCCAACTGGACTTTTAACGGCCTGGTCAGCAGTGCTGACCAGAGCTGCCAGGGTCTCTTTTCTACTGGGCGTTCCGGTCAAAAACCGGATCCTTGGCAACCCTGCATGGATGTGATCATTCCTGTGCCTGCTTGTTCCCAAGACTTGTTCTAGTTCTGTTTCTTCCCTGTTCCATCCCACTCCTGCCTTGTCCCACTCCAGGTAACCTGGTTCTGACCCTGGGTTCTGATTCCTGACCTCTGACTTCAGCTGTGACCCTTGGCTCTGGCATCTGGTCCCTGACTCTGGTTCTGACCCTGGGCTTCAATTCCTGGCTACCAACTCCTGCCCTAACCGCTAGGCCTGCTTCCTACTCTGACAATTAGGCACAACTGGTCATGTGACAGAATGGGGCAATAGAATTTATATAAGAGCTTTATGCACTGAGACAAACAACCATATCACAGACTAAAGAATTAGGGAAGAAACATAGGTCCACCTATAATCTATTTAACAGGACATAACAATTGCTTCAGTAGGGAAATCATAGGTTAGGGTGGGCAAACTGTCACCTAAAAATACCATGGAAATATTCATCCAAGGTGCTGAACCTACAACTGATAGCCCATACCAAGGCCCTAAAGCCACTAGGTAATATAACATACACCAATGTATCCAACTGTAATATGAAATACAGTAAGATAAAAATGTCCGTTTTCTGATAAAATGTATATTCTAATGTGTTATGCCATATCACATGTGCTCTTTCATTGACATGTTATACTGTGCTGCATATATCGTCATATATGGAAACTCAGATCAGAGCAGCAACATACATAGTGCACTGACTATAACAGATGACAAAATAATTTTTGGGAGATAAAAAACAGAAATCCTATAAGGAGTGTTTTTGGTTGAGTAAATCAGCCATCTTTCACAGCATTAGAAGATGACAGCCTGTACCAGACATCCGCCAAGTCTTCCTGGAAGTGGTAGTTTCTTTTGGAGATTTATGAATGCAAATGCAACTGCCACAATCTAATCTGCTCTGCTCTGCAGAACTACAGACATACCCAGGTCATGAAATCCCTCATTAGTCTTAACTTTCTTTGGATTGTTAAAATATATCCAGTACCAAGAATGGGGCAGACGAAGAGAATTTGTTCATAGTATACTGTACAGCCCTTGCTCAGATACAGCACATACTGTGGCTGCTACATAATCCTCCCCAGTAGTTTCATAAGATACACACAGTATTAAGTTAGGACTGGTGGGGTAACCAGGTTCATTTTTCACTTGCTACTTGTCCTGCATAAAGGTTCTCTATAGGAACCTAACTTTCTAAGTACAGCTCCACTTGTATGCAAAAAATCACCTGACCAAGAATCTCCTTTACAGTAATTAACCAGGATGCACACTGTGGGCATTAGTTACACACTTAATAGTTACATGATTCTTAGGTGCTATTTAAAAAGTTGTAATCTTTTCTTTCAATTCCATGGTGATGAGCAGTAGAATATGTCTTTGTCTTTGTATACACATACATCTTGGCCCAAAGCATGTTTACAAACTCACAAGACCATGGATGAGAATATCTGTGTGTGATTAGCTATCAGACTACATTCCCTTCTGCAGGGTAGGGATATGGGTGAAGGGAGTATTTAACCTATTATTATGGTGTATTTGGTGTACAGAAAATTCTTCCATCAGGATGGAGAGGACAGATAACTGTAAATCACTGAAAAATCACCCTTGCCAATCCTTCATTGTTAAAACCTCCTCTAAGCTCTCTCCCGCATCTGCATTTGATCTGCAATGCATATACTGTTAAGCTTGGACATTTGCTTTTTAGTAGATATTTTCTTCTATACTTCCATTCATTCTCTGCTAAAAACATCACACAGGCTCTATTATTTTATTTCATACAGAACTTATTATTTAGATCATGGCTTCATTGTAAACACATATAAAAGTCTTTCCTTTCCCATATAAATTCTTCCCTCGGCTGCTTAATGGGGTTACAGTTCTTTGCAACTAGCATTTGGGCCATCCAAATCAAACCCTTCTCCAGAAAATTTAAATTTTCCACAGCCCCACTCAGTCTGGATGTAATTAGCAGAATTTTAAACCATATCCTTATGTCATCACATATTTTAAAGTGACCCTGTCAATTTAGTTTAGGACCAACATTTGGGTTTTGTAAAAGCACACACATACACACACGCACTTTCTTTACAAAGCTGACTGGAAATAAGGAGTAGTTTCATAATTTCCTTTAAAATCCATTAAAAAAGCAGACTGGTTATTTAAAGATTCTTTTCTAGGGTTTGTGAACCCAAACTCAAGACCCTTGAGGTAGTTCATGGCAATCAGAAAGTGAAAATGATTTAAACAAAAGTACACAGAGCAATTTCATTACCTAGATTGAACTGCAAAAAGCAAACAAATAGCATAAAGGGGGGAAGGTTGTTAACATTCTTTCAGCTGCAATAAAGATGTAGTAGTAATAGACAGGTGGATGTTTAAAAACATTGGGTAAAATCCTAGCCCTATTGCAGTCCATGGATTGGCATGTTATTTATTACTTTTCTTGGAAAGAAACTGTTGCCATAGCTTCTTGTGCCCTAGAAAGAGTTGTCAAGAATCACACATGTGTAGCAGAATAGCTAAAGAAGTAAATATGGGGATTGTGTCAGTTTTTCCTCATGTGTAAAATGTTGAAGTGTAATTTTTGTTTTAGCTCCATTAGTATTTATTTGTTGCTAGTTGTTCATAGCAGCACCCTCACTGTGCTACCTGCTTTTCAGTCATCCAAGAAAGGATAATCCCTGCCCTGAGAAGTTCAGTGTCAGAGGACAGAAAGACAAACGGGTTAGGGGAAGGGCAACAACAAATGCAGGGGTGCTTTATACATCGTTTCATTCTAGCTGAACCTGGATATCCAACAATCCACCAAGTTAAATACCAGAGTGTCTACTGAAATCCTTTGGGAGTTTTGCCATTGCCTTCAGTGGGAGCAGGAGCAGCCTTGAGATGTATATGTTCAAGGGGGGAAATTAAACAAAGTCTAGAGTAGTTTATATATATTACCCATTCCTATACACGCAGAATAAGCAAGGGAAAGCTCTGTCTATCCAACTCAGCTCTAACCTCTTAGGTGGCTGGACACAGAAGTATCACGGCAAATATAATTGGCAGCACATTTCACCTATTTTAGAAGGCTTTCCTCTGTCACTATTATTCATAGTTTTATTACAGTAGCTCCTCGGAGGTTCCATTCAGGATCAGGACCCCAATGTCGTGAGCACTGCACAAACTGAGGCCAAGATCCTGCTAATACCTACAGATATGCTTATCTTTATGAATACGAATAGTCCTGTTGACCTATGTGGGACTCTTCACGTGAATAAAGTTACACACTTGGCTAAGATGCTTCCTTCAATATGAGGTCTTTCAGTATTTATGTTTTATTTAGTTTTCTGCATACTCAGAGCATTCTGAATACAAGATACTGTCGCAACACTCACTCAGGACAACACGCTTTCCGTGTTTCTTTTGATCTGGGTGCATTTGTGTTTTCTCAGTTTACTTATTGAAATTACGTAAGTATGACCATAAGGCAACAATGGCATATTTAATATTGTTTAGTTTTCCCTTACAAGAACAGTAGTTTAGATTTATTTTATGTTCCAAAGAATGATTGCCCAACAAGATAATATAAGCAAAGTAAAGTAAACTTGACAAAGAGCTTAATTACAAAAAGCATTGTTTGGAAATACATACTGGTGGATTTGCAGTTGAGAAATACTTGACAATTCAGTGTATAACCCAACTGTCTGTTGTATTTGAAGAAAAGATTACTGGAATATCACAGTACCATCCAAATGATTCAGAAAGAAAACATATTGGGAGATTTAGACAATTATGGCCGAGGTCCTTAGCTACAACCAAGGAGCATAAAGTGCAATGCATGAGAGAGAGGCATAAAGATTGCTTTATGCTACCTGTGTGGACTCCCAATCCTGGGCTGACTATGCATTAGGCTGGTTCCAAGACATAACAACTAGATAGCAGCTACCCTAAAACATCAGACAGGCATAGGGAGGGATACTTAAAACATGGCTCCTTCTCCAGCCCAACTCCCATACTGGAAGAATGGTAGAAGAATAGTTTAGGAACCACTATGCCAGCTCTACCTGCCCTGAGATGATTCTCCTGTGAACAGATTTAGGGCCACTTCTGCACTAGTGTTGGGGCACAAAGCAGCCTCAGGAGAGCTCAGGATGCCTGTATCTCTGCCTGCCCATAAAATCAGAACAAGTTACAGATAAGTCAGACTGAGACCACGGTACAATAAAAAAAATACAATAAAATGGTTAAAAACTGCAGCATCATGAAGATAAATCCTTGTTATCACAGCTAGTTTTTAAAAATCCTGGATCAGAATGTCTATGGGTATTGGTCATGCAATTGGAAACTCCATGTAGAACAGAAGTAAACTAGGGTGACCAGATAGCAAGTGTGAAAAATCGGGACATGGGGTGGGGGGTAATAGGAGCCTATATAAGAAAAAGACTGAAAAATCGGGACCGTCCCTATAAAATCGGGACATCTGGTCACCCTAGAAGTAAACAAAGGAGTTAACTGTCAAAGAAAGAAAGACGAGGAAAAGATAAAGACCGAGGAGGGTCTACAAGAGGGATTCTCCAAAATTTTCATTCTCTGGATAACTTGGCGGATTATCTCCTATTCCAGTTTGTTCATTGCATAATTCTCAGTCAATCACAACCAATGCTCCACAGATGAGTGTGAAAATTATTGCTTTAAAGCAAACCCTTCTTCTACAGCCTATTGTTTACAGCAGTCTCCCTTAGTGGAGGGCTACAAGCTACTTAAAAAACACCTGAGACAGCGAACCAAGAGGCTGAAAAATTAATCAAATACGTTAAATTGCGGATGTGTTTAGATCTGGTATTTTGATTTAGTTCACAATAAAGATAGGAGTCATTTGTAGAATTCAGATAGGAACCCAAACCTGGGATCAGATTTTGATCACCTGGAAGTTCAGGGCTCTTTTTTAAAACTTGTTATTAAGTCATTAACATTATCATATTACATCATACTTTATTACTGCCTCAGGATCGGGTTAATATTCAAAGAACTTGACTAAAGATTCTGGCTTGCTGACTCGAGAGCCCTTCTTCTCTGAGTATGCTAAAAGGGTGACCAAATTTCAAAACACCTTTCCTCTTTTGGTGCTTCTCTTGTGTACATCATACCTAGCCTTGGTCTACACTGGGTGGGGTGGGGTGGGAAATCGATCTAAGTTATGCAACTTCAGCTACAAGAATAACGTAGCTGAAGTCGACATACTTAGATCTACTCACTGCAGCGTCTTCGCTGCGGTGAGTCCACTGCTGCTGCTCCCCCGTCGACTCCGTCTGCACCTCTCACGGCGATGAAGTACTGGAGTCGATGGGAGAGCGCTCCCCCGCTGGATCGATCACTACCTGCCCATCCGGTATACCCTTAGGGTATGTCTACACTACCCACCAGATCGGCGGGTAGCGATCGATCCATCGGGGGTCAATTTATCGTGTCTAGTCTAGTACAGTCTGATATATATATATATATAATCTCCATTTTATCTCAGAATTTAAAAGATCTAGATAGAGACGCCTTGGATTGGATCCAGATTTCAAAATAAAATATTGGACTTGCAAAAATTGAAAATATGGGATCTTTACATTATTTACATTACTACATATCTACTACGTATGATTTCAAAGTCAGGACGAAGGAACAAATGTCCAAATTGAATAATCTCAGCTCTTACCCAAAATGAATAATCAGTTTGATATTTACTAGGGATAAATTCCTGATTATTAATGAAAGTAGCTAAGGATTGGGGCCTGGGTGACAGGACAATTAAAAAAATTGTCCGAAACTGCTAAGGCGGTCTGAGTGAATGGGTGATTCTTTTTTTATTTTTAGTGATTTAAATTTCTTTTTAACCCAACAATTACTACAAATAGCTATATTTGGGCTCCGGTCTTTCTTGGATGGTCTGTTTTTTACCTAATGGATAATGATAATAAATGAAATTAGGGTAATGTAGTCCACCTCACTTTGTAGGTTTATACAGCACTTTAGAATACACCCTTTGTCTTTTATATTTCCATATGAATTTTAATAGCACATCCTGCTGTTTTTTCAATATCATGCCGGGATGCCAACAAGGATGCACTGAATCAAAAGCAACGACATTGGGAGAACATTCATTTTTACTGTAGCTACCTTACTTAGCCAAGGAATTTCATATTTGTTAAATTCCTCCAAGGCTTTTATTTTACACTGGAGGGTAATTTGCTTTAAAAAGGTTTTATGCTTCTCCACAATATTTATTCCTAAATATTTTAAAGATTCCTTTAACCATTTAAATTTATGTAGCTGACAACAGTTTGTTTTGATCCCTTTGGTAATAGTAATTCCTAAGAATTCAGATCTACAATAAGTTTATTTTGAAGCCTGATACCTGCCCAAATTCCAAAATTAAGTGTTCTATAAATTTTGATGAGGCTTCTGGATCCTACAAACGTAACAAAATACATCAATCAGCATGCAAAGCTATTTTGTGTTCTAATCCAGATAGCATTTTGATGCCTTTCACCAAAGGGCTGTTTATCCATTTGCATTTATTGCAAAGGGCTCCATTGTCAAAGCAAACAACAAGAGGGATCATAGTCAACCCTGTCTTGTACCCCTAGATAAATTAAAAGGAGGAGATTGATGACCATTAACTAAAGCAGACACTTGGGGAAGAGTATATAGGCCTGATATGTTACTATAAAACTGATTTCCAAAACCAAAGCTTACCAAATCTATCTGAGGTACTACCACTGCAACCAGTCAAAGGCTCTCTGTCAGTGGCCAAAGAAAGCAGCGCACAGTAAGACTTGCAACAATTAACAATAACAACATAGATCATATTCAGAGTTCTGATATTATCTGATAGATGCCTGCCAGCAATGAACCCAGATTGTTCAGGATGAACAAATTTGGGTAAGATGACATTCAGTCTGTTTGCTAGCACGTTGGCATAAATTTTAGCATCCACATTAATTAAAGAAATTGTGTATGATGCACAATTGGTAAGATCTTTTCCTTCTTTAGGAACAACCACAATTTTTGCCTCTTCCCATGAATCTGAAATCTCTTTCCTCTGCAATATAGTATTAAACAATTCAGTTAAAACAGGGACCAACCTTTGCTTTAGAGCTCTGTAATACTCAGAAAACCCATTGGAACCTGGAGTTTTACTGGATTTTAAATTCTTAATTACAACATCAACTTCCTTTGTAGTAATTTGCCTATCAAGAGCTCCCACATTGTCCTCTGAGAGCTGAGGTAGTTTCACATTTCTCAAATATCTACTTATAAGATCAGGATTTGGGTTTTGAAATGCACAAAGTCTGAAAAAAGTTAGCAAATGTTTCAGAAATCTATTTGATGCTAGTTATTAAATCTTCCTTTGTATTTACAATCAGAAGAGTGGCTGATTTATCGTGTTTCTTTTTTTAACTTTCTGGCTAAAAGCCTTTTGGTTTTATTGCCCTTTTCATAATATTTGTGTCTAATATATCTACGTGTTTGCCCTTGATTGGGAACCTACATTTTCTGAGGTGAGAAGTTTACCTTTCAAGGACCCATTAACTAAAATATATTCTGTCCTCTGTATCTATGAGTCATGCTGAACTAGTAAAAGGGAAATGTTTAGCAAATAGTATTGCCACCCCGCTTCTATTAGATGGCCCTGGAGAGATATATAGTAGCTGTGTCCAAGAAGTATTCAGATGTTTATCATTTTTCTTCAAATGTGTTTTTTGTAAATAGATTATACTAGGAAAATCCTTTTTCAGTGAGCAGAATACCCCTTTCCATTTTGTTGAATTGTTCATCCCCTTAACATTAACATTATGACATTAATAACCTCACCCATAAGTACCAAGTCTATTCTCACTCAGTATATTACCCTTTGTTAAAAGCAGTGAGACACCCCACCCCCCCCCGCCAAATGGCAGGTCTCCATTATAATTCCATCTCTTCTTTAAATAACATTTTAGATAGAGTTCCCATCATACAGACAGCAATTTAAAAGCGTCCACATATAGCTTTTCCTTTTTTAAACACCTATATTGTTGTACCCTGGTCCTGAGTCTGATTTACCATTTTATTTAATTCTGATCCCTAACTTTTTTTTATTAATATAATCTTTTCTATTCAAACATAACAATATTTAACATCTTTTCCTGTTCTCTTATTCCATTTCCCTCTCTTCTCCCTCTGCATTCCCCCACTGTCACCCAGTCCCCTCTAGTTGTGGGGACTCAGGCTCTCCTTACATCTTCCACAGGCATGTTAATACCCTGCTGAAGGTGGGTTGGGTTTCTTTTCATTTTTTTAATTCTTAAGAACTAAGCCTTTTCTAATCTTATCAAACTGCCTTATTACATTGGGCATTATGAGATTATTATACCATATTTGAGTTCACTTATTCTTCAATTTTTCCACCATAGATGACCATTCTCAAGTTAATATAAATTTTGAAATATCTGTGATAACTCTAAAATGAAACTTACTTCAATAGGGGAGATCTTGCTCTTTTGCTATTTCCTTATTAATTTTGTTTATAATATAAATTACAACTTTAAATTAACCATAATGTTGTTATCCCCATTAAGTATACCATATCCAAATAGTCAAAATATCCTGGGTAATATAAACCCAGATTCCATTTGACCAAACATCTTCATCATTATGACCACATGGATATAATATCCATTATTTATTGTAATGTCTTAGTTTCTCCTGCTCTCATCTTGCTGCATCTTTTTGAGCTGTTCTGGCTGTCTTTGATCTCACTGATACTCAGTGATTTCTTGGTGACCTGTAGAACCGATGCCTTTGATCCCCTTCAGATTGTTCTTGAGCAGATTCGCCTGTTCCCATGTCCATAAGTACCTGTTTTCCTTCTTTGGATCTGAGATAGACATATATCTGTCCTTCCATTTAAAGGTCAGTCTAAATGGAAGCCCCCATTTGTATCGTATATTGTTTTTTCTAAGAATTGTGGTTATGTGATATAGCTCTCTTCACTTTCTAAGGGTTGAGGTTGTCACATCTGGGAAAATTTGTAAGAATCATCAGTGGTTTCGCTCTCTCCCTCATTGCCCTCAGTATTTTATCCTTGTCTTGACAGTAGTGTAGATGGACAATCACATCTCTTGGTCTGAGCCTGCTTTGGACGTAGGGAAAAGGGATCTGTCAGCCCTCTCAATATGAATGTGATGTTTATTGCCCAGGTTTAATGTGTCATGGCAAATATCACTGAATGTGTCCAGCAAATTCCTCCCTTCAGTCCCCTCTGGAAAAAACTTTAATCCTTATGTTATTCCTATATTCTCTATTTTCCCTGTCCTCCACCATTAATTCTTTTTCTCTTTTCCCCCCAATTATTTGGATTCTTTCATCTAGATCGGTAATGCTGTCTTATTGCTCATTTGATCCATTTTCCACATCTGATATTTTCCCATTAACCTCATTAATTTCATTTTCCATATTTTTAATGCAAGTCTGGATCTCTTCCCTCATCTTCTTCTTGACCTTTTTGATTTCTAACAGCAGGGCCCTCAGGTTAGCTTTAGTGACTGGAACGTCTCCACTTGCCTCCATAGTTTGTTTGCTGGAGGCAGAGTTACTCTTTCATGGCCTTGTCGTTGTTTCTGTGGGGAACAGATCTTTGTAGTGGATGATTTCTTTCATTTCCCAGACATCTAGATCTTCTCTTCCTCCTTGCCTGTTGCTCTTTTCGCAAGATGACCGCTGCCACACTTCTCTTTGTTTGCTTGACCTTTCCAATAAGACTGCTGCAACACTTCCTCCCCCAGCCACAATAGTACAATTGTACTTATTATTTTTTAATCTTGTTGTGCTCACACACTGTCTTTTTACAGGCTAACAAGGGTCCAGTTCAACATCTCCAATCTTGCAGTCATTTTTAATGTTCTGCAAGCTGATGGCACTGGATTTTGTTGCTGGGTTTTCTCCCCATCAAGATATTGAACCTGGCCCTGGTTGCTGCTAGCTTCACCTGGCAGAAGGGTTACACAGCAATGGAACTGTGTAAGGAGGAACTCGAGCTGTACACAGACCTGACCATGCCAGGACAACAATCACAGGAAAGTAAAACTTTTACTTTACCTTATTGGGGAAGGCAGAGAGGTCTGCAGCACTTTGAATCAAAGGACTGCCTGGGGTTAAGATAATTGCAGATGATATCCTCATTGTAGGTGAAGGGAGTAATCATACAGAAGATGAATGCATGTTAAATTAAATAGAGAGAACTTTATTAAATCCTGTGCATTGCTCTGCCCATGTGACTGCATTGCTTCCAGGCCAACTCCTCACATTTCCTATTTTCCTGGTGTCCTCTCTCAATAACAGTCTCTCCAGTAAACATGGGCCCTCTGAGACCAGTTCCACTGACCACAAGATACTTGCTGCCCACTTTACTCCTGAAGTGGAGCGGGTGTGACTGGTTCTGAAGGCTCATCTTTCTTTCGCAGAACTTCAGGCAACTTCTTTTAAAGGTGGCCAGTGTATACTGGCAGTGAAACAATCTGAGCATAGTTTTCCAATAACCCTTATGAATTCTTCTTTTGATGTCAGTTTGGAAATTAATCTCATGTATGTTTCACTGTGTTTCATACCATCTGAATGAGATTCGGGGTTGATAACCTGTGGCTCTCACCAGAGCAGCCTACAAATCACAATTTATTATTTTCTTTTCCTTTTGATAGAATTCTACCATGATAAAAGTGATTATATTGCTCTCTTAATGCATTGTTCTGTTGTATTTCTAAAAGATGCTACCTAATCCTTCTCCTAGACATCAAAGTCATGCGTTCTCTGTCAGGGGTTTTAGATGCTATTAGCAATTTAAAATGAAATATAGTACCAGAAGGTATTGTTACCACATGAATACTTTCTGTGCTTGGGTACTTTTCTCCTGCTCCACTGGATCCTACCATAGCCAAGATGATAGTCTAAAATCGCAAATTAAACATGGGACAAGGATCCAGGAATTTCTCAGTTTTAATCCCGGCCTGCCACTCATTGCATAGCCCTAGCAAAGACATTAACTTTGGTGTTTTAATTTCTCTATCTGTAAAACAGGGATAATATGGCTTACCTAATAAGAGTGTTCTGAGGGTGAGATGCTTTGGAAATGTAAAGCACTAAACAGAGATGGATCCAACTCACAATGTGGAGATTAGTGACAAACTGCTCTAGAGTTTGGATTGTTCAGATGTGGGGCTGAATTGTGTTCTTTGGTCAGACTAAATCTGGAGCAAATCCATTAACTTCAGGGCATTTCCTATAAAACAGATTCTCGCTCCCCAGGTTTTGGTGCAAGCTAGTCTCTGGTGGCAGTAATTATAGACCACATTCTCAAGCGCATATGACTAAAGTTAGGTGCCTAAATAATTAATTATGAGTCTAAATAGCAATTTAAGTGTCCCACAGAGGTAAAAGCCTGGGGCATTCAAGTCCAAAAATGTGGCTATAGATAACTGACCATCTCTGTCCCGTTTGGCCTAATGGACTTCAAGTTTCATATTTTAGGTGTCTAGAGTTAGAGTTTTATTGAGAGGAGGAGGTGGTGGCAGTGAGTGGGGCTTAAATATTGGGAACTCTAAGGAACACAGCACCAAGAAATGAGATTGTGAACCTAATTTTCCACTGCTCTGCACTTTGTGTAGGCATTTACACCTGTGCAAAGCAGTAGGTATAAAATGCTACCAACTGAGAACAATCGTGTTTTCACAATCACTATACAAAGGTATCAGTGCCTGCACAAGGTCCTGGCCAATGGGGAATGAGATACAATGACTTCACTACTGGATCAAGTATTAGCTTATGAACTGATTGATTCTAGATCACATATCTGGGCTAAGAGAAATGAGAATGTGGTGAATTTCACACCAAGATC